>OU342740.1:521146524-522625384 GCA_910589775.1 Avena eriantha | reverse complement strand
CATCAGGCTGCGCATGGGTCCCTGCGACAAGGCAAATATGATGGTTTCCTCCGTAGAAGTAGAATCCGTTTGCGGGGGACTATCTAGGAGTGTCTCGCTGAACCAACACGTGAAATCGGAGTTGTGCTCTTTGATTATTTCTCCCTTCGTCCTCTGCTGGCCCCGGTCACTGTACTTCTTCTCAATAAACTGTTTGTGCTTTTGTACCCAAGGATCAACCACTTCTATATGTTGTAGCACGACTAGGTTTGCTCTATTAAAGTCTGCGAGTCGACCATCGAAGTCCAAATGCATTACGCGGCGACCCTCTTGGTGACCCGATCCATCGAGTTTGCCAATGTGCCTGTTGACGGAAAGACCGTCAGGGTTCTTGATGTCTAGATAATTCGTGCAGAAAGAGATGCACTCTTCGGCTAGAAATCCCTTAGCTATGCTTCCATCTGGACGGGACCTGTTGCGGACGTAACCTTTGATGTGTTCATTCATCCTTTCGAACGGCATCATGCTACGGAGGAACATCAGCCCAAGTTGGATGATATCCTCCATGATATGGACCAGCAGATGCACCATAATGTCAAACAATGCGGGTGGGAAGTAGATCTCAAGCTCGCATAGTATCACCACAATCTCCTCCTGTAGCCTCTTGAGCTGATTCACGCCAATCGACTTTCGAGAGATGACGTCGAAGAATTTACAGAGCCCAAACAATGTTACACGGACGTGCTCGTCCATTATCCCTCGTAGTGCAACCGAAAGTATCCGCGTCATTAGCACGACACAGTCGTGAGACTTCATTCCACTGAACCTCTGCTTCGCCTCGTCTAGGTATCTGCTTATCTTGCCCTCGTAGTCGTAAGGAAATTTGACTCCTAGGAGGCACTTGAAAACTGTTTGATCTCATCCTGGCTTAGAGTGAAGCACGAAGGGGGATAGTAATATTTGTTCTTCTTTACCTTTTTACCCTTTCGGCAACCTTGTGTCGCCTCCGACTAATCATTGTCATCCTCCTGGTCATCAGGAGTAGTGCGTCCTCCGTGAAGATCATGCCTGATGTCCATGAATATAAAGTTGTGTATTGCGTTCGGACCATCTTTCGTTCTATCTGGCATGTTGATCAGGGTGGCGACCAGACTCTCGCACACACTCTTCGTGATATGCATGATATCAAGGCTATGAGGCGTGCGAAGGAACTTCCAGTATGTCAACTCCCAGAAAACAGACCTTGTTTTCCATACCTTCAGCAATGGCTTATCTGATTGCTGCCTCTTTTGCTTCTTTCCCAGCTTAGGGCACTCTTTCTAGTTTCTTAGTAAATCATTGATTTCTTTGCCACTCCTCTGATCTGGAATTCCTCGGATCTCTGATTTCCCATCAAACAGATCTCCATGTTTTCTCCATGGATCATTCTTGTGAAGCCACCTCCGATGCCCCATGAACACGGTTTTTGAAGACCCGGGATCTCTCTCTAGTTGGATATAGGTTGTGTTATCCATGCACCTAACGCATGCGAAGAATCCTTGGATCACTTGCCCTGAGATATATCCGCAACCGGGATAGTCTTGCACCGTAGTGACCAACACGACTCTCATAGTGAAATAATCTTGTGTGACAGCGTCCCATAACATGGCTAGCTCCTCTTTCAACAGTCTAAGATACAGAATGATGTCGGTACCAGGTTGTTTTGGCCCTTCAATTAGCATACTCATTTGTATGTACTTCTTCTTCATGCACAACCATGGAGGGAGGTTGTACATCCATACAAACACGGGACACGTGCTATATGTGCTGCTCTGGCTGCCGAACGGATTGAGTCCATCGGTGCTCACACCTAGCCTAACGTTCCTTGAATCCCCCTCAAATTCTGGAAATTCGAGGTCCAGTGCTTTCCACTGGCTAGCATCTGAAGGGTGTGTCAGCATCTCGTCCTTTTCCGTATCATCATCTGTCTTCTTTCTTTCTGTGTGCCAGCGCATGAGCTTTAGGGTCTACGAAATACCGCTGCAGACGAGGAGTGATGGGAAAGTACCATACCACTTTTCGAGGAGCTTTCTTCCCTTTCTTGTATCGACTGACGCCGCACACCGGACATGTGGTTCTCTCCGCATCCTCGCCCCGATAAATGATGCAATCATTGATGCATACGTGGTATCTAATATGCGGTAGATTGAGAGGACACATGATTTTTTGGCCGCCTCGATACTAGTTGGACACGTGTTCCCCTCTGGAAGACAATCGTGCTAGAATGCCATCATATCTCTGAAGCTTGCATCGGTCCATTTGTGTTTTGCCTTCATCTCCATAGCCTTGAGCGTTACATTCAAGCGGGTATTATCGGGCTTGCATCCTTCATACAATGGAGTAACCGCGTCTTTCTCAAGTTGCGTAAGCTTGGCTTTCTCTCTAGCGGCAGCTCTTGCATTACTCGTTTGCTTGAGTACAAGTTCTTGAACATAAGGGTCATGTACCTAGCCTGGCGATATTGGACCATCTGCTCCGACGACGTCTAGATCTTCATGATCATCCTGATCTGCTTCGACATCTTGATCTTGGTCGAGATATCCTTCATCATGTCTATTATTATCTTGTTGTACTTCCTCATTTCCTTCCGCCCCATCAATTACGTCATCATCATCGTCGTCTTCATCACTTATCCAACGAGTGTAGCCATCCATAAAACCATGACGGAGCAGGTGCACTCGCAGTTGTCCGAAATCAAGATCGATCAACCACTTGAGTTTGCATCTTCTACACAGACATCTTGTCTCCGTCATGTTATTCCATATCATGTCGGCCATGGCGCATTGCAAATATCTAGCCACAATGCCTTCGCTCATTATGCGGAGTATGGTGGTTGCCCTACACATTATTACACACAACAGTGATCAGCGCAATAGAAGTTTAGAACCACACATACAATGCATGCATATGCATGCAATGCAAAAAGGTCGCCCGAAAATTTCGGCATGACCTATCCTGAAAGTAGAACCTTTGCGAGAATGCCAAAAATGTACCAAAATGGAAATGAATCAACATTTCGGCAAAACATTGGCAACTCGTTCACACACACATACCCATGAGATATACAAACACATGAGAATCCTCCATATATACACACATACACATAATTAATCCTCTTACACACATGAGAGCATCATACACACAAATGAGCATTCATCATCTCCATACACACACATGCTCATCGCATATAATAAGGACAGGTGAATAGTAGTGTTTTCTCTTATGTATATGTAGCATCCAAGTTAAGTTTAACAAACTATTAACCGGTAAAAAGGATGAAGAAATAAGGTGGGAAGGAGGAGGAGTTCGACCAGATCTAAGAAGGAAGAGGGGAAAGTGAAGAAGAAGAGGGGAAAGTGACGTGGTGGGGTGGCCATGCATGTGCTGATCTACAGTGGGCAACACAGCCGTGGCACACATGAGTCCATGCGCCACAGATGAAATTTGTATCCGTGGCGCACATCCCAACAATTTACCACAGAAAAGTTGGTCGATACTTGCGGGTTGACCACCCCACTTGCCCATGGCGCATGGACAACATGTGCGCCACGGATACGAAGATAGGCGTGGCACACATGTGGACCATGCGCCACGGGCAAGTGGGGTGCAGTCGCACGCACCCAGGCCAACACATAGTGGTGGTGCACTCCATGATGGTGCGCCAGAGCTATTTTCCTGTGGGGCACTATCCCGCATGTGCGCCACGGCGCGCGGATTACCTATAGCTATTTTCCTAGTAGTGTGATCCCTACTTCATAGCACGCAGATCTATATCGTGTGAACCTTTTGTATTACTTATCGTTACAAGTCGTATTTAAAAGGGCATGTATGCCCCCATGTGTGGTTTTGGTAATTAATGACAATCTCTATGGACTAATGTGTAAATTGAGTTTTACTTGTAGGTTTGTCCATTGGCATCGCTTGGACCATGTGTTGGTTTCAAGGTTGAAATAGAAGAAGAAGAAGATCAAGTATGTCTTGAAGAAGAAGACGAAGGATTTCCTCATGGCTATCTTCAAGACATCATCAAGAACTAAAGTGCAAGCTCAAGGTGTGCCATCTCTAGAAGATCTCATGCGTGAAGCTTGACATCCTCGGCGATCATGGAGTGATGAAGACAAGGTCAAAGAAGAGGTTTCCCCAAGGAGTATGGGGGAGCCATTCACAAGTCTTCATCAAGCAAGAGCAATCAAGAAAGGTGCTCCATCTTGAAGGTGACAAGATCGTCTACATCAAGCTCAAGTGGGATGCTCAAGGAAAAGGTATGATCTTGATAGGGTTTCTATTTTACCGTTCTTTTGTAGTGTTGGGAGACCGGGTTTAGGATAGATATCCGTACTATCAAGAGGGGCTCTCGAGTGTGTAGCTCGATCGGATCTTTCGGAGAGAGCTCAAACCTTTGCATACATAGGATCATCTTTCTTGGTTGTTGTTTGGTTCTTGTCCATGTGAGGATCTAAAGCTTGTGGTTATCATCATGACAAGCTCTAGTTCATCAAAAATAGATTTCCCTTGCATATTTATTGCATTTTCTATCTTGCGGGTTTTCCGGCTCCACACCATGGGAGATATCTCACATATATATGCATGGTATTTTCGTTGGATTCTACACGTCACTATCTTTTCAAAAAAATTGGTTTCATCTTGTTTGGAGTTCGGATGCAAAAGTTATGGTAGTTTTGGTTCTGGAGTTTTCTCTTGACTGGAAGTTCTGGCCGTCCACCGGTAGTACCGCTAGGGCATTTGCCACCGGTAGTACCGGTGTTAATTCCGGCCCAACTTCTGGTAATCCGGATTTTGTTTCAGTACCTCTCTGTCTTGGTGTGCGCTATTTGACAGAACTGGAGGAGTTATGCCCTAGAGGCAAATAATAAAGTATATTATTTGATATATCTCATGTATGTTCATAATACGTTTCATACTATGCTATAACTGTGTTAATGCGAAACGTTAATACACGTGCGGTATGTAAACAAATCGTGTCTCTAGTTACCTCTAGTGAACTAGTTCATTGGTCATGAGGATGGTCTGTGTTTCAAGATCATGGGCATTTATGCCAACTAACAATGAGGTCATGTTATTAGTTGAATAACATGATAGACAAACATCCGACCATTATATCTTAATGAGATCTAGTTACAAAGTTCACCATTGATGATAAAACACAGAGAACCTTGCAACCTGATCCTTTGACTGTGAGGTAATGCAAATCACCATTCTGGAAGAAGCTTAGATGGTTATCAAGAATCATCTCATAACAGGGTGATCAAAAAGGTGCCACTCAGGTTTTTCGAAGGAATGCGTAGAGGAGTACATATCAAGACCAGGATTTGTCTAGTCCATGTAACGGACAGATACATGTGGCCATCTCGGTGACGTCGCATTAATGAAGCTTGTAAGCATGTGACTAGGTCACGGAATGCAACGACATGAGAACGAGAAAACAAGTTCATCAGTAACGAGATCGAACTAAGGTATAGAGATACTGAAGATCAAGTCTCGGATGAATTAGGTATCGAATGACAAAGGGAATGGGGAACGACTATCTCACGGTTCGAGCGATTGCATTCGTGAAACGCACGGGGGTCACATGGCCATCCAGGTCCCTCTGTTGATCATTGATATGAGAGTAGTCTCTGTCATGTCCGGAGTGTTTCTGAACCGAAGGATGTCACGCTTAAGGTTAGGGACGCTTAGGGTAGATGAGGTATCGTATGAGGAATAGAGAGAGAAACCAGAATAGTTTTGGTAACACCCGATGGAGATCGGAAAGGGGCCCGGAAGTTGTTCCGGAGTGAAGAGATAATATAATATGTATATTTGAATGTTAATTGGAGAATTAATACTAAATATATATTTTTTATTTTATTTTTTAAGGCACTATATTGCTAATGGGCCTCACCCGAAGGGAGGCCCAAGTGGGCAAGGCGCCTAGGGAGTGGGGGCCAGCCGGCCTAGGGCTGGTGGGCCGCCCCAGTGGGGCCCACCTAGGGCCGGCGGCTGCCCCAAGGTGGCCAGCAGGTGTAGGGATTAGTCCCACCCCGCCTGGCCCCTGGGTGGTGCGCCCCCCTCCTACTATATAAAGGGGTCCCCCTCCCCCTTGGAGCACACCCATTCCTCTCATTCTCATCTGCTGAGGACTTCCCCGTAATATTGGGGAGGACCTCGTAGTTGAGTTCTCCACATTCACAGTACCGTCGTGTGATCGGCGATCTGACATCTACTTCTTCCGCTGCTCGGCTGGATCAGAGTCTGGTAGACGTCTCCTACACCGGACGTGTGACGAACTTCGGAGGCACCACACATGGGGTGTTGCTCGTCTTCATCAATATACGCCTTCTTGCGTAAGGCGTGCCTCTTTCTGCAAAGGTATGAATATTGTATTCCTTCTCCGTTACTTATGTCTACATAGTATAGATCCTGGTATAAGTGTTCGAGTAGATAGAATTTTTTTGTTTTCTACTACAGAACCCTTCAGTGGTATCAGAGCGGGTCTATAGGTAGACATGTCGTATGAATAGAACACATGGTTATATGTGGGCATTGATTCTCTAGTTGCTACCCTCTTTAGTATTGTTGTTCATATTGCGGCACTGTTTGATGAAGCGGCCCCCAACCAACCTCAGGTGGTGATTCACAAGACTGGTCCACAAATCAAAGTGGCTTAGGGGGGTGTCTGTCTCTCTACAGTTGTTGATATGGCATTGATACTAGAGGGCCCTGAAAAGGGAAGAAGAACGGCAATCATTGAATCCATGTTGTGGCTCGACGTTCGTAGGTGGGAAGGGGTTCTACTGCGAAAGCCCTAAAGCCGCGTAAAACATGCAATAGTTAATATAGAAGCGTCTATCTTCATTATTGCATAGGGGCAAGTATTATAACATGGCAATGACGACGAGTTTTGCGAAACTCTTATTAAAGCTGTTGATGATGATCATAAAGCTACAAACCATGTCATAACACTTTACTTTTAGAAGTATTACTTATTGTGCTAGTACACTTACTAGACGGTAGCATAATAAGATAATCCCTCATAGTATTCCAGTTATCGTATTCCCCTTGTGTGTGCACCACCAAGAAAGTTCTTCGGTATGAGGCGATCCAGGGTTACAAGCCTGGGTGTCAGACATATCTACGTTCACATATAGTGGGTGTAAGCCATGTTGCACAACAAATACACACGAGTTAGGACTGGCCAGCCTAGCATGTTAGAGCAACGTGGCCTCGGAATACAAGAGACCGAAAGGTCGAGCATGAATCACATGGTTGATGTGATCGACATTAGGGAATGTCCACCTTTGATACTGCACTGATGGCCATGACGATCGGGGGAGGTGCAGGGGATAGGGATCATGTGATCACTAAACGAGTAGAGGGATGTTCGTTTAAGTGGAAGTTCCTTTATTAATATTTGAACTCATTATTATGAACATAGTCTAAACACTTTGCAAATCCTTTATAGATGTCTCGCCCACCCACCTTCAACCTAAGCACTTTCCTCGAGAAGGACAAGCTGAAAACTGATGGAACCAACTTAACCGCATGGTTCCGCAATCTTAGGATCCTCCTAGTCCCCTACAAGTTGACTTATGTCATCGAGGTTGAGCTTCCGGCTAAGCCCGCAGATTCCGCCTCCCAGGACGAAAAGAATGTCTCGCAGTCCAAGGCGGATGATTTCTCCCTCATCCAGAGTGGAATGCTCTATGCCATGGAGCCAGAGCTTCAAAAGCGTTTTGAGAAGATGAATGCTTTTGAGATCATTGAGGATCTCAAGGCTGTCTTTGCTCCGCAGGCTCATGCAGAGAGGTATGATGATTCCGAGCTCTTCTTCTCTGCTAAAATGGAAGAGCACAACAGTATTAGTGAGCACGTGGTCAAAATGTCTGGCTACGTTAAGCGCCTAAACGCCCTGGATTGCAAAATCCCGGAGGAGCTCGCTATAGATAGGGTGCTGCACTCGCTGCCCCCTAGCTACAAGAGTTTTGTGATGAACTACAACATGCAAGGGATGACTAAGACCCTTGCTGAGGTGTTCGCCATGCTCAAAACTGCTAAGGTTGAAATCAAGAAGGAGCACACGGTGCTGATGGTCAACAAGACCACCAACTTTAAGAAACCAGGGCAAAAGGGAAAAGACAAGGGTAGGAAGTCTAAGAGGGATGGCAGGTTTGTTCCTAGCACCTCAAAGACTACGAAGCCTGGCCCTAAGCCCGGCACTTTGTGCTTCTACTGCAAAGGGGATGGGCACTAGAAACACAACTTCCCTAAGTACCTTGAAGACAAGCGAGCTGGCAAGATAGCCATCCCGGACAAAGGTATATATGATATACATGTTATTGATGTATTCCTTACAAGAGCCAGGAGTAACACCTAGGTATTTGATACCGGATCTTTTGCTCACATTTGTAACTCTCAGCAGGATCTACAGAGTAGGAGGCGCCCGAGGAAGGACGAGGTGACGATGCGCGTCGGCAATGGTTCGAGAGTCGAAGTGATTGCCGTCGGCACCCTACAGCTCCGTCTACCGTCAAGATTATTGTTGGTTTTGAATAAATGCTATTATGTACCCGCACTGAGTATTAATATTGTGAGTGGGTCTTGCTTGTTGCAAGACCGTTATTCATTTAAATCAGGAACAAATGGTTGTTCAATTTATATGAATGATGTTTTCTATGTTCATGCTCCTGTATGTGATGGTTTATTCTTACTTGATCTTGATTGTGATACACACATCCATAGTGTCGATGCTAAGCGTTGTAAGCACAGTGACAATAAGTCCATGTACATATGGCATTGTCGTCTTGGTCATATTGGCATAAAGCGCATGAAGAAGCTTCATTCAGAAGGGCTTCTTGGATCAGTGGATTTTGAATCCCTTGATACATGTGAGCCATGCCTCATGGGCAAGATGACAAGGACACCATTCTCCGGAATAGTGGAGAGAGCTGTATACCTACTTGGGATCATACATACGGATGTATGTGGACCAATGAGTGTCTCAACACGCAATGGTTATCGTTACTTTGTTACCTTTACTGACGACTTGAGCAGATATGGATATATCTACTTAATGAAGCACAACTCTAAAACCTTTGAAAAGTTCAAGGAATTTCAGAAAGAGGTAGAGAATCAACTTAACAAGAAAATCAAGCACCTTCGATCGGATCGAGGAGGCGAGTATTTGAGTTATGAGTTTAACATGCACTTGAAGGACTATGGGATTATCCCACAGCTTACGCCAGCCGGAACACCACAGCGTAATGGTGTGTCGGAACACCGTAACCGAACCCTATTGGATAGTGTATGGTCCATGATGTCTTTAACTGATTTGTCTGTGTCTTTTTGGGGATACGCATTAGAAACCGCCGCTTTTATTTTAAACCGAGCACCATCCAAATCCGTGGAGACAACCCCATATGAGATATGGCATGGCAAGAAGCCATTGTTGTCATTTCTGAAAGTTTGGGGTTGTGTGGCTTACGTTAAGAAACTGCAGCCTGACGAACTCGAACCCAAATCAAAAAAATGTATCTTTGTGGGATACCCAAGGGAAACTGTTGGGTATACTTTCTACAACCAAGCCGAAGGCAAAACGTTTGTCGCAAAAGCTGGAACCTTTCTCGAGAAAGAGTTTCTTGCAAAAGGAGTGAGTGGAAGGAAAATTGAGTTAGATGAAATTGTTGACCCTTCTCTCCGTGTTCCGAGTAGCACAACGGAAGATGTTCCGAAACCGCTCTTCAACATGGAAGAAGAGCCCATTGATGCTAATCAGAACAATGACATCGAGACTCCTGAGGTTCGCAGGTCTACAAGGGTTCGTGCCACTCCAGATTGGTATAGTAGCCTTGTGATGTCTGTCATCTTAGATGATCTGGAAGAACTAGCAAACTACAAAGAAGCTATGGATAGTGCTGACTCCGGGAAATGGCTAGAAGCCATGAAATCCGAAATAGGATCCATGCATAAAAACCAAGTTTGGACCTTGGTGGATCTTCTAGAAGGCCGCAAGGCCGTGGAAAATAAATGGATCTTTAAGAAAAAGACAGATGCGAATGGCAATGTGACCATTCACAAAGCTCGACTTGTCGCAAAGGGGTTTCGACAAATTCAAGGAGTTGACTACGACGAGACTTACTCTCCCGTAGTAATGCTTAAGGCTGTCAGGATTTTAATAGCAATTGCTGCACATTTCGATTATGAAATTTCGCAGATGGATGTCAAGACCGCATTCCTCAATGGTCACATTGATGAAGAGTTGTATATGATGCAACTGGAAGGTTTTGTCGATCCTATGGATGCTGGAAAGGTATGCAAGCTTCAACGGTCCATTTATGGATTGAAGCAGGCATCTCGGAGCTGGAACCAACGTTTTGATCAAGTGATCAAAAGTTTTGGATTCATCCAAAACCAACAAGAGTCATGTGTTTACAAGAAAGCGAGTGGGAGCTCAGTTGTTTTCTTGGTGGTATATGTGGATGACATATTACTCATGGGAAACGATGTGGATCTTATGAATAGCGTGAAAGCATATTTGAGCAACCAATTTTCCATGAAGGATCTAGGTGAAGCTGCATACATATTAGGAATCAAGATCTATAGAGATAGATCAAGGCACCTAATAGCATTGAGTCAGAGTACTTACATAGATAAGAGAGGGGTTTTACACCTATGATGAAGAATTGCAACTTGAGTATGACTCAATGTCCTATAACGGACGATGATAGAGAGAAGATGTCTTACATCCCCTATGCTTCAGCAATAGGATCTATCATTTATGCAATGCTTAGTACCCGACCTGATGTGGCATTGGCTCTTAGTTTGACGAGCCGATATCAGAGTAATCCAGGACCGGATCACTAGGCAGCTGTGAAAAATATCCTAAAGTATCTGAGAAGAACAAAGGATATGTTCCTAATCTATGGAGGACATGATGAAGCTCTAAACGTAACAGGTTACGTAGATGCGAGCTGGAATTCAGATCATGATGACTCGAAGTCTCAAACATGGTTTTTTTCCGTAGTGAATGGTGGGGCGGTAAGATGGAAGAGCAAAAAGCAGCCGGTGGTGGCACAATCTTCAATGGAGTCTGAATACATTGCTGCAGCTGATGCAGCAAATGAAGCTGTTTGGCTAAAGAATTTTGTCATCGAACTAGGAGTTTTTCCCAATGCGCAAGACCCCATGACAATCTATTGTGATAACACGGGAGCTATTGCAAATGAAAGGGAACCAAGAACTCATTCCACAGCCAAACACATCAGGCTTAGATTTCACGTCATCCGGCAGATTGTTGACGAAGGTGAAGTCAAGATTTGCAAAGTAGATACGGAACTGAATGTAGCAGATCCTATGACTAAAGCTCTCCAACTGGATAAGCACGAACAACACCGAGATTCTATTGGTGTTAGGTTCCTGCCTATTGTAAACTAGTTTTGTATACTCTAGTGCAAGTGGGAGACTGAAGGAGTTATGCCCTAGAGGCAAATAATAAAGTATATTATTTGATATATCTCCTGTATGTTCATAATACGTTTCATACTATGCTATAACTGTGTTAATGTGAAACGTTAATACACGTGTGGTATGTAAACAAACTGTGTCTCTAGTTACCTCTAGTGAGCTAGTTCATTGGTCATGATGATGCTCTGTGTTTCAAGATCATGGGCATTTATGTCAACTGACAATGAGGTCATGTTATTAGTTGAATAACATGATATACAAACATCCGACTGTTATATATTAATGAGATCTAGTTACAAAGTTCACCATTGATGATAAAACACAGAGAACCTCGCAACCCGATCCTTTGACTGTGAGGTAATGCAAATCACTATTCTGGAAGATGCTTAGATGGTTATCAAGAATCATCTCGTAACAGGGTGATTAAAAAGGTGCCACTCAGGTTTTCCGAAAGAATGTGTAGAGGAGTACATATCAAGACCAGGATTTGTCTAGTCCATGTAACGGACAGATACATGTGGCCATCTCGGTGACGTCGCATTAATGAAGCTTGTAAGCATGTCACTAGATCATGGAATGCAACGACATGAGAACGAGAAAACAAGTTCATCAGTAACGAGATCGAATTAAGGTATAGAGATACCGAAATTCAAGTCTCGGATGAATTAGGTATCGAATGAAAAAGGGAATGGGGAACGACTATCTCACGGTTTGAGCGATTGCATTCGTGAAACGCACAGGGGTCACATGGCCATCCAGGTCCCTCTGTTGATCATTTATATGAGAGTAGTCTATGTCATGTCCGGAGTGTTTCCGAACCGAGGGATGTCACGCTTAAGGGTAGGGACGCTTAGGGTAGATGAGGTATCGTATGAGGAATAGAGAGAGAAACCGAAATAGTTTTGGTAACACCCGATGGAGATCGGAAAGGGGCCCAGAAGTTGTTCCGGAGTGAAGAGATAATATAATATGTATAGTTGAATGTTAATTGAAGAATTAATATTAAATATATATTTTATTTTATTTTTGAAGGCACTATATTGCTAATAGGCCTCACCCGAAGGGAGGCCCAAGTGGGCAAGGCGCCTAGGGAGTGGGGGCCAGCCGGCCTAGGGCTGGTGGGCCGCTCCAGTGGGGCCCACCTAGGGCCGGCGGCTGCCCCAAGGTGGCCGGCGGGTGTAGGGATTAGTCCCACCCCGCCTGGCCCCTAGGTGGTGCGCCCCCCTCCCACTATATAAAGGGGTTCCCCCTCCCCCTTGGAGCACACCCATTCCTCTCATTCTCTCTCTCTCATCTGCTGAGGACTTCCCCGCCATATTGGGGAGGACCTCATAGTTGAGTTCTGCACCTTCACACTACCGCCGTGTGATCGGCGATCCGGCATCTACTTCTTCCGCTGCTCGGCTGGATCGGAGTCCGGTTGACGTCTCCTACAACGGACGTGTGACGAACTTCGGAGGCACCACACTTGGGGTGCTGCTCGTCTTCATCAATATACGCCTTCCTACGTAAGGCGTGCCTCTTTTGTAAAGGTATGAATATTGTATTCCTTCTCCGTTACTTATGTCTACATAGTATAGATCCTGGTATTAGCGTTCGAGTAGATTGAATTTTTTGTTTTTTACTACGGAACCCTTCAAGAACTTGGATCGGTATTTCAGGCGGTAGTACTGTCCCCGTCGGATGTTCCGGTGGACGGTGGTAGTACCGTCCATGATCGTTTTTGTGTTCGTTCGCATCGCTGATTTGGACCGTTGGCTGGGTGCCACCGGTAGTACCGGCCACCCATCAAAACTACCGGTCGTGCACGAAAATGTGCATAACGGCCAGATCTAGGAGCCCTTTAAAAGGGGATCCTCATCCCCTTAGTGGGGTTAGCTCTTTTTCTTGGTTTTTGCCTTCTCTCTCTCCTCCATTGTTGACCATGAAGAGCTTGCCCTCTCCCCTTCCCCCTGCTATGATTCTTGCATCTTTTTGAGGGATTTGAGAGAGGAGATCTAGATCTACAACCCCACCAAACCAAATCCCTTCTTTGTGAAGGAATCCCTGGGATCTAGATCTTGGAGAGTTTTGTGTTCTCCTCTTGTGTTCTTCCTCTCTTACTCACCCAATAGCTTTTGTAGCTTTGGTGGAATTTGAGAGTGAAGGACTTGCCACTTGCATTTGGTGCATAGGTTTGAGTTCTCCTCGGAGATTTGGCGAGTTCAATCTCTTGGGCTTGTTTATCTTGGATTCTTGAAACCCTAGACAGTTGTGTGGAGTTGTGGTGTGTTCTTGGGCCCTCCAATTGAGTTGTGGAGATTACCCCAAGCCTTGTATGGGTTCATTGACCGCCCTCAAGTGTCCCCTAGTGGAACGTGAGTAGGCCTTTGTGGCGAGCTCATGAGAGAATAGGGTGAGCCTTTTGTGGCGTCGGTGGGTTGCGTGACTTCACATCTTGGGGTGAGGCCTTGTGTGGCGTTGGGTGAGCATCGAGCCACCACACCTCGAGGTGAGCCATTTGTGGTGTTTGAAGTACATTGCGCCCCGCACCTCTCCAACAGAGACGCAACTTCTTTGGAAGTGAACTTCGGGAAACAAATCATCGTCTACGCGTCCATCGATTATCTCTCAACTGAGCCCTTTACTTATGTAATTTACATTGTGATAGCCATCGTGCTTGAAGTATTATATCTTGCTATCATCTTGTTGCTTGTCTTGCTTAGCATAGGTTGTTGGTGCACTTAGTTGAACCTAGTGGATATAGGTTTTGGCTTGATAAATTAAACGTTAAGTTTTATCCCGCATTTATTAGAGCCTAAACCGTAATTATTTTAAAATGCCTATTCACCCCGTCTAGGCGACATCCGTTTCCCTTTCAGTATTGCTTCTCGATACTTGACATAGCCCGAGGTGAATCACTAGGTTATCCATGTTACCCGATATGTACTCTTTTATTCATTCCTTTTTATCAATGTTCTTATGATCAACACTTTGAACACTTGTCCGGTTAGACAATGCGAACATCATAATACAAGAGTGGGCCCAGAGTGTATCTCTCCATCTTCATGAGTAGTAATTCGCATAACTACACCATACAAAACACTGACATACTATCCGGTAAGGACGAAGACCGACACTATGATCACCCAGTCACGAAGAAGGGCTGTCACATCCATATCGTATCCATATATGTGTCTTATAGTCCAACAATTATTTAATATTGGTAATACTTATCATGAGAAATTACCGATAACAATATGAACGATGTGTTTCACGGTATAGCATATTGGGTCTATCCATCGTCGTTGTTCACTCAACAACTTCGATCTCATATGTCACCGGCAATCTTTACAACACTTTGTCGTTTTCCAATAGTCGGGAAACCAAGACTATCAATAACACATGAACTAGTCTTAGAGGAAAGACTAGAGATATCTAAATGGGGTTTATGATTCCACACATGTATTAGGGTTTTCCTCGCTCCAAATACACATTATCTAGAACTAATACAATTATAGCATATAACAATAATCTTAATTATGAAACAAAAATGTAAATAATAATCTATTTATTATTGCCTCTAGGGTATATTTCCATCATCGCAGTGCGACGGGTTCGCGGTGGTTCGGTAAGATGGCTCTGTGGTCAGGGGTGGCGGAACCCGGGGCGATGGTCCTGAATGGTGGTGGTAGTTGACGTGGCGGCCTCAGTCTCCCATGAAACGACGGTCTTGTGAGGCAGGGTCATGGCCTAGTGAGGTTTGGGTGGTGACCTAGAGCTATGCTGTCCATGAGTTCGTGGGCCATGTTGGTTTGTCTTTGGGTAGCGCGAAGTTTGATCTGGTTGTTAAGCTAGGCCGACGGCCCTGTCGGCATGATATTTGTTTTTTGTCTAGGTAGCGGGGGGCTCCGATGCAACTGAGTCCTATGGCGTTGTGCCTCGTGTATGGCTTTGCTGCCGAGTGGTGTATGTGGAGGCAACGGTCCGAAGTTGGTGATGTTTGTTTGTTGCAGTTGGTGCCGTAGTGTCGTGCGAATGACATGCTTCTCATTTGTGCGATTTTTGGCGCGGTTTTTCTTATAAACAATGCAAGGTATGGTTTTGTAACCGGTTTTCCTATAAAAAGTCAACTCTGTGCATAGCATTATTTTGTCTCATCGAGTGGCAAATCACTCTCATCGAGTGGTTTTGTACCCGGTTTTCCTATAAAAAGATTTTTGTTTCGCCCTCTCCGAAACCGAAAACATAAGAGCACCTAGGATCGGCTAATCGAGCGGCAAAACTGAGTGCCTTAAACTTAAAAAAATAAAAATGGCGATGCCAAGATAAATATGGTACTTATGCTTTTAGTATTGTGACACGGTGTAATACGAAGTAATAACAGTAAGCTCTAATTCCAAGTTTTTATGCGCCATATGTGTGCAGTTTAAAAGGAGAAGGGGATGAATCAAATTATAGCCCTCTTGGGCGTGTAGTTTGTGGCGAGGGCAACAAAAATGGCAAAGTTCAGCACAGTGATGAGGACGACGAGCCCGAAGTAGTAATCTAGGTGGCCATCATCCAATTCCGGTGGAAACCAGCCCGTCCTGCCTCCCGCCGCTGTGACGGACGCGACCAGCGTCACTAGCTGCGAGTTGATGAGATTCCCGAGCGAAACGGACATGAAGTAGAACGCGGTGGACGCGCCCCTCATCGTCTCGGGTGACTGGTCGTAGAAGAACTCCAGCTGCCCCACGGAGAGCGCCACGTCCGAGACAGCCATCACGATGTACTGCGGCAGCAGCCACGCGATGCCCATGGGCGGCGCCCCCCGATCCCAGGCCATCCGCAGCCTGCGAGCCTCGGTGCAGGCTGCCACGGCAACCGATACGGCCGCCGTCGCGTGCCCGATCCCCATGAGCTGCAGCGGCGTGAGGCGGCGCGACGCCAGCATCAGAACGGCCTTGTTGTAAAGCATGACGCTGGCGGCGCCACACACCGTCTGGACGGACGTCAGCGACGCGGCCGGAATCTGGGAGCCCGTCTTGGTGCCCTGCTGCACGAACGTGGTCTGCGCCTGCGTGTTGGCGATGAAGTACATGGCCGAGGTGAGCCAGATAGGGATCAGCCGCATCAGGGTCTTGAGCTCCTCCACCTGGGTCACCATGCACAGCCGCCATGGCCGGTTGTTGCCGTCCTGATCGATGTCCTCGTCCGCGACAGTGGCAGCCTTGTCCAAGAACCTGGTGCACGGAAGTCACTCGGGGAAATTGCTAGTGCTAGATTACTCTCGCGTGCTGCACGAAATCTACCTGAACTGGTCGGTGTGCTGTAACCGTTCGCGCACCAACGGGTTCTTGATGCCATCGTCTTGGTACAGTTCAGTGGCATCATCGGGCACGGTGAGGTTTAGCTTGCGAGAGAACGCGACGAGCACCTGGAGCAGGCCTTTCGACGGGCTGCCCACTGGAGGCAGGATGCGGTACATGGGCGCCGTGGTGGCGAGGGCGACGACAGCGACCATGGCGAAGGACGCGCAGACGCCGTAGCCGAGCCCCCAGCTCACCTTGTCCTGGACCCAAACCAGCAGCGTCCCCGCCGTCAGCATGGCCATGTTAGCCACCGCGTAGTATAAGCTGAAGTAGGACGCCTCTGCCTCCCGTTCCAGCACGTTTTCGGCGTCGTCGTCGTCGAACTGCTCCGCGGCGAACGAGATGAACACCGCCTTGGACGCGCCGATCCCGACGGCGCACAGGTATATGCCCGAAAAGAAGACCACCTCCTGGCCGATAGTGGCCGGCGCGAACGGCGGAGGCCTCAGCGACGGCAGCGTGGCTGACGTGGTAACCATGGCCATTCCCTATTAGTAGTTTCGAGTCGTCTGTCAGAGAAGCAGAGTGTCAATACAGCCCACCGGCCGTGCAGAGTGCGTGTGCAACCCACTTACTACGACAGAAACCGAGAGGCCAATCAGCACCGTCTTGTATTTTCCCCAGTGCGAGTCGGCGACGACGGTGCCGAGGAGGGGCATGAGGTAGCTGACTCCAGCCCAGGTATTCACGGCCGCCACATTCGAAGCGCTGTCGCCATGGAGCACGTCCTGAAGGTACACTATCAAGCTGAGGTACACCCCGTAGAATGCAGTGACCTCCAGGAACTGCAGGCCTGACACGGCAAGATAAGTAATTCAGTTCAGTTCGATCTCCAGTGTAAGGATTCATAAACAGACAGACCAACCGAGAACCTATGTTGAGTAACGCAGAAGAAGCAGAGTGCTACACTACACGGGGAGAAAGATTCTTCAGATACTCACTCAAGATGACTCTGAGTGTCTTTGCAGAGCAGCGAATGGCCTTGCCCGCCTCGAGGTCCCGATCTTCCGAGCCCCGATTTGAACTAGATGCCTAGCAGAGTAAGCAAGGTCAAATTGTTTCAGAAGGTACTGGTAATTCAAGTTTCTTTTGTGCACACACGAATTAGAATTTCCACGCCGGCGAGTAGGCCACGGCGTGTAGGCCCCCGGTTGCAGGAGGCAGCGCACGGGGCGCGCGCGCTCCACTGAATTGGGCGTTGCTCTATCCTGTTCGATTGGATCAACACAGCTCGTACAGTACGTACCTCGTCGTCCGGCGCTAAGATCGGCGTCCTTAAACCCCCGCTGTGGTCCTCGGCGTCCATGCTACCGCCGATCAGACGATGGCCCGTCGCACGTTCTCTCCCTAGTCCCTCCTGAGAGAACGGAGCCGGAGCGCCGGCCGTGAGTTTTTGGGATGATTGGGAAAAGAATCTAAACTGGAACACTGGGACAGCGACCTGAGATGCCGTTGCTTTCACCGCAAGGGTATCGGAGCTTCTGATTTTTCTTCTTCTTTTGTTTTGGATGCGACGTTTCGCTAGTTCGTCTCTGACCTGGCAACTGTTGGATTTTTCGATAGTTCATCTTTCTAGAGTGGTAGCCTTCGCACCTTTCACACAATTAGCACCATTTGCGAGGGCATCGTTTTTTATTTTTCCATAAGTGGGATGAGCATTGTATGTAATGTGTAGAAATAATTACAGCCTACTTGAGCAATTATTAAATGATTTTTATTTTACCTGAGCAATTACCTATGATGTTTTGACCATTCTGGTGGAATAAGAAATAATGTTTCTTATTAAAGTAAAACAAAGTTATCCTTGTTAACAAATACACCACCTAAATAGTAAGAACTTTACTTTGGTGTGATACTTCTAACTTGTTTCTTTCATTTGGTTAGAAATTATATGAGATTGTCACATTGTTATAAAATATCCGACGTCTTAGAAATGTGCATTCTACAATACATAACTTTGAAAAGTATTTAGTATAAAAGACCATATAAACATCCTCATAGAAAAGAATATAAACTAACATAAAACCGTGCATAAAACCGTGCATAATCACACAATAGGAACAAATTAGAGGTAGATATTCCTCTAAATGGTTAAGCAACTTATTGTTTCCAGTTTAGTGTGCTTATACGAGTACTATTTTTCACTAAATCCTAACCTTGATTTTAGATCCAACTATCAAATTAATTGTGTACAAGACAAGAATGGAACAAACATTGTTGTCAGACATAGAAAAATGTATTTGCAAGATGCTTTTGATGTCAAAACACATAAAATGTTGAAACTTTAATATTATATATTACTTGATATACATTTTACTTTCAACCGTTGTGATAATAGATATTCACAAATAATTTTATTTTTGTGTCTAATTGTTTATTTTAACCGGTCAGGACAATTATAGTTCAAATTATAAAAATAATTACTTAGAACTCATAACACAAATACCCATGGAAATTTCAGGTAATATTTAGTCATGGTTATTGTTATTTTCACAATTAATTCAGGTGCATGTGTAGGAATAAGGCGAGAAGTAGTTAGGCATACTAAAGGAATTCTTGCTACATGAGCAATTTTACTCAGATCTCCCACTTCTATGACATATCGAGCCATCTTAAGAGTGCGTATTGCGAATTTTTTATATTTTAGTATTGTAGTCGGCTAGGTTGGACCAACGACAACGTCCTCTCGACTTGATTAAATAACCATATTGAACTTACAGATCAAATATCCATGAATTATGCGCCGCTTCCTTGATTCCATAATTCATGTCTTCTTCCAAAACTACCTCGTATGCGCACGGTAAATTATGGCAAGAAGCATTTTAGGCATTTCTATTTAGGGATTTTACGATACTTTTGGGGAGAATTGCACCATGTAAATCTCCATCACACTTAAAGCACCATAGAATTCTAGTATGCATGACAATACCATCTTGTGGTATCTATTCCTATATATTTTATCTTTAGATTCAAAGATATCCTAATTAATTTGTATTGCTTGCGTGTGTTAGACACACGAAATTTCTAGAGATTGAACTCAATCTGACAGAGATGCTATTAAAGGATTTTTTTAGTGAAAACACCATTAACGGCACCATGTAGTTTTAAACGGAGGCACTTCTCTGTTTATCACGCGTGGCTTTATGGGGCCATATGAATCGGTGGAAAAAGATAAAAATTAGGCTAGTCATAGTGGGAGTATCATGTTACTGATATCATGCATATGATACTAGCGCACTCCCTCAATTTTTTATTACTTCACGTTCTAAGATTTTTCAGAGCAAACTTTGTCAACTTTGACTAATAATATAGGAAAATATATTATTCCAAATACATATATTATGAAAATATAACTTACGAAGATTCAAATACTATAAGTTTACATAGTAGATACTTTTATTTTTTGCTAAATATTTTATCAAACTTCAAAAAGTTTGACTTTGATTAAACCCATAATGCAATCTAATTATGAACAAAGGGAGTGTGATACTATGTCTATAGTGCATGGCATCATCTAGTAGTATTAAAATCTTATTGTATTTAATTATTTGTAAAATCTCAATGCAAACTTGTGTACAAGATATATTTATCATTTTTTTAGTTTTATGTGCTATGATACAGTATCATATTATGATACCACTATCACCTCTTTTTTCAATAAATGATGTGTCACATCAGATTTTTGCATGCATGTTATGCATGATACCACCTATGATACTTTCACTATGGACAGCCTTAGAGCCAGCCTCACATATATCATCCGGACTTCATTGTACATGTCAAAGAACATTAATATACATAGTCAATGAAGAATTGATGGGTAAGATTATTTACTACATGTGGAAGCGCATAATGTCATCTTTTCCATGTGTATATTGCTTTTGGTATATAAGAGATCCCTTGATAGAGTCTCTTTTTCATTTCCACAAAGAATGAAAGTGTATATATATATAGGTAAAATATATATATATATATATCTATTGGATACATTCCCTCACATAGATGGTGCTTCAAGTATTTGGTTTTTGAAATATCCAATGAATGGGGAAATACATTATTATTTCATGAGAAGGAAAACTAATCTAAATAGTAAATACGCCTTGTGATATTGATATTCAGATAGTATGATTGACATTATACCTCCGTCCCAATGACTTAAAATTATAAATTTAATCAAAAGTCAAATCTTACTAAGTTTGATCAAACATATACAAAATAGCAACATCTACTACATAAAATAATACATTATGAAATTATATATATTGTTGAATTATTTTTGCGAATCTTCTTATGTATTATGTTGAATCTATTGCTATTGATTTGGTATTTTAACTTTTCATAGTTTGTCCAAAACATTGGTCATGAGATGTTTTGGTCCTCTTATCCAGAGGTGTACACTATACTCCATGATTTGCTTGTCTCTAACTATCACTACAATAAAATTTGCCATCTACCACAACCAGATTTTGTGCTAGAAGGCCGTTTTCATGGTTAAAGGTCTTCTACCACGGATGGGTCCCTTTGGTAAAATTCTTGTCACAAAATTATCTACCACTGTTTTCTAATACCGTGGTAGATGGAACCCATCTACCACGAAAATTCAGACTATGGTAGATATATTTCGCCAGCCCTGATTGATGACGTCATGAAACTATCACGTGGAAAACATCGTTAATGGTAATTACCGCCATCAACTCTTCAAAAATCTGTGGTAGATACCAAGCCCAACCAAGACCTGCTAAATATTAAGTGGACCGGACCATTAGAGAGGCCCAATAAGAAGACAACATGTTACTGTTTAGCAGGCATACTCTATTTCACGGGAGCCCATCAACTTGCAGCCCATCTATAGCCTGTTAACTTATTGGCACGTTAATGTTTGGGCCTATGTATGGCCTCGCTGTGTCAATCACAGTGCAACCCATTTTCAGCTGGCACAACTACGACCCCGTACTATTCTGTCAAGTAGAAGGCCTAGCACTGTTCATTCACATCGTAGACTGCAACCTATTTATGACCTTTTGCATTAAGACTTGTTATTGTTGAGGCCTACTACATGCCCATGGATATTACGAGAACATATTTATGTGCGGCCAAAAATGACCCGTTAAAGTTCGCGCCTGTCATTGTTCTGACCAGGCTCAGTTCTGGCATTTTACAGTTTTAGTATGTTACTGTCCTGGTATGCTTTGTGTGTGACCTAGTAGTGTAAATACTGTTTGGGTATGGCCTATCATAATACCGGCCTGTTACTATAGCGACATGCTACTGTATAGGTCTTTTGCTATGGGGCTTGTTCCGCGCTTTACTGATGGTGGCATTTCTTGTAGTGTATGGATTGAAATCAACCAACAATATGTCATCTATTGAGTCACTAGTCATGTTCTTATGGATTGTTGGTGGCCCACATGCCTTTGCAGAAGCCGAAAATCAATTTATAATATTTCTATGGACAGTTCATACCAAGTTCAAGGAAGTCCAACGACTTACATATTGCGGGCCCACTTGAAGTCAAAGGTATTCAGATGCATACCCAAAGTTTTTGACCGAAAACTACATATGGATAGGACATAGGAGGTATATGCACGAGAAAAGCCGAAAATAAAGCACACGACAGAGAATTTGTAACGGACGTGAGAAAAGCCAATATCTTAATGTGGCCCAGCTAAATTTGGCCCAATTGGCTTTATCCACACCGCACGTACAGAGTAGAGACTTCCCGATCGCCGCCTGATTCCCGGCACACCTAATCCTAGATGAGAGTTTGCGCCGGCTCATTCTCGTGACAGTGCCAAAATCACGTGACAACAACACAATGCGTACTACCACAGCGATCGAGGACCTGCTAAATTTACTACGCGAGGAGCCCGGGATCTTGTTCGCCTCAGCATTCGGCAATCAGCAGCTCACCAGAACCAGGTAGATAATCCAGACCCACACAGGAAGCTCGATTCTTCTCTGATTTTTTTTGTTCAGTCGGTTGAGATACATTAAAAATTCAGAGCGGTTCCGGGGCTAGCAACTACAATAGGGGCACACACAACTTTCTTAGAGCATCTCTAACAGAGTCCATAAACAACCGAAAACCGAATAATAACCGCTAGTTTAGGGATTCGATTTGAAAAGCGGCGCAGATCAATGACCGTATACTAGTCAAAACCGGAAAAAAAAAGTTTTCGGACCGAGACCAAATCCCCAACTCGTCCTATATTTGTAGGGGTCGAACGAGCGAACCGAACGCAACCCGAACAAAACCCCTAGTTTGCACGCGATGGAAAGTTCACCTCCTCCCAACTGCCACCGCCGCCGCCGATCTGCGCGCCCTCACTGTCCTCTGCGCCGCGGTCGCCCGATCTCGTCGGCATGAGTCTCGAATCGACCCCGCTGGCCGCCGGAGCTAGCTCACAGGCCCCGCCACCCTCTCTCGTGGAGGCCGGAGCTCCCACCACTCCACCCACCCGCCACCCCCGCCGACGTCGTGAGCCTGGTTGCATCCACGAGCTTCCTCAAGCGGCGGTGCGCGGGAACGCACGTGGTCCCGCAAGTTGGTGCTGTGGCCACCGGTGCTGTCCCGGCTGTCGCCAAAGGGGTCGTTGCAGCCAAGCCGACGGCACCGAAGACATCCCGCGCCAAATCGAAGACTTCAGTGCCAAAGAGGACGAAGTCGAAGACCATGACGAGCCGTGGTGGCCCGGCCCCGCTCCCATCCCCGTCGCCACCGGAGGTTGCCAACGCGAACAACGCCTAGGACGTGCTCGATGACGGGTCAACAAGGTAAAAATATTTTTCTTAACTCCAAATCGGTTTAAATTGTGAGCAGAAATTGAGCCCGCTTATTGTTAGGAACGGCAGCACCTCGTACATGGAGATGTTAGAGGAGGTTAACATTGCTCCACTCGCTCCGTACGATGTTGGGATGGACGGAGATGAGGAACAAGACCGAGGATGAAGGGGAAGAAGGGGAAGAAGATGAAGGCGAGGAAGGTGTGGTCAAGGTCGAGGCCAGTGGAAAGAAGAAGAAAAGAATGGCCAACAACTACACGAAAATAGAAGACGCAGGTGGTGAGAGGAGATGGTGAGGAGATTTAGCAACTTCTTGCTATGAACTATGCACGATTTGCTATGATTGTGTCGTGCTGATTTGATGTAAAACTATGAACTATGCATCATGTGTTTGCATTTGGTAGTTTCATATGCCAATTCTGTGAAAAACTCTGCCTTTACGGGTTCGGAAAAACAGTTTTGATTTACCGGCTCTGTTCTGCGCCACCTCTTTCTCGATCCTTAAACACGAGATCGGTGAACCGAACTCTCGCTTTTCAGTTCGGCTGTTTACGGACTCTGTTAGAGAGGCTCTTAGCCATATATTAGGGGACTGGCCTAAATCGATAGGCGTTCGTATAAGAAGTTTAACACCAGTCTTCATGCATACTGGACACACGTCCATTGGGCCGGCTTCAAATATTTAGTTCCTAGCGATCTATTCCACTATTCTATATTGGTCCCAACTTGTTTCGTGTATTCTTTGTATTATACAGTTTTTTTTTCAGGGGTGTGTATTATACAGTTAGAACTGTATGATTATATAATCATAACATACATGCCAAAAACTAGGTTTAGACTGTTTAAAAATATGCGCCCCTTTAAATTTTGAATACACACTCTAGGAATCTTGGGTCCGCCGCTGTGTGAACCTTGTATTTTGTGTGATACATGTATTTTATAATTATTTGAGAACGTCACTTTCCCGTAATAATGTATGAATAGAGCGTTATGAAAATATATTTTCCTGAAATGTCAATTTACATATTAATCATTGCACATATCTATGTTGTCTGATCAAATAGCATATAAACATTCTTATATGGGTCTCAGGGACATTATAGACATTTCCAACTAAACCTATAGTTAGACATTTCCAACTAAACCTATAGTTACAGTTGCTATGACCAAACAACTTTCAAAAAATCCACTGTTGATACTCACGGCAGCTTTTTCAGAATCAGCTCAACCGAACACACCATAATATTGTTTGATTCCAATAAACTGGTGCTTTCTATACTGGAACGCAGTTACTTATAGAAAAGCAACTTCTGATCCAACCGCCCAAATCACGATTGGGTCTAAATAGGATTTTCTACAGTGAACGGTATATACCTGAGTGTTACGTCAGCGCTGTATCAAAATTTTGAAATTTCATGAAATAAAATAAAACTTGACTGAAACTTATGAAATATTTTGTACTGTTCATAGACTGTTTCACACATGTTTCAGTCCGGTTATAATTCTGTTTCAGTTAGCTAGCGCATCAATCTTAAAGCAAAACAGGACGGTGGATAGGCCGTAAAAAAATATAGTTTTCCTCTTGGGTCTCCCTCTTGACCTCTTCCATGACTCGAACCATCCAGCTAAAAAAGGGCTTCCTGTTTGATAGTACGGCAAGTAGAAGTGCGACAGTCAAATGGGTAAATGGGACGCAGGGTTGTAGGTGAATGGAGACAGCGGTGACAGCAAGGAGGAGGTGTTAATCCCACTGTTACGCCGGCCATGCAGGGTTGGGAGAACAGCCGAAACCGTACAGCGCGCGACTGGCTGATCGCACGAGCAGTACCTGAGCTGCACGCCGGCAGGGAAATTTAAAACCAGAGTGGAGGTACAGTCTCATGCACACCTTGCTGCTCGATTCTTACTGTAACTTGCTCGGTGAGGACTATTTGAGCTAATCATGGAAAAAGAAAGAATACGTATGTCAGTTGGTAGACTTGGTTGGGCCGGCGTGGGTCTGTCAGTTGGTATACATACACCTCTGCGCTGGGCCTTCCGGTCTACT
The DNA here is from genome assembly GCA_910589775.1 of Avena eriantha. NCBI lineage: Eukaryota > Viridiplantae > Streptophyta > Magnoliopsida > Poales > Poaceae > Avena > Avena eriantha. Next base: position 522,599,743 of record OU342740.1, on the reverse strand, counting down.
ACCACTGTAAGCTGGCCTGATCAACTTTGGACCTGTGGAGACACACGGGCCATGGATGCAGAAGCACAAGTATTTTGTGTTGGTCCCCTATAAAAAAGTAAGGTATTCTATATTGAGGTTCTCTTCTCTGCCGACTGCCGTGCTCCCCTTCCATAACTTTTCCTGTCTCGGGCGATTAATTTCCCCAACAAGAATCGGAGAGGAACAAACAAACATTTGGGTCTCGGCGGGCGATTGAATTTATGCTCGCTGGCAAAAGGAAGTAGCACCAACTCGAGCAGTACGAAAGGGAGGATATGTTCCCATGAAAAATGCCACACCTGCGTCGCCCACCACTACCAGGCCCAGCATGCACCTGCACTGCAATGGTTCCTGCATGCATGCGTTAACGTCGTTCGTCCCACCCTGATCCTTGAATTATTTTGTTGGATCTTGTTGCCGCTCTGCGAATGGCAGGCATGAGCATGAGACATGCGCGCATGCATGCGCCTCCTCTGGGGTCTGAACATCCGTGCCGGTACGACTGTTGCTCCATCGGGTTAGTCGATCCGTCCGCCCACCCATTCAATTCTTGGCATCAATTGAGGTTGCCGAGCAGTGCCGACTCGTACGCACGCCACTGCTCGGCTCCTCTAGCTCTAGCTCTAGCTCTGTGTGACTCGACTGAGATCCACGCACCAACGCTACGAGGAACGTACCGACTGGCTAGTGTAGTAGTTATCGATCGGCCGGACAGGTGGGTATGCCCCAGCTGCTTGAATGCCTAATTATTGGATCCATCACCGCGCAATCACGCCCCTCGTGTCCATCGCCCAGCGGCGACTGTGCTTCTCGATCGCACGGTGCGAAGCTGCTGCTACAGAAGCTCCACCACCACCACCACGGCCGGCGGCACACGGACCCGGAGGCGAGTACGTACACTATTGTTAGATTAGGATATCGATCCATCCATCGTCTACGCGCGCAGTCCGATGAACTAGGAGATGGACCGAGCAACCATGCATGAAGTGAGTGCACCAACTGTGGACCACCGGAATACACAAGCTGCTGCTGTTGCACGCGGGCGGCATTTAATCCAACAACAAGCGGGATTATGACCGTTAATTAGTACGCCATCGTCTAATATCCCATGGCTAGATGCAATGTGTGCCACATGACCAGACCAAAGTGAGAGTCTTCCGATTTTGTCAGTACCTAATAGTAGGGATGTCTCTATCTCATTCCTAGAGAATCTCCAAGAGCTTACACAAAGAGGGTATGGGTAACTGAATTACTTTTTTCTCCAACGACTTGCTCATAATTTGGGTACCCAAATACTACTGCATTGCCTACTTGTGCTTCTAGTTTAGTTTGTGTGTATGCAAACCAAATCACCCTATAATTAATTCAAACCGTCTTAAATAAAATTATAATAAATAACGAATAAATAGTAGATAATTATAACAACACGATATGCATCACTCAAACACAAACCTAAAGCGTATAATCATGAAGTTTATCAAAATCGAAATACTCCCTCCGTTCTATATTAGTTGTTGCTGATTTAGTACAAGCGACTACTAATATGGAACAGAGAGAGTAGCAAACATGGCATCCGAAGTAGAAACTCATCACTCCTCTATGAGATTTTCTTTTAGTTCTTGTCGGTCCACCCGCCTACGAGGATTCACCACCCTCCCCATGAAGTCATATGGTGACCAAAATCTTGGGCAAGCTTATTCTCAATAACATATTGAGTTGTCATGATCCTCCAAAGTATTCTTTTGTCCCAAAACCGAGCCTGGCCACACAATAGCAAATTGGCCTTGCAAAATCCCAAATGTCCTCCCCTCATTCTTACTAGCAGAAGCTTGAGAATTATTGAGACGAGATTGTTTGTAACCTTGGGGTGAGAATTGCTTGACAAATGTTGCCCACCATGGTATATCTCATCTGCAAGGTAGTATCCCTTCATGTAATTGTGCACACTTGCCTCAAACTCAACCTTTGGTGCTTCTCCATTGGCTACATTGAAAACGGTGGTGAATAGTTGAGCACACTGATGTGACTGCATGATACGGGCATTCCAAAATAGTCATGTGAAAACCATGTCTTCAAGTCTGTAGTGGCCTCAAGGATGATTGTTGGCTCTTTCACATGTCCGGTGAATTGCCCATGCCATGCTGATGTATAGTTATTCCACATGTAGTGCATGCAATCAACATGGACAATAATCTCTCAAAACCCCATGTGGCATTTATCGCCAAAAACCTCTTGGTGCCTTAAGAATTGGGTGCTCTCAAGTAATGTAACCTTGGAGCACTAGATAATTGATCTTGCAAATCACCTCAAGCAATAAATGTATGTGATATCACCCATTGCAAGATGACCGTCAATCAAATCAGTGGATTCCATATGCTATAATACATATAGTCGCAGTTACCTTCTACAATGTGCTATGACCGATTAGGTCAGGTGGTTGTAGGGGATAAATGTGGCACCTCTCAATGTGGAAGTAATGGGCATCGAACCACAGGAGCAAGAAGAAAAGGCTATTTATTCTCTCCAACTAGAGTGTCACAATTCTAGTTGTTTATGCACTAAACAAGTTAAGTAAACAATGGAGGTTGATTTAATCAAGGAAATAAAGTGCACAAAATAGTAAATGTACAAGTGTCCCAATCCTCTAAATACAAGAGGGCAAGACGAATATTTTACTCTATGGGAAGAACATACGCGAGTTCATGGATGCACTTGATCTCTCTATCTCTCCAACAATGGTGGTAATCATGTTATAGATGATAAAGTAACACACTTGTCGTGGTTTAATGGCTAATGTTTATATGAGCTACATGTCCTAGAACACTCAATTGAGAAAGGGAGTACCAAGACTATTGTGTCACGTAGAATGCCATTTTTGTCACTTTGCCACATGTGTTTCTACTTTTAACCCTATATGCATGTATACCAAAGGATATTGTGCTAGCTATCACATAGCGGAACCGCTTATGTCATCTGGCTACAGCCTCTACTACCGCAGACATCTACATACTCTGATATGGGTCCCCTTATGGATTAATCCTTGGGATGGACCGATCTTCACGGATTTGAGGCGGGGACTGAGCGGAAACCCGATGAACTCACTCAAATGCAATATAAAGCTACAAACACACGAAAAATACACACACTTCAACCATTGTCCTCGTTGGCCCGAATCACCAACTCGATAGAATCCTTGTGGAAGAGAACGCTAGGTAGAGATCCACAAAAGAAAGATCAAATCCAGAGCTGCTAGAATCCACTCATGAAGACATTGCAATCGATAGAGACCCAAAAGGGAGAGATCAATGCAATAGAGATCACGAGGTAGAAATAGTTCTCATACGGCGAGGGTCTTGTACAACCTAGGTCTTGGTGTAGATCCTAGAGAGGTTCCCCCATTGGAAAGATGGAGGCTAAGGAAATTCTACTTAATATTCATTGTAGGGTTTCTTGGAGGAGGTGGTGGCATATTTATAGGCCATCCACTTAAACTGGGTATTCTAGGCATGAACAGGAAGTTCTAGGTGAGATGGGGCATTACATGGACCAAGCCCAACTTCAAGGATCGCAAGCCTGTTCACTCAGGCCAAAGGCTCCGAGGTAGAGGGGCCAGAGACTCTAGACGAGCCTTCGGTCTCTGGGGCAGTATTCAGGGGGTGTACTATAAGCTCTAGGCGCTGGTCCGGAGTCCTGTCCCGAGTCCTTGGGGTGTCAGGCCAGAGACTCTGGTGTCTAGGGGTGGAGACTCTGGTCTTTGGGCAGGTGATTCTTGTGTCTTCTCTTTCAGGCTTCTTGCTTGGGGGTCTTGGCTCCTGGTGCATCCTTGTATCCTCCTCTTGGCGTCATGGTCATGGACCTATTCATACAATAGGCACTTGGCTCAAGTAGGATCCCATTCACATGATGACCAAAGGAACACTAGTAGGAAAAAGCTCATTGGTGGCATTTGGAAAATGAGGTTAGTGGACTTGAATGCACATGCCACTAACTTCACGCCATTGGTAGCTACCAGTACTGGCGTGTGGCCCGAATGCCACTAGAAACTTTCATAGTAGTGGCGTGTGCCTTGAACGCCACCAGAAATATTCGTAGTGGTGGCGTGGGCGTTGATCGCCACTAATAAGTAAATAATCCATGGTGTTCCAAGGAACTAAACGCCACTAATAAATGCACGAGAAATAAAAAAATAGCAAAATTTAGAGAATATAGCAACAATGATATCGGTTCACCGCATCAAGAATTTAGAGAATACATCAGCAATCATATGAAGTTGCATAGAAGAAAACAAACAAGTTGATTCACTGCATGTTCTTAACATCATACATATATGCCAAGTTTCATCACTACGACTAGTTATTATGAATGACGTCAATAACTACCACTTTTACACTGAAAAGAGCACCATCATGATCCGTTGAATTGACTTCATATGAGTTATGACTTGAGATAGAACCCAAGTTGTCTTTTTTCTTAAATTTTGGTATGTAGGCATAAGTAAAATATTTATAACCAAAGTCGGATAAGAAAGTTTTTTGTAGGTTATCCCAAAGAAATTGTTGGGTATTCCTCAATAACACAGAAAACAAAAATGTTTGTAGCTTAGAACGTCAAGTTTCTTGAGAATTTTTTTTCATGAAAAGTTAAGTGGGAGGATAATAGAACGTTGGTCAGGTTGATGAACCTAAGAAACATGTATTGAGTAGCGTAGTGCCGGAAACTTTTCCAGAGGCGGCTACAATGCTTATGGCTCCCGTGCCTCAAAGGTTATGGTCACAGAGATTTAAGTTCCTATTGGACCACGTAGGTCGGGTAAAATAATCAAATAGTAAGATTTGAGATTGAATTATTATTTTTTGATAATGATGAACCGACTACATGCAAAGAAACGATGATGGGCCCAGACTCCATCAAATGCCTAGAAGACATAAAATTCGTGATAGTTCCATACACGAGAAACCAAGTTTCTGAACTTGAAAGACCCTCTAAAAGGCATGAAGCTTATCAACTGTATTTGGATCTATAAAGAAACAGATATGGATGTTTCACATCTATGAAATAGTCGACATGTTGTAAAAGAGTTTGGAAAAATGTTCAAGGAATTGACTATGACAAGATTCAACCTTTCGTAGAGATATTTAGTCCATATGGATTATTGTAGCAACCACTACATATAGTGATTTTGGTATATGGTAGTTGAACAAATAAAACAATGTTCTTCTAATAGAATAGTTACCTAGGACGTGTACGTGACATGGTCTAAAGGTTTTCGTTAATTCAAAGGACGCTAAAAGAGTATGCAAACTTCATTGGATGAAGTAAGCATCACAGGGTTGGAATCTTCACCATGATGAAAACAACTAAAAGGTTTAATTTCATCAGAGACGATGAAGATGCTTATATTTGCAAGAAATTAAGTGGGAACACAAAGACATATTTCTAATACATTATGTAGAATACATGTTGATTAAAAATAATGTACCTTTTATTAACACAGGTTAAGAATTTCACTAAAATTAAGATTTTGATGAAAGACTTAGGCAAAATCAAAATATTATGCATGAAAGTCTATACAAATAGATTGAAATACTAATATAGTTGTGCAAAATGTACATAGATGAAATATTGAATAAGTTCAATATGGAAACAATAAAAAAAATTCTTGCCACGTGCAAAAGGTTGAAGCAAGATTCAAGTGTATTGACACTTGGTGAGTGAAACGAGATTCAAGTGTTTTGACACTTGGTGAGTAAAATCACATGAATATCTTGATCAATCATACTGTGATATGTATATATCCAGATATGTCCTATGCTCTAAATGTTATGATCATATACCAGGGTGACTCATAAGATGATCATTGGACGGTAGTAAGGATATTCTTATGATCTTTGAAAGAACTAAGAATATATATTCTGTATGTAGATATGACAGATAGTTTATTGTAAAGTGTTACATTGGTACTAGACAGATAGTTCATTGTAAAGTGTTACATTGGTATTAGACATATAGTTCATTGTAAAATGTTACATTGGTATAAGTTGTCATAAGATACAAATTAAGTTTATCTCAATTTAGGCTATAGGTTAAGGTGGCACAATGTAATGGAAGAAATTTCAATACTGGATTTAGATAAATTCCAAAGTTAAAGACATTGTGATAGATACTACAACAAAGGTTGGGTATATAACTGCTCTACTAGCAGCAAAGGAGGGCATTTGTATCAAAAAGTTTGTTAATCAAACTAGGTGTAGTTTCAAGCATGATACTACTATGAACATATATTATACGATAATAGTATCGACATGATTTAACCATAGGAAACTAAGGTCTCACCAAAGGACCAAATTTACATAATATCATCTCATTTGAGAATGAGTGATGCGTAGAGATAAAAAAACATGCAAATACACATGGACCTGAAAGCGTTAGATCTGGAGATTAGGTTTACCACAAGCAATGCAGATGAACAACACCAGAAAGTCATATGTGTTAATGCGCAAGTTTCAACTAGATTATTGACTCTAGTGCAAGTGGGCGACTGAAAGGAATATGCCCGAGAGGCAATAATAAAATGGTTATTATCTTATGCCATGGTTATGATAAATGTTTATTTCTCATGCTATAATTGTATTAATCAGAAACATTAATACATGTGTGTTTAATAAACAACCCAGAGTTCCTAGTTATGCTTCTCATTTAAATAGCTCATTGATTAACCGATGATCAAGGTTTCCTGATCACTAATATTGGATGTTGTTAATAATGGGATCATATCATTAGAAGAATGTTATGATGAACATATACAAAAGTAGATATAGCAGTACGATCTAGTCATTGAGTTTACATTGCTACATCAAATACATACGAAGTATTTCTAGTCCTTAGACCATGAGATCATGCCAATCACTAACACCGAAAGAGTGCCTTGATAACTCAAACGTCACACCGTAACAGGGTGCACTACTAGGAAATAGGCTATAGGCGTATGGCATCTAGTAGCGCGCCCTATTTCCGCACGCTATAGGTATTATTTGTAGCATTCGAAAAATCCCCACACTACCGATAAGTCTTATCTGTAGCATAGGGATAAAAGAAGAACGCTACAAATAATGTGGTCCCCACCTACCTTTCTGGTTACATTTGCCTATAACGTGGAGCTTATTGTGCATGCTACAAGTATATCTTCTTCGATATATTTTGTTCAAACACCAACTTGTCGTAGCATGGAACTTATTGTGTGAAGTAAAAAAATCTACTTATTTATTATAGTGCATCACACATGAGGATGAATCATCAGTAGAAACATATCACTTGATGCTTGTTTTCCTCCTCAGTTCCCCCCTTCATCATCGTCTTTGGTTTCCTCTTCATCTTCCTCGCTGTTATTACATTTATCCTTGGAGCTCCTCTATCCAACCAAAAGAATAGCATTGATCCGCTGGTAAGATTTTGTTGTGCAACGAAATGGTTCCACTCAACGCCTCTTAAAGTAGTTTTTGTTCGATATTTTTGCACTTCAATGATATATGTTCGCCCATTCGAACGAAATGGGATAGTATTTTCGGTAATATCATTAAAGTGCAATCTTATATTGCATGGTATAGTCTACACAAACAAAAGTAAAAATAATATAGTGAATGAATTAAAACTGGATAAATATGTGGTATGAAGAGAAAATAATTTCGATATGTTATACCAGCAAATCCTCGAAATTACCCTCTGCAATAGTGATATAGAATCGTGTGTCTGTCGAAATACGGACATCGTGATCATGTTTGCAAACTTTGCATGGTGTCATATTCTGTGTACACAAATTAATTACCTACTATAACACAAAAATTCCATACATAAATTTGTATATACATATCATCACTAAATCATATATCAAAGAAAAATGGCGCACACCAACGGTGGCCGGACAAGAGACGGGGAAACGGTAACCTGCGGGAGGGTAGGGATCGATCAGCGAGGTGTGTCGATCATCGTTATTATGAAGTGTCTCTGCGAATCGAGAGATCGATCGAGATCAATGGAGAAGAAAAATAGAGAGAGAGGGAGTAGTGTTAGGAGGAGCACGTAAATAGAAAAGAGGATTGGAGTGGGGGTTATCAGCATGGCAGATCTGATCCCTCCTTTTTTAACACCAGCTTTTTCGATTAAAAAAATATCCCAGCATATCTGTAGCATGGGGCCCATGCTACAGATAACTTGTACCTGTAGCGTGTGACCCCACGATATAGGTGACCTAACCCTACCATAGGCGCACACCCGGGCCCCGGCCCACCCGTCGCATCCTTCTTTGAACCCATGCCTCCTCTCTCCCTTCCACTCCACTTGTCGCCACCACTGTCCTCCCACCCGCACCTCCTCCTCTCGCCTGCCGCCTCCTCCTCCTCCCGCCCGCCTCCTCCTCCTGCCCAAGGCTGCTGCCGTCCCCTACCACCCGCCCGAAGCTGCCGCCACTCGGAGCCCCACGCCTGCCCGAAGCCTTCGCCACCCGAAGCCACCCACCGCCACCACCCACAGGTAATCTCCAATCCCCTCTTTTTTTGTTAATTAGATGCATTTTTAGATGATCTAGTGCTACCAAACCTAGAGTATTTTAGATAAATTTAGGATTTTATAATTTTAGGATTTTAGTGCTACCAAACCTAGAGTATTTTAGATGAATTTAGGGATTATTTAGAAAATAGAAATAGGAGAAATATAAAATATAAAATAGAGATAGAAATAGAAATAGTATATAATGTAGTACAAATTTGATTTTAATTTGATTTGTTGGCATCAGTTTGGAGCAACCGCACACTTATAAATTTATTATTTCGATCAAATGCATACTTTAGGATGCCCATCCGGCATTCTCATCATCGACTCGACGGCAACGACGGAGGACTGGGCACTGATGGCTCAATGCACGGCGCCCAGAAAAGTGCTGGTGCGTGGTTGATTTCGAGCTCGTTGGGAACCCCAAGAGGAAGGTATGGTGAGCACAACAGCAAGTTTCCCTCAGTTAAGAAACCAAGGTTTAATTGAATAGTGGAGCAAGGAAACACCCCAAAGGTGTTACTAGCTGAGCTTTGGCAGGGCGCACTACCGGTGCTAGTAGCAATGTGGAGACCTGCACAACACAACCACAGAACTTTGTCCCCAACTTGCGATGAGGTTGTCAATCTCACCGTGTTTTGCGAAAACAAAGGATTAAACGTATCGAATGAAAGGAAGTAAAAGTTTGCAGAAAGTAAACACAAAGCAGTAAAAGTTTGTGGATTGTATGTAAAAGACAAGGACCGGGATCTATAGTTCACTAGAGGTGGCTCTCCTTAAGATAGAAAACATGCTGGGTGAACAAATTACAACGGGGCAATTGACAAACATCGAGAAAGCAATACATGCATATACTAATCATCTTGACTCCTTTGAGACTTGATTGGGCATTACAACATTATACATAGACCGCCATCCAACTGCATCTATGACTAATAATCCACCTTCAGGTTATCATCCGAACCCCCTCCAGCATTAGGTTGCAAGCAACAGATTATTGCTTTACGAACTGTGTGTAAAGTAAACAATATGATTGTTCTATGAACAAAGGATTGTTGTTTTCTCCCTAGTAGCAACAGCACATCTAGTACCATAGAGATTTCTGTCACTTCCCCAGATTACTAGAGGCATGAACCCACTATCGAGCATAAATACTAACTCTTGGAGTTGCTAGCATCTACTTGGCCAAGATAGCTACTAACAACGAAAAGCATGCAAGATCACAAATAACAAAGACATGATAGAATCAATAATCAATCTGAAATAGCATCTCAATATCCATCGGATTCCCACAAACACAACATGCAGAATTACAAATAGATGATATTGATCATGAACGGAGCTCACAAGATCTAAACATGAAAGCACAAAGGAGGAGAACCAGCCATCTAGCTACTACATGGATCCATAGTCCAAGGATGAACTACTCACGCATCACACCGGAGGCTTGCATGGTGATGAAGAAGGCCTCCAAGGTGAATTCCCCTCTCCGGCAGGGTGCCGGGAAGAGCTTCATATCCCTCCCAATCTAGGGATGGAGACGACGTCGGCTATAGACTCTTTCGTGGATTTTTGATCGGGTACTTAGGTTTTTCGTCCCGAGGGCATCTTATAGTCGGAAGGGGAGGCCGAGGGGGTGCCAGGGCTGGCCTCACCACCCCCTGGCGCGGGCCAGGCTGGGTCACGCGGCCAGGTGGTGTGGTGGCCCCCTAGTCCCTCTCCGTCTCGTATTCTGGCACTTGATCTTCCGGAAAAATGGTCACTTTGGCTTTTGTCCCGTCCAATTCCGAGAATATTCATTTTCTGACTTTCCTAGAACCAAAAACAGCAGAAAATAGGCAGCTGGCACTGTGGCTCTTGTTAATAGGTTAGTCCAAGAAATCATATGAAAAGTACTCCAAAGTTGGAACAAAACACAAGAAAGTGGATAAAACTAAGCATGAAACATCAAAAATTATAGATACATTTGCAATGTATCAACATCCCCAAGCTTAACTCCTGCTCGTCCTCGAGTAGGTAAGTGATAAAAAGAAATAATTTTTGAGGTGACATGCACCATCAAAGACTTGATCAAAGTATTTGCAGAACATTCAAAGCTGGGATCATAGTACTTCAATCATAACATGAAAGGCAAAGTTCTAGCAATAAGCAAAGAAACTATGATGCAATATGAAAAGGCACAAACAAAAGATTCATGAATAACAATGCTTTGCAAGACGTTTGTTTGTTTCACATAAAGAAAACATAGCATAAAAGTATTCAGCTTGTCCCTCAATAGAGTAGCAAATATAAATGCATAGGACACCTTCAAAGTTCATAAGAGTGACTAGATACAATAGTTTCAAACAAGCAATAACAAGTTATGCATCAATAAACTAGTCTTGGGACAATGCACATAGAACTAAGAATGGCCACTATGCTCTCAAAGTAGGTGCATAAAGTTAGAAGGTGGAGACTCAATATAATGGTGTAAGAAAGGCCTTTTGTAAAAGGAAGTAGGGATTCAAGTCTCATAAAGAGCTTCCAAAAATTATGGAACTTATAGCTTTCAGCTCTCATTGCCCCTATCATAAGCATCTTGAAGTGATTAAGGTTAAAGTGAACAAACTATGTGAAGGAAATATGCCCTGAGAGGCAATAATAAAGTTGTTATTATATATTTCTTGTATATGATAGATGTTTATTTTGCATGCTATAATTGTATTGATAAGAAACATCAATACATGTGTGTTTAATAAACAAAAAGGGTTCCTAGTTATGCCTCTCTTATAGACTAGCTTGTTGATTAACAAGATGATCAAAGTTTCCTGATCATGGACATTGGATGTTGTTAATAACAAGGTCACAACATTTGTGAAATGATGTGATGAACATTCATCCGAAGTATAGCATTACGATCAAAGTCATTATGTTTATATTGCTATAACACTATACAAAGTAATGTTTATCCTTAGACCATGAGATCATGTTAATTGCTAACATCGGAAGAGTATCTTGATAACATCAAACGTCACACCGTAACAGGGTAACTATAAAGATGGGTTCAGTACTACGAAGGTGTTATGTTGAGGCTCATGAATAAAGAGTGGAATTTGTCAATCCAGATGATGGATAGATATACTCTGGGCCCTCTCGGTGATATCACATTAAGATAGCTTGCAAGCAAGTGATGTGATCACTAGAATGTTATATGACGGGAACGAGAAAAGAGTGCATGTCGGTAACGATATCAAACTAGGTATTTGGATACCGATGATCGAACCTCGGACATGTATTATATCATGAGACAAAGGGATTAAATTGCTTACGTTAAAGGTTCTCACGATCACAGAAGTCATCGTTGAATGTGCAGGAGTCAGTATGGATCTCCAGGTCCCGCTTCTTATTATTGATCTGAGAGGAGTCTCAATCATGTCTGCATTATTCGCGAACCATAGGGTGACACACTTAAGGGTTGCCGGACACCATTTAGGAGCATATATGTTCTAGACAAAAGGTTTGCAAAGCGCAGGAAATGTTTCGATAGAAACAGGAATTGTTTCGATAGAAACCGGAATTGTTTCGGGTGAAATTGCAGAAAGTGGTTCTGCATGTAATATTGAAATGTTGCAAGGGGTTTTATGTGAATGTTTGTTAATTAAAGTAATTAACAAAATTCTGATAAAATAAATAAAAGAGTTTTATTAAATGAGAGAGCATTAAATTTGGAGAAATTTAATGCATTTAAAGTGGAGACTTTAAAAGGGAATGTGAAGAGGCATTTTAATGTGGAGGGGTTACCACCACATGAATGGGGGAGGTGAGGAGTCACCCCCCCATGCGCCGGCCATGGAGTGAGGGGGCACCCCCCTCCTCCTATAAAAGGCCACCCATTCCCTCCTTCATCCTCACACCTCCTCGTGAAGGATCTCTCTCCCCCTCTAGATATTCCCCCATGGTCTCGGATTAGCGAGATACATGTTCCCGGTGGCCTTGCGTCTGGAAGGAGTTGCTGCTTCCGCTAATTCGCTGGAGCGAGGAGGTGGAGGTTGTCCGGTGGCTTGAACGTGTGTGCGAGGACGGATGCGCTGCTGATTTGCGGCGCTCGGACTTCCACACGATCTTGAGATCGGCAAGCATACGACTACATCAACCACGAGTTCCTACTCGTTAACAAAACTCGTTGTCTTCGAGGGTAAGTTCTCCATGGATGTATGTCCACCCGTTGCTCTATATCTAGTAGATATATCTTGGCGTATAGTTCTCATCGTAGGAATTTTTTTGTTTTCTATGCTGCGGACCCAACAGTGGTATCAGAGCCTGATCTATGCGTAGGTGCTTTGCACGGGTAGTACACATATGTTTATATGTGGGCTATGATGATCATGTTATTGCATCTTCTATGTACTTTGGATATTGGTGGCATAGTGGGATGAAGCGGCCCGGACCAACCTTACATGTCATCGTACATGAGACCGGTTCCACGACTGACATGCAACTTGTTTTGCATAAGTGGTTGGCGGGTGTCTGTCTCTCCTACTATAGTCAATATCTGATTTACAACGAGTTGCTAATAACTTGGTTATCCTCGTTGTGGTTCATGTTCGTAGGTAAGACCGGTTCTATCTCTGAAAGCCCTAAGCCACGTAAAACTTGCAATTGATAAATTAGAGGTGTCTAGTTTAGATCGTTGCTGGGCTAGTGTCTTGATATGGTATTGTTGTAAGTAGATGTATGATAGATACTCTTACAACTCACTTAACGTGTAAGTTCCATAGACCTTGGCCTTACACACAAAGGAATGATAGAGATCATACCACGATGCAAATGATAGAGATCAAATGCATGGACCATATCACCTCACTTCACACATTAGATGTTAGCATCTTATATTGCTAGTTTGGCGCTTTTGGTAGCATTATAAGATGATCCCTCATTTAGATATCAAGATAAAATGTGTTCTTCCTTAAGTATGCACCGTTTTGTGGATCGTGTTTTGAGGCATCACGTGATGATCGGGTGTTCTCGACTCTACGCTTTCATACAACGGGTGTAAGACAGTTTTACACACGCGAATACTAAGGTTCTTACTTGACGAGCCTAGCATATACAGACATGGCCTCGGAACACGGACCGAAAGGTTAAGCATGAGTCATATAGTTGATATGACGCCTATATAGATACTCGCCTTTGAAGCTACACCGACTCACGTGATGATCGGACTTGGTGTAGTGGATTTGGTTCATGTCATCACCAAAAGGACACGAGGGATGTCGTTTTTGAGTGGGAGTTCATTAGTAATTTGGATTAGTTGAACTCAATCTATCATAAACTTAGTCTAAATATATTTTACAAATTCTGTTGTAGATGGCACCACCTGCTTTTAATTTCAATGTGTTCATGGAGAAAGAGAAGCTTGCTGCGAATGGTAGCAACTTCACCAACTGGGTTATGAATTTGAGGATTCTCCTCACTGCTGCACAAAAGCAATATGTGCTAGAGGCGCCGCTAGGCCCCCCACCAGCTCCTGATGCCCCTTACGAGGAAAAGAACGTCTATATAACTCGTCAGGAGGACCACAACTTAGTTGATTGCGGCATACTGTATGGGCTAGAACCAGAACTTCGAAAACGTTTCGAAAATGGCAATGCCTTTGATACCATGGGAGAATTGAAAATGATTTTCGATACCCATGCTGCCGTAGAGAGTTATAATGCTTCTGAAAAGTTCTTTAGCTGCATGATGGAAGATAACAGCTCCGTTAGTGAGCACGTACTCAAAATGTCTGGGTACGCCGATAAGCTTGTGTCCTTGGGAATAATGATTCCCATTGACTTAGGCATACATCGTGTTCTCCAATCTCTACCACCTAGCTACAAGAGCTTCGTGATGAACTATAATATGCAGGGCATGAAGAAGTCTCTTCCCGAGCTTCTGTCAATGCTTAAGACTGTAGAAGTGGAGATTAGGAAAGAACATCAAGTGTTGATGATCAATAAGACCACCGGTTTCAAGAAGGACAAGAAAGGCAAGCAGAAGGGAAAGAAGGGCGGAAAATCTATTGCCGCGCCTGAAAAGAAACCCCGAGCTGGCCCTAAGTCTGACACCGAGTGCTACTATTGCAAGGGGACTGACCATTGGAAGCGCAACTGCCCCAAGTATTTAGCGGACAAGAAGGCCGGCAAGGCAAACAAAGGTATATGTGATATACATGTTATTGATGTGTACTTGACTAGTACTCGCAGTCGCACCTGGGTATTTGATATGGGATCGGTTGCTAATATATGTAACTCGGTTTAGGGGCTGCGGAACAAGCGACAACTAGCAAGGGATGAGGTCACGATGCGGGTCGGCAATGGATCAAGAGTTGATGTGATCGCCGTCGGAACATTGCCTCTCCATATGGCGTCGGGATTAGTTATAAACCTGAATAATTGTTATTTGGTGCCTGCACTGAGCATGAACATTGTATCCGAATCATGTTTGATGCAAAGTGGTTATTCGTTTAAATCTGAAAACAATGGTTGTTCGATTTATATGAATAATATCTTTTATGGTCATGCACCTGTGTTGAATGGTTTATTTCTATTGGATCTCGATAGTACTATTACGCATATTCATAATGTTGATGCTAAAAGGATTAAACTTGATAATGATATATCTGCATATATGTGGCACTGCCGTCTAGGTCATATTGGCGTTAAACGCATGAAGAAACTCCATTCTGATGGAATTTTGGAATCACTTGATTTTGAATCATTTGATACATGTGAGCCATGCCTTATGGGCAAGATGACTAGACCGCCGTTTTCCGGTTCAATGGAACGGGCAACTGATTTATTGGAAATCATACATACTGATGTGTGTGGACCAATGAGTGTGTCGGCGCAAGGTGGATATCGTTATTTTGTTACTTTCACGGATGATTTGAGTAGATACGGGTATATCTATTTGATGAAACATAAGTCTAAAACTTTTGAAAAGTTCAAGGAATTTCAGAATGAAGTGGATAATCATCGTAATAGAAAGATCAAATTTCTACGGTCTGACCGTCGAGGAGAGTATCTTAGTTACGAGTTTAGCACACACATGAAAGAGTGTGGAATAGTTTCACAACTCACGCCTGCCGAAACACCACAACGTAATGGTGTGTCAGAACGTCGTAATCGTACTTTATTGGATATGGTTCGATCTATGATGTCTCTGACTGACTTGCCACTGTCATTTTGGGGTTATGCACTGGAAACCGCTACATTCACTTTAAATAGGGCACCATCTAAATCCGTTGAAAATACACCGTATGAATTATGGTTTGGAAACAAACCTAAGCTGTCATTTCTTAAAGTTTGGGGATGTGATGTTTACATGAAGAAACTTCAACCAGATAAACTCGAACCCAAAGCAGAAAAATGCGTCTTCATAGGATACCCTAAGGAAACGATTGGGTATACCCTAAGGAAACGATTGCCAAGAATGGATCCTTTCTTGAGAAGGAGTTTCTCGCGAAAGGTGTGAGTAGTTGGAAGGTAGAACTCGAAGAGGTTATTGAACCTTCTCTTCATGAAATGGCGAGTAGCGCAGCACCGGAAGTTGTTTCGGAGTTGACTTCACCTAATGAAGAGAGAGCTAATGATATTGATCATGAAACTCCGAAAGAGGACACTACCGAACCTCGCAGGTCAAGCAGGACACGTGCAGCTCCTGAACTGTATGGCAATCATGTTATGAATTTCATGATTGATGAAATAGATGACCCTGCGACGTATGAAGAAGCGATGATGAGCCCAGATTCCAACAAATGGCTAGAAGCCATGAAATCCGAGATGGAATCCATGTACGAAAACCAGGTTTGGACCTTGGTGAAATATGGCAGATGGATGTCAAAACTGCGCTCCTCAATGGTAATATTGAAGAAGAGTTGTATATGATACAACCAAAGGGTTTTGTCAATCCTAAGGATGCTAATAAGGTGTGCAAACTTCAGCGATCCATCTATGGACTGAAGCAAGCATCACGGAGTTGGAATCTCTGCTTTGATGAGGTGATCAAAGAGTTTGGATTTGTCCAAACTTATGGAGAGGCTTGTATTTACAAGAAAGTGAGTGGGAGCAATGTGGCATTTCTGATATTATATGTGGATGACATATTATTGATTGCAAATGATATAGATCTTTTAAACAGTGTTAAAAGTTATCTAAACAACAAATTTTCGATGAAGGACCTTGGTGAAGCTTCATATATATTAG
This sequence comes from Avena eriantha, assembly GCA_910589775.1. Taxonomy (NCBI): domain Eukaryota; kingdom Viridiplantae; phylum Streptophyta; class Magnoliopsida; order Poales; family Poaceae; genus Avena; species Avena eriantha. The sequence continues at coordinate 522,582,953 of OU342740.1, read as the reverse complement.
GCATTAAAATCTATAGAGATAGATCAAGACGCCTAATTGGGCTATCGCAGAGTACATACCTTGATAATATATTAAAGAAGTTTAATATGGATGAAAGTAAGAAGGGGTTCTTACCTATGTTGCAAGGCAAGACACTGAGTAAGACTCAAAGTCCAGCTACGGCGGAAGAAAGAGAGATGATGGATAAGATCCCCTATGCCTCGGCCATAGGCTCTATTATGTATGCCATGCTATGTACAAGACCGGATGTGGCACATGCTATTAGTTTGACTAGTAGGTACCAATCTGATCCAGGTTCGGAACACTGGATAGCGGTAAAGAACATCCTCAAGTACTTGAGAAGAACTAAGGATATGTTTCTTATATACGGAGGTGAAGAAGAGCTAGTCGCTAAGTGTTATGTCGATGCTAGCTTTGACACCGATCCGGATGACTCTAAGTCTCAATCCGGATACGTATTTCTCTTGAACGGAGCAGCAGTTAGTTGGAGGAGTTCCAAACAACCTGTGGTGGCTGGATCAACAACGGAGGCGGAATATGTTGCTGCTTCAGAAGCGGCGCAGGAGGCTGTTTGGATGAAAGAGTTCATTACAAAACTGGGTTTGGTTCCCAGTGTGTTGGACCCGATGGTGATCTATTGTGAAAACAATGGAGCCATAGCCAACACATAGGAACCAAGGTCTCACAAGAATTCCAAACATATTAAGTGCCGGTTTCACTCCATCCGCGAGCATGTCAAGGATGGAGATATAAAGATTTGTAAAGTGTACACGGACCTAAATGTAGCAGATCCGTTGACTAAAGTACTCCCTAGGGCAAAACATGATCAACACCAGAACTCCATGGGTGTTAGATTTATCACTATGTAAACTAGATTATTGTCTCTAGTGCAAGTGGGAGACTGAAGGAAATATGCCCTGAGAGGCAATAATAAAGTTGTTATTATATATTTCTTGTATATTATAGATGTTTATTTTGCATGCTATAAATGTATTGATAGGAAACATCAATACATATGTGTTTAATGTAACTACCTCGGTGAATTATGCTCTTAGTTACATGCCTGGATGAACGAAAGTGGTTAAAATAGTACGGTGGGGCCCAGGGCCACTCATGGTAGACCTTTCGGGCGTCCTAACCACTTTCAGATCATCGGGACAAGAACGAGCGGCGTAACCGGCAGGCGAAGGGATCAACTACATACACAAATGAGTATGTATGCAAGCCACATACAACAGTCCTCAGAGCCATTCCATCTAAAAGAAATAGAAATATTGCAACGCCATACGGCAAGATTCAAATATCCTAGATAGAGATAATAATTTAGGATAGCTCCTCATACAACAAACATCAGAGTATCAGGCGGAAGCGGAAAACAAGATCCGAGTACGGATAAGAAGCAAATCGACATAAGATGCCACATAAATAAACACATCCCGCCCATAGATCTCACGGATCCCCGTTCCCGGAATCTCTACACCGAGTGATCGTTGCCAACATCATCTGTCTCCTCCACCTAGTATCCATCTTGCGGGTACACCGGTTCATCTGAATCAAACAATTTATCGTGTGAGACCCTAGGGGTACTCAGCAAGTCTTTATGCCGCTAAAGGGGACACAACCTAGGGTGACGCAATTGCAGCAAAAGATAATATCTAACAATTCTATAGATACTCGCTAACCATCCGCCTAACCAATGATAGACGGATGTCCGTGAAATAAGAACAACAGTTATAACAGTATAATTAACAGATCCATCCTCCTCCTCGCTTACCAACGGGGAAGCGGACGAACAACCCCCATCATCCGTTGGCAGTTTTATTAACCATTCAATGAATATTGCACTATTTACTAATCAAGTACTTAGTCAAATTAAAAGCGGTACTTTAGTTATACTTGTCTATGATCGAGAAACTGTGCTCCATGTCGTCCATAACCGCGGACACGGCTTTCAGAAAGATTTACCCTGCAGGGGTGCACGAATAGCAACACACACTCTATCAACCTCGGAAAAACCAACTCAAAACCCAACGAGGCATTCACGACAAAGCAATCACAGGATTCAGAAATATTTCAGGGGGCCACCCCAGTAAGCTACCCGCAACGAAGTTGGCCGGCTCCGAGACGGACCCAAGGTTTGTGTCAATGGCTATAAACGACTGGGAACCCGAAAGTGTGACTGGGCTTGTCGATACCGTGAAAACATTTCACGATCCAAAACAATACAGGTGCTCCACGCACAATCTTAATAAAGTAGTAACATGGCATAAGTACAGGATAGTAATAAAGCCCCAAACTACTTTGTGGCCCCAAGCAATAAGAATGAATCAAGCTCTGGCTCAGGGGGGGGTCCATAAGGCCTCCCAGATGTGGATAGTGCGAATAGTCAAGGAACAGGAATCAAGTACTCGGGGTCCTACGGGACACAAGTGAGCATGAAAAACCAAATAGCCAATATTGCTCACCGGTGCCTCTTTTATTAGTTATCCCATTACTACTCAGGTTAAGTTGTTTAGGTACCTCGTTATCAATCGGACACTCACATACCCTACACATGCTTTTCTACGACTCGCATGGCTCAAACAACTCCTGTAGTAATGGCTCATGGGATGGAGGAACAAGCTTCGGTGGGGTTTAAAAGTAAAGGCTATGCAGTGCTTGGGATTCAATTTAATGCAATCGCGACTCAATGATGCAAGAATAAGATAGAGGCAATAGGTACTATATGTATGCAAGCATGTGGTAGTGCTTGCCTGGCAGCTCAGTTGAAGCGAGAGATGGATATGGGTAGTACTCCTGTGATTCCTGGTAATTCTCCTACTGGGCGTCTATTCGAAGAAGAACCAAACAAACAAGGGCCAACATAAATAAAGTGCACAAGCATATGAATTAAAATGCGACAAGCAAACAAGCATGCCATGATGGATGATGCACCATTTACATGGCATTAAAGTAGCATGGCATGGTGAGGTGTGGGGTACAAGAATAAAGCATTTTATTATTTGTTGAGTCAAGTTGTATTGCCATAAACAGCTCAGATTTTTAATAATGACATGATGCATACTTCAATTCAGAACAAGGACTGCATAGATAGAACGGGCTTGTCGCGCTGATCGATTTAGACATATTATTTGCCCAAATTGGCGTTATAGAATTAAAGTTATTAATTTATTAAGAAAAGGGCATTTATTTGTAATTTTAATCATCTCGAAATTTTAAAGTGGTCAAACATTATTTTGAATGGTATATTCGAAATCCTCACATTTTTCTGATTCCAATACCTATATTATATGTATTGTTTGGATTTATAATTTAAAAGTTATTTAAAATCTGATTTGAATTTGAATTTAAACATTTGAATTTGTTTAATTAAAACAGATAACGGAATTACTTTTGTTACCCAGCCCTTCTCCAGCAACAGACGCTGACGGGTGGGGCCGGTTTGACTGGCGACGTAGCGCACGAAAATCTTTTACACCGCGGGTTAGCCTAGCTGCAGCGAATGACAGGCGGGGCCAGCGGGCTAGGGCCCATGTGACAGCGGCCGAACGCGCAGAGGCTGCCAGGTGGGGTCGGGGGAGCGCGGGTTGAGCAACTCAAAAACCAGGGTGTCTTTTCATAAAATGACCCGCGTCGATGACAGGTGGGACCTAGCTGGACCGCGGGTTGAGCCGGCAAAAGGCGCAGGGGTTATGTGCAAAAGGGGGTGTGGCACTGTTTTTCTTCTTGTTTTACTGACGAAACTGAAGGACGCGTTCGGCGCCAGCGCGCGTGCGGCGCGGTGGGGATCGAACTGGCGACCTCGCGCGCGTGAGCGGCGGCGGCTACTGCTGGGCTAGGGAGGGGTTGGTGTTAGGAACCGCATGCGCGGCTAGGTGTGTCTCTGCGATGCGGCGACGAGCAGACGCGCGCGCGACGCCGGTGCACAGAGGGTGTTCGTCGAAGGGATCGGCACGACCAGGAAGCGACGCTGGACGAGAGGGTGTCAGGGGGGTCCGGTGGCTCTCCGCGAGGTTGTCGATGGTGGCGGATCGGAACGAGGCACAGCAGGGCGTCGGCGGAGCTGGCGAACCGGAGATCTAGGGTTTCGGCAGGGCGTCGACGTACTGCGGCAGTGGTGGCCTTCTCCTCCTCGCTGGCGCGTCCAGGGCGAAGCAGGGGGGTCTCCTCGGTCTCCTCGACCACCTCCACGTCGCGCACGCCGGCAGGAACGAGGAGTAGGCGGTGGTACTGGCGGGGCCGGCGAGAGGGGGAGATGGCGGCGGTGGAGCGGCAGGGGAAGAGGGTAAGGCCCTGGGGGATCTGGGAGAGGCAGAGGAGGCGTGGGGCGGAGGATAAAGTGAGGGAGAGGGAGGAGGGTGCCGTGTGGGGCTCGGGGTAGATAAAGGTGACTTCGGCCACCTTTCTCCACCTCCTCTCACGTGCTCGAGCTGGCTCGGCGTGAGCAGGGCAGGGGCAGGTAGGCCTGGCAGGTGGGACAATAGAGAGGAGCTCGGGGTGGGGCTAGCTCGGCAGAGAGATAAAAAGAGAGGAGAGGGGAGGCTCAAGTTAGCTAGGTGTGGTCTCGGGTTAGGGTTTTGTTAGGGTTGGGGTAGGTGGTTAGCTGAGGTGTGGGACCAGGGAGAGAGGGTGGCTAGGTGGGTCCAGCATGGTAGAGAGAGGGAGAGATGAGAGAGGTGTGTTAGGGGTTAGGGTTTAAAGTAGAACTAGGGTTAGAGGGAAAATAGAGAGAGAAAGCTAGGTTAGGTTTTGATTAGGTGTTTAGGTTTTAAAACTTGTTTAGAAGATCAAACCAAGAGAAAAAGTGAGGGCTTGAATTAGCATAAGATGAGGTGAAGGAGAATCCAAGTAAAAGAGGAAGACAAAGGTTTATGGGAAAAAGGCCTTATTTGAATCATGCATGAAGGGGAGAATGGTGTTGATGAGTACATGGGAATGGTGGAGAGATATGTAGATGATCCCACAAAGAAAGAACCACTAAAAGCAAGAGAAAAACAAATGAGCTAAAGGTGGTGTTACTCTTGCATGGCCCATGCAAAATAATTAATGCCATGTTTTATTCTTGTGAAAACAATAATATTAACATGGCATTATTCTTATGCATTCCCAAAAATGGAATAAAGACCAAGCAAAAGAAATTATAGTTGAATCCATCCCAGCCCACATGAGCTAGAATAATACCAAAAGAAAATTAAAAACCCATGGGTAAATGGAATGGTGGAATTATAAGGTGGTGAAAAGAAAGGTGATGGAGTTGAATAAAAGATATGCCCCCAACTCAACTTGGGCATTTAAACAATATATCAATAACTAGATACAATATCAAGAGGCAAATACAATTAATAATGCATATGAGAGAAGAACCAAAAGAAAGAGGGTTTTATATGATGCTCAAATGCAAGGTGGCATGATGACATGAGCATGCTATAATTATGATGCAACAATTGGTATATAGGAAGTAGCCAATATCTTACTAGACCAAGTAGCATAACCATTGTTAGACAATTGGGATGCTACAACTCTCCCCCACTAAACAGGAATCTCGCCCCGAGATTCTAGGAAGAAGAAGAAGACTCAAAGAGGGTAGGATACTTGGCACGGAGCTCATCTTCACGTTCCCAAGTGGCTTCATCAACAGAATGGTGCGACCACTGCACCTTGCAGAACTTGATGGACTTGTTGCGAGTCCTTCTTTCTGCGACTTCTAGAATTTTTATGGGGTGTTCTTGATAAGACAGATCTTCTTGGAGATTGATGAGTTCATGGTCCACGGTCCTGCCGGGGTCCTTGAAACACTTCTTGAGTTGACAGATGTGGAAAACATCATGGACTTTGAGTTGTTCAGGGAGCTCAAGAGCATAAGCAACTTCTCCTCTTCTTCCACGAATTTTGAAAGGACCGATGTATCTAGGAGCCAGCTTTCCTTTGATACCAAAGCGGTGCGTGCCTCTCATGGGAGTGACACGAAGGTAAACGAGATCACCAGGGACATACTCCATGTCCGTGTGCTTTCTGTCATAATTGCTCTTCTGGAGACTTTGAGCAATCTTCAGATTTTGAAGAATGATGTGAACTTTCTCCTCCGCTTGAGTTACAATGTCAGGGCCAAACAATATTCTTTCACCTGCGCCCGACCAACCAATCGGAGTTCTGCATTTGCGACCATAGAGAGCCTCAAATGGTGCCATCTCTAGAATTTTCTGGAAACTGTTGTTGTAAGAGAATTCAGCATAAGGAAGACATTCTTCCCACTTCATGCCGAAAGAGATAACGCAAGCATGAAGCATATCTTCTAGAATCTGATTGATCCTTTCAACTTGTCCTTGCGACTGAGGGTGGTAAGCTGTGCTGAAGTTCAATTTTGTTCCCAAAGCATTTTGGAAACTTCCCCAGAACTTGGAAGTGAAGATGCTTCCACGGTCTGAACTGATCTCAAGAGGAACTCCATACAGAGAGAAAATTATGTTGATATAGAGCTCAGCCAACTGAATTGCAGAAATTGTTTCCTTGACTGGAAAGAAGTGAGCTACTTTAGAAAGCCTGTCGATGACAACAAAGATTGCATTGTTGCCCTTTTGCGACCTTGGAAAACCAGTAATGAAGTCCATCTCTACTTTCTCCCATTTCCATTCCGGAGGCTTCAATGGCTGTAGAAGACCGGAAGGTTTCTGATGGACAGCTTTAACTCTGCGACAGACATCGCACTCCGAGACATACTTGGCACAATATCATTTCAAACCAGGCCACCAATATTGTGTTTTCAAGTCCATGTACATCTTAGTGCTTCCAGGGTGGATAGAAAGAACAGAATCATGCGCCTCCTTGAGAACTTGCTCTCTTAAACCCGGGTAGTTCGGAACAAACATCCGATGTTCAAAGAAAAGAGTGCCTTGGTCGTCTACGTGGAAAGACTCATAGTTCGGAAGCTGAATGTTGGAGATGATCTTTTTAGTGTAAGTATCACCAAGTTGAATGGAATGAACTTTTTCTTCCAAGAGAGGTGTTGCTAGAAGGTTCAGAAGATAACCTTGATCCACAATTTCAAGGTTGAGCTTGCGGAATTCCTCGCACAAGAGAGGCTGTTGTTCTTCCACCATGAGGTTGTTGACATAAGCTTTTCGGCTGAGAGCATCGGCCATGATATTAGCTTTGCCCAGACTGTAGTTGATGGTCAAATCGAAATCATTTATTGTTTCAATCCAACTCCTCTGACGAAGGTTGAGATCAGGCTGTGTGAATATATACTTCAGACTCTTGTGATCAGAAAAGATCTCACAACGGTTGCCAAGCAAGTAATGCCTCCATACTTTCAAAGCAAAGACAACTGCTGCGAGTTCGAGATCATGTGTAGGATAGTTGATCTCATGCGTCTTTAACTGACGAGATGCATAAGCAACAACTTGTGTTTCTTGCATAAGGACCGCACCCAATCCTTGCAATGAGGCATCACAGAATATCTGGAAAGGCTTTGATGTATCTGGAGGAACCAAGACTGGTGTGGAAGTGAGCTTCTCTTTGAGTGTTTCAAAGCTTGCTTGACATGCAGGAGTCCAAAGGTATTTCTTGCCTTTCTTGAGGAGATCGGTAAGAGGCTTCACAATCTTCGAGAAGTTTTGAACGAATCGACGGCAGTAACTGGCCAAACCAAGGAAACTCCGGACTTCTTTGACATTTATGGGTGGAAGCCAGTCCATAATTGTCTTAATAGTTTCTGGGTTGACGGCAATGCCCTTGGCAGAGATGACGTAACCAAGGTAGGTGACTTGAGGCAGCCAGAACTCACACTTGGAGAACTTTGCATACAGGCGGTTCTCACGAAGCTTGTTTAGGACACACCGAAGGTGTTCTTCATGTTCTTCCTTTGACTTAGAATAGACTAGAATGTCATCCAGATAGACCACAACAAACTTATCAAGATACTCCATGAAAACCGAGTTCATAAGCCTCGAGAAGGTGGCAGGTGCGTTGGTGAGACCGAAGGACATGACCGTGTACTCGTACAGACCATAGCGGGTGGTGAAAGCTGTTTTAGGAACATCTTCCTTGCGAATCTTGATTTGATGATATCCACTTCTCAAATCAAGTTTAGAGAATACCACAGCTCCAGCTAGCTGATCGAAGAGATCATTAATCCGTAGAAGGGGATATTTGTTCTTGATTGTTTTAGCATTGAGTGCCCGATAGTCAACACAAAGTCTATCAGTCTTGTCTCGTTTCTTCACAAAGATGGTTGGACTACCCCAAGAAGAAGTACTATGCTGAATGAAACCCAACTTCTCTTGTTCATCCAACTGACGTTTGAGTTCAGCCAACTCAGCAGGACCCATTTTATAAGGCCGCTTGGAGATAGGAGCGCTACCAGGTTCAAGTTCAATGACAAACTCGACCTCACGATCTGGAGGCATACCTGGCAACTCTTCAGGAAAGACATCTAGGAACTCACAGACTACAGGAACACTCTGAATACCTTCCATAGCATCATCATTTAGAGCCGCCAAAGAATAAAGCTGAATTGCAGGAGTCAGACTTGGAGAATAGACTATATGGACTTCAGGAATTTTTAGAGAAACTGAACGTTCAGCGCAATCAATCACAGCTGCATTTGCTGTTAACCAATCCATGCCCAAGATAACATCAATATCATAATAGCCCAGAACAATTAAGGAAGCCGGAAATGAAGAGCCACCAATCTCAATTTGATTGCCATGGCTGATCTTGGAAGATAAGAATCTTTCCCTAGGAGAAAGAACCATTAACTTCTTATCCAGCTGGTCCATAACAAGATCATGCTCATTTGCAAATTTGTGAGAAATGAAAGACTGTGAAGCACCAGAATCAAACAAAACTCGTGCAGGAACTGAGTTAACAGGAAGCATACCCATGACAACTCCAGGTGCATGCTCAGCTTGAGTGACGTTGACACAGTTGGCACGAGCAACCGTAGACCCAGGCTTAGTGTTGATGTTGAGAGCCCGAGGTGGAGGTGCACGAATCATAGGAGCACTTGCCGTAGGTCTTGGAGGTGGTGGTGGAAGAGCTTTGTTGTTCATTGGACAATTCCAGTGCTGATGCCCAGTGTTTCCACAAGTATAGCAAGCACCAGGTGGACGTGGAGCAACATAGCTAGGGACTCCGCCAGGCGCTCCAGGGTAGTTGTGGTTGTAGCCCCTGGGAGCCGCAGTGAAAGATTTTGGTGGCCTTGCTGCGTAGCTTGACGGTCTTGGTGGAGCCAGGAGCGACGGTGGGGTGTTAGGAACCCAGACACGATGCTTAGAAGGAGCTGTCATAGCAGAAGAACTTGGTGCATCACGGCTATGTTTCTTTGACTCCTCAAACACTTGCCTACTTGCTTCTTCCTGCAGAGCTGTGTGTTGGAGTTCCAGAAAAGACGCCGGCCTTGCATGAGTGATTGCATATTTGATGGAAGCATTGAGGCCTTGCCGGAACCTCTTTTGCTTTTTCTTGTCATCAGAGATCTCATCGCCACCATACCGAGAAAGATTCATGAAGTTTCTGATGTAGGTATTGACATTATCAGTGCCCTGCTTGAGGTTGAGAAACACTTCCTTCATCCTTTCCATGACAATTTCTGACAGATATTGCTCTTTGAAAGCAGCAGTGAATTGCTCCCAAGTAGGCTGAAAACCAGAGAGGTCTGCCTTGAGGTAATTTTCCCACCACAGAGCTACATCTCCCTTCAGAAGGTGAGTGGCACATTTGACCCATTCTTGCTCGGGAACATCCGCAGTCATCAGCAACCTTGACACTTCACGCAGCCAATCATCCGCATCAAGTGGCTGATCAGACACCTCAAATTGGCGTGGGTTGAACTTGAGAAAACTCTTGATGTCTCCTCGCTTGGGAGATGGAGGTAGCGGAACAAACTCATTCCTCCTCACGCTTTCCTCGAAGCGCTGCTGGTTCTGCTGCATAGTGCCCAAAGCATTCGCAATACTTGCCAAAGCAGCCCCAAGTTCAGGTGGTATGTCCTCCTCAGAACGGCGTGATGGTGCCATCATGTGATTGATATAAAACACAAGTCAGTACTATGATGGAGAATGATAATAATCCAAAATAGTACCAAAATGGAATTAACCAAGATTAAAGGATGCAATTCACTGAGATGATATTAAAATATCAACAAAGTTCAAGGCAACTAGAAGATATTACACATAACGCACACGACTGAACAAGGAGTGTGGTACACAAACTACAAAGAAAAATTTTCCGCAAATTTCGGCATTAAAATACCACTATATGCGCAAAACCACTTCACGAATCAAGATTAGTAACTCTAGTAGTTCAACATACAAGAGCAAATGATAAAAGTAGTGGTATGGTCGCGACTCCATCCTGCACTCGAATCATTACTCCGCACATGAATCAGCAAAACACATATCCCAACACCTTCTTCTTAAGATGAACCTAAAGATTAGTAACTACGGAAACGAACACCCCAAACAAGATAACGTCGGATAACAAAGAATAAGATAGATCACATCGGTATACAACGAATCAGATAGATCGCGTCGGTTTACAAATGCCTGTCGGTATGGAATGTACCAACAATTGATAACCAAAAGGCAGACAGTGATAACATTTGAATGCAACAGATAGACAAGGAATTCACACACACACACACAAACACAACCTATGGTACTACAGAACCCAGAACACGTGAATCCTAGTTTGAATTTTTAGAAGAGGATTGAAAACGTTACACTTCCTTACCAGAAAAGGGTGGGTGGGTGGGTAAGAAGAAAAATGGAAGCAGTCCTACTCTCACGTTTTGTTTTTCCCTAGTATACATAACTACCAAAAATATTTGCTAGACTGACAATGACCATTTTGGCTGAGACCCTAAAGGGCGGGATGGCTCTGATACCAATTGTAACTACCTCGGTGAATTACGCTCTTAGTTACATGCCTGGATGAACGAAAGTGGTTAAAATAGTACGGTGGGGCCCAGGGCCACTCACGGTAGACCTTTCGGCTGTCCTAACCACTTTCAGATCATCGGGACAAGAACGAGCGGCGTAATCGGCAGGCGAAGGGATCAACTACATACACAAATGAGTATGTATGCAAGCCACATACAACAGTCCTCAGAGCCATTCCATCTAAAAGAAATAGAAATATTGCAACGCCATACGGCAAGATTCAAATATCCTAGATAGAGATAATAATTTAGGATAGCTCCTCATACAACAAACATCAGAGTATCAAGCGGAAGCGGAAAGCAAGATCCGAGTATGGATAAGAAGCAAATCGGCATAAGATGCCACATAAATAAACACATCCCGCCCACAGATCTCACGGATCCCCGTTCTCGGAATCTCTACACCGAGTGATCGTTGCCAACATCATCTGTCTCCTCCACCCAGTATCCATCTTGCGGGTACACCGGTTCATCTGAATCAAACAATTTATCGTGCGAGACCCTAGGGGTACTCAGCAAGTCTTTATGCCGCTAAAGGGGACACAACCTGGGGTGACGCAATTGCAGCAAAAGATAATATCTAACAATTCTATAGATACTCGCTAACCATCCGCCTAACCAATGATAGACGGATGTCCGTGAAATAAGAACAACAGTTATAACAGTATAATTAACAGATCCATCCTCCTCCTCGCTTACCAACGGGGAAGCGGACGAACAACCCCATCATCCGTTGGCAGTTTTATTAACCATTCCATGAATATTGCACTATTTACTAGTCAAGTACTTAGTCAAATTAAAAGCGGTACTTTAGTTATACTTGTATATGATCGAGAAACTGTGCTCCAAGTCGTCCATAACCGCGGACACGGCTTTCAGAAAGATTTACCCTGCAGGGGTGCACGACTAGCAACACACACTCGATCAACCTCGGAAACCAACTCAAAACCCAACGAGGCATTCACGACAAAGCAATCACAAGATTCAGAAATATTTCAGGGGGCCACCCCATTAAGCTACCCGCAACAAAGTTGGCCGGCTCCGAGATGGACCCAAGGTTTGTGTCAATGGCTGTAAACGATTGGGAACCCGAAAGTGTGACTGGGCTTGTCGATACCGCGAAAACATTCCACGATCCAAAACAGTACAGGTGCTCTATGTTGGAGATATGCCCAAGAGGCAAAAATAAAAGTGATTATTATTATATCTTTGTGTTTATGATGAATGTTTACATCCCATGCTATAATTTTATTATTAGGAAACACTAATACATGTGTGTTTTGTAAACATAAGAGAGTCCCTAGTAAGCCTCTTGTTGAACTAGCTTGTTGATTAATGGATGATCATGGTTTCCTGATCATGGACATTAGGATGTGATTAATAACAAGGTTATATAGGAGAATGATGTAATGGACACACACCCATAGTAAGCGTAGCATAAGATCAAGTCATTAAGTTCGTATTGCTGTAAGCGTTTAAATGCATAGTAACCTAATCCTTCGACCATGAGGTTGTGTTAATCACCATCACCGGATGGGTACTTTGATGACATCAAACACCGCTTCGTAACTGGGTGGTCATAAAGGTGTCATTGGGTATTCTGAAAGTATGTGTTGAAGCGCATGGACCAAGATTGGGATTTGTCCATCCATATGGCGGATAGATATGCTCTGGGCCCTCTCGGTGGAATGTCATCTAGTTAGCTTGCAAGCATGTGACTGGGTCACAAGGGATGACATATCACGGAACGAGTAAAGAGTACTTATTAGTAACGAGGTAGAACTAGGTATGGAGATGCTGACGATCAAACCTCGGATAAGTATAGTATCGCGTGACAGAGGGAATTGGTTTCGAATGTAAATGGTTCAATCGATCACGAAGTCATCGTTGAGTATGTGGGAGCCATTATGGATCTCTAGGTCCCGCTGATGGTTATTGATAGGAGATGTGTCTCTATCATGTCTACATATTCACAAACCGTAGGGTGACACACTTAAGGTTGGAAGTTGTTTTAAGTAGATATGGAATGTGCGTTGGAGACCGAATGTTGTTCGGAGTCTCGGAATGGATCCGGACATCACGAGGAGATCCGGAATTGTCCGGAGAATAAGATTCATATATAGGGGATCATTTTCTGAGTTAGGAAATATTCCGGAGTGTTTGTATGGAGATTCTAGAAGGTTTCGGAATGTTCTGGAAGGTTCTAGAGGATTTCTTGGAGTTTGCTTGAAAACCAAGAAAGGGTCAAAGGAAACCTAGTGGGGCAAGACACGGATTTGTGGGGGAGGAGGACTCCTCCCCCCTTCCCACCGCCGGCCATAGGAGGGGAGTCCTACTAGGACTCCCCCTCCCCAGGCGCGCCTCCCCCTTAAATAGAAGGGCAGGGGCGCCCCCTCCTAGCCCGCTCCCATAACTCCCAATCTCTGCCGCCTCTCTCCTCCACCTTTCTTCTGCACAGGCATAGGCGAAGCCCTGCAGAATTCTCTACTCCACCACCACCACGCCGTCGTGCTGCTGGGATTCCGTGGAGAGGATCTACTACCTCCGCTGCTCGTTGGAACGGGGAGAGGAAGGTCTGCTTCGACTCCGCACGTGTGACCGACTGCGGAAGCGCTGCCGAATCGTGGCACCGGAAGGATCGTCAACTTGACCGACTGCGGGAGCGCTGCCGGAACGCGACGCCTGAAGGATCGTCCACACGATCTTGAGATCGACAAGTGATCGGCTACATCAACCACGAGATCTAATCTCGTTAACGCTTTCGAATCTACGAGGGTTAGTTCCTATCTATCTCGTTGCCCATGTCTAATAGATTAGATCTTGGCTTTTATCTAGATTAGATCTGGGTTTTGTTAGTTCTTCCGGTAGAAATTTTTTGGTTTCCATGCTACGAACCCATCAGTGGTATCAGAGCCATATCTATGCGTAGATCTATTGCACGAGTAGAACACAATGTTTTTGTGGGCATTGATGCTTTTGTTGTCGGTGTCTTAGCGTGTACTTTGCATCTTGCGGCATGGTGGGATGAAGCGGCTCGGGCTAACATTACATGTCATCGCACATGAGACTTGCTCCACGCTTGACGTGCAACTTGCTTTGCACAAGTGGCTTTGCGGGTGTCTATCTCTCCCACCATAGTTAAGATTCAATTTACAATGAGCATCTTGACAACACTTGTATCAACGTTGTGGTCCTTGTTCGTAGGTAAGATCGGTCTTATGCGAAAGCCCCAAACCACGTAAAACATGCAAAGAAAATTAGAGGCGTCTAACTTGTTTTTGCAGGGGTTTTGTGATGTTATATGGCCATCATGTGATTGTGATTGTATTTGATGTATGCACTGATCCTTGTTGTAATATGGCAACCGGCAGGAGCCTAATGGTTGTCTTTAATTTTGTTAAGACCTGCGTGTCTATTCATCTTGTAATAGCTTTATTCCAAGTAGTTGTAATAGTTGCTGGTGATGATGGACAACCATGAAGTGGCGCCACTGACCTTGACGCAATGCTGGTGATGATGGAGATCATGTTCGTGCTTTGGAGATGGAGATCAAAGGCGCAAGAAGAAAAGGCCATATCATATCACACTAATTATGAATTGCCTATGATGTTAATCCTTTATGCATCTTGTATTGCTTAGATCGCGACTGTAGCATTATAAGATGATCCCTCTCACTAAATATCAAGTAATAAAGTGTTCACCCTTAGTTGGCACCGTTGCTAAGACTCGTCGTTTCGAAGCATCTCGTGATGATCGGATGTGATAGATTCTACATGTGCATACAACGGGTGCAAGCCAGATTTGCACATGCGGAAACTAAGGTTGTCTTGACGAGCCTAGCATGTACAGACATGGTCTCGGAACACGGAATACCGAAAGGTAGAGCATGAGTCATATAAATGATATGATGAACATGAAGATTGTTCGCCGATGAAACTACATCTTCTCTCGTGAAGATCGGACTTGGTGTAGTGGACTTGGTTCGTGTAATCACTAAGACAATGTGAGGGATGTTGTTTTGAGTGGGAGTTCACCTAGTTAGTTTAATAATTAAATTTGAACTCAATTTGTCATAAACTTAGTCTAAACTACTTGCAAATTGTTGTAGATTATGGCGACCCCCTCCATCAATTTCAATGCGTTCCTAGAGAAAGAAAACTTAAGAACAATGGAAGCAATTTCACGGACTGGTTCCGTGGACTGAAGATCGTCCTCAGGGCTGGTCAGTTGACCTATGTGCTCGATGCATAGCTGGGTGACCCACCTGCAGATAATGCCACCAATGACGAAAAGAACGTTTTCGCCACTCGGAAAAATCATTACTCCACAGTTCAGTGTGCCATCCTGTATGGTTTAGAATCGGAGCTCCAGAAGCGTTTTGAGCACCACGACCCGTTCGAGATCATTAAGGAGCTCAGGCTAATTTTTGAGACTCGCGCGGCCATGGAGAGCTATGAGGCCTCCGAGAAATTCTTTAACTGTAAGATGGAAGAGGGAAGCTCCGTTTGCGAGCACGTGCTCACCATGTCTGGGTACGCTAAGAAGCTCCAAGAGTTGGGAATATCGATTCCTAATGAATTGGGGATTCACCGTCTCCTTCAATCACTTCCACCAAGTTACAAGAACTTTGTGATGAACTACAACATGCACTGCATGAACAAGACGTTGCCTGAACTATCGTCCATGCTGAAAACTGCTGAAGTGGAGATCAAGAAGGAGCACCAAGTGTTGATGGTCAATAAGACCACCAATTTCAAGAGACGGGGCAAGCCTAAGAACAAGGGCAACTTCAAGAAGGACGGCAAGAAAGCTGCCGCACCTGCTAAGAAGCCCAAGGCTGGTCCTAAGCCTGAAACTGAGTGCTTCTACTGCAAGGGTGCTGGTCACTGGAAGCGTAACTGCCCCAAGTACCTGGCGGATCTGAAGAACGGCAACATCAAGAAGAAAGGTATATTTGATATATGTGTTATAGATGTGTATCTTACTAGTAATCGTAGTAGTGCCTGGGTATTTGATACTGGTTCGATTGCTCATATTTGTAACTCGAAACAGGAGCTGTGGAATAAACGAAGACTGGCAAGAGACGAGGTGACGATGCACGTTGGAAATGGCTCCAAGGTTGATGTGATCGCCATCGGCACGCTCCCTCTACATCTACCTTCGGGATTAGTTTTAAATTTAAATAATTGTTATTTGGTGCCTGTGTTAAGCATGAACATTATATCTGGATCTTGTTTATTGCGAGACGGTTACTCTTTTAAGTCTGAGAATAAAGGTTGTTCAATTTATATGAGTAATATCTTTTATGGTAATGCACCTGAGATGAATGGTTTATTCTTACTGAATCTCGATAGTAGTGATACACATGTTCACAACATAGATGCTAAACGAATAAAACTGAATGATAATTCTACATACATGTGGCACTGTCGTCTTGGTCACATTGGAGTGAAGCGTATGAAGAAACTCCATTCTGATGGACTTCTTGAATCACTTGATTTTGAATCACTTGAAAGATGCGAAGCATGTCTAATGGGAAAAATGACTAAGACTCCATTCTCTGGTACAATGGAGCGAGCTACAGACTTATTGGAAATAATACATACCAATGTGTGCGGCCCAATGAGTGTAGCATCGCGTGGTGGATATCGATATGTTCTCACTTTCACAGATGACTTGAGTAGATATGGGTATGTCTACTTTATGAAACATAAGTCCGAAACTTTCGAGAAGTTTAAGGAATTTCAAAGTGAAGTGGAAAATCATCGTAACAAGAAGATTAAGTTTCTGCGTTCTGACCGCGGAGGTGAATATCTGAGTTATGAGTTTGGCATGCATTTAAAGAAATGTGGAATACTTTCACAGTTGACACCGCCGGGAACACCACAGCGTAATGGTGTGTCCGAACGTCGTAATCGAACTCTCTTAGATATGGTTCGGTCTATGATGTCTCTTACAGATTTACCATTATCATTTTGGGGCTATGCATTAGAGACAACCACATTCACTTTAAATAGGGCACCATCTAAATCCGTTGAAACGACACCGTACGAATTGTGGTTTGGTAAGAAACCTAAGTTGTCGTTCCTTAAAGTTTGGGGTTGCGAAGCATATGTAAAGAAGTTACAACCTGATAAGCTAGAACCCAAAGCGGAGAAATGCGTCTTCATAGGATACCCTAAAGAAACAATTGGGTATACCTTCTATCATAGATCCGAAGGCAAAGTTTTCGTTGCAAAGAATGGATCCTTTCTTGAGAAGGAGTTTCTCTCGAAGGAGGTGACTGGAAGGAAAGTAGAACTCGATGAGGTTATTGAACCTTCTCTCGGATTTGAGAGTAGCGTAGCACCGGAAGATGTTTTGGTGCCGCCTGCACCAATTGGAGAGGAAGCTAATGATAATGATCATGAAACTTCAAGTGAAGTTACTGCTGAACCTTGCAGGTCAACGAGGGTTCGTACCACTCCTGATTGGTATGACTCTGCCTTGAACATCATGTTGGTGGACAACGCTGATGACCGTGCGACGTATGAAGAAGCTATGGTGAGCCCAGATTCCGACAAATGGCTAGAAGCCATGAAATCCGAAATGGGATCCATGTATGAAAACCAAGTGTGGACTTTGGTGGACTTACCGGATGGCCGTAAGGCTGTCGAGAACAAATGGATTTTCAAGAGAAAAACAGATGCTGATGGTAATGTTACCGTCTATAAAGCTCGACTTGTCGCAAAAGGGTTCTGACAAATTCAAGGAGTTGACTATGATGAGACTTTCTCACCAGTAGCGAAGCTAAAGTCTGTGAGGATTTTGTTAGCAATTGTTGCACATTTCGATTATGAGATTTGGCAGATGGATGTCAAAACAACATTCCTTAATGGTGACATTGAGGAAGAGTTGTATATGGTACAACCCAAGGGTTTTGTCGATCCTAAAGATGCTGACAAGGTATGCAAACTTCAGCGTTCCATTTATGGACTAAAGCAAGCATCCCGGAGTTGGAATCAACGTTTTGATAAAGTAATCAAAAAATTTGGATTTATACAAACTTATGGAGAAGCTTGTATTTACAAGAAAGTGAGTGGGAGCTCTATAGCATTCCTAGTACTGTATCACATAGCAAGCTGAAGCACATCAAACTACGTTTTCACGCTATTCGCGAGTATGTCCAAGATGGTGACATAAAGATTTGCAAAGTACACACTGATCTGAATGTGGCAGATCCGTTGACTAAACCTCTCCCTAGGGCAAAGCATGACCAACACTAGAACGCCATGGGTGTTAGGTATATTACTATGTAATCTAGATTATTGACTCTAGTGCAAGTGGGAGACTGTTGGAGATATGCCCAAGAGGCAATAATAAAAGTGATTATTATTATATCTTTGTGTTTATGATGAATGTTTACATCCCATGCTATAATTGTATTATTAGGAAACACTAATACATGTGTGTTTTGTAAACATAAGAGAGTCCCTAGTAAGCCTCTTGTTGAACTAGCTTGTTGATTAATTGATGATCATGGTTTCCTGATCATGGACATTAGGATGTGATTAATAACAAGGTTATATCATTAGGAGAATGATGTAATGGACACACACCCATAGTAAGTGTAGCATAAGATCAAGTCATTAAGTTCGTATTGCTGTAAGCGTTTAAATGCATAGTAACCTAGTCCTTTGACCATGAGGTTGTGTTAATCACCATCACCGGATGGGTACTTTGATGACATCAAACACCGCTTCGTAACTAGGTGGTCATAAAGGTGTCATTGGGTATTCTGAAAGTATGTGTTGAAGCGCATGGACCAAGATTGGGATTTGTCCATCCATATGGCGGATAGATATGCTCTGGGCCCTCTCGGTGGAATGTCATCTAGTTAGCTTGCAAGCATGTGACTAGGTCACAAGGGATGACATATCACGAAACGAGTAAAGAGTACTTATCAGTAACGAGGTAGAACTAGGTATGGAGATGCTGACGATCAAACCTCGGATAAGTATAGTATCGCGTGACAAAGGGAATTGGTTTCGAATGTAAATGGTTCAATCGATCACGAAGTCATCGTTGAGTATGTGGGAGCCATTATGGATCTCCAGGTCCCGCTGATGGTTATTGATAGGAGATGTGTCTCTATCATGTCTACATATTCACGAACCGTAGGGTGACACACTTAAGGTTCGAAGTTGCTTTAAGTAGATATGGAATGTGCGTTGGAGACCGAATGTTGTTCGGAGTCTCGGAATGGATCCGGGACATCACGAGGAGATCCGGAATTGTCCGGAGAATAAGATTCATATATAGGGGATCATTTTCTGAGTTAGGAAATGTTCCGGAGTGTTTGTATGGAGATTCTAGAAGGTTTCGGAATGTTCTGGAAGGTTCTAGAGGATTTCTTGGAGTTTTCTTGAAAACCAAGAAAGGGTCAAAGGAAACCTAGTGGGGCAAGACACGGATTCGTGGGGGAGGAGGACTCCTCCCCCCTTCCCACCGCCGGCCATAGGAGGGGAGTCCTACTAGGACTCCCCCTCCCCAGGCGCACCTCCCCCCCTTAAATAGAAGGGCAGGGGCTCCCCCTCCTAGCCCGCTCCCATAACTCCCAATCTCTGCCGCCTCTCTCCTCCACATTTCTTCTGCACAGGCATAGGCGAAGCCCTGCAGAATTCTCTACTCCACCACCACCACCACGCCGTCGTGCTGCTGGGATTCCGTGGAGAAGATCTACTACCTCCGCTGCTCGCTAGAACGGGGAGAGGAAGGTCTGCTTCGACTCCGCACGTGTGACCGACTGTGGAAGCGCTGCCAAATCGCGGCGCCGGAAGGATCGTCAACTTGACCGACTGCGGGAGCGCTGCCGGAACGCGACGCCGGAAGGATCATCCACACGATCTTGAGATCGGCAAGTGATCGACTACATCAACCACGAGATCTAATCTCATTAACGCTTTTGGATCTACGAGGATTAGTTCCTATCTATCTCGTTGCTCATGTCTAATAGATTAGATCTTGGATTTTATCTAGATTAGATCTGGGTTTTGTTAGTTCTTGCGGTAGAATTTTTTTGTTTTCCATGCTACGAACCCATCACTCCACGCACAATCTTAATAAAGCAGTAACATGGCATAAGTACAGGATAGTAATAAAGCCCCAAACTACTTTGTGGCCCCAAGCAATAAGAATGAATCAAGCTCTGGCTCAGGGGGGTCCATAAGGCCTCCCGGATGTGGATAGTGCCAATAGTCAAGGAACAGGAATCAAGTACTCGGGGTCCTACGGGACACAAGTGAGCATGAAAAACCAAATAGCCGATATTGCTCACCGGTGCCTCTTTCATTAGTTATCCCATTACTACTCAGGTTAAGTTGTTTAGGTACCTCGTTATCCATCGAACACTCACATACCCTACACATGCTTTTCTACGACTCGCATGGCTCAAACAACTCCTATAGTAATGGCTCATGGGATGGAGGAACAAGCTTCGGTGGGGTTTAAAAGTAAAGGCTATGTAGTGCTTGAGATTCAATTTAATGCAATCGCGACTCAATGATGCAAGAATAAGATAGAGGCAATAGGTACTATATGTATGCAAGCATGTGGTAGTGCTTGCCTGGCAGCTCAGTTGAAGCGAGAGATGGATCTGGGTAGTACTCTTGTGATTCCTGGTAATTCTCCTGCTGGGCGTCTATTCGAAGAAGAACCAAACAAACAAGGGCCAACATAAATAAAGTGCACAAGCATAAGAATTAAAATGCGACAAGCAAACAAGCATGCCATGATGAATGATGCACCATTTACATGGCATTAAAGTAGCATGGCATGGTGAGGTGTGGGGTACAAGAATGAAGCATTTTATTATTTGTTGAGTCAAGTTGTATTGGCATAAACAGTTCAGATTATTAATAATGACATGATGCATGCTTCAATTCAGAACAAAGACTGCATAGATAGAACGGGCTCGTCGTGCTGATCGATTTAGACATATTATTTGCCCAAATTGGAGTTATAGAATTAAAGTTATTAATTTATTAAGAAAAGGGCATTTATTTGTAATTTTAATCATCTCGAAATTTTAAAGTGGTCAAACATTATTTTGAATGGCATATTTGAAATCCTCACATTTTTCTGATTCCAAAACATATATTATATGTATTGTTTGGATTTATAATTTAAAAGTTATTTAAAATCTGATTTGAATTTGAATTTAAACATTTGAATTTGTTTTATTAAAACAGATAACGGAATTACTTTTGTTACCCAGCCCTTCTCCAGCCACAGACGCTGACGGGTGGGGCCGGTTTGACTGGCGAGGCAGCGCGCGAAAATCTTTTACACCGCGGGTTAGCCTAGCTGCAGCGAATGACAGGCAGGGCCAGCGGGCTAGGGCCCATGTGACAGCGGCCGAACACGCAGAGGCTGCTAGGTGGGGTCGGGGGGAGCGCGGGTTGAGCAACTCAAAAACCGGGGTGCCTTTTCGTAAAACGACCCGCGTCGATGACAGGTGGGACCTAGCTGGACCGCGGGTTGAGCCGGCAAAAGGCGCAGGGGGTTATGTGCAAAAGGGGGTGCGGCACTGTTTTTCTTCTTATTTTACTGACGAAACTGAAGGACGCGTTCGGCCACATCGCGCGCGGCGCGGTGGGGATCGAACTGGCGACCTCGCGCGCACGAGCGGCGGCGGCTACCGCTGGGCTAGGGAGGGGTTGGTGTTAGGAACCGCAGGCGCGGCTAGGTGTGTCTCTACGACGCGGCGACGAGCAGACGCGCGCGCGACGCCGGTGCACAGAGGGTGTTCGTCGAAGGGATCGGCACGACCAGGAAGCGACGCTGGATGAGAAGGTGTCAGGGGGGTCTGGTGGCTCACCGCGAGGTTGTCGGTGGTGGCGGATCGGAACGAGGTGCAGCAGGGCGTCGACGTACTGCGGCAGTGGTGGCCTTCTCCTCCTCGCTGGCGCGTTCAAGGCGAAGCAGGGGGGTCTCCTCGGTCTGCTCGACCACCTCCACGTCGCGCACGCCAGCAGGAACGAGGAGTAGGCGGTGGTACTGGCGGAGCCGGCGAGAGGGGGAGATGGCGGCGGTGGAGCGGCAGGGGAAGAGGGTAAGGCCCTGGGGGATCTGGGAGAGGCAGAGGAGGCGTGGGGCGGAGGATAAAGCGAGGGAGAGGGAGGAGGGTGCCGTGTGGGGCTCGGGGTAGATAAAGGTGACTTCGGCCACCTTTCTCCACCTCCTCTCACGTGCTCGAGCCGGCTCGGCGTGAGCAGGGCAGGGGCAGGTAGGCCTGGCAGGTGGGACAACAGAGAGGAGCTCGGGGTGGGGCTAGCTCGGCAGAGAGATAAAAAGAGAGGAGAGGGGAGGCTCAAGTTAGCTAGGTGTGGTCTCGGGTTAGGGTTTTGTTAGGGTTGGGGTAGGTGGTTAGCTGAGGTGTGGGACCAGGGAGAGAGGGTGGCTAGGTGGGTCCAGCATGGTAGAGAGAGGGAGAGATGAGAGAGGTGTGTTAGGGGTTAGGGTTTAAAGTAGAACTAGGGTTAGAGGGAAAATAGAGAGAGAAAGCTAGGTTAGGTTTTGATTAGGTGTTTAGGTTTTAAAACTTGTTTAGAAGATCAAACCAAGAGAAAAAGTGAGGGCTTGAATTAGCATAAGATGAGGTGAAGGAGAATCCAAGTAAAAGAGGAAGACAAAGGTTTATGGGAAAAAGGCCTTATTTGAATCATGCATGAAGGGGAGAATGGTGTTGATGAGTACATGGGAATGGTGGAGAGATATGTAGATGATCCCACAAAGAAAGAACCACTAAAAGCAAGAGAAAAACAAATGAGCTAAAGGTGGTGTTACTCTTGCATGGCCCATGCAAAATAATTAATGCCATGTTTTATTCTTGTGAAAACAATAATATTAACATGGCATTATTCTTATGCATTCCCAAAAATGGAATAAAGACCAAGCAAAAGAAATTATAGTTGAATCCATCCCATCCCACATGAGCTAGAATAATACCAAAAGAAAATTAAAAACCCATGGGTAAATGGAATGGTGGAATTATAAGGTGGTGAAAAGAAAGGTGATGGAGTTGAATAAAAGATATGCCCCCAACTCAACTTGGGCATTTAAACAATATATCAATAACTAGATACAATATCAAGAGGCAAATAAAATTAATAATGCATATGAGAGAAGAACCAAAAGAAAAAGGGTTTTATATGATGCTCAAATGCAAGGTGGCATGATGACATGAGCATGCTATAATTATGATGCAACAATTGTATATAGGAAGTAGCCAATATCTTACTAGACCAAGTAGCATAACCATTGTTAGACAATTGGGATGCTACATTTAATAAACAAAAAGGGTTCCTAGTTATGCCTCTCTTATAGACTAGCTTGTTGATTAACAAGATGATCAAAGTTTCCTGATCATGGACATTGGATATTGTTAATAACAAGGTCACAGCATTTGTGAAATGATGTGATGAACATTCATACGAAGTATAGCATTACGATCAAGTCATTATGTTTATATTGCTATAACATCATACAAAGTAGTCTTAGTCCTTAGACCATGAGATCATGTTAATTGCTAACACCGGAAGAGTATCTTGATAACATCAAACGTCACACCGTAACAGGGTGACTATAAAGATGGGTTCAGTACTACGAAGGTGTTATGTTGAGGCTCATGGATCAAGAGTGGAATTTGTCAATCCAGATGATGGATAGATATACTCTGGGCCCTCTCGGTGATATCACATTAAGATAGCTTGCAAGCAAGTGATGTGATCACTAGAATGTTATATCACGGGAACGAGAAAAGAGTGCATGTCGGTAACGAGATCAAACTAGGTATTTGGATACCGATGATCGAATCTCGGACATGTATTATATCATGAGACAAAGGGATTAAATTGCTGACGTTAAAGGTTCTCACGATCACAGAAGTCATCGTTGAATGTGCAGGAGTCAGTATAGATCTCCAGGTCCCGCTTCTGATTATTGATCTGAGAGGAGTCTCAATCATGTCTGCATTATTCGCGAACCGTAGGGTGACACACTTAAGGGTTGCCGGACACCATTTAGGAGCACATATGTTCCAGAAAAAAGGTTTGCAAAGCGCAGGAAATGTTTCGATAGAAACAGGAATTGTTTCGGGTGAAATTGCAGAAAGTGGTTCTGCATGTAATATTGAAATGTTGC
This sequence comes from Avena eriantha, assembly GCA_910589775.1. Classification (NCBI taxonomy): domain Eukaryota; kingdom Viridiplantae; phylum Streptophyta; class Magnoliopsida; order Poales; family Poaceae; genus Avena; species Avena eriantha. Next base: position 522,558,832 of record OU342740.1, on the reverse strand, counting down.
AAGGGGTTTTATGTGAATGTTTGTTAATTAAAGTAATTAAAAAAATTCTGAATAAAATAAATAAAAGAGTTTTATTAAATGAGAGAGCATTAAATTTGGAGAAATTTAATGCATTTAAAGTGGAGACTTTAAAAGGGAATGTGAAGAGGCATTTTAATGTCGAGGGGTTACCACCACATGACTGGGGGAGGTGAGGAGTCACCCCCCATGCGCCGGCCATGGAGTGAGGGGGCACCCCCCTCCTCCTATAAAAGGCCACCCATTCCCTCCTTCATCCTCACACCTCCTCGTGAAGGATCTCTCTCCCCCTCTAGATATTCCCCCATGGTCTCGGATTAGCGAGATACATGTTCCCGGTGGCCTTGTGTCTGGAAGGAGTTGCTGCTTCCGCTGATTCGCTGGAGCGAGGAGGTGGAGGTTGTTCGGTGGCTTGAACGTGTGTGCGAGGACGGATGCGCTGCTGATTTGCGGCACTCGGACTTCCACATGATCTTGAGATCGGCAAGCGTACGACTACATCCACCACGAGTTCCTACTCGTTAACAAAACTCGTTGTCTTCGGGGGTAAGTTCTCCATGGATGTATGTCCACCCGTTGGTCTGTATCTAGCAGATAGATCTTGGCGTATAGTTCTCATCGTAGGAAATTTTTTGTTTTCTATGCTGCGGACCCAACACTATGGTGTACCTGCTTGACGAAGTATAAGTCAGAAATCTCATGTCCCTTGTATACGAGGGCCGCTCCTCATGCTACTCAAGTTTAGTCACCAGTAAGTTCTTGTCATCGTAAGTACATGTGTATCATTGAGAACCGCCAACGGGGTACCCCTTGCCCGATGATACGGAAGAATCCCCATATCAAAATGACAAGGCAAGCAGACAACGAACATCTCAGCATTCTTATTATTTACCATGGGAATATGGTGCTTTTTTCTCTCTTTCCTCTCTTCATAGTATCTATTTTTTTTCTCTTTTTTTATTTTTTTTCTCAATATAGGACTCTTTTTTTATAAGAAGAATGCTTCATAGACAGCTCATTATGGTTACGCTGCAGGTTTCTACCATGTCAGCATGGATTAGACCAGCGGCCCAGGCATTTCTCTAACACATATACATAACTCCATGGACTTACAAGCTCCCCTTTCATTTCACACCGACGACATCCATATACAAAAGAGCATGATATCAACTAGGTACGAGTACCAAGTGCAATGTTGAAAGTGTTCCCCATGAAAGCATGGTTATGCTAATTCCCAACAAATAAGTCCAAGCATATACAACATAGAAGACACAATGGTTCAAGTTTATTAGGGGCAAAAAGTAAAGTGTGCCATCAAGTTTGTGAGAGCTTTAGTCACTAGTTTTTTCATAACAAGTGGAAGGTAAACAAAAGCATGAATGTACTTGGAATAGCATAAGCTAGTAGATAGGTATGGTGGACTCTTTGGAATAACTTGGTTTAGGGAGTTGGATGCATGAGTGGAACTCATACTTTGTTGTGGAGGCTAGCAAAAGACTGGGAGCGACAAACTAAGAGAGCAATAATATCCATAATCATGCAGAGCGACAAAACATCATTGATAAAAGCATAAAGTGATACTACAAGTTGAAAACTAAAGGATCATAAAGGCTAAGGTGACTTGAGATAGTCATAACATGGTGTGAGCATGCGCCAAGTCAACCCAAATAAAGCATCAAATGAGAATACCACTATACTATGCTTTAATATGCTAAAACAACGCATGATTCATCCAAGGCACATTAAGCAATCTCAATTGTTTAACACAAGTAATGCTACAACAAAGAATACTAAGCATAAAGCCAAAACAATATCAAGCATGGCATGACAAAGCATAGGCCACAGTAAAAAACGAGCTCTTTTTTCCACAAAAGTATGAACTTTCCTATTCTTTTCCAAACCAAACTATTTGCAAACCAATGTATGAAAGAGGGGGTCCAACCAATTTATTTAGAAAACTAAGAAAACCAAAGCAAACGAAAAACCAAAACGAAAAAGAAAAAGAAGACGCTCCAAGAAAAACACAACTGTGCATGAAACAATAAAATGAAGCGTTTGGAAGAAACCTAAGATTTTTATTGATGAAGAAGGGGATGCCTTGGGCATCCCCAAGCTTTGACGCTTGTACTTCTTGGATATTTCTTGGGGTGACACGCGTGGCATCCCCAAGCTTGAGCTTTAGTCCATGTTTCATCTCATTACTCATTCCTTCCATACACCTGGAATTTTTCCTTCATACAAAACTTCACACAATCTTTATTAGCAACATTAGTGCACGCAAGATAAATAAGTCTTAAGGTTCAGTTCCAACACCAAATAAACTTCCATTAGAACACTAGATACTGTAGCACTTCCCTCAAAAAGCTCAATTCCCCAAAAGAACTCAAGAAAGAACCAACAAGAAGCAAATGCAGAAAAATGGCAGAAATCTATCAAAACAGACCAGCAGGTAAATACGAATTTTTTCGAAGAACTTCTGTTGCTCAAATCAAAAAGTGTTGAACTAACGAAATTTATATAATAACCTGGGGCAGAAGAACAAAAATTAACGCCTCAAAAAGATTTTCAGAGATTTTACCCGAATTTTTACGGTGAAACACAGAAATCTGTTTCAAGACAGCAACTTTCCCAATCATTACTTCTCTCTCATTAGAGGTTACTCTTGGCACAAAAAGCAAATAAAAAGGATAAGGAGAGGTTATTATAGAGGTAATAACTTCCAAGACTCATCTAAAACTTTTGGGTTATCTCCCAATAAGAACTTTTCTTTAACGCCTTTAAGTTAGGCATAAGAAGCAAAGAAAGAATCAAGTGTTCTCAAATGAAGAAGCATTAAGACCAACTTTATTGCCCTTACCTCTCTTATTTTTATTCTTAACCTTGGGGAAAATATGATTGTTTGATGGAGAAGAAAGGTGCATGGTCCCCTTTCCCACATCTATTATTGCTCCAAGGAGTTCTATAGGGACCTTCCAAGTGTAATTTGTCCTTTTCCTGCACATTCAATAACAAGATAATCAATAGAAATCGTTTTCCCAAGGATCTTTGTAAACACTTCTTTAGCTATTCCAAGAGGTAATATGGTACTATTATTAGCAAGAGATATTTCTTTTTCTCCTTCAGTAAGCCCCCAAGTATTCAGAGATTTATAAATATCTTTGGGCATGAGGCAGAATTAGACATGATATCACAACGAGCTTGAAAAGTTTCAGTGTTCATCTCAATCTTTACTGCAGGGAACCACTTTGATGGTTCAGAGTTTATTGGAACATAATTGTGATGCTCCCTAAGCGTATTATAGCAACTTTCTAAGCTAGTAGTGCTAGCCTCAAGAGTGTTCAACCTAGCAAATATTTTTGCGAAAGAAATATCAGTTTGGCTAGGCATGTTGTAAGTGGGGATCAATTTCTTTTTAGCATTAATAGCATCATCCTCATTACATTGGAGAAAATCTCCTTCCACAACAGCATCTAAAGCATATCTATAGCAAAGAGCAATCCCAAGGTAAAAACTGCTAAGGAACAAGCTTTGAGTCATTTTTGGCTCAGTTTTTTCATGTAGATCAGAGATTCTAGACCAAGCTTCCTTAAAACTTTCCTCAATTCCTTGTTTAAAAGTGAAAATCATTTCCTCGGGTGACATAGTGACTGGAGCAAGGCTAGACATAATGGCAACTAAAGGAGACTTAATTTTTTTTGGTTTTTGAATAAGAAAGCAAACAAGTAAAACTATTTTTTTGTGTTTTTGAAGAACAAAACAAGCAAACAAAGCAAAAAGAAACTAAGAAAAACAAAAACAACAAAGTAAAGAGATTGGTTATGAGGGAGTCCCCTTGTGAAGATCTCCTTGACTCCCCGGCAACGGCGCCAGAAAAATGCTTGATGGCTTAATGCACGGCACCTAGAAAAGTGCTGGTGCGTGGTTGATGTAGAGCTCGTTGGGAACCCCAAGAGGAAGGTATGATGAGAAAAGCAGCAAGTTTCCCTCATTTAAGAAACCAAGGTTTGATCGAACCAGTAGGAGCAAGGAAACACCCCAAAGGTGTTACTAGCTGAGCTTTGGCAGGGCGCACTACCGGTGCTAGTAGTAACGTGGAGACCTGCACAACACAACCATAGAACTTTGTCCCCAACTTGCGATGAGGTTGTCAATCTCATCGTGTTTTGCGGAAAACAAAGGATTAAACGTATCGAATGGAAGGAAGTAAAAGTTTGAAGAAAGTAAACACAAAGCAGTAAAAGTTTGTAGATTGTATGTAAAAGACAAGGACCGGGATCCATAGTTCACTAGAGGTGGCTCTCCTTAAGATAGAAAACGTGCTGGGTGAACAAATTACAGCAGGGGAATTGACAAACATCGAGAAAGCAATACATGCATATACTAATCATCTTGACTCCTTTGAGACTTGATTGTGCATTACAACATTATACATAGACCGCCATCCAACTGCATCTATGACTAATAATCCACCTTCAGGTTATCATCCGAACCCCCTCTAGTATTAAGTTGCAAGCAACAGATTATTTCTTTACGAACTGCGTCTAAAGTAAACAATACGATTGTTCTATGAACAAAGGATTGTTGTTTTCTCCCTAGTAGCAATAGCACATCTAGTACCTTAGAGATTTCTGTCACTTCCCCAGATTACCAGAGGCATGAACCCACTATCGAGCATAAATACTAACTCTTGGACTTGCTAGCATCTACTTGGCCAAGATAGCTACTAGCAACGGAAAGCATGCAAGATCACAAATAACAAAGACATGATAGAATCAATAATCAATCTGAAATAGCATCTCAATATCCATCGGATTCCCACAAACACAACATGCAGAATTACAAATAGATGATCTTGATCATGAACGGAGCTCACAAGGTCTAAACAAGAAAGCACGAAGGAGGAGAACCAGCCATCTAGCTACTACATGGATCCATAGTCCAAGGATGAACTACTCACGCATCACACCGAAGGCTTGCATGGTGATGAAGAAGGCCTCCAAGGTGAATTCCCCTCTCCGGCAGGGTGCCGGGAAGAGCTTCATATCCCTCCCGATATAGGGATGGAGACGACGTCGGCTACAGACTCTTTCGTGGATTTTTGATCGGGTACTTAGGGTTTTCGTCCCGGGGGCATCTTATAGTCGGAAGGGGAGCCCGAGGGGGTTCCAGGGCTGGCCTCACCACTCCCTGGCGCGGGCCAGGCTGGGCCGCATGGCCAGGTGGTGTGGTGGCCCCCCGGTCCCTCTCCGTCTCATATTCTGGCACTTGATCACTTCCGGAAAAATAGGCACTTTGGCTTTTGTCCCGTCCAATTCCGAGAATATTTATTTTCTGACTTTCCTGAAACCAAAAAACAGCAGAAAATAGGCAGCTGGCACTGTGGCACTTGTTAATAGGTTAGTCCAAGAAATCATATGAAAAGTACTCCAAAGTTGGAACAAAACACAAGAAAGTGGATAAAACTAAGCATGGAACATCAAAAATTATAGATACATTTGCAATGTATCAGGCACCGTCGGGCATATCCGAGACTGGGTTCCGCCGGGCTGGCACTGAGAGGTGCTACCTTCCGGGACGCGTAGCTTGGTGAGGAATCTGGATCCCATCGTCGACCCGGAGCTTTTTTGGTTGCGGTCAAGTGGTCCACTATCGGTGTAGAGGGAGCCGGCCCCCGAGGAGGTGGTACAGAATCATGTCGGGGGGAGGATGAGCACATCTGTAGCTATATGGTTGCGTTGGACGTCAGGTTCTCTAATACCTAACAGTTTGTTCAGGAATCTCACCCGAGAGATGCTTCTATGACGGTTCCTTCTCTTTGGGTGTTCACCGCCAGCGGCTAAGGACCCGAGAGTCGACGTCCAGTTTGATTGAGCGAGATGTATTAGTGATATTATTCGATTGCTAGTAGAACTATGTCTAGAACTTGAACAAGATAACTAATATCTTGATTGTGGATGCTGAATATGATTCTAATATATCTTGTTGTGCTACTGTTATTTATTTATCATTTTACTATCTAATTATTATTGTTTATCTTTTATTTATTAGCTAACATGTCAGGTGAGCCTTGTCGATACCGTGGTATCTTCCTGAAAAAGGGAACAAAGGTGCCAAAGTGGGCGGCCGCGATCACCGTCGATGGTGTTAAGATACACCTTGGCGTGTGGAGAGACCATGAGACGGCGGCACAAGCGTACGAATGGAGCACGATCGTGCATGGCGAGACTCAACTTTCCGCAGCACCGAGCCACCATGCAGCAATGCGCCCCGAGTGATATACGCACTATCACTAGGGCGCATGAGCTCGAGCACAGACAGGATGAGCACCGGCTGCAGCTTAGGCGTCTCTAGGAGCAAGAGGAGGAGACATTCCTGCAGCCTTTTCTACAGGATCCAGAGGTGATGGCGGCGCAATACGCCTGGTTTGAAGGTGGACCCTCCGCCGCGCCCCATCCGCAGGCCCAGGAGGCTAGTCCGTCTAGCGCCCACCAGAGGCATGCCACTGGTCCGTCTAGCTCCCAGCAGAGGCACGTCGCACCCCAACAGCAGGAGGACATGTGGTCTGATGAGGAGGACGACATGTGGGCTAGCAGGGTTGACTGGGCTCTACTTGCGGTGGAACCGAACGTGGAGGACTAGAGTAGGATGACTAGATAGCTACTTTATTACGTTTACCTGTGAAGCTACTTTTTATCATCATGCTACTTGTTTATGTGTTATGTTTAGCTCATATATGGTAATTACATCATGCTATATTTTATTGTGGTAAATGTTTAATTAAGTTCTCATGATCATATATAGGTATAATGAATGAGCCGTGTGAACATTGTGGTTACAAAGAGTGCAGAAACAAGAAGCTTGTCAAAACGCTCCATCGTAACTTTGAATTTAAAATGGTATGTGCATTGTCAAGCAATCTAACTTGTCATAGTGCTCCCTTTGCTTGAACTAATTGTCATTTTCTTATCTTATTTTATCCTGCAAGTTTCGAAGTGATTTTCTTGATCATTTCGTGTGGCCCTTGTGGCAAGCGGGACAGTTCGAGGTCCATCTAGACCCGCTAAAGCAACCTGGCCCACGCTTCACAGTCCAATTCACCGACGAGCCAAACCGGACCTTCTTCTTGGGACCAAGGTGGACCAAGATGATCGGAACCTTTGGGATGGACCTCGGGGGGAAGTGTGTCTTCTATCTTGACGAAGATGGCACGACCTACTTCGACTACCTAGGCCTCGACACCTCGTCAGACTCTGACGCTTCTTCAGATGATGAGATTCCTGCTTCTGCCATAAGTCTAGTTAGTGATATCTATGATGGTGAGAGTACGTAGTTAGGACTTGTTAGTAGAACTATGTCAAGAACTTGAACAAATTAACTAATATCTTGATTGTGGATGCTAAATATGATTCTAATATATCTTATTGTGTACTGGTATGATGTTATTGCTTCTGGATGCTACAGATGATTCTAAATGGTTCTTGTTCAATTCAGCTGCAAGCCAATTTGTTTTTAATATCGAAATTATAGTTGTAGCGTGCTGTCCACGCTGCTGATAAAGGAATTACCTGTAGCGTGCGTCCTCCACGCTTAGTGTGCTTACCTGTAGCGTGCCATGTCCACGCTACATGTACAAGTTAGCGGTGGCGCCTTACCTATAGCGTGGGGAGGGGGACGCTACAAATATCAAAAAATGCACGCTACAGGTAGCCTATTTCCTAGTAGTGGTGACTATAAAGGTGGATTCAGGTATTCTGAAAGTGTTATGTTGAGGCTCATGTATCAAGAGTGGGATTTTTCCATCCTAATAACGGAGAGATATACTCTGGGCCTTCTCGATGATATCATATCAACACCGCTTGCAAGCATGTGACTAGGTCACAAGGATATTGTACCATGGAACGAGTAAAGAGTACTTGCATGTAATGAGATTGAACTGGGGTATGGTAGATACCTATGATCGGATCTCAGACAAGTAAAGTATCGTGAGACAAAAAAGAATTGGGTATAACGTTGATGGTTCACACGATCACAAAAGTTATCGTTAAATGTGTAGGAGCAAGTACAGATCTCTAGGTCTTGCTTCTGATTATTGATACGAGAACTGTCTCTATCATGTCTGCATTATTCGCGAACCGTAGGGTGACACACTTAAGGTTCTCCGACACTAAGTGGTAGATAAAACATATCCAAGAATAATTTTGTTAGAGCAGAAATTGTTTTGTTAGAACATAAATTGTTTCGATGATCAACGAAATTATTCAGGTCAAATCGCTAAAAATAGTTTTAGGTGTAATATCGAAACAATGCAAGGGGTTTTATGTGAATGTTTGTTAATTAAATTCTGAATAAAATAAATAAAAGAGTTTTATTTAAAGAAAAAATGCATTTAAACTAGTGGGTATTAAATGCATGTGAGTGGAGATGGTTTTTATGTGAGTAGAGTGTCCATCCACATGAATGAGGGAAGAGGTGGGGACACCACCATGGCCGGCCAGCCATGGCCATGGGGCTGCGCCCCCTCCCCTATAAAGGGGACCCCATCTCTCCTCTCCATTTGCACCACCTCCTCGTGAAGATTCTCTCCCTTATAGCATTTTCCTCATGGCCTCGGATTAACGAGGTACATGTTATGTTGGATTCTCGGAGTAAGATTTATCTACTCCTTCCGCTACTCTGGAGTGGAGGTTGTTGGGAGCCGAACGTCTGCCTGAGGACGAATGCGTTGCTGGTTTGCAACGCTCTACAACTCGATCTTGAGATTGGCAAATGATCGACTACATTAATAATGAAATCAGTTTTTGTAAAAGGCTTTCGGTCTTCAAGGGTTAGTTTTTCTAGTTACCCTGTTACTCATTACTAGCATCTACTATATTAGATCCTGATGGAATTGGCATTCTTATCATAGATTTTTTTTGTTTTCTATGCTGCGAACCCTCCATTTGATTCCTAGCCAGAGGTTGAAGGCAAACCCTATTTTTATTTGATGCCTAATAATTATTTTGCTCTGTGCTCCTGAAAAGGTGTTCGAAAGGAAGAGAGCCAGCATTATGAATTGCTGGTTTAAAGGGCCCAATTGTTGAATTGCATGGAACAAGATTTCGTCAAAAAATTGAATGTTGTTCGAATGACCTAATTTAAATTTGGTTTGCAATTTGCTTGAATCTGGATCAAAATTGCAAGGTTCCAAATATTTGTATTCCTGGAGATGTTACCCAAAATTCTATGAAATTTTGAATCCTGCTGACACAATGAGTTTTTTCCACTTGGAAATCTAGTTAAAAAATAAAGTGGATTTGCAAATTTTAAATTTTAAATTAGGTGTCTTGCATCTTTACCTAGGATCTCAGCTATAATACCAGGTGTAGTTGCTTGCACCAACTAGCTAGTTTATCCAAAAGCTACCTGTTGAGGAAACTAGAGGAATGCACCGGGGTCTGGGGGTGCTTGAAGAAACATGCCACATGCTCACTAATCCAGATGAGACAGTCAAGCACTGGTCTTTCTTCGCTTTCTTCACACAATGCATTGAGGGAGCAACTGTGAAACAAAGATGAGCTGACGAGGAGGGGGACGTATTCAAAAGTGGTGTCGACCCTACATACTTGTGCACAGCACTACTATAGATGGATGGGGAATGGTATTAATCCTGTGGGGCAAATAAAAGCTGGTTAGATATAGTATGTGCTACATATGCACCTTGTACTGAAGTGCACACATACTCCCTGCATGCGTATGCATATATATGTGCGCAGGACACGTATGATGATGCAAGAAGGCAGCTGCTTGGGCATGCCGGCCGCTAGATTATATATACTCCCACATCAGCTGTTAGCTAGTATCATATCACATGAACTGATAGGTACAAGCGTATGCATACGCACGATCGACTGCACAAGTACGTGCGCCCGTGATAAGTTGCAGTTATATATATACATATATACATATCAGGAATTCAGGAGAGCAGAGGAAGTAAATGCAGTACTTTTCTTTGGCGCAGCGCAGAGACAAAAATATGTACCGTCGTCCAGCGAATCCAACATATGCTCTCCTCTTGCAAGCAAGAGGCCAGCTAGTGTTCCCTCGTCCCCTATTCTGATTCAGATTCTCACCGCCGAGACATGCACTATTCTGTCACTGTGAGAGAGAGAGATAGATTCACCCCCAAAGGGCGTAGCACTCGATCTTCCGTTGCAATGCTACCTGCATATGCCCCAGTTTTCTTTGTGTCACATCCCATTCAAGGACGTGGGTCTCCTACTCTTCCATCTATCACAATCACAACCCCACATCTATATCTTCTTCTCTCAGCACTTGGAACATCATTAAATTTTATGTTAGAATATTCTAAACATGTATGCTAGAAGAAACACAGGCACAGATCGATCGATGGAAGAGGAGAGTAGTATCGAGAGATAGACAGTCCTCATCGCATGCATAAGTTACAGCTGCTGGCACAAACCTAAGAAATAAGGTTCTCCATATCCTAGACCTTGAACAAAAAAATCAATCTCTGTCACAAACAATAATAATAAGAAGAGAACACACACATAAGAAAATAACAAAAGTGAAAGCGAAAAATTAACTCTCATCGATCTTTCTTCCTTGCTGACCTTGTGGTAGTTAATCTTCAAGGTTATTTAGCTGGAGATCAAGTAGTGTACGTGTGGTGTAACCGTATGCATAAACGCTGCCTCTGCGCAATGCGCCGATCAAAGCATCAACTAATTCAGTTTATCTTCCCTTGCTCAAACGTGCTCCCTGCTGTAGAAGCAGTGGACCAATCTAGCAAGTCGTCGAAGGGATCCAACTCCTTGGCCACAGCTGCCTTCTCCGGGCCATGGTCGCCAGTACCGCTTGGCCTCGCCTCCATGTACTCCTTGGAGAAGATGAGGTTCATGGGATCAGACTCCAGCTCCGCGAGGTCGGCGAAGTCCGCGAAAAAGTCCTCGTGGTGGCCGGACTCCGGAATGATCGGCCTGTAGCTCTCGCTGAACACGTGGCCCATGAGATCACAGTGGTCTCCTACGGCCGCCGTGTTCATGGATCTATGGTCTCCGGCCAACGCCTGATCCGATGATGATCCCCCCATTGTCATTGTCTCCTCCTTCACGATCATAGGAGAAGTGCTCGCCGTGGTAGTGACTGTGCTAGTGGTGGTCGTCGTGGTTGTCGCAGTCTGTTGATCCTTTCTCTCTTCCTTGAGATTATTTGGCTGTGGTTGCTTTTCGTTGTGCGAGCTCTTGGAACCCGAGCCGCTGCCGCCGCCGCCGCCATTGCCGCTGCCGTTCTTGCCGTGGTGAGACCGGGTTGAGCCGGCGAGCGCGTTGCGCTGGGTCGGCCAGGGGTGATTGTGCTCGGAGGTGTAGGTGATGACGAGCATGCTGGGGTCGGTCCGGCTGCGCTCCACCTGCTTCCGTGCCGAGCACCCTTTCGAGCTGCTGCATCTGTAGTACCCTCTGTGTATCATTCATTGCAATCAACAACAACACTTGTTAGAATCCAATCTCGCCTCCATGCATATGTGTACCTTCATCACTTGTTCAGAACTTCAGACGTAATGTAAGCAGTACATTGCACGTACTAATACAGTAGTAGCACTTGGCCTTCTTAACTAGGTTTGTGACATTTAACTTTTTTTTAGAAACCTGTGGCAATTTAATTTTGCTAAGACAGAGGATTATATAATTAATCCACCGTGTGAGGAGTTTCGTTCGCCATCACAATCTTTTTTTTCTCTTCAGCATTAAGAAATTTTGGACGCGAACAAATGGAACCAAATTATTTGGCTCTGAAAATTTTTCCTGGTCTTGTATTGAGGTGTGTGAAAATAAAATAAGTACTGTGTAAAAGACAATTTGTATTTTTTGGAATTTTTTTCACACCGGAAATATCAAACATGAGTGGGGGTGTAGGTAGGTTCACCTGAGCTTAGTAATACTCCTCTCTAGATATGTGTATATGTTGAAGGAAGATTCCAACAGTATATTCGTGCAGATGTTCAAATATAATTTTTTTGTATTTTCTTAATTATTAACAAAAAGTTACTTAAGATATCACATGTATGAAATTTAGAGAGAGTCCCTAATTAAAACACATCAATCTAGTTAGTGGTGAGCCACTTGTTCTTTTGAATAATCAAACAATTAGAATAAATTTCAAATTTCTTCAAAGTGGCATGGCATGTATATCTATCTTGGTAGGACACCTTGCCACAAACTATGATTCTTTGTTATACTATGTGTAGCGTGCACATCTTCAAAATGCCATTTTCTTAGAAAAGGGTGAACTGTCTATGCATATGCCAATAAGTTAATTTGTATACCTAGCTAGCTAGGTGCCCCATTTGTTTATCTTCCAATTAATTTCAGCGCGCGAGTTCATGTGCATCGATCGTGCAGAGACAATATGCATGGAGCTAAATGGTGGACCATGCATGTATAACGAAGATTAATTTACACTTATCGCATCAGAAGCTTCATCCTCATTTAAGCACCCCGAGCTTCGATGTAAAAGATGCTTACTGAATTTTTTAGAAGTAACTTGACATGATGCTAATGACCCTTGGTAGGAATGCATAGAAGCATCACATGCATCGATCCAATATAACCGGTTAATTCGGATCAGTGTTAACTAATTGGTAATTCATGTATACAAGACATACCTTGGGTGAGGAGAGCCCTTGATAGGCTTCTGGCCGTACTTCCTCCATGCCCAGAGATCAGAAGGAACCACCTCCCCGGTTGGTCTTGACCCCGCCGTTGTCGGCGCCGGGATGCACACCACCTTCCTCGCCTGGTTCTTCCTGCGTACATTCACCATCGGCAAGTTAGCACCACCGAAAAAGGAACAAAATATCACAAATGCGTGTGGAACACCACAACTATTTTACGGTACCATATGTAGGTAGTACTCGATCGTGATCCTGTATCGAAATCGTGGAAATGTTACAACTAATTTGAAATGTACTAGTAGTACAAATTGCTTAGGGTTTCAAAAAGGCAAACTTGCCGGCCAGAAAGAAACCTTGCTAGGCCGAAGCACACTAGCTACGTATGCACATGCCATGGCCTCGATCGTGTAGAGGAATTGTTTTGCCAATTAAGAAGTATTCGCACCGATCACGATCACCATGTGGTTACGATCGAAGACTCTTGTGCCTAAAATTTCGAGCTCCAGGCAGTACTCACAGTCTTGCCGACTAATTCTTGTCACATCCCGAGAAATCCTCGGAACTTCCTCTCCTCTCTCTCAAGGTGAAGTGAAAAACACGGAAAGAAGAAGAGCGAATCAAAGACCAAAATAAAGGAAGTAGGAATCGTTGAATTTTCCGCTGAAAATCACTTGCGAATTATTATGCTATCCGGGAGGATGCACTATGCTCAAGTATGCATGCAACGGGACGAGGACTTCTAGCTTGGATCGGTTCAGATCTAGCTATGTATGTTGCCCGCGGGGGGTTTCCAACCTGCGTTTGATGGCGCCGCCGTTGCGCGGCGACGACATCTGCATGCCTGCCACGGCGGCGTCGATGGCGCACCCGGCCGCCTGTCCGGCCGTGATGCCGAGCTTCATCATGTCTCCCGCGGTCATGGCCGGGTACGGGCGTATCGCTATCGGCGAGAGCGGCGACTGCATCAGCCTGGGGCCCAGGCCCATCCCGCCACCCATGGCCCCCGGCATCATCTGCTGCATCCCCCTCGGCAAGAGCGGCTTCCTGCCCATGTCCAACATCTGCTCGCCGCCGCCTCGGCCGGCTCCGCAGGCGCTGATGCCGCCGTCGAAGCGGACCTTGGCCATGGCGTCCGGCATGCCGTCGAGGAAGTCGGTGGCGCCGGAAGAGTAGTCGGTGCTGAACGGGTCTCCGAGCCCCGCGAAAGGGTCGCCGAAGCCGTCCGAGGACGGCTGGTGCTGCTGCGGCGGGAACAGCATGGGCTGGTCCGCGGGCTGCAGCTGCCACTCTGCGGCCGTGGACGGGAGGTCGCCGTCGCTGTTGCTCGGCATGGCGCCGCCGGCGCGCACGATGTCGGTGAGGTCCCCGCCTCCGCCGGCCTGGTCGCCCTCCATCCGCTGGAGGAAGTAGTCGCACATGGCTCGCGCGCTAGCTAGGGTTCTCCGCCCGCCTCCTTGGCCGATCTCCCTTTCTCTATAGTGGATGCTCGCCGCAAGCAAGCAAGCAAGGAAGAGAGCTTCACCAACCACCCAATAATTCCCTTTTCTTTCCAACAATCAATTCACAGCTAGCAAGGAACACCAGCCGAGGCCCGAGGAGCTAGCTAGCAATCATCTACTCGGGTACATGTCGTTGAAGAGGAGAGACGCAGAGGTTGGCTGGGTCGATCTGCTAGCTAGCTAGCTCGAGGTAGGATAGGAGAATGGAGGGCTAGCAATATATCAATCAAGCCAAGCCTGGCGGGGGCTGCAGAAAAGGAGGTAGGGTGGAGGGGAAGCAGGATGGGATGTGAGAGAGATGCAGAAAAGGGGACGATCTATTCTTTACACCAAGCAAGCTACTAGCTAGCTAGCAGCGGCAAGGGGGAGAGGGAGAGGGAATGATGGAGCACGTAGTAGTAGCAGTGAGGGGGGCAGACTCGGCCGGAGAGAGATGGATGGGTAACTTGAGTTGGCTTCCAAAGAGGACAATAAAGAAGTATGTGAGAGCAGGCAGACGAGATCAGGGGGTACAGGAGGGCGAGAGCGATCGATGGGGGATTTCCATTATTTTTCTCTCTTGTTGCTTGGAGACGAGACGATGTGTGTTTGTTTGCGTGGCTGCACACACGGAAAGGCGACGGACGGACGGATGGATAGATGGATGGATGGATGGACGCTGACTTTCTCCGCCGGAGCGTGGCGCGGGCAGCAGGCCGGGTGTGCGAGCCCCGTACGCAAGCCGGCATGGCCGCCGCGGGTGCCTGTCGCTCGCGCGGTAAAAACCAGGGCGGGTTGCATGCAGCATGCATGCATGGTGAAATCGCTCTGCTCGACTGGGAACGCAGGATACTACCCCCGGTGCTGAGCCATCGTACCCTTGTCGTCTTGGCTGACTGATCGAGACCCAGCTCACCCGCCTGACCGGCTGCCTCGCCAAGACTAGTCGCCGCACAACCGTGCGAAAGATAGGACTACATCACGACATGGTCCCTAATATTTTGTGTCAATTCTGTTATCCACCTCGTTCTGATTTTTTCTGACACGCGTTATCATCCGGTGGAGCCACCCTTTCCCGGGGAGGCGGGGCCTGCTGCCCGGGATTCCCTCACGCGGGCAGCCCTTTCCTTCCCCGCATTGTCGGTCAGTGGGTCATGAGGTCGTCCGCGGGGCCATGCGTCAGCGGTTGTGGGCAACAATGCGCTGGGAAGAAAGGGCTCCGCACCCGCGGGCCATGGAGCCCGTCAAGCATCGGCTTGGCCGCAGAAACCCTTGACCGCCGCGGGTTCTCGCGGCCGAGAGCTAAGGTACCAGCGGAAATCTTTGACAATCGCGGTTTCTTGCGACTGATAGCTGAGATGGCAACGTAAACTTTGGCCGGCTATGAGTCCTCGCAGCAAAATCGTACGGTGGGTCACATTCAATTCGCGCATGAGAATGACTCTCACATACGGTATAACAACCGGTGCATGTTGTTGTCGTCTGACAACTGAAGTTATGGAGAATCCCCGTCGTACGTTGAGGTCTGCTTTCGCCGGTTTCATTCGGTCTAGATCGTTGGTGGCGGTGCCTTTTCAGGTTTTTTCTTTTTTGGTATTTCATTATTATTTTCGCATTTTTAAGTGCCTTTTATGCCTTTTCTCTTTTGTTTCTTACTGTTCTTTGCTCTTTGTCTTACATTCCTTGCTATTTTAAACGTTGAATACGAAAGCATTGAACGCGAAGACGTTGAATGTTAACATATTGAAAAACGAGAATGTTGAAAGGTGAAATTGCTCTTCGTTTAGCATTCTCTGCTTTTTTACACATTGAATGCGAACATGTTAATATGAACACGTTAAAAAGCAAATCATTTCCAACAAGCAAAGTTCAAAAAAAAGTTAAACGAGGTGAGAAATAAAAGAAGACAGCAGACGATGTTCGTTGATAAAAAGTGTGGTGAGATGGAAGAGTGCAAAGGATAACACGTCGATATTGATGAGAGGTCAAAAACGAACACGAAGAGCTCACTCCGAAATAAAAAAATACATGTGTATAAGCATGCACGTACGGAATCAACAAAAACAACACCGAAAAGTACGTTAAATGCGAACATGTTCAAAGCGAGTCCGTTCAAAGGCGAACACATTGAAAAGCAAAATAGTTTGAACAAGCAAATGTTGAACAACGGACATCCGACGAGAAGGAACTGTGTTTACACATCACACCAAGCAATTGGCTACGAGTATAGGGCACGTCCTGAAATTTGCCGCTTCAGTCTGAATGATGACGCGGCTGTTGGTTTCCACACCAACACTCATTGGATATGGTCGGAGACTCCGTTTTGGTTCGTCCCAAGCTTCTTAAAAACCCTAGAGTAGAACAAGCCGGTTCAAGGATAGCTCATTTGGTCTCGGCCTTCTATTGAACTCTTTCTTTTGGCTGGTTTAGTTGATGTATTACTCAACATTTAGTTTTGCACCCGGTCCGGCTTGTAAAATACTCCATATGACTAAACCCCTGTTGTACACTTGGTAGTTTCTGCAGTATGTATGTTTCACCAAGCTCGTAAAAGAATCTTATTAGAAGTACAATTGTAGTCTACTACTCCTACATGATTTCTTCCAGAATGTTGTATACCAGTAGTACTATTAGTAGTACTCCTAGCAGGTTCGTAGTTTTGTTTCTTTTCACTGCAGTTTGGGTCCTATAACAAGCTACTATAGGTAAGTTGGACGTGTTGGTACTACGCTCATCATGGCATCGCTAGTGATTTGACAAGGCAATATTGTACAACGATGTGCTAGTCTAGTTTTTTTTAACGAGTGCTAGTCTAGCTAATAAAGGTTTACCAGCGAAATCGATGACGCTAGCTGGAGTACTACTGATAGTAGCTACCTCGAAAGAGAGAGGGAGGGACTTTTGCACACGTCGGTGCACGTGGCAGCGCGTTCCATCCCAGACAAGTTGGATTTAACTCCCTCACCGGCCTCCCCCCACGCACACATCGTATCTTCTACTCAGTCCCTTCTTCCATCCACTACCTCCCCCTGGCCTCTCACTCCATATTCTTGTCGACCAGCTCCTCGGCTTCATCCTCTACATGTAGCAGCGAGATCGGCGCGACAACCTTCTGTAGGGAGGTGGCGCATTTTCCATTCCTGTCCCACGGCAGCAATGGCGGTTTGTGAAATACTAGAACACATGTACATATTACCTCCGTTTCATAATATAAGATGTTTTAGATTTTGTGAAACGAGCGTATCTAGATTCACTCCAAGCTTACATGATAGAGTTGATGATGCGGTTAAATTTTTATTGTCGATTGCGCAACATTGTCATGTGTAGAGTAGTTCTTATATCGGGTTTTGTGGACTAGGATTGCATGGAAGCTTGGTTTCTGGGCTAGATCCCGTAACTGAGAATAATGGGGATCCGTTCAAAGTTGGTAGTTCGATAACGAAAACTTTTCTACATTTTCATATATTTGACAATCGATATTATGTAATCAATATTACAACTTATTGCAGAAGAAGATAGGGGAAGGAGCTAAAAGGAGGATTTTTTATGAAATAGGTTCCAATTCTGTGACTTCTGCTATCCCAAATGACAAGGTAAATCAATAGAATGACGTATGTTCTTGTTGTCCTGCGTAGATGCTCTAGATATAATCTATGTTTATCTTATAACTGCAGAAGCATCAAGTTGAAGAAGACTCTCAGTTTCCTGATGACAGAGTTGAAAATGGATGTCAGATAGCTACATCTAAGACGCCACCTTGTTTACCTTCTATGGAGACTGATGCAGCTGCAGCTGATGAGCATGCACCAGCCCTCGTCGTGCCAGATAATGGAGGTGGTGGATTGGTTTTACCATCGGTAGAGACTTGTGCGGCTGGAGATGGCAGTGAAGAGCCTCTAGTGGACATTTTGGTGCTCGATAGTTCACCTATTGTGGAGACTCGTTCTACCGGTGCTGGTGATGCTGTTGGTCTTGTTGATCCTACTCCCGAAATCATCGTGCCACCTAAAGGAGGTGGTGAATTGGGTTTACAATTTGTAGAGACTGTTGCACCTGAAGGTGGTGAACTATTATCTGGAGCTGCCTGTCTTATGATTTGTATGCGTTTCTATGGAACATGTATTATGGAGCTACCTTACGCATTCCTTACACTTTTGGCTGTTGAATTGTAGTGTGGAACTAGAACTACTCCTAGTATGTAGTCATATTCAGATGCTTAAGTATTATCGATGATAAACTAATGCTAGCTAAGTTGCATAAGAATTGGCATCTGCCACTTCCAGGTGTGGTTCCTGGCTCATCTCCTTTTCACAAGCATGGTGAAATGATGGTTCTGCTCCTTTTCTTGTCATGTCATTATGCTTGTGTTATTGCTCCGGCAACTTCATGTTGAATTTGTTACCCAATCCGCTTTTATGTCTCTACATATAAACATATTTATTCACATGACTTGAACAGAAAACAGTATCTCTTCTTCGAATCGACTAACACAATGAGACATGCAAATATTTATTTATTTTTAAAAAAAGGCAAAAGATTTGCCATTTTCATTAAGATAACTACTCGTACAAGTCATAGAATGGTAGAGATTGCTATAGGAAATCATCACCTCCAACATCTTGTGACCCCAAAGGCGGTATACCAGATCCACAACCTTCTTTTCCGTGGGACGACAATGTCAAGTGTAGGATTTATAGTCTAAACGCAATCTAGTGCAGATTCATAAGGACAACCTCCATTTGCGCCAGCCTCCACAACAGGTACATGAGTGCTATGGCAGACACCATTGGAATTGCAAGTTGAAGCTGTTGTTATAATCCTATCAGGACCACATATATGGGTCATAAATTCAAGCTTCGAAATCTAGCGTTACGAAATAGACAAGAGGTTATCTCATGTGGACAATTCATAGACAATTCACAGTGCAATTTGAGCATCTTACATGATACTTAGACCCTAGTCCATCCGATCTTTTTATTGGTGGAACAAAATTTGCTGGTACTTTTATTTCTGCGAAGAACCTACAAAACATAGCCAGGTCAGACATCTAAATATATCTACCTTTTCTACAGTCTATATTATATGTGAAGATATCTTTGCATAACACCCACTTATCAAACTGTCTACGGATATCTTCCCGCTCCTTGGAAATGTGAAGTCGATGTTCTATAGGGTACATCCATCTATACTATACTATACATCTAAGTACTTCCTCGTCATGTACATCAACAGCAAAATTCTCCATCGTATCAAAGAAGGATGGGGAATATATCAGTTTAAAATCTTGCATAGGATCTCTGTCAAGTCCTTTTTAAGATGTTTTCCAAATCTTCTGTCCAGAGCTTTACTATTTTTGTTTACCTAAAGAACGTACGGATGGCTCAATGCACGGCGCCCAGAAAAGTGCTTGGTGCGTGGTTGATGTAGAGCTCGTTGGGAACCCCAAGAGGAAGGTATGATGAGCACAGCAGCAAGTTTCCCTCAGTTAAGAAACCAAGGTTTAATCGAACCAGTAGGAGCAAGGAAACACCTCAAAGGTGTTACTAGCTGAGCTTTGGCAGGGCGCACTACCGGTGTTAGTAGCAACGTGGAGACCTGCACAACACAACCACAGAACTTTGTCCCCAACGTGCGATGAGGTTGTCAATCTCACCGTGTTTTGCAGAAAACAAAGGATTAAACATATCGAATGAAAAGAAGTAAAAGTTTGTAGAAAGTAAACACAAAGCAGTAAAAGATTGTAGATTGTATGTAAAAGACAAGGACCGAGATCCATAGTTCACTAGAGGTGGCTCTCCTTAAGATAGATAACATGCTGGGTGAACAAATTACAGCGGGGCAATTGACAAACACCGAGAAAGCAATACATGCATATACTAATCATCTTGACTCCTTTGAGACTTGATTGGGCATTAAAAAATAATACATAGACCGCCATCCAACTGCATCTATGACTAATAATCCACCTTCAGGTTATCATCCGAACCCCCTCCAGTATTAAGTTGCAAGCAACAGATTATTGCTTTACGAACTGCGTGTAAAGTAAACAATACGATTGTTCTATGAACAAAGGATTGTTGTTTTCTCCCTAGTAGCAACAACACATCTAGTACCTTAGACATTTCTGTCACTTCCCCAGATTACCAGAGGCATGAACCCACTATCGAGCATAAATACTAACTCTTGGAGTTGCTAGCATCTACTTGGCCAAGATAGCTACTAACAACGGAAAGCATGCAAGATCTCAAATAACAAAGACATGATAGAATCAATAATCAATCTGAAATAGCATCTCAATATCCATCGGATCCCTGCAAACACAGCATGTAGAATTACAAATAGATGATCTTGTTCATGAACGGAGCTCACAAGATCTAGACATGAAAGCACAAAGGAGGAGAACCAGCCATCTAGCTACTACATGGATCCGTAGTCCAAGGATGAACTACTCACGCATCACACCGGAGGCTTGCATGGTGATGAAGAAGGCCTCCAGGGTGAATTCCCCTCTCCGGCAGGGTGCCGGGAAGAGCTTCAGATCCCTCCCGATCTAGGGATGGAGATGACAGCGGCTACAGACTCTTTCGTGGATTTTTGATCGGGTACTTAGGGTTTTCGTCCCGAGGGCAATATATAGGCGGAAGGAGAGGCCGAGGGGGTGCCGGGAGTGGCCACACTTCCCCCTGGCGCGGGCTGATACATTGCAAATGTATCTATAATTTTTGATGTTCCATGCGTGGTTTTATCCACTTTCTTGTGTTTTGTTCCAACTTTGGAGTACTTTTCATACGATTTCTTGGACTAACCTATTAACAAGAGCCACAATGCCAACTGCCTGTTTTCTGCTATTTTTGGTTCCAGGAAAGTCAAAAATGAATATTCTCGGAATTGGACGGGACAAAAGCCAAAGTGCCTATTTTTCCGGAAGGGATCAAGTGCCAGAATACGAGACGGAGAAGGGCCAGGGGCCAGCCACACCACCTGTCCACGCGGCCAGGCTGGGCTCGCACCAGGGGGTGGTGTGGTGGCTCCCGGCACCCCCTCGGCCTCTCCTTCCGCCTATAAGTTGCCCTCGGGACGAAAACCCTAAGTACCCGATCAAAAATCCACGAAAGAGTCTGTAGCTGCCGTCATCTCCATCCCTAGATCGGTAGGGATCTGAAGGTCTTCCCGGCACCCTGCCGGAGAGGGGAATTCACCCTGGAGGCCTTCTTCATCACCATGCAAGCCTCCGGTGTGATGCGTGCGTAGTTCATCCTTGGACTATGGATCCATGTAGTAGCTAGATGGCTGGTTTCTCCTCCTTTGTGCTTTCATGTTTAGATCTTGTGAGCTCCGTTCATGATCAAGATCATCTTTTTGTAATCCATACATGTTGTGTTTGCGGGGATCCGATGGATATTGAGATGCTATTTCAGATTGATTATTGATTCTATCATGTCTTTGTTATTTGAGATCTTGCATGCTTTCCGTTGTTAGTAGCTATCTTGGCCAAGTAGATGCTAGCAACTCCAAGAGTTAGTATTTATGCTCGATAGTGGGTTCATGCCTCTGGTAATCTGGGGAAGTGACAGAAATCTCTAAGGTACTAGATGTGATGTTGCTACTAGGGAGAAAACCACAATCCTTTGTTCATAGAACAATCGTATTGTTTACTTTACATGCAGTTCGCAAAGCAATAATCTGTTGCTTGCAACTTAATACTGGAGGGGGTTCGGATGATAACCTGAAGGTGGATTATTAGTCATAGATGCAGTTGGATGGCGGTCTATGTATTATGTTGTAATGCCCAATCAAGTCTCAGAGGAGTCAAGATGATTAGTATATGCATGTATTGCTTTCTCGGTGTTTGTCAATTGCCCCGCTATAATTTGTTCACCCAGCATGTTATCTATCTAAGGAGAGCCACCTCTAGTGAACTATGGATCCCGATCCTTTTACTTTACATACAATCTACAATCTTTTACTGCTTTGTGTTTACTTTCTGCAAACTTTTACTTCTTTCTATTCGATACGTTTAATCCTTTGTTTTCCGTAAAACACGGTGAGATTGACAACCTCATCGCAAGTTGGGGACAAAGTTCTGTGGTTGTGTTGTGCAGGTCTCCACGTTGCTACTAGCACCGGTAGTGCGCCCTACCAAAGCTCAGCTAGTAACACCTTTGGGGTATTTCCTTGCTCCTACTGGTTCGATTAAACCTTGGTCTCATAACTGAGGGAAAACTTGCTATTGTGCTTATTATACCCTCCCCTTGGGGTTCCCAACAAGCTCTACATTAATCACGAGCCGGCAAAGATTTTTCGGGCGCCGTTGCCGGGGAGTCAAGGACATCTTCACATGGGGAGTCCCTCATAACCAATCTCTTTACTTTGTTGTTTTTGTTTTGCTTAGTTTTCTTTTTGCTTTGTTTGCTTGTTTTGTTCTTCAAAAAACACAAAAAATTAGTTTTGCTTGTTTGCTTTCTTATTTCAAAAACACAAAAAAAATTAGTTCCTTTCTTAAGTTGCCTTTATGACTAGCTCTGCTCCAATCACTATTTCATTATGGATAGCTCACTCAATTTCCTATTTGGGAACAGTATTATGACTGCTAAGGTAATAGATGAACCACCGCCTGCTAGAATCTCCATGGAAGATGAAATTGCTGAACATGAAAGCTCATTAGATGAAAAAGAGGAGGAGAGTGATGGAAAAAAGGAGGAAGAATGGATCTACCCATGCCTACCTTCTAATGAGAGTAACTCTTTATCCCTTACATTATTTGATTGTCCCCCATGCTTATCAAAGGAGGGTGAATGTTATGTTCCCGAGGATTCTTTTGAAAATGTTTATAATAAAGCTCTAGTGCTTGTAGATCATGAAAAGCATGCCTTATGTGATAGTTATATTGTTGAGTTTATTCATGAGGCTACTGAAAATTATTATGAGAGAAGAAAATATGGTTATAGAAGTTTTTATGGTAATGAAACACCTCCCTATGTGCTGAAAGTTTTGAAGTCACTTTTGTTTTATCTTCCTATGCCTGTCACTTTGTTCTTTGTGCATTTATTTGCATACAATATTCCTATGCATAGGAAGTGGGTTAGACTTAAATGTGTTTTGAATTTGCTTCTTGATGCTCTCTTTTACTTCAACTCATATTTCCTGTGAGAGCATCTTCTCAAATTTTCATGCCTAACAAGGCATTAAAGAAAAGTACTTGTTGGGAGATAACCCAAGAGTTTTAGATGAGTATTGGAAGTTATCACCTCTGTAATAACCTCTCCTTATCCTTTTTATTTGCTTTTTGTGCCAAGAGTAACCTCTAATGAGAGTGAAGTAATGATTGGGAAAGTTGTTGTCCCGAAACAGATTTCTTTGCTTCACCGTAAATATTCATGAGAGAGATCTGCATGTCGGATTGAGCTGTAATTTTTTGTGCTTCTGACCCAGGTTGTTATCTAACTTTCGTTAGTTCAACACTTTTTTATTTGAGCAACAGAAGGTCTTCTAAAAAATTTGTCTTTACCTGCTGGTCTGTTTTGATAGATTTCTGGCATTTTCTGCATTTGCTTCTTGTGGGTTCCTTTTTGAGTTATTTTGGGGAATTGAGCTTTTTGAGGGAAGTGATTCAGTGGCTAGTGTTCTAATGGAAGTTTATTTGGTGTTACAACTGAACCTTAAGACCTTTTATCTTAGGTGCCCTAATGTTGCTAATGAGATTGTGTGAAGGAAAAATTTCAGGTGTATGAAAGGAATGAGTAATGAGATGAAGGATGGACTAAAGCTCAAGCATGGGGATGCCACGCGTGTCACCCCAAGAAATATCAAAGAATTACAAGTGTCAAAGCTTGGGGATGCCCAAGGCATCCCCTTCTTCATCAATAAAAATTCCAGGCTTCTTCCAAACGCTTCATTTTTATTGTTTCATGCACAGTTGTGTTGTTCTTGGACCGTCTTCTTTTTCGTTTTTGTTTTGGTTTTTAGTTTGATTTGGTTTGCTTAGTTTGCTGAATAAATTGGTTGGACCGCCTCTTTCATACTTTGGTTTGCAAATAGTTTGGTTTGGTTTGAAAAAGAGTAGGAAAGTTCATGCGTATGTGGTAAAAAGAGCTTGTTTTTTACTGTGGCCATGCTTTGTCATGCCATGCTTGATATTGTTTTGGATTTATGCTTAGTATTCTTTGATGTAGCATGACTTGTTATAAACAATTGAGATTGCTTAATGTGCCTTGGATGAATCATGCGTTGTTTTAGCATATTAAAGCATAGTATAGTGGTATTCTCCTTTGATGCTTTATTTGGGTTGACTTGGCGCATGCTCACACCATGTTATGACTATCTCAAGTCACCATAGCCTTTATGTTCCTTTAGTTTTCAACTTGTAGTATCACTTTATGCTTTGATCAATGATGTTTTGTCGCTCTGCATGATTATGGCCATTATTGCTCTCTTAGTTTGTCGCTCCCAGTGTTTTGCTAGCCTCCACAACCAAGTATGAGTTCCACTCATGCATCCAACTCCCTAAACCAAGTTTTTCCAAAGAGTCCACCATACATACCTACTAGCTTATGCTATTCCTAGTACATTCATGCTTTTGTTTACCTTCCACTTGTTATGAGAAAACTAGTGATTAAAGCTCTCAGGAACTTGATGGCACACTTTACTTTATTGCCTCTAATAAACTTGAACCATTGGGTCCTTCTTTGTTGCGTGTATGCTTGCGCTTTATAAGTTGAAATTTAGTAGAACCATGTTTCATGGGGAATGCTTTCAACATTGCACTTGTACTTTGTACCCCGTTGATATCATGTTCTTTTGCTTACGGATCCCGGCGGTGTGAAATAAAAGTGGAACTTGTAAGATCATGGAGTTTGTATGTGTGTTAGAGAAACGCCTGGGCCGCTAGCCTAAGCCATGCCTAATCATGGTGGAAACTTGCAGCATCACCATAATGAGCAATCTATGAAGCATCCTCAATAAAAACCTATGCAAATAGCAAATAAAAAGATCACTGAGATGCTCATTGTCTGCTTCCCTTGTCATTTTGATTATGGGAAAGCTCCCGTATCATGTGCAAGGAGTACCCCGTTGGTGGTTCTGAATGATACACATATACTTACAATGACAAGAGCTTACTCGTGACTGAAGATGAGTAGCATGAGGATCGGTCTTCGTAAGTAAGGGGCATGAGATTTCAGTTTATAACTTGTCAAGCATATCCTCTTCGTTGTGTCACTTTAACCTTAATCACCTTCAAGATGCTTATGATAGGGGCAATGAGAGCTGAAAACTATAAGTACCATAATTTTTGGAAGCTCTTTATGAGACTTGAATCCCTACTTCCTTTTACAAAAGGCCTTTCTTGCACCATTATATTGAGTCTCCACCTTCTAACTTTATGCACCTACTTTGAGAGCATAGTGGCCATTCTTAGTTCTATGTGCATTGTCCCAAGACTAGTTGATTGATGCATAACTTGTTATTGCTTGTTTGAAACTATTGTATCTAGTCACTCTTATGAACTTTGAAGGTATCCTATGTATTTATATTTGCTACTCTATTGAGGGACAAGCTGAATACTATTATGCTATGTTTTCTTTATGTGAAACAAACAAACGTCTTGCAAAGCATGTTATTCATGAATATTTTGTCTGTGCCTTTTCATGTTGCATCATAGTGTCTTTTCTTATTGCTAGAACTTTGTCTTTCATGTTATGATTGAAGTACTATGATCCCAGCTTTGAGTTTTGGGAAAACTTTGATCAAATCTTTGATGGTGCATGTCACCTCAAAAATTATTTCTTTTTATCACTTACCTATTCGAGGACGGGCAGGAGTTAAGCTTGGGGATGTTGATACATTGCAAATGTATCTATAATTTTTGATGTTCCATGCGTGGTTTTATCCACTTTCTTGTGTTTTGTTCCAACTTTGGAGTACTTTTCATATGATTTCTTGGACTAACCTATTAACAAGAGCCACAGTGCCAGCTGCCTGTTTTCTGCTGTTTTTGGTTCCAGGAAAGTCAGAAAATGAATATTCTCGGAATTGGACGGGACAAAAGCCAAATTGCCTATTTTTCTAGAAGGGATCAAGTGCCAGAATACGAGACGGAGAAGGGCCAGGGGCCGGCCACACCACCTAGCCACGCGGCCAGGCTGGGTCCGCGCAAGGGGGTGGTGTGGTGGCTCCCGGCACCCCCTCGGCCACTCCTTCTGCCTATAAGTTGCCCTCGGGACGAAAACCCTAAGTACCCGATCAAAAATCCACGAAAGAGTCTGTAGCCGCCGTCATCTCCATCCCTAGATCGGTAGGGACCTGAAGCTCTTGCCGGCACCCTGCCAGAGAGGGGAATTCACCCTGGAGGCCTTCTTCATCACCATGCAAGCCTCCAGTGTGATGCGTGAGTAGTTCATCCTTGGACTACGGATCCATGTTGTAGCTAGATGGTTGGTTTCTCCTCCTTTGTGCTTTCATGTTTAGATCTTGTGAGCTCCGTTCATGATCAAGATCATATTTTTGTAATCCATACATGTTGTGTTTGCGGGGATCCGATGGATATTGAGATGCTATTTCAGATTGATTATTGATTCTATCATGTCTTTGTTATTTGAGATCTTGCATGCTTTCCGTTGTTAGTAGCTATCTTGGCCAAGTGGATGCTAGCAACTCCAAGAGTTAGTATTTATGCTCGATAGTGGGTTCATGTCTCTGGTAATCTAGGGAAGTGACAGAAATCTCTAAGGTACTAGATGTGTTGTTGCTACTAGGGAGAAAACAACAATCCTTTGTTCATAGAACAATCGTATTGTTTACTTTACACGCAGTTCGTAAAGCAATAATCTGTTGCTTGCAACTTAATACTGGAGGGGGTTCGGATGATAACCTGAAGGTGGATTATTAGTCATAGATGCAGTTGGATGGCGGTCTATGTATTATGTTGTAATGCCCAATCAAGTCTCAGAGGAGTCAAGATGATTAGTATATGCATGTATTGCTTTCTCGGTGTTTGTCAATTTCCCCGTTGTAATTTGTTCACCCAGCATGTTATCTATCTAAGGAGAGCCACCTCTAGTGAACTATGGATCCCGGTCCTTTTACTTTATATACAATCTACAATCTTTTACTGCTTTGTGTTTACTTTCTGCAAATTTTTACTTCTTTCCATTCGATACGTTTAATCCTTTGTTTTCTGCAAAACACGGTGAGATTGACAACCTCATCGCAAGTTGGGGACAAAGTTCTGTGGTTGTGTTGTGCAGGTCTCCATGCTGCTACTAGCACCGGTAGTGCGCGCGCCAAAGCTCAGCTAGTAAGACCTTTGGGGTGTTTCCTTGCTCCTACTGGTTCGATTCAACCTTGGTCTCATAACTGAGGGAAAACTTGTTGCTGTGCTCATCATACCTTCCTCTTAGGGTTCCCAACGAGCTCTACATTAATCACGAGCCAGCATGGGCCAGGCCTGGCCGCGCGGCTAGGTGGTGTGGTGGCTCCCTGGCCCTTCACCGTCTCGTATTCTGGCACTTGATCACTTCCGGAAAAAATAGGCACTTTGGCTTTTGTCCCGTCCAATTCCGAGAATATTTATTTTCTGACTTTCCTGGAACCAAAAACAGCAGAAAACAGGCAGCTGGCACTGTGGCTCTTGTTAATAGGTTTGTCTAAGAAATCATGTAAAAAGTACTCCAAAGTTGGAACAAAACACAAGAAAGTGGATAAAACCAAGCATGGAACATCAAAAATTATGGATACATTTGCAATGTATCACGTAA
Source organism: Avena eriantha (assembly GCA_910589775.1). Taxonomy (NCBI): domain Eukaryota; kingdom Viridiplantae; phylum Streptophyta; class Magnoliopsida; order Poales; family Poaceae; genus Avena; species Avena eriantha. The sequence continues at coordinate 522,530,912 of OU342740.1, read as the reverse complement.
CTACCCAAATTTGCAAGCACCTTGTAAATCTACATGGTCACAAGCTTTAACTATTTTTAAGAGAGGTGGAGTACAAACCAAAGCCTAGAAGAATGTCCAATGCCTGAATCTAGCAGGCGAAGCATGGGGATCGCCCATCTGACCGCCAGCCGGTGCGTCTCGTGAAGAACAACACGGCCAATGGTGGTAGGCTGGCACTACTAATAGAAAGGTATCGAGGAGTTTTTTAAAGGCATGGAGAAGTTAGCGGTCTGGTTCTAATATGGTGCATCTCCCATAAGAACGATGTAAAATTTTAAGTGATAGGGGTTGGTTACTCTATTGAAGGTGTGCTTAGGAAAAAATAGGGTCTTGGCAGAAAGTTTTGGCGGACGCGGGGTGTTTGTCCCTGTTTATCAACAATTTTCACAGAAATATATGTGAATATTTTATCGGATTTGTTAGTTCTCATGCACCTAAGAACTTCTTAGTTCTCAGTCATCTCTCTCGCCATATGATTTACCTCGTGATTCGTGCAATGTGAGGGTTACACATGAGTTATAACTAGGTTGCAACTGAGAATTAGTACAAATTTTATAAACTACAACTAGATTGCAATTGAGAATTAGCACAATTAGTAGGGTGACGTCAGCGACTTGGACATAACTAGTTCTCAGGCGCCTGAGATCTAGGCGCTCCCATATTTTATACCTTTGTTTTTCCTAGTTGATGTCTTTGTTTCGAATCCAGTCGAGCCATAGCAGGTATATTTGGATTTTAACCATCGAGCCCAAGAAATTAGCCCATCTAGCTCATTATGGCCCAAGACCTTCTAATTTGGCCCTCTTTTGGGTCATTCGTCCACCACAAACAATCCAATTAGTTTGGGTAAGAGCCCATGGAAAATAGCCCATCAACTCCTACCTGGACCATTTTTCTTCAATTCGGTCTTTTTGGGCACTGTCCACCTACCCCTAAAAAACTCCGCCTATATATGTTTTTTAATAGACACTACCAGCTACTACATCATGTACAACATTTTTTAGTTGAGCTACCAACCATCACGCGTAGCATATGGACAAACAAGTTTTTTAGAAGCCAAATAAATAAGTTGTATACGATGTTAGTATATATTTTTTACGTTTTATAAAACATAACATTTTTCTTGTGTAGTGGCAAGGCATACAGTTTGCTTGTGTTGATGTCTCGAGTTCGAAGTTTGAATCCTAGGCTTACATTGCTATGTAGATTACCATTTTATCTTTAGCAATATTTCTGTACTGAGAGGCTGACATGGCCGACCCACCTGCTTATAGCTAGCGTCCATCAACCTTACCATATAAGATATCAAGTTTAATGAGCGGGTTTCTTGTCCAGAGAGGCTGACACGAGGGCCTCAGTAGCAATACCATACATGACTAACACATCGAGCAACGCTACCAAGGTTAAACCGGCGGACGCGACCGAAAAAATGTCCAACATACACGTGTTTCCTCTACAGAGGAGGCTGACGTGTGGACCCAGAAGTGAGACCTTGATACGTCCATTTTGCATCACCATTCTGTATCATAATTCACTATTATTCATTGATATATTTCATATTAAGAGATGGTACTCATGTTATTTCATCTATTTTTGCATGATTGATGATTTTGGGAGGATGAACCACCGGAGTCAGGATTCTGATGGAAAAGGCACTGGTTGGAGGCAAAATTCGCGAAGATCAGAAAATCCCAAAAAATATACGGAAAATCCTATTTTTCCAGAAGACGAAGGAAGCCAGAAAGGGAAGTGGAGATGGGCCACAGGGGGCCCACACCACCCCTAGCGTGGGCCAGCCCTGGCCGTGCCACTAGGTGGTGTGGCCACCCTGGCCTACCTCTGGCATCGCCCTCTAATGCATATAATCCCCTCAAAACCCTAAGACTCGGGGAGGAACCACAGAAAGATTCCACTGCCTCTGCGGGGCGGAAAACTACAGCGAGACAAAGAGCTCTCTAGCAGGCAGAAATCTGCCAGGGAAATTCCTTCCCAGAGAGGGGAGATCATCGCCATCAACACCATCATCAAGCTGGACTTCATCAGGATCATCATCATCACCACTCCATACCGCTGTAACAATTGGGTTGAACCTTGCATAGTTCTTAGGGGAAACTTTCTCGGTGTTGATTACTTGTTGTAGTTGATGCTATTGAGTGGAACCATTGAATTATTATTCATGTTCAGATTGTTACTTATCATTATTTCATCTTTGATCTTGATCCATATGCTGTATTGTGAGTAGTTCGTTTAGTTCTTGAGGACATGGGAGAAGTCATAGGAAGGTCAGTACATTAGTATAGGTTCACCCACACAACACTTATCCAACCAAAGAAGATTAATCAACTATATGAAGTGAAAGCACTTGACATTATTCCCATGTGTCCTCGAGAACGTTTGGTCATCTTAAGTAATACAACCGGCTTGTCCTTTGCTAAAGAAAGGATTGGGCCACTTTCTGCAATTATTATTATTGTATTTTATTTACTCGCACTTTATTTATCTGCATTATCAAAAACCCCTAAAAATCCATTTGCTGAGTATTTACAGAGAATTCCTGATCTAAGCCACTCGTCAACACCTTTTGCTCCTCATTGGGTTCGACACTCTTACTTATCGAAAATACTGCGATACACCCCCTATACTTGTGGGTCATCAAGACTATTTTCTGGCGCCGTTGCCAGGGAGTGAAGCGTTATTGGAGAGTGGAACTGGTAAAGGAAACTTCTACTATGAGTATTGTTTATTTCTGTTAGTTACTTCATTTTTATTTAATGCTACTACCACTGCTAAGGTAGTAGATGAACCTCCACCTGCTGAAAATGATACTTTTAAGATACCTACAAGAATTGTTGATCGTGTTATGGATAACTACTATTTTGGAGATGGAACTGTCCATCCTGGTGATCATTTGCTTTTTATACACGAATTATGCGGGTTGTTCAAGTGTGCAGGTATTACAACAGATCAAGTTAAGAAGAAGTTATTCTTGTTATCATTGAAGGAAGAGCTGAGGAATGGTATAAGCTGCTAAAGAATGGCCAGTCTCTTGAATGGGAGGAAATTGTACCTCTCTTTTATTCCAGATTTTATCCTCCTAGTGAGATTCATAAAGATCGGAATCAAATATATAAATTTTGGCCTCGTGATGGAGAGAGTACATTTCAAGCTTGGGGGAGATGGAAGTCAGTAATGCTCAGATGTCCTACTCATGAGCTCCCTAATAATATTATTATCGATAACTTTTATGCAAGGCTTTCTCTTCATGACAAGGATCTATTGGATGCTTCTTGTGCTGGATCATTTACACGTATGGAAGAAGAAGCTATGGGATCTTCTAGACCGTATTCAAGACAATGCTGAAGCATGGGTGACATGGGTATACCCTATAGATACTCGAACTTGGTATATACGGTCCAGATACGACAGAAGCCCACGGCGTTGCCAAGGCCCAATACAAGATTCGGGTGATTCAGGGACTCTTTGATTGCTTGCAGCACAAGATGAAGCTTAAGATAGAAAGTTTAAAGGGGGCGAACCCTAATCTGTAACCGACTCGACCTGCTACCCAAGACCCAGCCTATCTATATAAAGGCTGGGAGGGGACAGCGAGGAGCACAATCACAATCCTAGTTTCCACAACTCTCGCCAGATTGCATATGCGCGCCCCTGTAATCTTCGATTCCTTCGTTAATTCCAAGAGCAGACAAGCAAGAGTAGGGATGTAACATCCCAGCATTAGGATCCAACAAAGGGTAGAAATAGGAATATAAGTTTATGCGTGCATGCATCTGTAAAATCAGGGTAAATTTTTCGCCAAACAAAACACTAAAGGGATCAGAGTTTCTTTCGCTAACTGGAGGTAGGAATAGATCTTGTTAGTGATTGCTATAAATTTTGACATGACCTTTAGGCAGAATTAAGATTTTGGGGAAATTCCTTTGAATTCAAATTTGAAAATATTTGAAAATTAGAAGTCATTAATATTGAATGGTTTTCCAAAAGAAACCTTATTAACATTGTTTTATTATAGTATAGAAATAGTAATCAACAATAAGGATTAAAGGCAAGGAAAATTAAATAAGAAATGAATTCTTATTTCTTTAGTTCATAATAAGGTTACAACTGGTGACAAGTACATCAAAAGCATAAAATTACAAAGAACAGAAATTAAACTTTATTAACTTGTAATAATATCTTTACAAGATCTTTTACAAAAAAGAATACAAAGAAGGTTACAATTAAAACCTATACTACCTATCTATTCCTATATTAAATCTTGTATGTCTAGATCTTGTTCCTGCACATAAGATAAACAACTAGAAGGAAAATAAGGGGTTAGTTAGATAATTTTACTCTCAGTGGTGAACAGTGAAATGCACTATTCATATTACATCATTGAGTAAATAAAGGGGCAAGTTTCACCAATGGTGAAGTATCTTTTCTTTCAGTAAATAGTCAGAGACTACAGTAGAAGCCAAGTGGATAGAACAAAGTTTCACCAGGCTATCAACAAGTAAACAGGTAATAGTAAAAGCCAAGTTACTTGAGCTGATCCACATGCACAGCTCACACAGACACACAACTTAGTCAACTAACTGCATGGAGTGTGCTGTCAAGCCAACAACAGCAGTACAAGCACACACAGAGATCCCTAGTCGAAGCACAGTATAGGGATTCCGTTCTTCTTCTCAAGCACACACTCAGAGCTTATTAAGCTTGTCAAAAACATCAGCCAGATTACCAATCAACCACCAGTTCATCACCAGATGGTAAGATAAGGAGGGGTGGAGCAGGTGGATAGCAAGGCCAAGCACAAGATCACAGCAGCACCACCAGGAGGTGCAGAGCTTGATCAAGCCAGCAAGCAACACCACAATCTCATCAACCATCAAGTAATTTGGTGAGTATAGATAACACCACCACATGATCAAGTCATCATAGAGTCAATGGAGCATGTGTTGTTTATTTGATCTTCTAAAAAAACACCCAAGTGAGGTGTACATCCATCATAGAAGAAAGATAAAAAGGCAAATGATAAAACTTTACCAACTACTTCCAAGATCTCAGCTTTTGCATCACTGATCTTGGAGAGGAATCTCTAGTTTTATAACTAGATACTCAAGCATCTTTGGATAAACATTTCTAGGCACATCCTATGGATGGTAGCACCATAGAAATGAACATCTCAAAACCTTATCTTAAATAGTAAGGATCCATCTTAATCTTCTTATAACAGCCTAGCCATCACAGATCATCAAAGAGGTTAAGCAGCAGGTAAATAAAGCTAATTTCCTGTGGTTCTACCTCAGAACAACATCATAGGCTAATATATCCATAAATGGATCTGCAACTCTCAGGTATAATAGCACATGAATAAAAACCAGCCTAGTTCAGAGATAAAACTTGTGTTCCACTCCATTGTGGGTATCACAAGAATCTATCTTAACCAAATGGTTTCTGCCAGGCTACCATAATCCAATATTGCAATAGAACATTTAATCATTTTCCTAAACATAACACTTAGGAATCATGCTTTATAGATCTAAATCTTGTAATAGACAAGTATCAGAGTGTAATTGGATAAAATACCCAACTACAATTCTTTCTACCAAAGTATATCAACAAGAACTAGAGAACTAGTCTCAATTAGATCATAGCTATCATACAGGGTAATCAGAAAAGACCAGTTAACAGATTACAGACAAAAACCACCGTCAACAATGAACATCAATGTATAACAGTGAGTTATACACAGCTAGATCCAGCAAGTAACTGCTTTAGATAAATATGACATCAAGGGATGAACCCTAACACGGATGGATGCACCCTAGTGTAATGAACATATGCAATTAGGGTCTATACATAGCCAGCACGCTGAGAGTAGCAAGGTAAACAAGAGATTCAGAGAGGGAGAGAGAGGTGAGACTCACACGTGGTTCTCGCTGAAGTTAAAAGAGGAAGTAGAGTCAACGGCGAGCACACACGGTGGAACGGGGAGAACCCGAGGGCGCTGCAACCCGCGCCAAGCCGTGGCACGGTGGCCGCAGTCACACAGGAAGCAGTGGAGGCACCACAAGATCGTTTGGAGCCCAGCATAGCGCCACCACAGTGGCGGAGCTCCGATTCGGCGATAACCCCAAACCCTAGGGTTCGGGGTGGGGTCAGCCTGGACGGGAGAGGGGCTAGCAGATGAATCAAGTAGGACCAGTCAGTGGAGCGGCGTCGGATACCTCGTCACATACCACGGCGGCGGCCGGAGTGGGCTAGGATGGCCGGAATCGGGCGGCGACAACAGCAATAGCGCGGCGGCTCCGCGGGGGCGAGACAGGGGTGCGAGAGAGAGGTGAGGGTCGAGTGGTACTCGGCCGCTCATGGCTATTGGGTTAGAACAAGCCAGATGGGTCGGGTTAGGGCTGGGCCAGCCCAATAGGCTGGGTCCAGTTTTAAACAAAAAGAAATATAATTAAAATTGCTAAATGACTAAAATACCCCTAGGATTAAATGGCTCTAAGAAATAAAGTAAAAATCTGAAAAATATAAATAATATATCTATGAACTCACAAAACTATTCCCTATTAAATAAAAATAAGCAATGGAATTTTTGTTAACTAAAATTTAGGTATATTATTATTATTATTCCAATAACTTTTGAATTTTATAAAATTTATGAAACACTTAAAATTGAATAAAATTCATTTTTAAGAACTTAAATGAATATATTACTATAGAAAAAAATACTTATTTGTATTTTTGAAAAGTAAATTTGGTGTGATAAAAAATAAATCTTATTTCCTTAAAGAAATTTCAGAAAATATTTAAAAGAGTAATAAAAATTAAATAAATTTTAAACTCTTAGAATAATATTAGAGAAAATAGTAAACTTTTACTAAGAGGGTAAAACATGCAAAGAAGCAAATAATAAATCATTGCATGACATTACTATGCATTGCATATTGTTTCTTTAAATATTGTCCGTATCGGGCAATAATGGTTCTTTGTAGAAACTGGATCTCAAGGTCAGGTGGAAGCATCCGACTTCACTACCTTGCAGTTACAAGGCTAGTTCATAACTTGCTCATGTCCTTTGAAGAGTCTTTGGCAAAGATATTGCAAATTGTGTGTTATCACTTATGATCTGGAGGAAGAAAATATTATCTTCTTTAATAAATAAGATGTAGTTATCATCCTAAGTGATGATAAAGATGAGCAATGGAACTTAGGGTTCCAGGTGCATAAGTCACCATAGGATTAATAACCCATGACTTCAGTAATTCTAGGGCCGTATATTACGCATTAACCATGAGATTTGGAATGGGACAGAGAAGTCAGATGTATCCTCTTCCTTTCATATGGAGGCAAGATGAGCTTATCATGACGTTGGGATTCCTGGAATGGATCCAACATATGGGTGGGCACCCTTAGGCCCCACGATTTTGGTGTCTAGATTATTTATGAGTGGCTGCCGGAGGTATAGTCGAACCTTTTAGGGAGCTTGCCAGGGGCATCACCAACTCATAGAGTCTTTAGGAACTCACCAGGGTTATATCTTGCCCTAGTTGGAGGCTTAATGGAGGTGTAGTCAGCCCCGGAGGATCGTGCAGACATACGGGGTCGCGGAGAGGGCAGTGATTGGCTTGGATCACCTACTAGGCCCTACATCATGGAATTGTGGACGGGAAAGTACGCCCAGTTGTGCAACAAGGATTTGGTCTCTCATGGGTAAAGCAACGCACCTCTGCAGAATGTAAGAATTGTGACATGTTACTCCCTGTTCCGGGAAGGAGCTACGGACGCGGCAGGAAAGGAACTCCATGAAGTTTTGGTCAACCTGTGAAGACTGATGGGCATAGTTTTTGATAATAAAATCAATCTTTGAACAAATGTTCACGAAAATTGCATAGTACCAAGGACGTATTGTCTGAGGTGGTATATAGAGCATCAAACTTCCCACCTTGCATATAATGAACTTGTTGGGTAACGCTGTTACTCACTCTTTCCTTTGAACCCCTGCTTAGACTCTGAGAATCCAGATGACACTTCGATGTATGTTGCTGATGGACAAGAGGATGTCTGTTACGAAGAACCAGACCTGTCCAGAGGAGTTGAACGGGTGGACTACGAGATACGCTATGGACTGGAGGGCAACGAGTCTGAGTAGTTTCCTTAGTTATTAGTAAACCAATTGAGCCGAGCAGCATGAACTATATAGAATAAGTTGTTGAGCTCAATTCGAAGTATGAGTTTGGATTTTATATCTTCCGCTGAAACTACTTAAGTTTGGTTTGTAATTTCATAATGCTTGAAGTTTGGGAACTCTTGGCTTGTAATAATGAAGTGTGTACGTTTGTAATATGGACCTGCAATGTTTCTGTTGTACCACTCTGAGGGATGTGTGTGGCGCCCCGCTAAAACCACTACTAGAAAATCGCTGTGTTTTTGTGCATTGCATCATCATGACCGCATGTTCATGTCATCATGCCACATTGCATTTGAGCATCGTCATCATCATGCATGGTTTTGTCTAAAACTATTTTCTAAAAGCCTATATTGTTTTCTACATATCCCCTATCTTTATTTCAAATTAAAACCCCGGCCTTGTTCGAATATTTTGTTTTGTCTAAAAACTATTTACAAAAGGCCTCTAAAATAAAACAGTAATCTAATAAAAATAAAATGTATGTTTGGGAGGCGGCTGACTAGGCCAGCCCAGCCGGCCACCTACTACCCAGAACTAAATCAAACCCTAGCCTAATCCTCAGCCGCCGCCGCCAGCTACACGCGTGCAGCACACACAAAGCACGCACACTAACGCACGCACCCACGCAAACCGCGTCCCCCTGCACCCCTGCCGACAACCATTTTCCCCGGCCCCACCGCGTCCCCCGCGTGGCCCATCTCCCATCAATCGCGCGCGGCCCCAGCCACAACACGCCTCCCCAGGCTGTCGCCACCTACCGTCCCTCCCTCCACGTTAGCCTGCCCTGCCACTTGCCTCGCTTTCCCACCAACCGCCTCGACCCCGCGTCCCCCTTCCGCCGTCGCGAGCCCGCCCCGCTCCCTCGTCTCCACCCTCCTCGCCTCTCCTCTGTCCACCGCCACCCAGGAAGCTTTCCCCGCCACCCCTGCTGCGGCCAGGCGGAGCCGCCCCCGTCCTCTCCCGCCGACCCCGCCGTCGAGCACCCCGCCGCCCTACCCGACCCTCTCCGGCCACCTTCCTCGCGGTTCCTCGCCGGCCGCATCCCCAGGCCCGAGCTCCGCGCCGCCGCTGCAGTGCCTCTCTGCCGTCCTATGCGCCTCCCCGTTTGCGGTCAAGCCCACCCCGGCCATGGCGCCTTCGTCGCCCGGCCCCTACGCTGCACCGCACGACCTCGGCCTCTGCTTGCTCCACTTGAGCCCCGTTGTCGCCCTCGCCCCTTTGAACCACGCGCGAGGCTGCCGAGATCCTCCGCCGACCATTCCCTGCTACCTTCCACCACGAACCGCCTCCTCAGAGCTCCGCCGTGCCGCCTTGGCCGCTCAAGCCGTCGCCCCGCCTCTCTCTGCGCTCCCGCGCATGGCCGCCCTCTGCTCGTCGCGAGCGCCTCCGTGCACCGCGCCTCTTCGCCGGTGTCGCGCGTCACCGTCACACCCCGAGCTCCCCTCGCCAAGCTCTCCTCTGGCCGTGGCGTCGACCATGTTCGTCTCCTTCGCCCTCAACCTCCGTGTGCGCCCTTCCCGTGCAAGTTCCGCTGCTGTTGTGTTGGGCAGTGTGAGGCCTCTTTTTCAAGCTCGTGTGCGCGTGCCAGAACCATACATGTGTGTGCTACTCCTATGCTGCTGTTCAGAAACCAAGCAGATGAGATGGTGGTGATGAGTGGCCCTCGAAGATCTGCCTACTTGGTGTACTGATTGTTGTGGTGATGGTACACCAACTTCGTGATGCTACAACAAGGAATTCCTCTGATTCAAGATGAGAAGATGGACATGTGACGACGTGACCCTCCCATCAAGGATGGTCCGATGTCAAGATCTCTCGGATTCGAAGACCCCGGTACTCGATCCACTCAAGCTCGCCACCGACCCGAAGCCGGAACGACAAGTCCTCCTTCCCAGAACGGCAAGATCGACCGTGCGGAACACCAAGGTCTCCTAGCGCCGAGACCCGAGTCCGTCACCGACAATCGAAACCGCGGAACCGACAAGATCTTCGTGATGACAAGATCGACACCGACTAGGGCGAATTCGATGAGCCGCCGATGCCAAACCACGTCCTTCTTCCCGGTTTCCGAACCCGGTCCCCGCCGAACCCTGAGACCGACCCCGTCGAACCTCTCGGAACCAAGACCTTCGCCCCTAATGTGTGACCCCTTTATCCGAGCCCTATTTTATAAATTGCCATATATATGAATTGTTGCATATCAATTGTACATGCTTGCATACATATTTTGTGGGTTCGGGTTGTATAGTCGATTCACCTCATAATTAAATATGGAGACTATATGCGGGCTAGATTTGTCTACATATCGCCTCCATTTAAATTGGTGTAGCGAACCGATGCCATGTTTCGCCCTGTTAATACAACATTTAAATTGCGGGGTTTCTAAATAACTTGAACCTATTAATTAAATTGTCGGGACCCCAATTCCGCTTAATACTGCCTAATTGCACCGCATCTGCATCATATCATAATCATGCCGGATCTTGTGCCGTCGTATTAAATATTGCATTCGGTGTTTCTTTTAGTGCTTTGGTTCTTCGCGGATTAGGCCGTGGAGTTGATGCGAGTATCGACAAGTTCTTCAGATAATGTATCTTTGGCTATGTTTACCAGGCGAGCATCTCTCCCCCTTTCTACCTATTTTGCATTTATAGTCTTTATTTCCTCCTGTTGATCTATTGTTATCTGTGTCGAGATGCGTTAGTTCCCGTGCACCATTTATACTCCTTGCAGCCTCTATATTGCCATGGACACATCCTATTGCCTGTTGTTTGATAGATAGTCGGCCCTGCGAGTCGTAGTTGCTCGCTTCTGTGTTGCTTCGCGTCGTTGCCGTTCCACCGCTGATGGCAAGTTGGCACATGATAAATGGTGGAGATGCTTATTGGTGGAGATGATCATGACTTTAAATACAACTATTAAATTGCTAGATATGACTAATGCAGAGGCATCGGTGGGCAATAGATGTTATTTGGTTCTTCCACGCTCACTTGTGTCCCATAGGACCCCGAGTACTTGATACCTGTTCCTTGACTATTCGCATTATCCACATCCGGGAGACCCTATGGGATCCCCCTGAGCCAGATTCATTTCTATTTCTTGGGGCCACAAAGTAGTTTGGGGCTTTATTACTACCCTGTACTTATGCCATGCTTTACTGCTTTATTTAAGATTGTGCGTGGAGCACCTGTACTGTTTTGGATCGTGCCACGTTTTCGCGGTATCGACAAGCCCAGTCACACTTTCAGGTTCTCAGTCGTTTACAGCTGTCGTCACAAACCCTGGGTCCGTTTCGGAACCGGCCAACTTCGTTGCGGGTAGCTTAGTGGGGTGGCCCCCTGAAATATTTATGAATCTTGTGATTGCTTTGTCGTGAAAGCCTCGTTGGGTTTTGAGTTGGTTTTTCCGAGGTTGATCGAGTGTGTGTTGCTATTTGTGCACCCCTGTAGGGTAAAACTTTCTGAAAGCCGTGTCCGCGGTTATGGACAACTTGGAGCACAGTATCTCGATCATAGACAAGCATAACTAAAGTAGTACTATAAATTTGACTTAATATGTGACTAGTAATTCAGCTTCACTACAATGGAATGGATAATAAAAATTCCAACTACTGGTGGACCTGTGGGGAGCCGTGTCATACTATATCTGCCTAGTAAGTATTGCAACTCCAATGGAATGTGATAAAAGTGCCAACAACTGCTAGGTTTTGGGATTCCTCTAGACAATTATATCTGACTAGTAAATGTTCCAACTAACATGGATTGGTTAATTAAAACTGCCCACTACTTATGCTTCAGGATGACTCATGATATCTACATCTAACTAGTAAGTGCTGCAACTATAATGGAATGAATAAAACTGCCAACTGTGTGAGTTCCTCGGTTTGACTTCCTCGTTTGGACTCGAGGGGAAATGCCAGGATGGGTATGTTTGGTGTTAGTATCAGGTTGGATCCGAATAGGTCTTTCTTATCCCTCTCTAATAGCCGCCAGTTTTCCTGAGTCTCTATAGGTTGTTTAGTGCTGCTGCGTTGCTGCTTCAGTCCACCATACCTATGTAGGCGAGAGCCGCCGAATTCTAGCCTCGCCGTGTACTGGCTCTGTACCGACGCTCCTCTTTTCCCTTTGCCCTTTGTCGGCACCCCTTTTGTTTTAGCAGGTTTGAGATCGACGTCGTTAGCAGGGTTACCCTTCCAGCTTGGCCTGGGCAGGGTTATGGACGCCATTGGATATTCTTCAGGGCTCTTAGCCCCATTTGCATCTTGTCCATAGTCGGACGCTCTATCGTTTTCAAGGCGATTTGGATCTTTGTATAGTATATCTGTATTCTTGACTCATGGAGTCGTTGTTGTATATATTTGTTCCGTGGGTCCCATCGAGGACTATTGTGTAATGGTATCACTTCGTTTTCCACCCGCACGAAAGTGCCTGGTGGGCGTCCTTGAATCGTTGCTATGCGGGTTTGGCGGAAAGGGCTAAAACTTGCATAGGGCCGATTTGAGGGTGTTACAGAGTGGTATCAGAGCCCAGCAGTTACGATACCCCACAAGTCCAGCCTGTAGGATAACCTAGCTAACAGCCGAAGTAGAGTGTCAAAACTATTTTGCAAAAATCGGTTGGATAAATCTGATTAGGTCTGCTTTTACTCCTTACCCCTCTGCTGTGCTCCTCTTACCTTCATGTGTTTTGGATCTGATCTCTTACCTTCTTCTAGTCCAGGATTTCTCGTGGTTGGGTTCCGTCGTACCTTCAGGGTCCACTTCCTTCTTTGGTGACAGTGCTTCTACATCCGGTCTTTGTGCTATCTGAGGAATCATTCACCTGTTGGACTTCTCTCTGTTCCTTCTTGTGCCTTCCGGAGTTTTCCGACACGATGACATCATCTATGCCAGATCCGATGCAGAGTTTGCATGACTCTTCTGTTTCCGAACCTCGATTGTCGAGATCTTCAGTCTGATTCCGAGAGTTGGTTGCATAATTCTCCTATTCATGTGCAGAGTAATGCTTTGGGTGCGCGATGGACTAATCACCATCCGACTACTCTTATCAGTCGCTCTTGTACATTGAATCGGTGGATCCAGCAATTTTACTCCGTCCACGGAAGCTAGAGGTGGCTTTATTTGTTGATACCTTTACCTTCCTCCTTTGCTTATCCGGAGTGTTCTCTCTACGGATGTGAGCGGCGACCCTTGTTAGTGGTGTCGCGAGGATCTACACGAAGCGAGAAGATTCAGATCACCGACCTTCTTCCCCGTACCATGAGGCGGATCTCGAGGCCGAGATCCCTTGTTAGTGGTGTCGAATTGTGGTGCCCCGCTAAAACCACTACTAGAAAATCGCCGTGTTTTTGTGCATTGCATCATCATGACCGCATGTTCATGTCATCATGCCACATTGCATTTGAGCATCGTCATCATCATGCATGGTTTTGTCTAAAACTATTTTCTAAAAGCCTATATTGTTTTATCAATATCCTCTATCTTTATTTGAAATTAAAACCCTAGCCTTGTTCGAATATTTTGTTTTGTCTAAAAACTATTTACAAAAGGCTTCTAAAATAAAACAGTAATCTAATAAAAATAAAATGTTTTTTGGGGAGGCTGCTGACTAGGCCAGCCCAGCCGGCCACCTACTACCCAGAACTAAATCAAACCCTAGCCTAATCCTCAGCCGCCGCCGCCAGCTACACGCGCGCAGCGCACACAAAGCACGCACACAAACGCACGCACCCACGCACACCGCGTCCCCCTGCACCCCTGCCGACAACCATTTTCCCCGGCCCCACCGCGTCCCCCGCGTCGCCCATCTCCCACCAACCGCGCGCGGCACTAGCCACGACACACCTCCCCAGGATGTCGCCACCTACCGTCCCTCCCTCCACGTTTCCCCTGCCCCGCCACCTGCCTCGCTTTCCCACCAACTGCCTCGACCCCGCGTCCCCCTTCCGCTGTCGCGAGCCCGCCCCGCTCCCCCGTCTCCACCCTCCTCGCCTCTCCTCTGTCCGGCGCTGCCCAGGGCGCTTTCCCCGCTGCCCCTGTTGCGGCCGGGCGGAGCCGCCCTCGTCTTCTCCCACCGACCCTGCCGTCGAGCACCCCGCCGCCCTACCCGAGCCTCTCCGGCCGCCTTCCTCGCGGTTCCTCGCTGGCCGCATCCCTAGTCCCGAGCTCCGCGCCGCCGCTGCAGCGCCTCTCCGCCGTCCTATGCGCCTCCCCGTTTGCGGTCAAGCCCGCCCCGGCCATGGTGCCTCCGTCGCCCGGTCCCCTATGCTGCACCACGCGACCTCGGCCTCTGCTCGCTCCACTTGAGCATCGCCGTCGCCCTTGCCCCGTTGAACCGTGCACGAGGCCGCCGAGCTCCTCCGCCGACCATTCCCTGCTACCTTCCACCGCGAACCGCCTCCTCAGAGCTCCGCCGTGCCGCCTTGGCCGCTCAAGCCGTCGCCCCGCCTCTCTCTACGCTCCCGCGCGTGGCCGCCCTCTGCTCGTCGCGAGCGCTTCCGTGCAGCGTGCCTCTTCGCCGGCGCCGCGCGTCACCGTCGCACCCCTCGCCAAGCTCTCCTCTGGTCGTGGCGTCGACCACGTTCATCTCCTTCGCCCTCAACCTCCGTGTGCGCCCTTCCCCTGCAAGTTCCGCTGCTGTTGTGTTGGGCCGTGTGGGGCCTCTTTTTCAAGCTCGTGTGCGCGTGCCAGAACCATACATGTGTGTGCTACTCCTATGCTGCTGTTCAGAAACCAAGCAGATGAGATGGTGGTGATGAGTGGCCCTCGAAGATCTGCCTACTTGGTGTACTGATTGTTGTGGTGACGGTACACCAACTTCGTGATGCTACAACAAGGAATTCCTCTGATTCAAGATGACAAGATGGACATGCGACGACGCGACCCTCCCGTCAAGGATGGTCTGATGTCAAGATCTCCCGGATTCGAAGACCCTGGTACCCGATCCACTCAAGCTTGCCACCGACCCCGAAGCCCGAACGACAAGTTCTCCTTCCCGGAACGGCAAGATCGACCGCGCGGAACACCAAGGTCTCCCAGCACCGAGACCCGAGTCCATCACCGACAATCGAAACCACGGAACCGACAAGATCTTCGTGACGACAAGATCGACACCGACCAGGGCGAATCCGATGAGCCGCCGACGCCAAACCAAGTCCTTCTTCCCGGTTTTCGAACCTGATCCCCGTCGAACCCTGAGACCGACCCCGTCGAACCTCTCGGAACCAAGACGTTCGCCCCTAATGTGTGACCCCTTTATGCGAGCCCTATTTTATAAATTGACATATATCTGAATTGTTGCATATCAATTGTACATGCTTGCATACATATTTTGCGGGTCCGGGTTGTATAGTCGATTCACCTCATAATTAAATATGGAGACTATATGCGGGCTATATTTGTCTTATATCGCCTCCATTTAAATTGGTGTAGCGAACCGATGCCATGTTTCGCCTTATTAATACAACATTTAAATTGCGGGGTTTCTAAATAACTCGAACCTAGTAATTAAATTGTCGGGACCCCGGTTCCGCTTAATACTGCCTAATTGTACCGCATCTACATCATATCATAATCATGTCGGATCTTCTGCCGTAGTATTAAATATTGCATTCCGTGTTTCTTTTAGTGCTTTGGTTCTTCGCGGATTAGGCCGTTGAGTTGATGCGAGTATCGACAAGTTCTTCGGATAATGTATCTTCGGCTATGTTTCCCAGGCGAGCATCTCTCCCCCTTTCTACCTATTT
This sequence comes from Avena eriantha, assembly GCA_910589775.1. NCBI lineage: Eukaryota > Viridiplantae > Streptophyta > Magnoliopsida > Poales > Poaceae > Avena > Avena eriantha. Next base: position 522,514,951 of record OU342740.1, on the reverse strand, counting down.
TGCGTTTATAGTCTTTATTTCCTCCTGTTGATCTATTGCTATCTGTGTCGCGATGCTTTAGTTCCCGTGCACCATTTATACTCCTTGCAGCCTCTATATTGCCATGGACACATCCTATTGCCTACTGTTTGATAGATAGTTGGCCCTGCGAGTCGTAGTTGCTTGCTTCTCTGTTGCTTCGCGTCGTTGTCATTCCACTGTTGATGGCAAGTTGGCACATGATAAATGGTGGAGATGCTTATTGGTGGAGATGATCACGACACTAAATACAAATATTAAATTGCTAGATATAACTAATTTAGAGGCATCGGTGGGCAATAGATGTTATTTGGTTCTTCCACGCTCACTTGTGTCCCGTCGGACCCCGAGTACTTGCTACCTGTTCCTTGACTATGCGCACTATCAACATCCAGGAGACCCTATGGGATCCCCCTGAGCCAGAGCTTGATTCATTTCTATTTCTTGGGGCCACAAAGTAGTTTGGGGCTTTATTACTATCCTGTACTTATGCCATGCTTTACTGCTTTATTTAAGATTGTGCGTGGAGCACCTGTACTGTTTTGGATCGTGCCTTGTTTTCGCGGTATCGACAAGCCTAGTCACACTTTCGGGTTCCCAGTCGTTTACAACCGTCGTCACAAACCCTGGGTCCATTCCGGAGCCGGCCAACTTCGTTGCGGGTAGCTTAGTGGGGTGGCCCCCTGAAATATTTATGAATCCTGTGATTTCTTTGTCGTGAAAGCCTCGTTGGGTTTTGAGTTGGTTTTTCCGAGGTTGATCGAGTGTGTGTTGCTATTTGTGCACCCCTGTAGGGTAAAACTTTCTGAAAGCTGTGTCTGCGGTTATGAACGACTTGGAGCACAATATCTCGATCATAGACACACATAACTAAAGTAGTACTATAAATTTGACTTAATATGTGACTAGTAATTCAGCTTCACTACAATGGAATGGATAATAAAAATGCCAACAACTGGTGGATCTGTGGGGATCTGTGTCATACTATATCTGCCTAGTAAGTATTGCAAGTCCAATTGAATGTGATAAAAGTGCCAACAACTACTGGGTTTTGGGATTCCTTAGGACAATTATATCTGACTAGTAAATGTTCCAACTAACACGGATTGGTTAATTAAAACTGCCCACTACTTATGCTTCAGGATGACTCATGATATCTATATCTGACTAGTAAGTGCTGCAACTATAATGGAATGAATAAAACTGCCAATTGTGTGAGTTCCTCGCTTTGACTTCCTCGTTTGGACTCAAGGGGAAATGCCAGGATGGGTATGTTTGGTGTTAGTATCAGGTTGGGTCCGAATAGATCTTTCTTATCCCTCTCTAATAGCCGCCAGTTTTACTGAGTCTCTATAGGTTGTTTAGTGCTGCTGCGCTGCCGCTTTAGTCCACCGTACCTATGTAGGCGAGAGCCGCCGAATGCTAGGCTCGCCGTGTACTGGCCTCAGTACTGACGCTCCTCTTTTCCCTTTGCCCTTTGTCGGCACCCCTTTTGTTTTAGCAGGTTTGAGATCGATGTCGTTAGCAGGGTTACCCTTCCGGCTTGGCCTGGGCAGGGTTATGGACGCCATTGGATATTCTTCAGGGCTCTTAGCCCCATTTGCATCTTGTCCGTAGTCGGACGCTCTATCGTTATCAAGGGGATTTGGATCTTTGTATAGTATATCTGTATTCTTGACTCATGGAGTCGTTGTTGTATATATCTGTTCTGTGGGTCCCATCGAGGACTGTTGTGTAATGGTATTACTTCATTTTCCACCCGCACGAAAGTGCTTGGTGGGCGTCCTTGAATCGTTTCTATGCGGATTTGGTGGAAAGGGCTAAAACTTGCATAGGGCCGATTTGAGGGTGTTACAATGTGATATTTACGGAATGGTGTTCTATGAATGTCATGTCAACGACTATAGTATACTACACATACAGTGGTATGCTGGGTCACCGCAAGGGACCTCTATGAGGCATGAACCTAGGTAAAACTTGCATCCTTGTGTGCTTTATTGCTAGCCGACTGATGCCTCCAGTGCTCCCTCCTTCTCCAAAACCCAAGTCCATAACAATGGGCATTGACGAGTAAAATCCTCGTCAATTGGCGCTGTCTGTGGGAACTGGGAGTGCTGATGTTGCGGCTTCTTTGGCCCCATCAACCGCGAACTACAACTCCACAATAGCAAAGATTCGCCAGCTCCTTGGTGTGTTCGACTTCACCATCCACACGCCGGGCACTCGCCCGGATTTCGAGTCTGTGGGCGACGGGATCAGCCTGGTGACCGGGAGTTTCTGCTTCTAGGTTGGCCAATTGGGCACACTTCGCATGCCTGACCAACTGACGACATCCACGATTGCCCCAGCATCGTGGTTCCCTCCACCAATCGGGACCCTCAATGAGCTCAATGCCCCGGCAACAGCTGGGAGTATGGACAGCGACAGCAGTCACGGATCTGATCTGGGTGGCCTAGCCACAGAAGATGGAGCCTACGGCTCCGGATCTGAAAGTTGCGGGAGCAACAGCTTCCCCAACCACTTCATGTGCACCATCATCAACACGGGTGACACCACCGCCAATCACGAAAACGCTAGCACCGGATCTGGCACCGGGCCACCCAACAGCGACATACCCAATGGCGGCATACCCAACAGTGGCATACCCAACGGTGGCCCCACCAACGGTGGTAACGGCGCGCCCGTCAACAATGGAGTGGGAGGAGAACCGTCGACCATAGTGAATCAAAACACCGGAGAGCGTGTAGTGATTAGGCTCAATGACAATGAGTAGGCCCGCTATCAAGAAGCTCTACGGGGCAATCCTCTGCCCCCTCAACTCCCCGCAGGACATGCTGATGGGCTACCATTGGCTGCTGAAGGAGGAATACAGATGCTAGCTACATGCAATCGCGCAACTCGAGGCACGTAAAAAGGCGGTGGACGAATCAAGCCTTCAGCGAGCCGGGCTCTCCTCCCATGGAGGATCCTCCTCCAAAGGCAACGAGTACCTGGCCAACAAAATAAGATCTTGACTGGCCCACCTCACCGAGCAAGAGCGCGTAGAAGCCACGAAAGTCCTCGACTTCGGCTCCATAACGGTGGATACGCTCTCGAAGATGCCACAAGCTGCGGTAACAACGGCCACCATATACTTCTCAACAACTAGCCGCCGGCTGGAGATCCACGAGCTGCCATGCACCGATCTACAATCGCAGGCTTGGGGTTAGTCGAGGCCGCTCTTGACAAGGAGCCAACACTGGAGCCAAAGAAAAGCAAGGCTCTGGCAAAATGCTACTCCTCGCTCTCGTCCAGCGATGATAGCCATGACCTATCTCGGTGTCGCTGCTCATGAGGCACGATCGCGACTACGACGCACGTGATGACATCACACAGTGCAAAGTCGACAAAATGCGTGCAAGACATGCTCGTTTGACCAACTCGGAGGACGAAGACGTGGAGCTCTATGGCACCAGATGCTTTAGTAGAGCCATCAGGCAGAAGCGAATGCCTAAAGGGTCCAAACTCCCATCGGAGAACCCAAAATTTGACGGTCTGCAGGACCCAAAAATCTGGTTGGAGGACGACATCTCCTCTGTCAAGCTACATGGAGGAAGTCGAAGCACGAACATGCAATGCCTGCAGCTACAGCTGCAGGGCGCTGCTCGCGCATGGCTCAACAACCTCCCGCACGGATCCATTCACAGCTGGGAAGAGCTGGTCTACAGCTTTGTGCGCAACTTCAAGGGCACTTACAAAAGGCCCGCATCAATCGAGGAACTGAGAAGCTGCCAGCAAAGGTCCGGCGAGTCGCTATGCTCCTACATACAGAGGTGGTCCATCATCAAGAACTCCACGGAAAACATCTCGGAAGACCACGCAATCGACGCATTCAATGGTGGCATCCACCGTATAGAGCTTAGGGAGGAGTTGGGCCGCACTAAACCCAAAACAATCGACCACCTGATGTAAATCGCAAATCGGTGGGACGACAGAAAAGGCTTGGTGAAAAACTGCGCCCACTCTGACGATGATGACGATCTCGGGCGCAGACGCGACCACCGAAGCAAGCGTCGAATGCGCATCTACAATGATCGTGACGACGTCAACATGGTCGCAGCCGGCTACGCCGACAAACGCAACAATAACCGCAATAGTGGTTATCGCAATGATGGATACCACGACTCTGGGAAAACCACGCAAGTGTGGCAGCATTGCACTCGTGAGGAGGCACCCTCTGAAGGGTGACGGGTAGGCTACACTAGCGTAAAATCAAAAATTTCTACCGCGTCAACCAGGAATACTATTGTCATAGATCACGGGATTACCGCTAGACGCGCAGGTGCGGAACTCGATGAAGCACGTTGCGGCAGTGTAGATGTTCTACGTCTCCTCCTCGTCCTCGTCCCACGAGCAGCTTCCCTTTGTGCGGCTTGTCCAAGTGCTACAGATGCAGCACCTCCAATCCACACGTCCGGAGTGGAAGTCGTCACACGCCAGACTGCTAGGTCTGCGCGTGCAACACAGGCGGAAGAGGAGTGGCGGCTGGGTGGAATGCTCTCTACTTTTCAGCTCGCCTCACTCCCTCTTATATAGGCATCCCTGGTGGGCTTCTACATTAGCAGCCCATTAGCAGCCTAAGCCTGGTCTAATTCGGATCCAATCCTCATTAGGCTTCCAGCCCCTAAAGTGTGTGACCCTATAGGTTCATACACGTATAGACATGACGCGAGTACACTTACTCCGTCAATAGTTGGTAGCGGCCTCTAGCAAGACGTGCCAACTCCTAAACGCATATAAAGATCATTCGGACGAACCATCACAAGGTTGAGTACATGTCTTTCCCTTTGCCTCACGATATTTGGTCTAGCTCTAAGCTGACCTCTCTTTCTCGATACTGTGATTCAGAATCCCTTTACTAGGTTAACTCTTAACCATATGTAGCACGGCCATGCATTTCTGGATCCGATCACTCGAGGGGCCCAGAGATATCTCTCTCAAGTAGAGAGGGGCAAATCCCATCTTGATTGACCGATGCCTTGCAGCATGTATCAGGACAAACCCGAAAGCTACCTTTATAACTACCCAGTTACGGAGTAGTGTTTGATAGCCCCAAAGTAGGTCGATCCACATCTCAAGTACATGCGACAATCTCAGGTCTAAGGACAAAACGTACACGATGTGTAGAGAGAGCTGCAAGTATTATTGCTAGTCTCATGTTGGGTCAGTCCAACCCCATGTTCATAACATGTGTCCACATCATTGGTTTGACATCTCCATGTCAATGACTTGCGAAACATAGTCATTAACCAATCGATGTGCTAGTCTAATATTCACGTGTGTCCTCGCATGAACTCCGACTAGGGACAATTATTAGATAACCATACAAGTAAAGAGTTTCACAAACAATTCACATAATTGCCAATCAATACAAGTTGCCTGTATATGGATATTCAAGGAACATTATAATAACTCATGGATACACATGAAATACAATCATCTCTATGATTGCCTCTAGGGCATATTTCCTTCACCCTCAACATCTATCGAGGACAAACTGTCTGGGCCATACAACATGCACTTCTACATTGACAAGCACGATGGCAAGAAGAAATCTAGCCACCTACTCAAGGACTGCCGCGAGTTCCTCAAACTCCATGAGGGCCTAGCTCGAATGAATCACGACATGGTCAACAGGGGCTATGGAGCCGCCCAAGGCGTTGTGGCACATGGAGCTCCTCCACCACCGCCCGGACCACCACTACCCGTGGCGACGCTAGTCCAGCACCATGGAGGCGAACCATACCCACGGGCCATAGGCAACATGATGATCCAAAAAGGGCGCCCCACAAATCGAGTGCAGAAGGCTGATACATTGCAAATGTATCTATAATTTTTGATGTTCCATGCTTGGTTTTATCTCCTTTTTGTGTTTTGTCCACACTTTGGAGTACTTTTCTTATGATTTCTTGGACTAACCTATTAACAAGAGCCACAGTGCCAGCTGCCTATTTTCTGCTGTTTTTGGTTCCAGGAAAGTTAGAAAATGAATATTCTCGGAATTGGACGGGGCAAAAGCCAAAGTGCCTATTTTTCCCAAAGACTCACGGAGCCCGAATACGAGATGGAGGAGGGCCTGGCCACACCCCCTAGGCGCGGGTACCCCCAGGCCGTGCCAGGGCATGGTCTGGCCAGCCCAGGCACCCCCTCGGTCTCCCTCTTCGCCTATAAGAAGCCTTCTGACCTAAAAACTCTGGGGGGGGGGGGTTCGACGTTTTTCCAGAAGGAGTTCCGCTCTACCGCCACCACCAGATTCCACGAAACAGCACCAAAAACTCCGTTCTGGCACCCTGCCGGGGCGGGGAATTGGAGGAGATCATCGCCATCATCACCATCGCTTCTCCATCGACCATCCATGTTTCCCCCATCTATGAGTGAGTAATCCCCCGTTGTAGGCTATGGGGATGGTAGGGATTGGATGAGATCATTCATGTAATGGCACCAGATTGTTTGGGCATGGTGCCTAGTATCTTTTATTAGTGCTTTATGACTTCGTTGCGACTTGTTGTGCTTAATGCTTGTCACTAGGGCCCGAGTGCCATGATTTCAGATCTGAACATGTTATTGATTCATTATGATAGTATTGTTTATGGTCTTACCTACAAGTTGTATACACACGCTGTTGTCTGAAACCAATGGCCCCGAAGTGACAGAAATCGGGATAACTGGAGGGAATGTCTTCGATGTGAGGATCACATGTGTTCACGGAGTGTTAATGCTTTGCTCCGGTGCTCTATTAAAAGGAGCACCTTAATTTCCAGTAGTTCCCTTGAGGCTCCGCTGCAAACGGGCTGGCAGGACAAAAGATGTTGTGCAAGTTCTCATTGCGAGCACGTATGACTATATATGGAACACATGCCTAGGATTATCTAGTACTTGGATGGTTTATCTTATTTATCTGCAATTGCACTATGTTCTGATTGCTATGTGAATTGTCTTGTCCATGCAACGCCCGTCCATCCATCCCTATGCCTACCGCACTCGAATCCTACTGTTTACTGCTATTGCTACTGCTGTCTTTACTTTACTACTGTTATTACTTTACTATTCCTACTACAAAACTGTTGCTACTGATAAACTGCTGTGAGCAAGATTGTTTCCAGATGCAGCTGAATTGACAACTTAGTTGTTAAGGATTATAAATATTCTTTGGCTCCCCTTGTGTCGAATCAATAAATTGGGTTTCACTTCCCTCGAAAATACTGCGATACACCCGCTAAACTTGTGGGTCATCAAGACTATTTTCTGGTGCCGTTGCCGGGGAGCATAGCTTTATTTATCAAGTTCACTTGGATTCTCTATTGTTCGCTGCTATCCATCCATCATGGGTAAATCTCTTGATGGCAAGTTTCCTATTTTACCATCCACTACAAGAAGAGGTACAGTTCCGAACACCTCCGCTGCTCTTGATTCACCATCTGTTATAAGTAAGCTCATTACACCACCACATACACATGCTACACACACTGCTACTACTGCTGAATCTGAAACTTCCGATGCTTATGATGCTGCTTCTACTGTGCTTGATAAGAGTGGTTCATTAGGTCCTTTCCTAGATGCTATGATTTCTAGAACTATAGCTGGAAATATCGAAACTCCTAATGAAGACACTACTACACCTGTTAGTTCACCTGAGTCTAGTGAAAGTTATGATATTCAAGATGGTATGTTGAGATGACCGATGAATTTATTAAAGAATGTAAAAACACCCATGATAGGAGTGTTGCTAAGAGTCTCCTTGAGAGGCGTACTATTAGACCCAAATTGTCTCTGGTTGCTAAGTTTGTTGCTTCTCCCATAAGCATTATAGATGAAGATTACGATTTCTCTCTTGATCTATCTTACATAGCTATTGTTGAGAAAGAACCTTTTTGTGGGACTAAGAATGAAAGTGCGGTAGCACATATGAATGAACTTTCTACCATGAGTGGCTTGTTTTCTGAAGATATTAAGATGCGTACTTACTTTGTTGCTAAGATTTTCCCCTTTTCACTGAAAGGAGAAGCTAGAACTTGGTTTATTAATTTACTCCTAGATCCATTGATAGCCCTGATTGTTTGATTAGTACTTTCCTGCAGAAATATTTTCCTCCTAGTGCTAGACATGCTATTTTGCAGGAACTTTTTGATTTTAAACAGGGAGAAAAAGACGTATTGCCCGAATCTTGGGCAAGGTTTTGTGCTTTGATTCATGCACAAGCTGGAAATCCATTACCTAAGAATGAGCTTCTTGATATATTTTATAATGGACTAACTGAAGAATCTAGGACATACCTAGATAGTTGTGCTGATTGTGTTTTCAGGAATAGGACTCCTAAGGAAGCTGAGGAATTAATGGCTAAAATAAGCAAGAATTATGAAGATTGGACTCCTCCTGAACAAGCTACACCGAAAGTAATTGTACCTGAACCTACTATACCAGTACCTATTCCAACATCAAACAAGAGGGGAGTTATTGAATTAAATGATGAAGTAATGAAGGAAGCTAAGAAATGTCTTAAGGAGAAGGGAATTAAAGCTACAGATGTCAAGAATTTACCTCCTATAGAAGAATTATGTAAGCCTATTCCCTACTCATCCACTATTGAGGTACACTCTCTCCAACACTTTGATGAAGGTGATATCCCTTACTCTAAACCTCCTGATCAATGCTTAGAAGAATTCGATATCTTTATTGTTAAGCAAGATAATTTTAATAAAAGGGTGTAAAATCATTTAATGGAAAACACTAGAGCTATCGTTGAGTTGAAAGATATTGTGGAAAGAACCTCTAATGATGTTAAAATGATTGTTAAACACTTTCAAATGGTTCAAAATCAAATAGATCAACTCGTTAAAGTGCAAAAAGTCTTGCTAGTTAATGCTACCAAAGAAAAACATGCTTATGAAATTAGAACTAGAAGTGGAGCTGCTACCCAGTGAAAGGCCCAACTTAGGTCGACTAGAGGGGGGGTGAATAGGAGACTACCATTTTTTATACTTTTATCCCACTTTTAAGGCTTAGCACAAAGTAAGGTTCACTAGAGATGCAATTACGTTAACAACCTAAATGACAAGTAACACAAAGGTAAACAAGAGAGTAAATGCAAGAAGTAAAGGAGCGGAGCAAAAGAACCGGCGAGGGGACACGGAGATGTAATTCCCGTAGTTCACTTCCAAAGAAGCTATGTCTATGTTGGTGAGCTGTAGGGGCCACACAAGGTCACCCGAGCGCCACAAAGGCCTCACCTTATTCTCCGGTGAGCACCACCACAAAGGTGGCCTCACAATCCACTAACCGGTGACCTTGAAGGCGTCAACCGAAAACCTTTACAACGAGGTTTTGGGGAGGCTTCACAACTTAATTGAAGGCCCTCAACGACACCACGGAGCTTTACCAAAAATGCCCCAGCTCCGAGGATGCCCTACACCGTCTAGGGTTCCAAGAACCCAAGAAACGAAATCCACGAAGGATGAGTGGGGGAAATCAAAATTCCTTTGGTGGAGGTGTAGATCTAGGTCACCTCTCCCAATCCTCAAAAGATCAAGAGTTTTGAGTGGGTGGGGAGAGAGATCTAGCCAAGTCAAGCTCTTGTGAAAATGGTGGAGAGAGCGAGAGAACCAAGAGATAAGGTGGGAGAAGGAAGAAGGGGCCTTAAATAGCACCCCTTCAAACGGGCAGATTCTGCCCAGGCCCGACGCCGTCGGTACTACCAGTGCCAGACCGGTAGTACCGGTGGGCGAGCCACCACCGGCCTAGCGCAGGCCATGTAATGGTCAGAAGACAGTTGGTGGACCCAAAAGGGCTGGCCGGTAGTACCGGTCCAAGTTCCTCCCTTAATTCCGTCAAATAGACAGTGCGAGGCAGAAGGTTATCTGACCCGCACTGCCCAGCGTCGGAAATAGGACCAGAACTGGACCTGGAACTACCGGTGGCCGATGATGGCCGATACTACCGGTCAGGAAGCGGTACTACCGCTCAAGGGGGCAGATGCTGGTCTGGACGGTACTACCGATCCAAGATCCGGTGCTATTTCCGACAAATAGGCAAAGTTAGACAGAAGTCTTACTGAACCGAAAATTTCTTCATGGGAAATAGGACCGAAACTTCAGCCGGAAGTACCGCTCGAACAGCCCTAGGAAAACCCCTGGGCGATACAACCTCTACCTGGCCGGTAATACTGGCCAGGGCAGAAACCCCTCCAACTACGCAGAAATCACTCTCTCACGCGGAAACTGGGATGGCTGTGGAGGTGCAAATATGGTCTGTGCATGAAATATTGATTTCCCACAACCTTCCTAGATGGACTCCCTCTTGATAGTACGGTAGCCTAAAATGTAAACAAGAGAAAGTGAAAAATAAGTGCTATCGACTACAAGCTCTTCCTTGATAGACAACATCCACGAGCACGACCGAAGATAAAACCTAAAACTTGGACAGACGGTTAAACCACAAAAGGAGTTGTCATCAGCACCAAAAACATAAGGAGAAAATAATCCTTTCAATCTCCCCCTTTTTGGTGCTTGATGACAACCCTACAAGATTTGCACAAAGAATAATACGCAGTAGAACCAAAGGTGAGAGAGGCTCCCCCTGAAGACATGGGAGAGAGCTCTCCCAACCGAGATAGAGCAACAAGGGTGTAAGGAAGTAAACGAGAAAAGAGTGGAGCTCATAACTTGCACCAACACAATTGTGGTGAGACAAAGATTGGACAATAAAGAATAGTCCACCACACACCCTCATAAGAATACCACAGAGATACCTTACCACATAGATTCACCAACAAGGTAGCAACCATACAAGAGGTCCACAGACAATAACGGAGGTCCACAAACATTACACAACGGAATAAAGTGTGCACGAGCATAAAAGGATCAAAGAAAAAGCGAGCTTGTGGCACAACCCATGCAAATCCCGTGATCCTAACGGAGCACTTTCTCCCCCTTTGGCATCAAGACGCCAAAAAGGGATAAAGTAGCCAAACTACGCGCCCCACCCACCAATGAACGGAGGAGGCGGCTCGGGGTCCCAAGAGGCATTGTTCCAAGCGGGCGGGAACTAACTGGAGATCTCTGGCTCGTCATCACTATCAGTCCACTTGCAATATGTGTTGATCCACTCATCCTTGGGCGCGGTGACGGAGCTAGACTCAGGTGACACAACAATATCAAGCTTCCTCATGATGGCCTTCTCCCGACGAACACTGTGCCTCTGAGCAACATAGGACTGATACTCACGGTCCTGAATGAAGCAGAAAGTCTTCTTCACCTTCTTCAGCAGCTTTTTAGCCCAAGAGGGCTGCCTCACAAGTCGGGGTGGAGCAACAGCCTTAGCACGGTCCCATCACTAGCATCCAAAGCAGTCCTTCTAGCAGCAGCTTCATCTTCAGCCTGAGAGCAAGGTAACTTGTGCTTCATCACACGGAGAGTCTTTTCCTCATGAATAGTGAGAACATCCTGAGGGTAGATAGAGCCAGTTGCCTCCCTCCACTTGGCATTGATAAGAGTCTGGATGTATGGAGCATATGGACAAGACCACTTCTCAATCATAGCAGACCAGATTTCTTCAAATATATAATCCATAACATCAAGGGGCTCATGAGAGTTTCTGTGGTGGTAAGTCTGATACATGAGATCAATCTGGAAGGCATGAAGCTGATCAAAGTTACCTGCCTTGGGAGCAGTCGTGTTCTGATAGACCTTGCGCATGATGTCATAGGTGGGAAGGAGATGGGCAACGTTTCCAGCAACGCCTCGGCCCTCAATGTAAAGAGGCTCAAGAACTTCCGGCTCGGAGGCCTTCCCCCTATGCACCCACCACCCATTGGCACGACGGCCGCCTTCCTGAATAGGGTAGCCAAGAAGGGTGGCAAACTCAGACCATTTAGCAAACAAAATACTTGTTTTGAGTCATCCACTTCATGGTTCGATCGTCAGGGTCAGTATCAAAGTAGAGAGTTGAGTAGAACTGAGGAATGGCCCTCTCATCAAAGTTCTCATGGTGTTGCATCAGCTTGATGATCCCAAACCTCCTGCACATATCAAGAGCTTCACCAAAGTATTCAGGGTTGCTCTCCATCTTTGCAATGTTGATGTGCTTCTAAGGAGCACACACATTTTTCTTCTTAGTAGCATAAACCTCAGAATAGATCTCAGCTTGACGCATGGTGTGGAAGAAAGGATCCTGAGCTAGGCGGTCATGAGGAACAGCGTAGGGATCAATCTTGCGAAACTCCTTATAAGCAAGCTGCGGCCAAGAGGAAATCTTCTTATTGCTCGAATCCGGTCCAGAGGTGGTCTTCTTTTGACTTGCTAGAACAGGACTTTTGCCTTCCGCAACAGTAGCACGACGCTCGGCTGCAGCCCTCTGACGAGCAGTCTGACTGGGAGGGCGCACAACCTCAAGATCATCCTCATCAATCTCTGACGGTCCACGAGAGGGAGCACGAGACCGCTTGGATCTGCCACGGGAACCCCCTTACCCTGAGAGAAAGGCAAATAGAAAGGAGGAAGTCGAGGATAAGTGCACAAGGTCGAAGAAAAACGAAAAGCAACTAGACTAAATTGACACAGTACAGAGACAGATATCAGAAACAATTGGTGCATTGGAAGTTCCGCCTGGCGGCCAGAACTACCGGTCGCATGGGGCGCACCGGAAGTACCGGTCATGCCCTCAGCGGTAGTACCGGTGAGATGACCACGCCGGTAGTACCGGCGGATCCGCACCGGTAGTACAGGTCAGGGCACGAGCAGGGCAGTTCAAAACTGGATCCTCAAATCACAGATCCGATGAAACTTGATACACATATTGATGACATCTGGACTATGTACTGAGGCAAAACAGTCTAAAGTAGAATCCTAGCCCTACCAAGAATCCCCATAGTAGTTCTAGCCAAAGAAGGGCCCTAGACATGGCATGCCCTACTCAAGCACAAAACTGTCTAGATCTCCATGAATGGAGCATGAGAGGAGCAAATACCAGGGTCCATGGCGGGGAATCGAGGAAGGGAAGAATCCCACGGAGCCGATCTGAGGAGGGACGGCTGGAATCGGTGTGGCCGGCGGCGTCACCGTGGAGAGCTCCTTGAGAAAGAGGGGTGGTAAGATGGGGTCAAGGGGAGGCAAATGGGGAAGATGACCCCGTGCCCCCCTTGGCGCGTCACTTAACGGGACCCCCCTCGACCGGTAGTACCGGCCAAGGGCCGGAACTACCGACGACACCGGAAGTTCAGGGAGAAGCGGTACTTCCGATCAAGGCAGAGTTTCTGAGAGAAATTTTGGCCCTGACCGGTAGTACCGGTTCCGACCGGAACTACCAACGATTCCCAGAAAGCGAGCTCCAGATTATGATTGGTAAGGGAAAACGACCTTGTGCAAAAACTGAAAAGACACAAACTGAGAAGAAAAAAAACCCAGATCCACCCGAAAGAATAAAACTCAAAACAAAGACTATGAGCCAAATAGCACAAAGTCGGTGGCCTAGGCCACCATATATGAGTATACTTGGCTTGAAACCGCGAAGATGTATCTTGGGTTCATTACCAAAACTCATCATTTAAGCTCATTTTGTCTCCTTGAGAGACCATAGAGATTGAATACATTAATGTGTGCATAATAGGAGGAGTGTTGGTTCATTTGAGGAACCACACTCCCCCTAAAACCATGCGTACATCCAAACCAGATATTCTTTGAGACCCGGGTATGTGCACAAGATACTTAAGCCACGTTGCTTGAATCAATGATATTTAGTTCATGCCTCAACTCCCGGAAACTTGCTTCATCAAGTGGCTTCGTGAAAAGATCCGCAAGATTGGCCTTGGTAGGAACATACTCCAAAGAAATGTCTCCTCTAGCAACATGATCCCGAATGAAATGATGACGAATCTCAATGTGCTTGGTCTTGTTGTGTTGAACTGGGTTGTGAGCAATAGCAATAGCACTCTCATTGTCACACAAAAGTGGCACCTTGTCGAAAGAGAGTCCAAGATCCTTCAAGGTTTGCTTCATCCATAGTAATTGAGCATAACAACTCGCGGCGGAGATGTACTCAGCTTCAGTAGTGGACAAAGACACACAGTTTTGCTTCTTCGAGGACCAACACACCAAAGACCTCCCAAGAAAATGACAAGCACCGGAAGTAGACTTCCTCCCCACTTTGTCTCCTACCCAGTCTGAATCCGTGTAACCAATGAGATCAAAGCTGGCCCCCTTTGGGTACCACAGCCCAAAGTTAGGGGTATGAACCAAATATCAAAAGATTCTCTTGACCGCCACCATGTGGATTTCCTTTGGCACGACTTGAAATCTTGCACACATACCCACACTCAACATAATATCCGGTCGAGATGCACAAAGATAGAGTAGAGAACCAATCATCGAGCGATAAAGCTTTTGATCCACATCCTTACCCTTGGGATCAAGATCAAGATTAACCTTTGTGGGCATGGGAGTTTTTACTCCATTTACTTGATCAAGGTTGAACTTCTTGAGCATATCTTGGACATATTTGGCTTGATTGATGAAAGTCCCTTTCCTCAATTGTTTGACTTCGAAGCCAAGAAAGAATTCCAAGTCCCCCATCATGGACATCTCAAAGAGGTCGGTCATGAGCTTAGCAAAATCCTCATTGAAAGCTCTGTTAGTAGACCCAAAAATAATGTCATCAACATAGAATTGGCAAATGAACAAGTTTCCTCCAACTTTCTTAGTAAAAAGAGTGGGATCAATGAGGCCTACTTCGAAACCACGGTCTAGCAAAAGCTCTCTAAGGCACTCATACCAAGCATGAGGGGCTTGCTTGAGACCATATAGTGCCTTATCGAGTTTGTAGACATGGTCTGGGAAGAGGGGGGCCTCAAAGCCCGGAGGTTGCTTGACATACACCAATTCTTTTAGGGGACCATTAAGAAAAGCACTCTTGACATCCATTTGTTGCAACTTGAAGTTATGATGGGTATCAAAGGCAAGAAGCATGCGAATGGATTCTAGACGGGCAACGGGAGCATAAGTTTCACCAAAGTCTATGCCCTCAACTTGAGATTATCCTTGGGCAACTAACCTTGCTTTGTTGCGGACGACTATACCATTTGCATCCTTCTTGTTCTTGAAGATCCACTTGGTCCCAATCACGTTTTGACAATCTTTGGGTCTCTTCACAAGAGTCCACACCTTGTTCCTCTTGAAGTTGTGGAGTTCTTCATTCATAGCATCGAGCCAATCATCATCTTCAAGAGCTTCGAAGACCTTTTGGGGCTCAACATGAGATAAAAACGCATGATGAGAACTAAAAGATGTTAGTTGTCTCCTAGTAGTGGAGCCCCTATTGAAATCTCCATAAACATTATCAAGGATATGTCCATCTTTGATGAGCTTGGCGAGACGGTATGCTTGACGCCGAGCTTGGGTCTCAAGATGAGATTCTTGAGCAACCACTTGATCATCACCACGATTCGAGTGCCCTCCTTGACTATATGAACGAACTTGATCACTATCTTCATCAACATCAACCGAGGGAGAGACATCATCATTTGGCGGAGAGACACTTGCTTGGCCTTGGTCATTGTCAACTTGACCTTGAGAGTCATTGACATGAGGAGCTTCAACAACTTGGAGGGGTGGAGCTTGATCAACTTGAGGTAGACTTGATCTTGGAGAGTCATGAACATGAAGATCTTGAGAGGAGCTTGTCGAAACTTGAGAAGCACTAAGTTGACCTTGAGGTGCAAGATGGTCTTGTGAGAGTGAAGGCTCTGCTTGAGTGGAGCTTGGTCCTTCTCCTTCTGTTGGGGGGATACCCCCGGGTAGGGTCACGCTGGGGTATAAAGGCCGAGTTAGCCGAGGTTTGGCAAGGCCAAAGCAGATGCTGGCCGGGTCACCTCAAGGCAGGCCGAATCACGGGGTAACCTGGACTAGGGGGCGTTCGCCTAACTAAGTCTCAACCGACTTATGGAGTAAGTCGGAAATGCCTATTTTACTTGTATGCAGGAACGGGTGTGGCCGGATCAACTATGATCCGGGTCACAATTAGCTTTTAGGAGAAGGAAGGAATCTCGCTGGTCAAAAGAAGCTCTGGTACGCACAGCATGAGCGAAGCGGACAAGGGGAGGACCACCGAGGCGCGGCCGACAAGGGTGACGACGCTGATGTCGGCTGACGCATGCCCCGCAGAGGATTTAATAGAAGAGGATTTACCTCGCTTTGTAGCATCGTTCATCGGGAGGAACATCTCCTGGTCCGGCTCTTGCTCATCCGGGGTCTCTCGGTCCGGCGCCCACTTAAGGGTCAGATCCGTGCCATCCTCGAGGGTCTGCTGAAGGAATAGCTGACAAAATGAACGAACAACAGAGTCAAAAATGCCACAATAACCGACATATAATTAATTTGGGGTAAGCTTGCGCCACGAAGCTTACCGCGGGAGGAAGCCTGTCGTGGCAATAATGCTCAATTCCCCAAGTCCACTCAGAGGAGAAATCCTTGTGGGTGGTGAAGAGAGCCTTAACCCGGCGATAAATCTCCGTGTTGCTCAACTCAAAGGATGAGGTCTGATTGGGGTCGCGGCCGAAGCTCATGTGGCACACCTTGTGGGTGCGCTTCTGGAGGGGGGAAATTCGGTTGCGCACGAACGTGATCATAGCGTCCTCGTTGCGCAACCCGAGCTTCTTCAGCTCCGCGAACCTCTTGTTGAACTGGTTGGCCAAGGCCGTGGGCTTCTTAGGAACGACATCCCACAGTTCCGGGTTAGGTGGACCCGGAGTATAGGGGAGCAGCCGGATTAAGTCTTCAGTGCCTGTGTTCCGGACGTAAAAGAAAGTCTGGGCCCACCCTTTGCAGGACTCTAGCCCGGTGACCTGGGGGAAAACGGAAAGCCTCCGGGGTGAGATGGAAGCGGCTCCAAATTGAGTGAGTTGCTTGTCCTCCGGGTCGAGTTGGATGTTTGGGATGACATTACGACGAAGGCCGAAAAACCGGATCCATAGCTCCTTCGTGGGCCATAGTCCGGCATAGCCCTCGATCGTAGAAGCAAAGGCGGAAAGAGAAGTGATGGCGTTGGCAGGAAGGTGGTGCGGCTGGAGTTCGTAGGTGTTAAGCCAATCCCGGAAAAAGTCGCTGACCGGCAAACCGAACCCCCGCTAGAAGTGGGACAAGAACACGACGTACTCACCCGGATTGGGTGAGGGGGCCAGTTCGGTGGAGGCAAGACGGGCGGCGACGCCAGCGGGGATGCGTCTGGTGCGGTAGAGCCAATCTAGGTCGTCTTGGCAGACCCAAGACCCGCCCACGCACCACGGTCTGCCGCCGCGGAGTCCTCCTCCATCTCTTGCTCGGCGACGACGAGCTCCTCCTCCGTCATCTGGTCTTCGCTGCCCTCGCTGGCGCTAGCGGCGGCGGGGGCAGAGGCCTAAATTGGCAACGACCCGTGGCGAGGGAGTTGCGTTGCAGTGGCGGGGAAAAAGTGCGGCGGCGGCGCTGCTACGCAGAAGCACTGGCGGCGGCACTGTCGCGGGGAAGAAGAAGAAGAAGAAGAAGAGCAAGGGGCAGAGGGGCGCGGAAGGGGAAAATCCTAAGGAGTGTGCCCCTCCCCTATTTAACCTCTCCCACGAGGGGAAAGTGGGATCGTGTCCTGTAGGCGCGCCACACGATATGGCCGTGTATTACCCGCATCAACCAATCAGCACGAAGCCACACGGAAGGCAACAAAACGAAACTGATCCCATGACGTCACGCGTGGATGCGGTAAACGAGGAGGCAGGCGTGACGTGACCCGTGCACAGTGATAACTGACAATTACTGCGGCGGTTACTGTGCTGGCCCTTGAAATAAGACAACATAATGATTAGCCTCCACATGGGTTGGCGTACGAGAGAAGGAAACAAGACCCGGATGGAACCGTGGTAACCCGGCCGACAAGTGAAAACTTGGAATGTGCAGAGGGAAAGTAAAACCATGAGGTCCGAGTTAGAGTGGTAACCCGGCCGGCAAGTGAAAACTTGGAATGTGCGAAGGGAACGTAAATCCATATAATTCGAGATAAAGAGGTAACTTGGAAATAACGACCAGAGCCCAGAATTGAACCTGATGTGGCCTTAGCGGCCAAGGCAGCTAAGACCGCACCAGCTTCGGGGACTAATGTTGGGGGGATACCCCCGGGTAGGGTCACGCCGGGGTATAAAGGCCGAGTTAGCCGAGGTTCGGCAAGGCCAAAGCGGATGCTGGCCGGGTCACCTCAAGGCAGGCCGAATCACGGGGTAACCCGGACCAGGGGGCGTTCGCCTAACTAAGTCTCAACCAACTTATGGAGTAAGTCGGAAATGCCTATTTTACTTGTATGCAGGAACGGGTGTGGCCGGATCAACTATGATCCGGGTCACGTCAAGCTTCTAGGAGAAGGAAGGAATCTCGCTGGTCAAAAGAAGCCCCGGTACACACTACCTGAGCAAAGCAAACAAGGGCAGGACCACCGGGGCGTGGCCGACAAGGGTGACGACGCCCATGTCGGCTGACGCGGGCGCCGCAGAGGCTCATGTAGCCTCTGCATATGTGACGCGGGGGAAAAGCACCTCGGTCGGCTTGCTACTTTGGGAGGAGGCATATTCCTAAACGTATGCCCTAGGCAGAGACCTAGTTCCCTCTATATAAGGAGGGCTAGAGTTTCAGTAGAGAGGGTTCCGCTATTCTAATTTGGCTAGGGTTTTAAGTGTGATCTATGTGCGAGAGTAAGAGAGCTCCTTCTTCCTCCTCTCGCCAATACAGCTCTAGGAGCACTTGTAATCTGGGAAGCAAAGCAAATACAAACTTCTGTGTGAAGAATCACTTCACTATCCCTCCCTGGATTCCCCTAGCGTGTATTAGTCCCCACCTTTAGCCTATCCATGGCATCTGCCGTGACACCACCACGACAGTTGGCGCCCACCGTGGGGCTAGCGGCGCCAGCAGGGGTCAAGATCCGGACGGGAAATTTCATCGGCACCGGCGAACGCATCGTCTCCGGGCTCGTTCAGCGCTTTGGAGCGCTGGACTTCGTCAGCGACAACGCTGACTGCTTTGGCACACGCCCACTTCCGCGCAATGGCCTCTTCGTCAAGCTCGGCACGCACAAGGTCTACGTTGCTGTTGACATGTCGTCTGTTCATCTGCGCCACGTCGTCGAGGCAGGGGAGCCACCCCTCACCGTGGTTCCCGGGAGGCGTATCACTCGCTCCCCGGACCATGCAGAGGTGATGATGACTTTGCCTGGTGCGGGCGCGAGCAAGGATCCGGTGCCAGATCCGGAGGTAACGCCTAAGGCACCTAGGAAAGGTAGAGGTCCTCCACTAGAGAGGCCAGAGAATGTGTTGAGGGAAGCGATGGATAGCTTGGCGAACCCTGTGGTAGCAGCAGTAGATCCGGCTCGGGCGCAGGCCGAACTAGAAGAAACTAGGCAAAAAATACTAGATGGTGCAAAAAAGATAGCTGCGGCCTAGCAGTCGTTGAATATGATGCTGCGTGAGTACGCAAAGGCGAAGAGAGTTGACGCAATAAAAGTGAAGGGGAGAAATCTCATGAGCGAGATGAACAGAGAAGGTGATACTGGAATTGAGGAATCGGAAAACTGTTTGTCCGTGGGGCTGCGAAGATATAGTACCCCGGCAAAGAACCTCAGAGCAGCGGATGCAACTGCATCCGAGTTAGAGGGTCTAACGGGTGAGGCTCGGCAAAGACAACAAGATAG
The DNA here is from genome assembly GCA_910589775.1 of Avena eriantha. Lineage (NCBI taxonomy): Eukaryota > Viridiplantae > Streptophyta > Magnoliopsida > Poales > Poaceae > Avena > Avena eriantha. The sequence goes on along the minus strand of OU342740.1, from coordinate 522,495,205 downwards.
GGTTAACGAGCTAGTTCAGATCGCGAACAAACAAAACGAAGAACTAATCAGAGCTAACCCGGAGAGAGTTGGAGCCTCCAAGATCGTCCGTTCAACGATGGGTAACCCGGAGAAATCCGTTGGAGCCGCATCGTCTCCTCATGGTGGTCCAAGGAGAGAAGAGGTAGTAACCTCAGCCAGACGGAACAAACAGATCGTCCCGTATGACCCAACACGGGCGGGAAAAGGAAAAGAAGCACAGAAAAATGGTGGTCGACGAAGTGTGAGCCGAGGTGAAGCTGGCCGAGGTAACCGCGACCAAGGCAATGCCGGTCAAGGGAACGCCGTCAACGGCAATGCCGGACAGCGAAACTCGGCAGGAGCAGGACAACTGCAGCAGCGGAATATACCAAGGCAAGAGCAAAGTGCCGGCCGAGGTATGCAACAGAAAGGTGCTCCACGGGAGCAAGACAGGTATAATGATGGAGATTCAGAAATGGAAATCGCGGGATACCCAAGACCGGACTATCATGTGATAGGGTCGGGATTGGGAAGCAGGGATTTGATGCCGGATGATGCCAGGTTGAAACTGGATCGACTGTATAGGTCAGAACAAATTGAATGTCAAGGTCCATTGGGTCCAGCGTGTTTCGGACCCCGGATCATGAAGGAGCCACCAGTACCCAACTTCCAGTTGCCTAGGGGCACAAAGACGTATGACGGCAGTACAAAGCCGGAGGATTGGCTGATAAATTATGCTACAATTGTGAAAATTGCCACTGGCAACTTGAGATGGGCTGTACGATATGTACCCCAGATGTTGGAGGGGCCAGCAAGGGTATGGCTGAACAATTTGCCGCTCAGAAGCATTAACTGCTGGATAGATTTTGAGGAAATGTTCATCAGCAATTTCTTGAGTACGTATCAGAGGCCAAATAGGCCGCAGACCCTAGCTATGTGCAAGCAAAGACCAAATGAGACAGATCGGGAGTTTCTAACCCGGTGGTGTACAGTAAGAAACTCGTGTGAGGGGGGGATAGAATCACAGGCCATAGCATGGTTTGCGCAAGGATGCAGATATGCAAGCGAGCTGTGTTAGAAGTTGCAAAGGAAAATGCTGACCACGTTGGAAGAGATGATCCGGATTGCTGATTCATATGCTCTAGGTGATCCGATCCAACCTAGGCTCGTGTCAAACGAGTCAAACGATGAGTACTACCAGAGAGATGGAGCCGAGTCATCCCGGAGGAATGACTACAGAGGGAAAAGGAGAGATGATAGACCGGATCATCGATACGGTTCGCAGCAAGTTGCAGCTGTGAATCAAGATCAGCCCGGAGCAGGGGGCAGTCAACGCCAAAAAACTAGAGGGCAGTGGACTCTGAGAAACGATGGCAAGAAAACTTGGACGCTAGAGCAAAAGAAACAGTGGCAAGAAAAGAAGGACCATCCGAGGTATACTTACGAGTCGATGTTGGACCAGCCGTGTAAGTTTCACACGCCAAATCCGAGGATCCCAGCGGGTCATACGACGAGGCAATGTGAGTGGATGCGCAAGATTGAACAGGGCGGTTCGGGAATGCTCAGGCACCCCGGAATGATCAGCCTCGGCAGGAGTTACCCCGGCAGCAATTGCTGTCCGGAGCGAACACGCAACAGCTAATGTTGCCTCCCCCTCCGCCGAGGTATGACAACATTGAGAGAACGGATGTGGTGCATCAAGTGGAAAATCAGCATCAGCCAGATCAGAGGTACCCCGGAAATGAGGGGACAAATGAGTACAGAGAGCATCATCAGAGCTATTGTGTGTTCACCACTGAGGAAACAGATAGAAAGAGCCTGCAGCGCCGATATATGGAGGTGAATGCAGTGATGCCTGCAGTGACTAGGTATATGCCTTGGTCTGACCAAGAAATCATCTGGAGCATCAAGGATCATCCCAAGCTTATGCCAAGCCCTGGTTCGTATGCGTTGGTGCTGGATCCGACATTCATTGGACCTAGCATTAACGTAAGGTTCTCAAAGGTACTGATCGACAATGGCAGTAGCATTAACATCATGTACAAGGACACAATGCGCAAGTTGGGTATCTCAGAGAACATGCTACAGGCCACGAGGACAACTTTCCATGGTATTGTGCCCGGCATTTCTTGTGAGCCCATAGGCAAGGTCCGGGTTGACGTGTTGTTTGGCACGAGGGATAACTGCCGAACCAAAAATTTGGAGTTCGATGTGGTGAACTTAGAAAGTGCGTACCACGTGTTACTCGGAAGGCCAGCGCTGAACAAGTTCATGGCGAGTTGCCATATTAGTTACTTGAAGATGAAGTTGCCCGGACCAAACGGGGTGATTACCATTGCTGGGGATTTCCGACGTTCCATGGAGTGTGCGTCGGCTGGGTCTAACTTAGCCGAGTCACTTGTGATTGCACAGGAAAAAAGGAAAATTCAAGAGGTGGCAGCATTGGCTCAGTCCGCGCAGCAGTATATGCCAGCGCTGAGTAACCCGCATGGAAGTGTCTCCTTCCAGGCCACAAAAGATACCAAGAAGGTTCCTGTTGATGACATGTTCCCGGAGCGCACCGTAACAATTGGTGCCGGGTTAAGTGATAAATAGGAAAGCGAGCTCGTCAGCTTCCTCCGTGAGAATCGGGACATTTTTGCTTGGTCCACACAGGACTTGCAAGGTGTTCCAAGGGAGTTGGCCGAGCACTCTTTGAATGTGAGACCCGGAGTTAAGCCAGTGAAGCAACCTCTCCGCCGCTTCGCCAAAGATAGGAGGAAAGTCATCGGGGATGAGATAGCTCGGTTGCTAGCTGCAGGATTTATCATGGAAGTTCTTTACCCGGATTGGCTGCCTAATCCGGTGCTGGTGGAGAAGAAGAAGGATGATCCGAACGTGGCAGTGGTTTGGTGAATGTGTATCGATTACACGAACCTGAACAAGGCGTGTCCAAAAGATCCATTTCCGCTGCCAAGAATAGATTAGGTCATAGACTCAACTGCTGGATGTGAATTGTTGTCATTCATTGATGCATATTCTGGTTTCCAATAGATACCCCTGAATCCGGATGATCAAATAAAGACTGCGTTTATTACCCCGTATGGGGCTTATTGCTATCGCACCATGCCGTTTGGTTTACATAATGCAGGGGCAACGTACCAAAGATGTATGCAAAAATGTTTGCATGACCAAATCGGTCAAAATGTACAAGTGTACGTGGATGATGTGGTTATCAAGACCAAGGAAAGCAAAACGCTCCTTGACGATATCAGGCAAACGTTTGCGAACCTAAGGAGGTTCCGGATGAAACCTAACCCGGAAAAATGCACCTTCGGTGTCCTGGCTGGGAAATTGCTCGGTTTTCTTGTTTCCAGCCGAGGTATCGAGGTTAATCCAACCAAAATCTGGGCCATCGAACGAATGGAACTGCCAAAGTGTCTTAACGATGTCCAGAAGTTCATAGATTGCTTGGCCTCGTTAAGTCGGTTTGTATGTCGGTTGGGAGAAAAGGCATTGCCTCTTTACCAACTCATGAAAAAGTCGGATAAGTTTGTTTGGACACCGCAGGCCGATGAAGCCTTTGCCCACTTGAAGAAGATGTTAGCCACTGCACCAGTGTTAGCCTCACCACTATCAAAGGAGCCAATGTTGCTCTATATAGCCACAATCAATTGAGTTGTAAGTGCAGTGATAGTGGTGGAGCGCGATGAGGAAGGTAAGTCAGTGCAAAGGCCAGTGTATTACCTAAGCGAGGTGCTGTCAGCCTCGAAGCAGAACTACCCACACTATCAAAAGGTGGCGTATGGCGTGTACATGGCCGCTAAGAAGCTGAAGCACTACTTTGAGGAGCATCCCATCAGGGTCATATGTGAGGCCCCCATATCCGAGATAATGAGTAACAAGGATGCGAGTGGTAGAATTGCAAAATGGGCAATTGAGCTAGCTCCTTATGCGCCGCAATATGACAGAAGAGAAGCCATCAAATCTCAAGTTGTGGCGGACTTTTTTGTGGACTGGGCCGAGGTGCAATACGAACCGCTACTCCTAGATCCGAACTATTGGCGAATGCACTTTGATGGGTCAAAAACCAATACTGGGCTAGGTGCCGGAGTTGTACTTACTTCGCCAAAGAAGGACCAGTTGAAGTACGTGATGTAGATCCATTTCGCGGCATCGAACAATGTCGCTGAGTATGAAGCACTTGTGCATGGGCTCAAGGTAGCAAAAGAGATTGGGATACGTCGGATCATATGCTTTGGCGACTCGAATTTGGTGGTGCAGCAAGTGTCGGGACTGTGGGATGCCCTTGATCCAAACATGGCACTGTACAGATTTCATGTGCAGAAGATATCTGGTTACTTTGAGGGATGCGAATTTCACCATGTACCCCGGGTGGAAAATGAGGCTGCCGACATGCTGTCAAAGCTCGGGAAACCCGACAAGCAATTCCACTAGGTGTAGCATTAGAGCACCTCAGGAAACCATCCATCAATCCCTCCCCAGAAACCGACTCAATCTATGTCGCGGAGGACACGGAATCCAGAGCTGTGCCCATGGATATTGACATGGGAAGTGGTGCACGAAACCCGTGGACTGCCTTGGCAAACCCGGGGACTGCCTCGGCAAACCCGGGGACTGCTTCAGTGAACCCGGGGACTGCTTCACAAGACTCGAGGACTGCTCAGCATGATCCGGTTGAAGTTATGCCGGTGGATCACATGGAGATTGACGAGGATATGTTCCTTGTGCGAGCAATACCAGCTTGGGAACTACCTGTATTTCAATTCCTGAAAGATGGAACGTTGCCCACCGAGGAAGTGCTGTCCAGGCAAACACAGAGGAGGGCAAAGGCGTACACGATCATCAATTCCGAACTATACAAAAGAAGTGTGACCAATGTCCTCCAGCGATGTGTTGACCCGGAAGAAGGGCTTGACATCCTCCGAGATATACATCAAGGGGAATGCGGGCATCATGCCTCGTCCCGAGCCTTGGTAGCAAAAGCTTTCCGGCACGGGTTCTATTGGCCAAGTGCCTTAGAGCAAGCAGAGGATCTGGTGAGAAAATGTAATGGTTGTTAGAGGTACGCTACCAAGACACATATGCCAATGTCGGAACTCAAAACCATACCAATTACTTGGCCATTTGCCGTATGGTGCTTGGATGTGGTCGGCCCATTCAAACCAGCAAGGGGAAATATGACTCACATTTTGGTAATGGTGGACAAGTTTACCAAGTGGATTGAAGTAAAGCCTATAACAAAATGTGATGGAGCTACGGCCGTAATGTTTCTCAAGGATATCATCTTGAGGTACGGTTATCCTCACAGTATCATAACTGATAATGGCACAAATTTTGCGGAAGGAGCATTTGCGCGTTTCTGTCGGGATAAGAAGATCCGGCTGGATGTAGCCTCGGTAGCCCACCCCGCATCGAACGGACAAGTGGAAAGATCCAACAGATTAGTATTATCCGGGATAAAACCCCGGCTCATTGAGCCGCTGCAAAGATCAGCGGGGTGCTGGATAGAAGAACTACCAGCAGTACTGTGGAGTTTAAGAACAACTCCGAATCGATCAACAGGCTATACGCCATTTTTTCTAGTGTATGGGGCCGAAGCTGTATTACCAGCCGACATAGAGCATGATTCGCCTAGGGTCACCCAATACACAGAAGCCGAAGTGCAAGAAGCCCGGCAAAATAATGTTGATCTGCTGGAAGAAGTGAGAGAACTGGCACTGTCCAGATCCGCCATATATCAGCAAAATCTCCGACGCCATCATAGCCGGAAAGTAAGCCCCCGAGTCTTTCAGGAAGGCGATCTGGTGCTCCGATTGATACAACGTACTGCTGGCATGCATAAATTATCCCCCCCATGGGAAGGGCCATTCATCGTGAGCAAGGCATTGCACAATGATTCTTATTATCTTATAGATGCAAAGCCACAGGAAAAGAACAAGGTGGACAGGTCCGCGAGGAATCTAAACGTCCATGGAATGTAGCTCTCCTTCGGCCTTTCTACACTTAGCAAAGAAGTGTATGTATCCGAGTCTTCTCATGTGTCGGTATGTATGCCGGCAATGAGCTTATCAATGAAGTATTGGCAACTCGGGGACTGCCTTAATAATATTTGTTGTCTTTTGTGCGTTAGCTGGAATAAGTTGTTCTACTTAACTCGGATTAGTAATGTGTGAGCACCAAGAACCCAATTCTTCGACTTGCTGCTGTCCAACAGGAATTGGCTTCATGGCAAGCAAGAGAACAAGTTTGAAATTGCGTAGCACATGAAAAACGATTAAGGAAAAGAAGTTATTCGAGCCGACGCTTGTTTTTGGGACTAACCTTGTATTTATTTTCAAGTTATTATGCAGTTTTATTTTTGAGCTAAGTCTGAAAGTTTCCCTGTATTGTTAAGACAATTTTTGAAGCTCGGATTCGTAAGTCGTAAAACCGAATCAAGGTAGACATGAGCTGAGCCAAAATATTGGACGAACAAGAAAAAGAAACTCAGGGACTACGCCCAAGTTAATCCGGCATAAGAACTTAGTAGCAAAATATCACATGTATATGGGATACAACTCCACCCGGCATACCAGGGATCTGATAAATTTTCAAGTTTTTTCGCTCAAGGAGCAGCAGGAGGAGGAAGTTCGGCATCATCTTCGTTGTCTTCCATATCCAAGGCGTCATCTTCTCCATCACCGTCCAAGCCATCTTCATCGTTCTCAACCTCTTCGTCCCTAGCGGCATCCAGGAAGCTCGGCCCCTCAGCCCATTCATGAATGGGAACGTATTCGATGAGGCTATGGGCGCAAGCCTGGCGCCGAGCTACCCACTCCGGGTCATTGGTCCATCTGGATCCTGTGCGCAGGCGGGTCAGGAGGTTGAGATCGATCTTCTCATACCACGTGAGTATGTGGTGAAGAATGGTATCCGTTGCGGCACGTCCAGCGGACTCTCTCCAGAGGTCGAGCTGGGTCTCGGTTTCCATTAGCTTCTCAACGAGGATTGCGGTGGTCTCCGGAGTATCTTCTCCAGGACAGAATGTGTTGAAGATGCGAACTGCAATGTCGAGGATGTCCTTGCCATAATTCTTGATGAGCTCCACGCGAGATGACAAGCTGACCAACAGGTCCTCCATGTCATAGGGAATCTCTTCACCGTCAGGAGCGGCAGGAGTACCCCTTTCTCGGCGGAAGTCTGCAACTGCTGCGCTCGCTCTAGCAATGCCCTTTGGAAATTTTCCTAGAAACAAAACAAAGGAAGAAGGTAAAGAAAAGACATATGAAGTAACCCGGAGAAGTAGGTCGGATAAGGGAAAGGAACTTATGTGATATATGGCTGAGGATCCGGGTCAACTCCCTGGTGCAGTCATCACATCTCTTCCGAAGCTGCTCAAGCTCAGCATTTTCTGACCCAAGCTGGATACCGGACTCCTTGAGTAGATCCTGGTCCTTGGCGATCTGGAGATTGAGGCGCTCACGCTCTTCTGTGTAATCCTGGCCAACCTTTTTGAGCTTGGATTGGTGCTGGACCTTCATTTTCTCCATCTCAGCCTTGAGCCTGGCGATCTCATCGTCCTTGGTCCGGAGGAGGGCAAGCTCATCATCTTTCTTCTTAAGCTCGGCTTGATGCTGCCCTGCTTGTTCGAGAAAATGCAGCATCATATCAGACACGGGCACACTATCTTCAAGCGATGCTAAAATAGTGTGTTAACCCGGCAGAGCCGAGGTATGAATGATTGCCAAGCCAAGGAGAGAAGGAAATGGAAAGCACTGCAAGGTCAGACAAAAATGACTTACCCTTGATCTGCTCCAGATTCTTCCGCATAATCTTGTTCTCAGCCTCCACCCCAGTTGCGGAAACCGAATGATGAGATTAGTTCGGCAGAGGAAGATGAAGAAAAACGAAGAAGCGCCAAGGAAGAAATTTACCCCTTTTCTCGTATTCCGCGAGAAGTGCAGCTTGCTTTGCACGTAGCATCTTGTGGGTATCCAGCAGACGTTGGAATTCAGCACTCCGGCGATTGGTGGTCACCTGAAAGGAGTACAGAAACATAAATTAGCTTGGTGCATATTCGAAGTGTACAAAAATCCGGGCCAAGTGGAACTTAACCCGGCTCTAGGTGTGTGCATATTCGAAGTGTACAAAAATCCGGGCCAAGTGGAACTTAACCCGGCTCTAGGTGTGTGCATGTTCGAAGTGTACAAAAATCCGGGCCAAGTGGAACTTAACCCGGATCTAGGTGTGTGCATGTTCGAAGTGTACAAAAATATGGGCCAGGTGGAACTTAACCCGACTCTAGGTGTGTGCATGTTCGAAGTGTACAAAAATCTGGGCCAAGTGGAACTTAACCCGGCTCTAGGTGTGTGCATGTTCGAAGTGTACAAAAATCCGGGCCAAGTGGAACTTAACCCGGCTCTAGGTGTGTGCATGTTCGAAGTGTACAAAATCCGGGCCAAGTGGAACTTAACCCGGCTCTAGGTGTGTGTATATTCAAAGTTCTCTTGGAGCTACGTTAGTTTTCTAAAGAGCATCCGGCCGAGTAACAAGTTACTCCCCCGGAGGCTCGGGGACTAATGGTTATTATCTACAACATATAAAGGGGAGATGACGTACCTCCATCATCCACCCGGCGAGGTTGATTGCCTTAGCGGCTGTGTTCATTTGGGCGGAAAATTCGGTGGGGCCAAACCTCTCCGGGAGTTCGTCGTCATGGACGAACGCCGCCTTGTTCCAGTTGTTGACAAATTCAATCAACATCGGAGGGTACCGCTCGCCGGTGGGCACATGGGGCGCCACCAAGCCCTTCGCGTGCGCCTCGTTCCTCTCAACCAAGGCAAGGGCCGGGCTAGTATGTAGAACCATCTGTTGTGCATCGGTTGGCTCGGCAGGGGCGTCCTTCGCTGCTAGAACCTTCTTGGGAAGCATTGATGTGAGTGTACGCTGCACAGCCTCAACGAATGATGATTTGGTAGCGTCAGGAGCCTTTTTACCCTTTGCTTGCTGGGAAGAGGAAGTGGTTGCAGCGGATTTTCCCTTAGGAGCTGCCGGGATAGTTCCTCGCCAAGGTTGAGAAGACTCGGACGAGGCGGAGGAGCTTGGCGCTGGTGTTCTTGTTGCTGGACTTGGTGTAGCTGCTGATTTTCTTGCTACCACACCTGGTGCTGGTACTGGTTCGGTTACTGGTGCTACAGCTGGTGCTGGTGCCGAGGTAGCTTCGGTGGCTGCTGGTTGCGGCGAAGCCGAAGTTGTGGATGTCGTCGCCTCGGCTAGGCCGGTCTCCCCTGCTCCAAGGTTACCCTCCTCTTGACGAGGTGGAACAGAACCGGGAGCAGCCGCAGAACCCTCGGAAATAGGGCTCAGCGGGCGTGACTCGTCGTCATGAGGAGGAGAAGGGCTAGGCCGGAGCGGCAAAGAGATGCTAGATCCACTCTAAGGGACCTCCACTGCAGCCCTGCCAAATCAAACAATGTCAGAACAGAAATTACAACAATGCAAGGAAGAGCAAGTTGCAGAAGGAAATAATGACTTACGCATCTGAGGTTTGGGTTTCCGAGCCCTTCGTGTTGGGGCCTTGCCTTTTGGCTTGGAGGCAGTTTTGTCTCCGGACTTCTTTCGCCTTTTGGCAGGCTGAGAAGGTCCGGAGGAAGAACTTGGTGCCGCTCCGCGCTTCTTCTTCGGCGCTACCGGAACAGGTTCGCCCGTAGCAAGGGGAGGGTCCTCGTGGATATGCCCACCGGGATTAGCTGATGCCGGAAATGCAAAAGAAAGGGGGACAACATCAACAGGTTCAATCACATCGACATCCGAGCCATCTTCATCATCAGGCCAATCTCTAATAGAAGAGGATTTACCCGTGGGTCGCTTTGTAGCATCGGTCATCGGGAGGAACATCTCCTGGTCCGGCTCTTCCTCATCCGGGGTCTCCCGGTCTGGCGCCCACTTAAGGGTCGGATCCGTGCCATCCTCGAGGGTCTGCTGAAGGAATAGCTGAGAAAAAGAATGAACAACAGAGTCAAAAATGCCACAATAACCGACATATAATTAATTTGGGGTAAGCTTGCGCCACGAAGCTTACCGCGGGAGGAAGCCTGTCGCGGCAATAATGCTCAATTCCCCAAGTCCACTCAGAGGAGAAATCCTTGTAGGTGGTGAAGAGAGCCTTAACCCGGCGATAAATCTCCGTGTTGCTCAACTCAAAGGATGAGGTCCGATTGGGGTCGCGGCCGAAGCTCATGTGGCACACCTTGTGGGTGCGCTTCTGGAGGGGGGAAATTCGGTTGCACACGAACATGATCATAGCGTCCTCGTTGCGCAACCCGAGCTTCTTCAGCTCCGCGAACCTCTTCTTGACCTGGTTGGCCAAGGCCGTGGGCTTCTTGGGAACGACGTCCCACAGTTCCGGGTTAGGTGGACCCGGAGTATAGGGGAGCAGCCGGATTAAGTCTTCAGTGCCTGTGTTCCGGACGTAAAAGAAAGTCCGGGCCCACCCTTTGCAGGACTCTAGCCCGGTGACCTGGGGGAAAACGGAAAGCCTCCGGGCTGAGATGGAAGCGGCTCCAAATTGAGTGAGTTGCTTGTCCTCCGGGTCGAGTTGGATGTTTGGGATGACATTACGATGAAGGCCAAAAAACCGGATCCATAGCTCCTTCGTGGGCCATAGCCCGGCATAGCCCTCGATCGTAGAAGCAAAGGCGGAAAGAGAAGTGATGGCGTTGGCAGGAAGGTGGTGCGGCTGGACTTCGTAGGTGTTAAGCCGATCCCGGAAAAAGTCGCTGACCGGCAAACCGAACCCCCGCTGGAAGTGGGACAAGAACACGACGTACTCACCCGGATTGGGTGAGGGGGCCAGTTCGGCGGAGGCAAGACGGGCGGCGACGCCAGCAGGGATGCGTCTGGTGCGGTAGAGCCAATCTAGGTTGTCTTGGCAGACCCAAGACCCGGCCCACGCACCACGGTCTGCCGCCGTGGAGTCCTCTCCATCTCTTGCTCGGCGACGACGAGCTCCTCCTCCGTCATCTGGTCTTCGCTGCCCTCGCTAGCGCTAGCGGCGGCGGGGGCAGAGGCCTAGATTGGAAACGACCCGTGACGAGGGAGTTGCGTTGCAGTGGCGGCGACGCAGAGGTGCGGGGAGAAAGTGTGGCGGCGGCGCTGCTACGCAGAAGCACTAGCGGCGGCACTGTCGCGGGGAAGAAGAAGAAGAAGAAGAGCAAGGGGCAGAGGGGCGCGGAAGGGAAAAATCCTAAGGAGTGTGCCCCTCCCCTATTTAACCTCTCCCATGAGGGGAAAGTGGGATCGTGTCCTGTAGGCGCGCCACACGATGTGGCCGTGTATTACCCGCATCAACCAATCAGCACGAAGCCACACGGAAGGCAACAAAACGAAACTGATACCATGACGTGACGCGTGGATGCGGTAAACGAGGAGGCAGGCGTGACGTGACCTGTGCACAGTGATTAATGACAATTACTGCGGCGGTTACTATGCTGGCCCTTGAAATAAGACAACATAATGATTAGCCTCCACATGGGTTGGCGTACGAGAGAAGGAAACAAGACCCGGATGGAACCGTGGTAACCCGGCCGGCAAGTGAAAACTTGGAATGTGCAGAGGGAAAGTAAAACCATGAGGTCCGAGTTAGAGTGGTAACCCGGCCGGCAAGTGAAAACTCTGAATGTGCGAAGGGAACGTAAATCCATATAATTCGAGATAAAGAGGTAACTTGGAAATAATGACCAGAGCCCAGAATTGAACCTGATGTGGCCTTAGCGGCCAAGGCAGCTAACACCGCACCAGCTTCGGGGACTAATGTTGGGGGATACCCCCGGGTAGGGTCACGCCAGGGTATAAAGGCCGAGTTAGCCGAGGTTCGGCAAGGCCAAAGCGGATGCTGGCCGGGTTACCTCAAGGCAGGCCGAATTACGGGGTAACCCGGACCAGGGGGCGTTCGCCTAACTAAGTCTCAACCGACTTATGGAGTAAGTCGGAAATGCCTATTTTACTTGTATGCAGGAACGGGTGTGGCCGGATCAACTATGATCCGGGTCACGTCAAGCTTCTAGGAGAAGGAAGGAATCTCACTGGTCAAAAGAAGCCCCGGTACGCACTACCTGAGCGAAGCAAACAGGGGCAGGACCACCGGGGCGTGGCCGACAAGGGTGACGACGCCCATGTCGGCTGACGCGGGCGCCGCAGAGGCTCACGTAGCCTCTGCATATGTGACGCGGGGGAAAAGCACCTCGGTCGGCTTGCTACTTTGGGAGGAGGCATATTCTTAGGAATATGCCTCCACGTACGCCCTAGGCAGAGACCTAGTTCCCTCTATATAAGGAGGGCTAGAGTTTCAGTAGAGAGGGTTCCGCTATTCTAATTTGGCTAGGGTTTTAAGTGTGATCTGTGTGCGAGAGTAAGAGAGCTCCTTATTCCTCCTCTCGCCAATACAGCTCTAGGAGCACTTGTAATCTGGGAAGCAAAGCAAATACAAACTTCTGTGTGAAGAATCACTTCACTATCCCTCCCTGGATTCCCCTAGCGTGTATTAGTCCCCACCTTTAGCCTATCCATGGCATCTGTCGTGACACCACCACGACACCTTCGGCCACAAGGGGATCCTCAATGGGGTGGAAGAAACCCACACCCATTCTTCTTATGGCTTGGGGAGGAATTTCATCACTTGGATCACGAATACCATCTTGCCGCACAAGAGACTCATGATCTTCATCAAACTCGACATTGCTAGATTCTTCAACCCTTCCCGTTGCTTTGTTGTATACTCGATAGGCTTGGGATTGATTTGAGTACCCAACAAAGATCCCTTCTTGAGCCCTAGATTCAAACTTTGATAAGCGGACACCTTTCTTGAGATGGAAGCATCTACACCCAAACACCCGGAAGTACTTGGCATTTGGCTTGTGACCGGTGAAAAGTTCATATGGAGTCTTGTTCTTCTTCTTGCATAGGTAGAGGCGATTGGTTGCATGACAAGCGGTTGAAATGGCTTCGGCCAAAAGTTATATGGAGACTTGAATTCTGCCATCATGGTCTGGGCCGCATCCATCAAAGTAAGGTTCTTCCTTTCGGCAACACCATTTTGTTGAGGGGTATAGGGGGTAGAGTATTGTTGTTTGATCCCCTCATCACTAAGAAACTCATCCAATGTGTAGTTCTTGAATTCGGTGCCATTGTCGCTTCTAATGGTGAGGATGGTGGAATTGAGTTGTCGTTGCACTTGATTTGCAAATTCGATGACGGTTTGTTGAGTCTCACTCTTGAACTTGAAGAAGTAGACCCAAGTGTAACGTGAAAAGTCATCAACAATCACCAAAAAATACTTCTTCCCACCAAGACTATCATGAGATGGAGGCCCAAAGAGATCGATGTGAAGAAGCTCCAGGCACCGTTCAGTGGTGATTTGATTAAGGATCTTGTGGGGCTTCTCATGCATCTTCCCTTCTATACATGCCCTGCACACACGATCTTTGGCAAAGGAAATGTCTTTTAGTCCAAGGACATGGCCCCCGTGTAGAGACTTTGCAAAGCCTTCATGTTGACGTGGGCTAGGCGGCGATGCCACAACCGACCCACGTCGGCTTTCACATAGAGACATATAGCATGTGTAGATGGCTTTCCGGAGAAATTTACTACATATAAGTCATGCTCTACATATCCAACAAAAGCCACCATGAGAGACTTGCTGCACATGAGGACCACAGAATGATCACTAAAGAAAGATGAAAGACCCAAGATAGCAAGAGCACATACAGAAAGGAGATTGTAGCCAAGGGTTTTGACAAGCATGACATTTACCAAGGATACATCCGGGGCAACTACCACCTTACCAAAACCCAATACCTGAGAGCTTGTTTTATCACCATAGGAGACTAAAGTATTGGAAAATTTTGGCCTAATCTCCGACATGATAGACTTGCTTCCGGTCATATGGCTTGTAGCTCCACTATCAAGCACCGATTTTGCACCTCCAGAAGCAAAGTCCTACAAGAAAATCAAACTTTGGTTTTAGGTACCCATTTTGCAATGGGTCCCCTTTTGTTAGTCACAAGGCTCTTAGGTACCCAAATGTTCCAATGATAATCATGAGTGTAAGATGTTCCAATGTACTTAGCATAAACATGACCATCAAAAGATTTGCAAAGAATGTAGGAGGGGTTATTCTTCCCGGCAAAGTTATCACTTTGCACAATGATAGAATCATGAGAGGATATTAGAGCAAGGTTCTTGCTCTTCTTCCTTTTCTTGTTCCTTCTCTTGTTCTTCCTATTGATAGTGGCTTGCCCTTTTGCAAGTTGATCTTTCAATGTCTTGTTCTCCTTAACAAGATTCTCATGCTTGCAACAAGGGTTAGACGAACAGGACAAATGCACAATAGGTGTAGCGGAAGACTTTGAATGTTCATTATTTAATTGCGTTTGGAGTTGCTTATGAGCCTCAAAGATACTTGAGAATTTACTCTCCAAGGCATGATGTTCCTCCTTGAGTTTCTCAAAATCCTTGAGGCATTCATGACCAACACCAAACTCAACCTTTTCATTTTTAAGGACATTCAATGAAGCAATAGCATGATCTCGTTCTTTAACAAGTTGCGATATAAAGGCATTATGGTCATCAACAAGTTTAGCCACACTTTCCTCAAGAGTTATTCTCATGGTATGTTCATCTTCAAGAGATTGGGATAGAGAGGCAATCTCATCGGCAACCTCTCTCTCATTTTTACCTAACATGTCAATAACTTCCTCTTTCTCATCTAGCATTTCCCTAGCATGGTCAAGTTGGTTTACAAGTGTTTCAAAGCACATTCTAGTATCATCATCTAGATGCTCCATGGATTCACACATGCTTACCATCTCTTTCTTAACCTCTAAACCATCTAGATCATGCAAGGGAAGTTCATTTGGGGAGGACTTGGAAGCGGGAGTTACCTCGGTGGCCTTAGCCATGAGACACTTTTGGTTGCGGTTGGTGATGTTCTCGTTTGGAGAGTCGAAGAGAGACACTCGTGGAGTAGATGAAGTAGCAATAGCGGCAACCCTGATGTGCTCGTCGTACACGTGGGAGTCTCTTCTTCTTTTGATCTCCGGGTCACGACGCCAGAAAATATCTTGACGCGCTCGACTTTCGACGTAGAGCTCGTTGGGAACCCCAAGAGGAGGTACGATGAGCACAGCAGTAAGTTTTCCCTCAATTATGAAACCAAGGTTTAATCGAACCACTAGGAGCAAGGAAACACCCCAAAGGTGTTACTAGCTGAGCTTGGGGAGGTCGCACTACCAGTGCTAGTAGCAACGTGGAGACCTGCACAACACAACCACAGAACTTTGTCCCCAACTTGCGATGAGGTTTTCAATCTCACCGTGTTTTGCGGAAAACAAAGGATTAAATGTGTCGAATGGAAAGAAGTAAAAGTTTGCAGAAAGTAAACACAAAGCAGTAAACAGTTGTAGATTGTATGTAAAGAAAAAGGACCAGGATCCATAGTTCACTAGAGGTGGCTCTCCATAGATAGATAACATGCTGGCTGAACAAATTACAGCGGGGCAATTGACAAACACCGAGAAAGCAATACATGCATATACTAATCATCTTGACTCCTTTGAGACTTGATTGGGAATTACAACATAATACATAGACCGCCATCCAACTGCATCTATGACTAATAATCCACCTTCAGGTTATCATCCGAACCCCCTCCAGTATTAAGTTGCAAGCAATAGATTATTGCTTTACAAACTGCGTGTAAAGTAAACAATACAATTGTTCTATGAACAAAGGATCGTTGTTTTCTCCCTAGTAGCAACAACACATCTAATACCTTAGAGATTTATGTCACTTCCCCAGATTACCAGAGGCATGAACCCACTATCGAGCATAAATACTAACTCTTGGAGCTGCTAGCATCTACTTGGCCAAGATAGCTACTAACAACAGAAAGCATGCAAGATCTCAAATAACAAAGACATGATATAATCAATAATCAATCTGAAATAGCATCTCAATATCCATCGGATCCCCGCAAACACAACATGTATGAATTACAAATAGATGATCTTGATCATGAACAGAGCTCACAAGATCTAAACATGAAAGCACAAAGGAGGAGAAACCAGCCATCTACCTACTACATAGATCCGTAGTCCAAGGATGAACTACTCACGCATCACACCGGAGGCTTGCATGGTGATGAAGAAGGCCTCCAGGGTGAATTCCCCTCTCCGGCAGGGTGCCGGGAAGAGCTTCAGACCCCCCCCCCCCCCCGATCTAGGGACAGAGACGACGGCGGCTACAGACTCTTTCATGGATTTTTGATCGGGTACTTAGGGTTTCGTCCCGAGGGCAACTTATAGGCGGAAGGAGAGGCCGAGGGGGTGCTGGGGTCGGCCAGACCACCCCCTGGTGCGGGCCAAGCCTGGCCGTGCGCCCAGGTGGTGTGGCCGCCCCCTGGCCCCTCTCCGTCTCGTATTATAGCACTTGATCCCTTCCGGAAAAATAGGCACTTTGGCTTTTGTCCCGTCCAATTCCGAGAATATTCATTTTCTGACTTTCCTGGAACCAAAAACAGCAGAAAACAGACAGCTGGCACTGTGGCTCTTGTTAATAGGTTAGTCCAAGAAGTCATAATAAAAGTACTCCAAAGTTGGAACAAAACACAAGAAAGTGGATAAAACTAAGCATGGAACATCAAAAATTATAGATACATTTGCAATGTATCAACATCCCCAAGCTTAACTCATGCTCGTCCTCGAGTAGGTAAGTGATAAAAAGACAGAATTTTTGAGGTGACATGCACCATCAAAGACTTGATCAAAGTATTTGCAAAACATTCTGGGATCAAAGTACTTCAATCATAACATGAAAGACAAGGTTCTAGCAATAAGCAAAGAGACTATGACGCAACATGAAAAGGCACAAACAAAAGATTCATGAATAACAATGCTTTGCAAGACGTTTGTTTGTTTCACATAAAGAAAACATAGCATAATAGTATTCAGCTTGTCCCTCAATAGAGTAGCAAATATAAATGCATAGGACACCTTCAAAGTTCATAAGAGTGACTAGATACAATAGTTTCAAACAAGCAATAACAAGTTATGCATCAATCAACTAGTCTTGGGACAATGCACATAGAACTAAGAATGGCCACTATGCTCTCAAAGTAGTGCATAAAGATAGAAGGTGGAGACTCGATACAATGGTGGAAGAAAGGCCTTTTGTAAAAGGAAGTAGGGATTCAAGTCTCATAAAGAGCTTCCAAAAATTATGGTACTTAAAGCTTTCAGCTCTTATTGCCCCTATCATAAGCATCTTGAAGTTGATTAAGGTTAAAGAGACACAACTAAGAGGATATGCTTGACAAGTTATAAAACGAAATCTCATGCCCCTTACTTACGAAGACCGATCCATTTGCTACTCAACTTTAGTCACGAGTAAGCTCTTGTCATTGTAAGTATATGTGTATCATTAAGAATCGCCAACGGGGTACGCCTTGCACATGATACGGGAGCTTTCCCATAATCAAAATGATAAGGCAAGCAGACAATGAGCATCTCATCGATCTTTTTATTTGCGATTTGCATAGGTTTTTATTGAGGATGCTTCATAGAGTGCTCATTATGGTGATGCTGCAAGTTTCCACCATGATTAGGCATGGTTTAGGCTAGCGGCCCAGGCGTTTCTCTAACACACATACAAACTCCATGATCTTACAAGTTCCACTTTTATTTCACACCGCCGGGATCCGTAAGCAAAAGAACATAATATCAACGGGGTACAAAGTACAAGTGCAATGTTGAAAGCGTTCCCCACGAAACATGGTTCTGCTAATTTCAACTTATAAAGCGCAAGCATATACGCAACAAAGAATGACCCAATGGTTCAAGTTTATTAGAGGCAAAAAGTAAAGTGTGCCATCAAGTTCGTGAGAGCTTTAATCACTAGTTTTCTCATAACAAGTGGAAGGTAAACAAAAGAATGAATATACTTGGAATAGCATAAGCTAATAGGTAGGTATGGTGGACTCTTTGGAAAAACTTGGTTTAGGGAATTGGATGCATGAGTGGAACTCATACTTTGTTGTGGAGCCTAGCAAAAGACTGGGAGCGACAAACTAAGAGAGCAATAATGGCCATAATCATGCAGAGCGATAAAACATCATTGATCAAAGCATAAAGTGATACTACAAGTTGAAAACTAAAGGATCATAGGGACTATTGTGACTTTGGATAGTCATAACATGGTGTGAGCATGTGCCAAGTCAACCCAAATAAAGCATCAAAGGAGAATACCACTATACTATGCTTTAATATGCTAAAACAACGCATGATTCATCCAAGGCACATTAAGCAATCTCAATTGTTTATAACAAGTCATGGTACAGCAAAGAATACTAAGCTTAAAGCCAAAACAATATCAAGCATGGCATGACAAAGTATAGGCCACAGTCAAAAACGAGCTCTTTTTACCACAAAAGTATGAACTTTCCTACTATTTTCCAAACCAAACCAAACTATTTGCAAACCAACGTATGAAAGAGGGGGTCCAACCAACTTATTCAGAAAGCTAAGAAAACCAAGAAAACTAAAAACCAAAACGAAAACGAGAAAGAAGACGCTCCAAGAAAAAACAACTGTGCATGAAACAATAAAAATAAAGTGTTTGGAAGAAACCTGGGATTTTTATTGATGAAGAAGGGGATACCTTGGCCATCCCCAAGCTTTGACGCTTGTACTTCTTGGATGTTTCTTGGGGTGACATGCGTGGCACCCCCAAGCTTGAGCTTTAGTCCATCCTTCATCTCATTACTCATTCCTTCCATACACCTGAAATTTTTCCTTCATACAAAACTTCACACAATCTCATTAGCAACATTAGTGCACTTAAGATAAATAAGTCTCAAGGTTCAGTTCTAACACCAAATAAACTTCCATTATAACACTAGATACTGTAGCACTTCCCTCAAAAAGCTCAATTCCCCAAAGGAACTCAAGAAGGAACTAACAAGAAGCAAATGCAAAAAATGGCAGAAATCTGTCAAAACAGACCAATAGGTAAAGACGAATTTTTTCGAAGACTTTCTGTTGCTCAAATCAAAAAGTGTTGAAGTAACGAAAGTTATATAACAACCTGGGGCAGAAGCACAAACAATTACAGCTCAATCCGACGTACAGAGCTCTCTAAGGAATTTTTATGGTGAAGCACAGAAATCTGTTTCGGAACAGCAACTTTCCCAATCATTACTTCACTCTCATTAGAGGTTACTCTTTGCACAAAAAGCAAATAAAAAGGACAGGGAGAGGTTATTACAGAGGTAATAACTTCCAAGACTCAACTAAAACTCTTGGGTTATCTTCCAACAAGTACTTTTCTTTAACGCCTTTAAGTTAGGCATAAGAAGCAAAGAAAGAATCAAGTGTTCTCAAATGAAGAAGCATTAAAACCAACTTTCTTGCCCTTACCTCTCTTATTTTTATTCTTCACCTTTGGGAAAATATGATTGTTTGGTGGAGAAGAAAGGTGCATGGTCCCCTTTCCCACATCTATTATTGCTCCAAGAAGTTCCAATAGGGTCCTTCCAAGTGTAATTTGTCCTTTTCCTGCACATTCAATAACAAGATAATCAGTAGAAATCATTTTCCCAAGGATCTTTGTAAACACTTATTTAGCTATTCCAAGAGGTAATATGGTAGTATTATTATCAAGAGATATTTCTTTTTCTCCTTCAGTAAGCCCCCAAAGATTCAAAGATTCATAAATATCTCTAGGCATAAGACAAAATTCAGACATGATATCGCAGCGGGCTTGAAAAGTTTCAGTGTTTATCTCAATCTTTACTGTAGGGAGCCACTTTGATGGTTCAGAATTTATTGGAACATAATTGTGATGCTCCCTAAGCGTATTATAGCAACTTTCTAAGCTAGTAGTGCTAGCCTCAAGAGTGTTCAACCTAGCAAATATTTTTGCGAAAGAAATATCAGTTTGGCTGGGCATAGTGTAAATGAGGATCAATTTCTTTATAGCATTAATGGCATCATCCTCATTAAATTGGAGGAAATCTCCTCCCACAATAGCATCTAGAGCATATCTATAGCAAAGAGTAGTCCCAAGGTAAAAACTGCTAAGGAACAAGCCTTGAATCATTTTAGGCTCAGTCTTTTCATGTAGATCAGAGATTCTAGACCAAGCTTCCTTAAAACTTTCCTCAATTCCTTGTTTAAAAGTGAGAATCATTTCCTCGAGTGACATAGTGATTGGAGCAAGGCTAGACATAGTGCCAACTCAAGATAGGAACTAATTTTTTGGTGTTTTCAAATAAGAAAGCAAAACAAGTAAAACTATTTTTTTTGAGTTTTTGAAGAACAAAACGAGCAAACAAAGCAAAAAGAAAACTAAGCAAAAAAAAACAACAAAGTAAAGAGATTGGTTATGAGGAACTCCCCTTCTGAAGATGTCCTTGACTCCCCGGCAACGGCGCCAAAAAATCTTGATGTGCTCGTCGTAGACGGGGGAGTCTCTTCTTCTTTTGATCTCTGGGTCACGGCGCCAAAAAATATCTTGACGCGCTCGATTTAGAAGTAGAGCTCGTTGGGAACCCCAAGAGGAAGGTACGATGAGCACAACAGTAAGTTTTCCCTCAATTATGAAACCAAGGTTTAATCGAACCAGTAGGAGCAAGGAAACACCCCAAAGGTGTTACTAGCTGAGCTTGGGCAGGGCGCACTACCGGTGCTAGTACCAACGTGGAGACCTGCACAACACAACCACAGAACTTTGTCCCCAACTTGCGATGAGGTTTTCAATCTCACCGTGGTTTGCGGAAAACAAAGGATTAAACGTATCGAATGGAAAGAAGTAAAAGTTTGCAGAAAGTAAATACAAAGCAGTAAACAGGTGTAGATTGTATGTAAAGAAAAAGGACCGGGATCCATAGTTCACTAGAGGTGGCTCTCCATAGATAGATAACATGCTGGGTGAACAAATTATAGCGGGGCAATTGAAAAACACCGAGAAAGCAATACATGCATATACTAATCATCTTAACTCCTTTGAGACTTGATTGGGCATTACAACATAATACATAGACCGCCATCCAACTGCATCTATGACTAATAATCCACCTTCAGGTTATCATCCGAACCCCCTCCAGTATTAAGTTGCAAGCAATAGATTATTGCTTTACGAACTGCGTGTAAAGTAAACAATACAATTGTTCTATGAACAAAGGATCGTTGTTTTCTCCCTAGTAGCAACATCACATCTAGTACCTTAGAGATTTCTGTCACTTCCCCAGATTACCAGAGGCATGAACCCACTATCGAGCATAAATACTAACTCTTGGACTTGCTAGCATCTACTTGGCCAAGATAGCTACTAACAACGGAAAGCATGCAAGATCTCAAATAACAAAGACATGATAGAATCAATAATCAATCTGAAATAGCATCTCAATATCCATCGGATCCCCGCAAACACAACATGTATGAATTACAAATAGATGATCTTGATCATGAATGGAGCTCACAAGATCTAAACATGAAAGCACAAAGGAGGAGAAACCAGCCATCTAGCTACTACATGGATCCGTAGTCCAAGGATGAACTACTCACGCATCACACCGGAGGCTTGCATGGTGATGAAGAAGGCCTCCAGGGTGAATTCCCCTCTCCGACAGGGTGCCGGGAAGAGCTTTAGATCCCCGCGATCTAGGGACAGAGACGACGGCGGCTACAGACTCTTTCGTGGATTTTTGATCGGGTACTTAGGTTTTTCGTCTCGAGGGCAACTTATAGGCGGAAGGAGAGGCCGAGGGGGTGTTGGGGTCGGCCAGACCACCCCTTGGTGCGGGCCAAGCCTGGCCGCGCGGCCAGGTGGTGTGGCCGGCCCCTGGCCCCTCTCCGTCTCGTATTTTGGCACTTGATCCCTTCCAAAAAATAGGCACTTTGGCTTTTGTCCTGTCCAATTCCTAGAATATTCATTTTCTGACTTTCCTGGAACAAAAAACAGCAGAAAATAGGCAGCTGGCACTGTGGCTCTTGTTAATAGGTTAGTCCAAGAAATCCTAATGAAAGTACTCCAAAGTTGGAACAAAACACAAGAAAGTGGATAAAACTAAGCATGGAACATCAAAAATTATAGATACATTTGCAATGTATCAAACCCCCACGATCTCTCCACCTTGACCTTCATTCTCAACATCATCATCATCGCCCGAAAAATACTCTTCATGGACCACCATTGCCCTTTCCTTGTTATGTAAGTTCTTGTGGTGGATGTTCTTGTTCAAAGGATGAGGAGGTCTTGGCTTGTTCTTGCGAATGAGGCGGCCTCCATTGTCTTCTCTATTCTGGAAGGGGCATTGAGCTACAAAGTGACTCTTGTCGTTGCAATTGTAACAAGATCTAGTCTTTGGAGTCTTCATGGTTGAGTTGAATCTTGGGTTGTCCCTTGACCTTGACTTCATGCCCGGTTTGTTCCAAAACGCCCTTGATGCTAGAGCCAAATGCTCATTGAAAGCATATTTGATGTCCTCTTGAGACCACTCACTTGAGTTGTCGTCTTCATCAACTTCCACCACTTGAGCTTTCAAGGCAAGGTTCAACTTTTGAGACCCATAAGCACGAGCACGAGCTGACTCCGCATTCTTCTTGGCAATGGTCATGGCAATAACTTCACTCAGCACCTCTTGAGAGGACATGGTATGGTAGTTGCTTCTCCCCTTGATAGTGTTGAGTTTTTGTTCCTCAAAGGGAAGAAGAGCTTGAACAAACTTCCTCTTCGTGAACTTGTCATCAACATAGGGAGCTCCAAGGTCCCTCAAGGTACAACAAAGAACCTTGAGCCGATGATACATGTCTTCGGGTGTCTCATCATCTTGCATTGCAAAGCCATCAGACTCATTGTTGGCTTCATCAAACTTGGAGCTTTGAATACTCGCATTTCCAATATACAACTTGGTGAGATGATCCCAAGCTTCTTAGGCGGTGGAGAATTGGCGAATGTGAGCAAAGTCCTTGGGGGTCAATGCCTTTTGAATCATACCCAAGGCGGTGGCATTGAGTTGCTTGTCCACGACCTCGGCCCGAGTCAACTGAAGGAAATATGCCCTAGAGGCAATCATAGAGATGATTGTATTTCATGTGTATCCATGAGTTATTATAATGTTCCTTGAATATCCATATACCAGGCAACTTGTATTGATTGGCAATTATGTGAATTGTTTGTGAAACTCTTTACTTGTATGGTTATCTAATAATTGTCCCTAGTGGGAGTTCATGCGAGGACACACGTGAATATTAGACTAGCACATCGATTGGTTAATGACTATGTTTCGCAAGTCATTGACATGGAGATGTCAAACCAATGATGTGGACACATGTTATGAACATGGGGTTGGACTGACCCAACATGAGACTAGCAATAATACTTGCAGCTCTCTCTACACATCGTGTACGTTTTGTCCTTAGACCTGAGATTGTCGCATGTACTTGAGATGTGGATCGACCTACTTTGGGGCTATCAAACACTACTCCGTAACTGGGTAGTTATAAAGGTAGCTTTCGGGTTTGTCCTGATACATGCTGCAAGGCATCGGTCAATCAAGATGGGATTTGCCCCTCTCTACTTGAGAGAGATATCTCTGGGCCCCTCGAGTGATCGGATCCAGAAATGCATGGCCGTGCTACATATGGTTAAGAGTTAACCTAGTAAAGGGATTCTGAATCACAGTATCGAGAAAGAGAGGTCAGCTTAGAGCTAGACCAAATATCGTGAGGCAAAGGGAAAGACATGTACTCAACCTTGTGATGGTTCGTCCGAATGATCTTTATATGCGTTTAGGAGTTGGCACGTCTTGCTAGAGGCCGCTACCAACTATTGACGGAGTAAGTGTACTCGCGTCATGTCTATACGTGTATGAACCTATAGGGTCACACACTTTAGGGGCTGGAAGCCTAATGAGGATTGGATCCGAATTAGACCAGGCTTAGGCTGCTAATGGGCTGCTAATGTAGAAGCCCACCAGGGATGCCTATATAAGAGGGAGTAAGGCGAGCTGAAAAGGAGAGAGCATTCCACCCAGCCGCCACTCCTCTTCCGCCTGTGTTGCACGCGCAGACCTAGCAGTCTGGCGTGTGACGACTTCCACTCCGGACGTGTGGATACCTCGGAGGTGCTGCATCTGTAGCACTTGGACGAGCCGCGCAAAGGGGAGCTGCTCGTGGGACGAGGACGAGGAGGAGACGTAGAACATCTACACTGCCGCAACGTGCTTCATCGAGTTCCGCACCTGCGCGTCTAGCGGTAATCCCGTGATCTATGACAATAGTATTCCTGGTTGACGCGGTAGAAATTTTTGATTTTACGCTAGTGTAGCCTACCCGTAACCCTTCAGTGGTATCAGAGCCGATGCTATTCAGTCATAGGTTCGGGAAGTTTGCATATGGTGATATGTAGATTGATATGAATGATATGATCGTTTGTATGGCGGTGTTTCTGGATTGATCTATGATCTTACTTTCCGTGATCGTGATTCTAAGGTCGTCGAACGACTTACCCCTACCGGTCGGTTTCCGCCATCGGGGTAGACAGTGACACATAAATCCTTCTGAATCACGCGAAGATCAATATGATTGATCGAATCGGGAATTAGATCTGAATCGACGTACCGTGATCAAAGGAGTTTGGTCAAATCGGAACTATGGTCGTTTTATGGTAAATTGGATTTGCCGATCAAAATCCTTAAAGAAAATTGTATAGATTTGATCTCTCATTTTTCACGAACCGCGAGGGGCGCTGCCCCTTCGAACCCCGCAGGGGGAGACCCCCTAGACCCCCCTTAGTCGTAGCCCCCTTTTTGTATCTCGTTAAGGTTCATAGGTGGTACGATTTCACATGATCCGGTAGAATGCGATTCTATGCACAACTTGTTTTTGCAGGATTTATGTGATCAGTATGGCCCAAAAAAAAAATGTATGTGATGCATGTATGTATTTTTTCATGACCTGCGTGTCGTGAGTTGGGCAACACGGCTGGAGCCATATGTGTTGTCAATTATTGTAATGGCCTGCGTGCCAACTTGTGATGATCCCAATACCATGTAATTTTGATTACTAGATGTTAGGAGTAATAGCTTGTATTAGTTCTTGGAGAACTCATCACTTGGAGGATGGCTCGCATAGAGCATGAAGATGGAGATCATCATGGTGGACAGGTTCTATGGCGATGGAGATCACCATGAGAAAATGGGCCATACTGTATCACATCTATGTGAATGCTATTCTTATACGTTTTACTACTATGCATGCTTAGATGATAGAAGTAGAACGATCCCTCACAAAGTTTAAGTTAAACCATGCCCTCCCAACCAAACCTTGCACCATCCTATGCCCTGTACAATCGTTGGTGGGTCTATGAAATTAGGGTGCCACGGTTTTCCTTGGCTGGATGGGTTTGTATCGGATACCTACACGCATAAGGGTTGGTGAGCTTAACAAGGTCATCTTAACAGTTAAGGACCTTGGGGCATAAAGGTTGGACGCCTAGGTTTGACATAGAGATGTCACCCAACAACAAGAGTCATATGTGATATGATTAGCAAAGGTTGCTTACCGATTTACCTTGTCTTCTAGCAGTGATGCTAAAGCTCACTAGTCGACTTGTTAATTGTGGATCTTGAATCACTTAGTATCAATAGAGGGATGTTGATTTAAGTGGGAGTATATGCTATTAAATTGTTTAATATGTTTTACTCTTTCATGGTTACATGGCTTAGTATTTTGCATATTTTTTGTTGTAGATCAATGGCACCGAACAATTCATCACCTTTTGCTTTGCGTTCGATTCTTGAAAAGGATAAACTAAATGGAACAAACTATTCGGACTGGGTCCGTAACCTGAGAATTGTTCTCAGGGCTGAGAAAAAGGAAACTGTTCTGGATACCCCAATCCCGGATGAACCTGCTGATAATGCAACTTCTACCCTTAAGAATGCCTACAAGAAAGCATGTGATGAATCTCTTGAGGTCAGTTGTCTTATGCTTGCATGCATGGAACCTGATCTTCAAAAACAGTTTGAGGATCAGGAAGCGTACGATATGATCGTTGCGCTTAAGGACATGTTCCAGACTCAGGCTAGAACTGAGAGGTACAATGTCGCTAAGTCCTTTGTGGAATGCAAGCTGGCAGAGGGAGCAGCTGTAGGCCCCCATGTGATCAAAATGGTTGGTTACAGTCAGACTTTGGAAAAGCTTGGTTTTCCATTAGGCCAAGAGTTGGCCACTGACTTCATTTTGGCATCTCTTCCATCTAGCTATGGGCATTTCATTTCGAACTACCATATGCATGGGGTGGAGAGGGGCCTTAATGAATTATGTGGGATGCTAAAAACAGCAGAATGTGACATTAAGAAGTGTGCAGGGCATAGCCATGTGATGGCTGTGCAGAACAAGCCTAGCTTCAAGAAAAAGGGCACTTCTTGGCAGAAGAAGAAGGGCAAGGCTAAGGATGCGATCCCTAAGCCAAACCCTGCACCCAAGCAAAAGGCTGGTCCTGCAGGAGACACTGAGTGTTTCTTTTGTCACGAATATGGCCACTGGAAGAGAAACTGCAGCAAGTACCAGGCTTCTTTGAAGAAAAGTGGAAGTAAGAGTACTTCCCACTCAGGTACGCTTGTTGTAAATGTTGTGGACATTTTTCTCGCAGATTCTTATGTTAACTCTTGGGTATTTGATACCGGATCGGTTGCTCATATTTGCAATTCGATGCAGGGGCTAATAAGGACTAGAGAAGTGCAAAAAGGCGAAGTGGATTTTCGCGTCGGAAATAAAGCAAGGGTTGCTGCATTGTTCGTCGGCGTCATGCAACTTCACCTTCCGTCAGGATTTATCATGGAGTTGAATAATTATTATTACATTCCTAGTATGGGTCGAAACATTTTATCACCTTCATGTTTGATGAGGGATGGTTATTCATTCGTGAGTACAAACAATGGTTGTGTAATCTCTAAGAATGCTATGTTTGTGGCTGATGCTCCCATTGTGAATGGGTTATTTATTTTAAATCTTGATAATGCATGTGTTTACAATGTTAGTGCTAAAAGGCTTCGGCCAAATGATTTGAGTCCTACCTATCTATGGCATTGTCGTTTGGGGCATATAAGTGAAAAGCGCATGAAGAAGCTCCATGGTGATGGTCTTCTAACTTCGTTTGATTTTGAATCATACGAGACATGTCAAGCTTGTTTACTTGGAAAGATGACCAAGACGCCTTTTACGGGGTTTCCCGAGAGAGCGACAGACTTGTTGGAACTCATACATACTGATGTATGTGGACCAATGAGCACGACAGCCAGAGGAGGATATCACTACTTCATTACTTTCACTGATGATTTCAGTAGATATGGCTATGTCTACTTGATGAAGCATAAGTCTGAAACTTTTGAAAAGTTCAAAGAGTTTCAAAATGAGGTAGAGAATCAACGTGGCAAGAAAATAAAGGCCTTGCGATCTGATCGCGGAGGCGAATATTTGAGTCACGAGTTTAGCAATCATCTTAAGAGTTGCGGAATTGTTCCACAGCTCACGCCGCCCGGAACGCCTCAAAGAAACGGGGTCTCTGAACGGCGTAATCGAACTTTGTTGGACATGGTTCGATCGATGATGAGCCAGTCGGATTTACCATTATCATTTTGGGGTTACGCGCTAGAAACAGCAGCTTTCACACTAAATAGGGTACCATCTAAATCCGTAGTTAAGACACCATATGAGATGTGGACTGGAAAGAATCCCAGTTTGTCTTTTCTAAAGATTTGGGGTTGTGATGCATTTGTCAAGCGACTTCAGTCGGACAAGCTAACACCCAAATCGGATAAGTGCATTTTTGTGGGATACCCAAGGGAAACCTTAGGGTATTACTTCTACAACCGAGAAGAGGGCAAAGTGTTTGTTGCTCGTAGCGGTGTTTTCCTAGAGAAAGAGTTTCTCACAAAGGGAACGAGTGGAAGGTCGGTGCGACTTGAAGAAGTTCAAGATGAGCCAGTCGGGGATGCTTCTACGAGTGATGCTATTGTAGCAGAACAAGTTGAGGAACCCGTGGCAATAGAAGCACCACAACCACGAAGGTCGGCGAGGCTCCGCGAAGCGCGAGAGTTATTATTGTTAGACAATGATGAGCCTGCGACCTATGCAGAAGCGATGGTGGACCCAGACTCTGAGAAATGGCTGATTGCCATGAGATCCGAGATAGAGTCCATGGGAGACAATCAAGTTTGGAACTTGGTTGACCTGCCTGATGGTTTTAAAGCCATCGAGTGCAAGTGGATCTATAAGAAGAAGATTGATATGGATGGAAATGTTCACATCCATAAAGCTCGACTTGTTGCAAAAGGTTTTCGACAAGTTCAAGGAGTTGACTACGACGAGACTTTCTCGCCCGTAGCGATGCTTAAATCTATACGGATCATTCTAGCCATTGCTGCACATTTCGATTATGAGATATGGCAGATGGACGTCAAGACGGCTTTCTTAAATGGAATCCTTTCTGAGGACGTGTATATGATGCAGCCCGAAGGTTTTGTCGATCCAAACAATGCTGGAAAGGTATGCAAACTTCAAAAGTCTATTTATGGGCTGAAGCAAGCATCTCGGAGTTGGAACATTCGATTTGATGAAGTTGTAAAGGAGTTTGGCTTCACCAAAAACGAACAAGAACCTTGTGTGTATAAGAAAGAAAATGGGAAATCACTTGTGTTTTTAATCTTATATGTGGATGACATATTATTGATTGGAAATGACATTCCTATGCTCGAGTCTGTTAAGACCTCATTGAAAAATAGTTTTTCTATGAAGGACTTGGGAGAAGCGGCATATATTCTGGGTATCAAGATCTATAGAGATAGATCAAGGAGGCTAATTGGATTAAGCCAGAGTACGTACATTGACAAAGTGTTGAAACGGTTCAGCATGGAAGAGGCTAAGAAGGGGTTCTTGCCCATGTCTCACGGCATTAAACTCAGCAAGACTCAGTGTCCTTCGACCACTGATGAGCGAGAACGCATGAGTAGGGTTCCATATGCTTCGGCTATTGGATCCATCATGTATGCAATGACATGTACTCGCCCAGATGTTTCCTATGCTCTAAGTGTTACGAGCAGATACCAGGCTGATCCAGGTGAGATTCACTGGACAGCGGTAAAGAATATCCTTAAGTACTTGAGAAGGACTAAGGATATGTTCCTAGTTTATGGAGGTGAGGTTGAACTCAGTGTAAAGGGTTACACAGATGCGAGTTACCTTAATGACTCAGACGACTCGAAATCGCAATCAGGTTATGTGTTTGTCATGAATGGTGGTGCTGTGAGCTGGAAAAGTTCCAAGCAAGATACAGTGGCCTCCTCTTCAACAGAAGCTGAATATATTGCTGCCTCGGAGGCTGCAAAGGAAGCTGTTTGGATTAGGAATTTCCTGATCGCTCTTGGTGTGGTTCAGGGCTCGTCCAATCCCTTGGACGTTTATTGTGACAACAATGGTGCTATTGCACAAGCCAAAGAACCTAGACAGCACCAGAAGAACAAACATATTCGCATGCGCTACCATCTGATTCGTGAGTTCATTGATGAAGGTAGTGTCATGTTATGCAAAATACATACGGACTCAAATGTTGCTGATCCCTTGACTAAGCCACTCCCGCAGCCTGCGCATGAAGCGCACACAAGAGCAATAGGTATTAGATACTCTCTAGATTGACTCTAGTGCAAGTGGGAGACTGAAGGAAATATGCCCTAGAGGCAATCATAGAGATGATTGTATTTCATGTGTATCCATGAGTTATTATAATGTTCCTTGAATATCCATATACCAGGCAACTTGTATTGATTGGCAATTATGTGAATTGTTTGTGAAACTCTTTACTTGTATGGTTATCTAATAATTGTCCCTAGTGGGAGTTCATGCGAGGACACACGTGAATATTAGACTAGCACATCGATTGGTTAATGACTATGTTTCGCAAGTCATTGACATGGAGATGTCAAACCAATGATGTGGACACATGTTATGAACATGGGGTTGGACTGACCCAACATGAGACTAGCAATAATACTTGCAGCTCTCTCTACACATCGTGTACGTTTTGTCCTTAGACCTGAGATTGTCGCATGTACTTGAGATGTGGATCGACCTACTTTGGGGCTATCAAACACTACTCCGTAACTGGGTAGTTATAAAGGTAGCTTTCGGGTTTGTCCTGATACATGCTGCAAGGCATCGGTCAATCAAGATGGGATTTGCCCCTCTCTACTTGAGAGAGATATCTCTGGGCCCCTCGAGTGATCGGATCCAGAAATGCATGGCCGTGCTACATATGGTTAAGAGTTAACCTAGTAAAGGGATTCTGAATCACAGTATCGAGAAAGAGAGGTCAGCTTAGAGCTAGACCAAATATCGTGAGGCAAAGGGAAAGACATGTACTCAACCTTGTGATGGTTCGTCCGAATGATCTTTATATGCGTTTAGGAGTTGGCACGTCTTGCTAGAGGCCGCTACCAACTATTGACGGAGTAAGTGTACTCGCGTCATGTCTATACGTGTATGAACCTATAGGGTCACACACTTTAGGGGCTGGAAGCCTAATGAGGATTGGATCCGAATTAGACCAGGCTTAGGCTGCTAATGGGCTGCTAATGTAGAAGCCCACCAGGGATGCCTATATAAGAGGGAGTAAGGCGAGCTGAAAAGGAGAGAGCATTCCACCCAGCCGCCACTCCTCTTCCGCCTGTGTTGCACGCGCAGACCTAGCAGTCTGGCGTGTGACGACTTCCACTCCGGACGTGTGGATACCTCGGAGGTGCTGCATCTGTAGCACTTGGACGAGCCGCGCAAAGGGGAGCTGCTCGTGGGACGAGGACGAGGAGGAGACGTAGAACATCTACACTGCCGCAACGTGCTTCATCGAGTTCCGCACCTGCGCGTCTAGCGGTAATCCCGTGATCTATGACAATAGTATTCCTGGTTGACGCGGTAGAAATTTTTGATTTTACGCTAGTGTAGCCTACCCGTAACCCTTCATCAACTTCTTAGCATCATATGGAGAGAAACCTTCCTCCACAATCCTCATCAATTCAATAGAAGAGCTAGAGATATGAGATTGCATTAGTGACGAGGGTTTAACTCATCAATGCCCATTGTTATGGACTTAGGTTCAAGGAATTGGGAAGCGCTGGAAGTCTCGATCGGCTAGCAAACAAGCACACAGGGACGCAAGGTTTACCCAGGTTCAGGCCTCGTAGAGGACCCTACTCCTGCTTGTCTGCTCTTGATTAATGATGATCCGAAGGATTAAAATGTCACCGATGGCGGTGTCACGCAGATTGGATCTGGCGTATGAGAGATCATAGATCTATCTATTGTCTATTGTGGGAGTCGCGATGTCTAGATCTGTTCTGGTGTAGCGTGTTGGAGGAGAGGATACCTTCTCGTTGGACCCTCCTAGCCTTTATATATGGGGAGGCTAGGTCTCAGGTACCAATACGAGTTGGTTACAAGTTGGATTAGAACTCTAGTCTTGAGCTTTCCTTGTCTTGTGCGTTTGGGAGTCCGCATCCATATGGGCATCATATCACTCGAACCATCATAGGCGTCATGGACCTTGGCAATTTGTCGAGTGGGCCTTCCGTCGAGCCGCACCAGGTAGGCTGTAGTTGACTGCCTATTGGGCATACCCATGTCAGTAGCCCCCGAGTGTCCATGTGAATCGTAGATTCGGATGGAGACTCAGAGGTCTTGATCTTTGCATTAGGATGTCGGAGTCGACAATTGTGTCGAGTGCGAAGCACTTATCCCGGAAGTTCATCGGGTCAGTCGAAATTATAGTAATTCATAGGGATGATGGTAAACGTGCCTGGTGCGTTTGATGGATCGAGACCAGATAATTGCTCTAGGGCAAAAACAACGCTACCTACTCAAACTCGAGTCCCCGGACTCGAATCCGGAAATTGCTGGCGTAATTCGACTCATGCCACGGAGGTCTTACAGGAGTCAAATTCTAGTGTACAAATGTGAGCACTCGACGCGTCCGTCAAGGCATATTCATCGTACCTGCAGGCACGGATATATCTCTGGTAGTGCACAGCAGATGCGTTGACAGGCCTTATTCAGGTCTTATCTTCACGCTGTAAGCGCGGCATCCGAATTTTTTGTCATCGCGGAGATGATTCGGGTGGCCCAGGAGACGTAATCTCTTTGTAGGGAAAATATGAGGAGGAGTCGCCATAGCCTTCGAGTGTGGATGTTATCGACACACAGTACGATGTACAAATAATCATAGGGTGCGCGACCAGCGCTCCCTATGGGAGTAGCCCCCAAGTGCCTGGTTGAGTCAAAGACTCAGGCAGGGACTAAAACACATTTGCGACTGTTGTCGTCTTCTGCTTGCTTGTTTCAGTCGATTATGCTTTCAGCGCTTCCTATGGGAGTAACCCAAAGCCCACAATCGAATCGTAGATTCGAGTGAAGGGTTTTCATAATGCTTGGATGCGCAGCCAGCGCTCCCTATGGGATTAGCCCCCGAGTCCTTAGTCGAATCGTGGATTCGAGTGAGGATTCAGAGCGTGTCACTCGAGGATCTCGTATATGCGCGACCAACACTCCAGTTTGGAGTAGCCCCCGAGTGTCTGGCGGAGTCGAAGACTCGGGCAGTGACTCGAGACTTGTATCTTGTAGGCGCAGTCGAAAATCATGCGAGGAGAAACCACTGATATGAAGTGCATCGGGTCAGCGTCTCACGCATAAGGAGCTCGAATGAACGATGAAGTTGAGGTTGACGTAGCGGAGTTATGCGGCGATTGGCCAGGTGAGTCGATGATGGAGATGGAGTCGAAGTAGTCACTTCTGTCGGGTGTGTGGCCAGCGTCGCATGTGTGTAGCATCAAGTGATGCAACCATCCGAGGAGAGACTCGACTCGGGTCTTGAGTGTATGTCATAGCTAGTTGTTTTGTCGACTTCTGTTGGAGGACCCGATGAAATAGTTTGACGCAGTCGACATCCTTGTAAGCTGCATAAAACACGAAGAATTGTAAAGTACTTGTATCTTGTAAAGAATAGTTGCATATTGGATTGTAAAGTAAGATTCTGGTGCCAATCGAGTCGGCACTTTTGCACTGTATGCTAGGCCTTTTCGTTAGCCTGATTACCCTTAGTCTCAGTACCTTGTCGAGGTACGCGGAGTTCAAGGATTCGACGATCAGGCAGAATCAGCTACTCGGGTTATCGCGTATGAGGTGCTCGAGTGCGTGGAGCCGATGGCACTTAGGTTACTCGAAGAGGGCGCAGCCCCCGAGTGTTTCGAGTGCGAGTTAAAAAGAAAATCAGCTCTAAGTAGAGGAGAACTTAGCTTTATTCGTAGTCATTGTGGACGAAATCGATGCAATCGCGGACGTAGTCGATGCGGCAGCAGGTCGCATGAAGGAGTCGAAGACACATCAGGTCGGCGAAGTCGAAGACCATAGCGCATTACTGCAGCCAAAGACTGCATCAGGTCGTGTGCTGGAGTCGAAGATTGTAGCGGCTCGCTGTCGCGGGAGTCGAGGAAGTCCTCGAGTGACCCGATATGAAGACCACAGCCAGTCATTGAAGTTGAAGACTGCGGCGGTTGCCGAAGCATAGGGAGCCCCCGAGTCGCTGGAACCAAAGATCGTAGCGGATTGTCGATGGAGTCGAAGACGGCAGCAGGTTGTGTGATGGAGTCGAAGACTCAGTAGGTCGGCGGAGTCGAGGACCATAGCGAGTCGCTGGATCACCAATGCTGAGGGAGCCCCCCGAGTCGCTGGAGTCGAGGACCACACCTGGTCACCGGAGTCGAAGAAGTCCTCGAGTCGAACATCGTAGCGGGTCGTTGAAGTTGAAGACTAGAGTTGACGTGGCAGCGAGTCACGCGGCGGACGTAGTCGACGCGGGGGATCGGAGTCGCGTGGTGATGACGAGTTGCCGTATATGAAGACTGTAACGGGCCACATCAGTCAAAAACCGTATCGGGTCACCTCATCCGAAGACCGCAGCTGAAGACCGTACTGAGTCACGTGATGGAGTCGAAGACTCAGTAGATGGGCGGAGTCAAAGGCCGCAACGGGTCGCTGGATCTGAAGACCGCAGCCGGAGATGAGGGCGGCAATGGGCCTCCCGACAGAGTCGGCGGAGCCCCCGAGTGTAGTGTCAATGTGGTCGATGTAGTCGAGGTAACGTTCGAGGGCTGATGCGGCGGACCGGAGTCGACGTGGTAGCGGTTTGCCGAAGGCGATGGTGGTAGTAGTTTTGCCGCAATCGAAGATCGTAGGTCGCTGTAGCCGATGGCGGCAGTAGGTCACCTGAGCCGAAGGAGTTCCCGAGTCGCCGAAGTAGAAGGCCGCAACAGGTCATCGAGGTTGGAGTGGCGAGTCACCGGCAGACGGGAGCCTACGCGGAGACTGGAGTTGATGCGGCGGAGTCGCCAGATTTTTACGGACGGACTCGACACAGTGGAGTCGTCTATATGCCATCCGTACTCCTTTTGTCTCATTTGTTTATTGTGATGCCCTAGACCAATAAATACGAATCCTTTTTGTTTGTGAAGCTGATCTGTCCAACTTTTGTTGTTTTCGAGTCGAGTAGATTACTGCCTGTAGAATCCTGTAGAATCACTGTGTAGCTTCTCTTGTTCAGATTAAATTAGACCTGACCTCATACGTATTAGGAAGATCTGAATAATATATCTTGGATTTCGTGTTTGACTCAATACGTGCGGACGACTTGGCCTGCTGCTATTGCCCTTCGCGTGAGAAGTAGAAAATCTTAATTTGGCTCTGGCTCTGGCTCTGAATAGATGATGGACTCCGGATCGGAATATGCCCAGGGCTTCACGTTGGCCTCCGATTACTTTTCTGCATGCAATCGCGGGTAGCATGCTTGAATAGCTTTTCTGGACGCGTAAGATACCCACGCGGAGTGCCGATTGACGGTTCGAGTCAGCTTTCTGCCATGCGGATCAGCTTTTTTCGTTGATTCTTCCGCGTCTAGTCGCCGCTTTAGCTAGTTATGGTGAGACACGATCGGGCGCGTGGCTACGAGTGAATAGTAAAGTCGAAGGATCCGAAGCAGATTCATCCCTCCGATGCTGATGAATCGAAGATCGCTGGTGATGGAACCGTCGAGATCGCAACATCAGCGCTCCCAGTTCCCACAGACGGCGCCAATTGACAAGGGTTTAACTCATCAATGCCCATTGTGATGGACTTGGGTTTTGGAGAAGGAGGGAAACGCTGGAAGTCTCGATCGGCTAACAGACAAGCACACAGTGACGCAAGGTTTACCCAGGTTCAGGCCTCGTAGAGGACCCTACTCCTACTTGTCTGCTCTTGATTGATGATGATCCGAAGGATTACAATGTCGCCGATGGCGGTGTCGCGCAAATTGGATCTGGCGTATGAGAGATCGTAGATCTATCTATTGTCTATTGTAGGAGTCGCGATATCTTGATCTATTGTGGGAGTAGCGTGTTGGGGGAGAGGATACCTTATCGTTGGACCCGCCTAGCCTTTATATATGGGGAGGCTAGGTCTCAGGTACCAATACGAGTTGGTTACAAGTTGGATTAGAACTCTAGTATTGAGCTTTCCTTGTCTTGTGCGTTTGGGAGTCCGCATCCATATGGGCTTCATATCACTCGAACCATCATAGGCGTCATGGACCTTGGCAATTTGTCGAGTGGGCCTTCCGTCGAGCCGCACCAGATAGGCTGTAGTTGACTGCCTATTGGGCGTACCCATGTCAATTAGATATTGCCAATTGGCGAAGTTAGAAGTATCTAGTATGGGAGGTGCTCCTTGAGGTATGATGTGCGGCATGGGAATGGGAGGGTCCGGCGTATACTTGAACGGTGGTGGTACCGCTGAGTAATCCTTATCCATATCTCCCTCTTTGGAGGAGGAGTCACCTAGCCCCTCGGTGCTCTCGCTTGGGGGCTTGGTGGTTTGAGCCACAAAGCCTAGACCCAAGTGTTTTGGGGCTGCCGCGGGAATCACCCCGGGGGCAACCACTTGCACGGGAGCGGAGGGGGCTTCGGCCCCAAGAGATGCATCATGAGGGGTAGGCTTAAGGGATTGCAAAAGAGTCATCATTTCCTCAAACTTGGTCATCATGGATGTCTCCAATCGATTGAGGTCATCCATGGAGGCCAAGTTCTTGGTGGCTGCACCCACACTTCCCTCTTCGTCGGCCATAGTCTCTTAGGCGGTTAAGCCCGAAGTAAGAGCCGAGGCTCTGATACCAATTGAAAGGCCCAACTTAGGTCGACTAGAGGGGGGTGAATAGGAGACTACCAATTTTTATACTTTTATCCCACTTTTAAGGCTTAGCACAAAGTAAGGTTCACTAGAGATGCAATTACGTGAACAACCTAAATGACAAGTAACACAAAGGTAAACAAGAGAGTAAATGCAAGAAGTAAAGGAGCGGAGCAAAAGAACCGGCGAGGGGACACGGAGATGTAATTCCCGTAGTTCACTTCCAAAGAAGCTACGTGTATGTTGAAGAGGTGTCGGGGCCACACAAGGTCACCCGAGCGCCACAAAGGCCTCACCTTCTTCTCTGGTGAGCACCACCACAAAGGTGGCCTCACAATCCACTAACCGGTGACCTTGAAGGCGTCAACTGAAAAACTTTACAACGAGGTTGAGGGGACGCTTCACAACTTAATTGAACGCCCTCAATGACACCACGGAGCTTTACAACAAATGCCCCAGCTCCGAGGATGCCCTACACTATCTAGGGTTCCAAGAACCCAAGAAACGAAATCCACGAAGGATGAGTGGGGGAAATCAAAATTCCTTTGGTGGAGGTGTAGATCTAGGTCACCTCTCGCAATCCTCAAAAGATCAAGAGTTTTGAGTGGGTAGGGAGAGAGATCTAGCCAAGTCAAGCTCTTGTGAAAATGGTGGAGAGAGAGAACCAAGATATAAGGTGGGAGGAGGAAGAAGGGGGCTTAAATAGCACCCCTTCAAATGGGCAGATTCTGCCCAGGCCCGACGCCGTCGGTACCCTGGGGGAGCCACCATCGGCCCAGCCCAGGCCACGTAACGGTCAAAAGACAGTTGGTGGATCCAAAAGGGCTGGCCGGTAGTACCGGTCCAAGTTCCGCCCTTAATTCCGTCAAATAGACAGTGAGAGGCAGAAGGTTATCTGCCCGCACAGCCCAGCGTCAGAAATAGGACCGGAACTGGACCCGGAACTACCGATGGCCGAAGATGGTCGGTACTACCGGTCAGGAAGCGGTACTACCGCTCAAGGGGGCAGATGCTGGTTTGGATGGTACTACCGATCCAAGATCCGGTGCTATTTCCAACAAATAGGCAAAGTTAGACAGAAGTCTTACTAAACTGAAAATTTCTTCGTCGGAAATAGGACCGGAACTTCAGCCGGAAGTACCGCTCGAACAGCCTTGGGAAAACCCCTGGGCGGTACTACCGCTGCCTGGCCGGTAATACCGGTCTGGGCAGAAACCCCTCCAACTACGCAGAAATCACTCTCTCACACGGAAACTAGGATGGCTGTGGATGTGCAAATATGGTCTGTGCATGAAATATTGATTTCCCACAACCTTCCTACATGAACTCCCTCTTGATAGTACGTAGCCTAAAATGTAAACAAGAGAAAGTGAAAAATAAGCGCTATCGACTACACGCTCTTCCTTGATAGACAACATCCACGAGCACGAGCGAAGATAAACCCTGAAACTTGGACAGACGGTTAAACCACAAAAGGAGTTGTCATCAGCACCAAACACATAAGGAGAAAATAATCCTTTCACCCAGGATCCTCTATATCCTGAGGGGCATCCCAAAAGAATTGAGCAGGATTTTCAGCAAGCTGAAAATAGTGGCTCTACTCGTAAGAAAAGGAAAAAGAAACATAAAACTGTTGTAGAACCCTCTGGACCTGCTATAGATCCTAATAGTATATCTATTTCTGATGTTGAAACTGAAAGTGGTAATGAAGAAAATGAAGTTCCTAATGAAGAAAAAGTTGAAGAAGAACCTGAAAAGCACACTAAGAATACTAAATACACTAAATAAGATTTTATTGCTAAGAAACATGACAGTGAAAGAGAACCTTGGGTCCAAAAACCTATGCATTTCCCTGATAAGAAACACAAGTCAAAGGAAGATGAACACTATAATAAGTTTTGTGAGTGGATGAAACCTTTATTCCTGCAAATTCCTTTGACTGATGCTATTAAATTGCCTCCTTACTGAAAGTATATGAAGAATATTGTCTCGAATAAAAGGAAGATCCCTAATGAAGCAATCTCCACTTTGCTTGCTAATTATTCCTTTAATGGTAAGGTTCCAAAGAAACTTGGAGACCAAGGGATTCCAACTATCCCTTGCTCTATTAAGAATAGTTATGTTAGAACTGCTTTGTGTGATTTGGGAGCTAGAGTTAGTGTTATGCCTTTCTCTCTCTATAAGAGGCTTCAACTAGAAAAACTGATACCAACTGATATATCTTTGCAAATGGCTGATAAATCTACCACTATTCCTGTTGGTATATGTGAGGATGTACCTGTTCAAGTGGCTCATAATTGCTTGATATTAACTAATTTTGTTGTGCTTGAAATGCCTGAAGATGATAATATGCTATTATTCTTGGGAGACCTTTTCTTAATACTGCAGGAGCTATTATTAATTGTAATCAAGGAAAGGTTACTTTCAATGTTAATGACAAGGAACATACTTTCTATTTCCCCAAGAAGATTGAAAGGACTTATGGTTTAAATTCAATTGAACATGTTGAGGGCATTCAAGTTGGAGAAATATATTGTCCCATACCAAGAGAATAATTTGAAATTATTATGATTGGGACCATTGCTATCAAGGTTGAGGTAACCTAATCATTAGTGGAATACAAAGTATTGTCTCATATGAAATTGTTTTAGTAACAAGACCTGATCAACCTTTTTAACAAAAGGATTTCATTGAACAAAACAATGTTTTCACCATGATTATCTCCGTTTACTTCTATTCTATCCATTTTAGTTTTTGCTTTCATTTAGTTTTCATGCCTAACTTAAAGGCGTTAAAGAAAAGTACTTATTGGGAGATAACCCAAAAGTTTTAGATGAGTCTTGGAAGTTATTACTTTAGTAATAACCGCTCTTTATCCTTTTTATTTGCTTTTTGTGCCAAGAGAAACCTCTAATGAGAGAGAAGTAATGGTTGGGAAAGTTGCTGTCCCGAAACAGATTTCTGTGCTTCACCGTAAAAATTCGTGTAAAATCTCTGAACGTATTTTTGAGGCGTGAATATATGTGCTTCTGCCCCAGGTTGTTATCTAACTTTCGTTAGTTCAACACTTTTTGATTTGAGAAACATAAGGTCTTCAAAACAAGTCGTCTTTACCTGCTGGTCTGTTTTGACAGATTTCTGCCATTTTTTGCATTTGCTTCTTGTTGGTTCCTTTTTGAGTTCTTTTGGGGAATTGAGCTTTTTGAGGGAAGTGCTTCATTGGCTAGTGTTCTAATGGAAGTTTATTTGGTGTTAGAACTGAACCTTGAGACCTATTATCTTGAGTGCACTAATGTTGCTAATAAAGATTGTGTGAAGTTTTGTATGAAGGAAAAATTTCAGGTGTATGGAAGGAAATGAGTAATGAGATGAAGGATGGACTAAAGCTCAAGCTTGGGGATGCCACGCGTGTCACCCCAAGAAATATCCAAGAAGTACAAGCGTCAAAGCTTGGGGATGCCCAAGGCATCCCCTTCTTCATCAATAAAAATCCCAGGTTTCTTCCAAACGCTTCATTTTTATTGTTTCATGCACAGTTGTGTTGTTCTTGGAGCGTCTTCTTTTTTGTTTTCATTTTGGTTTTTCGT
Organism: Avena eriantha; assembly: GCA_910589775.1. NCBI lineage: Eukaryota > Viridiplantae > Streptophyta > Magnoliopsida > Poales > Poaceae > Avena > Avena eriantha. The sequence goes on along the minus strand of OU342740.1, from coordinate 522,455,319 downwards.
TTGCTTGGTTTGCTTAGTTTGCTGAATAAATTGGTTGGACCCCCTCTTTCATACATTGGTTTTCAAATAGTTTGGTTTGGTTTGGAAAAGAGTAGGAAAGTTCATGTTTAAGTGGTAAAGAGAGCTTGTTTTTTACTGTGGCCTATGCTTTGTCATGCCATGCTTGATATTGTTTTGGATTTATGCTTAGTATTCTTTGCTGTAGCATGACTTGTTATAAACAATTGAGATTGCTTAATGTGCCTTGGATAAATCATGCATTGTTTTAGCATATTAAAGCATAGTATAGTGGTATTCTCCTTGATGCTTTATTTGGGTTGACTTGGCACATGCTCACACCATGTTATGACTATCCCAAGTCACCGTAAGCCTTTATGATCCTTTATTTTTCAACTTCTAATATCACTTTATGCTTTTATCAATGATGTTTTGTCGCTCTGCATGATTATGTCCATTATTGCTCTCTTAGTTTGTCGCTCCCAGTCTTTTGCTAGCCTCCACAACCAAGTATGAGTTCCACTCATGCATCCAACTCCCTAAACTAAGTTATTCCAAATAGTTCACCATACCTACCTACTAGCATATGTTATTCCAAGTATATTCATGTTTTTCTTTACCTTCCAAATTAAACTTGTTATGAGAAAACTAGTGATTAAAGCTCTCACGAACTTGACGGCACACTTTACTTTTCTTGACCTTAATAAACTTGAACCATTTTGTCGTCTATGTTGTATATGCTTACACTTATTTGTTGGGGATTAGCAAAACCATGCTGTCATGGGGAATGCTTTCAACATTGCACTAGTACTTTGTACCTAGTTGATATCATGCTCTTCTGTCCATGGATGTCGTCCGTGTGAAATGAAAGAGGAGCTTGTAAGTCCATGGAGTTATGTATATGTGTTAGAGAAACGCCTGGGCCACTGGTCTAATCCATGCTGACATGGTGGAAACCTGCAGCGTAACCATAATGAGCTGTCTATGAAGCATTCTTCTTATAAAAAAAGAGTCCTATATTGAGAAAAAAAGAGAAAAAGAAAAAAAGAGATTATGAAAAGAGGAAAGAGAGAAAAAACACCATATTCCCATGGTAAATAAGAAGATTGCTGAGATGCTCCTTGTCTGCTTGCCTTGTCATTTTGATATGGGGATTCTTCCGTATCATCGGGCAAGGGGTACCCCGTTGGCGGTTCTCTATGATACACATGTACTTACGATGACAAGAACTTACCGGTGACTAAACTTGAGTAGCATGAGGAGCGGCCCTCATATTCAAGGGATATGAGATTTCTAACTTATACTTCATCAAGCATGTACACCATAGTTTGTTCACTTAAACCTTAATCACTTCAAGATGCTTATGATAGGGGCAATGAGAGCTAAAAGCTATAAGTACCATAATTTTTGGAAGCTCTTTATGAGACTTGAATCCATACTTCCTTCTATGAAGGCCTTTCTTCCACCATTATATTGAGTATCCACCTTCTACCTTTATGCACCTACTTTGAGATCATAGTTGCCATTCTTAGTTCTATGTGCATTGTCCCAAGACTAGTTGATTGATGCATACCTTGATATTGCTTGTTTTAAACTATTTGTATCTAGTCACTCTTATGAACTTTGACGGTGTCCTATGCATTTATATTTGCTACTCTATGAGGGACAAGATGAATACTATTATGCTATGTTTTCTTTATGTGAAATAAACAAACGTCTTGCAAAGCATTGTTATTCATGAATCTTTTGTTTGTGCCTTTTCATGTTGCATCATAGTTTCTTTGTCTTATTGCTAGAACTTTGTCTTTCATGTTATGATTGAAGTACTATGATCCCAACTTTGAATGTTTTACAAATACTTTGATCGGGTTTATGATGGTGCATGTCACCTCAAAAATTATTCTTTCTTTTTATCACTTACCTACTCGAGGACGAGCAGGAGTTAAGCTTGGGGATGTTGATACATTGCAAACGTATCTATAATTTTTGATGTTCCATGCTTGGTTTTATCTCCATTCTTGTGTTTTGTCCACACTTTGGAGTACTTTTCAAATGATTTCTTGGACTAACCTATTAACAAGAGCCACAGTGCCAGCTGCCTGTTTTCTGCTGTTTTTGGTTCCAGGAAAGTCAGAAAATAAATATTCTCGGAATTGGACGGGACAAAAGCCAAAGTGCCTATTTTCCAGAAGACTCACGGAGCCAGAATACGAGACGGAGGAGGGCCAGGGCCTGGCCACACCCCCCCCCCCCCAGGCGCGGGTACCCCCAGGCCACGCCAGGGCATGGTCTGGCAAGCCCAGGCACCCCCTCGGTCTCCCTCTTCGCCTATAAGAAGCCTTCTGACCTAAAAACTCTAGGGGGTTCGACGTGTTTCCAGAAGGAGTTCCGCTCCGCCGCCACCACCAGATTCCATGAAACAGCACCAGAAACTCCGTTCTGGCACCCTGCCAGGACGGGGAATTGGAGGAGATCATCGCCATCATTATCACCATCGCTTCTCCATTGACCATCCATGTTTCCCCCATCTATGAGTGAGTAATCCCCCGTTGTAGGCTATGGGGATGGTAGGGATTGGATGAGATCGTTCATGTAATGGCATCAAATTGTTAGGGTATGGTGCCTAGTATCTTTTATTAATGCTATGTGACTTTGTTGCGACTTGTTGTGCTTAATGCTTGTCACTAGGGCCTGAGTGACATGATTTTTGATCTGAACATGTTATTGATTCATTATGATAGTATTGTTTATGGTCTTATCTTCAAGTTGTATACACACGTTGTTGTCCGGAACCAATGGCCCCGAAGTGACAGAAATCGGGATAACCAGAGGGAATGGCTTTGATGTGAGGATCACATGTATTCACGGAGTGTTAATGCTTTGCTCCGGTGCTCTATTAAAAGGAGAACCCTTAATTGCCAGTAGTTCCCTTAGGCCCCGCTGCAAACGGGTTGGCAGGACAAAAGATGTTGTGCAAGTTCTCATTGCGAGCAGGCATGACTATATATGGAACACATGCCTAGGATTATCTAGTACTTGGATGCTTTATCTTATTTATCTGTAATTGCCCTATGTTCTGATTGCTATGTGAATTGTCTTGTCCATGCAATGCCTGTCCATCCATCCCTATGCCTACCGCACTTGAATCCTACTGTTTACTGCTATTGCTACTGCTATCTTTACTTTACTACTGCTGTTACTTTACTATTCCTACTACAAAACTGTTGCTACTGATAAACTGTTGTGAGCAAGATTGTTTCCAGGTGCAGCTGAATTGAAAACTCAGTTGTTAAGGCTTATAAATATTCTTTGGCTCCCCTTGTGTCAAATCAATAAATTGGGTTTCACTTCCCTCGAAAATACTGTGATACACCCCCTATACTTGTGGGTCATCAAAGGCCATCACTCGCCAAGTCAACTTGGCAACAAATTCCCCACCCTCCACCACTGTGTACCTCAGTGGAAGCGACTCCTGTATCACCTTCGACAAGCGTGACCATCCGCGTCAAGTCCCTCGTCCAGGCCATTGTCCCCTCGTACTCGAGGCGCAGATCAGAGGCTTCAACATGAGTCGCGTCTTCATGGATGGGAGGAGCGGCATTAACCTCATGTTCGTGAGTACCTTGCGTGCAATGAGGATCCCTCTGACCTGTCTGGAGGTCTCAGACACGATGTTCCACGGCATCATCCTAGGCAAGGGCATATATCCCCTGGGAAAAGTTAACCTCGACGTCATCTTTGGCACGCCAAAAAACTTTCGGCGAGAACGCATCGACTTTGAAGTCATTGACTAGCCTTCGCAATACCACTGCATCCTCAGACGCGTCGTGTTCGCTAGGTTCATGGAAGTGCCACACTATGCCTACCTACAGATGAAAATGTCAGGTCCAAACGGCGTCATAACGATCAATGGAAGCTTCGAGAGGTCCTACAGCTGTGACAGGGAATTCAACAGAATATCCTAGTCCTTCGGCATGCAAGAGGAACTCTCAAGATTGAAGGAGTCGACAGACAACAGTCTGCCTCCCCTAAGCAGGCCAAGTTCACCCGATCTATCATTCGACTCGTCGGTGCACACGAAGAAAGTCTAGGTCCACCCAACGGACCCGAAAAAGACGGCCCTCATCGCCAACAATTTGAGTTCCGCATAGGAACTTGCGCTCGTTGAATTCCTCCATGAGCACTGGGAAATTTTCGCCTGGTGTCCAACGGACATGCCAGGGGTTCCCAGGGAATTCGCCGAGCACTCACTCAGCGTGAACCCAGACGCAAGGCCAGTCAAGTAGACAATACGGCGACTGTCTGAACCAAGAGAAAAAGCAATCGGAATGGAGATCAACAGACTCCTTGACACAAATTTCATACGCGAGATCAAGGAAAGCACCTGGCTCGCTAACACAGTGCTGGTGTCCAAAAAAGACACAGATATCCTGCGGATGTGCATGGACTTTACCTCCCTGAATAAGCAGTGCCCAAAGGATCACTTCCCATTGCCGTGAATCGACCAAATCATCGAATCCACCACGGGACGTGAACGCCTTTGCTTCCTCGACGCCTACTCAGGCTACAATCAGATCCGAATGAAGGAGGAAGACCAAGAGAAGGTGGCGTTTACGACGCCCTTTGGTGTGTTCTACTACAACACCATGCCCTTCGGGGTAAAAAATGCAGGAGCTACCTATCAGCGGTGCATGCAGGCTTGCCTCAAGAATCAACTTGGTCGCAACATCCAAGTTTACGTTGACGACATCGTCATCAAAACCAAGGAGGAAGCTTCGTTAATCAACGATCTCCACGAGACCTTCGCCAACCTCGACCGCTACCGTATCAAGCTCAATCCAAACAAATGCGCCTCCGACGTACCATCTGGGCAGTTACTCGGGTATCTCATCTCTGCGAGAGGGATCAAAGAAAACCCAAAGAAAATAAAGGCCATACTGGCCATGGAGAAGCCGAAGAACGTAAAAGGCATCCGGCAGCTAGCTGGGCGAATCGCAGCACTCAGTAGATTTAGTTGAATGGGCGAAAAGGCACTGCCCTTCGCCCAATTCTCCGCAAAGCTGACAAGTTCAAGTGGACATAAGAAGCGCAAGAAGCATTTGAAGACCTCAAGCGCCTACTATCCACCTCGCTAGTACTGGTGACGCCTCGTGAAAAGGAGCCACTACTGCTCTACATCTTTGCCACCAACCAGGTGGTCAGCAATGTGCTCGTGCTAGAGCGAGCCGAGGAAAATAAAGTCCATGGGGTTCAGCGCCTAGTATACTACCTCAGTGACGTGCTCACGCCAAAAAAGAAGCGGTACCCGCATTACCAGAAGCTGGCCTACAGTATCTTCATGACAGCGCGGCGACTGCACCACTACTTTTAGGAGTACCCAATCATGGTGGTAAACGACGCCCCGCTCGGGCATATACTCAATAGTCCTGATGCCACCGGACAAGTCGCGCTCTGGGGAATCGAATTGTTTCCACGAGACATCACATACGAGAAGCGCGACGCAATCAAGTCGCATGTTCTCCTGGACTTTCTTGTGCACTGGATGGAGAACCAACTCCCCAATAAGCCAGATATGTCATACCTCTAGACAATGCACTTCGATGGGTCCAAACGAAAGGACGGAGCTGGCGCAGGTGTCATACTGACATCGCCCTAGGGAGACAAGATGAAATACATTCTATGAATGCAGTTCACCGCCTCCAATAATGAAGCTGAGTATGAATCGCTAATCCATGGGATGCAGATGGCGAAAGCCTGTGGCACCAAAAGGCTCATCATCTACGGCGACTCCAAACTGGTGGTTAATCAAACGATGCACGAGTGCGACGCACTGAGCGACAACATGATCGCCTATCGCAACCTCTATGACACACTCAAAGGAGACTTCGACGGTTGTGAGCTACGTCACGTAGGCTACGAAAGCAATGAATAGGCGGACACACAAGCCAACATTGGCTTGACCTGCGCCCCTATACCACCTGGGGTATTCCTCAAACGCATCTTCGAGCGCTCCATCAAGCCCAAGGCTCCAGAGAAGAAAGCAAGCACGCCAACAGACTCAGGGGCTTCGCCACCCAACAAGCCAATGGCACTCGACGACATGGATCTCGATACAAGACTTGACGGGCCAATGGGCGTCATGATGATCGAGCCATCTTGGACACAGCCGTACATCACATACTTGCTCAGTAAAAGGCTGTCAGAGGACCTGACCGATGCACGACACATAGCGCGAGGATCCAAGGCATTCGCTGTCATCAACGGCGAACTGTACAAACACAGCATTACAGGAGTACTCCAACAATGCGTCTCCAATGGGGACAGAAGGGCCGTCCTCCTCAACATACACGAAGGCACTTGCGGGCATCATGCTGGCAGTCGCGCCCTTGTCGCCAAAGCTCTACCAGCTGGATTCTACTGACCCACGGCCATGCGCGACGCCAAGGACATCGTCCAGCGCTGTAACGCCTGCCAGCAATTCGCAGACAAACCTCACGCACCTGGTGCGGAACTTCGGCCAATACCATTGGCTTGGACCTTTGTGCAATGGGGACTCGACATGGTCGGCAAGATCCCAAAATCCTCGCGGGAGGTTATGTCTACCTATTAGTTGCATTTGACAAATTCACCAAGTGGATCGAGACCATGCCGGTGACAAATCAATTAGGGGCCAGCGCAGTCAAGTTCTTCGAGTCCATTGACTACCGCTTCAGAGTGCCACACAGCATCATCACGGACAATGGGACAAACTTCACCTCTGTGGATGCGATGAGAACGGAGGAAGTAACTGGGGAAGACACGAAGATGGTCCAGTGCCATGAAGAGGAAGTACGCAAGGAAGCAGAGAGAGCAGCAATGGCGGAGGAGGCACGATCAAGAAGAGATGGGGAAATTTACTACAGCTGCGCTGCTACTTAACCCCTTCACGGATGCCATCCAAGGGCCAGCAGAAACCCTACTGGACGCGTGGCGCACATCACCATTGACACGTGGCGAAGCTGAACCACGAATCATCCCCCACTATTCCCATTACTCCCGGAAATCGAGGAGACGCAGTTAAAACAGAAGATTACGCATGCCTAGTCAAATCAAAGTCAAAAAGTGACCCACCGCTCGTCACGTCCCGTCAAAACCGCTCAAGTGGGCAAATGAGGTCATCACATCGTCAGCACTGACGTCATCGATACTAGCAAAAGAAACCTTTTGACTACTTTAGTCCTTGCTCGACTCTTCGACTCAACCAAGCACTCGGGGGCTAGTCCCATGGTCGCGCACCCTATGATATCTTTATGCAGGTACATGAACATTCAAGACAAACCCATCACTCGAATCTACGATTCGATTGTGAATTATGGGTTACTCCCATAGGGAGCGCCGGAAGAAAAATCGACTAAAACAAGCAACAAAAGACAACAGAAGTCGCAGAAAGTTTTTAGTCCTCGCTCGAGTCTTCAACTCAACCAGGCACTCGGAGGCTACTCCCATAGGGAGCGCTGGCCATGCACCCTATGATTATTTATACATCGTACTATGTCTTGATAACATCCACACTTGAATGTTATGGCGACTCCGCCTCATACTTTCCCTACAAAGAGACTGCATCTCCTGGGCCACCCGAATCATCTCCGTGATGACAAAAAAAATTCAGATGCCACACTTACAGCATGAAGATAAGACCTGAATAAGGCCTGGCAATGCATCTGCTGCGCACTACCAGAAATATATCCGTGCATCCTGGTACGATAAACATGCCTTGACAGACATGTCGAGTGCTCACACTTATACACTGGAATTCGACTCCTATAAGACCTCCGTGGCCTGAGTCGAATTACGCCAACACTTTTCCAAATTCGAGTCCAAGGACTCGAGTTTGAGTAGATTGCGTTGTTTTGCCCTAAGGCAGTTAACTGATACCGATACATCGGATAAATCAGGCACGTATATCAACAATCCCTATGACATAAACAGAACGCTCGAAAAAATGCTCAGTCATGCACTCGACAGGCTTCATAAAGTCTCCAGTCGAATCTGCGGGAACACTAGACACTCGGGGGCTACTAACATGGGTATACCCTATAGGTACTTGAACTTGGTATATACGGTCCAGATACGGCAGAAGCCCACGGTGTTGCCAAGGCCCAATACAAGATTTGGGTGATTCACGGACTCTTCGATTGCTTGCAGCGCAAGATGAAGCTTAAGATAGAAAGTTTAAAGGGGGCAAACCCTAATCTGTAACCGACTCGACCTGCTACCCGAGACCCAGCCTATCTATATAAAGGCTGGGAGGGGACGGCAAGGAGCACAATCACAACCCTAGTTTCCACAACTCTCGCCAGATTGCATCTGTGCGCCCCTGTAATCTTTGATTCCTTCGTTAATTCCAAGAGCAGACAAGCAGGAGTAGGGACCTCTACGAGGCCTGAACCTGGGTAAAACTTGTGTCCATGTGTGCTTGTTTGCTAGCCACCTGATGCCTCTAGCGCTCCCTCATTCTCCAAAACCCAAGTCCATAACAATGGGCATTGACGAGTTAAACCCTCATCGATGGGAGTATGGCAAAGGAAGAAAGTCAGGTATAAATTATTAATGCATTAAATCTTTTATGGGAACTGATGACTTTCATAATATTAGTAATGCTTATGGTCTTGATTCTCAAGTTATTACAAATTGTTTTAAGGCTTTTGCCTCTTATATTGAAATTCGCAAAAAGGAATGGAACAAGTATCATGCACCATATAAAGATATTGTTGGGTGAGTTCCTGCTAGAAGTACTGAGGTTTGCACCATTGATCGTATTTTACCTGAACCTTATATCGAGAAAATACCCTTCCCTAATAAGGTAAAGGAGCATTCTATGATAACTAGTGTCATGAACAAAAGTACAAAGAGAGTTTTAAAGCCTGATGAATAAATAAACGTTGAACCTATAGTAGAAATTGTGAAAGACCTTGTCACTAAAAGTGTAGAAGTTGGACACATTATCTTCTGTGAGGATTCCTCTAATATTGTTTCACATCCTAGTAGAACTAGGAAAGCTAGTATACCTGTGCTTTCTATTAGAATAGGTGATCATTGCTATTATGGTTTATGTGATATTGGTGCAAGTTCAAGTGTTATTCCTTATGAGCTTTACAAAGAAATTATGCATGAAATTGGTCCCTGTGAACTAGAAGAAATTGACGTCGTTATTCACCTTGCTAATAGAGAGACCATCTCTCCAATTGATATTGTAAGAGATGTGGAAGTTCTTTGTGGTAAGATTAAATATCCTACAGGTTTTCTAGTACTTGGTTCAGCTGCTAGTAAAACTTATCCTATCATTTTTGGTAGACCTTTATTGAACACTTGTGGAGCCATTATATATTGTAAGAGGGAGAAAATTTTAACTAAATTCGATGGAGAATCTTATGAGTTTAATTTTTCAAAATTTGCTAAAGTTCCCTATAAAAATGAATTGCTTGATGGGGATTTTAGAGTTGAACAACTTGCTTCTATTTCTCTTGCTCCTAACAATGCTTTGTAGCAATATATGGAAGACCACGAAAGTGAGATCTTCATGGAAGAAAGAAATGAGATTGACGAGATTCTCCTTCGTCAACCCAAGATACTTAAGCATAACTTACCTGTGGAAGATTTGGGTACCACACTAGCACCTAAAAAGGATCCGGTTTTCGATCTGAAACCTTTACCTGACGATCTCAAATATGCTTACATTGATGATAAGAAAATATATCTTGTTATTATTAGCTCTAAACTTTCAGGAAAGGAAGAGGAAATATTACTAGAAGTGTTGAAGAAACATCGATGGGTTATGGGTTATACTCTTGATGATTTAAAAGGGATTTCTCCTACTATATGTCAGCATGCTATTAACATAGAAACTGATGCAAAACCAGTGGTAGAACATCAACGTCGTTTAAGTCCGAAGATGAAGGAAGTGGTAAGAAATGAGGTATTAAAACTCCTTGATGCTGGTATTATTTACCCTATTGTTGATAGTCAATGGGTTAGTCATGTTCATTGTGTTCCTAAGAAAGGAGGAATTACTGTTGTGCCTAATGATAATAATGAGCTTATTCCCCAAACAATAGTAGTTGGTTATAGAATGTGTATTGATTTCAGAAAAGTTAACGAAGTTATTAAGAAAGAGCATTACCCGCTGCCTTTTATTGATCAAATGTTAGAAAGGTTGTCTAAGAAGACTTATTTTTGCTTTCTTGATGGATACTCTGGGTTCTCACAAATTTCTATTAAACAACAAGATCAAGAGAAACCACTTTTACGTGCCCTTATGGAACTTATGCTTATAGGCGTATGCCTTTTGGTTTGTGTAATGCTCCTGCTACTTTTCAAAGATGCATGCTTGCTATCTTTCATGGTTTTTGTGAGGAAATTGTGGAAGTATTCATGGATGATTTTTTCATCTATGGAACTTCTTTTGATAATTTTTTGCACAACCTTGATAAAGTTTTGCAGAGATGCAAAGAAACCAATATTGTTCTTAATTGGGAGAAATGCCACTTCATGGTTAATGAAGGAATTGTCCTTGGTCATAAAATTTCTGAAAGAGGCATTGAAGTTGACAGAGCCAAAGTTGAAGCAATTGAGAAAATGCCATGTCCTAGGTATGTCAAAGGTATCCGTGGTATCATTGGTCATGCTGGTTTCTATAGAAGGTTTATTAAAGACTTATCCAAGATATCAAAACCTCTTACTAATCTTCTCCAAAAAGATGTACCTTTTGTGTTTGATGATGATTGTAAGGAAGCATTTGAAACTCTAAAGAAAGCTTTAATAACTGCTCCTATTGTTCAACCACCTGATTGGAATTTACCCTTTGAAATTATGTGTGATGCTAGTGATTTTGCTATAGGTGCTGTTCTTGGACAACGAATAGATAAAAAGTTGAATGTTATCCATGATGATAGTAAGACTCCTGATGCTGCTCAAAAGAATTATGCTACTATTGAAAAAGATTTTTTAGCCGTTGTCTTTGCCTGTGATAGGTTTAGACCTTACATTGTTGATTCAAAAGTTACCATTCATACTGATCATGCTGCTATTAAGTATCTTATGACAAAGAAAGATGATAAGCCTAGGCTTATTAGATGGGTGTTACTTTTACAAGAGTTTGATCTACATATTGTAGATAGGAAATCTGCTGAAAATCCTGTCACTGATAACCTATCTCGGTTGGAAAACATGTCTTTTGATCCCATGCCTGTTAATGATAGTTTTCCAAATGAACAATTGGCTGCAATAGAGGTAAGCTCGAGAGAGAGTCCTTGGTATGTTGATTATGCTAACTTTATTGTTTCCAAGTATTTGCCTCCAACTTTTAGAGCCCAGCAAAGAAGGAAATTCTTTTATGATTTAAGGCATTATTTTTGGGACGACCCACATTCATATAAAGAAGGAGTGGATGGTATTATGCAAAGATGCGTTCCAGAATATGAACAAAAAGAGATATTGCGTAAATGTCATGGTAGTGCCTATGGAGGGCATCACGCTAGAGATAGAACCGGACAAAAGGTTCTACAATCAGGTTTTTATTGTCCTACCCTTTTTAAAGATGCAAGGAAGTTTATCTTATCATGTGATGAATGTCAACGAGTTGGTAATATTTCTAGACACAATGAAATGCCTATGAATTACTCTCTTGTTATTGAACCATTTGACTGTTGGGGATTTGACTTTATGGGTCCTTTTCCTCCTTCAAAAGGTTATAGTCATATTCTTGTTGTTGTTGATTATGTTACTAAGTGGGTAGACGCCATACCTACAAAAAGTGTTGATGGTGAGACCTCTTTAAAAATTCTTAAGGATGTTATCTTTCCTAGCTTTGGAGTACCTACGTATCTTATGACTGATGGAGGTTCACATTCGATTCATGGTGGTTTTAGGAAGATCCTTGCTAAATATGACGTTAATCATAGAATTGCTTTAGCTTATCATCCCCAAACTAGTGGGCAAGTAGAACTATCAAATAGAGAAATTAAATCTATCTTGCAAAAGACTGTTAATAGATCTAGAAAAATTGGGCTAAAAAATTGAATGATGCTTTATGGGCTTATAGAACTGCTTATAATAATCCTATGGGAATGTCTCCTTACAAAATGGTTTATGGAAAAGCTTTGAAAGAACATTTCATGTTTTCCTTTGTTTTGTGTGTTAGATAACAATACTATGGAGACTTTTCATGTGTGCTAAGTGTGTAGGAAGTTTTGAGGGGGGTCGGATAATCCGCCCCTCCAAGGGCCGGATAATCCGGCCTACCTCATCTCTCAAGGAAGCCAAGGCGCGCCGCTCTGTGTCCAGTCGGATTTTCTCCCGGAAAATCTGAACTGGGCGGTTTTTCCTCCCAGGCCGGATAATCTGGGTTTTGCAAGGGCCGGATAATCCGGCCCCTAGTTTTCGAGCAAAAGGAGCCAAGGCACGTCGCTCGGTATCCGGTCGGATTTTCTCCCAGAAAATCCGAACTGGGGCGGTTTTTCTTCCCCAGGCCGGATAATCCGGCCTTCGCATAGGACCGGATAATCCGCCCCCCAGAAGTTGATCAAGGACAAGCTCAGCGCGTCTCACTGTGAGGGGGCGGATTATCTGCCGGATATTCCGAGTCTGCTGCGGTGTTTCCCCAGAACGGATAATCTGGCCCTCACTTGGGCCAGATAATCTGGCCCCCAAAGTGTGCAACGGCTGGTTTTTGGAAAGGGGTATAAGTACCCCTTCTTCCCCAACGTCCAGAACTCTTGATTCACTCGAATTTGACCAGACCTTGTGCAAGAGCTCTAAATCTCGATCTCCCACTTCAACCACCCGAAGGTCTTGATCTTTGGTGGAATTGAAGGAGGAGAAGTTCATCATCAACATCAAGAATCAAGCGCTTCAACTCCTCCTCATTCACTTGGAGAAATCCCTGATCTAGCATTCTTGTTAATACCTAGATCTTGTTATTGTATTTGACAACTTTGTTCTTGTGGCAGCTTATTGTCATTTCGGGAGCCTCCAAGGTGTTGTGGAGTTGTTGCCCCGCTAGTTGTGTAAAGGCGTCGGTGCCCGCCTCGAAGGGTACCTATAGTGGAAGGTGGATCAGGCCTGTTGTGGTGATATCCATCGGAGAACAGGGTGAGGCCTTTTGTGGCATGGTGGTCTTAGTACCGCCCACCCCTCCAACGCAGACGTACTTCCCTTAACAAGGAAGGAACTGCGGTCAAACAAATCATGTGTCTCCGCGTGCTTCACTTCGGTTCACTCGTTCCTCTTCCACTCGCTCTTTACTCGCTAGTAGATAGGTTTGCATATAGGGAAATTCCACACATTAGTTTATCAAGAGAATTTACCTTTGTGCTAAGCCTAAAATTGAAAAATAATTAAAAATTGGTGTAGCACCTATTCACCCCCCCCCTCTAGGTGCCCATACGATCCATTTCAATTGGTATCAGAGCCCCGGCTCTTAATTCGGGCTTAACCGCCTAAGAGTAGTATGGGTACCAGGGATGATGGAAATGAGGCTGTGGATAAGGTCACAATGGATGATCTCAAGTCATTGGAAACAACCTTGTTGAAATCTTTTGAGGCCAAGATGGAGGAGATGAATCAAATGATTGCTCGCCTTACATCATCCATAGCCCCATCTCCATCCTCCTCTGAGGCTCCCACACCATCATATAAGGAAAAGGGTAACACCGGATCCAAGGATGATGATGTGGAAGGTGAAAAACTAAATGGCTCCACCTCCAAAAAGGGAAGTGGTAAGGAGGAATATAGTGAGGTTCGCCACGTATATTCCCCCGACCCACCTATCCCTCATCCTCATATAAACAATAGGGTGACCCACCCAAGCTCACTTCATCTTCTTTTAACCAATGGAAATTTCTAATGAAATCTCATGTTTGCAACTCCTCTATTGAATTGTGGAGGATTATTGAAGAAGGTCTTCATATTGGAGATCAAACCAATCTAACAAGAAGGGAAGTTATGGATAGCCAGTTGAATGCCACTGCTTCCACATGATACAGCTGGGTGTGGGTCCCAAGGACATGCCACACATTGAACATCTCAACACAGCTAAAGAGGCGTGGGATGCTCTTACGGACCTTTTTGTTAGAAATGAAAGCATGAGAAGAAACCGGTATGATGCCCTGAGTAATGAAGCTGAGGGATTCTACATGTTGGATGGTGAAAACCATGAGGACATGTATAGAAGACTCAAGGGCATCGCAACAACATTTCGGAAGCATGGGGCCACTCACATTGATGATGCATGGATAAAAACAAAGTATGTGAGTGCCTTAATGCCTTTCGAACCGACGGATTTGAAGAGCTTGCAAGGTAGACACAACTATCATCAAATGACATCCAATGAAGTCATGCAAGAAATGGCGCCATTCAAAGTGGCGGCAAAGAATGCTGAAGATGCCCGTGCTCGGGCCATTGGAATGCAAAAGGGTGTCAATGTGGCTCTCAAAGCCAATGTTGTTGAGCAAGAGGACGATGAAGGAGTTTTTGAGAGGGTATCCATGGACTGCCCCGATGAGGTCAAACGTGCTCATGGTGAGTACATGGCATTCTATGCAAGGAACTTTTGGAAGGACCCTGCCAAAGCCAAGTCTAAACTTGAGCGCAAGAATGGGTCAAATGGAAGAAGAGAAAGTGGCCCAAGATTGAGAACTTGCTTCAATTGTGGAGATAGACTACACTTTGTAGCCAAGTGTCCTTATCAAAATAGAGAAGACAATGGTGGCAGGCTCATTCTCAAAGAGAAATCCAAAGCTCCGAAGAAGAAGCCTTTTGCTAAAAAGAATGGCCCTTTCAAGAAGCAACCCAAGATGGTCCTTGTAGCTCAAGAGGAATACTCCTCCGCAAGTGAAGATGAAGAGGATGATGATAGTTCCCATGAAGTGGCTGCTATAGCCACCACATCGACTCCCTCCTCTCTCTTCGACTCGCCAAACGAGAACGCCATCAACAACAACGCCACTTGTCTAATGGCAAGAGGATCCAAGGTATCAACTTCTAACTCCTCATTTCCTAAGAGTAAAATAATTTTGGATATGGATGATCATGAAAGTCTTGAAATGAAAGAAGAAGTTATTGCCTTGGATACTTTTTTCACTAACCTACAAGGTGAGCACAAACTCCATTTTGATGCTCTTATGAGTCAACTTGCTCAAGCCGAATATCTCCTTGAAGAAAAGGGCAGAATTGAAAGGGAAGATGCCTTGGAGATAGCCTCTTTGAAGAATTCCTTGGAAGAGGAAGAGGAAACTCGAGTTTCTTTGGAAGAAAGACTCGAATCCCTAGAGGAGTCACCAGAAGAAGCTATAGCTCAGCTCATTAAAGAACGTGACCATGCTCTTGCCAAGGTAAAGAAACTAAAGAAAGAAAAGATTGATTTTGGGGCTGTTCATGCTAGACTTTTGGAGAAGTTTGATGATCTTGAAAGTGCTCACAAGGCATTGAAGAGTGATCATTCTACTCTAAATGAGTCTCATGACCAGCTCCAAACTCAATTGAAACGGTATGATGTGCCAAGTACCTCCTCTTCATCCTTTGGAAAAGAAGATCTTGCAAGGAGTTCTCAACACAAAGGTAAAGGGGTTATTGATGAGGCACTGAGCAGGCAAAGGACAAACAACAGTAAAGAAGGTCTTGGTTACATACCCAAGATAAAGAGCAAGAAAAACAAGAAGAAGAAGAAGAAGACTGCTCAATCGAAGACTAGCAACATTACCAATGACAAGACTAATTATGATGGTTTTGCAGTGTCGGGGGGATTATCCCCGGGTACCCCAAAGCAGCACCCAAGACAGTTAAAAAAGGCGAGACGCCAATAAAAATAAAGACAGACAAGCAACACCAGGTTCTGGGCCGACTGGAGCCACCCAGCCGGCCTGCCTCGCCCATTCCGGTTGGCCCCTCCACCAACCGGCTCCCGCGGCGCCCTTCTCGTCCGGCTGGGCCACCCCAGCCGGCCCCCTCGTCCTCGCCCCGGATGGGCCTCCCCCAGTCGGCCTGCCTCGCCTCCCCCGGCTAGGCTACTCCCGCGAGGCCCGCCCGGCCTTCGCCCCGTTGTCCCGCCTCGCCCGACTAGGCGTCCACCGCCTCCACGCAGATGGGCCGCTGCCGCCTTGCCCGGCTGGGCTGTTACCCGGATGGGCTCCCACCGGCTGGGCCTTGGGTGACTCTAGGCCGGCTCGCCCAGCTCCCGTCGCCACCGTCTCCCCGGCTGGGCCTCCCCAGCCGGATCGCACCCCTGGCTCTGCCGGCTCGCTGGGATCGATCGATCCCTGCAGCCGGTCCTCTCTGAGGCACCTGGCAGCTCCCTCCTGCTGCTGCTATCGATCAAGACTAAAGACAAGTACGAGATAAGGAGGACAGGAAGACAGACATCGACAAGACCGAAGACACTACCGCCATGCTGCTTACCTATGCAATAGTAGACACTATG
The DNA here is from genome assembly GCA_910589775.1 of Avena eriantha. Lineage (NCBI taxonomy): Eukaryota > Viridiplantae > Streptophyta > Magnoliopsida > Poales > Poaceae > Avena > Avena eriantha. The sequence goes on along the minus strand of OU342740.1, from coordinate 522,438,869 downwards.
TATGACACCATATATACTTTATCAGATGACATAGGCAATAGTACTAGTTAGGCAAGTGGGTCCCACCATGTCTCTTGGCCACCTTTATAAGGCAAGGGAGGGACTCACTCACAGGGGACTGACTCATTCAGGCATGGATCGATCGATCACTTCCATGGAGCTAGCTCTCCCTGCTAGCTCTCTCACCTAGAACACACACACTAGCTCAGTTAGACAGGGCGTGTGTTGACGGGAAAATGCATGATTCTCCTCATCGAAGGAAAACTATTATCTCTTCAAAAATGATTTTGGAGCTCCTTCATGTGGACCTTTTCGGACCTCCATCTCATGCAAGCCTCGGTGGGAAGAAGTATTGTCTAGTGATTGTTGATGATTACTCAAGATACACTTGGGTTTATTTCTTCAAGTTGAAGAGTGAAACTCAACAAACTGTCATCGACTTCGCCAACGAGGTTCAACGTCAACACAACGTCCCCATTCTGGCTATAAGGAGTGATAACGGCTCGGAGTTTAAGAACTACACCTTAAATGAATTCCTAAGTGAAGAGGGGATAAGACATCAATATTTCGCTGCGTACACCCCTCAACAAAATGGTGTAGCCGAGAGGAAGAATCGAACTCTAATGGACATGGCAAGATCAATGTTGACCGAATTCAAATCTCCATATAATTTCTGGGCTGAAGCAATCTCTACTGCTTGTCATTCATCCAACCGTTTATACCTCCACAAGATTTCGGACAAGACTCTGTATGAAATACTTACCAGTAACAAGCCAAACATCTCATACTTTCGGGTATTCGGGTGTAAATGTTTCTTTCTTATTAAAGGAGTTCGTTTATCTAAGTTTGAATCTAAGGCTCTAGAAGGTATTTTTGTTGGTTATGGTGCCGAATCCCACACTTATAGAGTCTACAATAAGCTCTCCGGAACTGTTGTAGAATCTTGTAGTGTGGTGTTCGAGGAAAACGACGGTTCCCGTGTGGAGCAAGTTGGTGTTTGTGATGTAGATGTTGAAATACCCCAAGATGCCATAAGAAGAATGGGCGTGGGATTCTTCCGCCCCATTGAGGAACCCCTTGTGGCGGACCGGGAAGGACAATGCTCTACTCATATAGAGCCCTCATCTACACATACGCAGCATGCTCCAACCACGGGGGCAACTTCTACACCATCTCCATCAAATTTTGAAGGTCAAGTTGCTTCAGAAAGCTCCAGGCCGGATTTTCTGGTGGATACCGGATTATCCGGCCACCCCGCTCTAGCTGACCATGCAGCTCCTGGGGGTGAAGATATCAATACAAGCTCCAGGCCGGATTTTCTGGCTGACCCCGGATTATCCAGCCCCTCACTAGTTTAAGCAAGTCCCAGGCCTCATGAAGAAGCTGCGACAAGTACTCCCAGGCCGGATTATCCGGCCTCTCCATCGGCCGGATTATCCGGCCCTGACTCTCCAGTTCTACAGCCTCCTATTACGGCTATGGATTCACCTCAAGGGCATGCTTCTCCATCACCTGCTATTGATGTTCCAGTTACTGATCAAGGGGGAGAAAATGCTTCCAATGAAGACTCAAGTGATGAATCCCCTCCACCAAGAGACAACAAACTTATTGAAATTCGTCGCAAGGCTCGGGCTGATCGTAACCTTGAGTTGAGGGGTCACATTCTCGACAAGGTTGTTGGTGATCTTCGACGAAGGGTGTCTACAAGAAGAGAATTGGCCAGTTTTGGTGAGCATGAAGCTCATATGTCCATGGTGGAACCTAAGAAGGTCTTTGAAGCTCTTGAAGACCCAGACTGGGTTGTTGCTATGCATGAAGAATTGAATAATTTCGAGCGCAACAAAGTCTGGAAACTAGTGGAGAAACCCAAAGAGTGCCACAATGTTATCGGCACCAAGTGGATTTTCAAGAACAAGCAAGATGAGAATGGCATTGTTGTGAGGAACAAGGCAAGACTTGTGGCACAAGGTTACTCCCAAGTTGTGGGCATCGACTTCGGCGAGACCTATGCTCCTGTGGCTCGCCTTCTGTCCATCAGTATCCTACTTGCTTATGCTGCTCATAACAATTTTAAGTTGCAGCAAATGGACGTCAAGAGTGCCTTCCTTAACGGTCCTCTACATGAGTTGGTATGTGTAAAGCAACCCCCGGGGTTTGAGGATCCTAACTTCCCGAACCATGTCTACAAACTCAATAAGGCACTCTATGGCCTTAAACAAGCCCCACGTGCGTGGTATGAGCACCTTAAAGAGCTTTTGTTAGATCGTGGCTTCGAAGTTGGGCAAATCGACCCCACTCTTTTTACTAAGAAGGTTAAGGGGGAGATCTTCGTATGCCAACTATATGTAGACGATATCATTTTTGATTCTACTAACAAAGCTTTTAACGATGAATTTTCAAAGCTTATGACTGACAGGTTTGAGATGTCTATGATGGGGGAATTACGGTTCTTTCTTGGATTCGAGATCAAGCAACTTAGAGAAGGAACCTTTATTAATCAAGCAAAGTACATCCAAGACATGCTCAAGAGATTCAAGATGACGGATCTAAATGGTGTCGCTACTCCGATGCAAACAAAGTGTCATCTCGAACTCAACCCTCACGGTAAAGATGTGGACCAAAAGGTATACCGGTCCATGATCGGCCTCTTCTTTACCTCTGCGCATCTAGACCCGATATTGTGTTGAGTGTGGGAGTGTGTGCAAGGTATCAAGCAGCTCCTAAAGAAATCCACTTAGTGGCGGTCAAAAGGATCTTTCGATATTTGGTTCATTCCCCCAACTTTGGTCTCTGGTATCCCAAGGGCTCCAATTTCTCGTTATTGGTTATACTGACTCAGATTGGGCTGGTGATAAGGATGATCGGAAATCCACTTCTGGAGCTTGTCAATTCTTGGGAAGATCTCTTGTATGTTGGTCCTCCAAGAAGCAGAATTGTATATCTCTCTCCGCCGCCGAATCTGAATATGTTCTGCTGCCAGCGCTTGTACTCAATTATTGTGGATGAGGCAAACTTTAAAGGAATACGGTGTCAATTGTGACAAAGTGCCTCTTTTATGTGATAATGAAAGTGTTATCAAAATTGCGTACAATCCAGTTCAGCACACAAGGACGAAGCATATTGAGATTCGGAATCATTTTATTCGTGACCATGTTGCTCGAGGCGATATTGATCTATCTTTTGTGAGCACGAAGAACCAACTGGCGGATATTTTTACAAAGCCACTTGATGAAGCAAGATTCTGCTATTTGAGGAATGAGTTTGTCTTGATTCCGGGAGTTTGTCTTGATTACCCATGCACTCACTCGTACATCTCAATCCTTAATTGGTCTAGGTGTGGGCTTGGATATAGGGGGAGTGTGGTCCTAACTCATTGGGCTAACCCTCCCCCCATAATGCCAATAGCAAGTTATATCATTTATCTTAATATCATGTTGTGATATGTGAGCTTATTGATGAGTATTGGTCGTGAACCCAAGATATATCTTCACGGTGTCACACCATACACTCCAACAAGGTGGCTTCGGCCATCGCCCTCTCCCTTGTGGAGAATTGGATCTTTTTGGATGTTATTTGCTCTCTCATGTTCTTATGGGAATCACACTCAATCTTGGCTTTTATTTGATTTGGATTTTGCAATTTTGATTGTCTAGTACCATCTCAGTTTGGCTTTCTTAATCCTAAGCCTTCCCTACCCTTAAGCCATCTATTCTTGCACACAAGTCCCTTGTACACCTTGTGGGGGTGTTGTTTGGGGAAGGTGACACTGAGGAGCTTGAAGATGAGGATGAGGAAGAGCATGTAGAAGAGGACGAGGACGAGGACTATGATGTGTGATCCCATGGGGCGCTAGCATCACTCTTCTCCCTTTTTGGTGTCTCGATGCCAAAGGGGGAGAAGTAGTTCTATTAGGTTGTCCGTGGATTTGCATGGGTCGGGCATAAGCACTTGCACTTTTTTATTCGTTATTTCTTGCTTATGCCCATTTAGCGTTGAACTTTTAAATTCGTGGTTTGTGTTTTGTGGTACCTGGATGATACCTATGGACTTCATATCATGGATTATGCTCATGGCTATATCTATTCATATCCTATTGCTGGAGGTTTATCACGGAAGACGCGCGCTCATAATGGTTATCCAATAATAATTGTGATTTTTGTCAAGGATGCCTATTCTCTACTTCGGTGGTATGTGCTTTTGCCCTTATGTCTATGGAATAGATTCACCTATTTGTGTGCATTTGTATTCCAATGCAAAACTCTATTATGCACACATTGAGGGGGAGTCCCTTTCATAGTTATCTATGTTTGTCTTGTGTCTTTCTCCTGCAAATCCTGGTATTGTCATCTAACACCAAAAAGGGGGAGATTGAAAGAACATTTCATGTTTTCCTTTGTTTTGCGTGTTAGATAACAATACTATGGAGACTTTTCATGTGTGCTAAGTGTGCAGGAAGTTTTGAGGGGGGCCGGATAATCCGCCCCTCCAAGGGTCAGATAATCCGGCCTACCTCGTCTCTCAAGGAAGCCAAGGCGCGTCGCTCTGTGTCCAGTCGGATTTTCTCCCGGAAAATCCGAACTGGGGCGGTTTTTCCTCCCCAGGCCGGATAATCCGGGTTTCGCAAGGGCCGGATAATCTGGCCCCCAGTTTTCAAGCAAAAGGAGCCAAGGCGCGTCGCTCGGTATCCGGTCGGATTTTCTCCCAGAAAATCCGAACTGGGGCGGTTTTTCTTCCCCGGGCCGGATAATCCGGCCTTCGCATAGGACCGGATAATCCGGCCCCCAGAAGTTGATCAAGGACAAGCTCGGCGCGTCTCACTGTGAGGGGGCGGATTATCTGCCGGATATTCCGAGTCTAGGGCGGTGTTTCCCCAGACCGGATAATCCGGCCCTCACTTGGGCCGGATAATCCGGCCCCCAAAGTGTGCAACGACTGGTTTTTGGAAGGGGTATAAGTACCCCTTCTTCCCCAACGTCCAGAACTCTTGATTCACTCAAATTTGACCAGACCTTGTGCAAGAGCTCTAAACCTCGATCTCCCACTTCAACCACCCGAAGGTCTTGATCTTTGGTGGAATTGAAGGAGGAGAAGTTCATCATCAACATCAAGAATCAAGCGCTTCAACTCCTCTCCATTCACTTGGAGAAATCCCTGATCTAGTATTCTTGTTAATACCTAGATCTTGTTATTGTATTTGACAACTTTGTTCTTGTGGCAGCTTATTGTCATTTCGGGAGCCTCCAAGGTGTTGTGGAGTTGTTGCCCCGCTAGTTGTGTAAAGGCGTCGGTGCCCGCCTCGAAGGGTACCTATAGTGGAAGGTGGATCAGGCCTGTTGTGGCGAGATCCATCGGAGAATAGGGTGAGGCCTTTTGTGGCGTGGTGGTCTTAGTACCGCCCACCCCTCCAACGCAGACGTACTTCCCTTAACAAGGAAGGAACTACGGTCAAACAAATCATGCGTCTCCGCGTGCTTCACTTCAGTTCACTCGTTCCTCTTCCACTCGCTCTTTACTCGCTAGTAGATAGGTTTGCATATAGGGAAATTCCACACATTAGTTTATCTAGAGAATTTACCTTTGTGCTAAGCCTAAAATTGAAAAATAATTAAAAATTGGTGTAGCACCTATTCACCCCCCCCCCTCTAGGTGCCCATACGATCCATTTCAAGCTTGTCACTTGCCTTTAGAATTAGAACACAAAGCTTATTGGGCAGTGAAAAAACTTAATAGAGATTTCAAACTTGCCGATAAGAAAAGATTGTTTGACTTGAGTTCTTTAGATGAGTGGAGAAGTGAGGCATACGAAAATGCTAGACTCTTTAAATAAAAAGTTAAAAGATGGCATGATAGGAGAATTCTTAAGAGAGAATTTCATGTTGGTGAGAAAGTTCTATTGTATAGGTCTTGTCTCATAATTTTTGCAGGGAAACTACTTTCAAAATGGGAAGGACCTTTCATTATTAAAGAGGTGTACCATTCAGGTGCAATAAAATTTTCCTCCTTAAGAGACAATACTACACAAGTGGTGAATGGTCAAAGACTCAAGCATTATATTTCTGGAGATTCTTACAATGAAGATATTGATATAATCCAAGTGGTGACTCCGGAAGAATTTATTAAAGGCCAAGTTTAGAGACCTGCAGAGTCCATTTTCGAATAGGTAACAGTTTTGGTAAGAAAATGTCCGCGAAAAACCTCTCAAGTTATATTTTTGCAGTTTTTATCTAACATGGAAATTAATGAGTCAAAAGAGGGACAGAGATGGAGCCCGGGTGGCTCACCACCCCATGGCGCGAGCCCACCTAGCCGCGCCACCAGGGGGTGTGGCCACCCCGGAGCCCGTCTCCGACCCGTTTTCTCCCAGTACTTTCCTTTTGTTGTTAAGCTTTGTAATATATAATCCCCCGGATCTCCCGAGGTCCGTATACCATGTTCTCGTCGTGTTTTCGTTTTGATATGTTTCTAACAGGAAGATTCTTAGTTTTGGAGCCACAATGTTTTCCTCTGGATCACCCAAGGAGGATTCATCCGCGGATATCATCAACCCATACATGTTTGAGTTGAAGATTCACCCCAAGGAGTTATTGCTTGAAAATGGAAAGGTACAGATAAAAGAGGTTCAGGGCCCTAAATGAGAAGGTAGTCTGGAGGACAGGATGGAAGCGTTGGAGCAAGAAGTCTTTAGGTATAAGAAGATGGCAGAACGTGAAGTGGACATCATTCACAAGATAAGTTCAGAACTCATTGCCGATCACAAGAAGGAGACTACTGAGCTTAGGGATGAAATTATATCTCACTCCATTGAACAACCAACTACAAGCACAGCTTTATGACATACAAAATCAAAACTGTGAGTATGAGGCTAGGTTCAAACATATAAGTTCTGCTGCTAGTTTCAGGATATTGGAAACCAAGATGTCTTTTGTCGATGGAGAACCTTTACCTTGGAAGTCGGATGATGATGAGGGAACACCACCCCCACCGAAGTAGTAATTCGTCATCAGATTTTGGCATCTCCTTGGTTTGTTCCAAGCTTGGGGGAGTGCCGTGGTATCATATCATTATCTTTCATCTTTTTACCTTTTTCGTAGAGTCATATCATGAATAGAGAAGTTATCATATAGGATGGTTTGCATTATGGAATTATCTCCCCTCTAGTTACGTATCTATGTATCCCTTGGTGTGAGTTTCCGTTATGGAATATTAATGAGAAGTTCTATCATTTACTTTTTGCACATCTTATTTTAGTTTGCAAATTTCTGTTATATGATTTATCTTGTTGTTAGTATGGGTATCACTTTGGGATCATTAAGTAAATTTAGATTGGTTTTGGCAAACCTAGCTCTGGTCAGCAGTAACATATTTGAGGATTGAATGAAAAAAAAAAGATACTTTTAGATATATAATTTCATCATCTTTCTTTCTTGTTTGGCTCATAAGCTTAGTATTCTCTAATTAAGATCTTTTGTGCTTCCAAGGAAGATTGCATGTTTGTTTCTAGCACTTGTATGTGTGTTTGTTTCCTTCAACTCTTATTGCTTGCTACCCAGCCTTGCTAGCCAAAAACCTATACTGAGAGGGAATGCTTCTCGTGCATCCAATCCTAAAACTAAAACCTATGCCATTTACGTCCACCATATCTACCCATTAGTATTATTGCTATTCCAAGTAAATTCATGTTTTTATCTACCTTCCAAATTAAACTTGTTATGTGAAAACTAGTGATTAAAGCTCTCAAAAACTTGATGGTACACTTTACTTTCTTGAACTTAATAAACTTGAACCATTGCGTCCATCTATGTTGCGTATATGCTTGCACTTTATAAGTTGGGAATTAGCAAAATCATGGGGAACGCTTTCAACATTGCACTGATTATTCATTTGATATCATGATTCTTTTCTTTATGGATCCCGGCGGTGTGAAATAAAAGGGGAGCTTGTAAGCTCATGGAGTTTGTATATGTGTTAGAGAAACGCCTGGGCGGCTAGCCTAAGCCATGCCTAATCATGGTGGAAACTTACAGCATAACCATAGTGAGCATTATGTGAAGCATCCTCAATAAAAACCTATGCAAATACAAATAAAAAGATCGCTGAGATGCTCATTATCTGTTGCCTTGTCATTTTGATATGGGATAGCTCATGTATCATGGGGCAAGGGGTACCCCGTTGGCGATTCTCCATGATACACATGTACTTACAATGACAAGAACTTACTCGTGACTAAAGTTGAGTAGCATGAGGTCCGGTACTCGTAGGCAAGGGGCATGAGATTTTCGACTTATAACTTGTCAACCATATCCTCAAATTTGTTTACTTTAACCTTAATCACCTAAAAGATGCTTATGATAAGGGCAATGAGATCTCAAAGCTAGTAAGTACCATAATTTTTGGAAGCTCTTTATGAAACTTGAAATCCCTGCTTCCCTTTGCAAAGGGTCTATCTTTTACTTTTAAGTTGAGTCAGTAAACCTATTCCTTTCTATCTTAAGCAAGCATTTGAGTTGTTGTGATTCAATCATTCATATGACGATTTATTCAATCATGTTTCTTATATGGTCACACTACTCTTATCTTAGTGAATATTACTTTGAAAGCTATCATTGAAAACCCATTATGTTTCACTCCTGCAACTTTTTAATCGTTCTATGACCAAGAACAAAGTTTGCCATTACCAATTATGATTTACTTTATGCATATTTATTGTGTTTCCCTTACTCATTGCAAGTTAAGTTATACAATAGTGAGTTGTTTTCTATTATAATTTGTGTATTGATGAATGTGATGCTTCTTGTCCGTATTCTCTTTATCGACACTTCACTCCATAAACCTATGGACATGTTTATTGAGCTCAATTTTCGCTTGGGGACTTCATCGAGATCATCATCATCATCTCCACCATCATCTCCACCAGCACCATCATCACAACTCCATACCGCTGTAACAATTGGGTTGAATCTTGCATAGTTATTAGGGGAAACTTTCCCGGTGTTGATTACTTGTTGTGGTTGATACTATTGAGTAGAACCATTGAATTATTGTTCATGTTCAGTTTTTTACTTATTATTATTTCATCTCTGATCTTGATCCATATGATGTCTCATGAGTAGTTCGTTTAGTTCTTGAGGACATGGGAGAAGTCATGTTGTTAGTAGTGGAATTGTGTTGAGAAAGATTCAATGGTTTGATAATTAAGTTGTGGTGTTATTCTTCTAGTGGTGTCATGTGAACGTCGACTATATGATACTTCACCTTTATGGGCCTAGGGGAATGCATTGTGTATTTGGCTACTAATCATAGGGGTTGCCGGAGTGACAGAAACCTAAACCCCTATTAGGAAACCTTTGCACAAGGGAGTGTAGGATCTCAAAGTTTAAGGCTTTGGTTAGGTTTCTATCTTAATTACTTTCTTGTAGTTGCGGATGCTTGCAAAGGGTATAATCACAAGTATGTATTAGTCCTAGGAAGGTCAGTACATTAGCATAGGTTCACCCACACAACACTTATCCAACCAAAGAAGATTAATCAACTATATAAAACGAAAGCACTTAAGAGTATTCCCATGTGTTCTCAAGAACGTTTGGTCATCTTAAGTAATACAACCGGCTTGTCCTTTGCTAAAGAAAGGATTGGGCCACTTGCTGCAATTATTATTATTGTCTTTTATTTACTCACACTTTATTTATCTGTATTATCAAAAACTCCTAAAAATCCGTTTGCTAAGTATTTACAGAGAATTCTTGATCTAAGCCACTCGTCAACACCTTCTGCTCCTCGTTGGGTTCGACACTCTTACTTATCAAAAATACTGCGATACACCCCCTATACTTGTGGGTCATTAGACCTTATACAGGTGCTGCATCTAGCAACGTTGCCAAGTTCAAAACAAGGAAGCGCGAGCGAAGAAAAAAATTCTAGCATGCACACATTTCCTACACAGAGGAGGCTAACATGTGGGACCCATCAGTCTGTATAACCGCCTGATGTAGCAAGCAATGCTATCAAGTTCAAAACACGAAGACGCAGCCGAGGGCAAAATTCCATCATACACACGTTTCTTCTAATGACAGGATGACATGTGGGACCCAGCAGCATGATTGAATGGTAGATGCATCGAGTAGCGCTATCAAGTTCGGAACAGGGTAGCGCGAGCAAAGAAAAAAAATTCATCATACACACGATTCTTCTAATAAAAGGCTGGCACGGAGACCCATCAGCGTGACTAAACGACATATAGATTGAGCAACGTTATCGAGTTCAAATCAGGGAGGCACGAGCGTAGGAAAAAATCCATTATACACACGATTCTTCTAATCAGAGGCTGACATGGGGGACCTAGCAGCATGACTAAACGACATATAGATCGAGCAACGTTGTTGAGTTCAAATCTGGGAGGCACGAGCCAAGAAAAAAATCTATCATGCACACATTTCTTTTAATGAGAGGATGACATGTGGGACCTAGCAGCTTGATTAACAGCATATGCATCGAGTAACGCTATCAAATTCAGAACAGGGTAGCGTGAGCAAAGAAAACATGCATCATACACACTATTATTCTAATGAGAGGCTGACATATGGGACCCAACATCCTGACTAAACGGCAGAAGCATCGAGCAACATTATTGTGTTCAAATTAGGGAGGCGCAACCGAAAAGTATGATACTTGGAACTTATGAAGTTTGTGAAGGTATGTAGTTATGAAATTATGTTGTTTCATTTATAAGTTTTCGAATGATGATTCTTGAGACACTTATTTGATGTATATGCGATTCTTAAATTCGAGGAGTCATTCTCACCAAAGATAACCTTGTAAAGCGGAATTAGCATGAGAGTACAAAGTGTGTATTTTTTATCATGATGAGACAATTAAACACTTATTCTTCCAATGCAGGTTTGGTTGTTCTATATTGCCAGTCATCCAAGTAGCTTCTAGCTAGAATCCACCACGTAGTGTCACTAATATTTTTGGCAACTGATTACATGGTAATGATCACAAGTTCAGAAATTATTAGTGTGTGAGTGCTTGCCATTATTTGATCGCTTTGGCTACTAGAAATGATAAGGTTTTAAGAAGTGAGCCAGACTCACTTGGTTAGGGAAGTAGATGTACGACCCAGCCACCCAGGTTCAAATTCTTATGGACACGAATTTGGGTCCTTATTATTTAAAAAATCAAACTCGTTGTGGAGGCTTCCTCCACCGCTTTCCTTTCGAAGAAGAAGAAATCACAAGGTTTTTGACGATAAAAAAACTACTCTTATTGCAGGAGTTGCTTCGTTTATCGTCGTCTCTACAATGTTTGCAGAACCACGACCCATTTTCGAAAGTGTCTACATGGTTAGAAGACACGGTGAGGGATATGTTTATATAGCATGGATGACTAGCGTAATCTTTAGATCGATCCTCCGTCACCTTGGGCGTACTTGATGATTACATTACATGTATTTCACCCTTTTTTCGACTTGGGCTTGTTGTGTATGTCTGCATCCAAGTTATACAGAAGCCGGGTGTAAGATTAAACCCTTTAAGTAATAAAAAGACTCTTTACCAAATAAAAAAATATGATTATGAAGTGATGGCGATGATTTAATTACATGGGCTAGGTCATATATATTTTGTTTGTGCGAGACATGGCAACAGAACTACTTTACAACGGTCCCCGGTAGGAACCTATTCATACAATTTAATACTAACTAAATGCCACGCAAAGGAAAAAAGTTATTCATCGTGTTGTTTTAGGGGAAAAAATAAGCATAAAGACATTTCAAACAGAAATTCGTTTTGGAGGACGAGCTACACGTAGGACTTTATTTTCAAAGTATGAAAACACAAGTTCAAAGTTTCAAAAAATTCTGAAAAAAAAATTCTACATGCTACGAAATTGAAAAATCCATAACTAACCCAAAATACCTTATATTTTGGGCATAGCCTAAAATACCGGGTATTTCGAGTTGAGAGTTTTCAAGTTTATAAGGTACGTCATTATCTACATGTAGAATTTTTTCTCGGAAATTTTTGATACTTTGGACTTGTGTTTTTGAATTGTTCAAAACAAAGGTAACATGGAGCCCGAGCTCCAAACGTCCGCTAAATGATGTTATATGTGTGTACATAGCCTTCCTCGGGAACTTTTTGACGTGAATGGCAGGAGCTCTGCCCTTAAGCTTTATAGATAAAAGAGGAGAAAAGGTACGTGAAAACTGTACAGCTTTGTGCTCAACGGCACAAACTCAAGAAATCATAACCTCGACGCCAAAATGAACTGGGCGAGATCGGCCCTAATCAACTCAACTACCCTAGTTGGCGGGAGACTCTGCTTAAGGAAGATTCTGCGATTACGCTCATTCCAGATGTTCCACAAAATGTAGACTCCCAGAGTTAGCAACTCTTTTTTCCTGAGACCTCTCTCTGCCTTTCTCGGGAACTGATCGACCACTATGAGCAGAGATAACTAGCCATCCCCTTTTACCCATATTTTATTATTTTCATACTTAGCTGATTACGTTTTTCCTTCCTAAATACAAAATTAACCACATATTTTTCTTTACATATTTTTCCTTGCAACCTTAGACAAAAAATTCTTTCATATATTTCTTTGCGTTCCTTTTCGTGGGGAGACTGAGGTTGTGGATTTTACAAGTCAGTTTCTGTTGGCTCGGACTGAGGTTGTTCATCGTGAAACTCAACCAACTCAAGCTACAGATTGGGCTTGGTTTTCCTTCTTCGACCTATTGTGATTGTCGTTTTTCCAGCCGGTTTGGAGACAATCTTCAACAAGATGGAGTATATATTAATTAACTCCAGTTCGCTACATGCGGTAGCGGAAACGGACCGAGGGTTCTGATACAGAACTGACTGTGTAGTATGAGGTGGCTAGATATATATAGAGAGGATAACTGAAGAAAAACCCAAGTAAAACCCTTTGACGTCAAGATGTAAGTATGACGGAGGGTTTACCTTTTCTAAATCTCTAGTTCTTAATACACTATTTTCTTTCGCAAGTATAAAACATAGTGATTTACACATGGTGTGTCCACCTGCGTACCTGTACATATGTTGTGGTCCAGGTAAGTCTGTTTGTACTGTATATGTTGCGCAAGTTCATAATTATTTGGATGCATGGATGGATGCGCATGCGAAGATGGGTAGCTAGCTCGTGGCGGTAGCGTGTGGCCAGGTAAAATAATGACTGAACGGTAGTAGTACATGACAAATAATGCCACATATATGGTGGTACGACGTGCAGTGATGCATACATAGTTCCATTTACTTTTGGTCGTTTTACCCCGCACACACATGTGCTATACCTGTACTTTGATCTGAAATGGACGTGCGCTGTCTTCTGCTGTGCGCGCATGTAATACAGATCGTAAGGTAGTAGGAGTACTTATTTGACCAAGCTGAAGACTAGTAGATCATACGTACACAGCAACCACTAGTTAGTTCTTCAATACTACTAGTGTCAGATTAAGTGCTCAAAATTTTAACCGGCCGTCTTGAGATGTGATTACAAGCAGATCGACGACGCGGTTGCAGATATCTTCGCTCATGCATACATGGTGGCCAAAACTCATGGATTTTGTGTACTCTACATAATATGTAAAATCTAGTAGATTGATATAATACTCAAATGGTTCAATTATTAACTGGATACTTGCAGATACGAAAGTGACATGAGTATATATTTCTTTCGAGAAAAGTATATGCTACCTTATCGTCCTATTCTTATTCCTCTTCATCACCCCGCCGTCTGTTATCGATTGATTCCATATGTATGAACGTGCTCGTGGTATTCAAGGACAACAGGCATACAGCGATATGCTGCCTGGAGAAAAATATTGTCCGGCCTGCTGGTTCTTGATGTCGGATATATTTGTTTTATTCAATAAAATAAAAATTATATAATGAGGTGTGAACTCACTGTAAATGATCACAGACCATGACACGACCGATAAGGTGCACCAAATGAATATATTGTACTACTACGTATTCAAATGACTTTTTTTAGGGAAAACGTATTCAAATGACTTTAGTAACCAATGACGTCGTTAGTGACATGAACGGCAAAACCCAACCAGTTATGTCTATAATTAAAAATTCGTTGTTTTTGCTTACAAACTAAGTTCCTGATCAAGCCTCTGCAAAAAGAACTCTTGATTCACACGCATGCATATCTCACTGACAATTGAGCCGTTTGAGCACAGAGATTTTGGTCATTTGAACTGGGTCAAATCACGGATGCTCCCTGATGATTCAGTTTAATTAGTGATCTATAATAATATAATCATATATCAACATCAAGTGGTTCTTAAACAAAAGCAAGAGCTTCCCCTAGGAAGCTTCTTTGGATCTGAATGACATCCCAGACATGGGATCGCTTGCGCGTTCCTAACCTTGTAACCTTATTTTAGAGATCTGCATTTCATAGTTTTGGGGCACAGATCATCCGCAGCCCCGTATTGTGAGGCATTTTTGGCGCAAATTACGACATGCTTGGTGGAGAGATAAAGTTCGATATTATCTCTTCTTGCATCTGACTGGTATTAAATTGAATACAACTTTTTTGAGATAAGATTAAACTAAACTGAGGCCGGTTGATCAAGTATGCACTTGTTCGTCAGCATAGTCGTTTGCATCTGAATTGTCGCTGACACCAAGAAATATAATTATATTCTTCAAGACTAGTTAAACTAGCATATTACATGTTCAAAGGAATACCACGATATCATATATGGTGACTGTGTTAACGTTCTTACTCCACAAGACTGCAAGTTGGTCATCAAATAATGAGGACTACTATTCAAACAAACAAACAAAAGATCATATTACACTCCAAATCTACTCATTCCGCGTTCATTCGATTTCTTGGGCATAGATATCACTTAAATCTTGACATTTTGTCATAAAGTGCAATATTGCATGCATATGTGCCTTCACGTTTTGAAAACAATGTGGGAAGTAACAACAAATATCCCGTACACATCAGTTGACTAGTCAACCGTAGATTCAACGTACACGCGTCTTTGTCTTTTTACCACTGCCCTGCAGAATATGTCAAGGCATGTATCAAGCACCTTGGTAGACTTAATTACCAAAGAATAACGATCTTGATCTGTTTGACTTAGGACACACTGGAATCAAGTCAAGGCCAAGAGTCTCACACCACACACACATTCAAGCATGCGGTATCTTTAGAGGGGTGTGCGCTAATGTTTCTTTTCAGCTGACAACTTACACGTCCTGTCAGTTTAAGGGTTTCTTATAATTCCCCTCGCTCTCTTGGTCCCAAAAAAGATTCCAAATTCCAGTGGCTATTATACTGCTAATGGCCACACACTAATTACTACTACTACTACTACTCAACGTTGATTGACTTATTGACACTTGCTGCAGAGTACTGTCGAAGAAGAGGCCTCCCAATCGGTTGTCCATCTATAATTTATGTGATCTCACAGAGCACCAGAAAGAATTGTTTTGGAGTTAGTTACGGGGAAGTGTCGCTGGATTGGAATTGGCGGCAGCCTGTCACTGCATTAGAAATACAGACCACCTCCTCATTGTTTAAGCCAACGCAGCTTAAACAAACCGGATGGAGTACAGTCTAGAACCCTAGATGGAATACATTTGTCCTGTGTGTGTCATGCTGTGATTAATGTGATCTGTTATGATTGATGGCTGGAGAATCTCAGCATCAAAGAGATGCCATTTCTTTAGTCAGGATGTGATCAGCTCAAGATCCAAACAGCTAGCTAGCTGTACATGAGCAAGTGCCCATGTCTGGTGATTATTTAAGAGCGCCTGCAGGAACTTAATTATGATAATGTACTGGCTAAGATACCTTTTTCTTGCATTTCAGATGGAATAACATGGGATTTGAGATCAATTAATCTCGCACAGGATACTATTTTGAGTGTAGCAAGAGACATCTTGATAACATTCCACACAGATTAAGCATGGATTATTTAACTGTTGATTAATCTACCCGTTAACATGCTCCTATAGATGATGAGATGCCCGTGCACTCATTATTCACCAGAAAGGAAAACCCTGAAGTTAGCCCATGTCAACTTCAATCGCTGGGATTTTGGTTAGAAAGTTTTTATGCAGGAAATTAAGCTACCTATAGCTAATTAACACACTCCTACTACAATTGCAAGCGTAATTTATAATTTATCTTCAAGCTTCCTTTGCTTGCAGCAAGATAAAAGAACAATCAATTAATCGCGCCAGCCAGAAAGATATGATTAAACACGCGAAGTAGTAGGAGAGATCCAAATAAATATGGAATAGTTAAATTAGTGCAGTGGTAGCTAAAGTAATGGCAAGAATTCTTGCTGTTTCAACTGTTTCTTCCGAATGGCATGCTGCTCATGCATGCCACTCTTGTCCTTTTTTCTAGATTCCCAATGCTAAGCATCGTCATGTAACTTTATGGGCTCGCAAGCTTGGACTAATCCTCTAGATCTTCTCGTGGCACTGTTGGGATAGATTAGTCGATCGGACGTGGTCCCTGCTTCGAGCTGTGGCAAAGGGGCAGCTAGCCCTAGCTAGCGCCTGTCCTGATGCGAGAACCGAGATACACTGCATTTCCCTTGTCCTGATGGGATCGAGGCAATAACTGTTTCCTCGAATTTATTCTAAGTTGATTTTACACAATTACTTTCACTGCTTTATGCGTGTTTAATTTGGTTTCATGGAAACAAACTACATGTACTCCTATTTGGTGTTTTTCGGTATGTTCGATTTGTGCCCAAAACTTACCTCGCGGATCAAAATTTTGATGCTTCTTTGGAAACAACCATCCAAGGCTTGGATTGGGAATGACCACCCTTGCAACAAGGTGGATATGGATTTCTTTTACGTGGCAACCACCATTATCATTGGTGATGGTCGCATTGCAATTTTTTGGCATGCGCCTTGGCTTCACGGTCTCAAGCCTAAGGACATTTCACCCTCCATTTTTGACATATCCACCCGAAAATACTTCACCATCAACAAAGGAATAAATGATGGTTTTTGGATTTCCAAAGTCAACACTAGCAAGGGCCTCACAACGCAACATATTACCGAGTTTGCTGAGACTTGGACAAAGATTAAGGAGGTTCACCTTGTGGAGGGACACCGAATGACATCACATAGAAATTCACCTATTTGGGCGCCTACTCGGTGGTTGTTGCATGCAGTGTGCATTTTGAAGGCATGGCTCGATCCTATATGTTGGAGGCGGTTTGGAATAATTGCCCCCCCCCCCCCAAATGCAAGCTATTCGCATCGCTCATCTTGCAAGAGGGGGTGTGGAGGACCGATCGTCTTCAAAAGCGGGGATGGCCGAATTACGGTCTTTGTCAACTTTTCAAGAGGGAGGACGAATCCACGATGCACCTCTTCTTGAAATGTCGCTCACCGTGATTGAACATCTCGTTGGTCCACATACACCTCTGCCAAAGAATGGTGGGAGTCCGTTATCTACACTAACAACACTAGAAAGAAGTCCTTGGCACCCCTCATCATGCTCGCATATTGGAAATTTCAAATTAGCGGAATGGTAGAGTTTTTTGCCAAGGTTTCTACCATGTTGTTCGTTGTTGTAGATAAAATTAAGTTAGAGCCGATGTTGTTGACTGCGGCGGGTGCTAAGCACTTGGGATCCATCATGCCGGAAGAGCAGTCTTTTGTGTACCCGAGCTTTTGCTCGGTTGTAAACTTTTTAAAACTGATTTTCTTATTAAATGAGAATGATGCAAAGGTTTTGACTCCGTTTCGGAAAAAATGGTGCTTGTTCTTTATAGTTGATTATTTGGCATGCACATGTCCTTTTGTACATTCTAGTTCATTGTGCTTGCCTAAAATGTTCAGATCATGGACAGGGGAAGCCAGGAATTACATTTAACTTGTAATCTTACTAAAACAGGCAGCCATTAATTCCAAAATGTAGGCACTTGTATGCTAGTAAAAAAAACACGTCCATATTTTTGGCTGTTTTTTGCTTGTGACGTGCAGGTCCAGGTCAAATATAGCTTTACTAAACTTTGCACACGCGCAAGCCTGTAAAATAACCTCACATCCATCATTTGTTTTGGTAGAAGTAGTAGTACGGGCGTTTTGCTGGGCCGGCCGGGCCAACGGGCGCAGCATTCACTCCCCAGTCCCATATTCCCAGTAACCGACGCCCTTTTTCAAAGTTCGTTACAGGATTGAAGGAGCGGCGACACCAACCTCCAGTTTTCACATCTTATCGTCATCATCATCATGCTATGATTTTGGATTTTGTCCAGCTAGCTCACGCCATTAACTCCCTTGCCCAACTCCCACGTTCCCTGGGCCGACGTCGGAGCTTAAAAAAACTCCCGGCGCCATCGCGTCGAGACCTCAGTTCTCGATCAGAGCTCGGTCACTCGGGCAAACCTAGCTAGCCCCGTCACCTGTCGTCACAGCTAGCTAGCTAGCTCGATCGATCGGCCAGTCCACTGCCATGCACAGCGCAGGCAGAGGCGTGGGCCAAGAGATCGGAATGAGAAGCATCCACCAGCTGCCATGTGACACACCGAACCACATTCTACTGCGAGGAGAAGCGTGCGGCATGAAATCGTTATTCTTTGGTGATTTCGGCTCCATGCTAGTTGGCGGTAAACACAGTGGTCAGATTATTAAATGATGCAGACACCACAGGTCAGATTTGTACGCCCTTGGTTTCAAAATATAAGATATTTTAACTTTTCTGAAACGAATGTATCTAGTAGCTTTTTTTTGGGTCTAAATTCGGAGTGAACTTACAATTAAAAGGGACCCATACACGTTCTTTTCACGAAAACTAAAACATTACATATCCTAGAACCGGGGGAGTAAGTCTATGTATTCTCAGCGAGTCACGGTTGCCAGCCCTACTTGATCGAAACGTCACAAGACGTGTTAAGTGAACCCCCCATGGTGCGTCATGCATGGCGGGAATCGATCGACATCTGCTCTCTGTACTTTGGTCTTTGGAGTAGCGAAACAGTTGCCGGAACGCGACGCGCGCGGCAACCCGATGCATGCATGGAAGCTACATTAATGCCGCGTGCGTGTTTAATGAAGGGAAGGAGCCACGCCAGCCACGCACGCACGCAAGCGTGTCCGGGGACCCGTGCGTGTGTGCAGCGAGGATCGTGTCGATTTGATTTGCTGCATCGCAGAGGCAGCGGCAGCGCTTTCCGTGCCGACCGGCCGGCCAGGGCGCGCGGCCTAGATGCACGCACACGCGCGTGCGCCTATCGACAATTACGGGCGCAAGTGAGTGAGTGATTTACTCATCGCTGAGTTTGAGAAAGTTGGTGGTGCACGGCGGATCTAGAATTTTACCAATTGGTATGCCGTACAAAAAAAATTGATGCTATTTGGACACCAATTCAATAAATAAGTGTAAATTTGCGATTATAATACAGTATAGAAGCAATAAATGATATTTAATTGAAAGATTAAATTCAAATAGTTTAAAACAACATATGATATTCTGAAATATGCATTAAAAAACTTCCAAATCTACTTGTTTGACTTGTCTTCCTCAATGATATGAAAGTCTCGATTATATTATCTTTATCCACTGCAAAGAACATATTTCTCTCTCACAATGTACGTGACAAGACAATCATCGAAGAGACTATTACTCATCTTTTTTTAACTTTGATTTCACTAAGGTCATTGCATGTCTCTCGAACAAAAATGCAATGTCTCCGCTTCTCTTGTTCAAGACTGAAAATTACCAGAAAAAATAGATGAGTACTAGTTTACTACAATTGGCAGTACATATTGCAAGTTTAATAAATCTCACATGCAACTAGAATGAAAGACTTTCACGGTGTTGTCACGAACTTGATGATTACCGGCTGCCGGGGAGGCGGCCGGCAAGACGGCTATGGGAGAATTCGCGTCCAAATGTTACTCCCTCCGTCCCATTTTAAGATGCGTATAATTTTGAACTCGCATACTAAGGACCATATGCATGGCTGTGGAGAAACGAATCCTGGACTGAAATACCCTCCCTCCATTAATAGTCTGCATGTCCCTTCGGTCTTAGTCCTTTCCTTTTCCCAAGCTCAACAAACAATGGCACTCTTAGCGCCAATTAGCTGCCAAATTTTCGTTTGATTTTTCCTAGTCGAGCTGCCAATAGGAGGGAACTAAACCATGGCGCCATTTTTGTAGAATTCGAATGAAACTATCAGCTTCCCTCTGCGCACTCTATAAATAACGCCATGGCACCGTGGAGCTATTCTCATCACGTCCCTTTCTTTGCTCTCTTTCTCCCCCATGAATACCAATGATTGTATGGGTAGTTCAACGGTGAAGAAAGCCAAAGGTTGAGCATCGTCCACATCGAGCAGGAGCAGGAGCATGCTTTAAGCTCGTCCATGGTAAACGCTACACCTGCTGCACCCAGAAGCACGCGCAAGTGGCATGGTCTTACCGGCCATTGCAGAGGCCAAGCCAGGCGAGGTGTTCCCAGCAGCAGTCAAGTCGAGGCGTCCGACGAACCTTTGGCCATGCAGCTGGCAGTAGGTGCCGTGCTGATTGCACACACCATGTAGCAGCCTGAGAGCCATGCGACGCAGCTCGTCGGCTCCTCTAGTCCTCTCACGGCGTAGCTCCCCACAGACGTGCATCTCGCCGCGACCGCCACGCAATCACAGCTCGCCGCCTCCACCTGCCTCCTCCTTGTCGCGGCGGCCGTCACACAGTTCGCCGCCAACACGCAGGACGCAGCCCATCTACTCCATCTTCTTCCTCCTGGCTATCTACAAGCCACGCCGTATCCATGCCACCGTCGTCGTCCTAGGAGTGGGAGGACGCACAGGAGATGGGACCGGCGAGAATACGAGGTGGAAGACGTAAAGAATAGTAAAGCTAACGTTTAGAATTAATTGGAGCGTTGCTAAACAAGGGTAAAAGGGTCCGTGAAGCTCTGATTTGGGCTCAGCTTTACAATGTGCATCCTAATTTGGGATTTCTGAGAAAAAATTATACGCATCTTAAAATGGGAGAGAGGGAGTAGGTGCTAGCGTGCTGGACTGGTGGTGTGCCCTGCGTCAATGGCCCTATTCCCGAAGCCCCAATCCAATCTAACCTGGTTGTGCATCGGAGTGTGGCGGCATGAACGTGGCCGCTGGAGGAGTAGGAGAGGGTTCCTTTAGATCGATCAGAGACGTTCTCGCGCAACACAGGTAGCTACTCCACTTTATCGTTGGCTCCCGATCGATAAGTACTCTCTGCGCCAGGCCGGTCAGATGCATGTTTTTCCTTCGCTGGTATACCCACATGGGTTGGGCCGCAGGGTATGTCGTGGCCCACCCGGCATACCCTGTAGGTCCGCCACTGGGATTATTACGGCAGCACCAGGGAGCGCCTTGCTGCGGAAGGAAGTACTTCCTTTGTTTCGTCCATGTCTAGCTAATCTAAACATCTCCTTTCTTTTAGATCATTCCTTGATTTTGCGGAGAGATTACAAACACCAACCCTACTCCCTCGAAAAGGCTTTCGTCCCGCGTTATAGATAAGTCAACACTGTTCTTGCTCATCTCATTAGTTTCTAGGGCCTTCTATTGATTATCCAATTGCTTGTAATTTGAAGACTATTAGTTGTGTTGGGGGAGGAGGAGGATATACAACCTCCCCGCTCCTGCCTATGGTGAACCTTTGAGGATAGTTTCAATCAACAGATATGCAACGAAAATAAAACAACGAGCACATGCACATGTGATACAAGGATTTACGTCGAAAAAACTCCTCAAGGTGAGGAGGAAAAAACTACGGGTGCAGACCAACCGGTCCACGCAAGCTTCACTATGAGCAACCTAGGTACAGAGTCTTCTCTAGAATATCTAGAAATATACAACACACTCAGCACGTTGCCAACCGGCAACAACAACAACAACAACAACAACAATAACAACAACAACAACAACAACAACAACAACAACAACAACAACACCAACAATAACAACAACAATTTGAGAGAAAGATTACAGTAAAGTAGAGTATCTCAGATTCTGTCCTCTTCGGTAATTAGCAAACTGCTCTTAAACCGCAGATCCAATCAGCACCAAACTTGGTAGACAAGGTTGCATACGAGTACCCAATATACACACCAAATTTTAGGTCAATCGGACACCGTTTGCTTAATCAAACTGTTTGTCTACCAAAACTGCTCTGTGCTGAAACTACAACAGTCCGAATTGAATAAACTGCTTCCAAATCTAAAGCTACAGTGACCCAAATCTCAAACCAGCTAACCATATCGAAGTACTCAAAGCAAGGAACGAGATCACCAAGTTAGGAGTCAATCCAAGCATGTTTGAGCCTCCAACACCAGCTTGAAGACAGACCGGTCAGATCTCAGAAATCTGGACAGAAATCACCTCTCCTTCTTCTTCCTCTCTTCTCACTAGGTTGTGGTGTTCTTGTGTGTTCTCTCACCCTCTCTCAGCAGCCACGATGGCTTGCTTGCTCAGCTTACACACTCACTGATTGAGTCACATAGCCACCAAGGGTGGCTAGGGTTTTCTTTTCTACTCCTCTCCCAAGGAGCACCTCAGCCGTTGGATACGAACATCGATCAACGGTTGAAACGTGTTGGACTTCACGGGCTAATGTTGGACTGCCAACACACCTCCATGTGGAGGGACATGGCCGAACAAACTCCCCCTCCCGACATCATGGATGGTCTCATTGCCAACCGGCAGTCATGCCGATGAGCCGACTGCATACCTCGAGCTTTCCCTTGTCGCCACCTTGGTCAACATATTAGCCCCATTGTCATCTGTGTGCACCTTCTCAATTTGCATTTGCTTGGAATTCAGCAGATCTCGAATCCAATGATAGCGCACATCAATATGCTTCGACCTCGAATGAAAACTTGCATTCTTACTTAGGTGAATGGCACTTTGATTGTCACAAAACAACATATACTTGTCTTGCTCAAAACCAAGCTCATAAGCCAATCATTTTAGCCACAATAGCTCCTTGCTTGCCTCAGTTACTACGATGAACTCAGCCTCTGTTGTGTTCAGCGCCACACACTTTTGAACCTACTTTGGCATGCCACTGCTCCCCTGAATAGGTAATCAAATAACCTGAAGTAGACTTCCTTCCATCGACATCTCCAGCCAAGTCTGAATCTGAATATGCAAACATCTTGGGCTCACTACCACCAAAGCAAAACTTCATATTAGTGCTGCCCCGGAGATACCTCAAAATCCACTTCACAGCTTTCCAATGTGGTTTTCCTGGATTGGACATAAATTTTCTCACAGTACTAACCGCTTGAGAAATGTCAGGTCGTGTGCACACCATAGCATACATCAAACTCCCAACCGCTGAAGCATAAGGAAATTTTTGCATTTCCTTTTCCATCTCTTCATTGGAGGGACATTGCTTTTTACTCAACTTGAAATGAGCTGCGAGTGGATAGCTCACTTCCTTTGCATTCTCCATCTTGAACTTCCAAAGTACCTTCTCAATATATTTCTCTTGAGACAAGTACAGCTTGTTGGATTTTTTGTCTCTCTCAATTCTCATGCCGAGAATACACTTTGCTGGACCTAAGTATTTCATGGCAAAACTTTTTCTCAACTCTTTCTTTAGCCTAGCAATCCTAGAGACATTTTTGCCAACAATCAAAATATCATCCACATAAAGCAATAACATGATAAAATCATCACATGAGAACCTCTGAATAAATACACAATGGTCTGAGCTACACCTCTTGTAGCCTTGCTCCCCCATGACAGATCCAAACTTCATATACCATTGTCTTGGTGCTTGTTTCAGGCCATAGAGACTTTCCTTCAATTTGCACACATAGTCTTCTTTGCCTTTAACAAGAAACCCCTCAGGATGCTCCATGTAGATTTCTTTCTCCAACTCTCCATGAAGGAAAAGTTGTCTTCACATCCATTTTCTCAACCTCCAAGTTGAGACTTGCTGCCATGCCAAGGATCATACGGATTGATGTCATCTTCACCACCAGAGAAAATATTTTATCAAAGTCAATACCTTTTCTCTAGCCGAATCCTTTTACAACTAGCCTAGCCTTGTACCTTGGATGTGACATGTGCTCTTCTTCCTTGATTCTGTAGACCCACTTGTTCTTTAGAACTTTCTTGCCCTTGGGCAACTTCACCAGCTCATAAGTATGATTCTTATGCACGGAATCCATCTCTTCTTGCATAGCATTATTCCACTCCTTTTTGTTCTCATCTTTCATTGCATCTTGAAAGCACTCAAGTTCTGAACCATCAAACAATAATACCAAATATTGGTCTGAATCGTACCTGGTGGAAGGAACACGGCCTCGGCTGGACCGTCTGAGTGGAACAGCTGGTGGACTATCTGGTTCAGGTGCTTGCTGATCATGATCATCTTCTTCAACATCATACTCTTGCTGCCGGGGAGCATTCTCACATGTACCACTATGTGCATCACCTTGCACATCTTCTGCATCATCATCTTCAATTTTTTCTTCAGTTGAATCTGCAAGAACTGGGTCAGAATCAGATCTGCCTTACTACTAATTTCGAGGAGCAACATGTACCGAAACTTGCTCCGAAACTTCACAATATCCTCAATTGTTTGGTCTTCAACAAACACAATATCACGGCTTCTCACAACCTTTCTTGCTATTGGATCATACAACTTATAGTTGAACTGATCACCTCCATAGCCAAGAAATATACACTATTGTGTCTTTGAATCAAGCTTTGACCTTTCATTTTGAGGGATATGAACAAAGGCCTTGCACCCAAATACCTTCAGGTGCTCATACAAGACGTCCTTTTCATAAAATACCATGTTTGGAACATCTCCTTGCAATGGATAACTTGGTGAGAGATTAATAAGATAAACTGCAGTCGACAAAGCCTCACCCCAATAATGTTTAGGCATCTTTGCACTCGATAGCAAGCATCTAACTCTCTCAACAATTGTCCTGTTCATCCTCTCAACAAGACCATTCAGCTGTGGTGTCTTCGGAGGAGTAAATTGGTGCCTAATTCCGTGCTCCTTGCAATAGGCATCCAATGGTCCAATATACTCTCCCCTGTTATCAAATAATGCACTTGATCTTCTTCTCAGTTTTCTCTCTCAATAGAGACATGGAATTGCTTTAACATACTTAGTACCTGATGTTTGTTCTTCAAAACATAGACCCAAACTTTCCTAGAGAAGTCATCAATAAATGTGACAAAGTACTTTGCTGCACCCAATGACCTCACCGACATTTTGCAAACATCGGAATGTATCAAGTCCAGCACCTCGGGCTTCTTGTGAGGAGGTTGACTCTTGAATACAACTCTATGTTGCTTCCACGCTAGACAATCTGAACATTTCTTGATGTGAACACCCTTCACACCTTTCAACAGATTTTTCTTCACTAGCACCGTCATCCCCTTCTTGAAGGAAATATGCCCTGAGAGGCAATAATAAAGTTGTTATTATGTATTCCTTATATATGATAGATGTTTATTTTGCATGCTAGAATTGTATTGATCGGAAACATAAATACATGTGTGTTTAATAAACAGAAAGGGTTCCTAGTTATGCCTCTCTTATAGACTAGCTTGTTGATTAACAAGATGATCAAGGTTTCCTGATCATGGACATTGGATGTTGTTAATAACAAGGTCACAACATTTGTGAAATGATGTGATAAACATGAAGGGAATATGCCCGAGAGGCAATAATAAAGTGGTTATTATCTTATTCCATGTTTATGATAAATGTTTATTTTACATGCTATAATTGTATTGATCGAAAACGTCAATACATGTGTGTTTAATAAACAAAAAGGGTTCCTAGTTATGCCTCTCTTATAGACTAGCTTGTTGATTAACAAGATGATCAAGGTTTCCTGATCATGGACATTGGATGTTGTTAATAACAAGGTCACAACATTAGTTGAATGATGTGATGAACATTCATCCGAAGTATAGCATTACGATCAAAGTCATTATGTTTATATTGCTATAACACTGTACGAAGTAATCTTTATCCTTAGACCATGAGATCATGTTAATTGCTAACACCGGAAGAGTATCTTGATAACATCAAACGCCACACCGTAACAGAGTGACTATAAAGATGGGTTCAGTGCTACGAATGTGTTATGTTGAGGCTCATGGATCAAGAGTGGAATTTGTCAATCTCGATGACGGATAGATATACTCTAGGCCCTCTTGGTGATATCACATTAAGATAGCTTGCAAGCAAGTGATGTGATCACTAGAATGTTATATCATGGGAATGAGAAAAGAGTGCATGTCGGTAACGAGATCAAACTAGGTATGGAGATACCGATGATCGAATCTCGGACATGTAATATATCGCGAGACAAAGGGATTTAGTTACTAGCGTTAAAGGTTCTCACGATCACAGAAGTCATCGTTGAATGTGTATGAGTCAGTACAGATCTCCAGGTCCCGCTGCTGATTATTGATCGGAGAGGGGTCTCGATCATGTCTACATTATTCGCGAACCATAGGGTAACACACTTAAGAGTTACCGGACACCATTTTGGAGCACATATGTTTTAGACGAAAGAATTGCAAAGCGCGGAAATTGTTTCGATAGAAACCGGAAATTGTTTCGGGTGAAATTGCAGAAACTGGTTCTGCATGTGATATTGAAATATTGCAAGGGGTTATACGTGAATGTTTGTTAATTAAAGTAATTAACAAAATACTGAACAAATTTAATAAAAGAGTTTTATTAAATGAGAGAGCATTAAACTTGGAGAATTTTAATGCATTTAAAGTAGGGACTTTAAAGGGGAATGTGAAGAGGCATTTTAATATGGAGGGGTTACCACCACATGAATGGGGAGGTGAGGAGTCAACCCCCCCATGCGCCGGCCATGAAGGAGGGGCACCCCCCTCCTCCTATAAAAGGCCACCCTCTTCCTCCTTCTTCCTCACACCTCCTTGTGAAGGATCTCTCTCCCCCTCTAGAGTTATTCCCCCATGGTCTCGGATTAGCGAGATACATGTTCCCGGTGGCATTTCGTCTAGAAGGATTTGTTGCTTCCGCTGGATCGCTGGAGCGAGGAGGTGGAGGTTGTCCGGTGGCTTGAACGTGTGTGCGAGTACGGATGCGCTGCTGAGTTGCGGCGCTCGGACTTCCACACGATCTTGAGATCGGCAAGTGTACGACTACATCAACCACGAGTTGCTACTCGTTAACAAAACTCGTTCTCTTCGAGGGTAAGTTCTCGATGGATGTATGTCCACCTGTTGCTTTGTACCTAGTAGATAGATCTTGGCGTGTAGTTCTCATCGTAGGAAATTTTTTGTTTTCTATGCTGTGGACCCGACAGTGGTATCAGAGCCAGATCTATGTGTAGGTGCTTTGCACGGGTAGAACACATATGTTTATATGTGGGCGATGATGATCATGTTATTGCATCTTCTATGTATTTTGGATATTGGTGGCATAGTGGGATGAAGCGGCCCGGACCAACCTTGCATGTCATCGTACATGAGACCGGTTCCACGACTGACATGCAACTTGTTTTGCATAAGTGGTTGGTGGGTGTCTGTCTCTCCTACTATAGTCAATATCTGATTTACAACGAGTTGCTAATAACTTCGTTATCCTCGTTGTGGTTCATGTTCGTAGGTAAGAATGGTTCTATCTCCGAAGCCCTAAGCCACGTAAAACTTGCAATTGATAAATTAGAGGCGTCTAGTTTAGATCGTTGCTGGGCTAGTGTCTTGATATGGTATTGTTGTAAGTAGATCTATGATAGATACTCTTACAACACACTCAACGTGTAAGTTCCATAGACCTTGGCCTTACACACAAAGGAATGATAGATATCATACCACGATGCAAATGATAGAGATCAAATGCATGGACCATATCATTCCACTTTACATATTAGATGTTAGCATCTTATACTGCTAGTTTGGCGCTTTCTGTAGCATTGTAAGATGATCCCTCATTTAGATATCAAGATAAAAATGTGTTCTTCCTTAAAGTATGCATCGTTCTATGGATCGTGTTTCGAGAGATCACGTGATGATCGGGTGTACTCGACTCTATGCTTTCATACAACGGGTGTAAGACAGTTTTACACACGCGAGTACTAAGGTTCTTACTTGGCGAGCCTAGCATGTACATACATGGCCTCGGAACACGGACCGAAAGGTTAAGCATGAGTCATATAGTTGATATGATGCCCATATAGATGCTCACCTTTGAAGCTACACTGACTCACGTGATGATCGGACTTGGTGTAGTGGATTTGGTTCATGGAATCACCAAAAGGACACGAGGGATGTCGTTTTTGAGTGGGAGTTCATTTCTAATTTGGATTAGTCAAACTCAATTTGTCGTAAACTAAATCGAAGTGAATTTGCATAATTTGTTATAGCCATTGGCATATGTTCACTACCTTATGCTTAGTTTTAATTGAGATAATAGAACTATAGAATTTGGATATTTACTTTACGAACTGGTATCGTATTGTTTTGAATGTCAATTTCAAGTTTAGAAGTCCTATTGCAAACTTTCAGCAAACTCTATTTACTCCGTGAAGTTTAATAAGTAGTATTAAATCAAGAGTAAGAATTCCAATGTTAGTATCTAAAGTATCATGTTTGCTCCATGATTCTTGATATTCAAAAGTTGTTTTAATATTGAGGTTATCTAGGAGCTGAAAGAATTGTTTCAGAAACCATCATGTGTGAAAGATATTGTGATATCTGAAACAAAGTTTTTGGTTGCATTATGATAGAGTGTAATTTAGCAAAATACATGTTCACATATTGTATGAGAATTTGTGAAGGATGGAGATGCTAGGCATCCGAATCTCCCAAAAGGTTTTGGGAACTAAAATTATACTCGTCATTCTTCCTTATAGGCTATAGTAGCTTGATCATGAAAGTTGTCATGATAAGGATGAATAGAAGATGTAAGTAAAATGTTTACTACACTAATAGATTACTAAAGAATGGATTTTTGAAAGAACACCAAATATTTGATGATGGTGATCCACTTCAAAGTGCAAGTTCAAAGGTATTAGTATTTGACCATATACGCTTTATACTATGTGTCATGTGAATGACACCACAATTAATGTTGATAGATTCTTTTAAAAGGAAAAGGAATTGCTGAAAGAGAATCTATAAAATATTTGGCAGAAAAGAAAAAAAAGGTGGAAATGTCCAGCTTAGGTATATAGAAGATATACATGTCATGGTTGTATTCCTTGCTTGTTAAACAATGTGGTTCTGAGATATTGGATACCGGTATTGGATACCGAATTGGTTGGTATGAAGTGTTATACAGGACAACGCAATTCATGAACTGAAATGGCCTAAGTAACTAGCAAGAGAATAAGTGATGATGATCATCGAAAACAAATAAAGTGTTATTGTGTTCTTCGTTGTCGTCAAACCTAGCCTTCAAGATTTGTTTTAATAATTGTTATTTTGTTCCGGTATTACGAGAACAATGGTTGTTCAAATAATTACTGTATTCCATAAAGGATGGATGAACTTTTACAAGTCTAGTGGGAGAAATCACTTCCATAAACACTATTGCTAAAATGTCGCAAGACAAATGATTAAAATATCACTTATGAAGTGACATCGCTGTTTTAAATTATATTGGAAAGAAACTCCATGTTGATGGAATTTTGGAGTCTTTGATTTTGATCAATTGACGCATGTGAGACTTTCCTCGAGATAATTGAAACTCCGTCCATAGGCCAGAGAGGAACGGATGACTAGCTTATTGGAAATTGTGCATGCTGATGTGCATAGTCCATTATGTGTAGCCATATGCGATGGATCTTTTTGCTTCATATGCTTTCTCCGAAAATTTGGGTGAATATATCTGTATATTTACTTAATAAGGAAGAAGTATGAAACATTTGAAAATTGTTCAAATACTTTCAAGATGAAGTGGAAAATCATTATAACAAGAAAATAAAGAGTTTATGATTCGATCATAAAGGAAGATATTTGAGTTACATGTTTAGCAAAAACACCTAAGATTTGAGGATTTGTTCCATGATTTGTGTTTCCCGATAAACCATAGGAGTATGGCATATTCGAGAGATGAAATCAAACCATGTTTGACATGGTAAGATCAAAGGTGTCATTTATAAAACTGGCATTATGTTTTAAGGATTGAAGCTTTAGAGACTATCGCTTTTACACTGAAAAGAGCTCCATCGTGATCTGTTGAAATGACACCATATAAGTTATGGTTTGGGATAAAACCCGAATTGTCTTTTCTTAAATTTTGGTATGCCATGCATAAGTAAAATGTTTACAACCAAAGTCGGATAAGCACGTCTTTGTAGGTTATCCCAAAGAATTTGTTGGGAATTTCTCCATAACACCAAGGACAAAAGATTTTGTTACTTAGAACGTCAAGTTTCTTGAGAAGGAATTTTTCGTGAAAAGTTAAGTGGGAGGACAATAGAACTTTGATAAGGTTGTTGAACCTTAGCTATATGTGCTAAGTAGCGCAGCGCCGGAAAGTGTCCCGGTGTCGGCCACAATGCTCATGGCTCCCATGATTACAAAGGGTCTGATCTCAGAGATTATAGTTCCTATTGAACCATGTGGATCGGTAAGAATCAAATAGTGTGATTTGATAAGCAAATCGTTATTGTTTTGACAATGATGAACCGACTACATGCAAAGAAGCGATGATGGGCCCTGGCTCCATAAAATGACTAGAAGTCATAGAATCTGTGATAGTATCCATACACGAGAAATCAAGTTTCTGAACTTGGAAGACCCTCCAGAAAGGCGTGAAGCCTATCGGTCGTGTTTGGATCTATATAGAAATAAGACATGGATGTTTAACATCTATGAAATAGTCAACATGTCGGAAAGAAGTTTACGACAATGTTCAAGGAGTTGACTATGACAAGATTTGATCTTTCATGGCGATATTTAGTCTTGACGGATTAATGTAGCAACCACTACATATAATTTGGTATATGGTAGTTGAATAAACAAAACAAGGTTCTTCTAATAGAATGGTTAACTAGGACGTGTACAAGACACGGTCCGAAGGGTTTTGTTAATTCAAAGGGTGCTAAAAGGGCATGCAAACTTCAATAGTTGAAGTAAGCATAGCGGAGTTGGAATCTTCACCATGATGAAACTGTTAAAAGAGTTTAAATTCATCGAAGATGATGAAGATGCTTGCATTTGCAAGAAATTAAGTGGGAGCGCTGAGACATATTTCTAATACATTATGTAGAGGACATATTGTTGATTGGAAATGATGTATCTTGTATTGACACAAGTTAAGAATTTCATTAAAATGAGATTTTGATGAAAGACTTGGGAACACCTGGAATATTTGGCATCAATATCTATATGGATAGATTGAGGCGCTAATATGGTTGTGCTAGACATACATATATGAGATATTGAAAGGGTTCAATATGGAAACAACAAGAAAGGTTCTTGCTTCATGGAAAGGATTGTATCAAAATTCAAGTGTTTCAACACTTGGTGAGTAAAATCACATGAAGATTTTGATCGATTATACCATGATATGTATATATCCAGAATGTCCTATGCTCTAAATGTTATGAGCACATACCATAATGATTCATGAGATGATCATTGGACGATAGTAAAGATATTCTTATGAGCTTTGGAAGAACTAAGAATATATCATGTATAAGTGACAAATAGTTAAAGGTAGTTCATTGTAAAGTGTTACATTGATACTAGTTTTGTCACAAGATACAAATTAAATTTATCTCAATTTAGACTATGGGTGGCACAATGTAATGGAAAGGATGTTCCATGATGGATTTGGATGAGTTCCAAAGTTGAGACATTGTGACAGATACTACAACAAAAGGCTAAGTATATAACTGCTATAGTAGCAGCAAAGGAGGGCATTTGTGTTAAGTAGTTTGTTATCAAACTAGGTGTGGTTCAAAGTGGGCTAATACTATGAAGATATATTGTGTGACAATAATATCAACATATTTTAACCGGAACGAACTAAAGGTCTCACCAAAGTACCAAATTTATACAATGCCATCTCATTTGAGAATGAGTGATGGGTAGAGACGCAAAGACATGCAAATACATACGGACCTGAAACTGTCAGATCTGGAGATTATGTTAACCACTAGCAATCGCGTATATGCAACACCAGAAAGCCATAGGTGTTCATTACGCAAAGTTTTTCAAACTAGATTATTGACTCTAGTGCAAGTGGGAGACTGAAGGGAATATGCCCGAGAGGCAATAATAAAGTGGTTATTATCTTATTCCATGTTTATGATAAATGTTTATTTTGCATGCTATAATTGTATTGATCGGAAACGTCCATACATGTGTGTTTAATAAATAAAAAGGGTTCCTAGTTATGCCTCTCTTATAGACTAGCTTGTTGATTAACAAGATGATCAAGGTTTCCTGAACATGGACATTGGATGTTGTTAATAACAAGGTCACAACATTAGTTGAATGATGTGATGAACATGCATCTGAAGTATAGCATTACGATCAAAGTCATTATGTTTATATTGCTATAACACTATACGAAGTAATCTTTATCCTTAGACCATGAGATCATGTTAATTGCTAACACCGGAAGAGTATCTTGATAACATTAAACGTCACACCATAACAGGGCGACTATAAAGATGGGTTCAGTGCTACGAAGGTGTTATGTTGAGGCTCATGGATCAAGAGTGGAATTTGTCAATCCCGATGACGGATAGATATACTCTGGGCCCTCTCGGTGATATCACATTAAGATAGCTTGCAAGTAAGTGATGTGATCACTAGAATGTTATATCACAGGAACGAGAAAAGAGTGCATGTCGGTAACGAGATCAAACTAGGTATGGAGATACCGATGATCGAATCTCGAACATGTAATATATCGCGAGACAAAGGAATTTAGTTACTAGCGTTAAAGGTTCTCACGATCACAGAAGTCATCGTTGAATGTGTAGGAGTCAGTACGGATCTCCAGGTCCCGCTGTTGATTATTGATCGGAGAGGGGTCTCGATCATGTCTGCATTATTCGCGAACCGTAGGGTGACACACTTAAGAGTTACCGGACACCATTTTGGAGCACATATGTTTCAGACGAAATAATTGCAAAGCGCAAGAATTGTTTAGATAGAAATCAGAAATTTTTTCGGGTGAAATTGCAGAAAGTGGTTATGCATGTGATATTGAAATATTGCAAGGGGCTATATGTGAATGTTTGTTAATTAAAGTAATTAACAAAATTCTGAATAAATACCCATGCTTCTGTAGAGAGTTATAATGCTACTGGAAAGTTCTTTAGCTGCATGATGGAGGAGAACAGCTCTGTTAGTGAGCATGTACTCAAAATGTCTGGGTACGCCAATAAGCTTGTGTCCTTGGGAATAATGATTCCCAATGACTTAGGCATACATCGTGTTCTCCAATCTCTGCCACCTAGCTACAAGAGCTTCATGATGAACTATAATATACAGGGCATGAAGAAGACTCTTCCCAAGCTTCTGCCAATGCTTAAGACTGCAGAAGTGGAGATTAGGAAAGAACATCAAGTGTTGATGATCAATAGGACCACCGATTTCAAGAAGGACAAGAAAGGCAAGCACAAGGGAAAGAAGGGTGGCAAATCTATTGCCACGCCTGAAAAGAAACCCTGAGCTAGCCCTAAGTCCGATACCGAGTGCTACTATTGCAAGGGGACTGGCCATTGGAAGCGCAACTGCCCCAAGTATTTGGCGGACAAGAAGTCCAGCAAGGCAAACAAAGGTATATGTGATATACATGTTATTGATGTGTACTTGACTAGTACTCGCAGTAGCACCTGGGTATTTGATACAGGATCAGTTGCTAATATATGTAACTCGATTCAGGGGCTGCGGAACAAGCGACAACTAGCAAGGGATGAGGTCACAATGCGGGTCGGCAATGGATCAAGAGTTGATGTGATCACCGTCGGAACGCTGCCTCTCCATATGCCATCGGGATTAATCATAAACCTAAATAATTGTTATTTGGTGCCTGCACTTAGCATGAACATTGTATCCGGATCATGTTTGATGCAAAGTGGTTATTCGTTTAAATCTGAAAACAATGGTTGTTCGATTTATACGGATAATATCTCTTATGGTCATGCACCTATGTTGAATGGTTTATTTATGATGGATCTCGATAGTAATATTATGCACATTCATAATGTTAATGCTAAAAAGATTAAACTTGATGATGATATATCTGCATATATGTGGCACTGCCGTCTAGGTCATATTGGCGTTAAACGCATGAAGAAACTCCATTCTGATGGACTTTTGTATTCACTTGATTTTGAATCATTTGATACATGTGAGCCATGCCTTATGGGCAAGATTACTAGAACGCCGTTTTCTGGTTCAATGGAACGGGCGACAGATCTATTGGAAATCATACATACTAATGTGTGTGGACCAATGAGTGTGTCGACGTGAGGTGGATATCGTTATTTTGTTACTTTCACGGATGATTTGAGTAGATACGGGTATATCTATTTGATGAAACACAAGTCTGAAACTTTTGAAAAGTTCAAGGAATTTCAGAATGAAGTGGAAAATCATTGTAATAGAAAGATCAAATTTCTACGGTCTGACCGTGGAGGAGGGTATCTACGTTACGAGTTTAGCACACACATGAAAGACTGTGGAATAGTTTCACAACTCACGCCTACCGGAACACCACAACGTAATGGTGTGTCGGAACGTCGTAATCGTACCTTATTGGATATGGTTTGATCTATGATGTCTCTGACTGACTTGCCACTGTCATTTTGGGGTTATGCACTAGAAACAGCTTTAAATCAGGCACCATCTAAATCCGTTGAAACGACACCGTATGGATTATGGTTTGGAAACAAACCTAAGTTGTCATTTCTTAAAGTTTGGGGATGCGATGTTTATGTGAAGAAACTTTAACCGGATAAACTCGAACCCAAAGTAGAAAAATGCGTCTTCATAGGATACCCTAAGGAAACGATTGGACATACCATCTATCACAGATCCGAGGGCAAGGTTTTTGTTGCCAAGAATGGATCCTTTCTTGAGAATGAGTTTCTCGCGAAAGGTGTGAGTAGTCGGAAGGTAGAACTCGAAGAGGTTATTGAACCTTCTCTTCATGAAATGGCGAGTGGCGCAGCACCGGAAGTTGTTTCGGAGTTGACTTCACCTAATGAAGAGAGAGCTAATGATATTGATCATGAAACCCCGAAAGAGGAAACTACCGAACCTCGCAGGTCAAGCACGACACGTGCAGCTCCTGAACTGTACGGAAATCATGTTGTGAATTTCATGGTTGATGAAATGGATGACCCTGCGACGTATGAAGAAGCGATGATGAGCCCGGATTCCAACAAATGGCTAGAAGCCATGAAATCCGAGATGGAATCCATGTATGAGAACCAAGTTTGGACCTTGGTGGACTTACCTCACGATCGAAAGGCCGTTGAGAATAAATGGATTTTCAAAAGAAAAACTGATGCTGATGGTAATGTGACCATCAATAAGGCTCGACTTGTCACAAAGGGGTTTCGACAAAGTCAAGGAGTTGACTACTGATGTACTCGACTTTCGACATAGACCTCGTTGGGAACCCCAAGAGGTAGGTATGATGAGCACAGCAGTAAGTTTTCCCTCAGTTATGAAACCAAGGTTTAATCAAACCAGTAGGAGCAAGGAAACACCCCAAAGGTGTTACTAGCTGAGCTTTGGCAGGGCGCACTACCGGTGCTAGTAGCAACGTGGAGACCTGCACAACACAACCACAAAACTTTGTCCCCAACTTGCGATGGGGTTGTCAATCTCACCGGGTTTTGCGGAAAACAAAGGATTAAACGTATCAAATGGAAAGAAGTAAAAGTTTGCAGAAAGTAAACACAAAGAAGTAAAAGATTGTAGATTGTATGTAAAGACAAAGGACCAGGATCCATAGTTCACCAGAGGTGGCTCTCCTTAAGATAGATAACATGTTGGGTGAACAAATTATAGCAGGGCAATTGAGAAACACCGAGAAAGCAACACATGCATATACTAATCATCTTGACTCCTCTGAGACTTGATTGGGCATTACAACATAATACATAGACCGCCATCCAACTGAATCTATGACTAATAATCCACCTTCAGGTTATCATCCGAACCCCCTCTAGTATTAAGTTGCAAGCAACAGATTATTGCTTTACGAACTGCGTGTAAAGTAAACAATACGATTGTTCTATGAACAAAGGATTGTTGTTTTCTCCCTAGTAGCAACAACACATCTAGTACCTTAGAGATTTCTATCACTTCCCCCAGATTACCAGAGGCATGAACCCACTATCGAGCATAAATACTAACTCTTGGAGTTGCTAGCATCTACTTGGCCAAGATAGCTACTAACAACGGAAAGCATGCAAGATCTCAAATAACAAAGACATGATAGAATCAATAATCAATCTGAAATAGCATCTCAGTATCCATCGGATCCCCGCAAACACAACATGCAGAATTACAAATAGATGATCTTGATCATGAACGGAGCTCACAAGATCTAAACATGAAAGCACAAAGGAGGAGAACCAGCCATCTAGCTACTACATGGATCCGTAGTCCAAGGATGAACTACTCACGCATCACACCGGAGGCTTGCATGGTGATGAAAAAGGCCTCCAAGGTGAATTCCCCTCTCCGGCAGGGTGCCGGGAAGAGCTTCAGATCCCTCCCGATCTAGGGATGGAGATGACGGCGGCTACAGACTCTTTCGTGGATTTTTGATCGAGTACTTAGGGTTTTCGTCCCGAGGGTAATATATAGTTGGAAGGAGAGGCCGAGGGGGTGCCGGGAGCGGCCACACCACCCCCTGGCGCGGGCTAGGCCTGGCCGCGTGGCCAGGTGGTGTGGTGGCTCCCTGGCCCTTCTCTGTCTCGTATTCTGGCACTTGATCACTTCCGGAAAAATAGGAACTTTGGCTTTTGTCCCGTCCAATTCCGAGAATATTCATTTTTTGACTTTCCTAGAACCAAAAACATCAAAAAACAGGCAGCTGGCACTGTGGCTCTTGTTAATAGGTTAGTCCAAGAAATCATATGAAAAGTACTCCAAAGTTGGAACAAAACACAAGAAAGTGGATAAAACCAAGCATGGAACATCAAAAATTATAGATACATTTGCAATGTATCAACTACGATGAGACATTCTCTCCCATAGCGATGCTTAAGTCAGTTAGGATTATGTTAGCAATTATTGCATATTTCGATTATTAAATATGGCAGATGGATGTCAAAACTATGTTCCTCCATGGTAATATTGAAGAAGAGTTGTATATGATACAACCTAAGGGTTTTGTCGATCCTAAGGATGCTAATAAGGTATGCAAACTTCAGCGATCCATCTATGGACTGAAGCAAGCATCCCGGAGTTGGAATCTCCGCTTTGATGAGGTGATCAAAGAGTTTGGATTTGTCCAAACTTATGGAGAGGCTTGTATTTACAAGAAAGTGAGTGGGAGCAATGTGGAATTTCTGATATTATATGCGGATGACATATTATTGATTGGAAATGATATAGATCTTTTAAACAGTGTTAAAAGTTATCTAAAAAGCAAATTTTCGATGAAAGACCTTGGTGAAGTGTCATATATATTAGGCATTAAAATCTATAGAGATAGATCAAGGCGCCTAATTGGGCTATCGCAGAGTACATACCTTGATAAGATATTAAAGAAGTTTAATATGGACGAAAGTAAGAAGGGGTTCTTACCTATGTTGCAAGGCAAGACATTGAGTAAGACTCAAAGTCCGGCTACGGCGGAAGAAAGAGAGATGATGGATAAGATCCCCTATGCCTCGGCCATAGGCTCTATTATGTATGCCATGCTATGTACAAGACCAGATGTGGCACATGCTATTAGTTTGACTAGTAGGTACCAATCTGATCCAGGTTCGGAACACTGGATAGCGGTAAAGTACATCCTCAAGTACTTGAGAAGAACTAGGGATATGTTTCTTATATACGGAGGTGAAGAAGAGCTAGTCGCTAAGTGTTGTGTCGATGCTAGCTTTGACACCGATCCGGATGACTCTAAGTCTCAATCCGGATACGTATTTCTCTTGAACGGAGCAGCAGTTAGTTGGAGGAGTTCCAAACAACCCATGGTGGTTGGATCAACGACAGAGGCGGAATATGTTGCTGCTTCAGAAGCGGCGCAGGAAGCGGTTTGGATGAAAGAGTTCATTACGGAACGAGGTGTGGTTCCTAGTGCATTGGACCCAATGGTGATCTATTGTGACAATAATGGAGCCATAGCCAACGCAAAGGAACCGAGGTCTCACAAGAATTCCAAGCATATTAAGCGCCGGTCTCACTCCATCCGCGAGCATGTCAAGGATGGAGATATAAACATTTGTAAAGTACACATGGACCTAAATGTAGCAGATCCGTTGACTAAAGCTCTCCCTAGGGCAAAACATGATCAACACCATAACTCCATGGGTGTTAGATTTATCACTATGTGAACTAGATTATTGTCTCTAGTGCAAGTGGGAGACTGAAGGAAATATGCCCTGAGAGGCAATAATAAAGTTGTTATTATGTATTCCTTATATATGATAGATGTTTATTTTGCATGCTAGAATTGTATTGACCAGAAAAATCAATACATGTGTGTTTAATAAACAAAAAGGGTTCCTAGTTATGCCTCTCTTATAGACTAGCTTGTTGATTAACAAGATGATCAAGGTTTCCTGATCATGGACATTGGATGTTGTTAATAACCAGGTCACACCATTGGTGGAATGATGTGATGAACATTCATCTGAAGTTTAGCATTACAATCAAATCATTATGTTTATATTGCTATAACATCATACGAAGTAATCTTTATCCTTAGACCATGAGATCATGTTAATTGCTAACATCTGAATAGTATCTTGATAATATCAGACGTCACACCGTAACAGGGTGACTATAAAGATGGGTTTAGTACTACGAAGGTGTTATGTTGAGGCTCATGGATCAAGAGTGGAATTTGTCAATCCTGATGACGGATAGATATACTCTGGGACCTCTCGGTGATATCACATTGAGATAGCTTGCAAGCAAGTGATGTGATCACTAGAATGTTATATCACGAGAACGAGAAAAGAGTGCATGTCGGTAACGAGATAAAACTAGGTATGGGGATACCGATGATCGAATCTCGGACATGTAATATATCGCGAGACAAATGGATTTAGTTACAAGCGTTAAAGGTTCTCACGATCACAGAAGTCATCGTTGAATGTGTAGGAGTCAGTACGGATCTCCAGGTCCCGCTGCTGATTATTGATCGGAGAGGGGTCTCGATCATGTCTGCATTATTCGCGAACCGTAGGGTGACACACTTAAGAGTTACCGGACACCATTTTGGAGCACATATGTTTCAGACGAAAGAATTGCAAAGCGCAGGAATTGTTTCAATAGAAATCGGAAATTGTTTGGGGTGAAATTGCAGAAAGTGGTTATGCATGTGATATTGAAATATTGCAAGGGGCTATATGTGAATGTTTGTTAATTAAAGTAATTAACAAAATTCTGAATAAATTTAATAAAAGAGTTTTATTAAATGAGAGAGCATTAAACTTGGAGAATTTTAATGCATTTAAAGTGGAGACTTTAAAAGGGAATGTGAAGAGGCATTTTAATGTGAAGGGGTGGAGGGGTTACCACCACATGAATAGGGGAGGTGAGGGGTCACCCCTCCCCCCCCATGCGTCGGCCATGGAGAGAGGGGGTACCCCCCCTCCTCCTATAAAAGGCCACCCATTCCCTCCTTCATCCTCACACCTCCTTATGAAGGATCTCTCTCCCCCTCTAGAATTATTCCCCCATGGTCTCGGATTAGCGAGATACATGTTCCCGGTGGCATTTCGTCTGGAAGGAGTTGCTGCTTCCGCTGGATCGCTAGAGCGAGGAGGTGGAGGTTATGCGGTGGCTTGAACGTGTGTGCGAGTGCGGATGCGCTGCTGAGTTGCGGCGCTCGGACTTCCTCACGATCTTGAGGTCGGCAAGTGTACGACTACATCAACCACGAGTTCCTACTCGTTAACAAAACTCGTTGTCTTCGAGGGTAAGTTCTCGTTGGATGTATGTCCACCCGTTTCTTTGTACCTAGTAGATAGATCTTGGCATGTAGTTCACACCGTAGAATCTTTTTTGTTTTCTATGCTACGGACCCAACACAAATTTATGGAGAGGATTGTATTTACAAGAAAGTGAGTGGGAGCAATGTGGCATTTCTGATATTATATGTGGATGACATATTATTGATTGGAAATGATATAGATCTTTTAAACAGTGTTAAAAGTTATCTAAATAGCAAATTTTCGACGAAAAACCTTGGTGAAGCGTCATATATATTAGGCATTAAAATCTATAGAGATAGATCAAGGCGCCTAATTGGGCTATCGCAGAGTACATACCTTGATAAGATATTAAAGAAGTTTAATATGGATGGAAGTAAGAAGGGGTTCTTACCTATGTTGCAAGGCAAGACATTGAGTAAGACTCAAAGTACGGCTACGGCGGAAGAAAAAGAGATGATGGATAAGATCACCTATGCCTCGGCCATAGGATCTATAATGTATGACATGCTATGTACAAGTCCGGATGTGGCACATGCTATTAGTTTGACAGTAGGTACCAATCTGATCCAGGTTCGGTACACTAGATAGTGGTCAAACATCCTCAAGTACTTGAGAAGAACTAGGGATATGTTTCTTATATATGGAGGTGAAGAAGAGCTAGTCGCTAAGTGTTATGTCGATGCTAGCTTTGACCCCGGTCCGGATGACTCTAAGTCTCAATCTGGATACATATTTCTCTTGAACAGAGCAGTAGTTAGTTGGAGGAGTTCCAAACAACCTGTGGTGGTTGGATCAACGACGGAGGCGGAATATGTTGCTGCTTCAGAAGCGGCGCAGGAAGCGGTTTGGATGAAAGAGTTCCTTACGGAACTAGGTGTGGTTCCTAGTGCATTGGACCCAATGGTGATCTATTGTGACAACAATGGAGCCATAGCCAACGCCAAGGAACCGAGGTCTCACAAGAATTCCAAGCATATTAAGCACCGGTTTCACTCCATCCGTGAACATGTCAAGGATGGAGATATAAAGATTTGTAAAGTGCACACGGACCTAAATGTAGCAGATCTATTGACTAAAGCTCTCCCTAGGGCAAAACATGATCAACACCATAACTCCATGGGTGTTAGATTTATCACTATGTGAACTGGATTATTATCTCTAGTGCAAGTGGGAGATTGAAGGAAATATGCCCTGAGAGGCAATAATAAAGTTGTTATTATGTATTCCTTATATATGATAGATGTTTATTTTGCATGCTAGAATTGTATTGATCGGAAACATCAATACATGTGTGTTTAATAAACAGAAAGGGTTCCTAGTTATGCCTCTCTTATAGACTAGCTTGTTGATTAACAAGCTGATCAAGGTTTCCTGATCATGGACATTGGATGTTGTTAATAACAAGGTCACAACATTTGTGAAATGATGTGATGAACATTCATCCGAGGTATAGCATCACGATCAAGTAATTATGTTTACATTTCTATAACATCATACGAAGTAATCTTTATCCTCAGACCATGAGATCATGTTAATTGCTAACACCAGAAGAGTATCTTGATAACATCAAACGTCACACCGTAACTGGGTGACTATAAAGATGGGTTCAGTGCTACGAAGGTGTTATGTTGAGGCTCATGGATCAAGAGTGGAATTTGTCAATCCTGATGACGGATAGATATACTCTGGGCCCTCTCGGTGATATCACATTGAGATAGCTTGCAAGCAAGTGATGTGATCACTAGAATGTTATATCACGGGAACGAGAAAAGAGTGCATGTTGGTAACGAGATCAAACTAGGTATTTGGATACCGATGATCGAATCTCGGACATGTATTATATCAAGAGACAAAGGGATTAAATTACAAGCGTTAAAGGTTCTCACGATCACAGAAGTCATCGTTGAATATGCAGGAGTCAGTATGGACCTCCAGGTCCCGCTTCTGATTATTGATCTGAGAGGAGTCTCAATCATGTCTGCATTATTCGCAGACTGTAGGGTGACACACTTAAGAGTTACCAGACACCATTTTGGAGCACATATGTTTTAGACGAAAGAATTGCAAAGCGCAGGTATTGTTTCAATAGAAATCGGAAATTGTTTTGGGTGAAATTGCAGAAAGTGGTTCTGCATGTGATATTGAAATATTGCAAGGGGTTATATGTGAATGTTTGTTAATTAAAGTAATTAACAAAATTCTGAATAAATTTAATAAAAGAGTTTTATTAAATGAGAGAGCATTAAACTTGGAGAATTTTAATGCATTTAAAGTAGGGACTTTAAAGGGGAATGTGAAGAGGCATTTTAATGTGGAGGGGTTACCACCACATGAATGGAGGAGGTGAAGGGTCACCTCCCCCATGCGCCGGCCATGGGGAGGGGCACCCCTCCTCCTATAAAAGGCCCCCCTCTTCCTCCTTCGTCCTCACACCTCCTCGTG
This sequence comes from Avena eriantha, assembly GCA_910589775.1. Lineage (NCBI taxonomy): Eukaryota > Viridiplantae > Streptophyta > Magnoliopsida > Poales > Poaceae > Avena > Avena eriantha. The sequence goes on along the minus strand of OU342740.1, from coordinate 522,396,290 downwards.
AAGGATGATACATAGCAAATGTATCTATAATTTTTGATGTTTCGTGCTTGGTTTTATCTACTTTCTTGTGTTTTGTCCACACTTTGGAGTACTTTTCATATGATTTCTTGGACTAACCTATTAACAAGTGCCACAGTGTCAGTTGCCTATTTTCTGTTGTTTTTGGTTCCAGGAAAGTCAGAAAATCAATATTCTCGGAATTGGACCGGACAAAAGCCAAAGTTGATATTTTCCCGGAAGACTCATGGAGCCAGAAGGAGAGTCGGAGAGGGGCCACAGGGTGGCCACACCAACCCATGGCGCAGGTCCCCCCATGCCGTGCCAGGGCATGGTGTGGGCCCCCTGGCTGCCCACCGACCTTGCCCTCTGTCCTATAAGAAGCCTCCCGAGACGTAAACCCTAAATAATCAAGCCTCCAGCCACAAAAAGTTCCGCAACGCCGCCGCCACCGAAAAGGAGATTTGGGGGATAGAAAGTCTCTGTTCCAGCAACCTGTCGGGGCGGGGAAGTGCCCCCGGAGCCATCTCCATCGATCTCCACCACCATCTCCATCACCGTTGCTGATTCCCGTGATGAGGAGGGAGTAGTTCTCTCTCGAGGCTAAGGGTTCTACCGGTAGCTATGTGTTCATCTCTCTCTATGCATGATCATATTGTGATCATGACCTTGTAATCTATAGATCTACCTTGCTACTCAAGTGCTTTAATAGATCTCTGCTCTCCCCATGTGTGTGAAAGTGACAGCATGCACACCATGGTGGCACTTAGGCTAGAGATTACAAATAATTGTTATGAGTTATATTTGGAGTTGGATGTCTTTATGAAATTGTGGTGTTTGTTGGACTCATATAGTACTCAAGGTGACAGTGTGGGGTTTTCTTGATGGGAAAGGCTTACTTTGAGGTGTGCTGTTATAGCCCTACCATGGATTAGAGTGTCCAACCGGAGAGTAGTTAAGAGTAGTATCATAAAGAGAAGATATTTATATGAGAGTGTTCACTAGTGAAAGTATGATCCCTAGGCCTTGTTTCTAAGCATTGAAAGACCGTTGCTACTAGATCTATTACATGTTTGCTTGCTTCCATCTTTATTTCAGTTTGCCTTTAGTCCTTTCCACGCCATCAAGTTATTTTCTAGCACCGTTACCACTTATAATTATCTATACCACGTGTATTTCACTATCTCTTCGCTGAACTAGTGCACCTATACACCTGACAAGTGTATTGGGTGTGTTGGGGACACAAGAGACTTCTTGTATCTTGATTGCAGGGTTGCTTGAGAGGGGATACCTTTGACCACTTCCTCCCTAAGTTCGATAAACCTTGGGTGATCCACTTAAGGTAAAACTTGTTGTTGTTCTACAAACCTCTGCACTTGGAGGCCCAACAACTGTCTACAAGAATAGAAGTGCGTAGACATCAAGCTATTTTCTAGCGCCGTTGCCGGGGAGGTAAGGTAAATGGTACTCACATCCTCCGGTGTGAGTGCTCGAAGTTATTTCCTTTAGATTCTGCAATTTTGTCTTTTTGTTTCTTGTTTTTACTAGTTAGGCTTAATGGAAAACAACAAAAAATTAGAGAACTTTTTAGTCTTTTTCCTAAGATAGAATTTGAATTCTTTGAAAAGAAAATTAAAAAACCCTTGGAACCTTCTTTGCATGCTAATAGCAATGTTATTAGTATGAATCTTTTGAACACCTTTGTTACTAATGCTATGGAAACGTCTAAGCTTCAGGAAGTTGGTTTTTATGAAAATGATCTTTTTAGTTCCCTAGCTTTAAAGAAGAAAATTTGCTCTAATGATACTTTATCTCCCATATGTGGTAATTATGATGATACTTGTGATATTTTAAATCCACATACTAAAAGCATCCCTTTTAAAATACCTATCAAAATTGTTGAATGTGTTATGAATAACTGCTATTTTGGAGATGGAATTGTCCATCCTGGTGATCATTTACTCTTTATACATGAATTATGCGAGTTGTTCAAGTGTGAAGGTATTTCAATGAACCAAGTTAAGAGGAAGTTATTCCCTATTTCACTTAAGGTCAAAGCAAGGGAGTGGTATGAGCTACTAGATGATCCTCATCATTTGGAGTGGAAGGAACTTGAATCTCTCTTTTACTCTAAATTTTATCCTCCTCATGAAATTCATAAAGATAGGAGTTATATTTATAATTTTCATCCTCATGATGGAGAAAGTATTGCCCAAGCATGGGTAGATTGAAGTCACTAATGCTCAAATGTCCCATTCATGAGCTCCCCAATAATATTGTTATTAATAATTTTTATGCAAGGCTTTCAGGACATTACAAGGACTATCTAGATACTTGTTTAGAGGTATCCTTCACAAGTAAGGAGGTCAAAGCTAAGTGGGATCTCCTTGAAACAATTCAAAGGAATACCGAAGATTGGGATAACAACAAAGGTAAAGAACCACGTATAAACTATGAGTATGATTGCATTAAGTCTTTCGCTGAAACTGTTGATTTTCAAGAGCTTAGTGCTAAATATGGTCTTGATCCTCAAATTCTGATTGATTGTTTTAGAACCTTTGCTTCTCATATTAATGCTCCTAAAGAAAAATGGGACATGTATCATCAGCCTTTTAAAGACACTTGCATGGAAAATGAAATTGTTGTTAATGATAGCAATAAACATGCTCAAACCTCTGAAAGTACTATTTCTTATAAGCATGTTAATTTTTGTGGAATACATAGACCTTGTGAGAATAATAAAATTGAAGAAGAATATTGTATCACCCACAGGAATGAAAGAACTAGAATATGGTATAGGGCTTTAAATGATCTTGGTAAAAAAGTTTGTGCCCTTTATCCTTTTATTTGTGAACTTTGCTTTGAAGTGGGTAATTTCAATTTTCAATGCTCGGGCCATAATAATATCCCTTCTAATCCAATGGGTACTGCAAGTTTATATTGTGATGACATGATCACTCCTAATCAGCATGATGAACTTACATTATTTTTGGGGTGTGAAGAGTTATCAAGAAAAACCTCTTTGGTAGATATGGGTGCTTTTGATATGAATAGTGGCATGCATGGTTGTCATCTTTATTGTGTTGATAATTTCCACACAAATACTTAAATACAAAATATTATAAAAGATGAGATCTTACCAAAATATGACATGACTAATATGTGTTTTGGTCTTATTAATGAAAAGGAGGAATTCTCCAAAGTTTCTTCTATTGTCTCTAACAATGAACCGGGGTATATGGAGAAGCTTCCTTTCAAGCCTCTCCCTCCTAAAGAGAAGAAGAAAAATAAGAAAAGGAGGAGTAAAAGGAGAGAGGAAACAGTATTTTCCCCTAAGCATGTTGCTCCTATTATAGTTTTTGATGAGTCTGAACTCGATGATGTTCCTATGCCTGTTACCTATAGTAGTGATCATGATTGGGAAAAGCACACTACTTTTGATATTGAAAATCTCTTCGGTACCAATTCTAAAAAAGATGATATTAATAATTGCTATACTATTAGTGTTATCCATGATCCTTCCAATGATGATATGTTTACAAAAGAACACACTTGGGAAGATAACTATTCTATTGCTTATGATGATGTTATACCTCTAATTTATGATGATTGCAATGATGAATATGATATTTTCAGTCCACCTACTATTGAGGAGGAAATTAGTTATGATTACAATATGCCTCCTATATTTGATGATTATGATGATGAGAATAATAATGATAGCTATTTTGTTGAATTTGCTCCCACTACAATTAATAAGAATGACTATGCTTATGTGGAGAGTATTAATTCTTTCATGCATGTGGCTCAGGATAAGAATGTTTCTTATTATAGTTATATTGTTACTTTTATTCATGATGCTACTGAAAGTTATTATGAGAGAGGGAAACATGGTTTTATACATCCCAATAATATTAAGTTTCCTCTCTTTATGTTGAAAGTCTTGAAGTTGCACTTGTTTTTGCTTTACTATGCTTATTGCTTTGTGCTTTCATGACTTGATTCTTTACAAGATTCCTATGCATAGAAAGTGGATTAGGCTTAAATGTGCTTTGAATTTGTTTCTTGATGCTCTCTTTTACTTCAATTCATATGTCTTATGTGAGCATCTACTCAAACTATCATGCCTAACTTAAAGGTGTTAAAGAAAAGTACTTATTGGGAGATAACCCAAAAGTTTTAGATGAGTCTTGGAAGTTATTACCTCTGTAATAACCGCTCCTTATCCTTTTTATTTTCCTTTTGTGTCAAGAGTAACCTCTAATGAGAGAGAAGTAATGATTGGGAAAGTTGCTGTCCCGAAACAGATTTTTGTGCTTCACCGTAAAAATTCGTGTAAAATCTCTGAACGTCTTTTTCAGGCGTGAATTTTTGTTCTTCTGCCCCAGGTTGTTATATAACTTTAGTTCGTTCAACACTTTTCGATTTGACAGATTTCTGTCATTTTCTGTCATTTACCTGCTGGTCTGTTTTGACAGATTTCTGTCATTTTCTGCATTTGCTTCTTGTTGGTTCCTTTTTGAGTTCTTTTGGGTAATTGAGCTTTTTGAGGGAAGTGCTACAGTAGCTAGTGTTCTAATGGAAGTTTATTTGGTGTTAGAACTGAAACTTAAGACTTATTTATCTTGAGTGCACAAATGTTGCTAATAAAGATTGTGTGAAGTTTTGTATGAAGGAAAAATTTCAGGTGTATGGAAGGAATGAGTAATGAGATGAAGGATGGACTAAAGCTCAAGTTTGGGGATGCCACGCGTGTCACCCCAATAAACATCCAAGAAGTACAAGCGTCAAAGCTTGGGGATGCCCAAGGCATCCCCTTCTTCATCAATTAAAATTCTAGGTTTCTTCCAAACACTTCATTTTTATTGTTTCATGCACAATTGTGTTTTTCTTGGAGCGTCTTATTTTTCATTTTTGTTTTGGTTTTTAGTTTGATTGGTTTGATTAGTTTTCTGAATAAATTGGTTGGACCCCCTCTTTCATACATTGGTTTGCAAATAGTTTGGTTTGGTTTGGAAAAGAGTAGGAAAGTTCATGCTTATGTGGTAAAAAGAGCTTGTGTTTGACTGTGGCCTATGCTTTGTCATGCCATGATTGATATTGTTTTGGCTTTATGCTTAGTATTATTTGCTATAGCATGACTTGTTATAAACAATTGAGATTGCTTAATGTGCCTTGGATGAATCATGCGTTGTTTTAGCATATTAAAGCATAGTATAGTGGTATTCTCCTTTGATGCTTTATTTGGGTTGACTTGGCGCATGCTCACACCATGTTATGACTATCTCAAGTCACCATAGCCTTTATCATCCTTTAGTTTTCAAATTGTAGTGTCACTTTATGCTTTGATCAATGATGTTTTGTCGCTCTGCATGATTATGGCCATTATTGCTCTCTTAGTTTGTCGCTCCCAGTCTTTTGCTAGCCTCCACCACCAAGTATTAGTTCCACTCATGCATCCAACTCCCTAAACCAAGTTATTCCAAAGAGTCCACCATACCTACCTACTAGCTTATGCTATTCCAAGTACATTCATTCTTTTGTTTACCTTCCAAATTAAACTTGTTAAGAGAAAACTAGTGATTAAAGCTCTCACGAACTTGATGGCACACTTTATTTTTTGCATCTAATAAACTTGAACCATTGGGTCCTTATTTCTTGCGTATATGCTTGCGCTTTATAAGTTGAAATTAGCAGAACCATGTTTCATGGGGAACACTTTCAACATTGCACTTGTACTTTGTACCCCATTGATATCATGTTCTTTTGCTTACGGATCCCGGCGGTGTGAAATAAAAGTGGAACTTGTAAGATCATTGAGTTTGTATGTGTGTTAGAGAAACGCCTAGGCCGTGATGACCCACAAGTATAGGGGGTGTATCGCAGTATTTTCGATAAGTAAGAGTGTCGAACCCAACGAGGAGCAGAAGGTGCTGGCTAGTGGTATGGATCAGGAATTCTCTGCAAATACTTAGCAAACGGATTTTTAGGGGTATTTGATAAAGCAAGTAAACAAAGTACAAGTAAATAAAAGATAGTAGGAATAAATGCAGCAAGTGGCCCAATCCTTTATGCAGCAAAGGACAAGCCGGTTGTATTACTTAAGATGACCAAACGTTCTCGAGGACACATGGGAAGACTGTCAAGTGCTTTTGCTTCATATAGCGGATTAATCTTCTCTAGCTTGCTAAGTGTTGTGTGGGTGAACCTGTGCTAATGTACCGCCCCATCCAAGACTAATACATACTTGTGATTATACCCCTTGCAAACATCCGTAAGTACAAGAAAGTAATTAAGGTAGAAACCTAACCACAGCTTTAAACTCTAAGACCCTTACGTCCCTTATGCAATGGTTTCCTAACAGGGGTTCAGGTTTCTGTCACTCCGGTAACCCCTACGATTAGTAGCCAAATACACAATGCATTCCCCTAGGCCAAAAAAGGTGAAGTGTCATGTAGTCGACGTTCACATGACACCACTAGAAGAAGTACACCACAACTTAAATAACAATCTATTGAATCTTTCTCAACGCAACTCCACTACTAACAACGAGACTTCTCCCATGTCCTCAAGAACAAAACGAACTACTCACAAGACATCATATGGATCATGATCAGAGATGGAATAATGATGTATAACAATCTGAACATAAACAATAATTCAATGGTTCACTCAATAGCATCAACTACAAAGAGTAATCAACACCGGGCAAGTTTCCCCTATGAACTATGCAAGATTCAACGCAATTGTTATAGCAATAGGGAGATGGTGATGAGGGTGCTGATGGTGATGATGGTGGTGATGATGATGATGATGATCTCGATGAAGTCTAGCTTGATGGTGGTGTTGATGGCGATGATCTCCCCTCTTCGGGAAGGAATTCTCCCGGCAGAAATCTGTCCACGGAGAGATCTTTCTCTCTCGGTGTTTTCCGCCCCGCAGAGGCGGCGGAATCTTTCTATGGTCACTCCCCGAGTCTTAGGGTTTCGGGAGGATGATATACGCCTGAGGGGAGAGGCTGGAGTGGGCCAGGGTGGCCACACCACCTCCTGGCGCGGCCTAGGGCTGCTCGCGCCATGGGGTGGTGTGGGCCCCCTGTGGCCCATCTCTACTCCATCTTCTGGCATCCTTAGTCTTCTGGAAAAATAGGATTTTCCGTATATTTTCCTGGATTTTCTGATCTTCACGAATTTTTCCTCCAAACAGCACATTTTCCATCAGAATCCTGACTGCAGTGGTCCATGCTCCAAAAGTCATCAACCATACAAAAATAGATGAAATAACATAAGTATTACCTCTCAATATGAAATATATCAATGAATAATAGTGAATTAAGACATAGAATAGTGATGCAAAATGGACGTATCAACTCCCCCAAGCTTAGACTTCGCTTGTCCCCAAGCGAAACTGAGCTCAATAAACATGGCCTCAGGTTTATGGAGTGAAGAGTCGATAAAAGAATACGGACAAGAAGCATAACATTCATCAAATACATAGATCATAATAGAAGAAAACTCACTATTATATAACTCAACTTGTAATAAGTAAAGGAAACACAATAAAGATACATAAAGTGAATCATAATTGGTAATGGCAAACTTAGCTCTTGGTCGAAGAATAGTTGATAATTTGCTGGAGTTCACAAATAGCTGGTTTTTCAATGATAGCTTTCAAAGTAGTAAACATCAAGATAATAGAAATGTGCAAAACAAGGAACATAAGAAACATGATTGAATAAATCAACATATGAATGAATGAAACACAACAACTCAAAATACTTGCTGAGATAGAAGGGAGTAGGTTTACTGACTCAACTACAAAGTAAAAGAAAGGCCCTTCGCAGAGGGAAGCAGGGATTGCAAGTCTCATAAAGAGCTCCCAAAAATTATGATACTTGCTAGCTTTCAGCTCTCATTGCCCCTATCATAGGCATCTTTTGGTGGCTAAGGTAAAAGTGACACAACTAAGAGGATATGCTTGACAAGTTATAAGTTGAAATCTCATGCCCCTTACTTATGAGTACCGATCCTCATGCTACTCAACTTCAGTCACGAGCAAGCTCTTGTCATTGTAAATACATGTGTATCATTGAGAACAGCCAACGGGGTACCCCTTGCACATGACACAGGAGTTATCCCATAATCAAAATGACAAGGCAAGCAGACAGTGAGCATCTCAGCGATCTTTTTATTTGCTATTTGCATAGGTTTTTATTGAGGATGCTTCATAGAATGCTCACTATAGTTATGTTGCAAGTTTCCACCATGATTAGGCATGGCTTAGGCTAGCAGCCCAGGCGTTTCTCTAACACACATATAAACTCCATGATCTTACAAGTTCCACTTTTATTTCACACCACCGGGATCCATAAGCAAAAGAACATGATATCAACTAGGTACAAAGACCAAATGAAGTGTTGAAAGCGGTCCCCATGATACATGGTTCGGCTAACTTCAACTCATAAAGCGCAAGCATATACGCAACAAAGAAGGACCCAATGGTTCAAGTTTATTAAGTGCAAGGAAGTAAAGTGTGCCATCAAGTTCGTGAGAGCTTTAATCACTAATTTTGACATAACAAGTTTAATTTGGAAGGTAGATAAAACAAGAATTTACTTGGAATAGCAATAATGCTACTAGGTAGGTATGGTGGACACAAATGGCAAAGGTTTTGGTTTAAAGGAGGTGGATGCACGAGAAGAATTCCCTCTCAGTACAGGTTTTTGGCTAGCAAGGCTGGGTAGCAAGTACAAGAGTTGAAGGAAACAAACAAACATACAAGTGATAAATACAAAATGCAATCTTCCTTGGAAGCACAAAAGATCTTAACTAGAGAATACTAGACTTATGAGCAAATCAAGAAAGAAAGATGATGAAATAATTTTTCTCTAGAGTACTTCTATCTTTTTCATTCAACTCTCAGAAATAGTGTTGCTACTGACCGATCTAGGTTTGCCAAAACAACTAAATTAACTCAATGATCCCAAAGTGATACCCATACTAACAACAAGATCAATCATATAACCACGAATTGAAAACTAATATAAGCTATGCAAAAGAGTGGATGATAGAACTTCTCATTAATATTCCATAACAGCAACTCACACCAAGGGATACATATCTAACGAGAGAGGGGACACTTCCATAATTCAAACCATACTACATAATAACTCCTCTATTCATGATATGACTCTACTAAAAAGGTAAAAAAGATAGAAGATAGTGATGTGATACCGCGACACTCCCCCAAGCTTGGAACAAACCAAGGGGATGCCAAACCTGATGACGAATTACTCCTTCGGTGGTGGTTGTATCCTCTCTATGAGCTCTTTTATTAGTTTCCCCAAGTCCTCAATCTTGAAGGTGAGATTACGAATCAGCTGTGAGTTTTGCTCAATGCGGCTCATGATCATGTCGTGTTGAGAATCCCAGCTCTTGCGATTCTTTCCCCACTCTTCCTCCTTGAAGTCTTGTTTTCCTGCATGGCTAGAACGAGGCAAATCCCAACTGGAGGGTAATTTCCCCTTGGGCATATTCTGGTATTGATGCTCATGGATAAGGGTATGGAAAGGATTCTTGGTGCGTGGAGGAAGTGACCAGGGATCTGAACGGTGATGAGGAGGCTTCCCTCCAATGGTTGGGTTTGCCACCACTCCAATTCTTGCAACGGCAGTGCCGGTATGCGGATGTTGGCTTTGCTCCTCTTCACCTTCACTCTTGATCTCCTTCTCATTCCCGGGGTCTTGGAGGTCTTCCTCCATGGGCTCCTTCCCTTTATCCTTGGCAGACACCATTGTGCTTCTAAACTTTCAAAGAGTATGTCCTGGCAAAAACAGATCAAAATAAAAACACGACGAAAACACGATATACGAACCTCGGGGGATCCGGGGGGTTATATATTACGAAATTTCACATCAAAAGGAAGGTACTGGGAGAAAACGAGTCGGAGGCGGAGTCCAGGGTGGACTCACCACCTGGTGGCGTGGCCAGGGGTGGGCCCGCGCCCAGGGTGGTGTGAGCCACCCTGGCTCTGTTTCCGTCCCTTTTTCGCTTCATAGCTTTCCTTATTGACTGAAAACTGCAAAAATATAGTTGGATTGTATTTTCGCGGAACTTTTCTTACCAGAACTGTTACCTAGTTGGAAACGGACTCTGCTGGTCTCTGAATTTGGTATTTAGTGGATCCTTCCGGAGTCACCACTTGAATCATCAATATCTTAATCTTCATACACTTATTACTTGAGTCATAAAACCTTTCTTTTCCTTATTACACCATTAGCTCCACTTCCTGGAAATTTCTTTCACACAAAACTTCACACAGTTCTCATTAGCAACATTAGTATAAGTGAAGTGATAAAACCTTTTGAGTCCAACTTCAACTGAAAACCATCAAAACATAAGCTACTGTAGTAACTCCTTCCGAAAACCCAAAAATAATTCAAAAAGGAAATCGAATAAAGAAGCAAATGCAAGAGTGGCAAAATCTGTCAAAACAGACCAGCAGGTAAAGATCAATTTTTTCGAAAATCTTTTATTGCTCAAATCAAAAGGTGCAAAACTAACGAAACTTAAATAACAACCTGGGGCAGAAGCACAAAAAATTACAGATCAATCCGACATACAGAGATCTCTCACGAACTTTTACGGTGAAGCACAAAAATCTGTTTCGGGACAGCAACTTTCCCAAATCTTACTTCTCTCTCATTAGAGGTTGATCTTGACACAAAAACCAAACAAAACGGATAAGGATCGGTTAGTACCGAAGTAATAACTTCCAAGACTGAAAGAAACAAAAACAAACTAAAAGCAAAAACAAATTGGGTTGTCTCCCATAAAGCTCTTTCTTTATAGCCATTAAGATGGGCATGATAATTTTGAAGAAGCTCTCATAGGGATATGAATTGAAGTGAAAGAGAGCATTAAGAAGCAAAAACACACACACATTTAAGTCTAACCCACTTCCTATGCAAGGGAATTTTGTAAACAAACAAGTTGTTGAAACCAAAGGCTACTTGCATAAGAAGGCAAAACAAGTGCAACATAAAAACTTTCAGCATAAAACGAGGAAACTTGATATTATTGAGAGGCATACGAACATTTTTCCCTCTCTCATAGTAACTTTCAGTATCATGCATAAACTTAACAATATAGCTATCACAAGAACCATCGTAGCAATGATCACTTATTCTAACAGAAAACACGGGAATACTAGCTCTCATAAAACTACTTTGTGAAACAATATTAGAGGTATCCTTACAAAGGATAGGGTGTCCCTATTTTTCGTATTTAGCAACAAAGTCTTTAACATTTGCTATTATAGGTTCATCAACCATTTGTTTATCAGGTTCACAGCTTTATTCATACTTTCATTAACCATACTAGCTATCATAGAATGTTCCTTCATCTTAACTGGGAAAGGAATTTTCTCAATATAAGGTTTAGGTAGAACATGATTAGCAGTATAAACTTCAGTATCTCTTACAGGAACAATCTTAGCAACATATTTATAAGGTTCATGATACTTATTCCACTTCTTTTTAGGCACTTCAATATAGGAAGCAAAATCCTTAAAATAAGAAGCAATAGCTTGAGAGTCTAGACCATAAGCATTTTTAATATTTTCAAAGTCATCAGTTCCCATAAAAGATTCAATGCATTCATAATCACAATTTATACCTGACTTTCTACCTTTGTCATTCTCCCAAGATTCAGCATTGTTTTGAATACGGTCTAGAAGGTCCCATTTAGCTTCTTCTTCCATGCGAGTGAATGATCCAGCACAAGAAGCATCCAATAAATCCTTGTCATGTAGAGGGAGCCTTGCATAAAAGTTATTGATAATAATATTGTTGGGGAGCTCATGAATGGGACATTTGAGGATTAGTAACTTCAATCTCCCCAAAGCTTGAGCTGTACTCTCTCCATCAAGAGGCCAAAAGTTGTATATTTGATTCTGATCTTTATGAATCTCACTAGGAGGATAGGCACTATTTCCTCCCATTCCAGAGCTTGACCATTCTTCATCAGCTTATACCATTCCTCAGCTCTTCCTTTCAGTGATAATGAGAATAACTTCTTCTTAACTTGATCTGTTGTAATACCTGCACACTTGAATAACCCGCATAATTCGTGTATAAAGAGTAAATGATCACCGGGATGGACAGTTCCATCCCAACATAGTAGTTATCCATAACACGATCAATAATTCTTGTAGGTATTTTGAAAACATCATTCTCAGCAGGTAGTGCCTTATCTACTACCTTAGCAGTGGTAGTAGCATTACCAAATAAGAAACTCAGTAAATTATCCATAACGAAAATAAAGCAACTAACAGAAGTAAACAATACTCATAGTAGACGTTTTCTTTACCAGTCCCACTCTCCAATAGCGTTTCACTCCTCGACAACGGCGCCAAAAAATAGTCTTGATGACCCACAAGTATAGGGGGTGTATCGCAGTATTTTCTATAAGTAAGAGTGTCGAACCCAACGAGGAGAAGAAGGTGCTGGCTAGTGGTATGGATCAGGAATTCTCTACAAATACTTAGCAAACGGATTTTTAGGGGTTTTTTATAAAGCAAGTAAACAAAGTACAAGTAAATAAAAGATAGTAGGAATAAATGCAGCAAGTGGCCCAATCCTTTATGCAGCAAAGGACAAGCCGGTTGTATTACTTAAGATGACCAAACGTTCTCGAGGACACATGGGAAGACTGTCAAGTGCTTTTGCTTCATATAGCTGATTAATCTTCAGGATAAGAATGTTTCTTATTATAGTTATATTGTTACTTTCATTCATGATGCTACTGAAAGTTATTATGAGAGAGGGAAACATGGTTTTATACATCCCAATAATATTAAGTTTCCTCTCTTTATGTTGAAAGTCTTGAAGTTGCACTTGTTTTTGCTTTACTATGCTTATTGCTTTGTGCTTTCATGACTTGATTCTTTACAAGATTCCTATGCATAGAAAGTGGATTAGGCTTAAATGTGCTTTGAATTTGTTTCTTGATGCTCTCTTTTACTTCAATTCATATGTCTTATGTGAGCATCTACTCAAACTATCATGCCTAACTTAAAGGTGTTAAAGAAAAGTACTTATTGGGAGATAACCCAAAAGTTTTAGATGAGTCTTGGAAGTTATTACCTCTGTAATAACCGCTCCTTATCCTTTTTATTTTCCTTTTGTGTCAAGAGTAACCTCTAATGAGAGAGAAGTAATGATTGGGAAAGTTGCTGTCCCGAAACAGATTTTTGTGCTTCACCGTAAAAATTCGTGTAAAATCTCTGAACGTCTTTTTCAGGCGTGAATTTTTGTTCTTCTTCCCCAGGTTGTTATATAACTTTAGTTCGTTCAACACTTTTCGATTTGACAGATTTCTGTCATTTTCTGTCATTTACCTGCTGGTCTGTTTTGACAGATTTCTGTCATTTTCTGCATTTGCTTCTTGTTGGTTCCTTTTTGAGTTCTTTTGGGTAATTGAGCTTTTTGAGGGAAGTGCTACAGTAGCTAGTGTTCTAATGGAAGTTTATTTGGTGTTAGAACTGAAACTTAAGACTTATTTATCTTGAGTGCACAAATGTTGCTAATAAAGATTGTGTGAAGTTTTGTATGAAGGAAAAATTTCAGGTGTATGGAAGGAATGAGTAATGAGATGAAGGATGGACTAAAGCTCAAGTTTGGGGATGCCACGCGTGTCACCCCAATAAACATCCAAGAAGTACAAGCGTCAAAGCTTGGGGATGCCCAAGGCATCCCCTTCTTCATCAATTAAAATTCTAGGTTTCTTCCAAACACTTCATTTTTATTGTTTCATGCACAATTGTGTTTTTCTTGGAGCGTCTTATTTTTCATTTTTGTTTTGGTTTTTAGTTTGATTGGTTTGATTAGTTTTCTGAATAAATTGGTTGGACCCCCTCTTTCATACATTGGTTTGCAAATAGTTTGGTTTGGTTTGGAAAAGAGTAGGAAAGTTCATGCTTATGTGGTAAAAAGAGCTTGTGTTTGACTGTGGCCTATGCTTTGTCATGCCATGATTGATATTGTTTTGGCTTTATGCTTAGTATTATTTGCTATAGCATGACTTGTTATAAACAATTGAGATTGCTTAATGTGCCTTGGATGAATCATGCGTTGTTTTAGCATATTAAAGCATAGTATAGTGGTATTCTCCTTTGATGCTTTATTTGGGTTGACTTGGCGCATGCTCACACCATGTTATGACTATCTCAAGTCACCATAGCCTTTATCATCCTTTAGTTTTCAAATTGTAGTGTCACTTTATGCTTTGATCAATGATGTTTTGTCGCTCTGCATGATTATGGCCATTATTGCTCTCTTAGTTTGTCGCTCCCAGTCTTTTGCTAGCCTCCACCACCAAGTATTAGTTCCACTCATGCATCCAACTCCCTAAACCAAGTTATTCCAAAGAGTCCACCATACCTACCTACTAGCTTATGCTATTCCAAGTACATTCATTCTTTTGTTTACCTTCCAAATTAAACTTGTTAAGAGAAAACTAGTGATTAAAGCTCTCACGAACTTGATGGCACACTTTATTTTTTGCATCTAATAAACTTGAACCATTGGGTCCTTATTTCTTGCGTATATGCTTGCGCTTTATAAGTTGAAATTAGCAGAACCATGTTTCATGGGGAACACTTTCAACATTGCACTTGTACTTTGTACCCCGTTGATATCATGTTCTTTTGCTTACGGATCCCGGCGGTGTGAAATAAAAGTGGAACTTGTAAGATCATTGAGTTTGTATGTGTGTTAGAGAAACGCCTAGGCCGTGATGACCCACAAGTATAGGGGGTGTATCGCAGTATTTTCGATAAGTAAGAGTGTAGAACCCAACGAGGAGCAGAAGGTGCTGGCTAGTGGTATGGATCAGGAATTCTCTGCAAATACTTAGCAAACGGATTTTTAGGGGTATTTGATAAAGCAAGTAAACAAAGTACAAGTAAATAAAAGATAGTAGGAATAAATGCAGCAAGTGGCCCAATCCTTTATGCAGCAAAGGACAAGCCGGTTGTATTACTTAAGATGACCAAACGTTCTCGAGGACACATGGGAAGACTGTCAAGTGCTTTTGCTTCATATAGCGGATTAATCTTCTCTAGCTTGCTAAGTGTTGTGTGGGTGAACCTGTGCTAATGTACCGCCCCATCCAAGACTAATACATACTTGTGATTATACCCCTTGCAAACATCCGTAAGTACAAGAAAGTAATTAAGGTAGAAACCTAACCACAGCTTTAAACTCTAAGACCCTTACGTCCCTTATGCAATGGTTTCCTAACAGGGGTTCAGGTTTCTGTCACTCCGGTAACCCCTACGATTAGTAGCCAAATACACAATGCATTCCCCTAGGCCAAAAAAGGTGAAGTGTCATGTAGTCGACGTTCACATGACACCACTAGAAGAAGTACACCACAACTTAAATAACAATCTATTGAATCTTTCTCAACGCAACTCCACTACTAACAACGAGACTTCTCCCATGTCCTCAAGAACAAAACGAACTACTCACAAGACATCATATGGATCATGATCAGAGATGGAATAATGATGTATAACAATCTGAACATAAACAATAATTCAATGGTTCACTCAATAGCATCAACTACAAAGAGTAATCAACACCGGGCAAGTTTCCCCTATGAACTATGCAAGATTCAACGCAATTGTTATAGCAATAGGGAGATGGTGATGAGGGTGCTGATGGTGATGATGGTGGTGATGATGATGATGATGATCTCGATGAAGTCTAGCTTGATGGTGGTGTTGATGGCGATGATCTCCCCTCTTCGGGAAGGAATTCTCCCGGCAGAAATCTGTCCGCGGAGAGATCTTTCTCTCTCGGTGTTTTCCGCCCCGCGGAGGCGGCGGAATCTTTCTATGGTCACTCCCCGAGTCTTAGGGTTTCGGGAGGATGATACACGCCTGAGGGGAGAGGCTGGAGTGGGCCAGGGTGGCCACACCACCTCCTGGCGCGGCCTAGGGCTGCTCGCGCCATGGGTGGTGTGGGCCCCCTGTGGCCCATCTCTACTCCATCTTCTGGCATCCTTAGTCTTCTGGAAAAATAGGATTTTTCGTATATTTTCCTGGATTTTCTGATCTTCGCGAATTTTGCCTCCAAACAACACATTTTCCATTAGAATCCTGACTGCGGCGGTCCATACTCCAAAAGTCATCAACCATGCAAAAATAGATGAAATAACATAAGTATCACCTCTCAATATGAAATATATCAATGAATAATAGTGAATTAAGACATAGAATAGTGATGCAAAATGGACGTATCAGGCCGCTAGCCTAAGCCATGCCTAATCATGGTGGAAACTTGCAGCATCACCATAATGAGCACTCTATGAAGCATCCTCAATAAAAACCTATGCAAATAGCAAATAAAAAGATCGCTGAGATGCTCATTGTCTGCTTGCCTTGTCATTTTGATTATGGGAAAGCTCCCGTATCATGTGCAAGGGGTACCCCGTTGGCGGTTCTTAATGATACACATGTACTTACAATGACAAGAGCTTACTCGTGACTGAAGTGGAGTAGCATGAGGATCGGTCTTCGTAAGTAAGGGGCATGAGATTTTGGTTTATAACTTGTCAAGCATATCCTCTTAGTTATGTCACTTTAACCTTAATCACCTTAAAGATGCTTATGATAGGGGCATTGAGAGCTGAAAGCTATAAGTACCATAATTTTTGGAAGCTCTTTATGTGACTTGAATCCCTACTTCCTTTTATCAAGGCATTTCTTCCACCATTATATTGTGTCTCCACCTTCTACCTTTATGCACCTACTTTGAGAGCATAGTGGCCATTCTTAGTTCTATGTGCATTGTCCCAAGACTTGTTGATTGATGCATAACTTTGATATTGCTTGTTTTTAACTATTTGTATCTAGTCACTCTTATGAACTTTGAAGGTGTCCTATGCAATTATGTTTGCTACTCTATGAGGGACAAGCTGAATACTATTATGCTATGTTTTCTTTATGTGAAACAAACGTCTTGCAAAGCATTGTTATTCATGAATCTTTTGTTTGTATCCTTTCATGTTGCAACATAGTTTCTTTGTCTTATTGCTAGAACTTTGTCTTTCATGCTATGATCCCAGCTATCAATGTTTTACAAATACTTTGATCAAGTTTATGATGGTGCATGTCACCTCAAAAATTATTCTTTCTTTTTATCACTTACCTACTCGAGGACGAGCAGGAGTTAAGCTTGGGGATGTTGATACATTGCAAATGTATCTATAATTTTTGATGTTCCATGCTTGGTTTTATCTACTTTCTTGTGTTTTGTCCACACTTTGGAGTACTTTTCAAATGATTTCTTGGACTAACCTATTAACAAGTGCCACAGTGCCAGTTGCCTGTTTTCTGCTGTTTTGGGTTCCAGGAAAGTTAGAAAATCAATATTCTCGGAATTGGACCGGACAAAAGCCAAAGTTGATATTTTCCCGGAAGACTCATGGAGCCAGAAGGAGAGTCGGAGAGGGGCCACAGGGTGGCCACACCACCCCATGGCGCGGGTCCCCCTAGGCCGCGCCAGGGCGTGGTGTGGGCCCCCTGGCCATCCACCGACCTTGCCCTCTGGCCTATAAGAAGCCTCTCGAGACGTAAACCCTAAATAATCAAGCCTCCAGCCACAAAAAGTTCCGCAGCGCCGCCGCCACCGAAAAGGAGATTCGGGGGACAGAAAGTCTCTGTTCTGGCACCCTGCCGGGATGGGAAGTCCCCCCAGAGCCATCTCCATCGATCTCCATCACCGTTGCTGATTCCCATGATGAGGAGGGAGTAGTTCTCTCTCGAGGCTAAGGGTTCTACCGGTAGCTATGTGTTCATCTCTCTATATGCATGACCATATTGTGATCATGAGCTTGCAATCTATAGATCTACCTTGCTACTCAAGTGCTTTAATAGATCTCTGCTCTCCCCATGTGTGTGAAAGTGACAGCGTGCACACCATGGTGGCACTTAGGCTAGAGATTACAAATACTTGTTATGAGTTATATTTGGAGTTGGATGTCTTTATAAAATTGTGGTGTTTGTTGGACTCATCTAGTACTCAAGGTGACACTGTGGCGTTTTCTAGATGGGAAAGGCTTACTTTGAGGTGTGCTGTTATAGCCCTACCATGGATTAGAGTGTCCAACCGGAGAGTACTTAAGAGTAGTATCATAAAGAAAAGATATTTATATGAGAGTGTTCACTAGTGAAAGTATGATCCCTAGGCCTTGTTTCTAAGCATTGAAAGACCGTTTGCTACTAGATCTATTACATGTTTGCTTGCTTCCATCTTTATTTCAGTTTGCCTTTAGTCTTTTCCACGCCATCAAGTTATTTTCTAGCACCGTTACCACTTATAATTATCTATACCACGTGTATTTCACTATCTCTTCGCCGAACTAGTGCACCTATACACTTGACAAGTGTATTGGGTGTGTTGGGGACACAAGAGACTTCTTGTATCTTGATTGCAGGGTTGCTTGAGAGGGGATACCTTTGACCACTTCCTCCCTGAGTTCGATAAACCTTGGGTGATCCACTTAAGGGAAAACTTGCTGCTATTCTATAAACCTCTGCACTTGGAGGCCCAACAACTGTCTATAAGAATAGAAGTGCGTAGACATCAAAGGATCTCTCTCCCCCTCTAGAATTATTCCCCCATGGTCTCGGATTAGCGAGATACATGTTCCTGGTGGCATTTCGTCTGGAAGGAGTTGCTACTTCCATTGGATCGCTGGAGCGAGGAGGTGGAGGTTGTCTGGTGCCTTGAACGTGTGTGCAAGTGCGGATGCGCTGCTGAGTTGCGGCGCTCGGACTTCCTCACGATCTTGAGATCGGCAAGTGTACGACTACATCAACCACGAGTTCCTACTCGTTAACAAAACTTGTTGTCTTCGAGGGTAAGTTCTCGTTGGATGTATGTCCACCTGTTGCTCTGTACCTAGTAGATAGATCTTGGCGTGTAGTTCTCATCGTAGGATTTTTTTTGTTTTCTATGCTGCGGACCCAACACTTCTCACTCATGTGCCCAAGTCTCTTGTGCCATAAGGCACATGCATCCTCTTTATGCAATGCATTGACACAAGCAGCAGAAACCTTAGCATGAACATGATACAAAACTGAAACCATATTACCTTTACCAATAATCATATTTCCTTTGGTGAGCTTGTACTGTGTATTTCCAAATCTGCTCAAGTACCCATCTCTATCAAGCAATCCAACTGATATAATGTTGAGCCGAAGGGCCTCAACATGCCTCACCGACTTGTGGACTAGTGTCGTACCATTTTTAGTCTCCAAGTGCACATCTCCTCTTCTAATGATTTTTGCTCTATTATTGTTCCCCATCTTCACAACACCAAAATCACCCGATGTGTAGTTGGCGAAGAGCTCTCTACGAGATGTAGCATGTATGGTAGCACCGCTGTCCGGAATCCAAGTCATCTCATCACCATCTGCAAGGCTGATGGTATCATCAGAAACAACAGTGATCCTCTCCTCAATGGTGTAAACACTACTGCCATCATGTTCTTCATGCATGAGAAACATGATCTCCTCTACCGTAGCAATCCGGCCTCCCTCACTGTTATTATCGGTCTGTTTCTGAACTTTCTTATTTTTCTTTTTATCTTTCTTCCATTGTTCACAATGCCACTTGATGTGGCTCTTCTCACGGCAGTGATGGCATATAACACCAGCATACTTGTCTTTGCCTCTTGATTTGCTTCTACTTCTTTCTCCTCCCTTACTCGGACCTTTACTTTTGCTTCTCCCCATGACTCGGTCGCCAACATTTCAGAATGTGAGGAAGAACCGTCCTTATCAACAATTTTTCTGGACTCTTCATTTAGTACCTTGGTCTTTACAAGGTTCCAAGTGACAACTCCATTAGGTGTTGAATTGCACACGGTGACCTTAAGGGTCTCCCAAGTGTCTGGTAATAAGATAAGTAGCAACAAGGCTCTCACTTCATCTTAAAATGTAATTCCCATTTAAGATAGCTGATTTATAATGCCCTGAAACTCATTTACATGATCTGCAATTGGAGTGCCCTTCTTGTACCTCAAACGCATCAATATCTTGATCAAGAACATCTTGTTGGTACCTTCTTTACGGGCATACAGCTCCTCCAATTTCTGACATAAGGTATGTGCATGTGTCTCCTCAATAATACGGTTCAAAACATTATCATCCACCCATTGGCGGATGAACCCACAAGCTTGGAGATGAAATACCTCCCATTGATCTTCTTTCATATCGTTGGGCATCTCAGTGGAGAACACTGGCATCTAGTAATCCTTCACATCTAACAAGTCCTTCATCTTTAACTTCTAAGATTGATAATTTGTACCATTCAAAAAACATTCTGTTGGTATTCACTTTCATCTTTCACCACAAGCAAATGCAATCAGCCCAAAACAAACGTTGCTCTGAAACTGAATACAAAACTAAACCTCAGCTCTGATACCACTTTGTTGGGAGGGAGGAGGAGGATATACAACCTCCCAGCTCCTTCTTGCGGTGAACCTTTGATGATAGTTTCAATCAACAGATATGCAGCGGAAATAAAACAACAAGCACATGCATATGTGACACAAGGATTTACGTGGAAAAACCTTCTCAAGGTGAGGAGGAAAAAACCATGGGTGCGGACCAACCGGTCCACGCGAGCTTCACTGTGAG
This sequence comes from Avena eriantha, assembly GCA_910589775.1. Lineage (NCBI taxonomy): Eukaryota > Viridiplantae > Streptophyta > Magnoliopsida > Poales > Poaceae > Avena > Avena eriantha. The sequence continues at coordinate 522,375,581 of OU342740.1, read as the reverse complement.
CAACCTGGGTACAAAGTCTTTTCTAGAATATCTAGAGATGTACAACACACTCAGCACGTTACCAACTGGCAACAACAACAACATCAACCACTTGAGAGAAAGATTACAGCAAAGCAGAGTATCTCAGATTCTGTCCTCTTTGGTAATTAGCAAACTGCTTTTAAACCGTAGATCCAATCAGCACCAAATCTGGTAGACAAGCTGACATACGAGTACCCAACATACACACCAAATTTCAGGTCAATCGGACACCGTTTGCCTGCCCAAACTGTTCGTCTACCAAAAATGCTCTATGCTGCAACTACAATAGTCCGAACTGAATAAACTGCTTTCAAATCTAAAGCTACACTAACCCAAATCTCAAACTATCTAACCAGATCAAAGTACTCAAAGCAAGGAACGAGATCACAAAGTTCGGAGTCAATCCAAGCACGTTTGAGCCCCCAAACACCAGCTTGAAGACATACCGGTCAGATCTCAGAAATCTGGACAGAAATCACCTGTTCTTCTTCTTTCTCTCTTCTCACTAGGTTGTGGTGTTGTTGTGTGTTCTCTCACCCTCTCTCAGCAGCCACGATGGCTTGCTTGGTTAGCTTACACACTCACTGATTGAGTCACATAGCCACAAAGGGTGGCTAGGGTTTTCTTTTCTACTCCTCTCCCAGGAAGCACCTCAGCCGTTGGATACGAACATCGATCAATGGTTGAAACGTGTGGGACTTCACGGGCTGATGTTGGGCTGCCAACACACCTCCATGTGGAGGGACATGGCCCAACAAGTTGCCTCTACTTTTTAGGCGTTGGCTCAAAGCTCTAGTTTGGCGTGGTAGCACCATGTTTTTACATTTTGGTTAGACCTGATAGCATTAGTAAAGGTTGCGATGAAGACATAATAGTGGGTATACTATATGATCTTGTCTGTGGAGGCTGACACACCCGACACTAGGTAGTCCCAGATGTTTTGGTCTCAAGGACAGATGCATGTTGATCCGACGAACCATTGGTCGAGGTTTTGTAGGTGGCGGCAAAGGTGGTTCTTCCAATTCACCTCCCATGCTTACAATCTTCCTCCCGATTATACGTCATTGTACCAATGGTTTGTTTGCTAACCTTGTAAGGGTTGAGTCGTCGCCACAATGCAACCAACAATATTAGATTTCTACCTGTGGGGGTCACTGGCTCGTGCACTTTCAAGAATCCATGAGATAAGTCTAACCACTACGGGAAAAAATGTCGTTGCCGTGTAGACACGGCTTTGCCGTGTGCCAAATGGATTAGAACACGGCAAAGTTTGTCTTTGCCATGTGCAACCTAAAAAGTACACGAACACGGCAAATTTCTAAAAAAGAACATGGCAAAGAAATATACACGGTAAAGACCTACAAAGGAACACGACAAAGAAAAAAAGTCGACAAAGTCAACAGCGACACACGACATAGGTGTCATCACGGCAACGAGGTGGGACTCGTGACCCCACAGGTCCACTTGACGGGAATGAGCTAACGGCTACAGACAGTGGCCTCTTTGCCGTGTGCCCTCGCTTGCCCTTTGCCGTGTGTATTCCGTAGTATACACGGCAAAGAGCCTTTGCCGTGTGTATTCTGTAGTGTGTATTCCGCAGTATACACGGGAAAGTTCTTTTTTTTTTCTTTTTTTCCTTTTATCACATTACTCTTAGGAAAATCATAAAAAAACATTCTAATTCAGAAAAATAGAAATAATATATCAAAATTTGTAGAAAAATAAGATCTATCTATCTACACTCAAATATTAGATATTTATGTTGAATATGAATCTTCATGCTCGTCGTTTTGACCATAGTTTAAAACAAGCATAAAAAAATCAAAAATAATCGAAACAATGTGAAACCTTCGCGTGGAGTCATATTATGTGACATAGTTGTGAGGAAAAATATTAAACTTTGTATATTGATTATGTCTCAAAAAAACCTTCACAAAATGACCTATCTCATTCGAGGTTTCCAGACTCTCGGTTCAGATGACCAATGTTATGGGCAGAATCGCGACATAGTTTGTGATAATGTGCCCATATTGTGCATACATGTGCATCATGGGTTTGCGAACAATGTTGCAAGAGAGAGTTTTCCTTTTTATTGCACGAAAAAGCCATTTCCTATTTTCGGAGCGCAAAAATCGGGGCATTTTGTGAAGCAACACCAAATGTTTAATTCAAAAATGCTACCACCCCATTTTTCAAAAATACTAGACAACCTTACATGAACAATGTCCCAACCGGGGATTTTAAAACCTTTTCATCCACCCATGATGAAAAAGACAAATTTCTGCCGAATCGGTAGGAAGTAGGTCAGATATGAACTACAGATACATGATTTAATGCTCATGATTTTTTACAAAAATCTTTTTTAGGTTCACAATATGATGTTTCTTCAGAGATCCAATGCAAGTTTAGTGAGGCTCGGCCTCGAGCTAAGAATCTTCATGCCCTCCATTCGATTAGGGTTTGACGATAGTTTCAAATGACCATAACTAAATCAAAAAAATGCGAGACCTTCGCGTGGTGTCATATTTTATGACATAGTTGGGAGTAAAAATAGCAAAACTTGGTATATTGATTATGTCTCAAAAAAATCTTCACAAAATGACCTATCTCATTTGAGGTTTCCTGACTTTCGATTCAAATGACCAATGTTATGGGCATAATCGCGACATAGTTTGTGATAATGTGCCTATATTGTGCATACATGTGCATCATGGGATTGCGAACAATATTGCAGGAGGAAGTTTTGCTTTTTGTCGCACGGAAAAGCCATTTGGATATGGGTGTCATATTTGGATTCCTCTCATTTTTCTGATCGATTTAGATATTTTATTTGTCAAATTCCGATTTACGGATTTAAATATATGAATTATTCCATATTAAATAGAAAAAGGCAAAAAAAATCATTTTATTTTTTATTTGGATTCAAGATTATTATTACTTATTCATTGTTTTCTACTTAAATAATTGTTTGGAATCTAAAACTGAGATATATGACATCACGGTCCAAGAGTTAATAGGATTGACATGAAAGTATTATCGACAAGGTATGATTTCTTTCTCGGAAGCTCATTCGGAAGGAACAAAGAAGTTAAGCGTGCTAGGGCTAGAGTAGTGTTAGGATGGGTGACCGTAAGGAAAGTTTGATTATGAGTGCAATTTGACATAATATTAAACATACTTAGAGTTAAAAGTATCCCATATGAGAGACTAACAAGTAAAAAATATTCAAAAAAGTTTTTAAAAAACAATTGATTTTTTTAAAAAATTTATTTTAAAAAGGCAGCCTCTTTGTCGTGTACGTGACACACGGCAAAGGCAGCATTTGCCGTGTAGGATTTATGGACAACACACGGCAAAGGCAGCCTTTGTCGTGTAGAATTTATGGGTGACACACGGCAAAGGCTGTCTTTGCCGTGTTGGATTTATGAACGACACACGGCAAAGAATAGACACCGCCATCTTCAATGGGAACCGTTATGTCACTTTACTTTGCCGTGTCTACGTGTAAGACATACGGCAAAGGCTTTGTCGTGGCAAACGTTGCCGTGTGGCATTTGCCGTGTGTATACACACGGCATTTGTCGTGTTCCAGAAGGCCTTTGTCGTGTATATTGCCTATACGACAGCGACATTTTTTCTCGTAGTGAACATGTGCATGTAAATTTGATATTCACCATTTTCACTCATGGAGAAACCTTATGATGCAAAAATGAGCTATAGATGACAACTTAGAATCATCTTAACGTAACTTCTGCTTGTACTAGAGATATTTGGTCTTCGTGTTTGTTCAAGTTAATTTACTTGTCATGATGCAAATTGTTTAGTTGATCAATAAAATAGGAACTTTTATTTCAAAATATATTTTTCTAACTTTTAGAAGTGCTGTTATAGATGTAAAAACATTTTCATAATATTAAGGGTATGATTTACAACATTTCCATAAATTATCTAAAGCCTTAAGGCTGAGAGATTACAAGCTCAGTGAGCGATTGAGGATCACTTCCTTACTATGCATGGGCCCTTTGCGCCGTTGACCGATTGAGTCTATAGTTTAAGCGTGACGAGTGATCACTTCCTTACTGTGCGTGGGCCCTTTGCGCCGCTGACCGATTGAGTCTATAGTTTAAGCGTGACGAGTGACCCGCATGTTGAGGCCACTCCCGCGCGCGAGTTCATTCCTACTGCTAGGCCCACAGTTCATGATGGAGCAAATAGGTAAGGTCAACCCGTGCATAGTGGAAAAAGGAAAAGTTTACCATCGCGTGCGTACAGCTCGATGTAGCCTCTCCTCTCGATTCCCCACTTCCTCTCAGCCCCGCCGCCACGACGGAGTCCTTCTCGCGAACAGCCCCGCCGCCAGCACCCAATCCCCGCCGCTCGCATGCTTCCCTAGCGCCGCCGCCCGTCGACACACCCACGATGACCTACCCCGGAAGATTGCCCCACCCCATGCCTCCATTCTCGCCTCCGCGTGCGAACCCTAGCCACCCCTTGTCGGCCCCCGCTCCTGGTCCTCCGCAGCCCAACCTCTTCGACACCCTCTGGCTTCTCCCACCCACGGACGGTCAGGTCCGACGAGACCTAGCCTTCTAAACTCCGGTGGCCATCCATCCGGGATGAGGACGACACGCCCGCCACCGCCGCGGCAAGAAGGATGCCACGCTGATGCTATTGGTCTCCTGGCGAAGAGGGGCCGGCGGCGAGCTCGAGATGATGGAGTCCGAAGTGGCGCTGGAGAAGGTAGAGATGTCGCCCTAGCCTCGGGGCTGCGGCATAGGAGACCATGGTCGTGCTCTGCCCCGTCATGTCCGAGGAGGAGCACCTCGCCCTCATCCAGCCCTATGAGGAGGTAATCCTAGCATGCGTTTTCTGATCGTGATTAGTTCAGTTTAGTTCACGCATGAATCCAACTACGAGGAGGTAATCCTAGTATGTGTGAGGAGCTCGATCGCCTCTATCCCTTGTTTAGTTCGCACATGAATTCCTGAAAACGTAGTAGCCAATGGACATCTCATCTCTCTTTAATGTTATGTGTGATTTAGTTTACATTTAATTCTTAATGGCTTAATGTTATGCGTGATTCCATGATGGAGACATTAGACATTGGTGATGACTCGTACTAGCTTTAGATCAGGCAAAAGATTATGCCTACAACTAAGTGCCATAAGTATTCAGCGTTTGGTGTCAATCAAAATATTGTTCTCAACTATGCATTATTAGTGGACTATTAGCTACTCCATTTTAATTCATTCCTCATGGCAGTGTTCCTCTTGGTTATCACCTATTGGATGTTCCGAATTTCCACCAGCTCTCCTTTTGTTCTAAAGTTTGTAATCAGAATGTTTCGATCAGTTCAGTATTTGACATAATAATTTGGTATTTTATACTACAAGGTGGAATTGATGATGTGCATCAGTGAATGTATTCTATATTCTGCTCCTCTGCTCATATCCCTATTCAGCATTTTTTTCTGTAGCACTGTCTTGAGGAAAAACTTGTACTCCCTTCGTCTTAAAATAGATGTCACAAATTTGTCTAAATTTAGATGTATCTCGACACTATTTAGTATATGGATACATTCAAATTTAAACAAATTTTCGACATCTATTTTAAGATGAATGTAGTAGAATAATTTAAGATGTCATATATGTGAGGAGATGCTTAAATCGTATTACCAATTCTTAGCTTTCAGCTCGCAAGCAAATGCATGAGCTAGACTACTGGGAGTGATGCATAATGCATTTGTTAGTAGGAATATGGATGTTGCAGGTTACTAATCTTGCGACGTTAGGAGTAATGATGGACTGTTAGTTTGTGATAAAAACATATTTATCTATAGCTTAAGCGTGGTGAAGGACCCGCCTGTTGAGGCCACTCCCGCGCACGCGATTTCTGGCCGTTTGATTCTTCGGTATAGCAGATATGTTTCGTCTGATCGGTAGGATTTTCATTACTGTCATCTGCATCTCTTTAGTGGTACCATCCTACTACTAGGCCTACGGTTCATGATGGAGGAAGAGGTAAGGTCAACCGCGTATAGTGTAAAAAGGAAAAACAATTTAGCAATTTATCATCGCGTGCGTTCGCACAGCTCACAACCCCCAACCCCCAAACCGCCCCAATCCAACCATTTGATCTTTCTCCTCTCCTCTTTCTCTCTAGCGTGAACAAGGTGTCTAGGGTTTCCAACCCCGTCGCCTTCCATTGGTTCGCCACCAATAGATGTTAGTTCTAGAGAGCCTGTAATTGCCTTGGCTATGGGATGCACTCATAAAAATCAGGAATGTAAGATGTGTTTCTTCTCTTTTTTAGGCGTCTGGTTTTCTAGCTTTTGCGTTGATGCATAGAACCTGACTTTTTTTGTGGTTGCTGCAGCTCTGCTAGAGCTTTATCCGAGCTATGGATCGCGGGTTTGCGTCAAAGGGATATTCTTGAAATTGTTGTGCTTTGTGATAGGTACCTATTGGCTTTCTCTTCCTGCCGGTGCTTTTTTTTGGATCTGTTTTTTATTAAGGTTGTGTCTTTGCTACTGTGTGCGCACCGGTTAGTGATGTTCTTGGTTTTTTATAAAAATAGTTAGTCTTTTTGTAGTAGCCTGTTGTGATATATATGTTTTAGATCTGCCAGAGAATTTAGCCGATGTATGTCAGAGATTTATGACTGTTTACGTGATTAATGCACGCTCATTGTTTCTTCAGTAAATCTTTACATGTTTTCACAACCAAACTAATGTTGTTGAGCACTCATTTCAGATCATAGAATATATCTCAGGAAATCGAACTAAATCTGGAATAATGATAAAGGAAGGGCTGTAGATGTGTTGCAGCTTTACTTTGAATAAAAAACAATGGGTCTGGAGCATTACGACTTTATGTATAATATAAAATAAAGGGAAGATAGAGTAGGCTATGCTGACAGAATGATCAATTAAATATATCTTCATTAATTTTCTATATATGGCGTCACTATTCTATGCATGACTGGGTGTGGAAAAGCTCCTTGATCGAGTGTTCTTTCATATACACTGTTATAATTGTTCTAGTTTTGCAGTGTTGGTGATTTCATAGTCTGATGTATCATGGACAACGCCTGCTACATTCTTTGAAATCTCATTGTCGTTGTCTATCCTATATGGATTTGTTCCTTTTTGGAGGATAATTGAATTATATTATAGCCCTTACAGTTAAGATGATGCCTCCTGCCCCAAAAAATACGACATGTTCTTTCTCATGTGGTGGTTGATCTGTGGCTATGTTTGCCAATCTTTAACTGGGTAGGTTCATGTTTTAATGATTTTGCACATGTTGCGGTTATTTTAGTGTTTGGTAGGCAGAAACACATTTCAGAGGTTAGAGAGTTGTCTCTGAAAATTGGTTTGCTAACGGAACATGCTACATTGCTGGATAGATGGTGGATCTCGATGGTTGTTTGATGATGTCTGTTTGTTTACCATCTATCTTTGAATTGATAGTGTTTCTGATATCGGTATCTAATCGTGTGCAGGTTGGTAGGTTCTGTTTACCCAGTTGAGATTATCATGGAAAGGGGTTGGCGGTTTGAATCAAGTTATCAAGGTTGTCACCGTGGCAGAGCTGTTAGACATGAATCCGCACGCCGCCATAGTATGCTTGTTGTATGGCTCCGCTTCCTCGGGTTTGCCTGCTATGAATGCTGACATGATTCAGGTGTAAATTTGTGATCGATGGCTTGCATCCTAACCGGGGATGGTGGTATATGTCTTGTGATACCTGTACTAGCAAGGAATATGAGGAAGGCTCTACGTACAGGTGCGGCAATGAGAAGTGCAGTAACCAGAGTGTCGGCCCAAGGTTACTACGGTGTGTTCTTTTTCTTTGCTTCTTCTGGCATGTATCTTAGGTGATACACGGTTTTCATTTTCCTGTTTCTTACCAGGCTTGGTCTTCTGGTGGTGGCTTCTAGAGATAGGGCCTCTGTGGAGATGGTTTTCTTTGGTGATCTAGCTCGTGATTTAGTAGGCAAGCCTGATGACCTCCTGGTTGCTGAGAACTATGGCCTCATTTCTACTGTTCCTTAGGAGATAGCTGCTTTAACGGGAAGGCGCTATGTTGTCGATGTTTCTGTGTCTCGGTATAGTTTCCACGTTGAGGATATCACCTTCCAGGTTATCAAATTTTACCTTGAAGGTAGTTTAGTTTTTGTTGGGCTGAGCGGTTTGCCTCTGCCTGGCACAGCAGGTGTGGAGGCAGCTGGGACAATGCCTCTCTCTGCTGGGATCTCTGGTCTCCAGGAGATTGGGTCTGGCATGACTTTATTTTTTCTTATTTACCTACTGTAGATTTAATTTCTTGCCGCTATGATCGTTGTCGGTCCTGATTGTCTAGGGTCTCAGAGATACTGGAGGTCAAACGATGTCTGTCACTTCTACTGTCGGGGGCCTGCACACTCCACCTCCGGTTATTCTGGTTTGTATACGGATGTTTGATGCCCGTGTTGCATTTATGTATTAGGTGTTATTGCTGATTTTACTTATCTGGCTTCAGAAAACTCAAACTGAGAAATCATTAGTTGACACCAATCAGACTAATGACCTGGCTAACGTTGATTCAGAATATAATATGGGAAATGTAACTGAGAATAGGTACGATCCTGCCTTCTCTTGTGTGTGTTTTCTGATCTACTGGATGGTTACTATTCCATAGGCGCTCTCCCCGGTGCAGGGAAAGCACCGCTAAGAGGCCACTCTTTATGGACGGTGCTAGAAAGTCGGTAAAAATGTATTGCGGCGTATGTTTCTGTCGTGTGATTTTGTTTCTCCCAACCGTATGTTACCTAACCTTATCGTTGTCGTGTTTTCAGAATGTATGTAAGGGAAAGTAGTTTCCGATTTGCTGAGGCGGTTTGCGGCAGAAGGACGTGGGCTGTATCTTCTGAATAAAGTGTGTCTCACCGTTTTGTCTGTGAGTGTCTGGATGTTGTTTGTGTAGTCGAACCTGATTTGTTGCTCTGGTTGGTGCGCACGTATGTAAATTGGTTTAACCTTCCTGCTACTTTTAGAAATTAGAACTGGTGGCCTTGTGTATCCAGTTGTGTTATCTGTCGTTGAAAGAATGCTCGAGCTTTACTGCTTTACCTAATTTCTCTCTAAACTATGGTTCTGTCACTCTTACTGATAAGGGGCATGATACGATGGTGTTGTGACAATTTAATGGTCTCTAGAACCGTTCATTGGTTTGCCTATGTATGACTGTCGAGTCGGGCTATAGTTGGTAGATTTGGCGGGTGGTTTTCACGGCTTATATTGCGCTGACCTGCATTTTGTCATCAGTCGTCAGGCCATCGATAGATCGAGGTAAGTGTATTTTTTGGTTTAATCAAAAAACTGAAATATTAAAGCTTAACATTCATAATCTATCAGTGAAATAGGACTGGTATTGTGCCGACTTGTATTATGTTTTGTCATCAGTCGTTGAGCCATCGATTGATCGAGGGAAGTGTCTTTTTTGGTGTATTCAAAAAACAGAAATATTAAAGCTTAACACCCATAAGCTATTAGCGAAATAGGTAAACATTCGGCTGATTTCTTTGTTAATAAGATCGTTGGCAGATACGGTCGTAAAACTATTCGATTTGTGCAAAAAATCAACAACAGTTGGCTAGCAAAATAGTATTGCTTGCATGGTAGTATAATTCAGCCTACGCGGCACGGGAAGAGGCCTCAAAACCTTCAGCTGTTTATTGCCTAATGGTATTTTATCATCTAGAAAACTAGAAAGTTAAAACGTCATTATTTCCGCGACAAACGAACAAAATACTGATGCTATGGCACTAACACAAGACAGACAGCGCGGCGAAGCGTGGGAACAGTCTAGTACTATCAGAATTGTACAGCTAGTGGGGCCATGATAGCACTAGATAATGGTCAAAGGTTGTGCTAACAGTGTTGATATTAAAATGCCACGTATGTCTAAGAACGAATGGAGTATACAGCACATAAAGTTTGGATCCAATGCTACGGATGTACAGGTAAACCGCGTTGGTTTTGTTCATTCGATCACTTAGTGCCTCAAAGGAGTATCACACCAGTGATTGACTAGCTTTGGATCCCCACCAAGAGGCAGAAAAGCATGTGTCTTCGCCTGACCATACGGACCAAATCGATGAAGAACACATGGGCCGATCGAACTCTATGCTCCAAGCTTTATACAGTATCACAACATGTCGTGTGTGGAAGCCTTTTAATTTCCGTGTCCATCTCCGCAAAGTGTTGTGCGTTTGACTAACATAAACTAGTACACAAAACACACTTCTCCCAGACTTAATTAAGATCCATGCTCGTTCGAGCTTACGGGGAGGCGCGAAGATGCATGTGAAGCTTGCACATGGTTCGCTCAAATGTTAGAGTTAAACTAGGCTGTTGGGTAGGGAAGAAGATGGGTTTAAGCTAGCCTTTGCTTCCAATTGAGAGGCAAATCCATGGAAGAAATACCCGCAAAAAAAAATCCATGGAAGAAATGGATGGGGTTCCGTTCGTCCCTAACGGAAATTTCTGGTTATCGGATCATCTGGGAAACTTCGCAGGCCCAGGTTAGGCCCAAATCACCGGACGATCTCAAGTAGTAGTATATAGTTTAAGTAGTACAGTTTATGGGCCCAATCTCTAACAAGATCGGTACGGGCCCTCCTTTTATGGGCTCGAGCGGTGAAGCGGGCCGTGGGCTACTTACTGGCGGTGCGCACCGCAACGACTGCGACGACGACGCGTGCCCACTTCCAGAGTTCCAGTCGCGTCGCCTTCCACCAGCGTCACGTGCAAAGCAGCCACCACACCAAGGGAAGGGAACTGCTTGGACTGGTAGCGACTCGCGTCCAAACCCGCCGCTTTCCCCGTGTCCTCCTCCTCTATTCCCCCCTCCCGGCGCGGCGAGGCCGAGCAACCCAGCGGCGAGCCCGGCATGCATCACGACCCCAACCCCTTCGACGAGGGCGGCGCCGAAGACAACCCCTTCTCCGTAAGAACCCAACCTCCCTCCTCCCTACCTATCCCTCGTTTTTTTCCCTTCGAAAAACCCTCGCTGCATACGCGCGGAGTAGTGGTTCCGTAGATCTGGACCTTCGCGTGCTGTTCCTGATGACGCGGGTCGTTGCAGAATGGAGGAGGACGAGGCGGGAAGCAGCAGTACGGGTTCCGCCCGACCGAGCCCGTCGGCTTCGGCAGCGGCGGCGCCACCGTCGACGTGCCCCTCGACAGCATGGGCGTAAGATGCTTCGTGCGCTAGCAATCCTCTCTGTTTGGTCGTTTGGTTGTTGTGCGAATCTGATGGTTTCTGGTGTCCGGACACAGGACTCCAAGGCCAGGGAGCTCTCGTCGTGGGAATCAGATCTCAAGCGGCGTGAGGCGGTGGGGTTTACTCTCCCTATTTCCCCTTGAACTTTTATTCCTTAGTTTATTAGGTTGTGTCTCACGCGGTGTATTTTGTGGTTGCAGGATATCAAAAGGAGGGAGGAATCGCTGAAGAATGGTGAGTCTACTCCCTGGTTTCTGTTTGTCAGCGGTGTCGACCTACGACTTGTGTTAATAGTAGTGTGATTTATTTGTGTTTTTCTTATCTTCCTGACTCAGCTGGAGTGCCAATGGAGGACAAGAACTGGCCGCCATTCTTCCCGATCATCCACCATGACATTGCCAATGAGATACCTGCCAACGTCCAGAAGTTGCAATACCTGGCGTTCGCAAGCTGGCTTGGTACGTACTAGTTTACTGCTGGCAGTGTGTTTTAGCAGTATGGCACTGTAGGTTGTAAACATGGTTCGTTGCTGTCATGGTTCATTACTATATGTAGAGTAGAATTAGGCAATTGTGGTACTATAGGTTGTAAACATGGTTCATTTCAAAGGCGGATCACGTTCGTAATAGTGTCCATTTCGTGTTGTTTAAACTTACAGGAATTGTGCTCTGTCTCTCCTGGAACTTCATTGCTGTCATAGTCTGCTGGATCAAGGAGGGAGGTGGGTTTCACGAGTATCTATCAATGCCTTTGTATTCTGTATGTCCATTCATGCTGAATGGTTGGATTGTTTATGCTTGCAAGATTCGAAGCTGTTCTTCCTTGCTACGATCTATGCCTTGCTTGGAATCCCCCTTTCTTACCTGATGTGGTATAGACCCCTCTATCGCGCAATGAGGTATGCTATTACGGCATTATACTGTTTTAACACTCCCACCTATCAATGCAAAAAATACATCCATCAGTGAATTTATTATTTGTCGTAGTCCCCTACTACTATGCATTTCACAAAGAGTGTATCTCTTTTGCCTAAAATTTCTATGCAGACCTGTGTTAGTTACTACTCACTTACCATCAACCAAAACTCTTAAAGGACAATTTACTTGATGGTACAACTTCTGCATAATATGCACGAGAAACTTCTTATGTACACAATCCATGATATATACGTTCTGCTACAGTAGCTTCAAAATATTCCATGGAATCTGCACTAGTTACTACTCGTTGTTTTCATTTGATATATCAGTGATCAATTGTTGGGTATATTCCGAAGCATGTAGTTGGATAGATTTTAGAAGTGACAGAAATTTCACTTTAATTCAAACTGAACCGTGATTTGTGATTTGTGGAAGCATCTAATATGGCTTTGTTAACTTCTTTAAACAGGACTAACAGTGCAATCAGTTTCGGATGGTTTTTCCTGTCTTACCTGGTAAGATTGACCCGCAAAGCTTATTTAACTTATTTTTGACATTTCAACTGCTGTAATAATTATAACTTATAACATGGGCCACATTTTTCTCCTTGCTGTTCGGTGCAGATCCACATTGGTTTCTGCATAATTGCTGCCATTGCTCCGCCAATTGTCTTTCAAGGAAAATCATTAACGTAAGTTACCACTTCTTCCATACAATGTGCAGTGAGCCAGTGAGCATCGTAATTACATTTCCATTGCACTAGTGTTACTGTTAGTAACAAGTGGCCACCACGAACACTAGCAGGGCAGTTTTGTTGGAGCCAGCAGGGCGTTAACAACTTTAGTAAAAGTTAATCTTATACAAACATTGGTACTAGCTACGGTTTCTCTATTTTATGACTTCTCTTTCTGACTATTGTCATGGCTGAAATTTTGAATTGCTTGCTTCTGCAAGATCAGAAATAAATTGTTTGCTTATGCTCTTCTAGCATGATCTAGTGCCAGTGTTCTGGACTGACTGACTGACTGTTAAATATCTCAAGTACCTGGTAGAATCCATACCTTCAACTCTGGTAGAATCCATTAGCCGACTGGTATTTTGTATTTGACTATTGAGCAGATGCTTGTTGAATTTTTCTAGCTTTAAGACTTAATCTCTTCATAGGTGCCTACTGTTATAATGCTGAGCTTTCTCCTTTTCTCTTCAGGGGCATACTGGCTGCGATCGACACTTTCTCTGAGCATCTGATAATTGGGGTGAGAAAGCTGGTCACTATTTCCTTGGCCCTTTTACACCTCCTTCTAGTGAGAAAGCTGTACATGTTTTGTCTGCAATCTCTAGAAGTGTCAAGCACTTTGAAGTAATTTCATCTCTTCAACCTATAGAGCCTTAAGTATTGATTGTTTGCTCTTGCAGATATTTTACTTTGTGGGGTTTGCACTGTTTTGCTTGGAGACGCTGCTGAGCATTGGAGTTCTTCAGGTCAGAAATAATTCTCAATTAGCATCCTCTGACCTTATGACAGTTGTTTTTTACGTGTGTATTTTGTTAGTATGCTCAGTGCTCATATGCTGGCCGTATCTTAAGGCATGACATGCAGGAGTAGTGGGTGTTACCATATATTTCACTTTTTGGGGATTATATTTATTTAAATTCACAGCAACTAAATATAATTGTTTCTTATATGTTGCATAGCTATATCTTTTACTTCAATCTCCAACTCTTCTAGTTTTAGAGCCACTAAACTTCACCAAGACAAAATTATACTTTTAGCTATGTATGCATAGTTGGGAAATGATTACCACAAATTTGGCATGAAAACATTATTATACATGTAAAATTTTGTTGTTGATGTTTCAAAAGATATGATATTACTACCTTTTTTATTTGTTTAGTCATCATTCTGCATGACCATGCAAATAAATGAAACACCAGTGTCTCTAATCTGCAAGTCATAAGTGAAGCTAATCAATGTATTTGTTGCATAAGAAGCGGTTCATCTAAAGACTGCCCCGCTTTTATGCTTTTGTTATATGTTATCATGATACTTGTTCTGATGATTCTTCAAGAATGCAGTACTAATATCATTCTCCATTCTTTGTTCTTTGGTGGTCACAGAAAGTATACATGTACTTCCGAGGGCATAAGTGAAGCTAGTCAGGATGGAAATTTCCCAGAAGTCTACAAGTAGCACCTGCAGCGATTCTGTTCATACGTGTCAGTACAACCTCCGTTTTATGTTCTGTTCTGCCAAGTGTTATGGAAGCATTCTTCTTAGCTTGAATGGAGTATGGAAGGCAGCACTGCTATATAGGGTTTTCTGAGATGAGGTGTTCTGATTCTTTCTATGATGTGCTTCGTTTGTCAATGGTAGTTTAGTTGCGAGGTTGGGATGACCGTGAACATTACAGTAGTCAGTATTATTCGCAAAACGAAGATGAGCAACTGTTCAGGATCATATTTGTTCTCTTGAGAATGAGATGGTGACGGATTCCGTGGTCTCTGTTTCCCATCCAACGCATGGAGCTTCCGTCGGCAAGCTGGCTAGCCTCACTACGAAAATTTGCAAATAGCCGTGGCTGCAAAATACCACCACGTCTTTTCTTGCAAAAAAAAATCACGTTCGTATTCAATGTACTCGTTCATTTGAATCTAGACAAATCGTCAACTAATTTGGGTCGGAGGGAGTAAAAAAAAGTCAGTTCGTATTCAATGTACTCGTTCATTTGAATCTAGACAAATCGTCAACTAATTTGGGTTGGAGGGAGTAAAAAAAAGTCAGATCTATTTTACTCCCTCCGTCCAGAAATAAAGAAATAACTGATTTTAGTTTGAGATTCAAATGTATCTAGACGTTTAAGGGCTAATTTTTTTAAATAATACATTTAATTTCAGAAATTTCACGAATAATACGTGAGGGATTATGGAATCTAGCGTGGCGTCGTCTATTCAAAAACTGACCGCGTCGTCGTCTTTTGAAGGTGTGAGAGTGGGCCCCACTTGGCCGGGCTGTCGGGAGACAGCGACTCGTCTTTAATTGAAAGCCGACCAGCCCTCTTCTTATCCATGCGCGCCGGCCAGCCCCGCATGTCCTTCTTCTTCCTCTTCCTCCTAGCTTCTCGTGTTTCAATAGCCGATACCGCGTTATATTTGACAATCCCTCAAATCGTGTATTATTCGTGAAAATTATGAAAAAAAAGTATTATTTAAAAAAATTAGCCCGTTTAAGGATGGTGGGAGTATTTTGTTAGTTTTTTTTTTTGGTTTTACTACTGAGGCAGGAGCATACGAGCCCAAACTCTCATTTGAATGAGAGAGAATGCTTTCTGCCAAAACGAAAGTTTCCGCATTCGAATAGAGACTTGACTTTTCTCGTCTCCCGAGCACTAGTGCTCTTGCTATTTTTTTATAAAAAAATTGAAAATCATATTTGTGAGTTCCACAATTTTGGAGAAAAATAACATAATGTAGCCGATGATTTCTTTTCCACATTTGTGAGTTCCAAAATTTTGGATAAAAATATCAGAATGTAGCCAATGATTTTTTTCCACAAACCATGCAAAATATAAATTTCTAAATTCGCATGTACTTATACACTTAAACGCATCTAGACAAAGCTCTAACATCTATTTCAAAACAATTAGAGTACATCTATTTCAAAACAATTAGAGTATTTGGTATTTTTAGCAACACAGAAAAGACAAAAGTGTACATTTCAAAAAAAGACAAAAGTGTAGACCTGTGTATGCATTTTTTGAAATCCCCAAACTTTATCAGATTTTGTCATTTTAATGTAGCCCACAATACAAATAATTCCATCTTGCGATTTTGCATGCTCGTGAGATAAAACATTAACTACATCCAGATTTTTTTCAATTCTTTATGAAACTTGTAAATACTCACTCCGATCCAAATTAATGTTCTCAGATTTGTCTAGATTCAGATGTATAGACAAATCTGAGAACATTAATTTAGATGGGAGGGAGTATAATTTTTGATTTTTTTTTTAAATGAAAGGAGCACTCGAGCTCAGGAGCCAAAGACACATTCCGATTCACCAGCTTAAATAAAATGAACTCAGCATTCAAGGTAAGTCGCTCACAGGCGTGACTATTGTAGAAGGCATAACAAAACTTGCCAGGCGCCAGGCTTTTTGATCGTCTGGAATTACAGTAGGCAGCAGCTTGGTCCTGGTTTTGGACGAAAGAGATCTTCTAATAGTGATCCTGCCCCATTATCTTATTTACTATACCTACAGCGACCGTGCTTCCAGATGACCTTAAGAATGCCCTTCCAAGAGCTCGGCATTTGGAGAATTCCTCCACACAGATCGCTCCATCTAGCGCAACCTGACAAAAAAAGCAAGAAGATTAGAAGAATGCAATTTTTGATGCCACTCTACTGTACAATTTACGCCACAACGATGCGATCTCAAGTTATATAACTTGGCAAATGCTATCTGTTCAAAAGGATCAGTGCTCGTTGATTACCTGCACAACAGCACTCTGCTTTGATTTAAGAAACCGTGGTGCTGTTTTACTTGGCTTGCCCGTCTTGTCAAGCAATGCCACGATTTTTGTTATTCTTGCAGCTTCCTTCACATGATGTATGTGAAACTCCACCTAGGTCAGTAGCATTGCTGTGAGTACACTGGCGAAGATAATCAAACAGGGTTGTGTTTATGTGAAAAATCTTTACCTGATGACCAACAAGAATAGGAATGGTGATGTCCAATACTCGAATCTTTAGTTCCAAGTAGTTGGCTACAGGCACCGGGAAACCAGGATGGCAAACAATCCCGCCAGGTATTATTCGATTCCCATCAACACCCTGTAGACAAATCGCTACATTGTCACCAGCCCGCGCCATGCTGCATGAACTAGAGTCCCGTTCAATGGTTTTCACTGTCGCCACTTCTCCACAAGGTAAAACTAAAACCTGCACAATGGAAAATTCCAAGCAATCAGGAGAAAGAAATGTCAAGAGCATGTCTCCAAAGTATTGCCATTATCATTGTTCCCCAAAACCGTTCGATTGAGCTATCAAGCAAGAAGAATGGAAATAACAAATTTCACATCATGCAGTTGCTGAAAAATTGGCATGTCACAAGCAAAATTATGCTCTACATAGAATAGAGTTAATATATCATCGCTGTTGCAACCTGCCCCACTGCAATTTCGGAAATATTGGTAGCTTCTAAAGAGAAAATTTTGCGAGGAATTTACCTTTGAACCATTTCGAATAGCCCCAGTTTCCAATTTCCCAAAAGCTGCCAGCTGTCCTGTCGACTGAGACTTGATAACATCACAGATAGGAAGAATGAGGGGCTTTGAAACATCCCGAGAAGGAAGCTGCAGAGAATCTATAGCATCCAAGAGACACAACCCTTGATACCTGAAAGGATATATACAATCAAGATTCAAATTGTGGACTTTGCTAAGATTATAAATGTTGACAGATCAACTAGAGGTTACAACATCCACAGCACCGGGGAACTCACACCATAATGCGGTAGTTCAAAAGAAACAAAGTCAACCAGAAACAGAGCTTACCAGGAGGTAAAATGAGCATCTGAAGGAGGTTTAATCAAATTCTGATTTTCTACGGCACTAAGAGGAATCCAGGTAATAGCTGAATCTCGGAAATTGCATGCCCGCAGAAAACTACCAAGTTGTACCTTGATGAACTCCAACCTTTCTTTTGAGTACCCAATAACATCCATCTTGTTGACAGCAACAATAAGCTGTTCAACACCAAAGCTTCTAATAAGCTGAGCATGCTCCTTTGTCTGCCCAACATTTTTTCCCCCTTCACCATCCATGCCAGCTTCAAAAGAACCAGTTGAAGCATCAACCACAAGAATAGCTGCATCAGCTTGTGTTGCACCAGATATCATATTTGGCACGAAATCTTTGTGGCCAGGAGAGTCCAGCAAAACTACACGGTATTTCTTGGTCTCCAAATAAGCAACAGCCACTGTCATTGTGACACCTCTTTCTCTTTCTTCAGAGCTCTCATCCATGGCCCATGCATAAGCAAATGAACCCTTTCCCTGGATAAGCGAATGGCAGCACACAAACAGTTAGATACGAGTGCTGCGTCAGAATGAAGTAAAGTAGCTGACACGAAGCAGCAGCAACTTACTTTTTCCTTAGCCTCCTTCTCGTTTTTGTGCATATCTCTTTTCGATATCTTTCCTAATAGGTGTAGCAGTCTCCCAGAGAGTGTTGACTTGCCAGAATCAACATGACCCACCTACCAAATTGATTAGAGAAAATTACATTTTAGACAAATCAAAAGCACTTCTACAAGAACAATGTGAAAAGAGTAGATACCATATTTACAAGTCAGAGCAAAAGATGAGTAGTAACATACTATTGCAAGGTTTAGTTGGCTCAGCGTCCCAGATTCCTGATCAGCTAGCATCCACCCCTCAGGCTTATACTCTTCAGGTAAATATGGTTGTGCAACATTTACATTAATCCTTTCTGTACTTAGCTGGCTGATGTCAGAAGAAAGTGTCTGCATGTAATCCTTATTCTGCGCAGAACTGCTAGCCCTACTACTCTTGTCCTCCTTTAACTGAAAATGATCAGGAATCAACTGAGTTGTCCTCTCAACAGGCACATCTTCTTCAGGAAGTTTAATGGGTTGCTTCTTTTTTCCAGTGCCTGGTGAGCTACCAACAGATGCCAACTGTGCAGAATTAACTGTTGAAACACACAAATAATTAAAATTGAGGAATTCACCTTTTATTTTTAGTCAGCAAGCTAATTAACCAACATATGAAAAACCATAGTAGTATGCACACATTGCCACCTTAGTTAATTAACCCCCCCTTAAACTAGGACTAACTTGATTCAGAAGGCATGTCGACAATATATTGACGACCGACGGCAAGGTATCCAACCATTGAACCACTTCTAAGATTTATGTGTCGACAATGTTAACTTTATTTATAGATGGTCCAATGCTGCTAAACAAATTACCAAACAAAATTACTGAAATGAAATATGCTCATACTGAATTGAAAGTAATTATAAAGTTTACAAGAGAACCAGAATACGAAAATATTGTTGCATACACAAGAAAGAAAGATGATCAAAAGCATGTTCCCAACAGATAGCTTAAGCAGATATGATTGGTGAAATATTGAGTTAATAGTTTGCCTTCCTTTCCTCTTTCCATATTTACTGGAGTCATAATGAAGGATAATAAGCTTAAAGGTACCAAAAAGCAGGGCTCTCAATTAGACATAAATATAAATTCATTAAACCAATTCCAACATTCACCAAAAAATACCTTTATCATGAGATGTGCTAGCATGCTTTCTCTCAGAATCACCGTCAAAGTCTGTAGTACGAGTCTTCACTGGCATCTTGGTAGAATCAGAGTTTGACAGTGCAGATGTCCCATAATTGTTTGATATTCCATTGGCGGAATCAACTAGTTACAGCAATAGCATATAAGATTACATTACAACCTTGTCTATAAGACAATAATCGAATTGTTCAAACATGTGTGAGACTGAAATACCTTTTATTGGACCATCCTTGGCAGATTTGACAAGAGATTCCCGGAAAACCCCACACAACTCGCAGTATACCATAGTTTCATGATTACCAAATGTGCACATGGAGCACTTCCAAAGCACAGGCACTGCATTTGAGGACTTCTTCAATGGTTCTATACAAGAGAATGGCAACATAATATGAGACCACAGACACAAGCTACAGCCATTTAAACTAATCAGCAGAGTACACATAAAAAACCCACATATTCCACTAAGGTACAAAGCATACAGAGCTGTCTGGCCATAAGAATTATTTTTGAATCTTAACTTTAAGATGCATATATGCGCCAACATTCAACAAGTAAACAACAAGAAAGCACTACTTAGTTTCAAGTTTAAAACAATTTGAGCTGTTCTAATTTCGTGGTATTTTGTGAATAAGCTTTGAATGTCTGGCTGGATGGATAGATGATATTTGACTTTCAGCACACACAAAAAAAGAAGCATACGGACAGCAATGCAACTAAGAATCCATAGCATTCCAGAAGAAGATGGACACTTCAGAGGTAATAAGACATTGTATCGCATACACATCGACGGCACAAATGGACACGTGTACAAGCAATCACATATTCAATCGGTTGAAATTATCAGCAATATATGGGCTAAATAGGCAGTGGGAAATTAATGGGAGAGCAGGGAGCCATTAATGATAAGCTTTGGTGTTTGCGCGGAAACAACGGAGTTGGGGAGCTTTATATAGAGCATGTGGCTTCCGTTGGTCATAACAAGACTATAAAAATTCGGTAGCAAGCATAATGGAAACCAATGTGTAACACGAACACTACACACGCACAATGTTAACAGGTGAAGTTAGAACGCTGCAACTACCGACTTGAAATCTTTAGAGCTGACGTAGCGAGGTCGGTGCATGACCGGTCCAGTGGCTCGCGCAAACACACATACACACGCGTACCTTTCTCCTTCACCGGGGGCTTGACGTCGACGTGCGCAGTCTCCTCGTAATCATCATCATCATAGTAGTCCTCGTAGTCCTCATAATCACCGTACTCGTCATCGTCGTAGTCGGGACCAGAGACAACCTTGCGAGGCATTGTGCTGGTAAGCACGAAAGACAGTGTCAGCACATGATAGACGACGACGACAAGCAATTAAGCAAAGCTGAACTTCAGGCATGCCACTCAGTTCAGGAACCCTAGGTCGCATCCAGCTTAAATCAGCACTAGTTCAGTGAACACAGCCCACTACATGCTGGGGAATTAGACTATTTGTTACTACTAGTGAGTAATAATAATCCGCGGAGCACAAAACCCAGACCGCAAGCGAAGCGCGAGCAGGTCAGGCGCAGGTCCCGCTCCAGGAATCGCATGCCCAGCCAAAGGAAACCCTAAATGCACTGAAAATACAGCAAAAAACAGTGCGGGGGCAATGGGGAGCGAATTGATTTTACCTAGATGCGAGCTAGACGCGCTGGGGGGGTCGAAGCTGGAACCTGTCGAGCTCTCTCGTCTCCCTCGGCTGCCCGCTACCCCTTCCTTCTCTGGATTTCTCTCGAGCGGGCTCTGGGGATCGACCGTGTGTCTGGGCAGAGTCGAGCGGAGCAGGCGCCGCGTGAGTAAGCTGAACGGGATGGAAGAGGAGAGGAGGGCGGCGAGGGTTAAAAAAAACTCGGGTTGGTAGCCCGGCCCAACTCCGACCCGTCTCCTTGTGGGTTTCGGCCTCCGGGGCGTGTGGCGACCGGGTACGACCGTACGATACAAAATGCGACCTGAGAAGTCCGAAAATACTACGGAGAGAAACAAAATCTAGCTGAAGTAATGTAGAGTAGTACTCCTATGGAGAGAAACAATACTTAAGAAACTAATAAGGCTCCTGAATAACCAAATTACTTTGCTCTAAAGTCCGAACCAACTGATTTGCAATGGACTACCGGTCTATCTTTATAGAAATTACATTTTATGAATTTACCAAGTTTGTTGGTTTGCGAACTGCATGTGTCCTCCAAATGACACTACATCTCCAAATGACACTACTTTTTCTTAAAAGAAAAAAGTCATAGTAGCTATGTAACATGAGAAAATCGCGCAACAAGGGAACAACACAACAAAAATAAAACCACACAGGCAATTTCGAAATTGACATGGTATGTCACCCGCTTCAGAAAACTCACTATAAACAAGCACCATCAACTGATATTTTGACAATCACAATAAATGAACCCGATATTTCAACCAAATTCAGACGCCAAGAGAGATACATATTTCAGATATAATCACAAAGCCACTTGCAATTTTCTTCTATCACCAAGCCAAATGTGTATCTGATCATCCACGTTCAATAAAAGAATTGTGGATGTCCAAGGCAAAACCTGTTCAAGTAGGCCGCCAAACCCCAACCACTTCAGTAGGAGTGCTTCACTAGTACAACGTTTTGACAACAAGAATTGGGTTGGTACATCTAAAACTTTTAGATGCAGTAGTTGTAAGCTTAATCCAGCTCCAAGCCACAACCCTGTATCCCCAAATCCATCACTAGCACAACCAATTCTACTTATTAACAACATCGGAAACCCAGTGCACATTAAGAAAAAGAAAGAGACTTGATTAGGGGAACGAGTAGACCACCTTGAGGTAGGGGAACATCGGGCGTCAGGGTGCTAGCCGTGGGGAATCAGGGTGCCCAGGAACAGGGACACCGGCGTGTGCAGGCGGCGACAGAGAGGATCGTCGAACTTGGGGTTGAGCCGACGGCAAAGAGGTCATGACGAGGCCCGGAGCTACCCGACGAGCAGCGGGGCTCGGGTCGCCGGCCGATCTGCGAGCATGGGGTGGCCGCCGACGGGGAGCGAGAGGGAGGCGACGTTGATCTGGTGCGGGAGTGCTTGACGGGTTAGTGGCAAAGGGGAGGAGGGGACGGGCGTCGTGCCGGTGACGGAGGCGGCGTAGGGATTCAGGGGGAAAAAGTCCATTTTAAACCCTGAACTCGTAGAGGTTCGCCGATTTAAACCTCCAACTCCAAATCCCTGTCGTTCGAACCCTGAATTCACAAATCCCAGTCTAAAACGAACCCTGAGACGGTTTGCTCCATGGAACACTGACGTGGCGGTTTTATGTGAGTGGTGGGCCAAGTAGGTGCGCAAACTTAACCGCATCGGCTCTCCAGCCAGAGCATGCGCGCGCGATAGAGGAAGAAACATTTAGGAAATAAATTAGGGTTCATCCCAGCGGCGGAAGGGGATTGGCTGCGTGGCGGCGGAGCGCGGGGCCGGCGGCGGGCGCACGACCATGAGTTGGTCTTCTGGTTCTTCCGCTCCTGGATTCCGTGCAGCCACCAGTCGGAGGAGAGGTGCGGCAGAGGGGAGGGCACCAGTGCCGTATCAGGAGAACCCGATGGCGTACGAGCCGCCCAAGCTCTATCGTTGCAATCCTCGCAGGAAGGCGCCAAGATGGATCTCGTGGAGTGCTCAGAATCCTGGCAGGA
Source organism: Avena eriantha (assembly GCA_910589775.1). Taxonomy (NCBI): domain Eukaryota; kingdom Viridiplantae; phylum Streptophyta; class Magnoliopsida; order Poales; family Poaceae; genus Avena; species Avena eriantha. The sequence goes on along the minus strand of OU342740.1, from coordinate 522,352,362 downwards.
GGTATTATGCGTGCGTGGATGCAATGGTGAGTAAGATTTGCTCTGCATTTGGTCCTCTTGTCCTCTCTGATTTTCTTCCCTTTTTGATTTGTTGTTTTTGGGACAAAATTGAACAGAATGGACACGGATGTGGGTATGTGGAGTGGCATGATGATCCATTGCCACGGTTCTGGAGTGATTTGCTGGGAGATTTGAGAGATGAAGTCTGGAGGCTGCGAGCTCTAGGAAATTCCTCTCGGTCTGAAGAAGATTCAGTAGCAAAAGCTATTATCCAGGCCATGCAGGTTGAACTGAAGGAGAAAGATGCAACAATAGCAGGAATGAAGGCTAAATATGAAAATTTCATCTTTATTCTATTTGCACTTGTGTTCGGTTTAGTGGCAGGGAAGATGTTCATGCAGTGAAATGAGTGCAGATGTATGTGTCTGTCAGTGCTAATGATCTATGTAATGAAAAGACAGTTTCCTTGTAATGACTCTGGTTTATCTAATGAAAATGTTGTCTGTTTAGCATTGATACAAATGTTGTTTGTTCATCCCCATTCAACTGATATTATAGGAAATGCAGAGATGGCACTAATACAAATTCTGGCTGAAATTGAACTAAAAGCACTGATATTACAGGCCATAGTTTGCAGCATGGTTGGAACATGCACATAATAGCACTGATATTGTAGGAATCATCTGCTACATACCCAAAAGGAGAAACCATCTGCTACAGACACAAAAGGAGAAACCATCTGCTACATAATGTTTGCAATATTACAGGCCATAGTTTGCAACATTGCAACATTAACAAAAGTAGAAATCAACTTGTCTTGGCTAGTAGTTTCCTGAGCAAGTGAAGAAGGAGTAACTTGCAAAAGAGGAAGCAGCTGCCCTTTTGCCCCTTTTTGCTCTAGTTCCTCCACTTGTATGAGCTTGAGATGATTGTCCAACATCTGCAGATGCTCCAGGTTGTGCAGGTCTTTTCCTAGGTGGTTTGAAGCTTGAAACAGTTCCTCTACCTCTACCAATTGGTGTAGATGCATTAGCAGCAGGTGGCTTAGCAATTGATGATGCTTGAGTTGATGATGCTCCAGGTTGCTGCAATATTTGAGAAGAACAAAAAGATGAAAAACACTGCAATAATGTAAAGTCACGGAGAAGAACACAAAGATGAAATATTACCTTAGGAGTTTTCTTTTTGCTTGGCTTAGTTAGATGTGCATTCTTTTTCTTTCCTCTTTCTGGATTAGCCTTGCAGCCAGACTTGTTATGTCCTGCATTGCCACATAGTGAACATTTGATAACAGTTCCATGTTTGCTCATCTTCTTCCCCTTGGGATTCTCATGATCCTCCCTTTTTCTGTCATTTTTCTTTGGCCTTCCTGGCATTCTGACATAACCAGGTGCTTCAGGCCTAGGATTTGTAGAGATAGGCCACAATTTCTCACCTTCCACTGGTTGTAAACAATGTGCATAAATCTGGTTGAAAACCTCAACTGAGTAGCATGGATGAATAAAATCATCTATTTGCTTTTTGCACTTGTAAATTGCACTTATAGCATGATGGCATGGAAGACCTGCCAGCTGGAAATATCCACAAGAGCATGTCTTATTATCAAGATTGACTGTGTATTGCCTTCCTCTGCCATTGATGTGCTTTACTTCAAATCCATGTTCTCCATTCCACATGACCTCCAGCCATTGTGTCCTTGCAATGAATTTCTTGAGCTTCTTAAATATACTAGGGCATATTTGCCCTGTCATCTTCTCCCCTTTTGCTCTTTGCTCTTGGATTCTCACAAAGATTTTTTTCCTAATTTTCTCCATCATGGAGATAATTGGATAAAACCTTGCATCAACTATAGCATGGTTGAATGACTCTCAGAGGTTATTGTCAACAGATTCACAATTATTCCCTTTTGGAAAAAATGCTCTGGCCCAATGTACAGGCTCTGTCTTCATCATATCCTTGACCCCATCAGGTGTCTCCTGTGCAAGCTTAGCCTTGTAGTAATTGAAATCTTGCTTGTTTGAAGCTTTTGCAACTGCCCAAAATTTCTTTTGCCACTCATGATCTCTGTGCTTCTTCCTCCAGTTTGCATAGATGTGCCTAGCACACATCCTATGCTCAGCAGCTGGAAGATAGTCCTTCATAGCATTAATGAGTCCTTTTTGCTGATCAGAGATAAAAACCCAACCATCTCCATTGTTGTTAATGTTCAAATCCTTTATTAACAGACCAATGAACCACTTCCATGTAACATTTGTTTCTTGCTCTACAACTGCCCAAGCCAGTGGGTACATCTGGTTGTTGGCATCTCTTCCAATGGCACATAGGAGCTCACCTTTGATAGCCCCTTTGAAAAAACATCCATCAAGGCCTATCACTTTCCTACAGCCTGCCTTGAATCCTTCTTTCATTGCATTGAAGCAAACATAGAAGCTTTGAAAAATGTGTTGATCCCTCTCTGCTGGATCCAAACATACAACTACTGTGCTTCCAGGGTTACTCCTCAGCAGCTCTAACTGGTAATCAAAAACCCTAGTATATTCACTTTTCATGCCACACATCAATCTATCCATCACTATTGCTTTAGCATGCTTGCACTTTGAAGTGGACACATCTGCAAACATGTCCTGCACAACTGTGGCCTTCATGCTCTCTATCTTCCACATTGGGTTTGCTAGAATGAAGTGCTCATACCTTTGAGCAATGACTTTTGTAGTTACAAGCTTATTACATCTATTCTGAGCACAATGATGTTCATCATTCAATGTAATTATCTGAAATCTGCTTGTTCTAGATGTTTTTGCTGCATATAGAAGCCATGGGCAATTTTCCCACCCACACTTGGCCCTCACTCTATCACTTTCTGACTTAACAAATTTGATGCTTCTCTTAGTCACTAGCCCATACCTCTTCAATGCCTTGCACAACTGGCTCTTGCTTCTAAAAACCATGGTTAATGCAAATTTAGGCACCTCTGAATCTGTCTTGAATCTTGGATATCTACTCTTCATCTTCACTAACTCTCCATCTGAATCTTCTCCATAGCTGTAGTCCTCATCTGATGAGTCATAGTTCCAGTCTTCCTCTTCTTCACCTAACTGGTCCTCCATGTTGGCAATGAGTTCAATTGGTACTGGTCCTGTTGCTTCCTTTCCAATCCAGCTCTTGGACTGTCTCATCCTTTTCTTGAACTTCCTAGCATGCCTCCTGAGCTCAACCACCTCTGAATCTTCTCCACTATCTTCACTGTGTGGAACATACTCAACATCAGTCTCTGAATCAGACCCTGAGCTGTCAGCTACTACATCTTCTTGAGTTGGCATTTCCTAAAATTGGACACCATGAGTTGGATTGTCAACTTGAGACACTGGAGGTTGTGTGACTCTGCAATCATCTTCATCTGAATAAACATGAACTGCCCTTTCTCTTTCCCTTGCAGTGCTAGCCTTCTTCTTCTTCACTAGGCTCTTAAGGATTTGGGTGATCACTCCACCAGCATCAGGAACTAAAACATCTATATCTGATTCAGCTGGTTCAGCAGCTTTGATTACATCATCTGGTGGATCATCATCATTCAAATCAAAGATTTCATTCTCAAAATCACTGCCACTGCTGCTCTCAGCAGTGTCTTCCTCCCCATGATACTCAATGTACACATCTGCAACTCCACCAACAGATGTGTAATCAGCCATTCTAACACACCAACTGTCATCAACCATAAACACTAAGCCATCCACTAATTCTTTTCCAGGAATATGAAAATAGAACTTCATAGATGCCTTCAGAGGTAAATGATCTTTAGCAAATCCTTTTACTTCCTGGAGAGAAAGCTTGTCCCTCTCAATCTCTGACATTGCTTCATCCCCTCCTACATAATCCAGATTAGGACCTATTCGAATGAACTCCCCACCGTAGTGAAATCTGACATTCAGTATCTCAGATGGATCCATGATTTTTACTGCAAAAACACGCAGTGCGCACTAGCATAAGGCAATCTATCTTTCAGAACACAAAAAACGCAAGAAAAAACCTATCTTTACTTTGACCAAAATCGCCTCCAAATATGTGCGCAAATACACTAACCCTAACCACGCAATTAGAGGGGAAAATACAACAATCGATGGCGATGCGGGTGCGGAATCTTACCTGCGTCTCCGACGAGTCGTCGTGGCATCAGAATCGTCGAACCACCGTCGATCAACCCCCTATCGCCATTGTTGCCGCCAGAGAAGGTGGAAAGCCGGTGGAAGCGGAGGAGACGAGGTGGACTGTCGGGCCTCGCTGGGCCGGCCCAACCTTTTCTACACTCACGCACACTCGTGGAACCAGCGATCCCAACCATCCTTCGCCATGTCACCAATCCTCGTTTGGCAAACCGTCTCAGGGTTCGTTTTAGACTGGGATTTGTGAATTTAGGGTTCGAACGATAGGGATTTGGAGTTGGAGGTTTAAATCGGCGAACCTCTACGAGTTCAGGGTTTAAAATGGACTTTTTCTGATTCATGGAGGGGTCGATTGGGAGGCAGCCACACGAGCAGCCACGGCCACGTCCATTGGACCCTGGACTATCCAGATACGAAGTCCAATATCCATCCAATACTATTGTACCTAGTATCCTCTATAGGTCCAAGTCCAATAACGCCCAATCCAGCCAGGTCCAGCTTATTTCAGGTCCAAAGTCCATGGACACTACCGATCCAGTTCTAGATTTAGGTACGATACAAAATGCGACCGGAGAAGTCCGACGCACGCGAGCCTGTTTTGTCGCAAAGAAAAGAAGACTTATTTGGATGTACCGGGATTTTTATCCGGGGAACCAAATCCCGATCGGGAATCTGTTGGATAATTAGGCATAAATTCCATGATTAATTTCAGAATATTAAACATGATAATAACAGATACTAGCACATGTAACTCGAACATACTAGATGTACTAAACAACAAGATGAACGAAAACAGGCAGCAACTAAACATGTACTCCCAGAACATGATGAATGACCAGACACCAACACGTTGTACGTACCATTCGATTGCAGAGTCGCAGCAGTAATCTTGGGGAAGATTGATCGAAGCAGACGGCGGCGAAGACGACTATACACAACCCCGTCCGACTTGGATGGAAGACGGCCCGTGATGAAAAACTCGAGCAGTCGCGTAGAGCGCTTTCTAAAAACCTTATTCGCCCTCTCCCGTACAGGATCGCAAAGGCGAGTGGTTCCGGAGACCTGCTCTCCCATTCGCCGGTGCACGCCGGCAAGCGGGATGAAGTAGACTACGGTGACGGCGCAAGGCAGAGAGGAGGCAAACCCCTAGATTGATTTTCGGTGTGTTCGTGGTGGAAGCCGCACTGGCGTATATATAGAGCGGCTCGGGAATCCCGCATAGGACACATCGTGGACCAAGCCCACGTTGCTCACGTTCGGGTCGGTTATAGATAACACACGATCCGGGAGCGACCCGAATAGGCTGACTGTTGACACGTCTGTCAAAACCGCACAAGTTTTCCCAAGCAGCAAAAATAAAGCTCGGCTCGTCCCGCAACCCGCGGCGCGCACGTCGTGACGAGCGGGCGGGCGGGCGGGCGAGCAGCGGCGTCGGAGGAGGAGCGCGTGTGTAGCTCTCCTCTTCTCACTCACTTTACTAAGTGGTGAACCACTCCACTTTATAAGGTGGTGTAACTCTCCTCCAACTTTCCATGTGAGACTAAACTTTAGCTCCCACTCCACTCATATGTGAGCTGCCACCAAATTGGGCTAAATCACACATGGGCTTCCACACACATAGGCTTTGAGATTTAGGGAAAAACTGAAATCACATATGGGCTTAAATAGATTAGCCCATTATTTCTAACAATTCCTCACCAGATCTCAAATGCTCATTTAAAGATTTGTCAATCCTTGCTACTTGTTTATATACCAGTGTTTTAGCAGAGACTGTTAAGTTGAACATCCGCCTAGAATCTTGAACTACGTCTATCGGCAACTTGAACAATGGACGAACCTTGAATTGCAAGTTTGGTGCCAACAGATTTCACTCAAAATCATAACTAGTATCTGGCTGCCAGTAGCCTACCCCGCGGGTTGGAGCATATGCGTCATACTCCCTGGTCTCTTCATGAGTTTACTAGAGACCACCCAAGTCTCATAGACCGCGTCGTTTACAGTCGAGCTCATATAGGTGTGTTCTTTCAAGAATGCCCTGTAGGACGACATCTTTGCTTAGTTATAGCCAACAGAAACACATCAAGACATGTTGCCAACCTGCCTTACAGATTTTGAGAGTCATGCATCTTCACATAGAGAGGGTTACAAAATTCTCTCCTCGGTTAAACCACTAGCTTGTTCTTCCCAGATCCTAATTTATGGGATCTCCGATCACATAGGTTGGGTTATCACTATAGTGTGACATCCATGGGTCTCAATCCCATCTCCCTCGATGCATTTTCTATCACAATTCGTGATAGTCCCTTTGTAAAGGGATCTGCTAGGTTTTTATCTGTTTGAATATACATAACAGTTATTACTCCAGAGTTTCTCAATTTCCTGACAGATTTCAAACGTCTCTTAACGTGTCTTGATGACTTCGTGTTATCCTTAGAATTGTTCACTTTGACAATAACAGTTTGGTTGTCACAATTCAAAAGGATTGCCGGCACAGGTTTTTCAACCACAGGCAAGTCCATCAAGAGTTCACGCAACCATTCTGACTCAACAGTGGTTGTGTCTAAAGTAGTAAGTTCTGCTTCCATAGTTGACCTCGTCAATATGGTCTGTCTACGAGATCTCCATGAGACTGCGCCACCTCCAAGGGTAAACACATACCCACTCGTGGCGTAGAGTTCATCAGCGTCAGAGATCCAGTTTGAATCACTATATCCTTCAAGCACAACAGGGTGCCCTGAATAGTGAATCACATAGCTCATTGTACCACATAGATAGCGCATGACCCTTTCAAGTGCATGCCAATGATCAATACTCGGGTTAGACATGAAACTACTCAACTTGCTCATAGCAAAAGAGATATCAGGTCTTGTAGCGCTTGCTAAGTACATGAAAGAACCAACAATTTGTGAATATTTCAACTGGTCTGTTGGTTCCTTCTTATTCTTTCGCAATGTCAAACTGGGATCATAAGGTGTTGGAGAAGTCTTGCCATCAATAAAGCCAAAACGCCTCAAGACCTTCTCAACATAATGAGATTGCGTTAAAGTAATCCCATTCTCGTTCTTAATAAGTTTGATATTCAGAATCACATCAGCCTCTCCCAGATCTTTCATATCAAAACTCTTTGACATGAAAGACTTGACTTCATTTATCACATCCATGTTTGTACCAAAGATCAGAATATCATCCACGTACAAACATAATATAACGCTATCGCCCCCACCATGGCGATAGTACACACACCTATCAGCCTCATTAATGACAAAGCCAGCAGAGAGTAGAGTTCTATCAAACTTCTCATGCCATTGCTTAGGTGCTTGTTTCAGGCCATATAAAGATTTTAACAACTTGCACACCTTTGTCTCTTCACCTTTTACTACAAACCCATCCGGCTGATCCATATAGATCTCCTCTTCCAACTCTCCATTAAGGAAAGCTGTCTTCACATCCATTTGATGAACGAGAAGACCATAAGAGGCAGCTAGGGACAGTAGTACTCGAATGGTGGTTAGTCTAGCGACAGGTGAATAGGTGTCAAAGTAATCTTCGCCTTCTTTCTGTGTGTAGCCCTTTGCTACAAGCCGTGCCTTGTACTTCTCAATACTACCATCAGGCCTTAACTTCTTCTTGAACACCCACTTATAGCCCACAGGTTTGCAACCGTAGGGCCGTTCTGATAGTTCCCAAGTTCCATTAGAAAGAATTGAGTCCATCTCATTTTGGACAACTTCTTTCCAATCATCTGCATTAGGAGATGCATATGCCTCTGCAGTGGATCTGGGAGTATCATCCACAAGGTACACCATGAAATCATTACCAAAGGATTTTGCAATCCTCTGCCTCTTACTCCTTGTGGGAGGTTCATCGTCATCCTTCTCTAGGACTTCCTCATGTGTTTGTTCAAAATTCTCAATAGTTGCACTAGATTCAGGAAGTATTTCAGAAGAAATTCTAGCAATGCTATGCATATCCTTCATAGGAAACATATTTTCAAAGAATGATGCATCATGAGACTCCATTATAGTATCAACATGCATATCAGGAACCTCAGACTTAACCACTAGAAATCTATAGCCTATACTCCGCGGAGCATATCCTAGAAAGATACAATCCACTATCTTAGGTCCAAGTTCGCATTTCTTGGGAATCGGTATGTTGACCTTGGCCAAACACCCCCAAGTGCGCAAATATGCAAGTGATGGTTTTCTCCCAGCCCACTCCTCATAAGGGGTCTTTTCTTTATTCTTGTTAGGAACTCTATTCAGGACATGACAAGAAGTCAACAAAGCCTCCCCCACCATGCCTTTGATAAACCAGCAATGGCTAGCATGGAATTCACCAAGTCAGTCAGCGTGCGGTTTTTCCTCTCGGCAACCCCGTTTGATTCGGGCGAGTAGGGAGGCGTCCTCTCGTGAATAATGCCATGTTCCTCACAGAACTCGTCAAAGATTTTGGGAAAATATTCACCACCACGATCCGACCTAAGACGTTTGATCTTTCTCTCTAGTTGATTTTCAACTTCGGCTTTATAAACTTTAAAGTAGTCTAAAGCTTCATCTTTAGTGCACAACAAATAAACATAGCAGTATCTAGTCGCATCATCAATCAATGTCATGAAATATCTCTTTTCACCTTTTGTCAACACACCATTCATCTCACATAGATCAGAATATATGAGTTCTAGAGGTGCCAAGTTTCTCTCCTCGACAGCCTTGTGGGGCTTTCGAGGTTGCTTTGATTGCACACAACTATGGCACTTAGAACCTTTGGCAATGGTGAAATTCAGAATTAAACTCATGATGGACATCCAAGACATCAAACCAAAATTAATGTGACATAAATGAGAATGCCAAACACTAGTGTCATCATTAACATCACCACAAATATGATTCACGGATTTATTACAAAACTCTGAAAGAGAGAAACGGAACAAGCCTCCAAACTCATAACCTTTACCAATAAATTGTCCATGTTTTGAAACAATGACTTTATTAGACTCTAACACAACCTTGAACCCATCTCTGCATAGAAGGAAGCCACTAACGAGATTCTTGTTCATAGTAGGGACATGCTGCACGTTCCTCAGCTGCACGATCTTTCTGGAAGTAAACTTCAGATCCACCGTGCCAACACCACAAGCAGAAGCATGTGATCCATTCCCCATTAGGACGGAAGAATCCCGTGCGACCTAATAAGAAGTGAACATAGAGATGTCAGCACACACATTAACATTAGCACCCGTATCAATCCACCAACATGGTGATTGAAACACTAGAACAGTAAATAAATTACCATACCCATCTGTGTTACTAGCGGTCACGACATTGACAGTCTTTCCACTTTTCCCTTTGCGATCTGCACGTTCTGGACAGTCCTTGGAGAAGTGTCCGAGCTCTCCACAGGTAAATCATCCTAGCTCGGCCTTGTTCGGCTTCTTCTTGAAGGTTATAGTCTTTCCAGGCTTGTTGAAGGAGGGCTTATAGTTCCCTTTGTTCTTGCCGAAGGTCCTCTTCTGCACCATGTTGGTGCTAGACTGACCCTCGCCTCCTTTCTCAGTAGTGTCCTTAGCCCGAGCCTTCTCCTCAACATCAAGAGACGCTATCAGGTTTTCAACCGATATCTCTTGTCTCTTATGCTTGAGAGTTGTGGCGAAGTTCCTCCATGAAGAAGGCAACTTTTCAATGATGCACCCAGCCACAAACTTGTCGGGTAAGTTACACTTAAGGATTTCAAGCTCCTTGGCAAAGCACTGTATCTCATGAGCTTGTTCGACTACAGAACGGTTGTTAACCATCCTGTAATCATGAAAGTTCTCCATGATGTATAGTTCACTGCCAGCATCTGTTACACCGAACTTAGCGTTCAGTGCCTCCCAGAGCTCTTTGTCATCTTTGAAGTGCATGTACACATCAAACAGCTTGTTGTCAAGAACACTCAGAACGCATCCCACAAAGGCAAGATTGGTTTCCTTGAACTTGTTCTGATCTTGTTCAGATATAGTTCCTTTAGGTAAACTCTCACTAGCCTCGAATACTTTCAGATTTTGTAGCCACATAGTGGTCTTATACTGCCACCTCTTAAAATGAACACCGGTAAACTTTTCCGGCTTCATCGCATCGGCCAAGTGTCCCATGTTTATCTCCAAAAATTTCCTATAATAAGGTTTTTGGATTGTTGGATAATTAGGCACAAATTACATGATTCATTCCAGAATATTAAACATGACAATACCAGGTACTAGCACATGTAACTCGAACATACTAGATGTACTAAACAACAAGATGAACGTAAACATGCAGCACATAAACATGTACTTGCAGAACATGATGAATGACTAGACACCAACACGTCGTACGTACCGTTCGATTGCAGTAGTCGTAGCCTTGGGGAAGATTGATTGAAGCAGACGGCGGCGAAGACGATGATAGACAACACCACCTGACTTGGATGGAAGACGACCCGTGATGAAAAACTCGAGCAGTCGCGTAGAGCGCTTCCCAAAAACCTTATTCGCCCTCTCTCATACAGAATCGCAAAGGAGAGTGGTTCCGGCGACCTGCTCTCCCGTTCGCCGGTGCACGCCGGCAAGCGGGATGGAGTAGACTACAGTGGCGGTGCAAGGCAGAGAGGAGGCAAAACCCTAGATTGGTTTTTGGTGTGTTCATGGTGGAAGCCGCACTGGCGTATATATAGAGCGGCTTGGGAATCCCGCATAGGGCACGTCGTGGACCAAGCCCACGTTGCTCACGTTTGGGTCGATTACAGATATCCCATGATCCGGGAGCGACCCAAATAGGCTGACTGTTGACACGTCTATTAAAACCGCACAAGTTTTCCCAAGCAGCAAAAATAAAGCTCGGCTCGGCGAGATTCTCGCAACCCGCGGCGCGCGCGCGCCGTGACGAGACGAGCGGGTGGGCGTGCGGGCGAGCGGCATCGGAGGAGGAGGAGCGCGCGTGTAGTTCTCCTCTTCTCACTCACTTTACTAAGTGGTGAACCACTCCACCTTATAAGGTGGTGTAACTCTCGTCCAACTTTCCATGTGAGACTAAACTTTAGCTCCCACTCCACTCATATGTGAGTTGCCACCAAATTGGGCTAAATCACACATGGGCTTTGAGATTTAGGGAAAAACTGAAATCACATATGGGCTTAAATAGAATAGCCCATTATTTCTAACAGAATCCATGAAAACAGTTTAAATCACCATGTTTTTATTCCTCACCTCCCTACTAGTGGATTTATTTACCTGAGAAAAGGCTGGGATTCCCTCCTACCAAACAAGCCCTAAATACTTAACAAACGGAATTTTAGGGGTTTTTGATAATGCAGATAAATAAAGTGTGAGTAAATAATAGACAATGATAATAAATGCAGCAAGTGGCCCCATCCTTTCTTTAGCAAAGGACTAGCCGGTTCTATTACTTAAGTTGACCAAACATTCTCGATGACACATGGGAATATCACCAAGTGCTTTCGTTTCATATAGTTGATTAATCTTCTTTAGTTTGATAAGTGTTGTGTGGGTGAACCTGTGCTAATGTACCGACCTTTCTAGGACTAATACATATTTGTGATTATACCCCTTGCAAGCATCTGCAAGTAGAAGAAAGTTATTAAGATAGAAACATAACCACAACTTTAAACTCTAAGATCCTACGCTCCCTTGTGCAAAGGTTTCCTAACGGGGGTTCAGGTTTCTGTCACTCCGGCAACCCCTACAATTAGTAGCCAAATACACAATGCATTCCCCTTGGCCCATAAGGGTGAAGTGTCATGTAGTCGACGTTCACATGACACCACTAGAAGAATAACACCACAACTTACATAACAAACTATTGAATCTTTCTCAACACAATTCCACTACTAACAACATGACTTCTCCCATGTCCTCAAGAACTAAATGAACTACTCACGAGGCATCATATGGATCAAGATCATAGATGAAATAATGATAAGTAACAATCTGAACATGAACGATAATTCAATGGTTCCACTCAATAGCATCAACTACAACAAGTAATCAACACCGAGAAAGTTTCCCCTAAGAACTATGCAAGATTCAACCCAGTTGTTACAGCAGTATGAAGTGGTGATGATGGTGCTGGTGGAGATGATGATGGAGATGATGGTAATGATGATCCCGATGAAGTACAGCTTGATGGTGGTGTTGATGGCGACGATCTCCCCTCTCCAGGAAGGAATTTCCCCGGCAGATTTCTACCTACCGGAGAGCTCTTTCTCTCTCTATAGTTTTCCGCCCCGCAGAGGCGGCAGAATCTTTCTGTGGTCCCTCCCCGAGTCTTAGGGTTTCGTGCGGATAATATACGCCAAAGAGGAGAGCTGGAGGTGGGCTAGGGTGGCCACACCACCTGGTGGCGCGGCCAGGGGTGGCCCGTGTCAGGGGGTGGTGTGGGCCCCCTGTGGCCCAATTCCGCTCCCCCTTCTAGCATCCTTCGTCTTCTGAAAAAAAAGGATTTTCCATGTATTTTCCGATCTTCGTGAATTTCGCCTCCAAACAGTGCCTTTTCCATCAGAATCCTGACTTCAACGGTCCATCCTCCAAAAGTCATCAATCATGCAAAAACAGATGAAATAACATAAGTATCATCTCTTAATATGAAATATATCAATGAATAACAGTGAATTATGATATAGAATAGTGATGCAAAATGGACGTATCAACTCCCCCCAAGCTTAGACTTCGCTTGTCCCCAAGCGAAACTGAGCTCAATAAACATGGCCTCAGGTTTATGGAGTGAAGAGTAGATAAAAGAATACGGACAAGAAGCATCACATTCATCAATACATAGATCATAATAGAAGACAACTCACTATTATATAACTTAACTTGCAATAAGTAAAGGAAACACAATAAAGGTACATAAAGTGAATCATAATTGGTATGGCAAACTTAGCTCTTGGTCGAAGAATAGTTGACAATTTGCTGGAGTTCACAAATAACAGGTTTTCAATGATAGCTTTCAAAGTAGTAAACACCTAGATACGAGCAATGTGCAAGACAAGGAACATAAGAAACATGATTGAATAAATCATCATATGAATGAATGAAACACAACAACTCAAACTACTTGCTGAGATAGAAAGGAATAGGTTTACTGACTCAACTAAAAAGTAAAAGAAAGGCCCTTCGCAGAGGGAAGCAGGGATTTCAAGTTTCATAAAGAGCTCCCAAAAATTATGATACTTATTAGCTTTCAGCTCTCATTGCCCCCATCATAGGCATCTTTAGGTGATTAAGGTTAAAGTGATCAAATATGAGGATATGCTTGACAAGTTGTAAATTGAAAATCTCATGTCCGTTGAATACGAGGGCCGCTCCTCATGCTACTCAAGTTTAGTTACCGGTAAGTTCTTGTCATAGTAAGTACATGTGTATCATAGAGAACTGCCAACGGGGTACCCCTTGCACATGATACGGGAGCTATCCCATAATCAAAATGACAAGGCAAGCAGACAATGAGCATCTCAGCAATCTTCTTATTTACCATGGGAAAATGGTGCTTTTTTTTCTCTCTTTCCTCTTTTCTCATCTTTTTTTTCTTTTTCTCAATCTCTATCTCTTTTTTTATAAAAAGAATGCTTCATAGATTGCTCACTATGGTGATGCTGCAAGTTTTCACCATGATTAGGCATGGCTTAGGCTAGCGGCCCAGGCGTTTCTCTAACACACATACATAACTCCATGGACTTACAAACTCCCCTTTCATTTCACACCGACGACATCCATAAACAAAAGAGCATGATATCAACTAGGTACAATGTACAAGTGCAATGTTGAAAGCGTTCCCAGTGACAGCATGGTTCTGCTAATCCCAACGTATAAGTGCAAGCATATACAACATAGATGACACAATGGTTCAAGTTTATTAGGGGCAAGAAAAGTAAAGTGTGCCATCAAGTTCGTGAGAGCTTTAATCACTAATTTTCACATAACAAGTTTAATTCGGAAGGTAGATAAAAACATGAATTTACTTATAATAGCAGTAGTGCTAATAGGTAGGTATGGTGGACACAAATGGCATAGGTTTTGGTTTAAGGATTGGATCCACGAGAAGCGTTCCCTCTCAGTACAGGTTTTTAGGCTAGCAAGGCTGGGTAGCAAGTATAAGAGTTGAAGGAAACAAAAAAATATACAAGTGATAAAAACAAACATGCAATCTTCCTTGGAAACACAAAAGATCTTAACTAAAGAATACTAAGCTTATGAGCAAATCAAGAAAGGTGATGAAATTATATTTCTTAAGAGTACTTTTATCTTTTTCATTCAATTCTCATAATAGTGTTGCTACTGACCGAGCCAGGTTTGCCAAAACCAACTAAATCTACTTAATGATTCCAAAGTGATACCAATACTAACAACAAGATCAATCATATAATAGAAATTGAAAACTAAAATAAAATATGCAAAAGAGTAAATGATAGAACTTCTCATTAACATTCCATAACAGCAACTCACACCAAGGGATACATAGATATCTAACGAGAGGGAGGACACTTCCATAATGCAAACCATCCTACATGATAACTTCTCTATTCATGGTATGACTCTACTAAAAAGGTAAAAAGATAAATATAGTGATATGATACTGCGGCACTCCCCCAAGCTTGGAACAAACCAAGGGGATGCCAAAACCTGATGACGAATTACTCCTTCGGTGGTGGTGGTGTTCTCTCGATGAGCTTTTCCATAAATTCCCTCAAGTCCTCAATCTCGAAGGTGAGAGTACGAATCAACTCCTCGATGCGGTTCATGATCATGTTGGGCTGTGAATCCCAGCTCTTGCGATTCTTTCCCCACTCTTCCTCCTTGAAGTCCTCTTTTCCTGCATGGTTAGAACGAGGCATATCCCAATTGGAGGGTAGTTTCTCCTTGGGCATATTCTGGAATTGCTGCTGATGGATAAGGGTATGGAAGGGATTCTTGGTGCGTGGAGGACGTGACCGCGAAGCCAATCAATGACGCGGAGTATTCCCTCCAATGGACATCCGTGCAGTCCTTTTAAATATGGTAGGGTTTGCCACCACTCCAATGCTTGCAATGGTGGTGCTGGTGTGCGGATGCTGGTCTTCCTTTGCCTCCTCTTCAACTTCACTATCGATCTCCTCCTCCTGCTTAGAGTCTTGGAGATCCTCCTCCGCAGGCTCCTTGCCCTTATCGTTGGCGGAGACCATTGTGCTTCTAAACTTTAAGAATAGTTCCTAGCAGAAACAGATCGAAACAAAAACACACGAGAACACGATATACGAACCTCGGGGGATCCAGGGGATTATATATTATGAAGTTTTACAACAAAAGGAAGGTACTAGGAGAAAACGGGTCGGAGATGGGCTCCGGGGTGGTCACACCCCCTGGTGGCGCGGCCAGGTGGGCCCGCGCCACGGGGTGGTGTGAGCCACCCGAGCTCCATTTCCGTCCCACTTTCGACTCCTTGATTTCCATGTTAGATAAAAACTGCAAAAATATAATTTGACAGATTTTTCGCGGACCTTTTCTTACCAGAACTATTACCTATTTGAAAACGGACTTTGTAGGTCTCTAAACTTGGCTTTTAATAAATTCTTTCGGAGTCACCGCTTGAATAACATCAATATCTTCATCTTTATAAACATATTGTTTGAGTCATTTAACCATTCACCATCTCATTACACCATTTTCTCCTACAACCTGGAAATTTTTTTCACACAAAAACTTCACACAATTCTCATTAGCAACATTAGTGCATGCAAGGTAATAAACCTTCTAAGTTCAATTTCAACTAAAATCCATCAAATCATAAGATACTGTAGCAACTCCTTCCGAAAGCCCAAAAAGGAATTCAAAAAGGAAATCGATACATGAAGCAAATGCAAGAGTAGCAAAAATCTGTCAAAACAGACCCGCAGGTAAAGATCAATTTTTCGAAAATCTTCTGTTGCTCAAATCAAAAGTGCAAAACTAAAGAAAGTTAAATAATAACCTGGGGCATGCACACAAAACATTACAGATTAGTATGACGTTCTGGGATTTTTCACGATTTTTTATAATGAAGCACAAAAATCTGTTTCGGGACACTAACTTCCCCAAATCTTACTTCTCTCTCATTAGAGGTTGATCTTGACATAAAAACCAAACAAAAATATAAGGAGAGGTTATTGCAGAAGCAATAACTTCCAAGACTCAAATAAACAAAAACAAATTGAAAGCAAATGTATATTGGGTTGTCTCCCAAAAAGCTCTTCCTTTATAGCCATTAAGATGGGCATGATAATTTCAATGGTGCCCACATAAAAATATGAATTGAAGTAAAGGAGAGCATCAAGAAGCAAAAATACACATGTTTAAGTCTAACCCACTTCCTACGCAAGAGAAGTTTATAAGAAAATAGATTATTGAAACTAGAGGTTGCTAGTATAGGAAGGCAAAACAAATGTAACATAAAGACTTTCAGCATAAAGCGAGGAAACTTAATATTATTGAGATGCATGAGAACACGTTTCCCTCTCTCATAGTAACATTCAGTATCATGCATTCTAGCAATGATCACTTATTCTAACAGAAAACACAGGGACACTAGCTCTCATAACACTACTTTGTGAAGCAATATTAGAAGTATCCTTACAGATGATAGTGTGTCCATATTTTACATATTTAGTGACAAAGTCTTTCACATTTGCTATTACAGGTTCATCAGCTATTTGTTCATCAGGTTCAACAGCTTTATTTGTACTTGCAGTAACCATACTAGCTATCATAGAATGTTCCTTTATCTTAACTGGGAAACACATTTTCTCAATGTAAGGTTCATGTAAAACATGATTAGCATTATAAACTTCAGTATTTCTTGCAAGAACACAATTAACAATATCTTTATATGGCTCATGATACTTATTCCATTTCTATTGAGGAATTTCAATATAGGAAGCAAAAGCCTTAAAATAAGTTGCAATAGCTTGAGAGTCTAGACCATAAGCATTACTAATATTACGAAAGTCATGAGTTCCCATAAAAGATTTAATGCATTCATAATCATAATTTATACCTGACTTTCTTTCTTTATCATTCACCCATGCTTCAACATTGTCTTGAATACGGTCTAGAAGATCCCATTTAGCTTCTTCTTCCATACGTGTAAATGATCCAGCGCAAGAAGCATCCAATAGATCCTTATCATGAAGAGAAAGCTTTGCATAAAAGTTATTGAGAATAATATTGTTGGGGAGCTCATGAATAGGACATTTGAGCATTAATAACTTCAATCTCCCCCAAGCTGGAGTTGTACTCTCTCCATCAAGAGGCCAAAAGTTGTATATTTGATTCCGATCTTTATGAATCTCACTAGGAGGATAACATTTAGAATAAAAGAGAGGTAAAATTTCCTCCCATTCAAGAGCTTGACCATTCTTCAGTAGCTTGTACCATTCTTCAGCTCTTCCTTTTAGTGATAATGAGAATAAATTCTTCTTGACTTGATCTGTTGTAATACTTGCACACTTGAACAACCCGCATAATTCGTGTATAAAGAGCAAATGATCATCGAGATGGACAGTGCCATCTCCAAAATAGTAGTTAGCCATAACACGATCAATAATTCTTGTAGGTATTTTAAAAGTATCATTTTCAGGAGGTGGTGGTTCATCTACTACCTTAGAAGTGGTAGTAGCATTACGAAATAAGAAACTAAGTGAATTATCCATATTGAAAATAAACTAACTAACAGAAGTAAACAATACTCACAGTAGAAGTTTCCTTTACTAGTTCCACTCTCCAATAGCGCTTCACTCCCCGGCAACAGCGCCAAAAAATAGTCTTGACGACCCACAAGTATAGGGGGTGTATCGCAGTATTTTCGATAAGTAAGAGTGTCAAACCCAACGAGGAGCAGAAGGTGTTGACGAGTGGCTTGGAGCAGGAATTCTCTGTAAATACTTAGCAGACGGATTTTTAGGGTTTTTTGATAATGCAGATAAATAAAGTGCGAGTAAATGAAAGACAATGATAATAAATGCAGCAAGTGGCCCCATCCTTTATTTATCAAAGGACAAGCCGTTTGTATTACTTAAGATGACCAAACATTCTCGAGGACACATGGGAATATCGCCAAGTGCTTTCGTTTCATATAGTCGATTAATCTTCTTTAGTTTGATAAGTGTTGTGTGGGTGAACCTGTGCTAATGTACCGACCTTCCTAGGACTAATACATACTTGTGATTATACCCCTTGCAAGCATACGCAAATACAAGACAATGTAGAAGATCGGTCACCCATGCTTCAACATTGTCTTGAATACGGTCTAGAAGATCCCATTTAGCTTCTTCTTCCATACGTGTAAATGATCCAGCGCAAGAAGCATCCAATAGATCCTTATCATGAAGAGAAAGCTTTGCATAAAAGTTATTGAGAATAATATTGTTGGGGAGCTCATGAATAGGATATTTGAGCATTAATAACTTCAATCTCCCCCAAGCTTGAGTTGTACTCTCTCCATCAAGAGGCCAAAAGTTGTATATTTGATTCTGATCTTTATGAATCTCACTAGGAGGATAAAATTTAGAATAAAAGAGAGGTACAATTTCCTCCCATTCAAGAGCTTGACCATTCTTCAGTAGCTTGTACCATTCTTCAGCTCTTCCTTTTAGTGATAATGAGAATAAATTCTTCTTGACTTGATCTGTTGTAATACTTGCACACTTGAACAACCCGCATAATTCGTGTATAAAGAGCAAATGATCATCGGGATGGACAGTTCCATCTCCAAAATAGTAGTTATCCATAACACGATCAATAATTCTTGTAGGTATTTTAAAAGTATCATTTTCAGGAGGTGGTGGTTCATGTACTACCTTAGAAGTGGTAGTAGCATTACGAAATAAGAAACTAAGTGAATTATCCATATTGAAAATAAACTAACTAACAGAAGTAAACAATACTCACAGTAGAAGTTTCCTTTACTAGTTCCACTCTCCAATAGCGCTTCACTCCCCGGCAACAGCGCCAAAAAATAGTCTTGACGACCCACAAGTATAGGGGGTGTATCGCAGTATTTTCGATAAGTAAGAGTGTCAAACCCAACGAGGAGCAGAAGGTGTTGACGAGTGGCTTGGAGCAGGAATTCTCTGTAAATACTTAGCAGACGGATTTTTAGGGTTTTTTGATAATGCAGATAAATAAAGTGCGAGTAAATGAAAGACAATGATAATAAATGCAGCAAGTGGCCCCATCCTTTATTTATCAAAGGACAAGCCGTTTGTATTACTTAAGATGACCAAACATTCTCGAGGACACATGGGAATATCGCCAAGTGCTTTCGTTTCATATAGTCGATTAATCTTCTTTAGTTTGATAAGTGTTGTGTGGGTGAACCTGTGCTAATGTACCGACCTTCCTAGGACTAATACATACTTGTGATTATACCCCTTGCAAGCATACGCAAATACAAGACAATGTAGAAGATCGGTCACCCATGCTTCAACATTGTCTTGAATACGGTCTAGAAGATCCCATTTAGCTTCTTCTTCCATACGTGTAAATGATCCAGCGCAAGAAGCATCCAATAGATCCTTATCATGAAGAGAAAGCTTTGCATAAAAGTTATTGAGAATAATATTGTTGGGGAGCTCATGAATAGGATATTTGAGCATTAATAACTTCAATCTCCCCCAAGCTTGAGTTGTACTCTCTCCATCAAGAGGCCAAAAGTTGTATATTTGATTCCGATCTTTATGAATCTCACTAGGAGGATAACATTTAGAATAAAAGAGAGGTACAATTTCCTCCCATTCAAGAGCTTGACCATTCTTCAGTAGCTTGTACCATTCTTCAGCTCTTCCTTTTAGTGATAATGAGAATAAATTCTTCTTGACTTGATCTGTTGTAATACTTGCACACTTGAACAACCCGCATAATTCGTGTATAAAGAGCAAATGATCATCGGGATGGACAGTTCCATCTCCAAAATAGTAGTTATCCATAACACGATCAATAATTCTTGTAGGTATTTTAAAAGTATCATTTTCAGGAGGTGGTGGTTCATCTACTACCTTAGAAGTGGTAGTAGCATTACGAAATAAGAAACTAAGTGAATTATCCATATTGAAAATAAACTAACTAACAGAAGTAAACAATACTCACAGTAGAAGTTTCCTTTACTAGTTCCACTCTCCAATAGCGCTTCACTCCCCGGCAACAGCGCCAAAAAATAGTCTTGACGACCCACAAGTATAGGGGGTGTATCGCAGTATTTTCGATAAGTAAGAGTGTCAAACCCAACGAGGAGCAGAAGGTGTTGACGAGTGGCTTGGAGCAGGAATTCTCTGTAAATACTTAGCAGACGGATTTTTAGGGTTTTTTGATAATGCAGATAAATAAAGTGCGAGTAAATGAAAGACAATGATAATAAATGCAGCAAGTGGCCCCATCCTTTATTTATCAAAGGACAAGCCGTTTGTATTACTTAAGATGACCAAACATTCTCGAGGACACATGGGAATATCGCCAAGTGCTTTCGTTTCATATAGTCGATTAATCTTCTTTAGTTTGATAAGTGTTGTGTGGGTGAACCTGTGCTAATGTACCGACCTTCCTAGGACTAATACATACTTGTGATTATACCCCTTGCAAGCATCCGCAAATACAAGACAATGTAGAAGATCGGTCACCCATGCTTCAACATTGTCTTGAATACGGTCTAGAAGATCCCATTTAGCTTCTTCTTCCATACGTGTAAATGATCCAGCGCAAGAAGCATCCAATAGATCCTTATCATGAAGAGAAAGCTTTGCATAAAAGTTATTGAGAATAATATTGTTGGGGAGCTCATGAATAGGATATTTGAGCATTAATAACTTCAATCTCCCCCAAGCTTGAGTTGTACTCTCTCCATCAAGAGGCCAAAAGTTGTATATTTGATTCCGATCTTTATGAATCTCACTAGGAGGATAACATTTAGAATAAAAGAGAGGTACAATTTCCTCCCATTCAAGAGCTTGACCATTCTTCAGTAGCTTGTACCATTCTTCAGCTCTTCCTTTTAGTGATAATGAGAATAAATTCTTCTTGACTTGATCTGTTGTAATACTTGCACACTTGAACAACCCGCATAATTCGTGTATAAAGAGCAAATGATCATCGGGATGGACAGTTCCATCTCCAAAATAGTAGTTATCCATAACACGATCAATAATTCTTGTAGGTATTTTAAAAGTATCATTTTCAGGAGGTGGTGGTTCATGTACTACCTTAGAAGTGGTAGTAGCATTACGAAATAAGAAACTAAGTGAATTATCCATATTGAAAATAAACTAACTAACAGAAGTAAACAATACTCACAGTAGAAGTTTCCTTTACCAGTTCCACTCTCCAATAGCGCTTCACTCCCCGGCAACAGCGCCAAAAAATAGTCTTGATGACCCACAAGTATAGGGGGTGTATCGCAGTATTTTCGATAAGTAAGAGTGTCAAACCCAATGAGGAGCAGAAGGTGTTGACGAGTGGCTTGGAGCAGGAATTCTCTGTAAATACTTAGCAAACAGATTTTTAGGGTTTTTTGATAATGCAGATAAATAAAGTGCGAGTAAATGAAAGACAATGATAATAAATGCAGCAAGTGGCCCCATCCTTTCTTTATCAAAGGACAAGCCGTTTGCATTACTTAAGATGACCAAACATTCTCAAGGACACATGGGAATATCGCCAAGTGCTTTCGTTTCATATAGTTGATTAATCTTCTTTAGTTTGATAAGTGTTGTGTGGGTGAACCTGTGCTAATGTACCGACCTTCCTAGGACTAATACATACTTGTGATTATACCCCTTGCAAGCATCCGCAAATACAAGAAAGTAATTAAGATAGAAACCTAACCACATCTTTAAACTCTAAGATCCTACGCTCCCTTGTGCAAATGTTTCCTAACGGGGGTTCAGGTTTCTGTCAGTCCGGCAACCCCTACGATTAGTAGCCAAATAAAAAATGCATTCCCCTAGGCCCATAAAGGTGAAGAGTCATGTAGTCGACGTTCACATGACACCACTAGAAGAATAACACCACAACTTAAATAACAAACTATTGAATCTTTCTCAACACAATTCCACAACTAACAACATGACTTGTCCCATGTCCTCAAGAACTAAACGAACTACTCACGAGACATCATATGGATCAAGATCAGAGATGAAATAGTGATAAGTAACAATCTAAACATGAAGGATAATTCAATGGTTCCACTCAATAGCATCAACTACAATAAGTAATCAACACCGAGAAAGTTTCCCCTAAGAACTATGCAAGATTCAACCCAATTGTTACAGCGGTACGGAGTGGTGATGATGGTGCTGGTGGAGATGATGGTGATGATGATCCCGATGAAGTCCAGCTTGATGATGGTGTTGATGGCGACGATCTCCCCTCTCTGGGAAGGAATTTCCCCGGCAGATTTCTACCTGCCGGAGAGCTCTTTCTCTCTCTGTAGATTTCCACCCCAAGAGGTGGTGGAATCTTTCTGTGGTCCCTCCCTGAGTCTTAGGGTATCGTGGGGATAATATACGCCAAAGAGGAGAGCTAGAGGTGGGCCAGGGTGGTGACACCACCTTGTGGCGCGGACAGGGGTGGCTCGTGCCAGGGGGTGGTGTGGGCCCCTGTGGCCCAACTCCGCTCCCCCTTCTGGCATCCTTCGTCTTCTAGAAAAATAGGATTTTCCATGTATTTCTGGAAATCTCTGATCTTCACGAATTTCACTCCCAAACAATGCCTTTTCCATTAGAATCCTGACTTGAGCGGTCCATCCTCCAAAAGTCATTGACCATGCAAAAATAGATGAAATAACATAAGTATCATCTCTTAATATGAAATATATCAATGAATAACAGTAAATTATGATATAGAATAGTGATGCAAAATGGACGTATCACTCCTCCCGAGGCGAGCCAGCGCCACCCTCCCCATCTCCCTCCTGAACCGCCAGTCCACCTGCGTCCTGCATCCCTCCTTCCATCCCTATCTCCCCATTGAGACACCGGTCCACCTGCGGGATCTCGCACCACCGCCACACGTTGGCAGTGCCATCGAGAGGAGGAGCCATGTTGGTGGCTAGCGGGAGTGGTGTAGCTGGCCGCTCCCACCGATGTTCTCCCTGTCGAGCCGCCGCTCCACCTGCGGGAGCTCGCACAACCATCGCGCGTTGGTCGTGCCATCGGGAGGAGGAGCCCACTGGTGGCCAGCGGGAATGGTGCAGCCGGCCGCTCGTGATGTCTTCACACTTCTATTCTTATAGACAGTTGTTGGGCCTCCAAGTGCAGAGGTTTGTAGAACAGTAATAAGTTTCCCTTAAGTGGATTACCCAAGGTTTATCGAACTCAGGGAGGAAGTGGTCAAAGGTATCCCTCTCAAGCAACCCTGCAATCAAGATACAAGAAGTCTCTTGTGTCCCCAACACACCCAATACAGTTGTAAGGTTTATAGGTGCACTAGTTCGGCGAAGAGATAGTGAAATACAAGTGGTATGGATAATTATAAGTGGTAACGGTGCCAGAAAAGAGCTTGACGGGTAGGAAGAGACTAAAGGCAATCTGAAATAAAGATGGAAGCAAGCAAACATGTAACAGATATAGTTGCAAACGGTGTTTCAATGTTTAGAAAAAAGGCCTAGGGGTCATACTTTCACTAGTGAACACTCTCATATAAATAACTTCTATTTATGATACTACTCTGAACTACGCTCCGGTTGGACACTCTAATCCATGGTAGGGCTATAACAACACTCCTCAAAGCTCGTATTCCCCATCTAGATAAGCCCACAATGTCACCTTGAGCGCTAGATGGTTCCAACAAACACCACAATTTCATAGAGACATCCAACTCCAAATATAACTCATAACAAGTATTTGTAATCTCTAGCCTAAGTGCCACCATGGTGTGCACAATATCACTTTCACACACGTGAGGAGAGCCATAGATCTATTAAAGCACTTGGCTAGCAAGGTAGATCTACTTGATTACAAAGCTCATGATCACAATATGATCATGCATAGAGAGACAGATGAACACATAGCTACCGGTAGAACCCTTAGCCTCGAGGAAGAACT
The DNA here is from genome assembly GCA_910589775.1 of Avena eriantha. Lineage (NCBI taxonomy): Eukaryota > Viridiplantae > Streptophyta > Magnoliopsida > Poales > Poaceae > Avena > Avena eriantha. The sequence goes on along the minus strand of OU342740.1, from coordinate 522,328,123 downwards.
ACTCCCTCATCATCATGGGAATCAACAACGGTGATGGAGATGGTGGTGGAGATCGATGGAGATGGCTTCGGGGGTACTTCCCCGTCCCGGTAGGGTGCCGGAATAGAGACTTTCTATCCCTGATACGTTGCAAACATATCCATAATTTTTGATGTTCCATGCTTGGTTTTATCTACTTTCTTATGTTTTGTCCACACTTTGGAGTACTTTCTATACACTTTCTTGGACTAACCTATTAACAAGGGCCACAGTGCTAGCTGCCTGTTTTCTGCTGTTTTTGTTTCCAGGAAAGTCAGAAAATGAATATTCTTAGAATTGGACGGGACAAAAGCCAAAGTCAGTTTTTCACCAAGGGACACCAGGAGCCAGAATACGAGACGGAGAGGGGCTGGGGCCCAGCCACACCACCTGGCCGTGTGGGCTAGGCGTGTGATATGTCCATTTTGCATCACTATTCTATATCATAATTCAGTGTTATTCATTGATATATTTCATATTAAGAGATGATACTTATGTAATTTCATCTGTTTTTGCATGGTTGATGACTTTTGGAGCATGGACCGCTGCAGTCAAGATTCTGATGGAAAAGGTGCTGTTTGGAGGCAAAATTCGTGAAGATCAGAAAATCCGGGGAAATATACGGAAAATCCTATTTTTCTAGAAGACGAAGGAAGCCAGAAGGAGGAGTGGAGATGGCCCACAGGGGGCCCACACCACCCCCTGGCGTGGGCCAGCCTAGGCCGCGCCACTAGGTGGTGTGGTCGCCCTGGTCCACCCCTGGCTCTCCCCTCTGGCATATATAATGCTCCCGAAACCCTAATACTCGGGGAGCGACCACATAAAGGTTCCGCCGCCTCTGCGGGACGGAAAACACCGAGAGAAAAATATCTCTTCGGCAGACAGAATTCTGCCGAGGGAATTCCTTTCCGGAGAGGGGAGATCGTCGCCATCAACACCACCATCAAGCTGTACTTCATCGGGATCATCATTACCATCACCACCACCATCATCACCATCAGCACCCTCATCACCATCTCCATATTGCTGTAACAATTGGGTTGAATCTTGCATAGTTCTTAGGGGAAACTTTGCCGATGTTGATTACTCTTTGTAGTTGATGCTATTGAGTGAACCATTGAATTATTGTTTATGTTCAGATTGTTATACATCATTATTCCATCTCTGATCATGATCCATATGATGTCTCGTGAGTAGTTCGTTTTGTTCTTGAGGACATGAGAGAAGTCATGTTGTTAGTAGTGGAATTGTGTTGAGAAAGATTCAATAATTTGATATTTAAGTTGTGGTGTACTTCTTCTAGTGGTGTCATGTGAACGTCGACTACATGACACTTCACCTATATGGGCCTAGGGGAATGCATTGTGTATTTGGCTACTAATCGTAGGGGTTGCCGGAGTGATAGAAACCTAAACCCCCGTTAGGAAACCATTGCACAAGGGACGTCAGGGTCTTAGAGTTTAAAGATGTGGTTAGGTTTCTACCTTAATTACTTTCTTGTACTTACGGATGTTTGCAAGGGGTATAATCACAAGTATGTATTAGTCCTAGGAAGGTCGGTACATTAGCACAGGTTCACCCACACAACACTTAGCGAACTAAAGAAGATTAATCAACTATATGAAGCGAAAGCACTTGACAGTCTTCCCGTGTGTCCTCGAGAACGTTTGGTCATCTTAAGTAATACAACCAGCTTGTACTTTGCTGCATAAAGGATTGGGCCACTTGCTACATTTATTCCTATTGTCTTTTATTTACTCATACTTTATTTACTTGTATTATCAAAAAACCCTAAAAATCTGTTTGCTAAGTATTTGTAGAGAATTCCTGATACATACCACTAGCCAGCACCTTCTGCTCCTCGTTGGGTTCGACACTCTTACTTATCGAAAATACTGCGATACACCCCCTATACTTGTGGGTCATCAAGACTATTTTTTGATGCCATTGTCGGGGAGTGAAGCGCTATTGGAGAGTGGAACTGGTAAAGGAAACTTCTACTGTGAGTATTGTTTACTTCTGTTAATTGCTTTATTTTTGTTATGGATAATTCGCTGAGTTTCTTATTTCGTAATGCTACTACCACAGCTAAGGTAGTAGATGAACCACCACCTGCTGAGAATGATGCTTTTAACATACCTACAAGAATTATTGATCGTGTTATGGATAACTATTATGTTGGGGATGGAACTGTCCATCCCGGTGATCATTTACTCTTTATACACGAATTATGCGGGTTGTTCAAGTGTGCAGATATTACTATAGATCAACTCAAGAAGAAGTTATTCTCATTATCACTGAAAGGAAGAGCTGAGGAATGGTATAAGCTGCTGAAGTATGGCCAATCTCTTGAATGGGAGGAAATAGTGCCTCTCTTTTATTCAAAGTTTTATCCTCCTAGTGAGATTCATAAAGATTGGAATCAAATATACAACTTTTGGCCTCTTGATGGAGAGTGTACAGCTCAAGCTTGGGGAGATTGAAGTTACTAATGCTCAAATGTCCCATTCATGAGCTCCCCAACAATATTATTATCAATAACTTTTATGCAAGGCGTTCTCTTCATGATAAGGATTTATTGGATGCTTCTTGTGCTGGATCATTCACTCGCATGGAAGAAGAAGCTAAATGGGATCTTCTAGACCATATTCAAGATAATGCTAAAGCACGGGAGAATGACAAAGGAAGAAAGTCAGGTATAAATTATGATTATGAATGCATTGAATCTTTTATGGGAACTGATGATTTTGAAAATATTAAAAATGCTTATGGTCTAGACTCTCAAGCTATTGCAACTTATTTTAAGGCTTTTGCTTCCTACATTGAAGTGCCTAAAAAGAAGTGGAATAAGTATCATGAACCTTATAAAGATATTGCTAAGAGTGTTCCTGCAAGAAATACTGAAGTTTATACTGCTAATCATGTTTTATCTGAACCTTACATTGGGAAAATGCCTTTCCCAGTTAAGATAAAGGAACATTCTATGATAGCTAGTATGGTTAATGAAAGTACAAATGAAGCTGTTGAACCTGATAAACAAATGAATGATGAGCCTATAATAGCAAATGTGAAAGACTTTGTCACTAAATATGTAGAAGAGGGACACACTATCCTTTGTAAGGATGCCTCTAATATTGTTTCACAAGGTAGTGTTATGAGAGCTAGTATTTCTGTGTTTTCTGTTAGAATAAGTGATCATTGTTACGATGGCCCTTGTGATAGTTATATTGTTAAGTTTATGTATGATACTGAAAGTTACTATGAGAGAGGGAAAAGTGTTCTTATGTATCTCAATAATATCAAGTTTCCTCATTTTATGCTGAAAGTTTTTATGTTGCACTTATTTTGCCTTCCTATGCTAGTAGCCTCTGGTTTCAATAACTTGTTTGTTTACAAAATTCCCTTGTATAGGAACTGGGTTAGACTTAAACGTGTGTATTTTTGCTTCTTAATTCTCTCTTTCACTTCAATTCATATTCTTATGTGAGCATCATTGAAATTATTATGCCCATCTTAATGGCTATAAAGAAAGAGCTTTTTGGGAGACAACCCAATTTATTTGTGCTTTCAGTTGTTTTTGTTTATTTGAGTCTTGGAAGTTATTACCTTGATAATAACCTCTCCTTATCCTTTTTGTTTGGTTTTGTGTCAAAATCAACCTCTAATGAGAGAGAAGTAATATTTGGGGAAGTTGCTTTCCCGAAATAGATTTTTGTGCTCCACCGTAAAATTTCTTGATAGGTCTCTGTATGTCGGATTGAGCTGTAATTTTTTGTGCTTCTGCCCCAGGTTGTTATTTAACTTTCGTTAGTTTTGCATTTTTTGATTTGAGCAACAGAAGGTTTTCGAAAAAATTGATCTTTACCTGCTGGTCTGTTTTGACAGATTTTACCACTCTTGCATTTGCTTCTTAATTCGATTTCCTTTTTGAATTATTTTTGGGTTTTCGGAAGGAGTTGCTACAGTAGCTTGTGTTTTGATGGTTTTCAGTTGAAATTGGACTCAAAAGGTTTTATCACTTCACTTATATTAATGTTGCTAATGAGAACTGTGTAAAGTTTTGTGTGAAAAAAATTCCAGGTTAGTGGAGAAAATGGTGTAATGAGAAAGCGAAAGGTTTCATGACTCAAACAATAAGTGTATGAAGATGAAGATATTGATATTATTCAAGTTATAACTCCGGAAAAATTTATTAAAGACCAAATTCAGAAACCTGCAGAGTCTGTTTTCGAATAGGTAACAGTTCTGGTAAGAAAAGTTCCGCGAAAGATCTGTCCAGTTATATTTTTGCAGTTTTTAGCCAACACGGAAAGCTATGAAGCGAAAGAGGTACGGAAATGGAGCCAGGGTGGCTCACACCACCCTGTGGCGCGGGCCCACCCCTGGCCGCGCCACCAGGTGGTGTGGCCACCTCGGACTCCGTCTTTGACCCGTTTTCTCCCAGTACCTTCCTTTCGTTGTGAAACTTTGTAATATATAATCCCCTGGATCCCCCGAGGTTCGTATATCATATTCTCGTCATGTTTTTGTTTCGGTCTGTTTTGTTCATATGTCGTTTAGGGGTTCATCTTCAAAGGATTACGAGCTGCGACACCGTCGCGAGCTCCATCACAATCTTGAGCGCGAAGACATGGATCGGAACGGCAAGGAGGAAGAAAAGGACATGACAACAGGCATGAAGGGGCTGATACCTCCGACTCTATATCTCAGTTCTTGCCGTGCAACAGTGGAAGCTCGACGAGTCACTGATGAGTTCTGCGACAAGTACCGAGTCTTGAGGAGGAAGGTGGATAAGCTTCAAGAGGAGAATAACAGGCTTCGTAAGATGCTGGAAGATTTCCTCACGCCAACCGAGAGGATACCACCACCACCAAAGGAGTAATTCGTCATCAGGTTTGGCATCCCCTTGGTTTGTTCCAAGCTTGGGGGAGTGCCGTGGTATCACATCACTATCTTCTATCTTTTTACCTTTTTAGTAGAGTCATATCATGAATAGAGAAGTTATCGTATAGGATGGTTTGCATTATAGAAGTGTCCCCTCTCTCATTAGATATGTATCCCTTGGTGTGAGTTGCCGTTATGGAATATTAATGAGAAGTTCTATCATTTACTCTTTTGCATATCTTATTTTAGTTTTCAATTCGTGGTTATATGATTGATCTTGTTGTTAGTATTAGTATGACTTTGGGATCATTGAGTTAATTTAGTTGGTTTTGGCAAACCTGGCTTGGTCAGTATCAACACTATTTTTGAGAGATTGAATAAAAAATATAGAAGTACTCTAAAGAAAATAATAATTTCATCATCTTTCTTTCTTGATTTGCTCATAAGTTTAGTATTCTCTAGTTAAGATCTGTTGTGCTTCCAAGGAAGATTGCATGTTTGTTTTTATCACTTGTATGTTTGCTTGTTTCCTTCAACTCTTATACTTGCTACCCAGCCTTGCTAGCCAAAAACCTGTACTGAGAGGGAATTCTTCTCGTGCATCCAATCCTTAAACCAAAACCTATGCCATTTGTGTCCACCATACCTACCTATTAGCATTATTGCTATTCCAAGTAAATTCATGTTTTTATCTACCTTCCAAATTAAACTTGTTATGTGAAAATTAGTGATTAAAGCTCTCACGAACTTGATAGCACACTTTACTTTCTCCTAATTAATAAACTTTAACCATTGTGCCCATCTATGTTGCGTATATGCTTACGCTTTGTAAGTTGTGAATTAGCAGAACCATGCCGTCATGGGGAACGCTTTCAACATTGCACTGGTACTTTGTACCAAGTTGATATCATGTCCTTTTGTCTATGGATGTCGTCGTTGTGAAATGAAAGGGGAGCTTGCAAGTCCATGGAGTTATGCATGTGTGTTAGAGAAACGCCTAGGCCACCGGTCTAATCCATGCTGTCATGGTGGAAACCTGCAGCGTAACCATAACGAGCATCTATGAAGCATTCTTCTTATAAAAAAGAGATAGAGATCGAGAAAAAAGAGAAAAAGAAAAAAAAGATGAGAAAAGAGGAAAGAGAGAAAAAAGCACCATATTCCCATGGTAAATAAGAAGATTGCTGAGATGCTTGTTGTCTGCTTGCCTTGCCATTTTGATATGGGGATTCTTCCGTATCATCAGGAAAGGGGTACCCCATTGGCGGTTCTCTATGATACACATGTGCTTACTATGACAAGAACTTACCGGTGACTAAACTTGAGTAGCATGAGGAGCGGCCCTCGTATTCAACGAACATGAGATTTTCAATTTACAACTTGTCAAGCATATCCTCATATTTGATCACTTTAACCTTAATCACCTAAAGATGCCTATGATAGGGGCAATGAGAGCTGAAAGCTAATAAGTATCATAATTTTTGGGAGCTCTTTATGAAACATGAAATCCCTGCTTCCCTCTGCGAAGGGCCTTTCTTTTACTTTTTAGTTGAGTCGGTAAACCTATTCCTTTCTATCTCAGCAAGTAGTTTGAGTTATTGTGTTTCATTCATTCATATGATGATTTATTCAATCATGTTTCTTATGTTCCTTGTCTTGCACATTGCTCGTATCTAGGTGTTTACTACTTTGAAAGCTATCATTGAAAACCTGTTATTTGTGAACTCCAGCAAATTGTCAACTATTCTTCGACCAAGAGCTAAGTTTGCCATTACCAATTATGATTCACTTTATGTACCTTTATTGTGTTTCCTTTACTTATTGCAAGTTAAGTTATATAATAGTGAGTTGTCTTCTATTATGATCTATGTATTGATGAATGTGATGCTTCTTGTCCGTATTCTTTTATCTACTCTTCACTCCATAAACCTGAGGCCATGTTTGTTGAGCTCAGTTTCGCTTGGGGACAAGCGAAGTCTAAGCTTGGGGGGAGTTGATACGTCCATTTTGCATCACTATTCTATATCATAATTCACTGTTATTCATTGATATATTTCATATTAAGAGATGATACTTATGTTATTTCATCTGTTTTTGCATGATTGATGACTTTTGGAGGATGGACCGCTGAAGTCAGGATTCTGATGGAAAAGGCACTGTTTGGAGGCGAAATTCACGAAGATCAGAAAATACATGGAAAATCCTATTTTTTCAGAAGACGAAGGATGCTAGAAGGGGGAGCGGAATTGGGCCACAGGGGGCCCAAACCACCCCCTGACATGGGCCACCCCTGGCCGCGCCACCAGGTGGTGTGGCCACCCTAGCCCACCTCCAGCTCTCCTCTTTGGCGTATATTATCCCCACGAAACCCTAAGACTTGGGGAGGGACCACAAAAAGATTCTGCCGCCTCTGCGGGGCGGAAAACTATAGAGAGAGAAAGAGCTCTCCGGTAGGTAGAAATCTTCCGGGGAAATTCCTTCCTGGAGAGGGGAGATCGTCGCCATCAACACCACCATCAAGCTGTACTTCATCGAGATCATCATTACCATCATCTCCATCATTATCTCCACCAGCACCATCATCACCACTTCATACTGCTGTAACAACTGGGTTGAATCTTGCATAGTTCTTAGGGGAAACTTTCTCGGTGTTGATTACTTGTTGTAGTTGATGCTATTGAGTGGAACCATTGAATTATCGTTCATGTTCAGATTGTTACTTATCATTATTTCATCTATGATCTTGATCCATATGATGCCTCGTGAGTAGTTCGTTTAGTTCTTGAGGACATGGGAGAAGTCATGTTGTTAGTAGTGGAATTGTGTTGAGAAAGATTCAATAGTTTGTTATGTAAGTTGTGGTGTTATTCTTCTAGTGGTGTCATGTGAACGTCGACTACATGACACTTCACCCTTATGGGCCTAGGGGAATGCATTTTGTATTTGGCTACTAATCGTAGGGGTTGCCGGAGTGACAGAAACCTGAACCCCCGTTAGGAAACCTTTGCACAAGGGAGCGTAGGATCTTAGAGTTTAAAGTTGTGGTTATGTTTCTATCTTAATTACTTTCTTCTACTTGCAGATGCTTGCAAGGGGTATAATCACAAATATGTATTAGTCCTAGGAAGGTCGGTACATTAGCACAGGTTCACCCACACAACACTTATCAAACTAAAGAAGATTAATCAACTATATGAAACGAAAGCACTTGGTGATATTCCCATGTGTCATCGAGAATGTTTGGTCATCTTAAGTAATAGAACCGGCTAGTCCTTTGCTAAAGAAAGGATGGGGCCCCTTGCTGCATTTATTATCATTGTCTATTATTTACTCACACTTTATTTATCTGCATTATCAAAAACCCCTAAAATTCCGTTTGTTAAGTATTTAGGGCTTGTTTGGTAGGAGGGAATCCCAGCCTTTTCTCAGGTAAATAAATCCACTAGTAGGGAGGTGAGGAATAAAAACGCGGTGATTTAAACTGTTTTCATGGATTCTGTTAGAAATAATGGGCTAATCTATTTAAGCCCATATGTGATTTCAGTTTTTCCCTAAATCTCAAAGCCCATGTGTGATTTAGCCCAATTTGGTGGCAACTCACATATGAGTGGAGCGGGAGCTAAAGTTTAGTCTCGCATGGAAAGTTGGACGAGAGTTACACCACCTTATAAGGTGGAGTGGTTCACCACTTAGTAAAGTGAGTGAGAAGAGGAGAACTACACGCGCGCTCCTCCTCCTCCGATGCCGCTCGCCCGCACGCCCGCCCACTCGTCTCGTCACGGCGCGCGCGCCACGGGTTGCGAGAATCTCGCCGAGCCGAGCTTTATTTTTGCTGCTTGGGAAAACTTGTGCGGTTTTAATAGACGTGTCAACAGTCAGCCTATTTGGGTCGCTCCCGGATCATGGGATATCTGTAATCGACCCAAACATGAGCAACGTGGGCTTGGTCCACGACGTGCCCTATGCGAGATTCCCAAGCCGCTCTATATATACGCCAGTGCGGCTTCCACCATGAACACACCAAAAACCAATCTAGTGTTTTGCCTCCTCTCTGCCTTGCGCCGCCACCGTAGTCTACTCCATCTCGCTTGCCGGCGTGCATCGGCGAACGGGAGAGCAGGTCGCCGGAACCACTCGCCTTTGCGATCCTGTATGAGAGAGGGCGAATAAGGTTTTTGGGAAGCGCTCTGCGCGACTGCTCGAGTTTTTCATCACGGGTCGTCTTCCATCCAAGTCAGGTGGTGTTGTCTATCATCGTCTTCGCCGCCGTCTGCTTCGATCAATCTTCCCCAAGGCTACGACTACTACAATCGAACGGTACGTACGACGTGTTGGTGTCTAGTCATTCATCATGTTCTGCAAGTACATGTTTATGTGCTGCATGTTTACGTTCATCTTGTTGTTTAGTACATCTAGTATGTTCGAGTTACATGTGCTAGTACCTGGTATTGTCATGTTTAATATTCTGGAATGAATCATGTAATTTGTGCCTAATTATCCAACAATCCAAAAACCTTATTATAGGAAATTTTTGGAGATAAACATGGGACACTTGGCCGATGCGATGAAGCCGGAAAAGTTTACCGGTGTTCATTTTAAGAGGTGGCAGTATAAGACCACTATGTGGCTGCAAAATCTGAAAGTATTCGAGGCTAGTGAGAGTTTACCTAAAGGAACTATATCTGAACAAGATCAGAACAAGTTCAAGGAAACCAATCTTGCCTTTGTGGGATGCGTTCTGAGTGTTCTTGACAACAAGCTGTTTGATGTGTACATGCACTTCAAAGATGACAAAGAGCTCTGGGAGGCACTGAACGCTAAGTTCGGTGTAACAGATGCTGGCAGTGAACTATACATCATGGAGAACTTTCATGATTACAGGATGGTTAACAACCGTTCTGTAGTCGAACAAGCTCATGAGATACAGTGTTTTGCCAAGGAGCTTGAAATCCTTAAGTGTAACTTACCCGACAAGTTTGTGGCTGGGTGCATCATTGAAAAGTTGCCTTCTTCATGGAGGAACTTCGCCACAACTCTCAAGCATAAGAGACAAGAGATATCGGTTGAAAACCTGATAGCGTCTCTTGATGTTGAGGAGAAGGCTCGGGCTAAGGACACTACTGAGAAAGGAGGCGAGGGTCAGTCTAGCGCCAACATGGTGCAGAAGAGGACCTTCGGCAAGAACAAAGGGAACTATAAGCCCTCCTTCAACAAGCCTGGAAAGACTATAACCTTCAAGAAGAAGCCGAACAAGGCCGAGCTAGGATGATTTACCTGTGGAGAGCTCGGACACTTCTCCAAGGACTGTCCAGAACGTGCATATCGCAAAGGGAAAAGTGGAAAGACTGTCAATGTCGTGACCGCTAGTAACACAGATGGGTATGGTAATTTATTTACTGTTCTAGTGTTTCAATCACCATGTTGGTGGATTGATACGGGTGCTAATGTTAATGTGTGTGCTGACATCTCTATGTTCACTTCTTATTAGGTCGCACGGGATTCTTCCGTCCTAATGGGGAATGGATCACATGCTTCTGCTTGTGGTGTTGGCACGGTGGATCTGAAGTTTACTTCCAGAAAGATCGTGCAGCTGAGGAACGTGCAGCATGTCCCTACTATGAACAAGAATCTCGTTAGTGGCTTCCTTCTATGCAGAGATGGGTTCAAGGTTGTGTTAGAGTCTAATAAAGTCATTGTTTCAAAACATGGACAATTTATTGGTAAAGGTTATGAGTTTGGAGGCTTGTTCCGTTTCTCTCTTTCAGAGTTTTGTAATAAATCCGTGAATCATATTTGTGGTGATGTTAATGATGACACTAGTGTTTGGCATTCTCATTTATGTCACATTAATTTTGGTTTGATGTCTTGGATGTCCAGCATGAGTTTAATTCTGAATTTCACTATTGCCAAAGGTTCTAAGTGCCATAGTTGTGTGCAATCAAAGCAACCTCGAAAGCCCCACAAGGCTGTCGAGGAGAGAAACTTGGCACCTCTAGAACTCATATATTCTGATCTATGTGAGATGAATGGTGTGTTGACAAAAGGTGAAAAGAGATATTTCATGACATTGATTGATGATGCGACTAGATACTGCTATGTTTATTTGTTGTGCACTAAAGATGAAGCTTTAGACTACTTTAAAGTTTATAAAGCCGAAGTTGAAAATCAACTAGAGAGAAAGATCAAACGTCTTAGGTCGGATCGTGGTGGTGAATATTTTCCCAAAATCTTTGACGAGTTCTGTGAGGAACATGGCATTATTCACGAGAGGACGCCTCCCTACTCGCCCGAATCAAACGGGGTTGCCGAGAGGAAAAACCGCACGCTGACTGACTTGGTGAATTCCATGCTAGCCATTGCTGGTTTATCAAAGGCATGGTGGGGGAGGCTTTGTTGACTTCTTGTCATGTCCTGAATAGAGTTCCTAACAAGAATAAAGAAAAGACCCCTTATGAGGAGTGGGCTGGGAGAAAACCATCACTTGCATATTTGCGCACTTGGGGGTGTTTGGCCAAGGTCAACATACCGATTCCCAAGAAACGCGAACTTGGACCTAAGATAGTGGATTGTATCTTTCTAGGATATGCTCCGCGGAGTATAGGCTATAGATTTCTAGTGGTTAAGTCTGAGGTTCCTGATATGCATGTTGATACTATAATGGAGTCTCGTGATGCATCATTCTTTGAAAATATGTTTCCTATGAAGGATATGCATAGCATTGCTAGAATTTCTTCTGAAATACTTCCCGAATCTAGTGCAACTATTGAGAATTTTGAACAAACACATGAGGAAGTCCTAGAGAAGGATGGCGATGAACCTCCCACAAGGAGTAAGAGACAGAGGATTGCAAAATCCTTTGGTAATGATTTCACGGTGTACCTTGTGGATGATACTCCCAGATCCATTGCAGAGGCATATGCATCTCCTAATGCAGATGATTGGAAAGAAGTTGTCCAAAATGAGATGGACTTAATTCTTTCTAATGGAACTTGGGAACTATCAGAACGACCCTACGGTTGCAAACCTGTGGGCTATAAGTGGGTGTTCAACAAGAAGTTAAGGCCTGATGGTAGTATTGAGAAGTACAAGGCACGGCTTGTAGCAAAGGGCTACACACAGAAAGAAGGCGAAGATTACTTTGACACCAATTCACCTGTCGCCAGACTAACCACCATTCGAGTACTACTGTCCCTAGCTGCCTCTTATGGTCTTCTCGTTCATCAAATGGATGTGAAGACAGCTTTCCTTAATGGAGAGTTGGAAGAGGAGATCTATATGGATCAGCCGGATGGGTTTGTAGTAAAAGGTGAAGAGACAAAGGTGTGCAAGTTGTTAAAATCTTTATATGGCCTGAAACAAGCACCTAAGCAATGGCATGAGAAGTTTGCTTCCTATATTGAAATTCCTAAATAGAAATGGAATAAGTATCATGAGCCATATAAAGATATTGTTAATTGTGTTCCTGCAAGAAATACTGAAGTTTATAATGCTAATCATGTTTTACATGAACCTTACATTGAGAAAATGTGTTTCCCAGTTAAGATAAAGGAACATTTTATGATAGCTAGTATGGTTAATGCAAGTACAAATAAAGCTGTTAAACCTGATGAACAAATAGCTGATGAACCTGTAATAACAAATGTGAAAGACTTTGTCACTAAATATGTAAAATATGGACACACTATCATCTGTAAGGATACTTCTAGTATTGCTTCACAAAGTAGTGTTATGAGAGCTAGTGTCCCTGTGTTTTCTGTTAGAATAAGTGATCATTGCTAGAATGGTTCATGTGATAGTTATATCATTAAATTTATGCATGATACTGAATGTTACTATGAGAGAGGGAAACGTGTTCTCATGCATCTCAATAATATTAAGTTTCCTCGCTTTATGCTGAAAGTCTTTATGTTACATTTGTTTTGCCTTCCTATACTAGCAACCTCTAGTTTCAATAATCTATTTTGTTATAAACTTCTCTTGCGTAGGAAGTGGGTTAGACTTAAACATGTGTATTTTTGCTTCTTGATGCTCTCCTTTACTTCAATTCATATTCTTATGTGGGCACCATTGAAATTATCATGCCCATCTTAATGGCTATAAAGGAAGAGCTTTTTGGGAGACAACCCAATATACATTTGCTTTCAATTTGTTTTTGTTTATTTGAGTCTTGGAAGTTATTGCTTCTGCAATAACCTCTCCTTATCTTTTTGTTTGGTTTTTATGTCAATATCAACCTCTAATGAGAGAGAAGTAAGATTTGGGGAAGTTAGTGTCCCGAAACAGATTTTTGTGCTTCATTATAAAAAATCGTGAAAAATCCTAGAACGTCATACTGATCTGTAATGTTTTGTGTGCATGCCCCAGGTTATTATTTAAGTTTCTTTAGTTTTGCACTTTTGATTTGAGCAACAGAAGATTTTCGAAAAATTGATCTTTACCTGCGGGTCTGTTTTGACAGATTTTTGCTACTCTTGTATTTGCTTCCTGTATCGATTTCCTTTTTGAATTCCTTTTTGGGCTTTCGGAAGGAGTTGCTACAGTATCTTATGATTTGATGGATTTTAGTTGAAATTGAACTTAGAAGGTTTATTACCTTGCATGCACTAATGTTGCTAATGAGAATTGTGTGAAGTTTTTGTGTGAAAGAAATTTCCAGGTTGTTGGAGAAAATGGTGTAATGAGATGGTGAATGGTTAAATGACTCAAACAATATGTTTATAAATATGAACATATTGATGTTATTCAAGCGGTGACTACGAAATAATTTATTAAAAGCCAAGTTTAGAGACCTACAAAGTCCGTTTTCAAATAGGTAATAGTTCTGGTAAGAAAAGGTCCGCGAAAAATCTGTCAAATTATATTTTTACAGTTTTTATCTAACATGGAAATCAAGGAGTCGAAAGTGGGACGGAAATGGAGCTCGGGTGGCTCACACCACCCCGTGGCGTGGGCCCACCTGGCCGCGCCACCAGGGGGTGTGACCACCCCGGAGCCCGTCTCTGACCCGTTTCTCCTAGTACCTTCCTTTTGTTGTAAAACTTCATAATATATAATCCCCTGGATCCCCCGAGGTTCGTATATCGTGTTCTCGTGTGTTTTTGTTTCGATCTGTTTCTGCTAGGAACTATTCTTAAAGTTTAGAAGCACAATGGTCTCCGCCAACGATAAGGGCAAGGAGCCTGCGGAGGAGGATCTCCAAGACTCTAAGCAGGAGGAGGAGATTGATAGTGAAGTTGAAGAGGAGGCAAAGGAAGACCAGCATCCGCACACCAGCACCACCATTGCAAGCATTGGAGTGGTGGCAAACCCTACCATATTTAAAAGGACTGCACGGATGTCCATTGGAGGGAATACTCCGCGTCATTGATTGGCTTCGCGGTCACGTCCTCCACGCACCAAGAATCCCTTCCATACCCTTATCCATCAGCAGCAATTCCAGAATATGCCCAAGGAGAAACTACCCTCCAATTGGGATATGCCTCATTCTAACCATGCAGGAAAAGAGGACTTCAAGGAGGAAGAGTGGGGAAAGAATCGCAAGAGCTGGGATTCACAGCCCAACATGATCATGAACCGCATCGAGGAGTTGATTCGTACTCTCACCTTCGAGATTGAGGACTTGAGGGAATTTATGGAAAAGCTCATCGAGATAACACCACCACCACCGAAGGAGTAATTCGTCATCAAGTTTTGGCATCCCCTTGGTTTGTTCCAAGCTTGGGGGTTTGCCGCAGTATCATATCACTATCTTTTATCTTTTTACCTTTTTAGTAGAGTCATACCATGAATAGAGAAGTTATCATGTTGGATGGTTTGCATTATGGAAGTGTCCTCCCTCTCGCTAGATATCTATGTATCCCTTGGTGTGAGTTGCTGTTATGGAATATTAATGAGAAGTTCTATCATTTACTCTTTTGCATATTTTATTTTAGTTTTCAATTTCTGTTATATGATTGATCTTGTTGTTAGTATTGGTATCACTTTGGGATCATTAAGTAGATTTAGTTGGTTTTGGCAAACCTGGCTCGGTCAGTAGCAACACTATTATGAGAATTGAATGAAAAAGATAAAAGTACTCTTAAGAAATATAATTTCATCACCTTTCTTGATTTGCTCATAAGCTTAGTATTCTTTAGTTAAGATCTTTTGTGTTTCCAAGGAAGATTGCATGTTTGTTTTTATCACTTGTATGTTTGTTTGTTACCTTCAACTCTTATACTTGCTACCCAGCCTTGCTAGCCTAAAAACCTGTACTGAGAGGGAACGCTTCTCGTGGATCCAATACTTAAACCAAAACCTATGCCATTTGTGTCCACCATACCTACCTATTAGCACTACTGCTATTATAAGTAAATTCATGTTTTTATCTACCTTTCGAATTAAACTTGTTATGTGAAAATTAGTGATTAAAGCTCTCACGAACTTGATGGCACACTTTACTTTTCTTGCCCCTAATAAACTTGAACCATTGTGTCATCTATGTTGTATATGCTTGCACTTATACGTTGGGATTAGCAGAACCATGCTGTCACGGGGAACGCTTTCAACATTGCACTTGTACATTGTACCCAGTTGATATCATGCTCTTTTGTTTATGGATGTCGTCGGTGTGAAATGAAAGGGGAGTTTGTAAGTCCATGGAGTTATGTATGTGTGTTAGAGAAACGCCTAGGCCGCTAGCCTAAGCCATGCCTAATCATGGTGAAAACTTGTAGCATCACCATAGTGAGCAATCTATGAAGCATTCTTTTTATAAAAAAAGAGATAGAGATTGAGAAAAAGAAAAAAAGATAAGAAAAGAGGAAAGAGGAAAGAGGAAAGAGAGAAAAAAGCACCATTTTCCCATGGTAAATAAGAAGATTGCTGAGATGCTCATTGTCTGCTTGCCTTGTCATTTTGATTATGGGATAGCTCCTGTATCATGTGCAAGGGGTACCCCGTTGGCAGTTCTCTATCATACACATGTACTTACTATGACAAGAACTTACCGGTAACTAAACTTGAGTAGCATGAGGAGCGGCCCTCGTATTCAACGGACATGAGATTTTCAATTTACAACTTGTCAAGCATATCCTCATATTTGATCACTTTAACCTTAATCACCTAAAGATGCCTATGATAGGGGCAATGAGAGCTGAAAGCTAATAAGTATCATAATTTTTGGGAGCTCTTTATGAAACTTGAAATCCCTGCTTCCCTCTGCGAAGGGCCTTTCTTTTACTTTTTAGTTGAGTCAGTAAACCTATTCCTTTCTATCTCAGCAAGTAGTTTGAGTTGTTGTGTTTCATTCATTCATATGATGATTTATTCAATCATGTTTCTTATGTTCCTTGTCTTGCACATTGCTCGTATCTGGGTGTTTACTACTTGGAAAGCTATCATTGAAAACCTGTTATTTGTGAACTCCAGCAAATTGTCAACTATTCTTCGACCAAGAGCTAAGTTTGCCATTACCAATTATGATTCACTTTATGTACCTTTATTGTGTTTCCTTTACTTATTGCAAGTTAAGTTATATAATAGTGAGTTGTCTTCTATTATGATCTATGTATTGATGAATGTGATGCTTCTTGTCCGTATTCTTTTATCTACTCTTCACTCCATAAACCTGAGGCCATGTTTATTGAGCTCAGTTTCGCTTGGGGACAAGCGAAGTCTAAGCTTGGGGGGAGTTGATACGTCCATTTTGCATCACTATTCTATATCATAATTCACTGTTATTCATTGATATATTTCATATTAAGAGATGATACTTATGTAATTTCATCTGTTTTTGCATGGTTGATGACTTTTGGAGCATGGACCGCTACAGTCAGGATTCTGATGGAAAAGGTGATGTTTGGAGGCAAAATATGCGAAGATCAGAAAATCCGGGAAAATATACGGAAAATCCTATTTTTCCAGAAGACGAAGGAAGCCAGAAGGAGGAGTGGAGATGGGCCACAGGGGGCCCACACCACCCCCTGGCACGGGCCAGCCTAGGCTGCGCCACCAGGTGGTGTGGCCGCCCTGGTCCACCCCTGGCTCTCCCCTCTGGCATATATAATGCTCCCGAAACCCTAATACTCGGGGAGCGACCGCAAAAAGGTTCTGCGACCTCTGCGGGGCGGAAAACACCGAGAGAGAAAGATCTCTCCGGCAGACAGAATTCTGCCAGGGGAATTCCTTCGCAGAGAGGGGAGATCGTCGCCGTCAACACCACCATCTAGCTAGACTTCATCGGGATCATCATCATTATCATCATCACCACCATCATCACCGTCAGCACCCTCATCACCATCTCCACATTGCTGTAACAATTGGGTTGAATCTTGCATAGTTCTTAGGGAAACTTTCCCGGTGTTGATTACTCTTTGTAGTTGATGCTGTTGAGTGGGACCATTGAATTATTGTTTATGTTCAGATTGTTATACATCATTATTCCATCTCTGATCATGATCCATATGATGTCTTGTGAGTAGTTCGTTTTGTTCTTGAGGACATGGGAGAATTCATGTTGTTAGTAGTGGAATTGTGTTGAGAAAGATTCAGTAGTTTGAATTTAAGTTGTGGTGTACTTCTTCTAGTGGTGTCATGTGAATGTCGACTACATGACACTTCACCTATATGGGCCTAGGGGAATGCATTGTGTATTTGCCTACTAATCATAGGGGTTTCCGGAGTGTCAGAAATCTAAACCCCCGTTAGGAAACCATTGCACAAGGGACGTCAGGGTCTTAGAGTTTAAAGCTATGGTTAGGTTTCTACCTTAATTACTTTCTTGTACTTATGGATGTTTGCAAGGGGTATAATCACAAGTATGTATTAGTCCTAGGAAGGTCGGTACATTAGCACAGGTTCACCCACACAACACTTAGCGAACTAAAGAAGATTAATCAACTATATGAAGCGAAAGCACTTGACAGTCTTCCCGTGTGTCCTCGAGAATGTTTGGTCATCTTAAGTAATACAACCAACTTGTCCTTTGCTGCAGAAAGGATTGGGCCACTTGTTGCATTTATTCCTATTGTCTTTTATTTACTCGTACTTTATTTACTTGCATTATAAAAAACCCCTAAAAATCCGTTTGCTAAGTATTTACAGAGAATTCCTGATCCATACCACTAGCCAGCACCTTCTGCTCCTTGTTGGGTTCGACACTCTTACTTATCAAAAATACTGCGATACACCCCCTATACTTGTGTGTCATCAGCGTGGCCACGCCAGGGGGTGGTCTAGCCGCCCCAGGCACCCCCTCGGCCTCCCTCTTCGCCTATAAGTTGCCTCCTGACCTAAAAACCCTGGGGGATTCGACGTTTTTCCAGAAAGAGTTCCGCTGCGCTGCCACCACCAGATTCCGCGATTCGGAATCAGAAACTCCGTTCTAGTACCCCGCCGGGACGGGGAATTGGAGGAGATCATCCCCATCGCTTCACCATCGACCATCCATGTTTCCCCCATCTATGAGTGAGTAATCCCCCGCAATAGGCTATGTGGATGGTAGGGATTGGATGAGATCATTCATGTAATGGCATCAGATTGTTAGGGCATGGTGCCTAGTATCTACTATTAGTTCTTTTTGACTTTGTTGCGACTTGTTTTGCTTAATGATTGTCACTAGGGCTCGATTGCCATGATTTCAGATCTGAACATGTTATTGATTCATTATGATAGTATTGTTTATGGTCTTACCTGCAAGTTGTATACACATGTTATTGTCCAAAACCAAAGGCCCCGAAGTGACAGAAATCGGGATAACCGGAGGGAATGGCTTTGATATGAGGATCACATGTGTTCACGGAGTGTTAATGCTTTGCTCCGGTGCTCTATTAAAAGGAGCACCTTAATTGCCAGTAGTTCCCTTGAGGCCCCGCTGCAAACGGGCTAGCAGGACAAAAGATGTTGTGCAAGTTCTCATTGCGAGCACGTATGACTATATATGGAACACATGCCTATGATTATTTAGTACTTGGATGATTTATCTTATTTATCTGCAAATGCCCTATTTTCTGACTGCCCCTTGAATTGTCTTGTCCATACAATGCCCGTTCATCCATCCCTATGCCTACCGCACTCGAATCCTACTGTTTCTGCAATTGTTACTATTGTCTTTACTTTACTATTGATGTTACTTTACTACTCCTACTACAAAACTGTTGCTACTGATAAACTGATGTGAGCAAGATTGTTTCCAGGTGCAGCTGAATTGACAACTCAGTTGTTAAGGCTTATAAATATTCTTTGGTCCCCTTGTGTAGAATCAATAAATTGGGTTTCACTTCCCTTGAAAATACTGCGATACACCCCTATACTTGTGGGTCATCACTGTGCTCATCACACCTTCCTCTTGGGGTTCCCCAACGAGCTCGTTAGTACATGAGTCAGCAAACCCTAAGAGGAAGGTATGATGAGCACAGTAGCAAGTTTTCCCTCAGTTATGAAACCAAGGTTATCAAACCAGTAGGAGCAAGGAAACACATCCAAGGTGTTGTTTCACTTCCTTCCAAAATACTGCGATACACCCCCCTATACTTGTGGGTCATTGGTCCCCCGAATCTCCCCTTCGGTGGTGGCGGCGCTGCGGAACTTTTTGTGGCTGGAGGCTAGATTCTTTTGGATTTTCTCATCGGGAGGCTTCTTATAGTACAAGAGGCGAGGTCGGTGGAGTACCAGGGGGCCCACACCACCCATGTCGCGGCCTAGCCTGGCTCGCACCACCAGGTGGTGTGGCCGGCCCCTGGCCCCTCTCCGTCTCGTCTTCTGGCTCCGTGAGTGTTCCGGTAAAATATTGACTTTGGCTTTTGTCCCCTCCAATTCCGAGAATATTCATTTTCTAGCTTTTCTAGAACCAAAATAGCAGAAAACAGGCAACTGGCACTGTGGCATCTTGTTAAATAGGTTAGTCCCAGAAAGTGTATAAAAATACTCCAAAGTGTGGACAAAACATAAGAAAGTAGATATAAAACAAGCATGGAACATCAAAAATTATAGATACGTTTGCAACGTATCAACATCCCCAAGCTTAACTCCTGCTCGTCCTCGAGTAGGTAAGTGATAAAAAGAAAGAATAATTTTTGAGGTGACATGCACCATCATAATCTTGATCAGAGTATTTCTAGAACATTGATAGCTGGGATCATAGTACTTCAACATAGCATGAAAGATATAGTTCTAACAATAAGACATACCAACTATGTTGTAACATGAAAATGTACAAACAAAAGATTCATGAATAACAATGCTTTGAAATACGTTTGTTTCACATATAGAAAAAATAGCATAGTGGCATTCATCTTGTCCCTCATGGAGTAGGAAAACATAAATGCATAGGACATCTTCAAAGTTCATAAGGGTGACTAGATACAAATAGTTTAAGAACAAGCAATATCAAAGTTATGCATCAATCAACAAGTCTTGGGACAATGCACATTAAACTAAGAATGGCCACTATGCTCTCTTAATAGGTGCACAAATATAGAAGATGGAGACTCGACATAAAAGTAAAAGAAAGGCCTTCATAGAAGGAAGCAGGTATTCAAGTCTCATAAAGAGCTTCCAAAAATTATGGTACTTATTAGCTTTCAGCTCTCATTGCCCCTATAATAAGCATCTTGAAGTGATTAAGGTTAAAGTGAACAAACTATGGAGTATATGCTTGACAAAGTAAAAGTTGGCAATCTCATGTCCCTTGAATACGAGGGCCACTCCTCATGCTACTCAAGTTTAGTTACCGGTAAGTTCTTATCATAGTAAGTACATGTGTATCATAGAGAATCGCCAACGGGGTACCCCTTGCCCGACGATACGGAATAATCCCCATATAAAAATGATAAGGCAAGCAGACAATAAGCATCTCAGCATCTTCTTATTTACCATGGGAAAATGGTGCTTTTTTCACTCTTTCCTCTTTTCTCATCTTTTTTAATCTTTTTTTTTCAATCTCTATCTCTTTTTTTATAAGAAGAATGCTTCATAGATTGCTCATTACTGTTACACTGCAGGTTTCCACCAGGATTAGGCATGGATTAGACCAGCCGCCCAGGCGTTTCTCTAACACACATACATAACTCCATGGACTTACAAGCTCCCCTTTCATTTCACACCGACGACATCCATAAACAAAAGAGCATGATATCAACTGGGTACAATGTACAAGTGCAATGTTGAAAGCGTTCCCTATGACAACATGGTTCTGCTAATCCCCAACGTATAAGTGCAAGCATATACAACATAGATGGCACAATGGTTCAAGTTTATTAGGGGTAAGAAAAGTAAAGTGTGCCATCAAGTTCGTGAGAGCTTTAATCACTAAATTTCACATAACAAGTTTAAATCGGAAGGTAGATAAAAACATGAATATACTTGGAATAGAAAATGCTAATATGTAGGTATGGTGGATTCTTTGGAATAACTTGGTTTTATTTTGAGTTGGATGCATGAGTGGAACTCATACTTGGTTATGGAGGCTAGCAAAAGACTAGGAGCGACTAACTAAGAGAGAAATAATGGCCATAATCATGCAAAGCGACAAAACATCATTAATTAAAGCATAAAGTGATATTACAAGTCGAAAACTAAATGATCATATAGGCTATGGTGACTTGGGATAGTCTTAACATGGTGTGAGCATGCGCCAAGTCAACCCAAATAAAGCATCAAAGGAGAATACCACAATATTATGCTTTAATATGCTAAAACAACCCATGATTCTTTCAAGGCACATTAGGAAATCTCAATTGTTTATAACATGTCATGCTACAGCAAAAATCACTAAGCATAAAGCCAAAACAATACCAAGCATGGCATGACAAAGAATAGGTTACAGTCAAAAAGAAGCTCCTTTTTACCACTTAAGCATGAACTTTTCCTACTCTTTTCCAATCCAAACCAACTTATTTGAAAACTAATGTATGAATGAGGGGGTCCAAACAATTTATTCAAGCAAACTAAGCAAACGAAAGCCAAAAATAAAAACGAAGACGCTCCAAGAAAAACACATCTGTGCATGAAATAATAAAAATGAAGTGTTTGGAAGAAATAGGCATCCCCAAACTTTGACGCTTGTACTTCTTGGATATTTCTTGGGGTTACATGGGTGGCATCCCCAAGCTTGAGCTTTTGTCCATACTTCATATTATCATATTACTCTTCCCTACCCTTTAAAATTACCTTAATACAAAACTTCACACAATCTTCATTAGCAACTGATGTCTACGCACTTCTATTTTTGTAGACAGTTGTTGGGCCTCCAAGTGTAGAGGTTTGTAGAACAGCAACAAGTTTTCCCTTAAGTGGATCACCCAAGGTTTATCAAACTCAGGAAGGAAGTGGTCAAAGGTATCCCCTCTCAAGCAATCCTACAATCAAGATACAAGAAGTCTCTTGTGTCCCCAACACACCCAATACACTTGTCAGGTGTATAGGTGCACTAGTTCGGCGAAGAGATAGTGAAATACAAGTGGTATGGATAATTATAAGTGGTAACGGTGCTAGAAAATAGCTTGCTGGCGTGTGAGAGACTAAAGGCAAACTGAAGTAAAGATAGAACCAAGCAAACATGTAACAGATCTAATAGCAAACAGTGTTTCAGTGCTTAGAAACAAGGCCTAGGGATCATACTTTCACTAGTGAACACTCTCATATAAATATATTATCTTCATGATACTACTCTGTACTACTCTCTGGTTGGACACTCTAATCAATGGTAGGGCTATAACATCACACCTCAAAGTAAGCCTTTCCCATCTTGAAAACCCCACACTGTCACCTTGAGTACTAGATGGTTCCAACAAACACCACAATTTTATAAAGACATCCAACTCCAAATATAACTCATAACAAGTATTTGTAATCTCTAGCTTAAGTGCCACCATGATGTGCACGCTGTCACTTTCACACACATGGGTAGAGCAGAGATCTATTAAAGCACTTGAGTAGCAAGGTAGATCTATAGATTACAAGCTCATGATCACAATATGATCATGCATAGAGAGAGATGAACACATAGCTACCGGTAGAACCCTTAGCCTCGAGGAAGAACTAATCCCTCATCATCATGGGAATCAGCAATGGTGACGGAGATGGTGGTGGAGATCGATGGAGATGGCTCCGGGGGAACTTCTTCGTCCCGACAGGGTGCCGGAACAGAGACTTTTTGTCCCCCGAATCGCCCCTTCGGTGGCGGCGGCACTGTGGAACTTTTCGTGGCTTGAGGCTTGATGATTTAGGGTTTTGGTATCGGGAGGCATCTTATAGGCGAAGAGGCAAGGTCGGTGGGCGGCCAGGGGGCCCACACCATGCCCTGGCGCGGCCTAGGGTTACCCGCGCCAAGGGGGTGTGGCCACCCTGTGGCCCCTCTCCGACTCTCCTTCTGGCTCCGTGAGTCTTTTGGGAAAATAGTAACTTTGGCTTTTGTCCTGTCCAATTCCAAGAATATTCATTTTCTGACTTCCTGGAACCAAAAACAGCAGAAAACAGGCAACTGGCACTGTGGATCTTGTTAATAGGTTAGTCCAAGAAATCATATGAAAAGTACTCCAAAGTGTAGACAAAACACAAGAAAGTAGATAAAACCAAGCATGGAACATCAAAAATTATAGATACATTTGCAATGTATCAACATCCCCAAGCTTAACTCCTAGTCGTCCTCGAGTAGGTAAGTGATAAAAAGAAAGAATAAGTTTTGAGGTGACATGCACCAATAAAGACTTGATAAAAGTACTTGTAAAACATTCAAGGCTGGGATCAAAGTACTTCAATCATAACATGAAAGACAAAGTTCTAGCAATAAGACAAATAAACTATGATGCAACATGAAAAGGCACAAACAAAAGATTCATGAATAACAATGTTTTGCAAGACGTTTGTTTGTTTCACATAAAGAAAACATAGCATAATAGCATTCAGCTTGTCCCTCATAGAGTAGCAAATATAAATGCATAGGACACCTTCAAAGTTCATAAGAGTGACTAGATACAAATAGTTTAAAACAAGCAATATCAAGGTATGCATCAATCAACGAGTCTTGGGACAATGCACATAGAAATAAGAATGGCCACTATGCTCTCAAAGTAGGTGCATAAAGGTAGAAGGTGGAGACTCAACATAAAAGTAAAAGAAAGGCCTTCATAGAAGGAAGTAGAGATTCAAGTTTCATAAAGAGCTTCCAAATATAATGGTACTTGTTAGCTTTCAGCTCTCATTGCCCCTATCATAAGCATCTTTAAGGTGATTAAGGTTAACGTGACACAACTAAGAGGATATGCTTGACAAGTTATAAGCCAAAATCTCATGCCCCTTACTTACGAAGACCAAACCTCATGCTACTCAACTTTAGTCACGAGTAAGCTCTTGTCATTGTAAGTACATATGTATCATAAAGAACCGCCAACAGGGTACCCCTTGCACATGATACAGGAGCTATCCCATAATCAAAATGACAAGGCAAGCAGATAATGAGCATCTCAGTGATCTTTTTATTTGATATTTGCATAGGTTTTTATTGAGGATGCTTCATAGAGTGCTCATTATGGTGATGCTGCAAGTTTCCACCATGATTAGGCATGGCTTAGGCTAGCGGCCCAGGCGTTTCTCTAACACACATACAAACTCCATGATCTTACAAGTTCCACATTTATTTCACACCGCTGGGATCTATAAGCAAAAGAACATGATATCAACAGGGTACAAAGTACAAGTGCAATGTTGAAAGCGTTCCCCATGATATATGGTTCTGCTAATTTCAACTTATAAAGCGCAAGCATATAGGCAACAAAGAAGGACCCAATGGTTCAAGTTTATTAAGGGCAAGAAAAGTAAAGTGTGCCATCAAGTTCGTGAGAGCTTTAATCACTAGTTTTCTCATAACAAGTTTAATTTGGAAGGTAAATAAAAGCATGAATATACTTGGAATAGCATAAGCTAGTAGGTAGGTATGGTGGACTCTTTGGAATAAATTGGTTTAGGGAGTTAGATGCATGAGTGGAACTCATACTAGGTTGGCTAGCAAAAGACTGGGAGCGACCAACTAAGAGAGCAATAATGGCCATAATCATGCAGAGCGACAAAACATCATTGATCAAAGCATAAAGTGATACTACAAGTTGAAAACTAAAGGATCATAAAGGCTATGGTGACTTGGGATAGTCATACATGGTGTGAGCATGTGCCAAGTCAACCCAAATAAAGCATCAAAGGAGAATACCACAATACTATGCTTTAATATGCTAAAACAACACATGATTCATCCAAGGCACATTAAGCAATATCAATTGTTTATAACAAATCATGCTACAACAAAGAATACTAAGCATAAAGCCAAAACAATATCAAGCATGGCATGACAAGCATAGGCCACAGTCAAAAACAAGCTCTCTTTACCACTTAAGCATGAACTTTCCTACTCTTTTCCAAACCAAACCAAACTAATTGAAAACCAATGTATGAAAGAGGGGGTCCAACCAATTTATTCAGAAAACTAAGCAAACAAAGCAAACGAAAAACCAAAACGAAAATGAAAAATAAGATGCTCCAAGAACAACACAATTGTGCATGAGACAATAAAAATGAAGCGTTTGGAAGAAACCTGGGATTTTTATTGATGAAGAAGGGGATGCCTTGGGCATCCCCAAGCTTTGACGCTTGTACTTCTTGGATATTTCTTGGGGTGACACGCGTGGCATCCCCAAGCTTGAGCTTTAGTCCATCCTTCATCGCATTACTCATTCCTTCCATACACGTGAAATTTTTCCTTCATACAAAACTTCACACAATCTTTATTAACAACATTAGTGCACTCAAGATAATAAGTCTTTTAGGTTCAGTTCTAACACCAATAAAACTTCCATTAAAACACAAGCTACTGTAGCACTTCCCTCAAAAAGCTCAATTTCCCAAAAGAACTCAAAAAGGAACCAACAAGAAGCAAATGAAGAAAATGGCAGAAATCTGACAAAACAGACCAGCAGGTAAAGACGAATTTTTTAGAAGACTTTATGTTGCTCAAATAAAAAAGTGTTGAACTAACGAAAGTTTGATAACAACCTGGGGCAGAAGCACAAAAATTCACGCCTCAAAACGAAGTACAAAGATTTTACACGAATATTTACGGTGAAGAATAAAAATCTGTTTCGGGACAACAACTTTTCCAAGCATTACTTCTCTCTCATTAGAGGTGAAAGGGTAATTGCCCCTATGTGTGGTTTTGGTGATTAATGACAATCCCTATGGACTAATGTTTTCATTGAGTTTTATATGAAGGAATATTCCATAGGTCATGCTTGTAGTCCATATGTTGGATTCAAGTATGGATGCCATGAAGATAAAGATATACCTTGAGTTTTGGCATCAAGATCATCGAACTGAAGATAATTATATGATTTGTTCAAGATCTTGAGAGTGTGATCTCTATAGAAGAATTCAAGATATGGCTCTAAGTCGGTGTCATGATAACCTCATTAGTTGGGCTATGGTTGATTAAGATTTAGAGCACGTAATCAAATGAAGAGTTCCTTATGTACCTCAAGATATTGAGATGGAGCATGAGAAGACACTTGGTTGACCAATGCAAAGAGTGAAGAGTGATTTCAAGTTGGTCAACACATGAAGAATAAAAAATGTACCACATGGATCTTGTGGTATCTTTCCATGGGCTTGCTTCAAAAGTGAAGATCTCAATAGCCCATGAGAGGATGGCATCAAGTGGTGATCGCCATTAAGGTTGAGAAGGGCAAGTTCAAGATAAGCATCTCGAGAAGATCATTTGCTTGAAGCTTGCCGTCCATATTGGTGATAATGCACATGTGAAGACGTGTCTTAATGAAGCTATCCCATAGTGGTGTATGGGGGAGCAAAGTATGAGTCTTCACGAAGCAACAATGATCAAGTGGTGCATTCCGGCCTGGATGGAGCTTGAAGCGGTGTCATCAATATCAAGCGGGATGCGCAAGGCAAAGGTATGGCCTTGCTAGGTTTTCCTGTTACCGGTATCAAGGTGGTTGTTGGGAGACCGGGTTATAGGATAGATAGCCGCACTATCAAGAGGGGCTTTCGGTTGGGTAACTTGATCACATCGTCATAGGGAGCTCAATCCTTTGCACACTTTGCATCTTCCTATTTTGTTGCTTCTTGGTGTTTCTCCATGTGAGGTTCTTGAGCTTGTTGCTAGCTCTTCAACAAGCCCAAGTTCATCGAAAACGTAATTCGTATGCATCTTCTATGGCGTTTTCGAGTTTGAAGGTTTTACCGGTTTTTCTTATAGGGAAGCTTCATACCTTTCTTCATTTGGTTCTATCCTCCTTTGTTGGACTATGATTTTTCTCCACACCATCTTGTAGAGCTTGTTGTCCTCGTCAAAACAATCCCAAGATCATCGAAATCGGAGTCCGGATGCAAAACTTATTGCGTTTTTCGTGAAGTCTGGTTCTGATCCGGTTCAACCGGGATTCAACCGGGATTCATACCGGGATGCCCGGTTTCGCAACCGAGTCTAACCGGGATTACTCTCAGTACCCCTTCCCGGATAGATCCGGTTCAACCGGGATTCAACCGGGTTCAAACCGGGATTCAACCGTGCCTGATACCGGACTGTCCGGTTTTTGGGCCGGTTCAACCGAACTTCAAACCGAGTTCGCGCAGATTTCTCCCAACGGCCATATTTGCTTTCCCCTATAAAAGGGGGTTCTTCCCCCAACATTGTTGGGTGTTCTTGACCACGAAATTGACCTCCATTGTTGAACCTCTTGAGCTTGCTTCCTCTCCCTTCCCTCCTATGATTCTTGCATCTTTTTGAGGGCTTTGGAAGAGGAGATCTAGATCTACAATCCCCACCAATCAATTCCTCCTCTAAGTGAGGGGAACCCATTGGATCTAAATCTTGGAGTCATTGGTTGACTTCCACCATTGTTCTTCCTCTCTAATTCCTCCTTAGCACTTGTTGCTTTGGTGGGATTTGAGAGTGAGGGATTTGAATGCCCTTGGTGTTCTTGCTTTGCATGCTTGCATAAGTGTTGAGCTCTCCATTATGATTTGTTCGAGTGAGAGACCGTGAGCTTGTTGCTCTTGGAGGGTGACCTCCTAGTTGGCTTGGCGGTTGGTGTCGTGGTGTCCTCTTCATGGAAGATTGTGAAGAGACCCGGGCTTCTCCTTTGTGGAGCTTGTGAAGTGGTTGTGGAGCTTGCCATCTCCGGAGTGGAGGAAAAGCTAGCCATAAGGAAAGGGCCTATTCCTTCGTGGGATAGACTCGGAGAAGAAGGTGAGCCTTCGTGGCGTTGGGAAATCCTTCGTGGAATCCCACACCTGTCCAACGTGACGTACCTTACTTGTAACGGAACACGGGAATACATCTTCGTCTCCGCGTGCCTCGGTTATCTCTATACCCGATCTTACTTTCCTTGTGATAGCCATCGAGCTTGAAGTACTTATATCTTACTTATCACTTGTGGTATATTTATCTTGTGCTATATTGCTTACCTTATCTTGTTGTTGGTGCACTTAGTTGAGCCTAGTGTATTTAGGTTTTGTGCTTGTAAAATAAACGTTAGTTTAATTCTGCATTCTATCAAGCCAAAGCCGTAATAGTTTTGAAATTGCCTATTCACCCCCCTCTCGGCGACATCTCTATCCTTTCAATTGGTATCAGAGCGAGGTTTCTCCTTGTTTAGGCTTCACCGCCTAGAGTGTAAAGATGTCGGCTAGTAGTATAGTGCACAATGACACAATTATCTTTGATGGCACAAATTATATTTTATGGAGAAATTGCTTGCTTTGTAATCTTCGGACCTTGTGTCCAAATATTGAGCGTTTTCTAGATGTAGGTTTTTCTCCTCCAATGGATCCTCAAAATCTATGTTTAGAGGATGATAAAAATTTACATCTCAAAGCTCAAGTATCCAATGAGCTTATTTTCTCCTTGAGCCCCATAGTTAATTTGTTCTTGACAAATGTAAAGCGCAAGTCATCTCATGAGATGTGGACCAAGCTTAAAGATATATTTGGTGGGTCCATTTCTCATAGGGTCGGTGGTATCTCCGAGGAGCTCTTTTCTCCTTCACATCATGAAGAGCTCCAAGTGGCTTCCACCTTCGGCCGCGATGAGATTTCAATTCCCTTCACTTCACCTACATGTGACAAGTCACAAGGTAATGGCATGGTGAGTGGAGAAATCATATGTAATGATGGTAGTGGTTCTCTTCACACCAATGGTTCATGTTCTATAAATGCTAATGGTGTAGAGAGTTTGGACTTAAGTACTTCTTGCAACGATAATTTTATATCCCCTTGTGTTGCTAGTCCTTGCATATTGTCTAGAAATTATTTGAGTACTAGTGTATATGATATTCTTGATTTGTCTTGTTCCAATAAACAAAATGCTTCTATTTCCTCTAGTTGTGTATCTAACAATGTAGAGGAAATCAAACACCCTATGGATCAAGACACGATCATGAATGAAGATTCAAGAATATCCTCATCTTCATCCTCCCGTGGTCACATGTGCCTTATGGCAAGAGTATCAAAGGTATCTCCTACTTTGGATCCCAACATCTCTTCTCTGGATAATAGTAATGATAATGATGATAGTGATGATGA
Source organism: Avena eriantha (assembly GCA_910589775.1). NCBI lineage: Eukaryota > Viridiplantae > Streptophyta > Magnoliopsida > Poales > Poaceae > Avena > Avena eriantha. The sequence continues at coordinate 522,298,657 of OU342740.1, read as the reverse complement.
CCTTGATGAGGATACTAGAGCTCTTGTGCTTGAGCTGACCTTTTTCTGTACCTCTCTTCGTGGTAATAGTAAGGCCGTTGCTTGTATCAAACACGTTATGGACACCATAACTAAACAAACGGAAACCATAGAGGAGTTGGATTTCCAACTTGATGATGGGAGTCGGAGGTTCAATCTCCTTAAGCAAGAGATTGCCGAGGAGAAGCACACTAATTGTCTCCTCATACAAAAAATTGAATCTTATGAGCTTGAAAAGGAAAAATCTATTAATAATGCTAGTGCTACTAACTCTACTTCTTGTGAAGCATCTACCCTAAAGGAGAATGTTGAGATAAGGGCTCAACTTGAGTTGCTAACTAGAAATTATGGGAAATTGGAAGAAAGTCATGAAAAACTCTTGGCCTCTCATAATGATCTTCTAATCTCCTATGATGGGCTAAAATTATCTCATGAGGCAAGTATCACTAAGGTAACATCTTGTGAGCCTCTTTTGGACATTAGCACAACTTCTACTCAAAATGCTATTTTGCCATGTGCTAGTCCTAGTGATCCTTCTAGTCATACTAGTGATAAACCTTGTGTTGGATTACTTGCTTTGCCGTGTTGCTCTAACAATGAAGCTTCTACTTCCTCTAGTACCTCTATTTCTACTAACCATGTAGAGGAAATCAAAGAGCTCAAGGCCCAAGTCACTTCTTTGAAGAAAGACTTGGAAAAGAGTCATGAAGTCAAATCCACACTCGATAATATTTTGAGTGTGCAAAAATACCCCAATGATAAAAGAGGACTTGGATTCAACTCCAATAATAAGAACAAGTCCAAGAGCAACAAGAAGAAGATCCAAGACCAAGTCAAGGATTTGGCCAAGATTATTTGCTTCAAGTGCAAGGTTAAAGGACATCATGTAAGATCTTGTCCATTGAAGAAAAAACACTTGAGTGAGAAGAAACAAGGGAAGTGGCCACAAGTTCAAGGTCAAGCCCAATCTCAACCTCAAGTTGAAGCTAGGCCACTTCCCAAGAAGAATCAAGATAAAGCTCCCCAAGCCAAGAAATTAATGAAGAAGAGAAAGGGGGGCATTTGTTGCTACATATGTCGTGAGAAGGGGCACTTGGCCTCTTCATGTTCAAATGGTACCTTATCTAACCCTATCATTGTTGATGATTATTATTCTCTTGGGAAGGATAAGAATGGAAATGTGTTTGCCAAGTTTGTTGGAACTCAAAGTGGTGTTAAGAAAAGAACCATTTGGGTTGCCAAGCCTATTGTGACTAACTTCTTAGGACCCAACTTGGTTGGGGACCAACAAGCTCAAACTTGATCATAGGTGTTTATGGAGGGCATTGGAGGGTTGGCTAACTCATGAAGAATTAAGGGATCTTCATATATTATATTTTATAAAGCCAAGTTATAAGGATTATCATCTCCCTACCATATACCCAATGTGCCTCTTTGCGGTAACTCGAACTCAACTCTTTTATATTGAAAGTTACTTGCCCCTTTACATGTTTTGGTTTTGTACCAAGTATGTGTTTGTATTTGTTGTGCCTCATGCTTGCTTATTTTGTGTATTCAAGTATGTCTATGTGTTTGGCACATCATTTACTTGTGTGTTTTGCTTTGAGCCTCTAATGCATCTTGTTGATATCTTATTTGGCTCTTTTCGTGTGGTTAATGGAACATCCCATTTTGGGGGAGTGATATGCCTCGTGCATCTCTCATACCTTAAAATGTGTGTACATGAGTACTACCACTTAGTATTGATATTGCAAGATTATCTAGTCACTATGTGGTGTGTCATACTCATGAGAAATTCAAATTCTAAATGTCCATTAATTATTTCTAGTTGAGGTTGTTTTTCCTCTTATTAAGAAAAATTGGATACCACATTATGGGGGAGTAATATGCTTCTTTTGCATATCACAATCCTAGGAAATGTGAACATGAGGTGGTGCCACTTAGAGTTGATATTGTTAATTATCTTGTATCTAGGTGGCATGTTAGCTCAAACAAGGTCCTATTTTCTTGTTAGAAGCTTTTATTGGTCGTCTTTTCGGTCTTTGCTTGAGTAAGAAATTCTTGGTGTGGCCTTCCTCAAATGCTTATCTCTATCGAGAGAAGAAAAGAAATCTAAGTTTGATAACATCTCTGCCAAACTCGGTTCCTAGGCCGGTTGAACCGGTTCCCAGACCGGACTGTCTGGTACCAGTCCCAGTCAACCGAACCCAAACCAGGATTCTCGGTTTCATATACCGATTCTATCCGGGCTCACTCACTGTGAGCATCCTGGTTTGGATTCCGGTTGACCGGGTTGTTCACCGGGCGGTCCGGTACCAGTTCCGGTCAACCGAACCCAAACCAGGATTCTCGGTTTCATATACTGAGTCTATCCGGGCTCACACATAGTGAGCATCCCGGTTTGGATTCCGGTTGACCGGGCTGCTCACCGGGCAGTCCGGTGTGTGGTCCGGTCCAACCGAACTTAAAACCGAGTTTCGCGGAAAATGCTACAAATGGCTAGATTTCTCCCTTGAGTATAAATACCTCTTCTTCTAGCTTGTCTTTACAAAATTGTTGTGGCTCCCATTGTCTTCCTTGGATTTTGGAACATCTCTTTGATGGTGTTTTTGATTATCATCAAATGTGATTTTAGTGGAAGACAAACCTTTTATTCTTGGAACCTTGTGCCATTGTGAAAAGTGTTAAGGGTTTGGTTTATTTGTTGAAACCTTGCTCTCTTGGGAGTTTGTTATCTCATTCTTTCTTCTCTATGTTATTTGCTTGAATGAGATAAATATTTGAGCATTTATGTTTTTATCTCATCTTTTATGCTCAATAGTTTTTGCTTGGTTCATTCGTTGAACTTTGTTGACCAAATCTTGTGTTGATTTGATTCTTTGATATAGTTTGGACAACAAATGTGTTTTGTCTCACCTTGTATGCCTTCTTGAATATTTTGGTGTTTTGTCCAAATTATATCTTCGTTGGTTCTTGAAAGTATCGTGCATGCATGTTTACTAAATGTATATCTTATATCATGTTTTGCTTTCTTTGATCCAATATATAGGGTATACTCCATCAAATCCTTAAACGGCTATGATGTGCATGAAATTCAAATTTCATCTCTAAATATGCACATATTTTTATGGAGTATGTCCTATGTGTTGTGGTTAGTCTAACCACTTTGGACCCAATAAGTTTGGGGACCAAAATGTACCTTAATGTTGTTTTAGGTACATTGGAGATGCAATGGATGCTTGTCTTATCTATAAGGAAGGTGTTGTCACCACATTATAATTGGAGCCAAGCTAGGATGATCGAAGAATTCTTATCTACTACATCATACCATTGCTATCACGGTAACAAGTATCTTATTCATGCATACTATGAAGCAAATTCAAAGCACATTTAAGTATTGCCCACTTCCTATGCATAGGAATCTTATGAAGAAACAAGTTATGAAAGCACAAAGCAATAAGCATAGTAAATAAAAACAAGTGCAACTTCAAGACTTTCAACATAAAGAGGGGAAACTTAATATTGTTGAGACACATAAAACCATGTTTCCCTCTCTCATAATAACTTTCAGTAGCATCATGAATAAAATTAACAATATAACTATCACATATAACATTCTTATCATGAGCCACATGCATAAAAGAATTAATACTCTCCCTATAAGCATAGTCATTTTTATTAATTATAGTGGGAGCAAATTCAACAAAATAGATATTATTATTATTCTCATCACCATAATCATCAAATATAGGAGGCATATTGTAATCATAATTAATTTTCTCCTCAATACTAGGTGGACTGAGAATATCATATTCATCATTGTAATCATCATATATTGGAGGCATAGTATGATCAAAGTAAATTTTCTCCTCCATGCCTGGGGGACTAAAAAGATCATTTTCATAAAAACTAGCTTCCCCAAGCTTAGACTTTTCCATAGCATTAGCAATAATGGTGTTCAAAGAATTCATACTAATAACATTGCTATTAGCACGCAAATAAAGTTCCATAGGTTTTTTAATTTTCTCTTCAAACACTTCATGTCCTAACTCAAGATAAATACTATAAAGCTCTCTAATTTTGTTGTTGTTTTCCATTAAGCCTAACTAGTGAAAACAAGAAACAAAAAGATAAAATTGCAGAATCTAAAGGAAATAACTTCGAGCAGTCACACCGGAGGATGTGAGTATCTTTTACCTTACCTCCCCAGCAACGACGCAATAAAATAGGCGTTTGCCGTGGGAGGTTCTTCTTCTTAATCATCCGGTGTGAATACCTTTTACCTTACCTCCCCGGCAACGGCGCCATAAAATAGCTTGATGTCTACGCACTTCTATTCTTGTAGACAGTTGTTGGGCCTCCAAGTGCAGAGGTTTGTAGAACAGCAACAAGTTTTCCCTTAAGTGGATTACCCAAGGTTTATCGAACTCAGGGAGGAAGTGGTTAAAGGTATCCCCTCTCAAGCAATCTTGCAATCAAGATACAAGAAGTCTCTTGTGTCCCCAACACACCCAATACACTTGTCAGGTGTATAGGTGCAATAGTTCGGCGAAGAGATAGTGAAATACAAGTGGTATGGATAATTATAAGTGGTAACGGTGCCAGAAAATAGCTTGCTGGCATGTCAGAGACTAAAGGCAAACTGAAATAAAGAAAGAAGCAAGCAAACATGTAATAGACCTAAAAGCAAACGGTGTTTCAGTGCTTAGAAACAAGGCCTAGGGATCATACTTTCACTAGTGAACACTCTCATATAAATATATTATCTTCATGATACTACTCTGTACTACTCTCCGGTTGGACACTCTAATCAACGGTAGGGCTATAACATCACACCTCAAAGTAAGCCTTTCCCATCTAGAAAACCCCACACTATCACCTTGAGTACAAGATGGTTCCAACAAACACCACAATTTCATAAAGACATCCAACTCCAAATATAACTCATAACAAGTATTTGTAATCTCTAGCCTAAGTGCCACCATGGTGTGCACGCTGTCACTTTCACACACATGGGGAGAGCAGAGATCTATTAAAGCACTTGAGTAGCAAGGTAGATCTATAGATTACAAGCTCATGATCAGATTACAAGCTCATGATCACAATATGAGCATGCATAGAGAGAGAGATGAACACATAGCTACCAGTAGAACCCTTAGCCTCGAGGAAGAACTACTCCCTCATCATCATGGGAATCAGCAATGGTGATGGAGATGGTGGTGGAGATCGATGGAGATGGCTCCGGGGGCACTTCCTCATCTCGGCAGGGTGCTAGAACAGAGACTTTCTGTCCCCCAAATCTCCCCTTCGGTGGCGGCGGTGCTGTGGAACTTTTCGTGGCTGGAGGCTTGATGATTTAGGGTTTTGGTATCGGGAGGCATCTTATAGGCAAAGAGGCAAGGTCGGTGGGCGGCCAGGGGGCCCACACCATGCCCTGGCGCGGCCTAGGGTTGCTCGCGCCAAGGGGGGTGTGGCCACCCTGTGGCCCCTCTTCGACTCTCCTTCTGGCTCTGTGAGTCTTCCGGGAAAATAGTAACTTTGGCTTTTGTCCTGTCCAATTCCGAGAATATTCATTTTCTGACTTCCTAGAACCAAAAACAGCAGAAGACAGGCAACTAGCGTTGTGGCTCTTGTTAATAGGTTAGTCCAAGAAATCATATGAAAAGTACTCCAAAGTGTAGACAAAACACAAGAAAGTAGATAAAACCAAGCATGGAACATCAAAAATTATAGATACATTTGCAATGTATCAGCAACATTAGTGTACTCAAGATAATAAGTCTTTTTGGTTCAGTTCCAACGGAAGTAAAACTTCCATTAAAACACAAGCTACTATAGCACTTCCTTTAAAAAAGTTCAAATGATCAAAGAGAACTCAAAGAGAAAGAGATTAAGAGGCAAATGCAAATAATGGCAGAAATCTGTCAAAATAGAACCGCAGGGAAACCTTTTTTTCGAAGACCTTCTGTTGCTCAAATTGAAAATTGTTGAACTAACGAAAGTTGGATAACAACCTGGGAAGAAGCACAAAAAATTATAGCTCAAACCGACGCACAAAGATTTTTTACGAATTTGTACAGCAAAGCACAAAAATCTGTTTTGGGACAGCAACTTTCCCAAGCATTACTTCTCTCTCATTAGAGGTTACTCTTGGCACAAAAAGCAAATAAAAAGGATAAGGAGAGGTTATTACAGAGGTAATAACTTCCAAGACTCAAGAAAACTAGTGGATTATCTCCCAAGAAGTACTTTTCTTTAACGCCTTTAAGTTAGGCATGATAGTTTGAGAAGATGCTCACATAAGAAATATGAATTGATGTAAAAAAGAGCATCAAGAAGCAAATTCAAAGAACATTTAAGTCTAACCCACTTCCTATGAAAAATAATCTTGTAAAGAAACAAGTCATGAAAGCACAAAGCAACAAGCATAGGAAAGCAAAACAAGTGCAACTTCAAAATTTTCAACATAAAGAGGGGAAACTTAATATTATTGAGATGCATAAAACCATGTTTCCCTCTCTCATAAAAACTTTCAGTAGCATCATGAATAAAATTAACAATATAACTATCACATAAAACATTCTTATCATGAGCCACATGCATATAAGAATTATTACTCTCCACATAAGCATAGTCATTCTTATTAATTGTAGTGGGAGCAAATTCAACAAAATAGCTATCATTACTATTTTCATCACCATAATCATCAAATATAGGAGGCATATTGTAATCATAATTAATTTTCTCCTTAATAGTAGGTGGACTGAAAATATCACACTCATCATTGTTATCATCATATATTGGAGGCATAGTATCATCAAAGTAAATTTTCTCCTCCGTGCTTGGGGGACTAAAAAGATCATTTTCATAAAAACAAGCTTACCCAATCTTAGACTTTTCCATAGCATTATCAATAATGGTGTTCAAAGAATTCATACTAATAACATTGCTATTAGCACGCAAATAAAGTTCCATAGGTTTTTTAATTTTCTCTTCAAACACTTCATGTCCTAACTCAAGATAAATACTATAAAGCTCTGTAATTTTTTGTTATTTTACATTAAGCCTAACTAGTGAAAATAAAAACAAGAAACAAAAAGATATAATTGCAGAATCTAAAGGAAATAACTTCGAGCACTCACACACTAGTAACAGTACTAGAATATAACTTAGTAGCCAGAAGATGTGAGTACCTTTTACCTTACCTCCCCGGTAACGGCGCCAGAAAATAGCTTGATGTCTACGCACTTCAATTCTTGTAGACAGTTGTTGGGCCTCCAAGTGTAGAGGTTTGTATAATAGCAGCAAGTTTCCCTTAAGTGTATTGCCCAAGGTTTATCGAACTCAGGGAGTGATACGTTGCTAACGTATCTATAATTTTTTATGTTCCATACTTATTTTATAACTACTTTCTTATGTTTTGCCTACACTTTGGAGTATTTCTATACACTTTCTTGGACTAACCTATTAACAAGATGCCACAGTGCCAGCTGCCTGTTTTCTGCTGTTTTTGGTTCCAGGAAAGTCAGAAAATGAATATTCTCGGAATTGGACGGGACAAATGCCAAAGTCAATATTTCACCGAGGGGGACACGAAGCCAGCAGAATACAAGACGGAGAGGGGCCAGGGGCCGGCCACACCACCTGGCCATGTGGCTAGGCTGGGCCCGCACTAGGGGGTGGTGCGGCCGCCTAGGGCACCCCCTCGGCCTCCCCTTTTGCCTATAAGATGCCTCCGATACAGAAACCCTAAGTACCCGATCAAAATTCCACGAAAGAGACTATAGTCGCCATCATCTCCATCCCTAGATCGGCAGGGATCTGAAGCTCTTCCCGGCACCCTGTTAGAGGGGAGAATTCACCCTGGAGGCCTTCTTCATCACCATGTCTTCCTCCGGTGTGATGCGTGAGTAGTTCATCCCTAGACTACGGGTCCATGTAGTAGCTAGATGGTTGGTTCTTCTCCTTTGTGCTACCATGTTTAGATCTTGTGAGCTCCGTTCATGATCAAGATCATCTATTTTTAATCCTACATGTTGTGTTTGCGGGGATCCGATGGATATTGAGATGCTATTTCAGATTGATTATTGATTCTATCATGTCTTTGTTAATTGTGATCTTGCATGCTCTTCGTTGTTAGTAGCTATCTTGGCCGAGTAGATGCTAGCAACTCGAAGAGGGAGTATTTATGCTCGATAGTGGGTTCATGCCTCTAGGAATCTGGACAGAAATCTCTAAGGTACTAGATGTGTTGTTGCTACTAGGGAGAAAACAACAATCCTTTGTTCATAGAACAATCGTATTGTTACGCAATGCGTAATGCAATTATCCGTTGCTTGCAACTTAATACTAGAGGGGGTTCGGATGATAACCTGAAGGTGGATTATTAGTCATAGATGCGGTTGGATTACGGTCTATGTATAATGTTGTAATGCCCAATCAAATCTCATAGGAGTCAAGATGATTAGTATATGCATGTATGCTTTCTCGATGTTTGTCAATTGCCCCGCTGTAATTTGTTCACCCAACATGTCACCTATCTTAAGGAGAATCACCAATAGTGAACTATGGACCCCCGGTCCTTTCTTTTACCATCAATCTACAACTATTTACTATTTTTTGTTTACTTTCTGCAAGCTATTACTTCCTTCCACACAATACGTTTAATCCTTTGTTTTTAGCAAAACCGGTGAGATTGACAACCTCACTTTAAGTTGGGGCAAAGTTCTGTGGTTGTGTTGTGTAGCATTCCAAGTTGGAAACAATACCTTGGATGTGTTTCCTTGCTCCTACTGGTTTGATAACCTTGGTTTCATAACTGAGGGAAAACTTGCTACTGTGCTCATCATACCTTCCTCTTGGGGTTTGCTGACTCGTGTACTAACGAGCTCGTTGGGGAACCCCAAGAGGAAGGTGTGATGAGCACAGTGATGACCCACAAGTATAGGGGTGTATCGCAGTATTTTCGAGGGAAGTGAAACCCAATTTATTGATTCGACACAAGGGGAGCCAAAGAATATTTATAAGCCTTAACAACTGAGTTGTCAATTCAGCTGCACCTGGAAACAATCTTGCTCACATCAGTTTATCAGTAGCAACAGTTTTGTAGTAGGAGTAGTAAAGTAACATTAGTAGTAAACTAAAGACAGCAGTAACAATTGCAGAAACAGTAGGATTCAAGTGTGGTAGGCATAGGGATGGATGAACGGGCATTGCATGGACAAGACAATTCAAGGGGCAGTCAGAAAATAGGGCATTTGCAGATAAATACGATAAAGCATCCAAGTACTAAATAATCAAAGGCATGTGTTCCATATATAGTCATACGTGCTCGCAATGAGAACTTGCACAACATCTTTTGTCCTGCCAGCCCGTTTGCAGTGGGGCCTCAAGGGAACTACTGGCAATTAAGGTGCTCCTTTTAATAGAGCACCGGAGTAAAGCATTAACACTCCGTGAACACATGTGATCCTCATATCAAAGCCATTCCCTCCGGTTATCCCAATTTCTGTCACTTCGGGGTCTTTGGTTCCGGACAATAACTTGTGTATACAACTTGCAGGTAAGACCATAAACAATACTATCATAATGAATCAATAACATGTTCAGATCTGAAATCATGGCACTCAGGCCCTAGTGACAAGCATTAAGCAAAACAAGTCGCAACAAAGTCAAAAAGCACTAATAGTAGATACTAGGCACCATGCCCTAACAATCTGATGCCATTACATGAACGATCTCATCCAATCCCTACCATCCCCATAGCCTACAGTGGGGGATTACTCACTCATAGATGGGGGAAACATGGATGGTCGATGGAGAAGCGATGGTGATGATGATGGCGATGATCTCCTCCAATTCCCCGTCCCGGCAGGGTGCCAGAACGGAGTTTCTGGTTTCGAATCATGAAATCTGGTGGTGGCGGTGGAGCGGAACTCTTTTTGGAAAAACATCGACCCCCCTTGAGTTTTTAGGTCAGAAGGCAACTTATAGGTGAAGAGGGAGACCGAGGGGGTGTCTGGGGCGGCCAGACCACCCCCTGGCGCGGCCAGGCCTAGCCCGCGCGGCCAGGTGGTGTGGCCTGGGCCTAGCCCCACTTCGTCTCGTATTCTGACTCCATGAGTCTTCTGGCGAAATAGGATTTTTGGCATATTTTCCGGGATTTTTCCTGATAGTTGATTTTCTGCACAAAAACTAGACATCAAAGTAATTTTGCTGAAAACAGCATCAGTCCGTGTTAGTTGCATCCAGATCACACAAGTTTAGAGGAGAAACAATAGCAAAAGTGTTCAGGAAAGTAGATACATTTTGGAAGTATCACACAGCAATAAGTTTCCCTCAGTTATGAAACCAAGGTTATCAATCCAGTAGGAGCAAGGAAACACCCCAAAGGTGTTGCTAGCTGGACTTTGGCAGGGCGCACTACCGGTGTCAACAGCAACGTGGAGACCTGCACAACACAACCACAGAACGCTGTCCCCAACTTACGATGAGGTTGTCAATCTCACTGGTTTTGCTGAAAACAAAGGATTAAACGTATCGAGTGGAAGAAAGTAATAGTTTGCAGAAAGTAAACACAAAGCAGTAAACAATTCATTGTAGATTGATGGTAAAAGAAAGGACCGGGGCCCATAGTTCACTAGTGGTGGCTCTCCTTAAGATAGATGACATGTTGGGTGAACAAATTATAGCGGGGCAATTGACAAACATCGAGAAAGCAATAGTGCATATACTACTCATCTTGACTCCTTTGAGACTTGATCGGGCATTACAACATTATACATAGACCGCCATCCAACTACATCTATGACTAATAATCCACCTTCAGGTTATCATCCGAACCCCCTCCAGTATTAAGTTGCAAGCAACGGATAATTGCATTACGCATTGCATGTAAAGTAAACAATACGATTGTTCTATGAACAAAGGATTGTTGTTTTCTCCCTAATAGCAACAACACATCTAGTACCTTGAGATTTCTGTCACTTCCCCAGATTACTAGAGGCATGAACCAAAATCGAGCATAAATACTAACTCTTGGAGTTGCTAGCATCTACTTGGCCAAGATAGCTACTAACAGCAGAAAGCATGCAAGATCACAAATAACAAAGACATGATAGAATCAATAATCAATCTAAAATAGCATCTCAATATCCATCGGATCCCCGCAAACACAACATGTAGGATTACAAATAGATGATCTTGATCATGAACGGAGCTCACAAGATCTAAACAAGATAGCACAAAGGAGGAGAACCAACCGTCTAGCTACTACATGGACCCGTAGTCCAGATATGAACAACTCACGCATCACACCGGAGGCATACATGATGATGACGAAGGCCTCCAGGGTGAATTCCCCTCTCCGGCAGGGTGCCGCGAAGAGCTTCAGATCCCTCCCGATCTAGGTATGGAGATGACGATGGCTACAGACTCTTTCGTGGAATTTTGATCGGCCACTTAGGGTTTCTGTATCGGAGGCAATATATAGGCAAAAGTAGAGGTCGAGGGGGTGCTTGGGGCGACCAGACTACCCCCTGGCGTGGGCCAGACCTGGCCGCGCGGCCAGGTAGTGTGGCCGGGCCCCAGCCCCTCTTCGTCTCTTATTCTGGCTCTGGGTGTCCCTCGGTGAAAAACTGACTTGGGCTTTTGTCCCGTCCAATTCCGAGAATACTCATTTTCTGACTTTTCTAGAACCAAAAATAGCAGAAAACAGGCAGCTGGCAGTGTGGCTCTTGTTAATAGGTTAGTCCAAGAAATCATATGAAAAGTACTCCATAGTGTGGACAAAACATAAGAAAGTAGATAAAACCAAGCATGGAACATCAAAAATTATGGATACCTTAGCAACGTATCAACATCCCCAAGCTTAACTCCTGCTCGTCCTCGAGTAGGTAAGTGATAAAAAGAAAGAATAATTTTTGAGGTGACATGCACCATCATAAATTTGATTGAAGTATTTGTAAAACATTGATAGCTGGGATCATAGTACTTCAATCATAACATGAAAAACAAAGTTCTAACAATAAGACAAAGCAACTATGTTGCAACATGAAAAGGCACAAACAAAAGGTTCATGAATAACAATACTTTGCAAGACGTTTGTTTGTTTCACATAAAGAAAACATAGCATAGAGGCTTTCAGCTTGTCCCTCATAGAGTAGCAAACATAAAGGCATATGATACCTTCAAAGTTCATAAGAGTGACAAGATACAAATAGTTTAAAATAAGCAATATCAAAGCTATGCATCAAACAACAAGTCTTGGGACAATGCACATAGAACTAAGAATGGCCACTATGCTCTCAAAGTAGGTGCATAAAGATAGAAGGTGGAGACTCAACATAAAAGTAAAAGAAAGGCCTTCATAGAAGGAAGTAGGGATTCAAGTCTCATAAAGAGCTTCCAAAAATTATGGTACTTATTAGCTTTCAGCTCTCATATCCCCTATCATAAGCATCTTGAAGGTGATTAAGGTTAAACTGACACAATTAAGAGGATATGCTTGACAAGTTATAAGTCGAAATCTCATGCCCCTTACTTACGAAGACCGAACCTCATGCTACTCAACTTTAGTCACACGTAAGCTCTTGTCATTGTAAGTACATATGTATCATAGAGAACCGCCAACGGGGTACCCCTTGCACATGATACAGGAGCTATCCCATAATCAAAATGACAAGGCAAGCAGACAATGAGCATCTCAGCAATCTTTTTATTTGCTATTTGCATAGGTTTTTATTGAGGATGCTTCATAGAGTGCTCATTATGGTTATGCTGCAAGTTTCCACCATGATTAGGCATGGCTTAGGGTAGCGGCCCAAGCGTTTCTCTAACACAAATACAAAGTCCATGATCTTACAAGTTCCCCTTTTATTTCACACCACCGGGATCCATAAGCAAAAGAACATGATATCAACGGGGTACAAAGTACAGGTGCAATGTTGAAAGCGTTCCCCATGATACATGGTTCTGCTAACTTCAACTTATAAAGCACAAGCATATATGCAACAAAGATGAATGCAATGGTTCAAGTTTATTAAATGCAAGAAAAGTAAAGTGTGCCATCAAGTTCGTGAGAGCTTTAATCACTAGTTTTCTCATAACAAGTTTAATTCAGAAGGTAGACAAAAACATGAATATACTTGGAATAGCATATGCTAATAGATAGGTATGGTGGACTCTTTGGAATAACTTCGTTTTAGGAGTTGGATGCATGAGTGGAACTCATACCTGGTTACGGAGGCTAGCAAAAGACTGGGAGCGATCAACTAAGAGAGCAATAATGGCCATAATCATGCAGAGCGACAAAACATCATTGATCAAAGCATAAAGTGATACTACAAGTTGAAAACTAAAGGATCATAAAGGCTATGGTTACTTGGGATAGTCATAACATGGTGTGAGCATGTGCCAAGTCAACCCAAATAAAGCATCAAAGGAGAATACCACAATACTATGCTTTAATATGCTAAAACAACGCATGATTCTTCAAAGGCACATTAAGCAATCTCAATTGTTTATAACAAGTCATGCTGCAGCCAAGAATACTAAGCATAAAGCCAAAACAATATCAAGCATGGCATGACAAAGCATATGCCACAGTCAAAAACAAGCTCCTTTTACACTTAAGCATGAACTTTTCCTACTCTTTTCCAATCCAAACCAAACTATTTGAAACCAATGTATGAAAGAGGGGGTCCAAACAATTTTTTCAGCAAACTAAGCAAACCAAGCAAACGAAAAACTAAAAAGAAGACGCTCCAAGAACAACACAACTGTGCATGAAACAATAAAAATGAAGTGTTTGGAAGGAACCTGGAATTTGTATTAATGAAGAAGGGGATGCCTTGGGCATCCCCAAGCTTTGACGCTTGTACTTCTTGAATATTTCTTGGGGTGACACGCGTGGCATCCCCAAGCTTGAGCTTTAGTCCATCCTTCATCTCATTATGTATTCCTTCCATACACCTGGAATTTTTCCTTCATACAAAACTTCACACAATCTTTATTAGCAACATTAGTGCACTCAAGATAATAGGTCTTTAGGTTCAGTTCCAACACCAATAAAACTTCCATTAAAACACTAGCTACTGTAGCACTTCCCTCAAAAAGCTCAATTTCCCAAAAGAACTCAAAAAGGAATCAACAAGAAGCAAATGCAAATAAAGGCAGAAATCTGTCAAAACAGACCAGCAGGTAAAGACGATTTTTTTGAAGACCTTCTGTTGCTCAAATCGAAAAGTGTTGAACTAACAAAAGTTAGATAACAACTTAGGGCAGAAGCACAAAAAGTTAAGCCTCAAAAGGACGTACAGAGATTTTATACGAATTTTTACGGTGAAGCACAAAATCTGTTTCGGGACAGCAACTTTCCCAATCATTACTTCTCTCTCATTAGAGGTTACTCTTGGCACAAAAAGCAAATAAAAAGGATAAGGAGTGGTCATTACTGAAGTAATAACTTCCAAGACTCATCTAAAACTTTTGGGTTATCTCCCAATAAGTACTTTATTTAACGCCTTTAAGTTAGGCATAAGAAGCAAGAAAAAGAATCAAGTGTTCTCAAATGAAGAAGCATTAAGAGCAAATTTTGTTTTCATAGGAGAGACAAAAGAAATCTTCTCCCTCTTCTTGGGGAAGTGTTCTATACCTTTCCTGAGTGGGAGTTGATATTTAATGGTGCCTTCTTTTATATCAATAATGGCACCAACAGTTCTAAAAAAAGGTCTTCCCAAAGTAATAGGACAAGAAGCATTGCATTCAACATCCAAAATATAGAAATCAACGGGGACATAGGCATTGTTAACCATAATAAGGACATCATTAATACTCCCCATTAGTTTCTTTTTAGCATTATCATCAAGTGGGACATTCAAATAACAATCTTCCAATGGTGGCAAATCAAGCATATCATAAATCCTTCTCGGCATAATAGAAACACTAGTATCAAGATCACATAAAGCTTTGAAATCAAAATCATTCACTTTCATATTGATGATGGGTTCCCAACCATCTTCTTGTTTTATAGGAATAGAAGCTTTATGTTTCATATTTTCTTCTTTAATCTTTATGAGAGCATCGGTAATGTGTTTTGTAAAGGCCATATTCATAGCACTATCATTAGGACTTTTAGCAAGCTTTTGTAGAAACTTAATCACTTCAAAAATGTTGCAACCATCAAGATCAAAATCACAATTATCATCTAAGGTAGTAGAGCTATTACTAGCCTCAACACTAGTAGTAGTGATAGTAGAAACACTAATGTTTCTAGCAATTTCATCTTCTCTTTCCCACTTAGCATGCAATTCAGCTAATAGTCTAACGTTTTCATCAATTCTAACTTGTATGGCATTAGTGGCAGCAAAGGGGTTATCATTAGTTTCAGGTTTAGCAGCCATTTTATTCAAAGAAGATTGAGCTTCAGCCAAAGATGCTATATTTTTCAGCATTAGAGAGTTTTTCCTCAATAGTTTTATTGAAAGCGGTTTGTTTACTAATACAGTCTTTAAGCATAACTTCAAGTTCAGAGGAAGCACTCCTATTATTGTTGTAGGAATTTCCATAAGCATTACCATTGTTGGGAGGATATGGCTTATAATTGACCAAAATTATTCCTGTAGGCATTATTGCTAAAATTATTATTCCTTATAAAGTTCACATCAACTTGCTCTTCTTGAGCAACCAAAGAGGCTAAAGGAACATTATTTGGATCAATATGGGCTTTCCCATTAATAAGCATAGGCATAATAACATCAATTTTATCACTCAAGGAGGAGGTTTCTTCAACAGAATTTAACTTCTTACCTTGTGGAGCTCTCTCAGTATGCCATTTAGAATAGTTAACCATCATATTATCCAAAAGCTTTGTTGTAGCACCCAAAGTAATGGTCATAAAGGTACCTACAGCAGCAGAATCCAATAGATTTCTTGAAGAATAGTTCAATCCTGCATAAAAAGTTTGGATGATCATCCAAGCAATCAGTCCATGAGTGGGACAATTCTTTACCAAAGATTTCATTCTTTCCCAAGCTTGAGCAACATGTTCATTATCAGATTTTTTGAACTTCATTATTTCACTTCTCATAGATATAATCTTAGCAGGATGATAGTATTTTCCAATGAAAGCATCTTTGCATTTAGTCCAAGAATCAACACTATTCCTAGTTAAGGAATTCAACCATTCTTTAGCTTTTCCTCTCAAAGAGAAAGGAAACAATTTAAGCTTAATAATAGCTCCATCTATATCCCTATGCTTTTGCATCTCACAAAGTTCAACACAGTTATTTAGATGGGCTGCAACATCTTCATTACCAATACCAGAAAATTGTTCTATCATAACAAGATTGAGCAAAGCAGGTTTTATCTCAAAGAAAGTAGCTTCAGGAACAGGTGGAGCAATGGGTGTGCTCATAAAATCATTGTTGTTGGTGCTAGTGAAGTCACACAACTTAGTGTATTCAAGAGTAGTCATTTATTGTGTGTTTTTAGTAAACAAAGCAAACTTGTAAGACTAATTTTTGTGTGTTTTTGATAAAGAAACAAGCAAACAAAGCAAAAAGTAAACTAAGCAAAACAAAAACAACAAAGTAAAGAGATTGGTTATGAGGGACTCCCCTTGTGAAGATGTCCTTGACTGCCTGGCAACGGCGCTAGAAAATCACTTGCTGACTCGTGTACTAACGAGCTCGTTGGGGAACCCCAAGAGGAAGGTATGATGAGCACAGCAGTAAGTTTCCCTCAGTTATGAAACCAAGGTTATCAATCCAGTAGGAGCAAGGAAACACCCCAAAGGTGTTGCTAGCTAGACTTTGGCAGGGCGCACTACCGGTGTCAGCAACAACGTGGAGACCTGCACAACACAACCACAGAACTCTATCCCCAACTTACGATGAGGTTGTCAATCTCACCGGTTTTGCTGAAAACAAAGGATTAAACGTATCGAGTGGAAGAAAGTAATAGTTTGCAGAAAGTAAACACAAAGCAGTAAATAGTTGTAGATTGATGGTAAAAGAAAGGACCGGGGTCCATAGTTCACTAGTGGTGGCTCTCCTTAAGATAGATGACATGTTGGGTGAACAAATTACAGTGGGGCAATTGACAAACATCGAGAAAGCAATAGTGCATATACTACTCATCTTGACTCCTTTGAGACTTGATTGGGCATTACAACATTATACATAGAACGCCATCCAACTGCATCTATGACTAATAATCCACCTTTAGGTTATCATCCGAACCCCCTCCAGTATTAAGTTGCAAGCAATGGATAATTGCATTACGCATTGCGTGTAAAGTAAACAATACGATTGTTCTATGAACAAAGGATTGTTGTTTTCTCCCTAGTAGCAACAACACATCTAGTACCTTAGGGATTTCTGTCACTTCCCCAGATTACTAGAGGCATGGACCCACTATCAAGCATAAATACTAACTCTTGGAGTTGCTAGCATCTACTTGGCCAAGATAGCTACTAACAACGAAAAGCATGCAAGATCACAAATAACAAAGTCATGATAGAATCAATAATCAATCTGAAATAGCATCTCAATATCCATCGGATCCCCGCAAACACAACATGTAGGATTACAAATAGATGATCTTGATCATGAACGGAACTCACAAGATCTAAACATGATAGCAGAAAGGAGGAGAACCAGCCATCTAGCTACTACATGGACCCGTAGTCCAGAGATGAACTACTCACGCATCACACCGGAGGCTTGCATGATGATGAAGAAGGCCTCCATGGTGAATTCCCCTCTCCGGCAGGGTGCCGGGAAGAGCTTCAGATCCCTCCTGATCTAGGGATGGAGATGACGGCGGTTACAGACTCTTTCGTGGAATTTTTATCAGGCACTTAGGGTTTATGTATCAGAGGCAATATATAGGTGAAAAGAGAGGCCGAGGGGGTGCCTCGGGCAGCCAGACCACCCCCTGGCATGGGCCAGACCTGGCCGCGCGGCTAGGTGGTGTGGTCGGGCCCTAGCCCCTCTCCGTCTCGTATTCTGGCTCCGGGTGTCCCTCAGTGAAAAACTGACTTGGGCTTTTGTCCCGTCCAATTCCGAGAATATTCATTTTCTGACTTTCTTGGAACCAAAAACAACAGAAAATAGGTAGCTGGCACTATGGCTCTTGTTAATAGGTTAATCAAGAAATCATATGAAAAGTACTCTAGAGTGTGGACAAAACATAAGAAAGTAGATAAAACCAAGCATGGAACATCAAAAATTATGGATACGTTAGCAACGTATCAAGGTTCCCCAACGAGCTCGATATATTTTGGGCCATCAAACTATTTTTCTGGCGCCATTGCCGGGGAGTCAAGGACATCTTCACAAGGGGAGTCCCTCATAACAAATCTCTTTACTTTGTTATTTTTGTTTTGCTTAGTTTATTTTTGCTTTGTTTGCTTGTTTCTTTATCAAAATCACAAAAAAATTAGTTGTACTAGTTTGCTTTATTTATTGAAAACACAAAAAAATGACTACTCTTGAAAACACTAAGTTGTGTGACTTCACTAGCACCAACAACAATGATTTCATGTGCACACCTATTGCTCCACCTGTTCCTGAAGCTACTTTCTTTGAAATTAAACCTGCTTTACTCAATCTTGTTATGAGAGAACAATTTTCTGGAATTGGTACTGAAGATTTTGCTGCTCATCTAAATAACTTTGTTGAACTTTGTGAGATGCAAAAGCATAGGGATATAGATGGAGATATTATTATGCTTAAATTGTTTCCTTTCTCTTTGAGAGAAAAAGCTAAAGAATGGTTGCAATCCCTAACTAGAAATAGTATTGATTCTTGGACTAAACGCAAAGATGCTTTCATTGGAAAATACTATCCTCCTACTAAGATTATATCTATGAGAAGTGAAATAATGAAATTTAAACAATTTGATAATGAACATGTTGCTCAAGCTTGGGAAAGAATGAAATCTTTGGTAAAGAATTGTCCCACTCATGGAATGACTGCTTGGATGAGTATCCAAACTTTTTATGTAGGATTGAACTATTCTTCAACAAATCTACTAGATTCTGTTGTTGGAGGTACCTTTATGACCATTACTTTGGGTGCTGCAACAAAGCTTCTAGATAATATGATGGTTAACTATTCTGAATGGCATACTGAGAGAGCTCCACAAGGTAAGAAGGTAAATTCTGTTGAAGAAACCTCCTCCTTGAGTGATAAAATTGATGTTATTATGTCTATGCTTGTTAATGGGAAAGCTCATATTGATCCAAATCATGTTCCCTTAGTTTTTTTGGTTGCTCAAGAAGAGCAAGTTGATGTGAACTTTATAAGAAATAATAATTTTAGCAACAATGCCTACATGAATAATTTTGGTAAAAATAATTATAGGCCATAATCCTACCAACAATGGTAATGGTTATGGAAATTCCTACAACAATAATAGAAGTGCACCCTCTGAACTTGAAGTTATGCTTAAATATTTTATTAGTAAACAAACTACTTTCAATAAAACTATTGAGTAAAACCCTCTAATGCTAAAAGAAATATAGCATCATTGGTGAAGCACAATCTTCTTTTAATAAAATTGCTGCTAAACCTGAAACTATTGAAAATCCTTTTGCTGCTACTAATGCCATACAAGTTAGAATTGTTGAAAATGTTAGACTATTAGCTAAATTTCATGCTAAGTGGGAAAGGGAAGATGAAATTGCTAGAAATATTAGTGTTTCTACTATCAGTACCACTAATGTTGAAGCTAGTAAACCAATGGAACCTTTTCTAATAAAAATGCTGAAATTCTTCGAAATATGGGAAACAATAGCTCTAGTACTTTAGATGATAATTATGATTTTGATCTTGATGGTTGGAACATCTCTGAAGTTATTAAGTTCATACAAAAGCTTGCTAAAAGTCCTAATGCTAGTGCTATGAATATGGCCTTTACAAAACACATTGCTGATGCTCTCATAAAAATTAAAGAAGAAAAGATGAAACATAAAGCTTCTATTCCTATGAAACTAGAAGATGGTTGGGAACCCATCATTAATATGAAAGTGACTGATTTTGATCTCAAAGCTTTATGTGATCTTGATAGTAGTGTTTCTATTATGCCTAGAAAGATTTATGAAATGCTTGATTTGCCACCATTGGAAGATTGTTATTTAAATGTCCCACTTGATGATCATGCTAAAAAGAAACTCATTGGGAGTATTAATGATGTTATTATTATGGTTAGCAATGCCTATGTCCCCGTTGATTTCTATGTTTTGGATGTTGAATGCAATGCTTCTTGTCCTATTACTTTGGGAAGACCTTTTCTTGGAACTATTGGTGCCATTATTGATATGAAAGAAGACACCATTAAATATCAACTCCCACTCAAGAAAGGTATAGAACACTTCCCTAAGTAGAGAGAGAAAATTCTTTTTTCCTCTCCTATGAAAACAAAATTTGGTTTTAATGCTTCTTCATTTGAGAATACTTGATGCCTTTCTTGCTTCTTATGCCTAACTTAAAGGCGTTAAAGAAAAGTACTTATTGGGAGATAACCCAAAAGTTTTAGATGAGTCTTGGAAGTTATTACCTCTGTAATAACCTCTCCTTATCCTTTTTATTTGCTTTTTGTGCCAAGAGTAACCTCTAATGAGATAGAAGTAATGGTTGGGAAAGCTGCTGTCCCGAGATAGATTTTTGTGCTTCGTTGTAAACATTCGTGTAAAATCTATGTATGTCGGTTTGAGCTGTGATTTTTTGTGCTTTTTCCCCAGGTTGTTATCCAACTTTCGTTAGTTCAACACTTTTCGATTTGAGCAACAGAAGGTCTTCGAAAATTTTTGTCTTTACCTGCTGGTCTATTTTGACAGATTTCTGCCATTATTTGTATTTGCTTCTTGTTGATTCCTTTTTGGTTTATTTTTGGGGAATTGAGATTTTTGAGGGAAGTGCTACAGTAGCTTGTGTTTTTATGGAAGTTTTACTTGTGTTAAAACTGAACCAAAAGACTTATTATCTTGAGTACACTAATGTTGCTAATGAAGATTGTGTGAAGTTTTGTATGAAGGAAAAATTTCAGGTGTAAGGAAAGAATGATGTAATGAGATGAAGAATGGACTAAAGCTCAAGCTTGGGGATGCCACCCGTGTCACCCCAAGAAATATCCAAGAAGTACAAGCGTCAAAGCTTGGGGATGCCCAAGGCATCCCCTTCTTCATCAATAAAAATCTCGGTTTCTTTCCAACACTTCATTTTTATTGTTTCATGCACAGTTGTGTTGTTCTTGGAGTGTCTTCGTTTTGGTTTTTGGTTTTCGCTTGCTTAGTTTGCTTAAATAAATTGGTTGGACCCCCTTGCGATGACCTAGCATACCACTGCATGTGTAGTACACTATAGTTGTTGATATGACACTCATAGAACACCGTTCCGTAAATATCACACCCCTCAGAGTGGTACAACAGAAACATTTTGGGTCCATATTACAAACATACACACTTTATTATTATTAGAAACCAAGAGTTCTCAAACTGCAAGCATTATGAAAGTACAAACCAAACTTAAGTAGTTTCAGTGGAAGATATAAAATTCCAAACTCATACTTCGAATTGAGCTCAACAACTTATTCTATATAGTTCCTGCTACTCGCCTCAATTGCTTTACTAATAACTAAGGCAACTACTCGGACTCGTTTCCCTCCACTCCATAGAGTATCTTGTAGTACACCCCTTCAAATCCTCGGGACAGGTCTGGTTCTTCGTAGCAGACATCCTCTTGTCCATCAGCTACGTACATCGAAGTGTCTTCTGGATTCTCACAGTCTAAGCAGGGGTTCAAAGGAAAGAGTGAGTAACATCGTTACCCATCAAGTTCATTATATGCAAGGTGGGAAGTTTGATGCTCCATCTACCACCTCGGACGATACGTCCTTGGTACTATGCATTTTTCATAAACATTTCTTCAAATATTTATTTTAATTATCAAAAACTATGTCCATCAGCCTTCACAAGTTGACCAGAACTTCATGGAGTTCCTTTCCTACCGCGTTCGTAGCTCCTTCCCGGAACAGGGAGTAACATGTCACAATTCTTACACTCTGTAGAGGTGCGTTGCTTTACCCATGAGATACCAACTCCTTGTTGCACAACCAAGCATACTTTCCCGTCCACAATTCCATGTTGTGGGGCCCAGTAGGTGATCCAAGCCAATCACTGCCCTCTCCGCGACCCCATATGTCTGCATGATCCTCCGGGGCTAACTACACCTCCGTTAAGCCTCCAACTAGGGCAAGTTATAACCCTGGTGAGTTCCCAAAGACTCTATGAAGTGGTGATGCCCCTGGTAAGCTCCCTAAAAGGCCCGACTATACCTCCGGCAGCCACTCATAAATAATCTAGATACCTAAATCGTGGGGCCTAAGGGTGCCCACCCATATGTTGGATCCATACCAGGAATCCCAACGTCATGATAAGGTCATCTTGCCTCCATATGAAAGGAAGAAGATACAACTGACTTCTCTGTCCCATTCCAAATCTCATGGTTAACGCGTATTATACGGTGCTAGAATCACTGATGTCATGGGTTGTTAAGCCTATGTGACCTATGCAATTGGAACCCTAAGTTCCATTGCTCATCTTTATCATCACTTAGGATGATACTACATTCAATTTATTAGAGAAGATATCATTTTCTTTCTCCAGATCATAGATGATAACACACAATTTCAATATCTTTGATAAAGACTCTTCAAAGGACAAGAGCAAGTTATGAACTTGCCTTGTGACTGCAAGGTAGTGAAGTCGGATGCTTCCACCTGACCTTGAGCTCCGGTTTCTACAAAGAACCATTATTGCCTAATAAGGACAATATTTAAAGAAGCAATATGCAATGCATAGTAATGTCATGCAATGATTTATTATTTGCTTCCTTGCTTGTTTTACCCTTTTAGTAAAAGCTTACTATTTTATTCAATTGATAAAGGATAATATCATGCTATGAATTTATTTCCTTTGAATATTTTATGGAATTCCTTTAAGGAAATAGGACTTATTTTCATCACACCAAATTCACTTTGCAAAAATACAAATTAGTATTTTTATACAATAATGTGTTCATTTAGGATCTTAAAAGTGAATTTTATTCAATTTTAGGTGTTTCCCATATTTTTGTAAAATTCAAAAATAATTAGCATCCTATTATTAATAGCTCTAAATTTTTAACTGCCAAAATTTTTATTGATTATTTTTATTCAATAGAAAATACTTTTGTGAATTTATAGATATATTATTTGTATTTTTAGGATTTGTATTTATTTATCTAGAGTCATTTTTATCTCAGGGTATATTTGTAATTAATCTTTTCAAATATTTCGATTAAGATACGGGCCTGGCCCTCTAGGCTGGCTCGGCCCAACCTGACCCGGCCCACCTGGCCTGGTTACACTCTCCAGAGTGGTACTGGGCTGCCCACAGGCCCAGTACCCCCTTCGCACGCTCACTCTTCTCCCCTCTCTCACTCTCATGCACACCCGACCCTCTTCTCCGTCTGCCACTGCCGCACATGATTCCGGCCGAATCCGGCCGCTGTGGCCGTCGCCACGGTGCAAGGTGGCTCAGTCGATGATGCTGCTTCATCTCGTCCAAGCAGATCCGTGGTGGATGCTTTCTCCTGGCCGAGCTGACCCCTGCACTAGACTAGGGTTAGGGTTTGCCGTCCTGGAGCATCGGCGATGGTGCACCGGTTCTCCACGGCGTTCGCCGCTCTTCTCCGGTGGATCTAACGCGTGGTTGGGTGTGGGTTGCAGCGCCCCTTCGGGGTGCTCCCCGTGCCTTCGTTCCTGCTTCGCCGCCGATCAACCCCTGCTTCCTCTTCGGTTCTTTTTGCGAGGCCCTTGAGTAAGACTGGCTACTCCTCCTCTGTGCTCTACTCTGCCTGCGGTACCCTCTGTGTGCCTTTAGTGGTCAATCCCTAATGGATTTTATGATTCGTTTAGGGTTCATCTCTCTGGCCTAGGCATGATGATTCTATTAGGATTGATTGTAGTGATTATATTGTCCTGGATGGTTACCCCCTTGTGCTAGTGATGTGAATTTCACTATGGTTTCATGAGCCTAGTTCTGACAGTGGTTCTGTCAGTAACGTGTAGTTGATATGTATACCCTTATTTATGTTAATCTCTTCATTGGAATGAGAGTGGTATTCCTATGCTTTCCTGATTAGAGAAAATGCAATCATTTGTATGATTTCTATATATTTATTCCAGGAAAATGATTAATTATTTTATTGTAAGCTAACTGATCAAATACCAGTAAAGCCTTGGCTTGGTTTTAGATGTGACATTTGTGACACCTTCTTTAGAATGGTACACAAATGTCTATTCTTCTATTGCCTAAATCTTCCTATCTCCAAGTTTGGATGGTTAAGTAACTGAGAACTTTTGCTGGCTTTAGTATCCTAATCTACTGTAGTCTATTAGCCTATGATGCTGGTCTGAGGCATGACTAGGAAATACTAAGTTATTTCTAGATGTCCCTAAAAATATGCTTTGATGCCTGTATCAGCTAATGATTCTTGACTCCTTTTAAGAAATGATGGATCTCCTCACTATCAAATGTTGATCCTTAAGATCCTAAGATTACAGAGGTGCTACTCCATAGGAGATGTGCCCTGGATCTAGGTCTAAGACTATTGCCTATTGATAAATGTGGAGATTTGAATATATATCCAAGATCTATGATGCAAAGGCTGAGATCTTGGATTTGTTTGTAAGGATTTGTTATTGGCTTTCCTTTTAAATACTTCTGGGATGAATCTACACCCCACTTGGGTGTTTTTCTGAGCAGTGTAAGTAAAATTCATATGCTCATATGCTTCTATGATGATCTGATCATGTGGTGATGTTGTTTGAACTCACCAGATTGCTTGTTGATTGATGATGTGGTGATGTAGCTTGCTACTTGATCTAGCTCTGCACCACCTGGTGCTGCTCCTGTAACTTGATGCTTGATCTCTCTTTCCACCTGCTCCACCCCCTCCTTACCATCAGGTAAAGATCTGATGGTTGATGTGGTTTATTTGGTGGAGAAATGGCTCTGGTTTCAGCAAGTTCTATTGTTGTGTGTGTGTGACTGAGAAGAAGAGCTAAACTTCTGTGTTTCCCCTTTGGCTGGTACTCGGTGTGATACCTTGTACTACTACTGGTAGCTTGACAACACACCACATGCAGTTAGTCGACTAAGTTGTGTGTGTGTGTGTTGTGCATGTGGATCAGCTCAAGTAACTTGGTTGTTACTCTTACCTGTTTACTATTTGTCAGCCTGGTGAAACCTATTTGTTTAACCACTTGGCTTTTACTATAACCTTTGTTATTACTGAGAAGAACAGATACTTCACTGTTGGTGAAACTTACCCTTTTATTTACTCAATGATGTACTAGGAATAGTGCATTTCACTATTCAATACTAAGAGTCAAATTACCTTACTAATCCCTAATCTTCCTTTTTAGTTGTTTTTCTTACTTGCGGGATCACAATCTGGACTCACAAGATTAGTGTAGGATAGATAGTTAGTATAGGTTCTCCTTGTAACCTTCTTTGTAATTCTTTTGTAAAGGATCTTGTAAAGATGTTATTACAAGTTTTAATAAAGTTAAATTTCTGTTCTGTGTAATCTTATACCTTTGATGTATTTGTCATCATTTGTGACCTCATTATAAGAAATAGAGAAATAAGCATTATTTCTTATCTAATTCTTTTCCTTGTCATTAAATCTTATTGTTGATTACTTTTCCTTTCTTAAAATCAAACAATGTTAATAAGTTTTCTTTCTGAAAACACTTAAATATAAATAACTCCAAACACTTAAATACTTTCAATTTGATTAGAATTTCAAATTTAAATTCCAAGTAATCTTCCCAAATTCTTAATACTTTCTAAAGATCATGTCAGAATTCATAGCAATCACTAACAAGAGCTATTCCTACCTCCAGTTAGTGAAAGAAACTCTGATCCCTTTAGGGTTTTGTTTGGCGAAAAATTTATCCAGATTTTACAGATGCATGCATGCACAAACTTATATTCCTATTTCTACCCTTCATTGGATCCTAATGCTGGGATGTTACACCCCTCTTTCATACATTAGTTTTCAAATAGATTGGTTTGGATTGGAAAAGAGTAGGAAAAGTTCATGCTTAAGTGGTAAAGAGGAGCTTGTTTTTGACTATGACCTATGCTTTGTCATGTCATGCTTGGTATTGTTTTGGCTTTATGCTTAGTGATTTTTATTGTAGCATGACATGTTATAAACAATTGAGATTGCTCAATGTGCCTTGAAAGAATCATGCGTTGTTTTAGCATATTAAAGCATAGTATTGTGGTATTCTCCTTTGATGCTTTATTTGGGTTGACTTGGCACATGCTCACACCATGTTAAGACTATCCCAAGTCACCATAGCCTTTATGATCCTTTAGTTTTCGACTTGTAATATCACTTTATGCTTTAATTAATGATGTTTTGTCGCTTTGCATGATTATGGCCATTATTGCTCTCTTAGTTGGTCGCTCCCAGTCTTTTGCTAGCCTCCATAACCAAATATGAGTTCCGCTCATGCATCCAACTCCAAACAAAACCAAGTTATTCCAAAGAGTCCATCATACCTACCTATTAGCATTTGTTATTCCAAGTATATTCATGTTTTTATCTATCTTCCGAATTAAACTTGTTATGAGAAAACTAGTGATTAAAGCTCTCACAAACTTGATGACACACTTTACTTTTCTTGCCTCTAATAAACTCGAACCATTGTGTCATCTATGTTGTATATGCTTGCACTTATATGTTGGGGATTAACAGAACCATGTTGTCATGGGGAATGCTTTCAACATTGCACTTGTACATTGTACCTAGTTGATATCATGCTCTTTTGTCTATGGATGTCGTCGGTGTGAAATGAAAGGGGAGCTTGTAAGTCCATGGAGTTATGTATGTGTGTTAGAGAAATGCCTGGGTCGCTGGTCTAATCCATGCCTAATCATGGTAGAAACCTGCAGCATAACCATATTGAGCTATCTATGAAGCATTCTTCTTATAAAAAAAGAGATAGAGATTGAGAAAAAGAGAAAAGGAGAAAAAAAGAGATGATAAAAGAGGAAAGAGATAACAAAGCACCATTTTCCCATGGTAAATAAGAAGATTGCTGAGATGCTCGTTGTCTGCTTGCCTTGTCATTTTGATATGGGGATTCTTCCGTATCATCGGGCAAGGGGTACCCCGTTGGCGGTTCTCTATGATACACATGTACTTACTATGACAAGAACTTACCGGTAACTAAACTTTAGTAGCATGAGGAGTGGCCCTCGTATTCAAGGGACATGAGATTTCCAACTTATACTTTGTCAAGCATATACTCCATGGTTTGTTCACTTTAACCTTAATCACTTCAAGATGCTTATGATAGGGGCAATGAGAGCTGAAAGCTAATAAGTACCATAATTTTTGGAAGCTCTTTATGAGACTTGAATCCCTGCTTCCTTCTTTTAAGGCCTTTCTTTTACTTTCATGTTGAGTCTCTATCTTCTATCTTTATGCACCTATTGAGAGAGGACAGTGGCCATTCTTAGTTTAATGTGCATTGTCCCAAGACTTGTTGATTGATGCATAACTTTGATATTGCTTGTTCTTAAACTACTTGTATCTAGTCACCCTTATGAACTTTGAAGGTGTCATATGCATTTATGTTTTGCTACACTATGAGGGACAAGCTGAATACCATTCTCATTATGCTTTCTTTATGAGAAACAAACAAATGTCTTGCAAAGCATTGTTATTCATGAATCTTTTGTTTGTGGCCTTTCATGTTACAACATAGTTGCTATGTCTAATTGTTAGAACTATATCTTTCATGCTATGTTGAAGTACTATGATCCCAGCTATCAATGTTCTACAAATACTTTGATCAAGTTTATGATGGTGCATGTCACCTTAAAAAATATTCTTTCTTTTTATCACTTACCTACTTGAGGACGAGCAAGAGTTAAGCTTGGGGATGTTGATATGTTGCTAACGTATCTATAATTTTTTATGTTCCATGCTTATTTTATATCTACTTTCTTATGTTTTGCCCACACTTTGGAGTATTTTTATACACTTTCTTGGACTAACCTATTAACAAGATGTCATAGTGCCAACTGTCTGTTTTTTGCTGTTTTGGTTCCTAGAAAGTCAGAAAATGAATATTCTCGGAATTGGACGGGACAAAATCCGAAGTCAATATTTCACCGAGGGGGACACAAAGCCATAATAAGAGATGGAGAGGGGTCAGGGGCCGGCCTCACCACCTAGCTGCGCGGCTAGGCCTGACCCACGCCAGGGGGTGGTGCGGCCGCCTAGGGCACCCCCTCGGCCTCCCCTTTCGCCTATAATATGCCTCCGATACAGAAACCCTAAGTACCCGATCAAAATTCCACGAAAGAGTCTGTAGCCGCCGTCATCTCCATCCCTAGATCAGGAGGGATCTGAAGCTCTTCCCGGCACCCTACCAGAGGGGAGAATTCACCCTGGGGGCCTTCTTCATCACCATGTCTCCCTCCGGTGTGATGCGTGAGTAGTTCATCCTTGGACTACGGGTCCATGTAGTAGCTAGATGGTTGGTTCTTCTCCTTTGTGCTATGATGTTTAGATCTTGTGAGCTCCATTCATGATCAAGATCATCTATTTGTAATCCTACATGTTGTGTTTGCAGGGATCCAATGGATATTGAGATGCTATTTCAGATTGATTATTGATTCTATCATGTCTGTTATTTGTGATCTTGCATGCTCTCCGTTGTTAGTAGCTATCTTGGCCGAGTAGATGCTAGCAACTCCAAGAGGGAGTATTTATGCTCGATAGTGGGTTCATGCCTCTAGGAATCTGGAGAAGTGATAGAAGTCTCTAAGGTACTAGATGTGTTGTTGCTAATAGGGAGAAAACAGCAATCCTTTGTTCATAGAACAATCATATTGTTTACTTTACACGCAATGCTTAATGTAATTATCTGTTGCTTGTAACTTAATACTGGAGGGGGTTCGAATGATAACCTGAAGGTGGATTATTAGTCATAGATGCAGTTGAATTACGGTCTATGTATAATGTTGTAATGCCTAATCAAATCTCATAGGAGTCAAGATGATTAGTATATGCATGTATGCTTTCGCGATGTTTGTCAATTGCCCCGCTGTAATTTGTTCACCCAACATGTCATCTATCTTAAGGAGAATCACCACTAGTGAACTATGGACCCCGGTCCTTTCTTTTACCATCAATCTACAACTATTTACTATTTTCTATTTACTTTTTGCAAGCTATTACTATCTTCCACACAATACGTTTAATCCTTTGTTTTCAGCAAAACGGTGAGATTGACAACCTCACTGTAAGTTGGGGGCAAAGTTCCGTGGTTGTGTTGTGTAGGATTCCAAGTTGGAAACAACACCTTGGAGGTGTTTCCTTGCTCCTACTGGTTCGATAACCTTGGTTTCATAGCTGAGGGAAAACTTGATGTTGTGCTCATCATACCTTCCTCTTGGGGTTCCCCAACGAGCTCGATATATTTTGGGCCATCAGGGAGGAAGTGAGCAAATGTATCCCTCTCAAGCAACCCCACAATCAAGATACAAGAAGTCTCTTGTGTCCCCAACACACCCAATACACTCGTCAGGTGTATATGTGCACTAGTTTGGCGAAGAGATAGTGAAATACAAGTGGTATGGATAATTCTAAGTGGTAACGGTGCCAGAAAGGAGCTTGACAGGTAGGAAGAGACTAAAGGCAATATGAAACAAAGATGGAAGCAAGCAAACATGTAACATATCTAGTTGCAAATGGTGTTTCAATGCTTAGAAACAAGGCCTAGGGATCATACTTTCACTAGTGAACACTCTCATATAAATATCTTCTCTTTATGATACTACTCTGAACTACTCTCCGGTTGGACACTCTAATCCATGGTAGGGCTATAACAGCACTCCACAAAGTCTGTATTCCCCATCTGGATAACCCCACACTGTCACCTTGAGCGCTAGATGGTTCCAACAAACACCACAATTTCATAGAGACATCCAACTCCAAATATAACTCATAACAAGTATTTGTAATCTCTAGCCTAAGTGCCACCATGGTGTGCACGCTATCACTTTCACACACGTGGGGAGAGCTAGAGATCTATTAAAGCACTTGAGTAGCAAGGTAGATCTACTTGATCACAAAGCTCATGATCATAATATGATCATGCATAGAGAGAGATGAACACATAGCTATCGGTAGAACCCTTAGCCTCGAGGAAGAACTACTCCCTCATCATCATGGGAATCAGCAACATCGATGGATATGGTGGTGGAGATCGATGGAGATGGCTCCGGGCGCACTTCCCCGTCCTGGCAAGGTGCTGGAACAGAGACTTTCTGTCCCCTAAATCTCCCCTTCGGTGGCGGCGGCGCTGCGGAACTTTTCGTGGCTAGAGGCTGGATTCTTTTGGGTTTTCTAATCGGGAGGCTTCTTATAGGCGAAGAGGCGAGGTCGGTGGAGTACCAGGGGCCCACACCACCCCCTGGCACGGCCTGGCCTGGCCCGTGCCACCAGGTGGTGTGGCCCTCCCTTGGCCCCTCTCCGTCTCGTCTTTTGGCTCCGTGAGTCTACTGGTAAAATATTGACTTTGGCTTTTGTCTCGTCCAATTCCGATAATATTCATTTTCTGGCTTTTCTGGAACCAAAAACAGCAAAAAACAGGCAACTGGCACTGTGGCATCTTGTTAATAGGTTAGTCTCAGAAAGTGTATAAAAATACTCCAAAGTGTGGACAATACATAAGAAAGTAGATATAAAACAAGCATGGAACATAAAAAATTATAGATACATTTGCAACATGTCAGCTCGCACCGCCGTTCTCCCTGTCGAGCCGCCGCTCCACCTGTAGGAGCTCGCACCGCCGCCGCACGCTGGCCATGCTGTCGAGAGGAGGAGCCCCACTGGTGGCCGACGGGAGAGGTGTAGCCCGAGGCTCGCACCGCCGTACCGGGAGGAGCGTATGGTCGCCTGCTGGAGGATCATAGCCCGCGACCGCTAAATCTTGGATCACACCTCTATCCTGGCCTTTTTTTATTGATATAAGTTTCTGAATGGATCTTAAACATATATGCAGCTGATTTAGCTAGACTGGTTGAAGTACTGTACTCTGAATTGCTATGTGGTACCTGTGGTGCAGCTTGCCTGAACAATGAAAATTGTTGATGCCTGTTTGTTTCTGCATTTGTGCGTGTCTGTTTTCTTGCTCCATTGAGAATTGGATCTCTTTGTGTTGCAGTTTTAAAAAACTGTAGGCAACTTTGGTAGTGTACCATGAATTGGTAGATTTGGTAGCCAGTTAATCCTGTTGCATCAGTAGCTAGGTGTTTGGTTTTTCAGTTAGCAGAATAAAGGGCCGTGTCAGTGAGCTTGTACACTCGGTGCATTTCCAGGTTGGTGTAACAATCAAAGGTGTAATACCTACACTTGCAATTTTATTCAATTTATTCCAAGAAATTTGCTTTCCAAAATGATAATTTGGTCCAATATAATTTAGTATATGTTATTGTTTTCCATTTAATAATTTCTATACTGGATTTATATCATAGCTGCACGGTGAACCAGCTGGTTTGAATTTTGCATATTGTCCTTTATCATGGTTGGTAGTGAGTATCGAGAGTATAGTCGATCGAGCTTCAGACCATCAGTTCTTTTGCATTAGGTATTTGACTTTCAGCTCTATTTATTCACCTCTTAACAGGTTGAAACTATAGGGAAGTAATCCACATCGATGATACCTCTATCATTAGCTCCCCATCATCTCCATAATTGCCTCTTTCTCCATCTCTTGGCCAAGAGTAGGATCGATTGAAACTATAGGGAAGTAATCCAAAAAAAATCCTGTTTGCAAGGGTAATCTGGTTGTTTTGTTATTTTGTTTTTGATATTTCAAGACAATCAAGTGATTGATGCCATTGATTTTAAGCTCATCACCGAAACCTTTTGGAGGACAATCATGTGTCCTTTAATTCTCGGACCAGAGTTATTTAGGTTCAGTATTAAATATTCTTGAAGCTTTGAGGAACCTATGGCATAGAGGGAAGACATGGATACTAAAAATCTGTTGTATATAATGAGGTAAGTGTGATATAGGTGAATCACTAATTCTACTTTTCCTTAAATGCCTTGATACAACAATCTTAGATTTTTTTCTCGGCATTACTTTTAGTTGCTACCAATATTGGCGGATCCTTTCTTGAATATCAGAAATACATGTCGGCCCTTTAATTAATCTGTATGGTATCTGCATGGCAAACAATTAGCCAGAGTACTTGAATTAGTCGAGTGCGGTTGATTCCTGAACTGGTACGTGAAATTTTAATGTAAGACTATCCAAAACTTTCTTTGAAGTGAGATAGATTGTTCCTCATAGATTGTTCTAGGTATCCAAAAAAATTGTTTGGTTTTGTGATTTGTTATTCTCCTTCCAGTTAAGATTCAGTAGGCTTCACATGCTCCAGGTGCTCATTGTTTCTATTTGTACGTGCTCCCATACCGTATTCAAGTGCGTTATCTAATCTATTTACTGCTGATCTGCTACGCAGAACTATCATCTTGGTCTACATGTATGGGAACTTCATGCGTAGTGACCAATATCCTTTCTAGATCTTATTTTAGCCTTCATGTGTAGGAGCTTCTCTGGAATATTTTGGGAAGGCTATAAAATGACAAATCACAAGATTGGTGTTCTAATAAAGTATTTGTGCCTTTAAAGTTTAGATTGTCCTAAATAGTTGGATGTTATGTAAGGCATTGTTGGTGCGTGCTAATTCTATGCCATTGTTAGCTTGTGCCTAATAGTTGTATTTAGTACCAGCTGGATTTGTTGCTTTATGGTGAAGCCTTAGGCAATTTGGTTTAGTTATATTACTGAGAAGGTTAAAGTTGCGTTGTTGTCTGGTTAATTATGAGTAGAGAAACTGGGCTGCTTCTCTTT
The DNA here is from genome assembly GCA_910589775.1 of Avena eriantha. Classification (NCBI taxonomy): domain Eukaryota; kingdom Viridiplantae; phylum Streptophyta; class Magnoliopsida; order Poales; family Poaceae; genus Avena; species Avena eriantha. Next base: position 522,265,636 of record OU342740.1, on the reverse strand, counting down.
CACTATGAACATTCATTGTTTCGCCTTTTATATTTTTAATATCCCTCTTATCTTTTTCAGGAATAGACATAATACCGTTGCTTTTCCTGGGTTACTAAATTATGGACCATGATCATGTCATCTAATAAGGCGATTGTTCCACTTTTCAGCATTGTACTGGGAACACAGTTACCATATGATCCTACATCACTACATCCAAATTCTAGGTATTGTTCGTCGTTATGTGTCCCTTCCTATTCTGGATGCTACATTGTGGTCTGTTGTCTGCTTATGATAGATTTTCCATGTCGTGTTCTCACATTATGATAGATTTTCCAACTTAGCTCATTTTTATATATCTTAATGGATAGCAGCTATACTATCAAACCGAAAAAGTTCAAATTGTCTCTTTGATATACACGTGTTAGCATTAATAACATTGTGGTATTCTTTCTGCTTCTCATGGTTACTGTCATATATGGATCAATTAGTTTATTTGGTTATTAAACATTTCGAATGGACTATGATTCTTTAAATTGTGTTTGTCCATTGGATATGCAGATTGGCATTAAAGTATGTGATCATGTATGTGTTATTCCTTTTTTCCTTTTAAGCTGCTTAGTATCTAACATGCCACTTTCTAATAATTTATATGTTTGTTTCTTGACTTTGTCGTTAAATCCAAATATCCAATACCAATGTAAAATGGTTTTTCTGTAACTTAAATCTTACTACAAGTTCTGTGTTTTATTTGGTAGTAAGACCATGCTTGATTCAGTGGGAAGCAGACAAATTTTATGTCAAACTCATGCATTATAGACTCACCTTCTCACATAATTTCTATTGAAAGAAGAGTGAACTAAGTCCTGAATTTGCACCAATTATATCGACTACTAGTAATTCTCTCTTCATGATATCATTAGGACATTATTCTTTGAATGGGTGCAACTTATATCACTATATATGTATTGAATTTGTATCTTACTAACTATAGCCTAAAAGTAATTCGGTATGCCGCGGTTATTCTTCCCCCTCTCCTTTTTCAGATTAGTGACTTGATTATAGAATAACACATCTATACTGGAGGTACAATCATGGTCAGGAGTTAGAACTTTATCTCCACCACAATTTTCTTTTCTTATATAGATTGTTAATATTTATGCATGACATCAACCTTCTCCCACATTTTTTGTTGAAAGAGGAATGATCTCAGTCTTGCCATTGTACTGGTTGTTAATTTCTCTTCATGAATTCACTATGCTTTGTTAAATATAGATTCCAAGTAATATGTCTTCGTATCACTATTTCTATTTTTTTGCATACGCGAGCTTGAGGCATCCAATTAACCATGGAGACATGGCTTTTTCTCGATCTTCTCCATTTGGGGGCATCAACCAAATCTTGCTGACCCGGATCCATGCCCGAGAGGCACACAAGTACGTGGGAGACAAATAAAGGAAGCTGGTGCGAAGACATCTCGGCCTAGCCGTGCCCATGTTAGTGGTGTGCCCCTCCTAATATGATTTCCATAGTGGAGGGATTCTTGGTTCAAATGTATCTGTTTAATTTACCCTCTCGATGGATATTTAATTTTTCAAAAATATAATTGGTTATTTTGGTCAGAAAACAATATTTTCACAAACACCTTCCTGCAGCATCTCAGGAATCTCGGGAAGAAAGACTACGATGGGGCTCATGGTGTAGTAGGCTGGAGCAACGACGCACGTGTGAGCTGACACCAGCGGAGGTTCTGGAGAGGTGAAGGTTCGAGACCCATTGTATTCCTTACCCAGCCATCTCCGCGGTGCACCTTTTTTTGTCACTTATGTGTGCGTTCATGCATTTTGTGCAAGCTCTGTACTCTGTAGTCTGTTTTGCAAAATTGTTTCTTACCTACTTGTGAAACAAAAAAGAGATGCAAAAGTCGGTCTTATATATCAAAGATATTGTAGGTAACATGTTACATATATTTTGTGTGTGGCACGTCCAATGGGAGAACCGAGTTTCCATTTTCCACTGAATCGAGTTGTTTCTTGCCTGGCCTTGCTTTTCATGGAAAATTGTACAATGTCACTGTGTGAAATCTGAATCAGCATAATATTCCACAATTTTTGAGGTAGCACATACAAATATACGTGTTTGACCCCTGTGAAATCTGAATCAGGTAGTTGTGTGTGCAGTTATATGAATGCAATCGACAAGTTACAGATCCATATGAACGGGGCAGGTTTTAGTAGAACGACAAAGGTAGCCCTATGTTTCTAACTTTGAAATTTTCAAGTGAGAAGTTTAGGCCCTCCTACGTGTTACATATTCTTTTCCTATATGATTAGACAAATACTACTAATACATATGTTTTTGTTTTGTTCAGGTAACTATTTCTTGCTTTACGTTATTAACTTAGTAGCTCTAAATTATAATTATGTGAAATTCAAGTTCCACCCCAGTGCTAACTTACTACAGTTTCATTCAGGAGGCCCGAAACAAATTGCACCTTGTACTATGGTAGTCTAATACTATCCGACTAAACAAATATTCATTTTGGGTATTGGCATCCACTTAGTTATACATGCATGTTGAATGTTGATCAGATCACTAATTTGGAAATGGAGTGTGCAGTTATCATCAAGTGTGTTGCACATTTAGGTACCTATGGACCAAGAAGACCTTGCAACTACCAAGCCCACCTAGCAAGAGGAATATGAGGCATTGGCTTCGATATTCATAGTTGAAGTTCGTATACATCATCCAGCTAATGTTCATACAGTGGGAAGATGCAAATGAATAAAGATACAGTCAAAAAAGGAGCAAGAAGTGAAGGTACTAAAGGAAGAATGATTTTATCCATGTTATGATTTACACTTGTGTAATGGCGAACATTCGTGTTATGACAAATTAAATTTGACTTTGTTTGTGTACGATGTTTTTTAACTATTACAGAACATTGAACATGTTATGTATTTTTCGGATTTTCTAGCAACTATGGAAGCATGATTAAATTGCTTGTTGTCGTGCTAATATTATGCTCAGACATGCACCATGCAAGAATAGACACTACAACTTGTCAGTCTGTTCCTGCTATTACATGATCAATTGAGAATTACCGTCAATGTTTAGAAAACTTTAAATAATGAATTGTTGCTTATTTCTTTGATCTTAAAACTGGAAGCATGATTAAATTGCTTACCGAGAAAATCACCGGTTTGTTTGCTACAACTTCATGCTCTTGCAGAAAAAAGTTACAACATTGTCCTACAAAGACACCTCAAAATTAGAGCATCCCATCAGTCTGAACTCTAAAGAACTACTTTCTTCAACAATGACAAGAGGAAAGAAAATCTAAAATCCTTTCTGAAATTTCCATTAACCGGTAGCTCAGTTCCATCCACTAATGAAATACCCATTGTAAAGCTACATCATGGATATATATAATGAAACCGAATTGAACCTGACAAAGCTACATTCAGGAGGTCATCCAACAAGAACTAACGAAAAAATATGTCAAGGATCTGGTTGTGCTCACCATCATAGGATGGTAAGAGAGCTGCATCTCTGGGATGTATTCGTCGCTTGTGCGGGTTGGCGCAGGCCTCACCTCCGGGGCGTTATCGCCAACTCACCACCAACGTGTCGCAAATCCACCATCTTGGGGAAATGGTCTACTAGGTCTGCCACCTTGGCCCATAAAACATCTCTAGGAGATACTCGCCACCAACATATAACATCTCCGGGAGATAGTCGCCACCAACACATGGCAGACATACTAGACACTGGTGTTCTCGGCTGTTGTCCAGGGGAAAGACTAAGCCATTTTTTAAGAGAGAGAAGAGGAAATACTAAGCCTTGGGGTGGGGAGATGAGTCCATAAGTGAAAATATTGGGGATGTGAGGCACCAAGGGGAGGGTTTTCGCAGGATAATAGGGCTAGCCATGCATCTAAAAGTTCACATTGTTTCGGAACGCTTGTGTTGGATGCTAGCTGAGAATCCTCGGATGCATAAATACAAAAAGTTATTGGATTCACACCATACGCTGCCCTCTTTAGGATTTGCTTATTTGTGGACTTCTATTTGTGTAAATGTTTAATGTGGAGTTTTTCCAACCGTTTAAGTTGCATTGGAAAATTCATAAACATATTATCGTTTTCTACCTATTGTTAGCGCCATACAAAATAGAAATAATAATACGAGAGTTACGGGGTTGTGCGCCAAGGCGCACCCGTAAATCTAGTTTTCTTTACAGACATTGTTGTAGTCCATCATATCATTCCAGATGATATGACTTCATTGTCATTTGGCTCTCATAGCACCATGATCAAGTAAACTTAATCATCAGCTGCCCAATGAACTAGTTGAATAGAGGCTATTAGGTACCTAGGTTTGTTTATATACCACACATGTATCAATGTTTCTGCTTAATACAATTATAACATGATATAAAAACATTATTTAACTAATGAGATATCGTAATAAACCTCTTATTATTTTCCTCTAGGGTATATCTCCTTCAGTTCCTAATTCATCTATTCCTTTTATCCAAATTCCCCACCATCTCCATTGTAGTACCATGCAATTCAACTGCAATCTCTTCCCTATTCAAGAACGGAATGGGAATTTGATTACAAACATGTGTGGTAGCGTACGATTCCCCTTTCTGCTCGTTTGTTCTTTCTTTTATTTGTTGTTCGCCAAGGAGAAGTCAATCGATCAAATGACATGCTACAACGGCAACTCATTGGTGCCATCTCTCCGAACTAAATTTCCACCCTTGTTTTCTGAATGATTTTAGGCAACACGACGGCTAGTGATTTTTCTCTGCAACTCGACGGTGAGGTACTTGTTCTGTAGTAGCTCGACGGTGGTGAGCGCTGGCAGGCAGAAGCCGTAGGGAGCTTGTCGTTAGGTTACTAATGTAAGATCAGAGATGAAAAATCATCTTTGTGTATCACAACCAAACAACCTAAATTTGTCTTAGAAGACTAAAAGCACATAATCAAACAAAGTGGGCAAAAGTGCTCCACTCGTCGGGAAACGAAAACACAGGAAACCAAGGGCGTGTTTGGTTCCCGTATGAGTTTTTCCCCACGAATGCAACTTGCACGCGCGGGGACTGCACGCAGGAATCAGGCTGTGGGCTAAAATCTTCCCCTTATTTGGTAGCCCATATTGACACTATTCAAGACTTGGGAAGAAATGAGGCCTCGTTATTTGGTGGGCTATATTAGGCCTGGGGAAAGGATTGCGCGTGTTTGGTTTCAACATTCTCGTGCGATCTGGTAACCTCTTCCCTGGATGGTGAGCATACCAGACATCACAAGTAAGGCTAAACCACAACAAGCACACACCAAAATATGCATAGAATGGGCAAAATATAGATCAACACAACATATTTAACGACGCTGCAATATATAGCAGCAGGACATAAACATTATAGCAGGCAACCGCATGGCATAAAAACAAAGTTCATAGCAAACGAAGACATACAAAGTTCATAGCAAAGTTGATAGGACATAAGATTCTACTCGTCGATCATGGCAATGGCCGGATCATGCTCTGGGCACTTCTTCGTCACTTCAGTCATGGTGTAGTCGAAGATGGTGACCTTGAACAGGTTACACTTCAGCATCTTGAAGATCATGAAGTATCCGATCTTGATCTGGTGGGCAATGGCGAAGCCAGCCTACCCCTGGTCAAGGCAAATCCTGCTGCTGACATCCCGAAGCACCATCCAGCTGCATCTGGTGTTCGTCTTGAGCACGATCGTCCTTGGCACAATGTCGAGGAAAGTCCTGAAGCCATCAGAGATTGGTAGCATGTCTAACCCAGGTGCCAAGATCATCTTGGCAAAATGGGTTGGACCTACCTGGTCGTGGAAGTGCCCAATCTCGAGAGGCATGCCCTCAGCCTCTTGGCGCCGCTGCCCTCACCACCATCATTGGCCCTTTTGGAGCGCGACACTACCTGATGGCTCTAAAATATATCCATCTACGTCCATATTTAAATTGGATATTAATCATATTCTTGATGAAATATCCCTTTAAACCTTGCGCCTAATGCTAATATTCAGAGGGGTATGCAATCCTTTTTTATATTTTTCCTGCGAAGATAATATCGTTTAAAAGAGGGAGTCACTCATTAAATTCAAAGATACGAGATTTCTAACAACCAGAAGAAACCAGAAGCCATACAACGTAGGCATACGCTTTAACAACCAACTATACGGCTGAAGCAAAAATTCCGACCGTATAGCTCCGGTTGTAGTTGGCGTCGCCACCGTTAGGTCAAACATAACAACTTTCGTGAAGGGACCCCTATATAAAGAAGCCTCAGGTGACAAGAAAAGAACGCTCGCCTCACCCCGAAGAAGCCAGACCTCTGCCAAAAACCGCCTCCAGATCTCCAAACCCTTCTCCATCTCCATAGCATATACCACCACTTGTAATAGTAGATCTCTTCTCCGATTGGCGACATTGTAAGACTATTGCTATCAATCTTATGATTTTCATTACGATGTTTGTGATTGTTAATCTCATCTCTATGTATGTGTAATTCTTCTTGGGCTAAAGGCTTCGGCCTAGCCATGTAGCAATTGTGCATGCTATTTATCATAGATGAGATTGTGTATTAGTTTGTATGACATGATGATAATTGTATCCTCTTTTGCCTCAATCCAAGGACTTGTCACGTACCCAAGACCTCGAGAGTTGAACCAGGTATAATGAGTATGAGTGATGACTGATCTGCAGGTTGGGAATCCCAGTGACAGAAGGGATAGTACGGCTGTATGTGAGGAATTTGCTTGGGATTAACGGTGACATCACTATGCATATCATTAGTTCTCTTTCTTCTATGGATGAGACTAGTAGGTTTTTGCTATAAGCGGTTGCAGAGGCAATAGCAATTATGGATGCACTGCCCACATATAATTTATCTTTCTCTAACAAGTACATGCATAGTTTATTTCTATCTTTTATTTCCATCAGATGTTTTGCACAGCTACAGGTGAAACCGAATGCCCTAGTCCCTCTCTTTCCATTATTGACAACAAAAAGACGCAAGCTATTGGTCCGGTAAAAACATAAAAGGAATTCTAAAACTCTCGAAGGTCCGTTAAAGTAACTTCACTACGCATTCTCTTCCCAAGGATTCGATAACCTAGATCTACTAGGGAAAAAGAAGCTACACTACATCCGTAATCCGGATCAAAGGTATTGATGGGTTCGTAGCATGGAAAACAAAAAATTTCTACCGCAAGAACGAAACCCAGATCTTAATCTAGATAAAAGCCAAGATCTAATCTATTAGACATGAGCAACGAGATAGATATGAACTAACCCTCGTAGATCCGAAAGCGTTAACGAGATTAGATCTCGTGGTTGATGTAGTCGATCACTTGCCGATCTCAAGATCGTGTGGACGATCCTTCCGGCGTCGCGTTCCGGCAGCGCTCCCGCAGTCGGTCAAGTTGACGATCCTTCCGGCGCCGCGTTTCGGCAGCGCTACCGCAGTCGGTCACACGTGCGGAGTCGAAGCAGACCTTCCTCTCCCCGTTCCAGCGAGCAGCGGAGGTAGTAGATCTTCTCCACGGAATCCCAGCAGCACGACGGTGTAGTGGTGGTGGTGGAGTAGAGAATTCTGCAGGGCTTCGCCTATGCCTGTGCAGAAGAAAGGAGGAGGAGAGAGGCGGCGGAGATTGGGAGTTATGGGAGAGGTCCAAGAGGGGGCGCCCCTGCCCTTCTATTTAAGGGGGGGAGGGTGCGCCTAGGGAGCGGGAGTCCTTGTAGGACTCCCCTCCTATGGCCGGTGGTGGGAAGGGGGGAGGAGTCCTCCTCCCCCACGAATCCGTGTCTTGCCCCACCAGGACTCCTTTGATCCTTTCTTGGTTTTCAAGCAAACTCCAAGAAATCCTCTAGAACCTTCCAGAACATTCCGAAACCCTCTAGAATCTCCATACAAATACTCCGGAACATTTCCTAACTTAGAAAATGATCCCCAATATATGAATCTTATTCTCCGGACCATTCCGGATCTCCTCGTGATGTCCCGGATTCATTCCGAGACTCCGAACAACATTCGGTCTCCAACGCACATTCCATATCTACTTAAAACAACTTCGAACCTTAAGTGTGTCACCCTACGGTTCGTGAATATGTAGACATGATAGAGACATATCTCCTATCAATAACCATCAGCGGGACCTGGAGATCCATAATGGCTCCCACATACTCAACGATGACTTTGTGATCGATTGAACCATTTACATACTAAACCAATTCCCTTTGTCTCGCGATACTATACTTATCCGAGGTTTGATCGTCGGTATCTCCATACCTAGTTCTACCTCGTTACTGATAAGTACTCTTTACTCGTTCCGTGATATGTCATCCCTTGTGACCTAGTCACATGCTTGCAAGCTAACTAGATGACATTCCACCGAGAGGGCCCAGAGCATATCTATCTGTCATATGGATGGACAAATCCCAATCTTGTTCCACGCTTCAACACATACTTTCAGAATACCCAATGACACCTTTATGACCACCCAGTTACGAAGCGGTGTTTGATGTCATCAAAGTACCCATCCGGTGATGGTGATTAACACAACCTCATGGTCGAAGGATTAGGTTACTATGCTTTTAAAATCTTACAGCAATACGAACTTAATGACTTGATCTTATGCTACGCTTACTATGGGTGTGTGTCCATTACATCATTCTCCTAATGATATAACCTTGTTATTAATCACATCCTTATGTCCATGATCAGGAAACCATGATCATCAATCAATCAACAAGCTAGTTTAACAAGAGGCTTACTAGGGACTCTTTTATGTTTACAAAACACACAAGTATTAGTGTTTCCTAATAATACAATTATAGCATGGGATGTAAACATTTATCATAAACATAAAGATATAATAATAACCACTTTATTATTGCCTCTTGGGCATATCTCCAATAGGTATCACTACCCTCACCAGCATCCTTGGACTACGCTCCTCCATTGGTGGGGACAACACCTGCGATTAGCATCTTCGAGCACTGAAAAAAGAATCAACACATGTAAACACATACATTTTGGTGATCAGACATGAACAATCAACATGGCCTCATATGCAATCACACAGATGTAAAGGGATTCTCCTCATGAGCAACATAAATGAAAAATGAATTTGGTTAGCACACAAGTTTGTTCATAAAGAGGATCCCCTTGCATTTCATTGTGCTACTTAGTAATCATCAGCCGAAGGAAAAAAACACAATGACCTAACCAATGCCCAACTTCAGAATAACTAGCACAAACAAGATAGAGCTGGTGCTACAGGGATCCAGAGGAGGGATCCAGAGGAGGTGCACAACCAATTTTGTTGTGCATACCATCCTGTTCCTATAGCACTTGCTCTATAAATGAATTGTACTAAGTGTTATTACAAGCTGGGTTCACAACATTTACAACATTTGCATCATAGTTCACAACATTTACATCATGAAGCGATGATCCTACCGAACCAAGTTCCATCAGCTTGAATAGATGGCAGAACCAGGTTCGAAAGGATTATCGCCTCTATTTCCTTATGGTGCGCATGTAATCATCGGCAGTCGCATAAATGAACAACTATGTTTTGTGCCTCATATTAGGCATTATGTGTCCAAGATCAATTATAACATGCATGCTATGAAGCAACTTATTAGGATCTTGACCATAGAATGCAAAGTAATAATCGGCCTATAAGAAGAACATGAACAGTGAAATAATCCCCAATTTTCACTGTTTGCGAAACCCTAAACCCAAAAATCTGCATACATCTAACCACTAACAAACACAGATGGAACCAATGTATCGATAGATCTAGTGCTTACAAAGGCACACTAAGGAAAACAAAGACCCTAACTTATCAAATCGACCAAAATTAGCACAAATCGGTAAAAATCTACCACGTGCATGTCAATCATACTCGGAGTATCAGATGGTAATAGATAGATCTGCGCTGCTAAAGGCTTAGAGAGTTGGTGGTTCGAGGCCTTACCGCCACTTCTGCAGGTTTAGAGCTTCGGGTTTGCCGAGGAAGAAGAAGAAGCAGTTGCAGTCGCAGTAGCAGATCCCCTGTAGCCAAGAGAAGCGCAGTTCTCTCCTAGATCTACATCCGTCTGCTACCCTCGCGGTGGTCTTCGATCTTCTGGCGGGAGAGGAACCGCCGACGGTGAGGTAGGAGGACAGAGCGGTTGTGAATGGGGAGAGTGAAAGTGGTGAGCGAGGGGTGAGGGGATTTATGATGCGTGTCTCCCGATTTCTCCCCGCGTGCAGCCGCGTGCCGCCTCTTATCTCCCCAGGGTTGTCCGCGTAAAAACACCCGATTTTAGCGTTTCTAGCGGGCCAAGTTTTCAGGTGCTTTAAAATCCGTGCGTTTCTCCAAACGGACTTATTTATGCCGCCAGGTGCGGCCTTCCGCCGGTTCAACTAGCAAAAACGTGAAATTTAGGTCTGAGCGTCTTTTGTACTTGAGTACGATCTCAACAGGGCTGGGCATAAAACCCGAGAACCGAATAACCGACCCAAGAAGACTTAGACCGAATCCGATATAACCGAAACCAATCCCTCGGTACCTAACTCGGTTAGCAGATCTGACAAACCGAAATTATATCGGTGATATCGGTGCCTAGCCTCGGTGCCCCGAACTGACCGATGAACCGGACCCCATCCCATCAACCCCTTACCTGCAGACGATGTGGCTGCGTTGACTCTCCTTCTCCCCTCTAAATCAGCGATTCCCTTCCAAATCCCTCCTCCAGAAATCGTGGTGCTGACAGCTGAGTTATTTCTCTCTTCAATTCTTGCACGGGCGTGATCTTCGGCTTCCAAATTGATCTTTGCCTCCCCAGTTCCTTATATAAGGGCCGGATCCCATCCAGCGCCGATGCATCTGTTCACCGCTCCACTCGCCCCAATACCTAGCCACGGCCGCCGGCGATGGCGCTGTTCGACGGAACGAAGACGTCCGCAGCGAGCGCTGCTGCTACTGCTAGGCTACAAGCTCCCAGGTTCGTGCTACCTTCTTTGTAAATTGAATGTTGGCGAATACTGAATAGTGATGTCGGTATGGGGATTGTTTATAGTTGGGCATTACAAATCGATTCAGTACTGGACTGATTGAGCCCTGCTGCTACTGCTAGGCTGCAAGCTCCCAGGTTCGTGCTACCTTCTTTGTAAATTGAATGTTGGTGAATACTACTGAATAGTGATGTCCCGATGGGGATTGTTTATGGTTGGGCATTTACAAATCGATTCATTACTAGATTGATTGAGCCCTGCTGCTACTTCTAGGCTGCAAGCTCCCAGGAAGCAGTGAATATTTGTATACATATACATACATTATATATAGTAAAATCTCGATGATGGTGCCAATGACCAATATAAAATCTCTGATATGGGTGGACTACTGAATATGATTGCTACGGTAATAGAGATTAAGATTGCTTTCTACTACGTAGGACATAGCTGCAATTTTTTGTACAAACTCCAACAGATATGGGAAAACTACTGAATTTGATTGCACTTGCGTGATACCAAACTAGTCCTCCTTAATATAAAGTGGCACCACCTCAAGCTTCACTGTCTTATAAAGCAACCAGTACATGACATTTTAACTTTCTTTTAGAGATGAAAGTACTCGTGTACGGTGGTATGCCAAGCCCCAAGCAAACCCCAACGTTTTGAGTGTACAGAGATATTGAAGCTTACATGTGATTTGCAGTCCATTGTAGCTTTGTATACTGGATTCGTGTTTGTATTTGGATTAGTTTGTCTATTGCAATTTGCTATTTACGATAATTGGCTCAATAATTTGTCTGAATACTTATCGATTGCCATGTCCCTTCTTATTTATATGGCGTACAACACGGAGAACAAGGAGAACAAAGCTAGAAAGCCTACTTAAAATTTGGTGAGCTTGCTCTTTCGAGTTATAAACTTGTAACGATTCATCTCTAGTTGTCCATGTATGATCATCTTTATTATTCAGTCTGTGATATGGAATTGTTGGTTGCAGTTTTGAGTGGTTGGTTATTGAAGACTGAATAGGAAGGCATGAAGGAATAAAGTTTGAAGGGTAGAAGATGGATGAATGGGTGGATGCGTCCCAGGCTGCCAGCGCTACTGCTCCTTCTGCAGCTCCTATTTTATTTTGTCATGTGATTCCTGAGAGTTTAGTGTCATGTGCCGTCAAACTTGGTGATTGTTATGTCCTAGACTTGTCATGTGTGATTCTATGTTCTAAAATACTGCTGCATGCTGTTTTATAATTTTGAGTGCTATGATTATGTCCGACTTGTGTGAGATATGCTTCCCATTAATTTTCGCACTTGTGTGCTGTTATTTATTCTTAAGAAACGATGGTAACAGAGGAAATTGTCTACTTTTTGTGCGGAGTCGACGTAAAACTTAGTATTAATAGTGTCTGAAGTTGCTAACAGGGCCTTGACAGCTCAGCCCAAAGGAAAACGGTGGAAAATAGATTTAACAAACAATGTGATTCTGAGCATCTAGTCGAGCCCAGCCCAACAATAGATTTCGGTGTAGTTCGGTCCACACCGAAGACCGAACCGAGGAACTGAGGAACCGATTAGTTCGGTCCACACCGAAGACCGAACCGAGGAACTGAGGAACCGATCGCTCGGTTACCAGAATCCAAAGTGGACTGAACGGTGCATATTTTTCAAAGACCGAATTCTATCGATCACCGAAGTACCAAGATGTTCGGTTCGGTGGAACCGAACGCCCACTCCTAACTCAACGCGCGCGAAAAAGTTAAGTTTTCTTGCTGCTCCAAACAACGATGTAGTACTTCATACCAAAAATAGAATAAAACAAATCGGTCGAATCAAATTAGAGACATCAGATCAAAAACAGCTATGCGACGGCCCCTACAAGCATACAAGTTTGGGAAGTGCCGTAAGCAAAAAACCACCGTTAACCAAATCGCTCCAAACAAATATTTAAAAAATACTTGTATTTCATGTGAGGATTTTTGAAATATTTATACTTTATTTTTCCGGATTTGCTAAAAATTAGGCGTCTGATTTTTAGTTACGTCTCGGTCACCGTTTCCATAGTTGGATCCGTGTGCTTTACGATCTGTTCAACTGATGTCTGGTCTGTTTTGGTTTGTGTTTTTGCCACGGGATCGCGGGCTTATTTTGTCTATGCGGGAATGATAGTTGGCGCCGCCTGAAGAAATAGCTTGTTGGGCTGGCCTGTGTTTTACCCATGAATCCACGAGCACTGTTTGAACTGCGAAAGCCAGTTTATTGCTGGGCACGTACGTTGTTTCTGAAATCTTAGTACCATCAGGTTTTCCTAGTTCGGTTCTCCTCGTGGTTTTTCTTTTTCGTTTTTCTTTTCTTTTTTTATTTTCCGTTTTTTTCTTTTTTTCTAGTATTTTCTATTTTTCTTTTCTTTTCATGTATTTTTATTTCATCCTTTTATTCTTTTTCTTTTCTATTCTATTTCCTTTTCTTTCATTTTCATCTTTTTTCTTTTATGTTTTTATTGAAAATTGTTTTAAATATAGTTTTAAAAAATTATTCACCGATTACATCCCCTCTATTTGCCAATAGCTTCCACCTTCCTCTTTTTCATTTCATGTTAGTTCGAGCCAATAGATTCCATAGAGGGGTCGGTTATAGCTGTAGTAGCCTTTCATTAGGTCCTTTTGATAGACTTTCTGTAGCTCAGTATTGCTAGTCGTTGACGCCCGCAACTGTATTTACAACTATTTGTGAAAAGTGATAGAGCCGTCTCGCTATGACTCAAAGATGGTAAAAACGCTAATAGATGGGCCACAAAAGGTAGAGGAGATGGGGTAAGAAGAGTACACAATTTTGTTCATGATTTTGATAAAGTGTTCATTATATTTAAAGTTTTGTTTGTTATTTTAAAGTTTTCTTCATGATTTTTGAAAATCGGTTCATGGTTTTTGAATAAGTTGTGTATGGTTTTTGATGATTTTTTCATAACATTGAAAAGTTGTTCATGATTTTTAAATATTGGTTCATGTTTATAAAAACTTGTTCACTCATTCTTGGAAATTTTGTTTATGATTTTGAAAAAAATCATGGCGTTGAAAATATGTTCACGATTTTTTTTTAATTTTGGCTCACAGAAAAATTATTCATGATGTTAAGCAACTTTTCTCACAATTGCCTTTCTGTGACTTAAGCAAGTTGCAACTTGCTCGCAACTGGCCCCTTTACCTGACTTTTTAGTCAATTGCAACTTTCTCGCAAACCGTCGGTGAATTAATCCACTTGTAACTTGCTCGCAACTTACCCCTCTAGCTGAGTTTTAGTCAAGTAAAATTTGCTCGCAACTAACTCCTCTATCCGACTTTTTAGTCAGTTGCAACTTGCTCGCAACTGACCCCTGTGTGAATTAAGCTAGTTGCATGTATGTGAATAGTTAGTTGCAACTAGCTTGCAACTGTCCCCCAATAAATCGAGGCAGTTGCAGTTTGCTCGCGACTAACCCTTCTATCAGACTTTTTTGAAAATTGCAACTTGCTCGTAATTGACCCTCTGTAATGCCAATTGCAACTTGCTTCCAACTGACTCCTCTGTCCGACTTTTTAGTCAATTACAACTTAATTGTAACCGACCCGATATGAATGAAACCAGTTGTCCCTCTATAAATAGTCAGTTGTAGCTAGCTCGCAACTGACCCCCTATGAATTGAGCCAGTTACAACTTGCTCCGAACTAACCCCTCTATCCGACTTTATAGTCAATTGCAACTTGCTTGTAACTAACTCTTTTGTGAATGCTAGTTGCAACTTGCTTGCATTGACTCCTCTATCCGACTTTTTATTCAATTGCAACTTGCTTGCAACCGTCCCTTCTGTGAATTAAGACAGTTACAACCGGACCGCAGCTGACCTTTATATCTGACTTTTAGCCATTTGCATCTTTCTCGCAATGTAATTTCTGTGACTTTTTGCAACTTGCTTGTAACTTCTGTAAATCGAGCCAGTTGCAACTTGCTTGTAACTGACCCCTCTGTGAATTAAAGGCAGTTTTGCAACTTGCTCGCAAATGATTCTTCTATCTGACATTTTAGCAAATTACAACTTGTTCGCAAGTGGTCAGTTGCCACTTGCTCGCAACTAGCCACCTTTTAGGTAATTGTCACTTGCTCGCATCTGACCTCTATGAATCAGGCCAGTTGCAACTAGCTCGCAATTGATCCATTTATCTGACTTTTAGTCATTTGCAACTTCTTCGCAACTGATCCCTCTATACGGTTTTTAGTCAATTGCGACAAGCTCGCAACTGACCCTCTATCTGACTTTTAGTCAATTGCAATTGACCCTAGATATCGCAATTGGCCCCTTTGTGAATTAAAGTAACTTGCTACTTACTTGCAAATGGCCCCTCTATTTGACTTTTTTTCAATTGTTACTTGCTCACGTGAATCAAGCCAATTGCTACTGGCTTGCAACTGACACTTGTTTGCTCGATGACCCTTGTGAATCAAGCCAATTACAACCGGCTCGCAACTGACCTCTGTATCTGACTTTTTAGTAATTTGCATCTTTCTCGCAATTGAATTTCTATGACTTTTTGCAACTTAACTTAAGTGAATCGATTCAATTGCAACTTGCTCGCAACCGATCCCTCGGTGGATTAAATGCAGTTTGCATCTTGCTCACAAATGATCCCTCTATCTGACTTTTTAGTCAATTACAACTTGCTCACAACCGGCTCGTTGGAACTTGCTCGCAACTGACCACTTTTTAGTTAATTGCAACTTGCTCGCATCTGACCCCTTTGTGAAAATAAGGAAGTCACTACTTACTTGCAAATGACCCCTCTATTTGACTTTTTGTCAATTGTAACTTGCTCACTGACATGAATCAAGCCAATTACTACTAGCTTGCAACTGACACTTGCGGGCTCGCTGACATGAATCAAGCCAGTTACAATCGGCTCGCAAGTGACCTATGTATCTGACTTTTATTTGCGTTGTTCTTGCAATTGAATTTCTGTGACTTTTGCAACTTGTTTATAAGTTCTGTGAATCGAGCCAGTTGCAACTGGCTCATAACTGACCCTGTGAATTAAAAGCAGTAACAACTTGCTCGCAACCGATCCCTCTATCTGACTTTTTAGTCAGTTGCAACTGACCTCTCTGTGAATTAAAGCCAATTGCAACTTACTTGCAACTGACCTTTTATCTCGTGAAACAAAATCGCAAATTGCATGTAAAGTTAAGCTAGTTTCAACTTTGCTTGCAATTCACATTCTATCAAACCATTTTGCAACTTAACCTTTTCTAACTTAAGACATTTATGCAATTTTTCTTGCAATTGAGCCTCCATCGAAACAATTTTTACATTTTTATATAATTTTTGCAAATAATCCTGGGTGAATAAGATGTTTAAAAAAGACTTTTCCATGTATTTTTAATTATATTTACTATGTTTTGCACATAAGCAGTCATTTTTTTGTTTTTTATCCCCATATTGTGGAAATACATTTTAGCACGGAGATAAGTTTTAGGTGTCGGAACGTATATTAGGAGCGCTGTTTTTTAGGCAAAATGTCTACTTAAGCTACGTGTCCACTTAAACTATGTCTACTTTTTTAAAAGTGACGTGGGAGGAGAGATGGTGATGGAGGCACAAGAGAAGAAAGGAGTGACACAGAAACCAGAGCAGGAAGAGGACGTGATGGGCGCGACAGCGTCGACCACCACGGGCATAGCTTTGCCAACCGCCATGGACACGGTGGCGTTGGCCGCGACGGGCCAAGCTGCGGCGACGTTAGTGAACTTTTTTCTAATGTCCATTTCCTCTATTGGGATCCTTAATTACTAGTGTTTTCGGTGCTTAATTAGAAGTGTTGTTGACCTGATTTTTTTTGTTCAGAACAAGCAACCAGTGAACTTGATTAGAAATGGGTGAGGACGTGAGTTCGGATGCGAGCTATGAGACATGCCATTTTATTGCTTGTTTTTGAATTTAGCACCATAACTACAAACTGTATGAATATTTGTCTTTTCTTCATGGATTTTATTCATACAGAACATGACTCTGCTCTGCAGTTTTTTGACTCTGCTAGCAAGATTTATTCATAGGGAGACAGAGTTGTTGGGGTTTGGGGCTGTTCTGGATGCTTGCATCGAGTATAAGAAAAAAACCCAAATCCTACAAGACAAGTACAAGACAAAAACCCAACATAACGAGTACAACCAAACTATAAGAAAAATGCCCAACGAAATATTAAGGCAAACGGGCAGTCAGGACGGTAGCTGGGTTGGGATTGATTTAGCTGTGAGCGACGTGAGGTGACGATTGTCGCCTGAGACATAGCCACGCCCTTATTTTTTAACAAGAAGTATTTCTACTTTATAACTTTCAGAGTAGGTGATTTCGCAAAAGAAAAACTTAAACTTTCAGAGTAGGTAAAAAGACAAAATACTGTATAATAATGCAGATCAATTTAAGTTCTCGCCGAAAAATATAACATGCGTTGAGATTTGAGAAAATCATTTCCACGTCGACGCAGAGGATGAGAGGAATATAACTTGCTCAGCTCAGTAACAAAAAACAAAATCTCTCGCTACTCCTTGTACAAGTCAGCAAAGCCGGGCCGTGTCCAGGCTCCAGACCCCAGAGCCCACACGCAGGCACGCCCACTTCAGACTCACTCACAGCCTCTAGCTGTCTCGCCGCCTTTGCGCACCGCAGCCGCGCTCGCCTCCTGCTGTCGCCGCTCCGCCTCTGACGAAATCTTAGTACCATCAGGTTTTCCTAGTTCGGTTCTCCTCATGGTTTTTCTTTTTCCTTTTTTTTTCCGTTTTTCTTTTTCCTTTTTCTTTTTCCTTTTCCTTCTAGTATTTTCTATTTTTCTTTTCTTTTCATGTATTTTATTTCATCCTTTTATTCTTTTTCTTTTCTATTCTATTTCCTTTTGTTTCATTTTCATCTTTTTTCTTTTATGTTTTTATTGAAAATTGTTTTAAATATAGTTTTGAAAAATTGTTCACCGATTACATCCCCCTCTATTTGCCAATAGCTTTCACCTTCCTCGTTTTCATTTCATGTTGGTTCAACCGAGCTAATAGATTCCATAGAGGGGTCGGTTATAGCTGTAGTAGTCTTTCATTAGGTCCTTTTGATAGACTTTCTATAGCTCAGTATTGCTGGCCGTTGACGCCCGCAACTGTATTTACAACTACTTGTGAAAAGCGATGGAGCCATCTCGCTATGACTCAAAGATGGTAAAAACGCTAATAGATGGGCCACAAAAGGTAGAGGAGATGGGGTAAGAAGAGTACACAATTTTGTTCATGATTTTGATAAAGTGTTCATTATATTTAAAGTTTGGTTCATAATTTTAAAGTTTTCTTCATGATTTTTGAAAATTGGTTCATGGTTTTTGAATAAGTTGTGTATGGGTTTTGATGATTTTTTCATTACATTGAAAAGTTCTTCATGATTTTTAAATATTGGTTCATGTTTATAAAAAACTTGTTCACTGATTCTTGGAAATTTTGTTTATGATTTTGAGAAAAATCATGGCGTTGAAAATATGTTCACGATTTTATTTTAATTTTGGCTCACGGGAAAATTATTCATGACGTTAAGCAACTTTTCTCACAATTGCCTCTCTGTGACTTAAGCAAGTTGCAACTTGCTCGCAACTGCCTCTGTATCTGACTTTTTAGTTAATTGCAACTTTGTCGCAAACCGTCGGTGAATTAATCCACTTGTAACTTGCTCGCAACTTACCCCTCTAGCTGAGTTTTAGTCAAGTAAAACTTGCTCGCAACTAACTCCTCTATCCAACTTTTTAGTCAGTTGCAACTTGCTCGCAACTGACCCCTGTGTGAATTAAACCAGTTGCCTATATGTGAATAGTTGGTTGCAACTAGCTTGCAAATGTCCCTCTATGAATCGAGGCAGTTGCAGTTTGCTCGCGACTAACCCCTCTATCAGACTTTTTTGTCAATTGCAACTTGCTTGTAATTGACCCTCTGTAAATGCCAATTGCAACTTGCTTGCAACTAACTCCTCTGTCCAACTTTTTAGTCAATTACAACTTACTTGTAACCGACCCGAATATGAATGAAGCCAGTTTTCCCTCTATAAATAGTCAGTTGCAGCTAGCTCGCAACTGACCCCCTATGAATTGAGCCGGTTACAACTTGCTCCGAACTAACCCCTCTATCCGACTTTATAGTCAATTGCAACTTGCTTGTAACTAACTCTTTTGTGAATGCTAGTTGCAACTTGCTTGCAACTGACTCCTCTATCCGAATTTTTATTCAATTGCAACTAGCTTGCAACCGTCCCCTCTGTGAATTAAGACAGTTACAACCGGACCGCAACTGACCTCTATATCTGACTTTTAGCCATTTGCATCTTTCTCGCAATTGGATTTCTGTGACTTTTTGCAACTTGCTTGTAACTTCTGTAAATCGAGCCAGTTACAACTTGCTTGTAACTGACCCCTCTGTGAATTAAAGGCAATTTTGCAACTTGCTCGAAAATGATTCCTCTATCTGACATTTTAGCAAATTACAACTTGCTCGCAAGTGGTCAGTTGCCACTTGCTCGCAACTGGCCACTTTTTAGCCAATTGCCACTTGCTCGCATCTGATCTCTATGAATCAGGCCAGTTGCAACTAGCTCGCAACTGACCCATTTATCTAACTTTTAGCCATTTGCAACTTGTTCGCACCCCTCTATACGGTTTTTAGTCAATTGCAACATGCTCACAACTGACCCTCTATGCGAGTTTTAGTCAATTGCAATTGACCCTAGATATCGCAATTGGCCCCTTTGTGAATTAAAGTAACTTGCTACTTACTTGCAAATGGCCCCTCTATTTGACTTTTTTCAATTGTTACTTGCTCACATGAATCAAGCCAATTGCTACTGGCTTACAACTGACACTTGTTTGCTCGATGACCCTTGTGAATCAAGCCAATTACAACCGGCTCGCAACTGACCTCTGTATCTGACTTTTTAGTAATTTGCATCTTTCTCGCAATTGAATTTCTATGACTTTTTGCAACTTAACTTAAGTGAATCGATTCAATTGCAACTTGCTCGCAACCGATCCCTCGGTGAATTAAATGCAGTTTGCATCTTGCTCACAAATGATCCCTCTATCTGAATTTTTAGTCAACTACAACTTGCTCACAACCGGCTCGTTGGAACTTGCTCGCAATTGACCATTTTTAGTTAATTGCAACTTGCTCGCATCTGACCCCTTTGTGAAAATAAGGAAGTCACTACTTACTTACAAATGACCCCTCTATTTGACTTTTTGTCAATTGTAACTTGCTCACTGACATGAATCAAGCCAATTACTACTAGCTTGCAACTGACACTTGCTGGCTCGCTGACCCCTGTGAATCAAGCCAGTTACAATCGGCTCGCAAGTGACCTATGTATCTGACTTTTATTTGTGTCGTTCTTGCAAAATAATTTCCGTGACTTTTGCAACTTGTTTATAAGTTCTGTGAATCGAGCCAGTTGCAACTGGCTCATAACTGACCCTGTGAATTAAAGGCAGTTGCAACTTGCTCGCAACCGATCCCTCTATCTGACTTTTTAGTCAGTTGCAACTGACCCCTCTGTGAATTAAAGCCAGTTGCAACTTACTCGCAACTGACCTTCTATCTCGCGAAACAAAATCGCAAATTGCATGTAAGTTAAGCTAGTTACAACTTTGCTTGCAATTCACATTCTGTCAAACCATTTTGCAACTTAACCTTTTCTAACTTAAGACATTTATGCAATTTTGCTTGCAATTGAGCCTCCATCGAAACAATTTTTACATTTTTTTACATAATTTTTGCAAATAATTCTGGGTGAATAAGATGTTTAAAAAAGACTTTTCCATGTATTTTTAATTATGTTTACTATGTTTTGCACATAAGCAGTCATTAATTTTTTTGTTTTGTTTTTTATCCCCATATTGTGGAAATACATTTTAGCATGGAGATAAGTTTTAGGTGTCAGAGTATATTAGGAGCGCTGTTTTTTAGGCAAAATGTCCACTTAAGCTACGTGTCCACTTAAACTATGCCTACTTTTTCAAAAGTGACGTGGGAGGGGAGATGGCGATGGAGGCACAAGAGAAGAAATGAGGGACACATAAACCAGAGGAGG
The DNA here is from genome assembly GCA_910589775.1 of Avena eriantha. NCBI lineage: Eukaryota > Viridiplantae > Streptophyta > Magnoliopsida > Poales > Poaceae > Avena > Avena eriantha. The sequence goes on along the minus strand of OU342740.1, from coordinate 522,244,484 downwards.
AAGAGGACGTGATGCGCGGCAGCGTCGACCACCACAGGCATAGCTTTGCCAACCGCCATGGACGCGGTGGCGTTGGCCGCGACGGGCCAAGCTGCGGCGACGATAGTGAACTTTTTTCTAATGTCCATTTCCTCTATTGGGATCCTTAAGTACTAGTGTTTTCGGTGCTTAATTAGCAGTGTTGTTGACCTGATTTTTTTTGTTCAGAACAAGCAACCAGTGAACTTGATTAGAAATGGGTGAGGACGTGAGTTCAGATGCGAGCTATGAGACATGCCATTTTATTTCTTCTTTTTGAATTTAGCACGATAACTACAAACTGTATGAATATTTGTCTTTTCTTCATGGATTTTATTCATACAGAACATGACTCTGCTCTGCAGTTTTTTGACTCTGCTAGCAAGATTTATTCATAGGGAGACAAAGTTGTTAGGGTTTGGGGCTGTTCTGGATGTTTCCATCGAGTATAAGAAAAAAGCCCAATCCTACAAGACAAAAACCCAACATAACGAGTACAACCAAACTACAAGAAAAATGCCAACGAAATATTAAGGCAAACGGGCAGTCGGGACGGTAGCTGGGTTGGGATTGATTTAGCTGTGAGCGACGTGAGGTGAGGACTGTCGTCTGAGACATAGCCACGCCCTTATTTTTTTAACAAGAAGTATTTTTACTTTATAACTTTCAGAGTAGGTGATTTCGAAAAAAAAAACTTAAACTTTCAGAGTAGGTGAAAAGACAAAATACTGTATAATAATACAGATCAATTTAAGTTCTCACCGAAAAATATAACATGCGTTGAGATTTGAGAAAATCATTTCCACGTCGAGGATGAGAGGAATGTAACTTGCTCAGCTCAGTAACAAAAAACAAAATCTCTCGCTGCTCCTTGTACCAAAGCAAAGCCGGGCCGTGTCCAGGCTCCAGACCCCAGAGCCCACACGCAGGCACGCCCACTTCACACTTCAGACTCACTCACGGCCTCTAGCTGTCTCGCCGCCTTCGCGCACCGCAGCCGCGCTCGCCTCCTGCTATCGCCGCTCCGCCTCTGACGGAACCGCATTCCCGGACCTAGTCAGGAGGGGGCGAGGAGCCGCCGAGTAGAGGAGCAGGGGGAGGCGAGCGAGCGAGCGAAATGGACAAGGAGGAGATGGAGCAGGAGGAGGAGGAGGTTGCCGAGACGGGGATCGACTCCCAGGTGCGTATCGACTCGATCATCCGAGTTCCTCGCTTTCATCGCCTTGTATCGAGTGTTTTGTTCTCGCTGAAACCCGCAGCAGTTATCGCCTCCCCCGACCGAATCGTGTTGTGGGAAACCCCAAATTCGTGCAATGCCGTGCCCTAATTTGGAGTGTAGCCGGAGTTAACGGTGGTTTTTGCCTACGGCACTTCCCAAACTTATATGCTTGTAGCGGCGGTCGCATAACTGCTTTTGATATGATGCCATATGCCAGCACTCTGATTTGGTTCGACTGATTTGGTTTATCTAATTTTGGTATGAAGGACGTGAACCCATGCATCTAAACCTCATGCAGTTAAGCGTGTTATGTTAACAGAACATGCCTTTTAGCTTATGGATTGTTTTCAGGACTCGAGGTACGGGACCTTATTCATAATTGAGATGGTTGTTGCTTGGCGGCCTTACGCCGTTTTATAGATTTGGCTTGTTTCAGTTCTCTAACAGGATATCATGTCCATTTGATGAGCCTTTCAGTAGAACAATAGATTAAGGAATGATGGAGACCTCACTGGACGAATCATGGTGAAAGTTTGCTTCAGAACCTTTAAAAAAAAAAATTGTGTGCATGTTGTGGACACTAGAAAGCTATTCTGAAGCAAGGCTGTGTACCCCTTTAGCCAACCTGTGGAAGCAGAGCATGTAAAGGCCGAGGGTTAATTTTCTTATGATAGGATGAAGTGTTTATGCTGCTTCATTACTGGGAACTCTTGTTCTGCAATTTGATGGGGTTAGATACTGTTTTTGTATTCGGTAGGATGACTTTTTGCGTAAAAGCTAAAAGGGACCTTAGTATACTTTAGATTACAAACTTTGTTGTTTGTTATGTCACCACGCCCACCAATCTGAGCCTGATTTGACAAATGTGCTAAAGTGTGACTTGATTTGATCAGTCTATCAAGCAGGTGGAGTTGTGCATTCTTGTAGAAGAAAATCTCTTGTTTTATGCATTATTCGGCAATGTTTGTTCTGATTGTTGAAGTGCTTCTACACACCCGAGCACTGAAGAAAAAGCTAAGCGCACACACACACACAAAAAAAAAACCAAATGATTGTTCGACTAGACCATTTGTATGTACGTATTTGCAGGAGTGATAAAATGATTTGTATCACAAGGTTGAGCAAGGTTATATGTTTATTACTGTCCATGAATTATTCTGAATAGGCATCTTGCCTTACTGGAGAGTTAAACACTGCTGCTGACTGAATCATACTCCCTCGCTCTGTCTCATAATATAAAATGTTATCACAACCAATATGTGAGTGTATTGGTTGTAGTAACATACTAACATCTTATATTATGGGACGGAGGGAGTATTTCTTAAATGTAAAGCAATTCAGAGGAGTGTGGTGTGTCCACCCCTAAAGTTCTTAAGCTTCTTTTCATATTTTTCAAGGATAAGGCATCAAGATTTTAGTATAAGTAATATTTCTATATTGAAAACCATTTTTCTACTCCCTCTGGTCCATATTAATGGCCTCAACTTTGTCTAGATACGAATGCATCTAGTCTAAATACTTAACTAGGTACATATGAATCTAGATAAAGCCGAGGCCATTAATATGGACCGGAGGGAGTAAAGAGAATGGCATAATTTGAAACTTGTTAGGGACCTATCTTTTGTTTTGATATGCATGCACTGCACAACATGGAAGGCTTTGGATGGCTTAGTTTGGAGTTTCTGTAACTTTGTTCTTTCTTTAGTAGACTGTTTCAGTGTTTCATGAGTTCCTCTGTAGCCTGAACCGAAGTTTCTGTTTCACACTCAATGATCTATCAGATATGATTCTAGGACCGTGCTACAGGGCGGCGCCGCACGGATCGATCCCTGTGCGGCGGTTGTCCTCTCCTGCCCTACTGAAAAGCGGCCACGCGATCGGAGCGCGCAAGCCCACGTGACACATGCACAGCTAGCCCAAAAACTTTTCTATTGCTAAGCCTTCGCGGGTAACTGGACATGCAGCCTGTTGGTGGGCCCAGCCAGGCACCAACCCCCACCTGCCCAGTCTTCTCTTCTCCCTGCATATGCACTCAGCTACCCCGGCTTCTTCCTCCTCTAGCTAGAAGCAGATCTTCCGCCGGAAACCTTTAAAACAAAAACAAGACAGGCAAAAAATATTTAGATTATGTTTGATCCGCGCCTCAACAAAAAAGAAGTAGAAACACAGAATAAAAGATCAATAGCTATCTCCTTATTTTCACCATGTTCCATTACCAGTGAAAATTTATCAGAAAATTGGTATATCATCATCAACTAGAGAGATGTTCTGGGACAAACATGTAACTATGTTCTGGGGAGATAACATGTGCACAGGAAAAATAACAACAACTACACTCCAGCTACCAGATTACTCACTCACAGCTACCCGTTTAAATCACTAACAACTACTAGATTAATCACTATCAGCTGCACCGCACTTACCATCATGCGGCGGCATGCTAAGATTTCAGCTGACCACCAGTTTAAAACATTTCAGTTGCCAGTTTAAAGAACATTGTAGGTGCTAGTTTAAAAGCATTTAGTTTACAAATTAAAATCATTTAGTTGCCAGTTTAAAAACACATAATTGCCACATTACATAGAAGGAACATATTTTAGTACCTTTTGCAGGGTTCTCTGAAGGTGTTGTTCGTTGGTAGTATTGACACAGCTATTAGATTAGTCACTCACAGCTATCAGATTAATCACTCACAACTACCAGATTAATCACTAACAGGTACCAGATAAACACACAGCTGCCAAATTAATCACTAATAGCCACCATATTAATCACTCACGCCTACCAGATAAGTCGCTCATATTTGCCAGGTTTATATTGTCAAGACGTCCTATCCCCACCAACAACCTGACTACTCCCGCGGGCTCATTCGCGGCCTACTTGCCAAATTATCGGTACATGCATGAGCAGTATAGTTGATGAACTAGATCAACCATGGAGCAATTCATGACAACACACAAACACATATAATAGCTAGGACACCACCACAGCATCTCAATAATCACATAGTGCATGTGAAGGAGATTACCTACACATCACATAAGAGAGAGCGAGGGAGCGTCAATGCAGTAGTCGACGGAGGCCGCATCGGAGTCGAAGCAGGAGCCGGTATAGCCATAACCTACCACCGCACCACGGAGCGGGAGGCCACGGCGAACACAAGTTTTATAAGAAACGGCCACCAAGTTGTTTAAACCCAGATTCCCTAAACACAATTATGCTTCTTGTTTCGAGTTTGTACTGCCATCTTGCGAATATCATAGTTCCTACTAGCCGAATTCTTGTTGCCAAGATTCAATATACACCTACCAGATTCCCAACACCCAATTGCCAAATTGGCAGTGCCTAGTTGTCAACTACAGATTATTGAGACACAATTATCAGAGTGTTGTGATGCAAAATCTATCAAGGTTAACCATGACTGCCAGGTTTCAACAAAGCAATTGCTGGATTTAGATTATTGAGAAGCGGAGGGGTGGTGGTTGAACCTGGAGGAGAGGAAGATGACGACCTGGCTGACAAGGCTCGCCGCATGGTGCCGGGCACCGACTATCCCCATTGGCGAGCATGAGACAGCGTGACGGGCTCACACCATGACCTCATCGAACGGCGGCAGGGGCGGTCCAGCCCGGGCCCTCCCGCGTAGGCGCTCGTGGTTGCATCCTCACCGTGAGGATGCCTCCGGTGTGCTTGTTGTCGACGACCTCCTCACGCTCGTTGGTGGGGCGTCCCCGTACTACGGACAGAAGCCCTCTCCTCGAACTCGTCGATGGCGGCTTGCAAGGATCCCTCCCTGCGTCGCGCCTCCTCGAGCTCGATGGCAACGACATCCCAGCGCTAGGGACGGAAGTCTCCACGCGCTCGTCGGCGGCGGCCTGCGTGGAGCCCTCCCCGCGTCGCGCCTCCTCGAGCTCGTCGACGGCTTGCGAGGAGCCCTCCCTGGGTCGCGCCTCCTCGAGCTCGTTGGTGGGGCTTCCCCGCACTACGGACAAAAGCCCGCTCCACGAGCTCATCGGCGGCGGCTTGCGAGGAGCCCTCCCTGGCTCGCGCCTCCTCAAGCTCGACGGAAGCAGCGTCTTCGCGCTAGGGATGGAGTCCCTCTCCTTGTGCTCGTCAGCGGCGGCCTGCACGGAGCCCACCCTGCGTCGCTCCTCCTCTGCGAGTTTGTCAGTGACGAGACGCTTCTATGGTGGGGAATTTGAGAGAGAGAGCAGAGAATGAGCGGACAGGGAGAAACTAGCGAAGAGATAAGGCAGAAGGATATAACGATAAAGGTCTCAGCTGGGAGCGATGTCGTTTCACTAATCTTGAGACGCCGCCGCACGCGGAGCGAGCTGTGCGGCGCTTATTTGTATCTTTTCCCATGATTCTATCTGCACATGGTGCTTTAATAACTTGTCATAATAATAGTTGAGTAAATATAATGAACGCACCTTAATTAAGATTCGTGTACCAAATGACTTCCACAGCAGGCAAGTAATCAATGAAAATACAGATAGTGGGGAAAGCTTAGCTAACTTACTGCTGACTCTAGGTAGCACATCATTTAAACTTCGATGACCCATGATAAAACATGATTTAGCAGAAAGAACATGACTCACTTTCAATCTGAGATTTTTTGCGCAATTAGATTAGCAGGCTTAGCATTAGATTTATGTACATATAGCCTTTAGGATCTGGAAGCACGTAAGAATATTTAATCCTGAATTAGTATCATGTAGATTGAAGTTGAACACATTCAAAGCTACGGAAGCTTCTAAGTTTTGATTTACCTTAACTGTATTTGTTCCTCAGAATAAATTTGGTTCCCAACATATTTACCTTCTCTGTCTATAACTTAAAGCTTCTCCCATTTCACCATTAGAGATATTATGATTCAGCCCCAAAGATATTTTAGACGATGCATGTTTAATCTTGATTTCACTATCTGTCTGATGTAAATGAATCACATTGACAGTGCCATTTCTTGCGTCTGACCTGCAGAAAATTTAGGTACACACACTTATAAAGAGACGTGTAAATTTCAGTCCAGTTATATGTGACATCTACATAGAAGTAGCAAACTGCAGTGTAATTATTCACACATTCGTGCTATGCAATGTACTTACTGATGTTCATCTTATTGTATTGCAGGTCCATATGGCTTGTGTAATTCAAGGAAGCAGGTAAACTGTAGATGTGTATTTAATTTATTGAGATTGTTTTCATTATTTTACTAGACATGCTTCTTTAGGATAGTTTGTGTGGCAAGTAAACTTTTATCTTATTTACCATTGCACCAAATTTATAAATGCTAAATTTTTATTTTGTCGATTAGTAGCACATCTATCTATTTGTTGTATCAGTGGAAGATACAGTATGAGTTAACTGGTTATAATCCCTGCCACTTTCATGTGATATCAGGGTTGGAGTGGCATATTATGATTCAAATACTCGCCATCTTTTTGTATTGGAAATCTGGGAAGACAGCACTGGGGGATTTCCTCTGATTGACCTCGGTATGTTGTTTACATCAATAATATGGTATTGTTTCTATCTTTTGAAATCAAAGTTTCATGTTATGTACTATGTATTTATTTATATGGAAAAATTGTTTTGGTAGCAAAGCACTTCGACATTTTTCTAGTTTGAAGTAACTTCAACATGTAGAACAGTAAACAAAAGAGAACTGCATATCTGACTGTATTGCTTGATTTTGGATCAGTGAAGTGCCAAGCAAAACCAAGCACCATATATGCAAGTACAAAGACGGAAGAAGAACTTTTATCGGCTTTACAACGAAATGGTTTGAACTCCATTCACTTCTTCAATTGATATCTTAAGCTCTCGTTTTGATTGTTTTGCATGGAATCACACAGATAGTAATGATGAGGCCCCTGTTGTGAAGCTCATGAAAAGCTCAACATTCAGCTATGAGCAAGCCTGGCACAGGTTACTAGCTCTGTGTACTGTTTACCTGCTCACTAGACCAGGCATTCCTTTAATGAATTGAGAACTATCGTTTCTGCACCTTACAATATGCTCTACACGAATATCTTAAGATTAGTCAGATTTGGGTGATACTTATCTTCTTAATTGTTGGATATGTTTCCTCCTTTTTGAATATGTGCGTTGATCAACTATACCAAGATTCAGTCCAAACTTGATTACGATTTGAGCAATCGTATACAATGATGAGGGCTTTTCAACATAATTGTTTTGTCAGTGAAAAATCAGTTAGATGAACAACTGCAATTGAATGATTGTGGTTTAGATGTTGTAGAAGGCTGAGAAACTCATCCATGGAGGTGTTTGATAACTTATGACATGAATGATGCTCTCTTTTTTTCTGTTAAAATGGCAATCTTTGTGTAACTGGAAAGCTATTATTAGTACCTGGAAAGTTCACTGCAATTGGGCTAACTCTTTGTCCATCTCATGCATTTCCCTATTCTTCGACCTGATGAACTGGTGATGATCAATTATCTGTGTATTCCATGTCTAAACTACAGATTAATTCACTTGAAAGTTGCAGCAATGGATGATGGGTTAAGTGTGAAAGAGAGGATTTGCTTTGTAAGTGATCCAAGTGAGAACCTTACCACTACTGTTTTCTACCTATATGTTTACCTTCTCCATATGTTTTAAAAAGGCCAGTTGAAGCCTAGATAAACTCGTGTTCAGCGTCGTGTTTAAGACATTTTTTTTCTATTATTGTTTCATTCATTCTATATTGTATTTTCTTCTACCCCGCACTTTCTACAGTTAACAAGAAAATCGAGATTTTGGCATCCTAAAAAATCAAATATCTATACTTTGAGGACATATGATTAGAGATTAGTCCCTCTTTTGTTCATGGGTTCTTCTTGGTTTCGTTCATTTAATACAAATGTAAAGGACACATTTAATATTGTTTCTCTTTCTCAAGAATGGCAGTCCTCCTGACTGGTTACTTTTCTTTTCACAATATTGGTGAAAGTTTTATATGTTAGGGATCTGAAGGTGGGGTCAAAACAATTCCGCTCTATTTCACTATGCTGTTTGGTGATCATAGAACCGATTTTTTCTACCCAACATTACTGCATACTGGTCCAAACAGTTAGATTACTTTCATTTCCTTCGGGAATTCATATGATAGATCACATTCACTTCACCTCTTATGTGTATAACTGCAAATGCAGTCATATTTTGTTATACATCTCCATTGTCTATGCGTGAATAATCTACATCCTAAATTTGGCTCTACCAAAACATTGGTGTAGCCATTTTTATCTCTATTCGTGATAGAATCTTGGATTTTTGTTTCTTTTGAGGGAAGTTCGGTATTTTCTTGCCCTCGAAGCGAAGCAGGTACCTTGGATCTCGCAGATTATTTGTACTGATAGAAGTTTATTTTTTTCTACTTGTAAATTATGGGATTTACTTGTATAATATTTCTAGGTATTTTATGGATCTTTGCGTTCAGGACATGTTTATTTTCTTACTAAACCTGCAATATATCTGGATACCTATCCAATTTTTTGTGTTCCTTTTAAACTGATTCCCTTCAGTATATCCTCCAAATTAGGATTCCTATATTTGTCTCACATGAATAGCTGATAAACTCTAGTTAGCTGGTTTTGACCATTTATCTTGGTTCTCAAATATTGTTAACCATTTTTTCAGTGCATAGTGAAATGATTTTATGTTCTACTTTCAGCTTAATTCCATGATGGATCTTGGAAGTGATGTTCAAGTTTGTGCGGCTGGAGGTCTTCTTGCTATATTAGATAACGAGAGGCTTCTTGATACACTTGAGCAAATGGAAGGCGGAGCATCCATAGCGATTGATTCTGTGACACAGATATCATTTTATCCTTTGATCTATAATTTTATTAGACGAGCGTAACATGCTGTTGTGGTGAATTTTAAATTACATCTCCATCATGATACCTTATTTCAGACCCAACATATTTTTGGTTCATACTGTGGAACAAACGTAAACAATTTATGTAGCGTCACTGCCACGCTGGAAGCAACTTAGCAATTTATGTAGCTGAGCTGTAGGGTAACCTTATTTATACATATTGACAATTCGTTATATGGTTAGTTTGGCACTGTATACCTTGACATGCATTACAGAGACAGATTCCTGAAACTCGATGCAGCTGTTCATGAGGCACTACAGATTTTTCAAGTAGATAAGCACCCCAGTTACATGGGAATAGGAAGAGCCAAAGAAGGGTAAGAACCGAGAATCTTCGATCTACGTCTTGTACTCTTATCCTGCTTCCAGTTTTAATTGTAATAATAAACTGCAGGTTTTCAGTCTTTGGTATGCTGAACAAGGTAAATAAGCCTTTTGCTTTCCTTTGTGGCTTCGCCTATTTTCTGAAAGTTCACTGATTTGTCCTAGATGTAGTGTGTGACACCTATGGGAAGACGTCTCTTGAGGTCAGTTTCCTACCTTTGCTAGTCACTGAAATAAGAATAAATAGCATTTTCTTAAGTCGTAACTATATTATGCTTCATCTTAGGGCATGGCTCTTGCGTCCCATAATTGATATCGAGGTCATAAATAATCGGCTCAATACAGTATCCTTATTTTGGACAACACACCATCTTTCATCTCTTCCCACTCTCAGTGCCCAAGATGCCACCAGTTGGTCTTGTATTTCCTAGCAATTCTAGATTTCGTTTTTCCTTTGCTGTGAAGAAGTAATGTCTGTACTGCGTGGGACTTTGAAGTCTGTGAGAGATATTCCCCACATGCTCAAGGTGCTATTTAGTTTACTCTGCTCATGTATATTTTTAGATATTTTATTTCTACTGTGATCAAAATCCCTTGCTTGAAGTGCAAGTTAGTTGGATTCGGTCAAGTTTTAACCTTCATCTTGAGTCGTGGTTATTGTTTGCCCAATCTGCTCCATCTTGCCACACATTGTAAATTCGTTAAAACATACTCCCTCCGTCCAGAAATAACAGATTTAGTTTTGTCTAGATTCGAATGTATCTAGACGCATTTTAGTGTATAGATACACTCGAATCTAGACAACCCAAGTCAGTTATTTCTGGACGGAGGTAGTACTAGTTTATATGCGACCTTCGTATATGTCGGATCAAAGTTATTTCTTGTAACTTAATGAATGCAATTGAGAGCTTGAGACATACTAGTTTGGCCTGAAGTAGAAAAGGCAACTCAAAAGTACTGCAAAACAGTTGAATCATATGCTCGCTAACAATTTCATGGTTATTCTTAGTTTCTTCGATCATGCTATTCAGTCTTAGAGTTTTCAGATATGCACAACTAACATTTGCCTTTTTCTCTGAAGAAATTCAACTCTCCAAGTTCCATATGTACAAGCAGTGATTGGAACACATTTCTGAAGGTACCCCAGAAAGCTTTATTTCTAAGTTCAAATGTATGTTATCCTGGAACAACATATCTCCTGTCAGCCTTTCTAGAAATTAGCTCATTTATGCCTATCGTACTAGTATCATACTCAGTCCATATAAAAAATGGTGTCATTTGGACATTGACACGGGGCTTCAAGATTTACCTTTAACCACTAATTTTACTAGTCCCTCCGATCCAAGTTAATTGACTCAACTTTGTCTAGATACGCATGCATATAGTTTAGACACTTAACTAGATACATACGAATTTAGACAAAGTTGAGTCAATTAATATGAACCGGAGGGAGTATTATATATGGATAAAACTCAAGAAAAGTATTATATATTATGAATATACTTTTTGAGACAAATGTAAGCATATGATTTACAGGTTCTTAATCTAAATATTTGAAACAATATTTATAGTCAAAGTTTTAAAAGCTTGACTTAAGACATGTCTGAACAACATGTATTTGTGATATGGACGGGGTACTTATTAATCCGCTCCATTTCATCCTTAGTGGCCAGAACTTCCCAGTCCAAAAGGAAAGTAGTAAACGGATGGTGTAATTGAAGTAAATTCTCAGACCAGTTGAGTCCTTAGATTTTTGCATTTTGGGCAGAAATAACTGAACAATTATTGAGGTGCATGTTTTGATATTGCTTCATGCCATTTTGCAATGAAGCACGATTTGGTATCCAATGTGGGACATTAAAGGTTACTCAATTACTGATCATAAATGGTACACAAACTTCAGTGCTTCCAAATCTTTGCTCTTTGTTTTATATACTCCCTCCAATCCAAATTAATGGACTCAACTTTGTCTAGATACGCATGCATCTAGTCTAAACACTTGACTAGATACATATGAATCTACACAAAGTTGAGTCAGTTAATATGGATCGGAGGGAGTATGTAGTTTGGTAAGCTCCTCAAGACCTTGATAAGGGACTCTGAGAGATGGTTGTCATATAAATACTAACTGTGAATGGAAAATAAGATACAGAGTATCTCAGAATTTGCACCCTGTAAACCATACTCCACGTTAAATGAATGGAGGGTTCATTGAAAGGGCTGAAGGCCACCTTGATAAGCCCATTTCATTATTTCAGGCGCAAACTGCATATGCTAGCCTGAGCACTTCACATTTTTTGATCTCACTACGTGTTTCGGGAATGCTAATTGAACCTTTCTATTTTCTCCCATTCAATTGATGTATTCCGAATCTAAGGTTGTCGAGAATGTACTTGACACAATACATCCCCCCCCCCCTCCCCCCTGCCCGGCTTGGCGTTTTGTCAGTGGCCTGTTTGTGTGTAGATTGTTTACCCTTTCATTTCTCTTGGTAATTTTTTGTACGGTTCTCTTTTTTCAGTGTCTTTGCTCTTTGCTTCATATAAACAAGATCTTCGAAATAGGAATATCAGAGCATCTGGCAAATAAGTTGCAACAGATGAGCATTGACTTGGTTGAAAAGGTACTTGAAGTAGCGGCTATCAGTTCAGCCACTACCTAATGGAAGTTTTGAACTATTTTCATGATGTCATAATAATATTTTTCTTTGTTCATGGATGCTTATGTTTTCAGGCAAATTCTTCTATTACAGAAGATCTGGATTATGTATCGAATCTGGTTAGTACCCATACAATTGTCCCTCACTTCAAATGCACAAGGAAATTTGTGCATGTGTTTTACCCTTTTCCTTTACTTATAATGATACTCGGTTAACTTTTTTAGGTCATTAGATAAAACAATATGATCATCTCAAACTTTTCATACAGTATTAGTAATGTTAAACTATATGCATATAGCTCTGTACAGGTCTGCCTACTGGTATCTCTAACTAGGCAATATTAGTGAATTATGTGCATGTGGGCTTCTAGCATTATGTACCATAAATTTGCATGAAATGATTTATGGACTCTTGTATGAAAAGCTATTTGTGAAATTTATTGCTTCAGACCTGAGCAAACATGTTTGACTTCGGTGAACACGTATGCAATCATTGTTTCATATCCTTTTCTTTCTGAAACAGTTGACGGTCACATTTCTGCTAAATTTTTGCCCCTGAGCAGTGAATAATTGCTATCTTGTTACAATCTTTTCCAAATGGTCTATTAATATTTGATCCACAGAAGGCATTATTTGTTTTTTCTGGAGGACTCTGGAGGTGTGCTATTGCTGTCGCATAGATCACAAATTGATGATTTCTATCTACTATTATTGATAGGTGATTGGTGTCATTGACGTGCAACGGAGTAAGGAGAAAGGCTATGAGACAGTGGTGAAAGAAAATTTCTGTGACGAGGTCAGGCCTTGTGGCATTCTGGCTTTGTGTTCTGTTATCATAAATTATACTTTATAAGCAAGTTCATAATTAAGAAACTTTTAGCTGCAACCCATCACACAGTTATCAAACTCACGTTTCTTTGTGCGATACTTGTAGCAGGCTTATTGCTTTGCCTTGCGCATAACCAGTACTTGTGGTATTCATCCTGCTCAGTTGTTGCAGTTGGTGATTGGCATATAACATTCTTTAAATTGGATCTAATTTCTTATTTTCTCAAACACAAATGTAGTTATGTTTCCTTTTGCTAAATACTTCAGTGGCTCACAGGGATCTGGTAGAATTGGGGTGATAGAAATAGATTTTCATATGTGTGGGTAGCATTTGAAGTTTGAACAACCAATCCTCAACGTGATAATAATTCATCATAACATGAAAATATCTCAGCAACTTCTGCATTTCTTCTAGATATCTTGATTTTTTTTTTCTTTTTAAGCATGATACCTTGTATTGCCTATTCAGTTTTTGCAAAGATATGGGCTGGTTCCTTTCATTAAATCAACCTCCTTGTGGAATACAGCTGGATGAACTGAGGATGGTCTATGAAGGATTACCTGACTTTCTGGAGCAGGCGAGGGATCTTCCAAACTGAATTTACTTTGAAGCATCTGCAGTTTATGCCTTTATTAGATAACTTGTAACAGTTGCTGCTTCTAGGTTTCGGAAAATGAAAACGCCTCCTTCCCTTTTTCGCTTGAATGCAGAAAGGCCCCGTTAATTGTCTACGTACACCACATAGGTAGCTTATTTGTTCATCCCTAGATACAACTTTGTTCTTATTATGCTGTTTAATTTTGTACTATCTCGCCCTCAATATGATATATTGATATACATTGCTACTGCGTGCTCAACCATTGTCCTCTTTTTTTTGTTTATGCTATGAAAGGTCTCATTGTCTACTATATTAACATTCAAAATACACAAGCATTATCTTTATTCTTTTATTTATGTTATGAAAAGTCTCTTCATCTACTATATTAACATTAAATTATACTCCCTCCGTTCCATATTAACTGTCACAAATTTGTCTAGATACGCATGTATCTTGACGTGTTTTAGTGTGTAGATACATGCGAATCTAGACAAATCTGCGACAGTTAATATGGAACGGAGGTAGTACACAGCAGGTGTTCTTACTAATGAACTTGCATTTCTTTTCGCAAAAGCGCAAAAGATCTTGCGCTTCGATTCATTGATAGATAAAAACCAGTGTATCTTTTGGCCATCAAGCGCTTTGCGGTCCAAACTTTATCTTACAAGAGAATATGTTAGTTCTTCTACTTGCCTGCCTGTGGCACCTGCTCAAACTGGACCTCTCAGCATTTGATTCCGTCTCGTGGCCTTTCCTCTTTGAAGTGCTCAATTGCTTTGGTTTTGGGGACTGGTGGTGGGAATGGCTTGCAATCTTATGGTCATCTCCTAGCACCGAGGTTATGATCAATGGTGATCCTGGGCCACCAATCTGGTATAGAAAGGGCTTACGCCAAGGCGACCCTCTTCTCCTCACCGCCGTTGATGCCCTTAGCCGTCTGCTCAACCGTGCCGCTTCTCTTGGAGTGCTGGAACAGCTCCATTCTCAGTGTGCCAAGACGTTGTGTCTCTCATTGTGCCGATGATCTGGTCCTGTTCTGCCGCTCCTCCATTCAGGATCTGACCGCCATTCGTGATATTTTGCGCTCTTCGGAGAGGCCACCAGTATGCGCACCAATTACTCCAAGAGCTCAGTGACGACGCTCCGTTGCTCCTCTGATGATGCCTTGGTGTCCTCCCTTCTTGGTTGTCGGCTGCAAACTTTTCTGCTGATGTATCTTGGTGTCCCTCTCGCGGTACGCCGCCCCTTGATGCTCAGTTCCAACCCAGGGTTGATCAGGTCGCAAATCTGCTGCCATCCTGAAAGGCACACCTGCTAAACAAGTTTTTTTTTTAACATAACACGTGTTGGTTAATCCAAACTAGTAGGAATAGGATTAAGCTAGCTGTTTAGTTTCCTAGTCAAGTCCTTGTAATAGTTTTTCGAAAGTGTGTGTTATAGTATGAATCGGCTTGCATGCCGCGTGCTCTTGGACCGTCCTAGAACTGCACTTTCCACGACAGAGTTGGCGATGTTCTTCCTTTATGATCCTTGGCAATGGTGCTACCTCGCTCTTTTGGGAAGACCAATGGCCTGATGGCAGCGCTGCCTGTGAGATCGTCCCCGATGTTTGTGCAGTCTAAGCGCATCCGGAAGCTGAGGACTGTTGCTGTGGGCTCTCACAACCTTGCCTGGAATTGTGGTATCCATGGCGTCTTGAATGTCCCAGCTCTCGCGCATCTCTTGCTGCTTGTGCAGTTTTGCAGGTACATCTCAGTGGTCAGCCTGATCACATCGTCCAGAAATGGACTGAGAGCGGTATATACTCAGCACACCCTTGCTGCCGAGCCTCCTTTTAAGGCTCCATCCGATGCCAAGCCTAGAGGCTTATCTGGCGCTTGCAACCCGCAAAGTCAAGGTCTTCTTCTGGTTGGCTCGTCTGAATCGCTGCTGGACGGCCGACCGGTTGGAACGCCGAGATATCCCCTATAATTCAACCTGCCCTCTCTGCGACCAAGCAGCTGAAACCCTGACTCATCTCCTGGCAGCTGTCCTTTCTTGCGCCATGTGTGGGCTGAGGTGTGTCCCTGGATTTGGTCCACCCTGACCCCTGGTGTATCCCCGGTTGATTGGTCCTAAAGATTGGCGCAAGGGCGTTGTTTCCATGGTCCTGCTCACTAGTTGGATGCTTTGGAAGCACCATAACACATGCACCTTCCCATGTGTTGCGAGTCTCCTTAGGCAGACCAGGGAGGACCGGAGGAGGCTAGGCTCTGGGCTCATGCTGGTGCCCTCAGCCTCAGAGTAGGGATGTAAACGGCATCCCGTTTAACGCCACTTATTTGCTGTTAGTTATAGGTTTGTGATTGTTTAAACTAATCCGAAAAAAGATAAGCCTATAACAAACTTATGTGGCTATATGCGGCGCCGGCGGCTTGCCGTTTGACATCCCTACCTCAGAGCATGGCTGCCTGCAGCTTGGGATGTGTATTAATCTAAGTTGTAGTGCTTTGTGTTGCGTCCAGTTGTTCTCAGCCTTTCTTTAGGCTTGTAAATTATCTACCTTTTCAATATATCGAAACACCAGCTTTGTGTTTCTAAAAAAAAAGGGTTATGGTTCATGGTTCAGATAGTTGCTTTAACTCCTTGTTTTAATACTCCCTCCGATCCATAATAAGTGTCGCTCATCTAGTACAAAGTTTGTACTAGCTTAGTACAAAATGAGCGACACTTATTATGGATCGGAGGGAGTACTACCAATTAAAAGTTCGAGACAATATCTATAAGAAGATGAAGGTTTGAGTCTGTCTGCACATGAATTTAAAATATTGGCAATATGGTGGTGATTTTTTTGGGGTTGATTTATGTGACATCCTGGCGCAAGGCTTAATAGGATTGATAGGATACTCATATCAACAAGTTACAACTTCTTTTCCGGAAGCTCATCTGAAAAGAACTCCCAAGTTAAGCGTGCTTTGCTTGGAGCGATTTGAGGATGGGTGACCAACCAGGAAGTTTTTCCCGGGTGTGCACGAGTGAGGACAAAGTGCGCAAGAAAGACTAGTGTTGATCTGTGGGGGTGAGTCTAGAGATCCTAGGGAGCTGCCAGGGGTAACATGCGCCAGCCACGGGGTGGCCGGGGTGTTACAATTTACTAGTTTCCTTGTCTAGTTAACCGTAGTTGGAACTGGACTCTTAAAGTTGCTAGGTGGTGCTTGTGAAGTATAATATCCAATCTGTCATACTAGAAACTAAAAGTTTTAACGATAGCACTCATGAGTTTTCCATTTATGATGCTAACAGGATACTTGATGTGTTTTTTTGATGAGAAGATAAGTGATGCCTTGTTAGTAGGACTTCAAGATTTTGAATTTGCGGTAAGCTGTTTGTTATTTTAATTTTATTAATCGATAATGTGTAATAATTTGATGTTCATCAGTTTTCAGAGGACGGGGAGGAGAGAAGATTCTACTATCATACTCAAAAGACAAGAGGGCTGGACAACCTTCTGGGAGATATTTACCATAAAATTCTTGGTAGCTTCAATAATTTATTTACTTATGGATTCTTCCCCAATGCCGTGATCTCTTATCAAATTACATTTACTGTTGGTGCAATAATCATATTTTCCCGGATGATAAAGATAATATCTATGATTGCAAATAAGTTGGTGTTGAACTTGGTGTTCGATGGTACTCTACCTTTAGAGTTACAGTCCATGAAGAAGTAAGCAGTGAGCACTTCACCTTAACAAAACTATATTTCCATACTTTCCAGATATTAGGTACCTCTGGATTTTGAAATTTAATTTTAGATTCATCTACGAAATTCTTTGCTATGCTATCTTTTGTGTTCCAGTATTTTCTGTAGTTCAAGTTTACGTGTGATTTATTTTCGAATATGAAATTTACGTGTATGAATAACCCTTTCAATATTTTCAATAATAAGTTTTGGGACTTTTTTGTGATACTTTGCATATCGAGCATACCCCACCTTATTTGTGCAATGATATTTGACTCGATCCTGGTCGTGCTTACAGACATGGAAAGAGCAATCATAAGGGATTTAGTATGCCGTGTTCTTCAGTTTCTACCTCAACTGACAAAAGCAGTGAACTTTGCAGCAGAACTTGATTGGTATGCATACATTTGTTGCACAGATTCAACTTACTGACAATATGGCGACCTAATGAGCTCTTCTTGTCACTGTTACATCAGTATCTTATCATTGGCAATTGTTGCTCGCCAAAATAATTATGTGAGGCCCATCTTAACCAAGGATTCCATACTTGAGATACAGAACGGAAGGTTAGTGTTTATTCGTTTTCCTTTCTCATGTTACATGTTAGCCGGGTATTACTATAAGTCTTATGGTTCGAGGTATTTCATCTAGAAGTTCCTAAATTTACTCTAACAGCAATTTAGACATGCTTTGCAGGAAATGACCGTTGACACATTTGTTCCAAATGATACAAAAATGCGCAGTGCAGGTGATTAGTTTTCAAGATATGTGAACTTCAAACTTACTTAGTACTTTTATTGTGAAGACTCGGATTTATGACTATTTTTTATCCTAGGAAGAATAAACATAATAACTGGACCTAACTATTCAGGGAAAAGCATTTACATTAAGCAGGTAATGTTACCTGAGAAGTGCTTTATGTCCCCAAAACTAAATTGCACAAATGCTATAGCTGTATCCATCGGTTCTGGATTAAAGAGTGGCTGTAGCTCAGATATTAGATATACTTCCAATTTTGTGTTTTTTTCTTCTAGGTAGAGCATGGAAGAACTTCTCTTCCTGCTCTCATAAACTCAAATTAGCTAAACAATAAATTTCAACCTGTGTTGGATATTTGCTTTCAGGTTGCATTGGTGGTTTTTCTTGCTCATATTGGAAGCTTTGTTCCTGCTGATTCTGCTGTTGTTGGATTGACAGATAGGTTTGTGTTTGTATGACATTTGTATGCTGCAGATTAAGGGAGAGTTTGTGTATAGTGTTCCAGGACAAATGCCAAAGGACAATATATATACGGTTCATGAAGCATACTAATCCTATATTTGTATACTGATATTTGTAGTAACGTTTTGTAGGATATTCTGTGCCATGGGAAGCAAGTCCATGACAACTGAGCAGTCAACTTTTATGATTGATTTACATCAAGTTGGAACAATGCTGAGGTATCATAGTTGTATCCACCTTTAAGTTTGTTATATCTTGTGATCTTGAACATACAACTAAAGAAACTTTGCAGGCATGCAACATCGAGATCACTGTGCTTACTTGATGAGTTTGGTAAGGGTACTCTAACAGAAGGTGAGGCCACAGAAAAAATCTCAAATACTCCTTCCATCGTCAACATGACACAAGACTAGATTGGCTCATTTTCTTTTGCGATTCCATGCAGATGGTATTGGTCTACTTGGAGGGACTATCAGTCATTTTGCAAATTATGATTATCCTCCAAAGGTTAGGTAGCCAGCTTGGTAAATGTTAATATTGAATGTTGAGCACATTTTTGTCAGTCTATGGCTATATTTTTTTGTGGGAAGACCTGGTCCTTATTTGATCCTGCATCCTATAACATATTCCCTATATAAGAGTTTCTTCTGTAATAGCATTTTTTCCTTGAATGGTATGAGCATCCTTGACACATTAGTTTTTCTGATTGACTTGTATATCTTGCAATTAGCTTGATCCAACTCGGGCATGCTATAAACTTACTCTACTCACAAATGAAGGAAACATTATACTCCCTCCGTCCTAAAATAAGTGACTTTACTGTAGGATTAATTTAGTGTGTAGATACATACGCATTTAGTGTGTAGATACATACGCTGGTATGTAGATAAAGTGAAGTCACTTATTTTAGGACAGAGGGAATAGTAATGCTTACCTCTGTAGGATATGATCTAACTGTTGCAACCTTACAGGTCCTTTTGTCAACACATCTGACGGAGATCTTCACCGAAAACTACTTGCCACAGGTTAATATCTAGTTGATGTATAGAAACAGTAATGCTCTTTTTCATTTGGCGTTTCCTAACCCTGGTTATAATTGTTTTGATAAATCTGAGAAATTCTGCAGTCTGAACATATAAAATGCTATACCATGAGTGTTCTGAATCCTGATGGACAGACAAGCAACGAAGATATTATATTTCTTTACCGGTAATAGACATGAAAGCTTTAGCTGTTGCGTGTTTTTCTTGTTTCAAGTAATTTTTTGGTACTAACTTCTTAAATAACTTATAATGCCCATGTTGAAGACTTGTACTGGACAGGCGCTCTTGAGCTTTGGTAAGCTTATGTACTGCATTTATACAATGATGATAGGCAGGGATACTTTTGAGTCAATTACATGTAACACATCTTCTCTTGCAGGACTTCATTGTGCACACCTTGCTGGTAGGTACATGGAGTAAACTTGTATTCAGCTGGCAAATTACGATAACATGATAAACTAATCTATTTTCACTTTGAAGGAAAGGCTAATTTAATGTATTTACTTCACATTGTTAGTTGCCATTGTACTCAGAAATTCACATGGTAAAGTGCGCGTGTCAGTTTTCTTAATTTATGCCAATACATGGACGGTTCCAGGAGATAGTGCGCAAAGAAAGAGATAGTGCGCAAAGAAAGAAACTGGACAGTATTACCGTCCATATAGAGATGATTATCATGTTTGTCTGTTGGCAGGTGTCCCCGATGAAGTTATTCAGAGAGCTGCTAGTGTCCTGGAGGACACCCATTCCAAGAGACCTATAAGGCGCATGGTCTGTGATAAATTAGTGGCAAAGGACCAGCAATACCAGGTACTTTTCCTTTTTCTTTTTTTTTTGATATCAGGTACTTTTCCTTGGATGCGTGTGTTTTGAAGGAAAAGTTTGTTCTGCTGTTGGGCCGTTACATACATACAAAATGGGCACAGTTAAGTGAATATGGGTGTGTTTTTCTTCCAAATTTCAGGATGCGATGGCAAAATTGCTGGCCTTGGATACACGCAGTGATGATCTGAACAACTTCTTCGAGGAAATATTTCCCCCTGAGCCGTAGATGAGGATGCTTTGGAGTTAAAAGAGTTACTGCATACTTAGAACCAGGAGAGTGTTGTACACACAAGATGTGAAAGTTGGAATGCTATTGGTTGCAAATACTAGACTCCATCTATTTGCATAGTTTACAGTTTTATTACATGTAGCTTCTCCAGCATACTCTAACTTGAGTAATCAATGTTGGCTGTCGCTTCCTTAATAAATCAATAGCTTTATTGAACCAATGTGGCCTGATTAACAGTTGCCACATACAGCTTTTTTTTCGAGATTGTTGTCGCCTTGAGATGATGGTGAAGCGTAGTGTAGTGTAGCATACACTGCCTGCCCGATCGTTGCCTCATCGAACGGAGAATATATCGTGTGTGGGCCTATGTGGCGACTGGATAGGACATGGAGACGATGGGCCAAGTTTTGGGAGATCTTGCCGTTTCCTTGCTATAGTCCGACGTGAACCCGTTTCGCAAAGAGAAATAAAAGAGAACGGGGACCCGACTCAAACTTAGACGAGCCCGCACGCCGAGTGCCCAGATCGGAACTAGCTACTAGTATATGGCAACCTCCGTGCACCGCCCCTGCCTTGTCGCCCTCGCCGTCGGCCTCATCCTCCTCTGCGCCCCACCGGAAACGGCGCAATTCACGTTCGATCCTCCGTGGTCCGACGAGTACTGGGCAAACGAGCCCCTCATCGGCGAGGCGGCGGAGGCGGGCGGCTACGCGTACGGCTGCGCCAGGCTGTGGCTCGCCCGGGGCTGCCCTCCTGCTCCCGGCAAGGGGGTCAACGGGAGGCGGTCCTACCCGGCGATTACTTTCGATACTCGGTGTTGTATCTGTTGCCTTTCATGTGCTCGCTACTACTGACTGATGCTTTGTACGCCAACAACCATATATAGTAGTACCTTCCGATCCAAATAACTTCTCAACCTTGTAGTATATCTAATTGTAATTTGAATCAGGGAGTACTTTTTTCGTAATAAATTCTTTTGGTTCGTAATAACTTGTCAGGAAAGAGGAGCTGGCACGGCATTGTGCACATACAGTGAGTTCCACGTCCAGGAACAAAACAAGACTGATTAATGTTTACAAATCTTCCTAGTTTTTGCGAGCCAGTAGCCTAAGAATCAATATAAATTTCCAATTCCTCGTTTGCTTTGTAAGCGGTAGCATGGATTTTGCAGAGTTCCTGGTAGGACGCCAGATTGCCAGAGTTGAATGATTGCAACATACGATAAATCCACTCCACTGCTGTTCCCGCAACGCTATGAATCTACATGATATCCACAATAAGAATTAGAGGTGCACGCTGATACAACAAAATTATGCAAAAGACGCTACATCTCAAAATTAGCCCGAGGCAAGGTCAGCCATAATATTTCATAGCTAAGAGCAACTCTAACGAATACTGTAAACTCGCGAACTGTAAAACGCAGGTACATGCCACGGAGAACGGCTTTACAGTTCGCGAAACAGCCGGGCAAAACGGTACCGGCAAACTTGATCCGTGAAAAAATATTCTCTTTCACGGGTCGAGTTTGCGGGCACCGTTCTGCGCCGGTACAGTTTCAGAACAGTAAACCCAGGATTTTAGACATTTCAGTATTTCCCATACTAAATCATATGGAAATTAATTCAATAAAAATAAGAACAAATAGATAGAATCAAATGATCATCCACAGTACATAGTACATTATGATACAAATCAAATTACAATAATACTTCCAAACAAATGATTAAACAGATAGTTCGAACATTGGCCAATTGTCACAAACACAAATGAAATAAGATTTGCCGAACGTTGGCCATGCCTTGCCTAGTGGTGACCGATCAGATCTTTTTGAGCTGCGCATGAGTGTCCTCGTGTTCAATTGTCTTGTACGAGTCAAGAAAAGTTTGAAGACGGCCGGGGTTTCTTTGTGGCTTCACTCGGCTCCCAACATTGTCATAGAAGCACTCTAAGTCTAACCCTCTCTCGTCCTCGATGATCATGTTATGAAGAATGACACAACATGTAATGATGTTCCTGAGGGTTTTAATGTCCCAGAAACGAGCAGGATCTCGCACAAATGCAAATCTAGCTTGCAAAATACCAAAAGCTCTCTCAATATTCTTTCGGGTTGCCTCTTGTGCCTTGGAAAATAAAGCTTCTTTCTTTGATTGAGGATCATGAATGGTTTCACTAAAGTTGCCCAATCTGGATATATACCATCAACTAGATAGTAGCACATTGTGTAGTCATTCGTCATGACTTTGTAATTGCAAGCTGGTGCTTCTCCACGGGCAAGTCTTGCAAATAGATGTGATTGATGTAAGATATTGATGTCATCGATGAAGGGGTTTCGTGGCAGAAAACAAAAAAATTGCTACTACGAGAATGCACCAACCCAAGATCTATCTATGGAGAAGTAGAGTAACTAACGGGATACAGTGTTCATAATTTTGAAGACCGGACGCGGGATTGCGTTCCCGTACAAACGTTGTTGATGAAGTTGAGCGTAGCAGACCTCGAGGTCTAGAAGGGTTCAAGCCTCCAACACCACTAATGACAGTGCCTCGTCGAGTTTTACACATGTACGGTGTAAAGACGTCTCCCGGATCCTGGTCCAGCAAGGCAGTGGAAGAAGAAGATATGGACCGATTCCAGCAACACGACGGCGTGCGCTGGGTGGAGAAAACTCTACCTCGTAGAGCACGTTCCAAAATTGGTAACACGCTTGAGAAGGAGAGAGAGAGAGGGAGAGAGACAATGGCAAAGGACAATTGTGTGATGAGGAATTGGGGTGAATGGCACCCCTATATATAGAAAAAAACTTAGGCACTCCCACCCTCAAAGTCCCAGGGTGGGACTAAATGTTGGAGGGGAGGTGGGAGAGGTGGCCGCGGCCTAGGGTGGGCCCCACCCATGCACCTAGCCGACCTAGGGTGGGAGCCCCCACCTCGGCGCCCTAGCCCACCTTGGCCGCCACCTCCCCCCTCTTGGGCCTCCTCCCTCCTAGGGAGGGCCCATTTGGGTTTTTTCCCTTTTTATTTTATTTAAATAACTTATATTTAATATTAATTCATAATTAAATATTAAATACATATTATTTAGTTCCTCCTTGTTCAAAACTCCTTTTGAACAATGTCTGAACACTTCGGTATATCTCCAGAACACTTCCGGTTCTCTCTCTTCCTATTTCTCTATCGGTATCGGATCAACCCACAACGTCTTTACCCTTAAGCATGACACCCATCTGGTTCAGGAATATTCAGACATGATTGAGACATCTCTCTGATCAATGACCAACATCAGTATCTAGAAACACATGATGGCCCTTGTATATTCCACGAATTTGGTTGTTCGCTTGAACCTTCTAAACATCGAGTGTTATTCCTTTTGCACAGCAAAATCTGGTTTATCCAAGACTTGATCTCATGTATACAAGTCGATCTTGTTATCGACAAACACATTTACTCGTTTCAGTGATATTGCATCCTTATGATCTAGTCACATGCTTACAAGCTCATTGATGCAATCTCACTGAGTGGGCCTAGAGTATCTATCCGTCACTCGGATAGGCAAATCCTGACCTCGATACATATGCCTCAACTATTCCTCTAGAATACCTAGTGTACACCTTTATAGCCACCTAGTTACGGTCATGGAGGTTGCTGCGATCAAAGTAGATGCGGGAGATAGTGATTAAACATGATCTCATAGTCGAAGGATTAAGTCACTATGCTTTGCCATATATCGCAACGTTGAACATTGTGACAGGATCACATTGCAATTCTATGGTCAGGTATGTCCGTCACTTCATTAAGTGACATCGTTGTTAGTTGACCTTTTAGTCAAATCATGATCGGGAAACCTCGATCATCATCTGCCCAACAAACTAGTACTAGAGGATACTAGGGACCTGTTTGTTTATATACCACACTTGTATTAATGTTTCCACTTAATACAGTTATAGCATGATACAAAACTATTATAAATATTAGGGATATATCAATACAATATCTTTGTTTATTAGCCTCTAGGGCATATTGATGACTGCAAGTGCACATATCAATTGTAGCTAGTTTCGAAGTAAATATATCAAACCCACAGAGAGCTATTGGTAAAGGTCTTTATGCCCCTTGTTACTCTCTACCAAAGGATACTTATAAGCTGCCTTCGATCTCAAGTAAAGGGTGTTTGAAAGGTTTATGGTTATTTGCAGAAAAGTAATTAAAACAAGTAAAAGAAAATAAGTAACAATTTTGTATGAAAGCGTGGTTGAACTTAATAGGGCTAAAACGTTCTCGGGGGTGTAGGATACACCAGTAACATAGTATTATTGTTATATGTAATAAATATAACATACTCCTTGTGTCATGAGATGTGTGGAGAGAGCTCCATAATAACATGTTCACTATAAGGCTCGTAGGAGGCAACTTTGTTAAGCCAAGAGTAAGGTTACCTCTAAATAACCACTACGATGTATGAGAGAAGTCACCCATACAGACCACCACAATTAAGGGTTTCCTCGTGGATATCATAATTAGCTTAGGGAGTCCCTCTTTAATCCTCTTTTGACCGTGTAGGTTACGAGCCAGCACCAATCTGTCACGGAGCCATTTCGGGTACGCTTCCAAGACACGTGCAAAGGATTTCCCCTCTCTTTAGTCCCGAGGGAAAATGATATGTGGTCGACTACACATACCATCTAAAGAGAGATATCAAACATAAATCATAATTATATCATAGACGGGCAAGTCATATGGACACAAGAATAGATCATCTTTATTACGAATTCATAATACTGCTAGGGTTTCTCCATCTCCCCAAGAACAAGGGAAATACTCACTCATGGAAGCAATCAACAACATCATCATAATCAAATGAATGGATAAAAGTACAGGGTAGATCTAATGCAAACCACAATTGAATCTGGAATTACAACAAGATCTAATAGATGAAAGATGGGGGTAATGGTGGTAATGGACATTCAGCGGTTGATGATGAAGGGGATGATGCGTTGTCCTCCAATGATCCGTGAAACAGCTGAGATTTTTCCCGAGCCAAGTTCCTCCTTCAGATCCCTTTCAGATGTGGATTTTCGTGGTTTCTGGTGGTTGTTAATGTCGGAGCTCCATCTCGTCTTTGCCAGGAGAAAGTATTTGATGAGGTGGTCACGCTGGCACTTGGTACGGGCAGGCTCTGCCCGTACCACCGGTCGTTACCGGTACTGGTTGCTCCTCCTCGCTTGCTATTCTCCCAGGTGCAAAGGTAAATCTATAAAATGACTTTTATCACTTAGAAATATCATATAATTGCACAATATGACAGTTACAATTGATATGTTCATATAGGACTCAATGATTTGGGATCCTGTTAAAACAAGAACAAAATGGCGCGTGCAAACATGGTGAAATACAAAGATCCCTACTCTATTTATGTAAAAAAAAGGTAAAAATGCTTTAATTTTGGACTCATCAACTCCCCTAAGCTAGGCTCTTGCTCGTCCCCGAGCAATATGGTGGCTTATGGACAAGATCATCATGTTCATGAGACACGAGTCATTACAATAAATGAGGTAGAAATTAAAATAGGAATACAACATTGGATGTAGAGATACTTCGGGGGTATTACCATACCCTTACACATTTCATAACTTAGAGGCTTCCACACCTTTTCTAGTATTAATGAAATCATAAGAAGCTGCTAGTGATTTAACATATCATATAATCACAGAGTTTAGAGATATAGGGCACTAAGTTTAGTAATGAAGATTCATGATCATTCTTCTTCTTCTATGTTTTTTTGATAGCTGCTTTCTTCTTTTTCTTTCAATAGCTATATGTCTATATTTTTACTTGCTCCCCTTCCTCCTTTTCTTCTAGTACAGCTATTTGATCATGCTCACTACTTCAATGGCTTTAAAAACTCTTAATTATAATATGCTGCCAGGATTCTTCTTCTCATAACTTAATCAATACTTTCATTGGTGTGGAAGTCTCTAAAATCATGACAGCAGTACAAGTATTATAACACTCAACCTTGTTCAATCATCTAATATAATAATCATGAACCAAACACAATTTAAATTATCATAAAGTCTCACAACTCAATGAATATAAATCTTCTCTTGAAGAAAGGGAGCTCGAAGTTGATGCAACTAATGCAAATTCAGGAATTAAAGTCTAACATGCATGTAGAAAAGTAAACATGCTAAAACTGTAAGATAGATTACAAGGTTCTCACAGATCCCCCAAGCTTGGAATCAAGCCGTGTGGATCAAATAATCCCTTGCGATTATTCGGTACCGTGGCGTCTATTATGGTGAAGTAGTTTTGTTGGACACCGCTGCGCGAAGCTTCTTGTTTGTCTCTTCCAGAGCGGATATGCGTTGAAGACACTTCCGTAGATCCGAACGCAAGAGGAACATCCCATCAGCGACCTTGCTCATCACATCATTGAGTTCCTTCTTGCCTTCAATATCCAAAAGATGCTTGCGCATGATCTCCCTATGGATGAGCTCTTCTTTCTGGTACTTCTCTATCCTGTGAAGACGGTGTTCAGTGTCTAGGACGTGCGCACCGACTAGCACGTCCAGAAGGTTGAACCTCCAATCCTCTTGTGTCTTCATGCTCATGCATGTATTCATGGTGATCTTCTTTGTTGTTGAGGTATGTGCCATAGTCTCCTGATAAGTTCCTACATCAGGACAGATAGCTTTCTTACACTTCGGTAAAGAGTAGTTGACGGCGATGAACTTGAGCGACTCCACGCACCCCTTCCCATGAGGTTTCTTGGCTTCTTCCTCATCTTCAAGCTTCACCATAGCCAGATAGTCCGGCTGCTTCCATCCCCTCTTCGATTGCTCTATTAAGATCTTGAACTCCTAGTCATTAAAATCATCATCGGAATCATAGGTGTACCGCTTGTTCTTCGGGATTAGGCCTTGAGCTTCACGATCATCATCGTCAATGGAGGAGGTCTAGAAACTATCCGACGAAAGAGCCATGAGGTTTAGAGGCTTGCCTTTGCCTTGAACTGGGTAGCATATCAAGTAGATTAGATATGTTGATATAAGAGAGAGGGACATCCAAAGAGGCTTATTAAGGGGCAGGAGCAGGGAGCAACTTGTATTTGAAGAAAAAGGGTTGCCTAAGAAAAAATCCCAACAAGTATAGAAACAAATAAGTGCAAAAGAAGGAAATTGCGATTGTAACGACTAGTTGGTACGGGCGGACGCCCGTATGACGCGCCAGTACCGGGTTGTTTCCAAAAACACGCCACGATGAAGTTGGTAATAGTCAACCGACTAAGTGGTACGGGAGGGTTCCGCCCGTACTGCCCGTCTATACTGACTTTGCGGCTTCAATTGTTTTTTTATTTTAACACAAACAAAGAGCATAAGAATGGCACAAAACTGGTAACGACCAGCCGTACGGGGGGCTAAGCCCGTACAGCACGGTCATACCAGTTTTGCAAAAACGAAACAAGGTCACCAGCAGGCTTAACGACCAGCGGTACGGGTGGGTCCGTTCATACCTCCCGCTCGTACTGACCTCGTAAGACCGACAATGAACTCAGAAAAACAAGGGGAATGCAAATATGTAAAAAGAAACAACAGAAAATCATCCAGAACAAATATGTGGATTTCATAAGCTTCGATCATCGAGGGAGAATGAATTCATTTGAGTATCTTTTTCTTCCTCTCTTTGAATAAAATTAGTTGTAGAAAATCACCAAAACCATTGCAAGAAGAAATAGAGAACTTCTTTTTTGGTAGTGTGGTTCCCACAGGTATATACATGGATACCACAGGTATTTCCATGAATGTTTCCTCCATCTATTCCTTTCTTTGTAGGATCTGTAAATCAAATTCTTGCAAAAGTAAAGTCCAATAGATCATTCTTGGCTTAACATCGGTCCTTTCTAGGATTTCCTTTAAGCCAACATGATCCGTGTGTACTCTTACTTTAGAGTCCATGATATACGATCTAAACTTATCACAGGAGAAAACCACTACGAAGAATTCTTTTTCTGCCATAGGGTAGTTCTTTTGGGCCCCGTTTAAGGTGCGACTAGCATGATGAATGATATTAAGATCATAACCATCATACTAACATAGAATTGCTCCTACAGCTTCATCACTAGCCTCGCAAAATAGCTAAAAAGGTTTCTTCCAATTAGGTGGTTTTATAATGGGAGCTTCAAGGAGAGCTTATTTTAATATGTTGAAAGAAGTAAGACACTTTTCGTCAAAATTAAAACAAACATACTTTTGAAGAAGGTTAGTTAAAGGTCTAGCAGTTTTTGAAAAATTCTTAATGAACCTTCTATAAATCCCACATGACCTAAGAAGCTTCTTATACCTTTTATGTCTCGGGGAGGGGGTAACCTTTCTATTGCTTCAATCTTTTCTTTATCAACTTCTATGCCCTTACCTGAGACTTTGTGACCAAGCACTATGCCTTCTTGAACCATAAAATGGCATTTTCCCCAGTTCAAGACTAAGTTAGTGTCTTCACATCTCTGCAAAACTTTATGAATATTATGGAGACAATGATAAAAGGAAGTTCCATAAACAGAGAAGTCATCCATGAATACTTCCATAATACTTTCAACATAATCAGCAAATATAGCAGTCATACATCTTTGAAAAGTGGCAGGTGTCGTCGAATTGAAGACATGTACACCGAGAGGGGGTCTTCGAGGCGTGTGGAGAAAGGGGGTGTGAGACGACGTTATTTCGGGACGGTGAGCACACAAGCTTTACCTATGTTCGAATCCACCGGCTTTGGACGGATCCTACTCCTACTATCAATCCAATAATATGACAGAGCCAGAATATGGGTTACAAGGGTTTCCCCTGTGCAAGTTGAGATTGTAGAATATTGGGTTGCCCTAAAGGCTGGTCCCTAGGACGGATTATATAGATATTCGGCCTAGGGTTTACAGGAGAGACCTATCCGGCTACGACTAAGAGTCGGTTATAGAGTACATCTTGGACTACAGGTAACTAAACAGGCCTAAGTCGGTAAGTCTTCTGGGCCTTCCCATATCCGGATAGAACTCCGTCTTCTCTCCCTGATGCCCATGGAGCAAAGCTCTAACTCGAAGTGGGCCACCCTGGTCAGCGAGTCATAGTGGGTATACCCGAAAAGTATATCCCCAACAATAGCCCCCTGAAGCCTCCAAGATCTAGAGTCAGATTTCACCATCTATCTTGATCTATCTTCGACTTGCAGAATCTTGAAGGGTTCCTGAAACTCAAAACAAAAGGTAGGATCCGAGTCTCAAATTGAGTCGGACCTATGAGTACATTATTCAGTTTTCCAACTTGAAATTCAAATCAAGCCGGAACTTGGTCTATGACGTAACCTGTCATCAGTCAAGGTCAAGTCATGTCACTGACAGACATTCCTGACAGTGAGACCGTTGGTGGGTCCACTTATCGCGGAACCGAGGCATCGTTTTAATGCATGCGCGAAGATCGAGGATGCGTAATCCTTGCGAGGAGGTTACTCGGCTCCTTCCACGACGTGTGGCACGTTCACTATTTTTTTCACACTAATCTTGGCACAAGAGAGGGATATAAGGGGTTCAGATCTCCTTATTCTTCCTTACCAGCTCCCTAACCTTCTTCTTCATCTCAACGCCACTATATATGCGCTAGCTCCTCCTTTCCTTCCCCCAAACCACATAGCGCCGCCCATCCACGGTCCCCATTGTCCTCAAAATGGTTGATGCTTCTTCTTCCGGTACGGCGTCGACCACGACGGTGACCTCTGTAGCGGCGGAGAAGGAGAACTTCCGTGGAGTGTGGATCTCGTGCATCCTTGACGACAAGAAACTGTGCGTCGTTGAGAGGGAAGGTCTCCTCCCCGTCGGCGACCTGCGAAGCGGCTTCGATCAAGTCGTACCTACCCCTCACACCGACGAGAGGGTCCACTTCGGTACTCACTTCGACAGAGGTTTGAGCTTTCCTTCCTCAGAGTTCTTCTCTGAGGTTATAGATTATTATGGAGTTCAACTCCACAACTTCCCCCCAAACACAATTCTAGAACTTAGCGCTTATGCTTCCTTGTGTGAGGGTTATCTCGGAATAAAACCGAGTCTTATCTTGTTCCGGTACTACTTCGGTACCCGGAGAAATTCTATTACTTACGGTAATCCTTATATTAACGGAACTCTTAGCCAGACCCTTAGGAGAGACCGAGTCTACCCCAAGATTAAGGCTAGCGAGTCTATGAAGAAATGCCCGTCCATGTTCTTTTATCATAAGGACGGACCAGCTCCCGGCAAAGAAACTACTTTGCCGGCTTTTGTTGACGGTGCCACCATGCCCCAAGAGTCCTAGGATGCAGAAGCTCCAGCTCTTCCTGACGATCTGATTCTTGCCAAGAGATGGATCGAGTATTTGATGAAGCACAAGGGTCTTAAAGGATCCGACTTGATGCACTGCTGGATGGCACGCCGGATTCAACCCCTCCAGCACCATGGTGACCAGCTTATGCACACGGTTACCAAGAATAAGAATGGCAGCCTCCGGATCATCTCGCTCCCAATCCCGAACAAAGAATATGTGTCCCGGATCAAATGGTTGATCAAGGAGAGAGTTGAGAGGAAGATTCTAGATCTCTCTCTAGACATGTATACTACCGATGAACCTGTGACACATGTAAGTTTTTTGGTTGTTTCCTTTATACTTGATTATGTGCTCATCTATACCTTGTCATAGTTTTGCAATACTGAGATAATGTCTCTTTCATCTTACTGACCTCCCCGAGTTGGAGCTTGCTCCTCTCGAGGGATATCCACTTGAGTATCCGGTTCCTCGGGAGGATGAAGAACTTGTTTCATTGTCGGACGCGCTTACCTGGAAGTGCAAAGCTATGAATGCTGTTGTGGGCGTCCAAAAGGTGCCCGTTGTAAAGAGGTAAAAACTTCTTTACAAAGTTTCCAATATTAACTTGTATTTTCTCTCTAAATTGCAACGATCTTACTCTGTTACTATCCAGGGCTAAAACACTTGCCAAGGGTAAGGCACAAGGAAAGCCGAGGAAGACTCTGTGCTAGCAGAAATTGACTCTAGGCTCACCTATTGTCCCGCCTCCAACTCCTACCGCAAGGCCATCATCAGTGCCGGAGGATACTTCTTCTCCATGCACTGAAGATGTTTTGGCTCACACATTAGAGCCAGCGAACCTTGGTTCGCAAACCAACGTCACTGTAGGTGACTCGGTGTTGGGTTCGCAACATAGAAAACAAAAAATTTCTTACGATGGGAACTATTATACGCCAAGATCTATCTACTAGATACAAGCAAAGGGTGGATATACATCCATAGAGAACATACCCTCGAAGACCGACAAAGTGTAACGAGATAGAACTCGTGGATGATGTAGTCGAATGCTTGCTGATCTTAAGATCGTGTGGAAGTCCTAGCGCCGAAATCAGTAGCGCATCCGTCCTCGCACACACGTTCAGGACACCGAACAACCTCCACCTCCTTGCTCTAGCGATGCAGCGGAAGTAACAACTTCTTCCAGAAGAAAGCCGCCGGGAACATGTATCTCGCTAATCTGATACCATGGGGGAATAATTCTAGAGGGGGAGAGAGATCCTTCCTGAGGAGGTGTGCTTTGAGAGGGAGGAGAGGGGGGGCTTTTATAGGAGAGCGAGGCTGCCCCCTCCCATGGCCGGCACCCATGGGGGTGCCTCCACCTCTTGCTCTTTCATGTGGTGGAAGCTCCACTCACATCAATTTTGCCTCCACTCAAAATCCCAATCACATGCATTAAATTTCCACCAAATTTAATGCAACTCTCATTTAATAAAACTCTTTTATTTATTTTATTCATAAGTTTGTTAATTAATTTAATTAATAAACATTCACATAAAACCGCCTGCAACATTTCAATATCACATGTAGAACCAATTTCAGCAATTTCACCCAGAACAATTCCGGTGTCCATTGAAATAATTTCAGCGCTTTGCAATTCTTTCATCTAGAACATATTTGCTCCAAATGGTGTTGGTAACCCTTAAGTGTGTCACCCTATGGTTCACGAATAATGCAGACATGATCGAGACCCCTCTCATATCAATAATCAGAAGTGGGACCTGGAGATCCATACTGACTCCCACACATTCAACGGCGACTTCTGTGATCGAGAGAACCTTTAATGATAGTAACTATATCCCTTTGTCTTGCGATATATTACATGTTCGAGATTCAATCATCAGTATCTCAATACCTAGTTTGATCTCATTACCAACATGCACTCTTTTCTTGTTCCCGTGATATAACATTCTAGTGGTCACATCACTTGCTTGCAAGCTATCTTAATGTGATATCACCGAGAGGGCCCAGAGTATATCTAGCCGTCATCGGGAATGACAAATTCCACTCTTGATCCATGAGCCTCAACATAACACCTTCGAAGTACCCAAACCCATCTTTATAGTCACCCTATTACAGTGTGATGTTTGATGTTATCAAAGTACTCTTCCGGTGTTAGCAATTAACATGATCTCGTGGTCTAAGGATAAAGATTACTTTGTATGATGTTATAGAAATATAAACATAATGACTTTGATCGTAATGCTATACTTCAGATGAATGTTCATCACATCATTCACCAATGTTCTGACCTCGTTTTTAGCAACATCCAATATCCATGATCAGGAAACCTTGATCATCTTGTTAATCAACGAGCTAGTTTATAGAGAGGCATAACTCGGAACTTTCTATTTGTTTATTAAACACACATGTATTAAGGTTTCCATATTAATACAATTATAGCATGCAAAATAAACATCTATCATATACTTGTAATACATATAATAGCAACTTTATTATTGCCTCTCAGGGCATATTCCCTTCAGTCTCCCACTTGCACTAGAGACAATAATCTAGTTTACAAAGTGATAAATCTAACACCCATAGAGTTCTGGTGTTGATCATGTTTTGCCCTAGGGAGAACTTTAGTCAATGGATCTTCTACATTTAGGTTCGTGTCTATTTTACAAATCTTTATATCTCCGTCCTTGACATGCTCGTGGATGGAGTGAAACCGGCGCTTAATATGGTTGGAATTCTTGTGAGACCTTGGTTCCTTGGCGTTGGCTATGGCTCCATTGTTGTCACAATAGATCACCATTGGGTCAAACGCACTAGGAACTACACCTAGTTCTGTTATGAATTCCTTCATCCAAATCGCTTCCTGTGCCGCTTCTGAAGCAACAACATATTTCGCCTCTGTTGTTGATCTAGCCACCATAGGTTGTTTGGAAATCCTCCAACTAAGTTGCTCCGTTCAAGAGAAATACGTTTCAGGATTGAGACTTAGAGTCATCTAGATCGGTGTCAAAGCTAGCGTCAACATAACACTTAGCGACCAGCTCTTCTTCACCTTCGTATACAAGAAACATATCCTTAGTTCTTCTTAAGTACTTAAGGATAATCTTGACCGCTATCCAGTGTTCCGAACCTGGATCAAATTGGTACCTACTAGTCAAACTAATAGCATGTGCCACATCTGGTCTTGTACATAACATGGCATACATTATAGAGCGAATGGCTGAAGCATAGGGGATCTTATCCATTATCTCTCTTTCTTCCGCCGTAGCCGGACTTTGAGTCTTACTCAATGTCTTGCCTCGAAACATAGGTAGGAACCCCTTCTTACTTCTGTCCATACTAAACTTCTTTAGTATCTTATCAAGGTATGTACTTTGTGATAGCGCTATCAGGCGCCTTGATCTATCTCTATAGATCTTAATGCCTAATATATATGATGCTTCACCAAGGTCCTTCATCAAAAATTTGCTGTTCAGATAACTTTTAACACTGTTTAAAAGATCTATATCATTTCCAATCAATAATATGTCATCTACATATAATATCAGAAATGCCACATTGCTCCCACTCACTTTCTTGTAAATACAAGCCTCTCCATAAGTTTGGACATATCCAAACTCTTTGATCACCTCATCAAAGCGGAGATTCCAACTCCGGGATGCTTGCTTCAGTCCATAGATGGATCGCTGAAGCTTGCATACCTTATCAGCATCCTTAGGATCGACAAAACCCTTAGGTTGTATCATATACAACTCTTCTTCAATATTACCATTAAGGAACGCAATTTTGATATCCATCTGCCATATTTCATAATCAAAATATGTAGCAATTACTAACATAATCCTAACTGACTTTAGCATCGCTAGGGGAGAGAATGTCTCATCGTATTCAACTCCTTGAATTTCTCGAAACCCCTCTGCGATAAGTCGAGCTTTATAGATGGTCACATTACCATCAACATCAATTTTTTTTGAAAAACCATTTATTCTCAACGGCCCACCAAGGTCCAAACTTGGTTTTCATACATGGATTCCATCTCGGATTTCATGGCTTCTAGCCATTTGTTGGAATCCGGGCTCATCATCGCTTCTTCATACGTCGCAGGGTCATCTATTTCATCAACCATGAAATTCATAACAGGATTTCCATACAGTTCAGGAGTTGCACGTGTCCTGCTTGACCTGCGAGGTTCAGCAGTGTCCTCTTTCGGAGTTTCATGATCATTATCATTAGTTCCCTCTTTATTCGATGAAGTCAACTCCAAAACAATTCCGGTGCTATGCCACTTGCCGTTTCATGAAGAAAAGGTTCAATAACCTCTTCGAGTTCTACCTTCCGACTACACACGCCTTTCGCGAGAAACTCTTTCTCTAGAAAGGATCCATTCTTGCCAACGAAAAACCTTGCCCTCAGATCTGTGATAGAAGGAATACCCAATTGTTTCTTTAGGGTATTCTAAGAAGACGCATTTTTCCGCTTTGGGTTCGAGTTTATTGGGCTGAAGTTTCTTCACATAAATATCACAACCCCAAACTTTAAGAAATTATAGCTTAGGTTTGTTTCCAAACCACAATTCATACGGTGTCGTTTCAACAGATTTAGATGGTGCCCTATTTGAAGTCAATGCAGCAGTTTCTAGTGTATAACCCCAAAATGACAGTGGCAAGTCAGTCAGAGACATCATAGATCAGATCATATCCAATAAAGTACGATTACGACATTCTGACACACCATTACATCGTGGTGTTCCGGCAGGTGTGAGTTGTGAAACTATTCCACAATCTCTCATGGGTGCGCTAAACTTGTAACTAAGATACTCACCTCCACGGTCAGCCCGCAAAAATTTAATATTTCTATTATGATGATTTTCCACTTCACTCTAAAATTCCTTGAACTTTTCAAAGGTTTCAGACTTGTGTTTCATCAAATAGATATACCCATATCTACTCAAATCATCCGTGAAAGTAACAAAATAACGATATCCACCGCGCTGACACACTCATTGGACCACATACATATGTATGTATGATTTCCAATAAATCTATCACCCATTCCATTGAACCGGAAAATGGCGTTCTAGTCATCTTGCCCATAAGGCATGGCTCACATGTATCAAATGATTCAAAATCAAGTGATTCCAAAAGTCCATCAGAATGGAGTTTCTTCATGCGTTTAACACCAATATGACCTAGACGGCAGTGCCACATATATGCAGATATATCATTATCAAGTTTAGTCCTTTTAGCATCAACATTATGAATATGCGTAACACTATTATTGAGATCCAATAGAAATAAACCATTCATCATAGGTGTATGACCATAAAAGATATCATTCATATAAATCGAACAACCATTGTTTTCAGATTTAAAGAAATAACCACTTCGTATCAAACACGATCCGAATACAATGTTCATGCTCAGTGCAAACACCAAATAACAATTATTTAGATTTATAACTAATCTTGGTGGTAGGTGGAGAGGTAGCGTTCCGATAGCGATCACATCAACTCTTGATCCATTGCCGACACACATCTTGACCTCACCCCTTGCTAGCGGCCGCTTGTTCCGCAACCCCTAATTTGAGTTACATATATTAGCAACCGATCTAGTATCAAATACCCAGGTGCTACTGCGAGTACTAGTCAAGTACACATCAATAACATGTATATCACATATACCTTTGTTTTCCTTGTTGGCCTTCTTGTCCGCCAAATACTTGGGGCAGTTGCGCTTCCAATGGCCAGTCCCCTTACAATAATAGCACTCGGTATCGGACTTAGGGCCAACTCGGGATATCTTTTCAGGTGCGGCAACAGATTTGCCGCCCTTCTTTCCCTTATGTTTACCCTTCTTGTCTTTCTTGAAACTGGTGGTCTTATTGATCATCAACACTTGATGCTCTTTCCTAATCTCCACTTCTACAGTTTTAAGCATTGATAGAAGCTTGGGGAGAGACTTCTTCATGCCTTGCATATTATAGTTCATCATGAAGCTCTTGTAGCTAGGTGACAGAGATTGGAGAACATGATGTATGCCCAAGTCAATGGGAATCATTATTCCCAAGGACACAAGCTTATCGGTGTACCCAGACATTTTGAGTACGTGCTCACTAACAGAGTTGTTCTCTTCCATCATGCAGCTAAAGAACTTTTCAGAAGCATTATAACTCTCTATGGCGGCATGGGTATCGAAAATCATTTTCCATTCCCCCATGGTATCAAAGGCATTGCCATTTTTGAAACGCTTTTGAAGTTCTGGCTCTAGCCTATACAGTATGCCGCAATGAACTAAGTTGTGATCCTCCTGACGAGTCAAATAGACGTTCTTTTCCTTGTCAGGGGCATCAGGAGTTGGTGGGGGCTAGCGACGCTTCTAGAACATATTGCTTTTGTGCAGCAGTGAAGAGAATCCTCAAATTCATGGCCTAGTTGGTAAAGTTGCTACCATTTGCCGCACGTTTCTCTTTCTCCATGAACACATTGAAATTAAAAGCAGGTGGTGCCATCTACAATAGAATTTGTAAAGTTTATACTAAGTTTATTATAGATCGAGTTCAACTAATCAAATTACAAATGAACTCCCACTCAAAAACAACACCCCTCGTGTCTTTTTTGTGATTACATGAACCAAATCCACTACACCAAGTCCGATCATCACATGAGTCGGTGTAGCTTCAAAGGCGAGCATCCATATGGGCATCATATCAACTATATGACTCATTCTTAACCTTTTGGTCCGTGTTCCGAGGCCATGTCTATACATGCTAGGCTCGCCAAGTAAGAACCTTAGTACTCGCGTGTGTAAAACTGTCTTACACCCGTTTATGATCGTGGATTCAAGTACACCCGATCATCATCACGTGATGTCTTGAAGCGGCAAAACATAAAATGGTGCGTACTTAAGGGAGAATACATTTTTATCTTGATATCTAAATGAGGGATCATCTTATAATGCTACTAAAATGCCAAACAAGCAATATAAGATGCAAATATCAAATGTGTAAAGTGAAATGATATGGTTTTTGCACTTGATCACTATCATGTGCATCGTGGTATGATCTTTATCATTCATTTGTGTGTAAGGCCAAGGTCTATGGAACTTACATGTTAGGTGTGTTGTAAGAGTATCAACTATACATCAACTTACAACATTACCATATCATGCCACTAGCCTAGCAACGATCTAAACTAGACGCCTCTAATTTATCAATTGCAAGTTTTACGTGGCTTAGGGCTTTCGAAGATACAACTAGTCTTACCTACGAACATGAAACCACAACGATGATAACCAAATTATTAGCAACTCATTGTAAATCAGATATTGACTATAGTAGGAAAGACAGACACCCGCTAGCCACTTATGCAAAACTAGTTGCATGTCAAGCATGGAACATGTCTCATGTGCGAGGACATGTAAAGTTAATCTAGGCCGCTTCATCCCACTATGCCACCAATATCTAAAATACATATAATATGCAATAACATGATCATCATCGCCCACATACTCATATGTGTACTACCCGTGCAAATAACCTACGCATAGATCAGGCTCTGATACCACTATTGGGTTCGCAACATAGAAAACAAAAAAATCCTATGATGGGAACTATTATACACCAAGATCTATCTACTAGATACAAGCAACGAGAGGACATACATCCATAGAGAACATACCCTCAAAGACCGACAAAGTGTAACGAGATAGAACTCATGGATGATGTAGTCAAACCTTGCCGATCTCAAGATCGTGTGGACGTCCTAGCGCCGCAAATCAGCAGCGCATCCGTCCTTGCACACATGTTTAAGCCACCGAACAATCTCCTCCTCCTTGCTATAGCGATGCAGCGGAAGCATCAACTCCTTCCAGACGAAATGCCACTGGGAACATGTATCTCGCTAATCCGAGACATGGGGGAATAATTCTAGAGGGGGAGAGAGATCCTTCACGGGGAGGTGTGCTTTGAGAGGGAGGAGAGGGGGACTACCCCCCTCCCATGGCCGGCGCCCATGGGGGAGGTGCCCCCACCTCTTCCTCATTCATGTGGTAGAAGCTCCACTCACATTAATTTTGCCTCCACTCAAAATCCCACTCACATGCATTAAATTTCCACCAAATTTAATGCAACTCTTATTTAATAGAACTCTTTTATTTATTTTATTCAGAATTTTGTTAATTAATTTAATTAACAAACATTCACATAAAACCCCTGCAACATTTCAATATCACATGTAGAACCAATTTCAGCAATTTCACCTAGAATAATTCCGGTGTCCATTGAAATAATTCCAGCGCTTTGCAATTCTTTCGTCTAGAACATATTTGCTCCAAATGGTGTTGGTAACCCTTAAGTGTGTCACCCTACGGTTTACGAATAATGCAGACATGATCGAGACCCCTCTCATATCAATAATCAGAAGCGGGACCTAGAGATCCATACTGACTCTCACACATTCAACGATGACTTCTGTGATCGAGAGAACCTTTAATGATAGTAACTAAATAACTTTGTCTTGCGATATATTAATGTCCGAGATTCGGCCATCAGTATCTTAATACCTAGTTTGATCTCATTACCGACATGCACTCTTTTCTGGTTCCCGTGATATAACATTCTAGTGATAACATCACTTACTTGCAAGCTATCTTAATGTGATATCACCGAGAGGGCCCAGAGTATATCTAGCCGTCATCGGGATCGACAAATTCCACTCTTGATCCATGAGCCTCAACATAACACCCTCGGAGTACCCAAAACCATATTTATAGTCACCCTATTACGGTGTGATGTTTGATGTTATCAAAGTACTCTTTCGGTGTTAGCAATTAACATGATCCTATGGTCTAAGGATAAAGATTAATTTGTATGATGTTATAGCAATATAAACATAATGAATTTGATCATAATGTTATACTTCGGATGAATGTTCATCACATTATTCATCAATGTTGTGACCTCGTTATTAACAACATCCAATGTCCATGATCAGGAAACCTTGATCATCCTGTTAATCAACGAGCTAGTTTATAGAGGCATAACTAGGAACTTTATATTTTTTTATTAAACACACATGTATTAAGGTTTCTGTATTAATACAATTATAGTATGCAAAATAAACATCTATCATATACTTGGAATACATATAATAACAACTTTATTATTGCCTCTCAAGACATATTCCCTTCACTCGGAACTTGGTAAGGGTGAACCCACAAAGGGTAATGATCCCTCAGCTGAGACCTTGTTGGACAACCTTCTGCAAAATCTGGGTTTTGCCAAACTTGGCCTTACTCAAAAAAGCACAGAAGAAATCCAAAAGCTGGCTTTCCATTGCTTGGAGAGCCGGAATCTCTCAGCGGAGGAGGAGGCGCAAGAAGCTGAAGACGTTAAACTTGCCGATCTTCTTGACCAAGTTCGTCTCCGCGACAAGAAGTTGAAGGCTGGTGTGGTTCCGCCACAACCAGTGATTCGTCTGACTCTCGCCGAGAAGGTTCCCACTAAGGTGAACATGAGCCTCAATAAATTAACTCATGAACATTATGAAAGTCATAATCCGACTCTTCTTTTTATTGTATTTTATATCATATCCTATGCCCCCAAGCATGAAGTTGGATAGGAAATCTAGATTTATGCTTTTATAGGATGCCAAAGAATGAACTAGTATAGCCCCCCAAGGCTCGTGCTGATATTTAACTTAGTTAAAATATTAGCCCGAGTCTTAGTAGACTTCTGACTCTAGTTACCATTTTGACTTACAGAAAGTTAATTCTTATAACCAGGAATTATTGAAGAATATTTGCAACAAGCGGAGAGAGACCATAACTCTTCGGCTTGAAAGTGCACAACAAAAAGTTTCCAAGGATGAAGCTGAAGGTGAACATTTCAAGCCTCGTCTTCATAGTATGTGTTATTGATCTATAGACGAATATTTATCTGGCTTTTATGTCTTGCTTCGCCAGATCTT
The DNA here is from genome assembly GCA_910589775.1 of Avena eriantha. Classification (NCBI taxonomy): domain Eukaryota; kingdom Viridiplantae; phylum Streptophyta; class Magnoliopsida; order Poales; family Poaceae; genus Avena; species Avena eriantha. The sequence continues at coordinate 522,203,621 of OU342740.1, read as the reverse complement.
GTGAAGCAATCCTGTAAAATGATTGAACAAGCCGAAGATTATAAAGTCCTGGAGGTGGAGAATGCTAATTTGCACGCGGAGCTGAATAAACTCAAGATGGATCATGAGACTAGCATTGCTAGTGTTCTTGAATCCAGCAATCATGCTACTGAAGAGAGTGACCGCACCATCGCTAAACATGACAAAACAATCTCGGACTTGCAAGATGCTTTGTACAGGGAGAAGGATACCACCGAAGATCTCCGGAATGAACTCCATAGCATTCAAGAGGAGAAGGACAAAGTAGATGACACTATCTTTGGTAAACGTTTTTATCCTTGAACCATCATTTTTCCGTATTGTGAAATTCGGATATATATGTTTTGTTGACCTTGCTTTCTTTCTTATAGGTTCTCTCAATATTTTGGATGCCTCTTCATCCGAGCATCATACCAGTCAACTTGTTACTGTTGGGGACCTGATCCACGATTTCCGCCAGTCACTAGAAGAAATTGGTGAATTTGTCCGACTCTCTGGCTTAGACGCAATGTCGACCTTTGAGCTACGAGACAAGGTGAAGGATATGCCTCAACTCGTCAAGGATTGGAATATGTCCTATGCGTGTACAAGGACACATAATGCCTTGGCAATGGGAATGAGCCACCATGGAAGCATGGAAATATGGCAAGTTACCAAGGGTTATTCGACTGTTGATGAAGATGGCAACGAGCAAAACATCAAGGAGATCTGGGATTCTTGCGTCGGATACGCCTATGGCGTGGCCAAGTTGACCAATTATGATGAGTCGTTCCTCTCACCCGTTGAAGTGCCACCACCCCCAAAAGAAGTAGTCGCTAAAGTTTGTGAAGATGATGAGCAGACCGAGTCCGACTTACTTGTCTCAGACAGATATCGGGGTGATACGGGTGATGTGTCCAGCGAGCCGGCAAATCCTGCCTCTCAACCTTCATCATAGAGTGTGCCAAAAAACAATCTGTTATTCTGAAAACAATCTAATTGTAATAAGTAGGATATTATTTTGCTAGTGCTAACTTTGTACGAATTTATGCTTTTACTCCTTTTAGCACTTTTGGATTTTATTTGATGTGCTCAAAAAATTACATAAGAACTTGTTATTTTTCCTATACTTATCGATTATCTGGCTTTCTGCCTCGTTATTTTCGTGTTGCCGAGCAACGGAGATCAATTGCTAAACCAGTTTAAACCTGGAACCAAAGCCGGATTCCAGTACCAACAATTCACTACTTGGAAAATACCCACACCCATCAATCAGACAAAAGACCCAAGTATAAACTAGAAAATTTTATATTTATACCTGAAGGTAGCATTTTTAGATTCGGAAATCTAACCAGAATAAGCATGAGCATAAAGTACTTTCAAGTATTCTGGGATTTTCGATTGTGACATGATCATTTGGAAATAAGATGGTACATAAAAAACATCTCAGTAAAAACATTGAGGAGGCCGATACTTTATTTCACTTTGAACATGTGCACATATATGATTACAAAGAAAGAAATTTTAAGAATAAAAGGGATGTAGCTGAGCAATATTCCAAGGACGGTCTATCTCATCCGGGTTTGTACTGCCTCCAGCTCTCTTTCTCTTCTTAGTAGCAGGTCTCTCTTTTTCTGGCCTCATATAAGTTAGGTAGTAAGAACCATTGTGAAATACTCGACTAACCACGAAGGGCCCTTCCCATATAAGGGCAAGTTTGTGCTCTCTTTTTTGCACAAGACGAAGAGCCAGATCTCCCTTCCCGAAAGACCGATTCCTGACTCTCTGACTATGATATCTGCGTAAATTTTGCTAATAGGCTGTAGATCTCTGTTCAACAACAACGCGAACTTCCTCGAGCATATCGAGGTCATCTTGTCGAGCAACTTCGACATTCTCTTTGACATACGTAGCAACTCAGTGAGAGGTGTGAATAAGATCACTCGAAAGAACAACTTCTACACTGTTGACCAAGAAAAAAGGTGTATATCTGGTTTACCTGTTAGGAGTTGTTCGTAAACTCCATATTACAGACGATAATTCGTCTGCCCAAGCCCCAACAACACGATGTAGTGGTGCTTAGAGTCTTGGTCGTAGGCCTTGAAGACTTAAACCATTTGCCCTTTCGACTTGTCCATTCGCTTGTGGATGTGTGACTAATGCAATGTCAAGCCGAATCCTCTGTTCATTGCAGAATTCAACTAGTTCTCCCATGGAAAAGTTACTCCCATTATCGGTAATAATACTGTGCGGGTACCCGAATCGGATGATCACATCCTCGATGAACTTTTTGGTTGTTGCTCCATCACAACTTGTGACGGGTTTTGCCTCAATCCATTTTGTGAATTTATCCACCATTACAAGAAGGTGAGTGTACCCACTTTGAGCCCGCCGAAACGGTCCTACCATGTCAAGCCCCCAGACCGCAAAAGGCCATGTAATCGGAATTATTCGCAACTGATCAGCCGGATCATGGGCTTGTTTGGCGTATTTTTGGCAACCTTTGCACGTCATGACTAGTCGTTCGACATCTGCCTTAGCTGTAAGCCAAAAAAATCCGTGTCTAAAAGCTTTTGCCACTAAAGATTTGGCTGCAGCGTGATGTCTACATTCGTCTTCATGAATTTCCCTTAGGATTTCCATGCCTTCTTCCGGAGAAACATAGTGCTGAAAGACCCTAGACACACTCTATTTATAGAGCTCACCTCCCACTACTGTGTAGGCTTTTGCTCGTCGGACGATCTGCTGGCTTAGAACTTCGTCTTCGGGTAGTTTTCTCTTTACCAAGAAATCAAGGTAGGGTTTGGTCCAGCTGGGAATTACAGTCAGAACTACTATAAGTGGTGATTCGGATTTGGTTGGATACTCCTCGTCAACTCCTGTGATAGAGGGAACTTTCAAATGCTCCAAAAAAGCACCGTCCGGGACCTATTTCCGCGTAGAGCCTATTCTTGATAGAGCATCCGCTTCCTCATTTTCTGTTCGAGGAATGTGTTGGACTTCAAACCCTTCGAATGATTTAGATAGTTCCCCTACGACAACTCTATAAGCAGCCATGTGTTTATTGGCGTTGCAGATATTAGATACTTGCTGAGCAACTAAATCTGAGTCTCCATAAAACATTAGTCGGTGAATGCCGATGTCTTTTGCAAATTTCATGTAGCAGGGCTTCATACTCAGCAATATTGTTTGTCACTGTGAAGTGGATTTGGAATACATAGAACAGTTTATCACCTTGGGGTGACTTGAGTATCACGCTAGCCCCCGAGCGCTTTAGACCCGTCAAAGTGTAGGGTCAAACTTCCGTCTCTTGGAGGCCTGTGTTTTCGACTGTCTCTGTCCAATCAGCGACAAAGTCAGCAAGAATCTAAAATTGATTGTTGTACGTGGTTTGTACTCAATATCAAAAGTTGCTAGCTCTATTCCCCACTTAGCGACGCATCCTATGGAATCACTGTTGTTGATTATGTCTCTCATGGGAGTTGTGCTCACCACAGTAATCTTGTGCTCTTGAAATAGTGTCGTAGCTTTCTGGAGGCGAAGAACACACCATAGGCTAACTTTTGGTAATGAGGGTACCTTTGCTTTGATTCAGTCAAGACCTTGCTGAGATAATAAGTCAAACATTGTACCAGGTGTTCCTGTTTTTCTTCCGGCCGTTCCACCACCATGACGACACTAGCGACTATGTTTGTCGCGGCTAAGTATAGCAACATTGGCTCATGTGGCTCCGGTGCTACAAGAATAGGGGCGGATGAGAGTACTACTTTTAGATCCTGTAGTGCATCTTCAACTTCATCAGTCTAGACGAATTTCTTGGTCTTTTTCAAGAGCTTGTATAGTTGTGCGACTCTTTCACCGAGCCGGCTTATGAACCAACTGACTGCAGCGATACAACCAGTTAGTCATTGTACGTCCTTCAGGCGAGTTGGCCTGGAAATGGTAAGTATAGCCTTTATTTTGTCACGGTTCACCTCTATGCCTCTTTGAGATACGATGAAACCAAATACTTTTCCGGCTAGGATTCCAAAGAAACACTTCTTCGGATTGAGCATTATGTTGTATTTTCGTAGATTGCTGAATGTTTCCTCTAAGTCAGAAATTAGTGTTTTCTTCTTTTTGGACAGCATAGCTATGTCGTCCACATATGTATGTACATGAAGGGTTCGTAGCATGGAAAACAAAAAATTTCTACCGCAAGAACGAACAAAACCTAGATCTAATCTAGATAAAAGCCAAGATCTAATCTATTAGACATGAGCAACGAGATAGATAGGAACTAACCCTCGTAGATCCGAAAGCGTTAACGAGATTAGATCTCGTGGTTGATGTAGTCGATCACTTGCCGATCTCAAGATCGTGTGGACGATCCTTCCGGCGTCGCGTTCCAGCAGCGCTTCCGCAGTCGGTCAAGTGGACGATCCTTCCGGCGCCGCGATTCGGCAGCGCTTCCGCAGTCGGTCACACGTGTGGAGTCGAAGTAGACCTTCCTCTCCCCGTTCCAGCGAGCAGCGGAGGTAGTAGATCTTCTCCACGGAATCCCAGCAGCACGACGGCGTGGTGGTGGTGGTGGAGTAGAGAATTCTGTAGGGCTTCGCCTATGCCTGTGCAGAAGAAAGGTGGAGGAGAGAGGCGGCAGAGATTGGGAGTTATGAGAGCAAGGGAGGAGGGGGCGCCCCTGCCCCTCTATTTAAAGAAGGGAGGGCGCCTGGGGAGGGGGAGTCCTTGTAGGACTCCCCTCCCTCTAGGCCGGCGGATTGGGGAGTGGGGGAGGAGTCCCCCACGACTCCTAGTCTTGACCCACCAGGACTCCTTGATCCCTATCTTGATTTTCAAGCAAACTCCAAGATATCTTCTAGAACCTTCTGGAACATTCCGAAACCTTCTAGAATCCTCATACAAACACTCCGGAACATTTCCTAACTTAGAAAATGATCCCCTATATATGAATCTTATTCTCCGGACCATTCCGGATCTCCTCGTGATGTCTCGAATCCAATCCGAGACTCCGAACAACATTTGGTCTCCAACGCACATTCCATATCTACTTAAAACAACTTCGAACCTTAAGTGTGTCACCCTACGGTTCGTGAATATGTAGACATGATAGAGACACATCTCCTATCAATAACCATCAGCGGGACCTGGAGATCCATAATGACTCCCACATACTCAACGATGACTTCGCGATCGATTGAACCACTTACATACGAAACCAATTCCCTTTGTCTCGCGATACTATACTTATCCGAGGTTTGATCATCGGTATCTCCATACCTAGTTCTACCTCGTTACTGATAAGTACTCTTTACTCATTCCGTGATATGTCATCCCTTGTGACCTAGTCACATGCTTGCAAGTTAACTAGATGACATTCCACCGAGAGGTCCCAGAGCATATCTATCCGTCATATGGATGGACAAATCCCAATCTTGGTTCATGCGCTTCAACACATATACTTTCAGAATACCCAATGACACTTTTATAACCACCCAGTTACGAAGCGGCGTTTGATGTCATCAAAGTATCCATCCGGTAATGGTGATTAACATAACCTCATGGTCGAAGGATTAGGTTACTATGTATTTGAAAGCTTACAGCAATACGAACTTAATGACTTGATCTTATGCTACGCTTACTATGGGTGTGTGTCCATTACATCATTCTCCTAATGATATAACCTTGTTATTAATCACATCCTTATGTCCATGATCAGGAAACCATGATCATCAATCAATCAACAAGCTAGTTCAACAAGAGGCTTTCTAGGGACTCTCATATGTTTACAAAACACACAAGTATTAGTGTTTCCTAATAATACAATTATAGCATGGGATGTAAACATTCATCATAAACACAAAGATATAATAATAATCACTTTTATTATTGCCTCTTGGGCATATCTCCAACAGTCTCCCACTTGCACTAGAGTCAATAATCTAGATTACATGGTAATATACCGAACACCCACGGCGTTCTGGTGTTGGTCATGCTTTGCCCTAGGGAGAGGTTTAGTCAACGGATCCGCCACATTCAGATCAGTGTGTACTTTGCAAATCTTTATGTCACCATCTCGGACATACTCGCGAATAGCGTGAAAACGTAGCTTGATGTGCTTCAGCTTGCTATGTGACCTTGGCTCCTGTGCATTAGCTATGGCACCTGTGTTGTCACAGTTTATGGCCATCGGGTCCAACACACTGGGAACCACGCCAAGTTCAGTAATGAATTCCTTCATCCAAACGGCTTCTTGTGCAGCCTCCGAAGTAGCTATGTATTCCAATTCAGTTGAAGATTTCGCCACAACGCTTTGCTTCGCACTCCTCCAGCTCACTGCAGCACCATTCAAAATAAATACGTATCCCGATTGTGACTTCGAGTCATCCGGATCGGTGTTCCAACTAGCATCGGTGTAACCGTTTACAACAAGCTGTTCATCACCTCCATAAGAAAGAACCATATCCTTAGTCCTATTTAGGTACTTTAGGATATTCTTGACCGCTGTCCAGTGTTCTATTCCAGGATCACTTTGATATCTGCTAGTCAAACTAACAACATGTGCTATATCCGGTCTTGTACACAGCATGGCATACATGATAGAACCTATGGCTGAGGCATAGGGAATATTATTCATTTTCTCTCTATCTTCTGCCGTAGCTGGACTTTGAGTTTTACTCAAGGTCTTACCTGACAACATGGGCACGAACCCTTTCTTGCTATCTTCCATTCTAAACTTCTTTAGAACTTTGTCCAAGTATGTACTTTGTGAAAGCGCTATTAGGCGTCTTGATCTATCTCTATAAATCTTGATGCCTAGAATGTATGCCGCTTCGCCAAGATCCTTCATTGAAAAACTATTATTCAAATAGGTTTTGACGCTATTAAGAAGTTCTATATCATTCCCAATCAACAATATGTCATCTACATATAGTACTAGGAATGCTACAGAGCTCCCACTCACTTTCTTGTAAATACAAGCTTCTCCATAAGTTTGTATAAATCCAAAGTTTTTGACTACTTTATCAAAACGTTGATTCCAACTCCGGGATGCTTGCTTCAGTCCATAAATGGAGTGCTGAAGTTTGCATACCTTGTTAGCATCTTTAGGATCGACAAAACCCTTGGGTTGTACCATATACAACTCTTCCTCAATGTCACCATTAAGGAACGCCGTTTTGACATCCATCTGCCAAATCTCATAATCGAAATGTGCAGCAATTGCTAACAAAATCCTCACAGACTTTAGCTTCGCTACTGGAAAGTCTCATCATAGTCAACTCCTTGAATTTGTCGGAACCCTTTCGCGACAAGTCGAGCTTTATAGACGGTAACATTACCATCAACATCTGTTTTTCTCTTGAAAATCCATTTGTTCTCGACAGCCTTACGGCCATCCGGTAAGTCCACCAAAGTCCACACTTGGTTTTCATACATGGATCCCATTTCGGATTTCATGGCTTCTAACCATTTGTCGGAATCTGGGCTCACCATAGCTTCTTCATACGTCGCAGGGTCATCAACGTTGTCCACCAACATGACGTTCAAGGCAGAGTCATACCAATTAGGAGTGGTACGAACCCTTTTTGACCTGCGAGGTTCAGCAGTAACTTCATTTTAAGTTTCATGATCATTATCATTAGCTTCCTCTCCAATTGGTGCAGGCGGCACAAAAACATCTTCCGGTGCTGCGCTACTCTCAAATCCGAGAGAAGGTTCAATAACCTCATCGAGTTATACTTTCCTTCCAGTCACCTCTTTCGATTGAAACTCCTTCTCAAGAAAGGATCCATTCTTTGCAACGAAAACTTTGCCTTCGGATCTATGATAGAAGGTATACCCAATTGTTTCTTTAGGGTATCCTATGAAGACGCATTGCTCCGCTTTGGGTTCTATCTTATCAGGTTGTAACTTCTTTACATATGCTTCGCAACCCCAAACTTTAAGGAACGACAACTTAGGTTTCTTACCAAACCACAATTCGTACGGTGTCGTTTCAACGGATTTAGATGGTGCCCTATTTAAAGTGAATGTGGCTGTCTCTAATGCATAGCCCCAAAATGATAGCGGTAAATCTGTAAGAGACATCATAGACCGAACCATATCTAAGAGAGTTCGATTACGACGTTCGGACACACCATTACGCTGTGGTGTTCCTGGCGGTGTCAACTGCGAAAGTATTCCACATTTCTTTAAATGCATGCTAAACTCATAACTCAGATATTCACCTCCGTGATCAGAACGCAGAAACTTAATCTTCTTGTTATGATGATTTTCCACTTCACTTTGAAATTCCTTAAACTTCTCGAAAGTTTCGGACTTATGTTTCATAAAGTAGACATACCCGTATCTACTCAAGTCATCTGTGAAAGTGAGAACATAACGATATCCACCACGCGATGCTACACTCATTGGACCGCACACATCGGTATGTATTATTTCCAATAAGTCTGTAGCTCGCTCCATTGTACCAGAGAATGGAGTCTTAGTCATTTTTCCCATTAGACATGCTTCGCATCTTTCAAGTGATTCAAAATCAAGTGATTCAAGAAGTCCATCAGAATGGAGTTTCTTCATACGCTTCACTCCAATGTGACCAAGACGACAGTGCCACATGTATGTAGAATTATCATTCAATTTTATTCGTTTAGCATCTATGTTGTGAACATGTGTATCACTACTATCGAGATTCAGTAAGAATAAACCATTCATCTCAGGTGCATTACCATAAAAGATATTACTCATATAAATCGAACAACCTTTATTCTCGGACTTAAAAGAGTAACCGTCTCGCAATAAATAGGATCCAGATATAATGTTCATGCTTAACACAGGCACCAAATAACAATTATTTAAATTTAAGACTAATCCCGAAGGTAGATGTAGAGGGAGCGTGCCGACGGCGATCACATCAACCTTGGAGCCATTTCCAACGCGCATCGTCACCTCGTCTCTTGCCAGTCTTTGCTTATTCCGCAGCTCCTGTTTCGAGTTACAAATATGAGCAACCGAACCAGTATCAAATACCCAGGCACTACTACGATTACTAGTAAGATACACATCTATAACACATATATCAAATATACCTTTCTTTTTGATGTTGCCGTTCTTCAGATCCGCCAGGTACTTGGGGCAGTTACGCTTCCAGTGACCAGCACCCTTGCAGTAGAAGCACTCAGTTTCAGGCTTAGGACCAGCCTTGGGCTTCTTAGCAGGTGCGGCAGCTTTCTTGCCGTCCTTCTTGAAGTTGCCCTTGTTCCTAGGCTTGCCCTTTTTCTTGACATTGGTGGTCTTATTGACCATCAACACTTGGTGCTCCTTCTTTATCTCCACTTCAGTAGTTTTCAGCATGGACGACAGTTCATGCAACGTCTTGTTCATGCAGTGCATGTTGTAGTTCATCACAAAGTTCTTGTAACTTGGTGGCAGTGATTGAAGGAGACGGTGAATCCCCAATTCATTAGGAATCGATATTCCCAATTCTTGGAGCTTCTTTGCGTACCCAGACATGGTGAGCACGTGCTCGCTAACGGAGCTTCCTTCTTCCATCTTACAGTTAAAGAACTTTTCGGAGGCCCCATAGCTCTCCATGGCCGCGCGAGTCTCAAAAATTAGCCTGAGCTCCTTAATGATCTCGAACGGGTCGTGGTGCTCAAAACGCTATTGGAGCTCCGCTTCTAAACCGTACAGGATGGCACACTGAACTGTGGAGTAATGATTTTTCCGAGTGGCGAAAACATTCTTTTCGTCATCGGTGGCATTATCTGTAGGTGGGTCACCTAGCGGTGCATCGAGCACATAGGTCAACTGACCAGCCCTGAGGACGATCTTCAGTCCACGGAACCAGTCCGTGAAATTGCTTCCATTGTTTTTAAGGTTTTCTTTCTCTAGGAACGCATTGAAGTTGATGGAGGGGGTCGCCATAATCTACAACAATTTGCAAGTAGTTTAGACTAAGTTTATGACAAATTGAGTTCAAATTTAATTCTTAAACTAACTAGGTGAACTCCCACTCAAAACAACATCCCTCACATTGTCTTAGTGATTACACGAACCAATTCCACTACACCAAGTCCGATCTTCACGAGAGAAGATGTAGTTTCATCAGCGAACAATCTTCATGTTCATCATATCAATTATCTGACTCATGCTCTACCTTTCGGTATTCCGTGTTCCGAGACCATGTCTGTACATGCTAGGCTCGTCAAGATAACCTTAGTTTCCGCATGTGCAAATCTGGCTTGCACCCGTTGTATGCACACGTAGAATCTATCACATCCGATCATCACGAGATGCTTCGAAACGACGAGTCTTAGCAACGGTGCCAACTAAGGGTGAACACTTTATTACTTGATATTTAGTGAGAGGGATCATCTTATAATGCTACCGTCGCGATCTAAGCAATACAAGATGCATAAAGGATTAACATCACAGGCAATTCATAATTAGTGTGATATGATATGGCCTTTTCTTCTTGCGCCTTTGATCTCCATCTCCAAAGCACGAACATGATCTCCATCATCACCAGCATTGCGTCAAGGTCAGTGGCGCCGCTTCATGGTTGTCCATCATCACCAGAAACTATTACAACTACTTGGAATAAAGCTATTACAAGATGAATAGACACGCAGGCCTTAACAGAATTAAAGACAACCATTAGGCTCCTGCCGGTTGCCATATTACAACAAGGATCATTGCATACATCAAATACAATCACAATCACATGTTGGCCATATCACATCACAAAACCCCTACAAAAACAAGTTAGACGCCTCTAATTTTCTGTGCAAGTTTTACGTGGTTTGGGGCTTTCGCATAAGACCGATCTTACCTACGAACAAGGACCACAACGTTGAGACAAGTGTTGTCAAGATGCTCATTGTAAATTGAATCTTAACTATGGTGGGAGAGACAGACACCCGCAAAGCCACTTGTGCAAAGCAAGTTGCACGTCAAGCGTGGAGCAAGTCTCATGTGCGATGACATGTAATGTCAGCCCGGGCCGCTTCATCCCACCATGCCGCAAGATGCAAAGTACACGCTAAGACACCGACAACAAAAGCATCAACGCCCACAAAAATATTGTGTTCTACTCGTGCAACAGATCTACGCATAGATACGGCTCTGATACCACTGAAGGGTTCGTAGCAAGGAAAACAAAAAAATTCTACCGCAAGAACGAACAAAACCTAGATCTAATCTAGATAAAAGCCAAGATCTAATCTATTAGACATGAGCAACGAGATAGATAGGAACTAACCCTCGTAGATCCGAAAGCGTTAACGAGATTAGATCTCGTGGTTGATGTAGTCGATCACTTGCCGATCTCAAGATCGTGTGGACGATCCTTCCGGCGTCGCGTTCCAGCAGCGCTTCCGCAGTCGGTCAAGTGGACGATCCTTCCAGAGCCGCGATTCGGCAGCGCTTCCGCAGTCGGTCACATGTGCAGAGTCGAAGTAGACCTTCCTCTCCCCGTTCCAGCGAGCAGCGGAGGTAGTAGATCTTCTCCACGGAATCCCAGCAGCACGACGGCGTGGTGGTGGTGGTGGAGTAGAGAATTCTGCAGGGCTTCGCCTATGCCTGTGCAGAAGAAAGGTGGAGGAGAGAGGCGGCAGAGATTGGGAGTTATGAGAGCAAGGGAGGAGGGGGCGCCCCTGCCCCTCTATTTAAAGAAGGGAGGGCGCCTGGGGAGGGGGAGTCCTTGTAGGACTCCCCTCCCTCTAGGCCGGCGGATTGGGGAGTGGGGGGAGGAGTCCTCCTCCCCCACGACTCCTAGTCTTGACCCACCAGGACTCCTTGATCCCTATCTTAATTTTCAAGCAAACTCCAAGGTATCTTCTAGAACCTTCCGGAACATTCCGAAACCTTCTAGAATCCTCATACAAACACTCCGGAACATTTCCTAACTTAGAAAATGATCCCCTATATATGAATCTTATTCTCCGGACCATTCCGGATCTCCTCGTGATGTCCCTAATCCAATCCGAGACTCCGAACAACATTTGGTCTCCAACGCACATTCCATATCTACTTAAAACAACTTCGAACCTTAAGTGTGTCACCCTACGGTTCGTGAATATGTAGACATGATAGAGACACATCTCCTATCAATAACCATCAGCGGGAGCTGGAGATCCATAATGTCTCTCACATACTCAACGATGACTTCGCGATCGATTGAACCACTTACATACGAAACCAATTCCCTTTGTCTCGCGATACTATACTTATCCGAGGTTTGATCGTCGGTATCTCCATACCTAGTTCTACCTCGTTACTGATATGTACTCTTTACTCGTTCCGTGATATGTCATCCCTTGTGACCTAGTCACATGCTTGCAAGTTAACTAGATGACATTCCACCGAGAGGGCCCAGAGCATATCTATCCGTCATATGGATGGACAAATCCCAATCTTGGTTCATGCGCTTCAACACATATACTTTCAGAATACCCAATGACACTTTTATAACCACCCAGTTATGAAGCGGCGTTTGACGTCATCAAAGTATCCATCCGGTAATGGTGATTAACATAACCTCATGGTCGAAGGATTAGGTTACTATGTATTTGAAAGCTTACAGCAATACGAACTTAATGACTTGATCTTATGCTACGCTTACTATGGGTGTGTGTCCATTACATCATTCTCCTAATGATATAACCTTGTTATTAATCACATCCTTATGTCCATGATCAGGAAACCATGATCATCAATCAATCAACAAGCTAGTTCAACAAGAGGCTTTCTAGGGACTCTCATATGTTTACAAAACACACAAGTATTAGTGTTTCCTAATAATACAATTATAGCATGGGATGTAAACATTCACCATAAACACAAAGATATAATAATAACCACTTTTATTATTGCCTCTTTATTGGCTTTGAGGAACTTGACGAGCACGCTTTCCTATGCGCTGTCTAAACCTACACCTATCTAGGTCACCTTGGAGGGGTCATCATCCTTCAACGAAGTCGTCTTTGTCTCTTCCAATGCCTTGAACTCCGGAGTCGGCTTGGTCACCTCCTTCTTAGTTGCGGGCATCTCGGACCGGTCGATGTTCTTCTTGATCTCCCGGTACTCCTGAGCATGCAGTACGGCTTCAACAAAGGCGGCATTTCCTGAAGGAAATATGCCCTGAGAGGCAATAATAAAGTTGTTATTATATATATTCCTTGTATATGATAGATGTTTATTTTGCATGCTATAATTGTATTGAGAGGAAACATCAATACATGTGTGTCTAATAAACAAAAAGGGTTCCTAGTTATGCCTCTCTTATAGACTAGCTCGTTGATTAACAAGATGATCAAGGTTTCCTGATCATGGACATTGGATGTTGTTAATAACGAGGTCACAACATTGGTGGAATGATGTGATGAACATTCATCCGAAGTATAGCATTACGATCAAGTCATTATGTTTATATTGCTATAACATTATACAAAGTATTCTTAGTCCTTAGACCATGAGATCATGTTAATTGCTAACACCGGAAGAGTATCTTGATAACATCAAACGTCACACCGTAACAGGGTGACTATAAAGGCGGGTTCAGTGCTACGAAGGTGTTATGTTGAGGCTCATGGATCAAGAGTGGGATTTGTCCATCCCGATGACGGATAGATATACTCTGGGCCCTCTCGGTGATATCACATTAAGATAGCTTGCAAGCAAGTGATGTGATCACTAGAATGTTATATCACGGGAACGAGAAAAGAGTGCATGTCGGTAACGAGATCAAACTAGGTATTTGGATACCGATGATCGAATCTCGGACATGTATTATATCATGAGACAAAGGGATTAAATTGTTGACGTTAAAGGTCCTCACGATCACAGAAGTCATCGTTGAATATGCAGGAGTCAGTATGGATCTCCAGGTCCCGCTTCTGATTATTGATCTGAGAGGAGTCTCAATCATGTCTGTATTATTTGGGAACCGTAGGGTGACACACTTAAGGGTTGCCGGACACCATTTAGGAGCACATATGTTCCAGACAAAAGGTTTGCAAAGCGTAGGAAAAGTTTCGATAGAAACCGGAATTGTTTCGGGTGAAATTGCAGAAAGTGGTTCTGCATGTGATATTGAAATGTTGCAAGGGGTTTTATGTGAATGTTTGTTAATTAAAGTAATTAACAAAATTCTGAATAAAATAAATAAAAGAGTTTTATTAATTGAGAGTTGCATTTAATTTGGTGGAAATTAAATACATGTGAGTGGGATTTTGGGTGGAGGCCATGTTTATGTGAGTGGAGCTTCACCACATGAATGAAGGAGGGGAGGAGTCCCCCCCTCATGCGCCGGCTATGGGAGGGGAGGGGTCTCCCTCCCTCCTATATAAAGCCCCCTTCTCCCCTCTCACAAATCACACCTCCTCGTGAAGGATCTCTCTCCCCCTCTAGATATTTCCCCATGGTCTCGGATTAGCGAGATACATGTTCCCGATGGCCTTGCGTTTGGAAGGAGTTGCTGCTTCCGCTGATTCGCTGGAGCGAGGAGGTGGAGGTTGTCCGGTGGCTTGAACGTGTGTGCGAGGACGGATGCGTTGCTGATTTGCGGCGCTCGGACTTCCACACGATCTTGAGATCGGCAAGCGTACGACTACATCAACCACGAGTTCCTACTCGTTAACAAAACTCGTTGTCTTCGAGGGTATGTTCTCTGTGGATGTATGTCCACCCGTTGCTCTGTATCTAGTAGATAGATCTTGGCGTATAGTTCTCATAGTAGGAAATTTTTTGTTTTCTATGCTGCGGACCCAACAGTGGTATCAGAGCCTGATCTATGCGTAGGTGCTTTGCACGGGTAGTACACATATGTTTATATGTGGGCGATGATGATCATGTTATTGCTTCTTATATGTACTTTGGATATTGGTGGCATAGTGGGATGAAGCGGCCCGTACCAACCTTACATGTCATCGTACATGAGACCGGTTCCACGACTGACATGCAACTAGTTTTGCATAAGTGGCTAGCGGGTGTCTGTCTCTCCTACTATAGTCAATATCTGATTTACAACGAGTTGCTAATAACTTGGTTATCCTCGTTGTGGTTCATGTTCGTAGGTAAGACCGGTTCTATCTCCGAAAGCCCTAAGCCACGTAAAACTTGCAATTGATAAATTAGAGGCGTCTAGTTTAGATCGTTGTTGGGCTAGTGTCTTGATATGGTGTTGTTGTAAGTAGATGTATGATAGATACTCTTACAACTCACTTAACGTGTAAGTTCCATAGACCTTGGTCTTACACATAAAGGAATGATAGAGATCATACCACGATGCAAATGATAGAGATCAAATGCATGGACCATATCACCTCACTTCACACATTAGATGTTAGCATCTTATATTGCTACTTTGGCGCTTTTGGTAGCATTATAAGATGATCCCTCATTTAGATATCAAGATAAAATGTGTTCTTCCTTAAGTATGCACCATTCTATGGATCGTGTTTTGAGGCATCACGTGATGATCGGGTGTTCTCAACTCTACGCTTTCATACAACGGGTGTAAGACAGTTTTACACACGCGAATACTAAGGTTCTTACTTGGCGAGCCTAGCATGTACAGACATGGTCTCGGAACACGGACCGAAAGGTTAAGCATGAGTCATATAGTTGATATGATGCCCATATAGATGCTCTCCTTTGAAGCTACACCGACTCACGTGATGATCGGACTTGGTGTAGTGGATTTGGTTCATGTAATCACCAAAAGGACACGAGGGATGTCGTTTTTGAGTGGGAGTTCATTAGTAATTTGGATTAGTTGAACTCAATCTATCATAAACATAGTCTAAATATATTTTACAAATTCTATTGTAAATGGCACCACCTGCTTCTAATTTCAATATGTTCATGGAGAAAGAGAAGCTTGCTGCAAATGGTAGCAACTTCACCAACTGGGCTATGAATTTGAGGATTCTCCTCATTGCTGCACAAAAGCAATATGTGCTAGAGGCGCCGCTAGGCCCCCCACCAGCTCCTGATGCCCCTGACGAGGAAAAGAACGTCTATATAACTCGTCAGGAGGACCACAACTTAGTTCATTGCGGCATACTGTATGGGCTAGAGCCAGAACTTCAAAAACGTTTCGAAAATGGCAATGCCTTTGATACCATGGGAGAATTGAAAATGATTTTCGATACCCATGCTGCCGTAGAGAGTTATAATGCTTCTGAAAGGTTCTTTAGCTGCATGATGGAAGAGAACAGCTCCGTTAGTGAGCACGTACTCAAAATGTCTGGGTACGCCGATAAGCTTGTGTCCTTGGGAATAACGATTCCCATTGACTTAGGCATACATCGTGTTCTCCAATCTCTGCCACCTAGCTACAAGAGCTTCGTGATGAACTATA
Organism: Avena eriantha; assembly: GCA_910589775.1. Lineage (NCBI taxonomy): Eukaryota > Viridiplantae > Streptophyta > Magnoliopsida > Poales > Poaceae > Avena > Avena eriantha. The sequence goes on along the minus strand of OU342740.1, from coordinate 522,187,264 downwards.
ATATGCAGGGCATGAAGAAGTCTCTTCCCGAGCTTCTGTCAATGCTTAAGACTGCAGAAGTGGAGATTAGGAAAGAACATCAAGTGTTAATGATCAATAAGACCACCGGTTTCAAGAAAGACAAGAAAGGCAAGCAGAAGGGAAAGAAGGGCGGCAAATCTGTTGTCGCGCCTGAAAAGAAACCCCGAGTTGGCCCTAAGTCTGACACCGAGTGCTACTATTGCAAGGGGACTGGCCATTGGAAGCGCAACTGCCCCAAGTATTTGGCGGACAAGAAGGCCGGCAAGGCAAACAAAGGTATATGTGATAGACATGTTATTGATGTGTACTTGACTAGTACTCGCAGTAGCACCTGGGTATTTGATACGAGATCGGTTGCTAATATATGTAACTCGATTCAGGGGCTGCGGAACAAGCGACAATTAGCAAGGGATGAGGTCACAATGCGGGTCGGCAATGGATCAAGAGTTGATGTGATTGCCGTCGGAACGCTGCCTCTCCATATGCCGTCGGGATTAGTTATAAACCTAAATAATTGTTATTTGGTGCCTGCACTGAGCATGAACATTGTATCCGGATCATGTTTGATGCAAAGTGGTTATTCGTTTAAGTCTGAAAACAATGGTTGTTCGATTTATATGAATAATATCTTTTATGGTCATGCACCTGTGTTGAATGGTTTATTTTTGTTGGATCTCGATAGTAATATTACGCATATTCATTATGTTGATGCTAAAAGGATTAGACTTGATAATGATATATCTGCATATATGTGGCACTGCCTTCTAGGTCATATTGGCGTTAAACGCATGAAGAAACTCCATTCTGATGGACTTTTGGAATCACTTGATTTTGAATCATTTGATACATGTGAGCCATGCCTTATGGGCAAGATGACTAGAACGCCGTTTTCCGGTTCAATGGAACGGGCGACAGATTTATTGGAAATCATACATACTGATGTGTGTGGACCAATGAGTGTGTCGGCGCGAGGTGGATATCGTTATTTTGTTACTTTCACGGATGATTTGAGTAGATACGGGTATATCTATTTGATGAAACATAAGTATGAAACCTTTGAAAAGTTCAAAGAATTTCAGAATGAAGTGGAAAATCATCGTAACAGAAAGATCAAATTTCTGCGGTCCGACCGTGGAGGAGAGTATCTTAGTTACGAATTTAGCACACATATGAAAGACTGTGGAATAGTTTCACAACTCACGCCTGCCGGAACACCACAACGTAATGGTGTGTCAGAACGTCGTAATCGTACTTTATTGGATATGGTTCGATCTATGATGTCTCTGACTGACTTGCCACTGTCATTTTGGGGTTATGCACTGGAAACCGCTACATTCACTTTAAATAGGGCACCATGACTGAAGCAAGCATCCCGGAGTTGGAATATCCGCTTTGATGAGGTGATCAAAGAGTTTGGATTTGTCCAAACTTATGGAGAGGCTTGTATTTACAAGAAAGTGAGTGGGAGCAATGTGGCATTTCTGATATTATATGTGGATGACATATTATTGATTGGAAATGATATAGATCTTTTAAACAGTGTTAAAAGTTATCTAAACAACAAATTTTCAATGAAGGACCTTGGTGAAGCTTCATATATATTAGGCATTAAAATCTATAGAGATAGATCAAGACGCCTAATTGGGCTATCGCAGAGTACATACCTTGATAAGATATTAAAGAAGTTTAATATGGGAGGAAGTAAGAAGGGGTACTTACCTATGCTGCAAGGCAAGACATTGAGTAAGACACAAAGTCCGGCTACGGCGGAAGAAAGAGAGATAATGGATAAGATCCCCTATGCCTCGGCCATAGGCTCTATAATGTATGCCATGCTATGTACAAGACCGGATGTGGCACATGCTATTAGTTTGACTAGTAGGTACCAATCTGATCCAGGTTCGGAACACTGGATAGCGGTAAAGAACATCCTCAAGTACTTGAGAAGAACTAAGGGATATGCTTCTTATATACGGAGGCGAAGAAGAGCTAGTCGCTAAGTGTTATGTTGATGCTAGCTTTGACACTGATCCAGATGACTCTAAGTCTCAATCCGGATACGTATTTCTCTTGAACGGAGCAGCAGTTAGTTGGAGGAGTTCCAAACAACCTGTGGTGGCTGGATCAACAACGGAGGCGGAATATGTTGCTGCTTCTGAAGCGGCACAGGAGGCAGTTTGGATGAAAGAGTTCATTACAGAACTGGGTGTGGTTCCCAGTGCGTTGGACCCAATGGTGATCTATTGTGACAATAATGGAGCCATAGCCAACGCCAAGGAACCAAGGTCTCACAAGAATTCCAAACATATTAAGCGCCGGTTTCACTCCATCCGTGAGCATGTCAAGGATGGAGATATAAAGATTTGTAAAGTGCACACGGACCTGAATGTAGCAGATCCGTTAACTAAAGTACTCCCTAGGGCAAAACATGATCAACACCAGAACTCCATGGGTGTTAGATTTATCACTATGTGAACTAGATTATTGTCTCTAGTGCAAGTGGGAGACTGAAGGAAATATGCCCTGAGAGGCAATAATAAAGTTGTTATTATATATATTCCTTGTATATGATAGATGTTTATTTTGCATGCTATAATTGTATTGAGAGGAAACATCAATACATGTGTGTTTAATAAACAAAAATGTTTCCTAGTTATGCCTCTCTTATAGACTAGCTCGTTGATTAACAAGATGATCAAGGTTTCCTGATCATGGACATTGGATGTTGTTAATAACGAGGTCACAACATTGGTGGAATGATGTGATGAACATTCATCCGAAGTATAGCATTATGATCAAGTCATTATGTTTATATTGCTATAACATTATACAAAGTGGTCTTAGTCCTTAGACCATGAGATCATGTTAATTGCTAACACCGGAAGAGTATCTTGATAACATCAAACGTCACACCGTAACAGGGTGACTATAAAGGTGGGCTCAGTGCTACGAAGGTGTTATGTTGAGGCTCATGGATCAAGAGTGGGATTTGTCCATCCCGATGACGGATAGATATACTCTGGGCCCTCTCGGTGATATCACATTAAGATAGCTTGCAAGCAAGTGATGTGATCACTAGAATGTTATATCACGGGAACGAGAAAAGAGTGCATGTCGGTAACGAGATCAAACTAGGTATTTGGATACCGATGATCGAATCTCGGACATGTATTATATCATGAGACAAAGGGATTAAATTGCTGACGTTAAAGGTTCTCACGATCACAGAAGTCATCGTTGAATATGCAGGAGTCAGTATGGATCTCCAGGTCCCGCTTCTGATTATTGATCTGAGAGGAGTCTCAATCATGTCTGTATTATTCGCGAACCATAGGGTGACACACTTAAGGGTTGCTGGACACCATTTAGGAGCACATATGTTCCAGACAAAAGGTTTGCAAAGCGCAGGAAAAGTTTCGATAGAAACCGGAATTGTTTCGGGTGAAATTGCAGAAAGTGGTTCTGCATGTGATATTGAAATGTTGCAAGGGGTTTTATGTGAATGTTTGTTAATTAAAGTAATTAACAAAATTCTGAATAAAATAAATAAAAGAGTTTTATTAATTGAGAGTTGCATTTAATTTGGTGGAAATTAAATACATGTGAGTGGGATTTTGGGTGGAGGCCATGTTTATGTGAGTGGAGCTTCACCACATGAATGAAGGAGGGGAGGAGTCCCCCCCCTCATGCGCCGGCTATGGGAGGGGAGGGGTCTCCCTCCCTCCTATATAAAGCCCCCTTCTCCCCTCTCACAAATCACACCTCCTCGTGAAGGATCTCTCTCCCCCTCTAGATATTTCCCCATGGTCTCGGATTAGCGAGATACATGTTCCCGGTGGCCTTGCGTCTGGAAGGAGTTGCTGCTTCTGCTGATTCGCTGGAGCGAGGAGGTGGAGGTTGTCCGGTGGCTTGAACGTGTGTGCGAGGACGGATGCGCTGCTGATTTGCGGCGCTCGGACTTCCACACGATCTTGAGATCGGCAAGCGTATGACTACATCAACCACGAGTTCCTACTCGTTAACAAAACTCGTTGTCTTCGAGGGTATGTTCTCTGTGGATGTATGTCCACCCGTTGCTCTGTATCTAGTAGATAGATCTTGGCGTATAGTTCTCATCATAGGAAAATTTTTGTTTTCTATGCTGCGGACCCAACATTTCCATCTTCACATTCTCATGCCTTCTTCGGGTATCCCCAGATTGTAATGACGCCATTAGGACCTGGAATTTTCATCATATTATAAATGCAACAAGGGCGAGCCATAAAATCCCAGTAAGCCAGACGCCCAAAGATAGCGTGGTATGCGCTCTTGAACGGGACCACTTCAAAAGAAAGTGCTTCCGTCCGGTAGTTCTTTGGAGTTCCAAAAATAACATCCAAAGTGATCTCTCCTAGAGAATTTGCTTGTCTTTCGGGGACAACTCCATGAAAAATCACAGAGCTGTGATTCAGCTGCGTCTCTGATATCCTCATCTGGCATAGCATTTCGACGTAGATGATGTTGATGCTACTGCCACTGTCCATGAGAGTCTTGGAGAACTCATAGCTGTCAATAAGTGGGTTGACGACTAGATCGTACTTTCCTCGCTTGTGCAACTTAGGCGGATGATCGTCTCAGTCAAAGGTGATTGTTACTTCTGACCAATCCAAAAACTGAGGGATAGACGGAACAGTTGCGTTGAGCTCGTGCATCACTACCTTCTTGACCTTGGCCGGTTGAGACCCAAGGAAAGTAACATAAGTGTCTTTCTTGGTTGGGAAGATCTTCTTTCCGTCTGACTTGGGATTTGAGGCTTCTGCCTCCTCCATGTAGGAATCTTCCTTGGTCTCTTTTTCTTTGTCAGAATTTTTCTTTCCTTTTCGTTGCTTGGCCCTGTAGCTAGCGGATTCATCTTTCTTGATGTCGTCATTGAAACGACACTCAGCATTGGTGTGGGATGAGCCCCCGTTGTCGCCCGGGTGATGCACACACGAATTATTGGTAATGTTGGCCCAAGAGTAGGTTTTGCCAGGTTGTTGGTCTCCTCTACCTTGGACTCTAGAAGTTCCACGGCCTCGTCCCCGACTGCCTCCGTGGCCTCCTCGTCCTTCAGACCTGAAAGTTGCGTTGACTGCAGCGGTTTCTGGATTGGGTTTCTCATCCGAGCTATTTTTGCGTTTTGCGGTTTGCTGCTTTGGTTGTTTTGCTGACTATGGTACAGCCAACACATTGAGCAGTCCTTCCGCATCATCGTCGGTGTCAACATATTTGCTTGCCATCTCTATCATCTCTCCCAAATCAGTCACTTTGTCACACCTCAAGCGATGACGTAGTAAACCAATTGGGAGTCCTACGATGAATGCTTCGATCGCAATTTGGTTGTTTACTCCCTCACAGGAGTTCTTCGTGTCGATCCATCATCCGAGGTAGTCCTGACAAGTTTCTCTGGGTTTCTGAGTGCACCGCTGCAGGGCCTCCTGTATGTTCCCTCGAAATTCCGAAAGAAAGCACTTTACATATCATACCAGTTGTGGATGGTGTTTTCTGGGAGTTCGTTAAGCCATGATCGAGCCGTCTTCCTCAGCATAAGCGGGAGATACCGGGTCATTACCAAGCTGTTTCCTCCTTTGGCGATGCAGCATGCTTGGAAAAAATCATGGAGGTAGGTGTCTGGCGAGCCACACCGTCGTAGGGATGGATGTGCCTTGAGATGGCAAACCCTTCCGAAAAGTTTGTTTGTCGTACGTGCGACCCGAAGCATTTTGGACCCACGTAGAAGTTGTCTGACTCATAGCATCGTGCCTCAATGTTTGAATTGATCATGTGCCTGGAGTCACTTGGTGATAAGGCATGTTGTCTTGGTTGTTCATTGCGGCTACGATTCCCATGAGCCGGGCTCTTGCTCCTTCTGCCGCCATTTGCGCCATGACATCCCCCTGGCTCCCTCCATGAGCACCGCTATGGTGACTGCTTGGCGGAGAAGGTGGTGGTGGATTGTTACCCCAAATTGGGGTTTCATGATGACGGGCACCATGCCGGCTTGTTCCAGCGTGATGTCCATCATTCCTTCGTCCATCATCACTGTCATTGTGACGTGGCTCAACTGTACGGCTAGTGTGTGATGGCTCGTGTATTAACAAGCTCGTTGGGGAACCCCAAGAGGAAGGTATGATGAGCACAACAGCAAGTTTCCCTCAGTTATGAAACCAAGATTTAATCGAACCAGTAGGAGCAAGGAAACACCCCAAAGGTGTTGCTAGCTGAGCCTTGGCAGGACGCACTACCGGTGCTAGTAGCAACGTGGAGACCTGCACAACACAACCACAGAACTCTGTCCCCAACTTGCGACGAGGTTGTCAATCTCACCGTGTTTTGCTGAAAACAAAGGATTAAACGTATCGAATGGAAGGAAGTAAAAGTTTGCAGAAAGTAAACACAAAGCAGTAAACAGTTTGTAGATTGTATGTAAAAGAAAGGACCGGGATCCATAGTTCACTAGCGGTGGCTCTCCTTAGATAGATAACATGCTGGGTGAACAAATTACAGCGGGGCAATTGACAAACATCGAGAAAGCAATACATGCATATACTAATCATCTTGACTCCTTTGAGACTTGATTGGGCATTACAACGTTATACATAGACCGCCATCCAACTACATCTATGACTAATAATCCACCTTCAGGTTATCATCTGAACCCCCTCCAGTATTAAGTTGCAAGCAACAGATTATTGCTTTACGAATTGCGTGTAAAGTAAACAATACGATTGTTCTATGAACAAAGGATTGTTGATTTCTCCCTAGTAGCAACAACACATGTAGTACCTTAGAGATTTCTGTCACTTCCCTAGATTACCAGAGGCATGAACCCACTATCGAGCATAAATACTAACTCTTGGAGTTGCTAGCATCTACTTGGCCAAGATAGCTACTAACAACGGAAAGCATGCAAGATCACAAATAAGAAAGACATGATAGAATCAATAATCAATCTGAAATAGCATCTCAATATCCATCGGATCCCCGCAAACACAACATGTAGAATTACAAATAGATGACCTTGATCATGAACGGAGCTCACAAGATCTAAACATGAAAGCACAAAGGAGGAGAACCAGCCATCTAGCTACTACATGGATCCGTAGTCCAAGGATGAACTACTCACGCATCACACCAGAGGCTTGCATGGTGATGCTCCAGGGTGAATTCCCCTCTCCGGCAGGGTGTCAGGAAGAGCTTCAGATCCCTCCCGATCTAGGGATGGAGATGATGGCGGCTACAGAATCTTTCGTGGATTTTCGATCGGGTCCTTAGGGTTTTCGTCCCGAGGGCATCTTATAGGCGGAAGGAGAGGCCGAGGGGGTGCCTGGGCTGGCCACACCACCCCCTGGCGCGGGCCAAGCCTGGCCGCGCGGCCAGGTGGTGTGGTGGCCCCTGGCTCCTCTCCGTCTCGTATTCTGGTATCTGATGACTTCCAGAAAAATAGGCACTTTGGCTTTTGTCCCGTCCAATTCCGAGAATATTCATTTTCTGACTTTCCTGGAACCAAAAATAGTAGAAAACAGGCAGCTGGCACTGTGGCTCTTGTTAATAGGTTAGTCCAAGAAATCATATGAAAAGTACTCTAAAATGTGGGCAAAACACAAGGAAGTGGATAAAACCAAGTATGGAACATCAAAAATTATAGATACATTTGCAATGTATCAACATCCCCAAGATTAACTCCTGCTCGTCCTCGAGTAGGTAAGTGATAAAAAGAAATAATAATTTTTGAGGTGACATGCACCATCAAAGACTTGATCACAGTATTTGTAAAACATTCAAAGTTGGGATCATAGTACTTCAATCATAACATGAAAGACAAAGTTCTAGCAATAAGACAAAGAAACTATGTTGCAATATGAAAAGGCACAAACAAAAGATTCATGAATAACAATGCTTTGCAAGACGTTTGTTTATTTCACATAAAGAAAACATAAAGAAAGTGGATAAAACCAAACATGGAACATCAAAAATTATAGATACATTTGCAGTGTATCAGTGTGTCTAGGAGGGGGTATCCTTTGCCAGTCCTTCTCTCGACGATGAGCTTCTTCGTCTTCCCTGCAATTATTCAACTGCCACCGGGGAGGTTGGAGCATTGCTGCAATGGTGTCTCGCTCTGCTGCTGGGGCAACGTTACTCCAGCTTCGTGTGGGTTTGTATCGCTGTCCTGAAGATCCGGTTCTTGAGTAGTTGTCTTCCCTAAGGTCGGAACGGTAGCGTTGTTTCGGCATGCGTTGGGGCCTTACATCTTCGTGTCGACCCATATTCGTGCGACATTGGTCTGACTTGGAGACCAGTTTTCCGCTGCCGGATGTGGCGACCTTTTGCTGCTCTAGGCCTTTGGTGGGTAGTTTCACACTTAGCCGGACCTAGTCTGGACCTGGATTGTTGGCCAAGAGATCTCGAGCCGCAGAAGTATTTTCCACCGGCGTGTTGTACACCCGGTTACCCTTGCTGTCGATCCGAGGCTTCCCTATGGTTGTTTCCCCTTCGAAAAGGGTTTTGTGGACATCCAGATTTTTATTGGCCACTACATGGCCTTTCCGGGTCTTCTGATGCTGCCGAGTACTAGGCTTCCCTGCAGCTGCGATGCACTTCTTTTCCTCAAGGATATTTGTGGTTTCCTCGAGGAGTGCTTGATGGTGTGCTTCTAGGGCTTGGGCCCTGTCTTCCAACTCCGCATGTGTGATTCCTGCAGCTATCAGGATAGGGGTGGTAATTACTTCTCCAAGGAGTTTACAGACCGAATACGGACGAAACTGAGTGGTGACACATCTGTTTTCATATTTTTTTGCAGAAGCGGAAACGAATACGGAAACCCCGGAAACAAAAATAGGAGCAGGTATTGTCGGAAGCAGATACAGACCGAATACGGTACAAACGCGGAACGGTGCAGATTTTACCTAGAACAAAGAGAACCCTGGAATCATGCAACAAATCTCAAGCATTCTAGAAAACTAACAAAATTGTTCCCTGGTTATATATAGCACGGTACTAGGTTTACAAGGAAATAGGGGAATGATCATTTCGTGCAAGCCTTCTCGAATGCATCAAGGGATTATATAGTCTCTAGTACTGAGATGAGCAGCTTTGCAGGTTTGGCTTGACAAGGTCATGTTTTGTGTCGGTTGGATTTGGCCATGCACATCAACCCTAAAACAGAAATTTCATATCTATTCCGCCGAAAAACACAGTTTCGTTTTCGTTTTGGTTTCCGTAAAAAAAGTTCTGTTTCTGTTTTGCAAAATTCTGTTTCCGTTTTCATATTTTCATTCCATTTCCGTTTTTTCGAGAAAAAGTCGAAAACTTTCTGCTCCACTTTCATCCCTATGGTCATGGCTTTGACTCCCACCACACCAATTTTTTGTGTTTATTTTTTGAGCTCTATTTTGTTTAGCATTTAACTACCTAACTATACTGTGTATATGTATATCAGTATCCGAAATTTAGCAATTCTTTACCCTGTTCTTTTTCTTCTTTCTTAGATGCAGCCTGCCTTTAATTTCTTGTTAATATATAAATGGCACTAATTACCCTAGTAGGCTGTTCTTCTTATACTATGTACAACTCCAGATCAGGAAGGTCATTTTGTTGCTGAAAAAAAGTTCCTCCTTTATTGCTTTTGTGACTCAACTCGTGTGATAGGTTCTCAGGAAAATAAAAAGAAAAATTGGTGAGTTGGAAAGTCAAACCCCATGACCTGCAAGCTAGAACCAGAGGATGAACCAACCAGAGGATGAACCAACTCAACTAAGGTAGTGTTCTATCTAGTATAGATAGACACTTTATCTATACAATAGTGTAGCGCCTTTTCTTAAGACGCTATACTACAGAGTGTGAAGTCTTTGCGTTAGCTACTACATAAAAGGGTTAGTCCTGTGAGATAATTTTGCCGTGAGTTTATTCTAGAAGTTTGTTTGAATTTTGGATCAGTTTTGTCAAAACTACCGGAACTGGTGGTGTCGTTTAGGAAGATGTTTTTAGAAGTTTAGGAACCGCTGGACTTGCTCTAAACTTGCCCGCACGCGAAGTGCCCAGATCGGAACTAGCTAGTATATGGCCACCTCCGTGCACCGCCCCTGCCTTGTCCTCCTCGCCGTCGGCCTCATCCTCCTCTGCGCCCCACCGGAAACGGCGCAATTCACGTTCGATCCTCCATGGTCCGACGAGTACTGAGCAAACGAGCCCCTCATCGGCGATGCGGCAGAGGCGGCCAGCGTCGCCGCCAGACGCGCTGAGGCGGGCGGCTACGCGTACGGCTGCGCCAGGCTGTGGCTCGCCCGGGGCTGCCCTCCTGCTCCCGGCAAGGGGGTCAACGGGAGGCGGTCCTACCCGGCGATTACTTTCGATACTCGGTGTTGTATCTGTTGCCTTTCATGTGCTCGCTACTACTGACTGATGCTTTGTAGGCAAATAGTAATACCCTCTGATCCAAATAACTTGTCTCGCCTTTGTACATCTAAATATATTTGTAATTTCTTTTTGACAATCAATACATGGTAGAGATACGAAAGCTGTCTCCGATAATTACAAAATAAAACCTAAAAGAAACTAGCAAATCTTTGAGATCTTAAAACTCTTTTTTTTTCAAAACATCATCTTGTATTTTTCAGAAGGCAACCGAAAACTGATAGATATCAAACCATAACTTGTAAATACCAATGAAGCTTCTCCCGTAATTTTAATTTGAGCCGTGCCAAGGCTACGTGCACGCACGCAACCATTAGAGTAATCAATCCATATCGACAAGAGTACCAACACCAATATTCTAGTCGAAAGTAACCGAACAACTCGGTCAACGTCGTTGGCGAATCGAGAATCACCATTATCAAGGACGTAGTAGCTAGGACAAATATTACGAGGAGAAATTCTCCTCGCAACAACCATGAGAAAAAAACCAAGATCAATCTAGGGAAGCAAAATCCAAAGGCCTATACCTAAAGAATTGTAATCTTCCAACACCACAATTGAAGCCAACAAGTAGATCTTGTCGTTGAACAAAGGGGTGAAGATCACTTATTATAGATGCTGACATCTCCATTGACATGGAGGCAAAGAGGAAAATGGCTAGCAAAACACTAACTTAATCTATTGAAATCACTACTTTTATTGGAAAATTGCACTCATAGATCAGGTTACCCACCCCTCCCAACACCAGCGAGGCGTCTTATATATACTTGTAATTTGAATCGGAGGGAGTACTTTTTTTGGTAATAAATTCTTCGGTTTCGTAATAACTTGTCAGGAAAGAGGCGCTGGCTCGCCATTGTGCACATACAGTGAGCTTCACGTCCAAAAAACAAAACAAGACTGATCAATGTTTACAAATCTTCCTAGGTTTTGCGAGCCAGTAGCCTAAGAATCAATACAAATTTCCAATTCCTCGTTTGCTTTGTAAGGTCACAGCCGTCGTTCAACAGGGTACACCCCAAGGAACATCACGAAGATACCAAGTCGGGCGTCTCGGCTTCGACAGACAGCAAAGTCGTGTGCACCTTCTCGACCCAGGTGTCCAGCCGGTCACGCAGGGATTTCACTTGGTCAATGCCGAGGACCCTCGGTTGCACCCACGATACGTGGACAGTCCCGTCCACCTCATCAATGATGCCTTCGATAAGATGAGCCTACAATTGAAAAAGTAATGTTGTCATCGTTTCACTTCCAAGCAAGTGTCACTGGAACTACACTATACATAAACCTAAGAAGGGAGTGGGGTTCTTACAGAGAGACTCTTCATTAGTAGATACTCCACATCTTCAACTGAGAGCCTGGTTTGTTCAGCTATTGTGCTCAACGGTATCGTACGGTCTTGAGATGCTCGACTGCAATGGATAAAAGCACTTAGGGAACAAGGCTTTGCTCTGAATAGTAGCGAACATGTAACATCATCAATCAGCATCACAGTTTGAATTATATACTAACAGGAATTACCTGAAAATGATTTCCATCAAGCAAAGGATATTGATCTTTTCAAGTAGCCCCCTCTCATTCTGTACCAAAGCAGGCTGTGCCAACAAAGCGGTAGCATGAATTTTGCAGAGTTCCTGGTAGGACGCTAGATTGCCAGAGTTGAATGATTGCAACATATGATAAATCCACTCCACCGATGTTCCCACAAGGCTGTGAATCTACATGATATCCACAATAAGAATTAGAGGTTTATGCTGATACAGCAATTGTGGTGATCCAAAATCAGAACAAAAGACGCTACATCTGAAAATTAGCCCGAGGCCAGTTCAGCCAATATTTCACAGCTAACAACGCCAATTGTAATGTCAACATCAGCTTCAAACTTTTAATGAAGAAACTGATCCACACAAGGTAAATATGACCACTACTTTGTTCTAACACTGAGCTCCAGATATTTCAATAGAACTCTTCTAATTCCCAGCTTTTAACAACACTTGTATGCTAATTGAACTTCGTCAGTGGCAAGAAAATAGCAGAGATAAACAAACAATTATTATGAATGTCCAGATCAGTTGAATATAAGCTCACAGAGGGCAGAAACTTAAGACATATGGAACAAAAACTCCCTTGAGATAACCAAAAAGGCAAAAAATACACATGGTTTGTTATAAGAAACTAAACATACAAACTTATTTATGATCTAATAGCACGAGGCCAGTTCAGCCAAAATATTTCACAGCTAACAACACCAATTGTAATGTCACCATCAGCTGCAAACTTTTAATGAAGAAATTGATCCACACAAAGTAAATATAACCACTATGTTTTAACACTGAGCTCCAGATATTTCAATAAAACTCTTCTAATTCCCAGCTTTTAAAACCAACACTTGTATGCGAATTGCACTTTGTCAGTGGCAAGAAAATAGCAGAGATAAAGCAACACTTATCATGAATGTCCAGATTAGTTGAATATAAGCTCACACAAGCCAGAAACTTAGACATATGGAACAAAAGCTCCCTTGAGATAACCAAAAAGGCAAAAAAATACACAAGGTTTGTTCCAAGAAACTAAACATACATACTTTTTTATGATCTACTAGGCTCATTGGGAGCTAAACGTAACGGTTCATCGTCCTTTTGTTCAAATATGCATCACTAATTGACTGTAACTCAAGACATATTATTTCACTCTTGCAAGCAGGAGCGGGCAATCAACAATGGTCATGCAAGCATTTGTCACTCAACAATTCAAGCATCACTAAACCTACAGCTAGCTCTTTAAGAGGGTATCCACGGGTATCACTAGTTAGCAGACTGTAAGTGAACAAGAAAGATTAAAGGCAAGTAAGGACATACAATTGGATGAGCAAGCAACTCTCCGAAGTTGTATATGTTGTCGCCCAATAACGCAGCAAGTGAGAGGTCAAATGCCAGGTTCTGCACGTATTAATTGGAAATCAGAAACAGCAATTATGAATCCAAGATTTCATCTAAAAAGAGCAGGTAAGTAATGATACCTGCTTGAATGGTTCTGAAAGTGACTGCACTGTTGTGTATGCAAGATAGAGAAGAGCATTTTTGTAAAATTCAGAATAGTCTTGGCACACTTTGTAGTACTGAGAACATATCCAATAATAGGTCGAATGTACTGAAGGATCAACATCGTCCATGCTATCCAAAGTGGTTTTCCCCTCATCAAGCAGCTTCTTACACTCCTTTTGACTCCCTTTCTCAAGAAGAAAATTTGCAATCTGCATCTTCACATACAGAATGGGCTCTTCAACCCGTGATTCCTTGGTATCATGCAGCTTTGCAATTACACCTTCGAGGTAGTTTATACCAGCTTCTTTATCTGAATACTGGCGTGAAACTACTACTGTGAAGTGAGCAAATTTAAGAAGGTTGATCTTTGTTTCAAAATCAGAGATGAAATGGTTATACAGCTGAATCAGAGCATCGCCCGCCTGTACAAAAAGAGAAGACAAGAGTGGTGATAAGCACCGTGACATGAAAAGCAATATCGCAAGAAAGCAACCAAACAGTTGATCAAAATAATGGAAGTATCGCAGGAATCAGGATGAACCTACCCTACGTACGAGTAAATTTGGGTTTTCAAAACAGAAAATATGGTAAATGCGCTGCAATGTTAAATGCATTACCATACTAGACGATGGAAATAATACCGATTATACTTCTTCAGATTTTACGTGTATAGCTAATAAAATGAACAAAGAAAAACATGCAGACATTTAGATAAATCTAGAGTATATTATAGTCGTCTAGAAATTCCAGTAAAAATACCAGAGAAAGATGCTCAATATCTACATCAGCTGCTCAGTGAATCACAGGTTGCGGTACATAACCAATTGCAGGTCGTAACATATATAATTAACAAACCAACACGGCGAATTACGATGCTGCTCTGAAGCAAGCTAACTAGTTTTGTGCAAGGCACTCTAAAGGGAAAGTGTTAAATAGCAACTTGGGATCAGTGTATAAGCTAGCTCTGGGAAAAGGGAACTAACCCACTTGTTTCAATCATCAGCAACTAGGCACTTCCATTAAGATTACGCTTCTTCATATTTAGCACGTATCGGTAATGAAATGAACGAAGTCAAACATGCAAGTATTTGGATATCCCTACTATAGTATATGAATCATCTAGCAAATACATTATAAATATGTGAGAAAGATGTTCAGTATCCTCATCAGCCGATAAATGGATCACAAGTCGCAGAACGTAACATATTTAAGATCGCACCACATATAATTAACAAACCAACACATTGAATTATAATGTTGCTCTGAAGTATGCCAACTAAAGTCTAAATCGATAGTGTTGAATAGCAACTTGGGATCAGTGTATGAGCTAGCTTCGGGCAAAGGGAACTAACTGCAACGGTTTCAAATTCCAACACTCCAATAAGGGCGGCAAACATTTTCCAGGGAGATCAATCTCGCCTCTCCCCCATGCTCACCCTCAGCCTAACAGCCAGCCCAAATGGGGGTTCCTTCAACCCTAAAAGCAGATCAAGCCGCGCTACAGGAAACTAGCTACCAGGAGAGGGAACAGGGAGGGGCGGATCGAGTCAAACCGGACCTGGACAACGGCGAGGGCGAGGAACTGGTCGAGCTTGAGGGTCAGCTGGTGCCAGAGCTTCCGCTGGTAGAGGTCGGCGAGGGAGGCGTACCACTCCGCCAGCTCCGGCCGCGTCGCGCCCTGCGTCTCGAGGAACTCCAGCGGAGCCGCCATCGCCTGGTCTCCGCCGCTTTCCTTCCTTTCTTCCCGGCCAAGAAGACGAGACGAGGAGCAGGAGATCTGTTTCGGTCGCGGTGCGGTCGGACTCGCACTTTACTCAGAAAGAGGCCTCGAAAAGTGTCTATAGGAAGCCGTCACGGCCCGGCCCGTGCTGGTACTGGCCTGGCCCAACTTAAGACCGAAAGAGAAGTTGGACTTGAGCACCGCATCGGAAAGGAAACTGGCTTGGTCTTCCCGGACGCGAGCAACCGAGACGAGCACAGAACGCCGCCAGCCGTCGCACCGCTGCTCACCGGCCACGCCCGTTCCTGTCCCCGGTAGGCACGCGGTCGCGCAGGCGAGAGACGCGCCCTCCTGTGACCGGCTGCCGTCGGCGGAGCAAAGAAGTACCGACGGAAGGGCAGGTAACCCCCAATCTTGTCTCTCCCTTTCCTTCTCTTCTCCTGTACCCCAGAATTTTAAGGAGTAAATCTTGGAAAATGAAACCCTAGGTCTGTGAGATGATTTTTTTTTAATATTAGAGGAATTGAGGAGCAGGAGTGTGGAACCAATCTGTAATAGGTAGCGAGCGCTCCAGGGAGCGCCCCCAGCCAACGGTTATTGTTCTGTATTTGTAGAAACATCATCAACATATATGATCAAACCAATAACCAATTTAGGATATTTGATCAACGTTCTAGAGAACAAACCTTCTGGATAAGGTCTTATGGCACAAGTCGAGCTCTCTGCCGTCCGATTCAGTCACGTGCCCGAGTGCTTGCGTTCATGATGGCAGCGGGTTGACGTGGCTCGTGGCAAGTGTTACTTGGTTAACACCCTATGCAGGTGGAGCCATAGTCCACCTCTTTAATCAAAGGATCGCCAACTTTGGAAATATTATGAAACATTTAGCACTTCGTTACAAATGATCAAGTTCCTTGAGACGGTGCTTGTGTGCATATGGGAAAAACGGCACACCGTGTGGTCTGTGCGTCGTCAGAGCAGTTCGCCTGGGAACAGTAGAGTAGTAGTAGTGGAGCATGAATAGGAGAAACAAAAGTCTTCATTGGTGCTGCTCGTTTTCTCTAATGTCGCAACATCATTTGTTCGATTTTGAAGGGATGTGGCCATTTTTTAATTGTATGCATGCACATAGCTGTTTAAATAGAGGGCCATTTGTTAATTATCTCCTCTTTAATTGGTCTATATATAAAACATGGACAGTTTGTTGTAACAATTGTTACCGTGTTCATTAGCATATTTTAGTTGCGTATGTCTTTGTCTGAATTAGATAGCAATCAATTAAACTTCTACAAGTTCTCATGATCTCTAATTTCTGTCTATCCGTGAGCAATGTTGAACATAAGAGATAAGCCTTTTTTACTGTATCACCGTAAATGTGGACAAGTTGACATTGAGTAAGAAGAGCACAACGCAAGCTCAACATGATGCAGATACTCGGCTTGTGATTAGGCTCTTCTGGGTTCATCGTGATTTCAGTATCTTTGCACTTCGCCACTGGTTGAGTAGTATATGTGTCACCTGGTATTAGGAATCTAGGCTTATCTGATTTCTGTTGATCAACCTGCCTCTTTTTTTTCAAGTTTGATGAACCGAACATGGTTTTTAAATGTTGCATACGCAAGGGGAGTAACTAGTTTTATTCCGAAAGTAACCATATTTGAGCAGATACCTACAAATGGTCAAGTTCATCGTTAAGTGCTTCCTCCGTCCTTATTTATGGGGCGCCCTCGTTTTCCGGGATTTTTCTTAGACCAAGAAATTAACTAGTAGTACATGAGATATTTTTTATAAAAATTATATCATTCAAAACTTTGTTTAAATACGAATTGAGTGATATGATTTTGATTGTATGGAACAAACATTTTGGTGGTCAAATTAATGGTCAAAGTTCGACATTGGATGCGTGCGTGCCACTTCCTTTGGGACAGAGGGAGTAGTTGTTTGAAATATATGCACTCTTTAGCATTTATTGCCTCTTGGTACTACGTTGTGATTCTATCTATTTGGTGTTGTGGGATCAAATTGCATGCATAGTTTGAAGGATGAGGCTTTTGATAAACTTGACGCTTCTTTGCAACATGAACTAGTTTTGTTACTTCAACCAAGTAGGTGCCAAACCGAGGATCAGTCTTATTTGAAGTTTCGAAACAAGTAGAAAA
Organism: Avena eriantha; assembly: GCA_910589775.1. Lineage (NCBI taxonomy): Eukaryota > Viridiplantae > Streptophyta > Magnoliopsida > Poales > Poaceae > Avena > Avena eriantha. Next base: position 522,169,886 of record OU342740.1, on the reverse strand, counting down.
AGACCCTGCAGAAAGGGTCATTGGATGTTATGTCCTACTTCAGTCTTGGTTGTAATGTGTAAACATCTTAGAAGAACAGTACCAGCTGTAGATCTAGTCTTCATCCAGATTGAAAAGAAGGGTGATCCATTAGATGTTCAATACTTGGAGAAGAAAAGAGTGTGCTACTGTTGTTGACATAATTTACATGCTTTTAACATGCAGGAGGAATTAGTGCATTGCAGAGGAAAAAATGGTGATGGGGTTGATAAATGCTAATCCTGTGGTACATGAGAAAAAAGAGAGGCGCACCCGAGAAGCACCCGAAAACACAGATGAAAATGCAGTGGAGCCCATAGACCAGCTAGAAATATTTGATATCCTCAATTGTTTTTCAGTGCACTTAGTGTAGCTTGCTTTCCTGCTATACTCTTTTGATCTGGGTCCTACTGTCACAATTCCTTTTGTACTCCTTAATATTCTTACATCATATTAGAGATATAAAGGACCCGGAGCATCCATACTCATTGGAAGAGCTTAAGGTGGTTACTGAGGACTCGGTCGAAATTAGTGATGAGCTTAGTCATGTGCGGTAAGTTGACCATCTATATTGGAACTTCCGATCTTGCCCTCCAGGATTCTGGATGACATTGAATTGTGAGTATTCCTTATTGCTTTGGTTTCAGGGTTACTTTCACCCCAACAGTGGAGCATTGCAGTATGGCGACTATTATTGGGCTTTGCTTACGTGTGAAGCTCATGCGGAGTCTTCCTCCTCGTTACAAGGTATGCTGTGGGTGTGGAGTACAAACACGCTAGATTCACAGAGAATCATGAACTGATTAAACGGAAACTAAGGAAAAATCATGAGCTTGACTGAATATATTAGATAATCCATGTGATTTCAATTAATATGTACAATTTAGGATGTGCGATGTAGATGAAACATGATTAATGATTAGAAACGATGGCGGCTCATGAACATATATATGGTAGGTAGTCCAAGACTAATCATGTAGACTAGATTTTCTCCTTCAACGACAGGTTGGGAGCCTGTATCTTACTGCTCATATGTTTTGTAATGTAATTAAAAGGACAGCATCCTAATTTCTGATCTGCGGTAGGTGGACATAAGGGTGGCACCTGGATCACATGCAACTGAAGCTGCAGGTATGTGTAGTATAAAGTGCTTTGTACTACCTTACAGTAGTTACCAGTCTCTTGCCTGGAGCAATATCTCAAGTATTATCCTCGTCTTACTCTGCACTTTGCAGTGAACAAACAACTGAATGACAAGGAACGCGTCGCGGCTGCATTGGAAAATTCAAACCTGCTGGACATAGTCGAGGAGTGCCTGTCACCAACGCTTGGTTGAGACCTGAATTATGACTGGGAAGGAACCAATGTGTTGACATATTTATTACAGACTAGTGCGAAGTACCCTCTGCCATGGGTCGATGGGTGCAGGACACGTGCTGCATGAATTTTGGTGCTCCCTGTAAGCATATTGCTGCTGCTTCAGCTCTTGTAATGTAATCTGTAGGTCCTCTAGTGCTGTTACCTTTTTTTTTCTTTTTCTTTTTCTTGGAGACACTGAGTGCTGCTGCTATTTTTTTGTACGTTCTGGTTGTGTACCGGGAGACGAGACGAGACGATGTGGTGATCACCCATATGCCATCTCTCAAAAGATGTCTGATGTACGATTACTTTATCCCTTTGTCATAAATCACATGTTTTCCGTATAAGATGCCCTCAGGGTAGGCTTATTTGTATTCTTTGGCTTGTAATCATTTTCTATGTCAAGTTCCCTGAAAGATTTGTATGTCAAAATTTGTCATGTTTCCCTTTGCTGAAGGAAATAGAGGAGAAGTGGTGAGTGAGCAGAGAATTAGCCCGTGGACGACCCAATCCTGCGGCCACGCACAAACTGATGAACACATGGCAGTGGCCGGTACCTAACTACCTGACTTGTGTGGCGTACAAAGATACGAGCAGTTCCGCACGCTCACGGCAGTGCCAGACCAGACCCGGACGAGCTTCCTTCTTTGTTTGGCGGGGACTGGAAGGAAGCGCTCGTGTTGGGCGTCGCACCCAGCCCACGCAGGCGCAGCGCACGCTCCAGATAGAAAAAAAGATCAGCGCCGCGCGCTGCAATATCACCACTTCTCCACTGCACGGTCTCGGTCTCACTGACACCGCAACCTGTCCACATTCTCGAACAAAATCAATCCCCGGAGCCCAAACAGCGGACGGAATCCCACATCCTGGACTAGTACCCAGAGCGGCTTCGCTCGCTGCCCTCTTTCTTCCCTTGCTCGGCCGCTCCCCGCCGCGCGACGCCACGATGTCGGCGTGGGCAGACGCCGCGCTGCTCCTCGCCTCGCCATCCCCGGCCTCCTCCTGCTCCCTCGTCAGGCCGCGCTCCAGGCGCCTCTGCAAGGTACGTTCAAGAGCTCCTCGCTTCTCTCTCTCGTCCATTTCATAGTTCCATTCCAAGTACTGAACCGGGGGATCCAGTCCGGCTCGGGATTCGCTGAACACCTGTGGCTCCATAGATTGTTCCGATAGCTTATGCGTACTTGCTTCGTTTATTATGTGGACCGTAATTGCCGATCTGAGCAGTGCCGCGCCAAGGTTTGTGTGGTGTGACGGCGCATAACGAATTAGCCTAACGTGCTTGCTCAAGCACAATATCTGTTGTGCCGTTTAGGTTGTCGGCATGCGGGGGTGTAGCTTCCACAACACATCGCGTGCGGTGTGTGTAGTTTAGTCTCTTTTCGTGCAGATTTGGACATATCTACTCTAGTCTAGCTGAAAAGGTACCTATCCGAGGTGGAAATCTGAAGAACACACATGCCCTGCTTGTTTGGTCTTGAAAAAAAAAAACGCACATAACTGTTGCGCAATTGCTGAATTGCCATCGCATTCAGTATGCTATGCTGACACGTTGTCAATATTTTAATTGTTCGTAAACGCGACACCAAACTCTTTTGGTGTATTTACTTTCCGTGTAGACTGGACTTAAAATCTGATCTAGCTGAAAAGGTACCTACACGAGGTGGAAATCTGAAGAACAAACGAGCATTCAGTATGCTATGCCGTCAATATTTTAATTGTTTATAGCGCCTACAAATGCAACGCCAACGTTTTTCGTGTACTACTATCTATTTATTACAAGAATTTCTGTCAGATTTGATTGTCCTCCATGTTCTGTGAGGTGCGCTTTGTTTCGAAAATAGAATCTTGCTCACTTTAGATGTGTCTGCTGAGGGTTGATTGTGGCCGAGAAATATGATACATGTGTAGATTTCCCTTTGCATTGGGTGGTGACGGGTGATAGTTGAATTTTGTCACTCTTGAATTTTCTGCTCAACTCGTGTACTATTAGTTAGTCAGTATCTTTGTTTACCGGTGCTGTATTGGGATGCTTGTATTATTATGTATGATTTGTTAGCCGAGGCGGGAAACACTGCCGGATTGTATAGGAGTTGCATATCCCCCATTCCAAGTTCCAATTGTTATCTGAGACAACTGGATGGTGTTTTTCTGTTCTGCAGGGCTTTCCTTGTGCCAGTCGTTCTAAAGCTGGATTCCAAATTAATAGTTACCGGACAAGGAGCTTAAAAGTTAGAGCCAAAATGGATTCTGGTGATGGCGAGACACAACTTGCTCCACTTAGATTCGAAACCCCAAGTGGTCAACTTCTGATCCACATACTGCAATCACAACCTCACTTAATCCCAGTAACAGTTGATCAGCAACTTGAGAACCTGCAGTCAGAGAAAGATGCCCAAAAGGAAGAGGCTGCAAAAGTTCCCCAGGACCTCCTTTACAAGTAAGTGCCAATTGTGTGTCCCAAGTCTGTAACAAGTAGTCATGCATCATATCTGCTACAAATCATTGTCGAAAAAAAAACTACTACAATTATGCTGCTATCTATGTAAATAAATGGTAGTATAAAAAAAAGACATTAGATCTTCTATTGAAACATGTATGGTTGATTAGATTCGCATCAATTAACGACCCATTGATTGATGACTTATGCTAAATGATGAATTACAGGAGAATTGCAGAAATCAAGGAGAAGGAAAGGCAGAATACCCTAGAAGAAATCATCTACTGTTGGATTCTGTTCAAGTTCATGGAAAATGACATATCAATGACACCTGCATTAGCACCATCAGGTGGCCCTGTACGCGACATCACCTCGTTGCCTAACCAGGAGCACAAGCTGCAGAGCATACACTCTCAAGATGCTCTTGAGATGATACAGAACCATCTCAGTCTTATCATGGGAGAACAGGCAGCAGCGCCACTAGACACTGTTGTCGAAATCAGCAACTTAAATCTCGGGAAGCTTTACGCAGCATCCATCATGTACGGTTACTTCCTTAAGAGGGTGGATGAGCGGTTCCAGCTCGAGAAGAACATGAAGACACTCCCTCCAAGCCTCAAGGAACAGGTAGTATCTGAAAGAGACCTGCAGCCTAATCCGTTCTGGGACATGGAGTCTCTGGTACAGATATCGCCTGACGGGGAGGTGGTTGATTTGGACGATGACGAGGAAACAAATCCAAACAAGTTGAGGTCTTATGTTACACGCTTGGATGCCGATACGTTGCAAAGATACGCCACTATCAGATCCAAGGAATCTGTTTCACTGATAGAGAAGCAAACGCAGGCCCTGTTTGGACGGCCAGATATCAAGGTGTTGGACGATGGCTCCGTTAATGCGAAAGATGGTAAGACAGTAACGCTTACGTTTACGGAGCTTACGCACCTTGTCTTGGAGGCAGCTGGTTTTGGAGCCTTTCTGTGGGAAGCAGAGAGCCATGTAGAATCTAAATACCATTTTGTTAACAGTTGATGGTGCATTTGTTAGTAATCTGGAAATGATTGTATGTGCATTTGTTAGCTTAGGATCCAGCACACCTCTGGTACTCTGTTTTTTCAGAATAGTAGACGCTCTTGCTCTGTGCCTCTGTATAAGCAACAGCAGTTGGGCAGAATGGCTCCATGCCCCCTAGATCCAGATTGTAATTTAACAGAGGAGCAGAAAGTGATTTTGTCAATGGTATAATAATCTCTTTACATACTCTTTGGAGTAAGCTTCGGAGATCTAGCATACAAACTCTTGGTTTTTGAGTCGCTTTCTACTTGTAACTTTTTCTTTGCAAAAATTTGAGGCGTCTTTCTCCAGCTTTCTCTGCACTTGCGTTTCGAACTTGGACCTGGCGAGTTGGCCATCATTTTCCATGGAAAATAGCCCACGCTACAGCATTCTGCACCCTGCCGTGCACGTGCCACGTGGCAAGGCGTAGTGTCGCCGACTCGGGGTGTGTTACAGCAGCCAGACGTTGCCCGCTGCTCGGCGTCTGAAGCGCTAGGAACCCGTGGCTTCTGGTTTGCGTTACGAGGCGTACATATAGCAGGGTTGCGAAGTTAGTTGGGCTTTTGTGGTGGGCTTGAATTGGCAGCGACAGTTACGGCCGTGCAGAAAACAACCTTGATAGTACCACATCGCGTGGCCAGAAGAGATGGCCGGAAGCTTCAGGGTATATTTGACATCGAGGAGCACCGTAATCCTCACTTACCTGGACGGGGTCTATGGGTGATCAAGAAGACCTATGGCCTACGTTAGTGTTCTCCATTGCACTTGGGAGAAGCATTGGCTTACCATCTTGTGGACGTCGTAATTTGTGGTAGAGGGGGTACGCGTTTGCGCGGCCCCTACCAAGTAAAGATGAAAGTTTTAAATCATATAGAAACTCCCCTACAAAGTAAAGACGGAAATTTTAAATCATAAAGAAAATTGATTGAATTTTGCTTCATTTTCTTAATCCAAATGGTTAGAACTAAGCACAAGGCATGCCAAATAACATGCATGGTGACCGAACCCAAGCAAATGTCTAGTATCTACCCTAGAGATTGTTCATCCAACATTGAATTTACGTTTAAAGTATTATACCCAACATTTTTATTATGTTGAGCAATCATGTTTAGTGTTGCTTTCTTGCCCAAATCAATTTTCTTTTGAAGAGGAGGATAACCCTGGCCTCCACCGATTTATGCATATAGCCTTCTATGATTAAAAGTTGGGAAAAGATCGAAAACGTAACCATACATAAAGAATAATAAATCTCGATACCTCATGCCTCAAGATAGAGCATCCACCAGGTTACCGGTAACCTTAACGGTAAAAAGAAGAAACAAAAAGAAAATACACAGCTCCTAGGCAACGCCTTATAGTAGGTATCACCTGCCGTGCACCAACGATGACGAGTCCAATCGTAGGTCGATCTCAAAAATTGTATCCACTAAGAAGAACACATAGCAAATACTCTATCCATATATCTAGGGTTCACCCACATAAAACATACAAATCAAGTGTAACATGTATCTAGGGTTCATAGACGCTAAGCCAAAGACATCCTCAAAGCACACATAAAATCAACAATACTAACAAATGTAAATACACCACAATTTCAGCTCATGTGTAAACACATTCTCAAAACACACATACATGCGAATAAATTTGGGGTAATTTACCATAATAGTTGGTGGAAACAAGAGGATTTCAGAGAGATTACATCCAAGAAGATTTGACATGGCCTAAATTGAAGAAATCGTCGAGTTTCGAGTGGATTTGGAGAGTAGAGAGCTCGTGGTGGTGGTGGGGGCATACAAGAGGATAAGAAGGGAAGACAACGACTAGGTTTGTACCCTATGTTCGACGCTACTCATGCCAACGCCGAACAAGGGACAAGCTGCATTTAGAATCACCAACCTTAACTTTCCATGTCTGACTTCCTGGGCCAGCGGTCAAATACTTCGGTGCTAGATAAGTTTGGTGCCGGCATGCATAATTTCTACGCCACTCTGGTTGGCACCAAATGGGTGGGTCAGATTTCAAAATAGTTTTCCGGAGGGGTCAGATGTGAGACTAGTTCTAGAAATATGTTAGATTTGTCAGAAAAATACATCATGACAGGTCACTGCCTGTGTGAAAGAAGACTTATCTCAACCATACTTGGTAGGTATTTCAGGGGCGAAGCGAAGCAGTATGCATGAAGGATATGTGATACGTGTGGCATCGATGACGAATAAGGATGATCAAAGAGAAACTGGAACCATGAAACACTAGTAGGAAAATGTCTATAATAGTCATTTTGCCAGTGGCGTGCCCTAGAAAGAACACGCCGTTTCTAAGAGCCAACACAGTAGGGACATATGGAATATACCGAATTCCACTAATAGATCTTAGGTGTGGCGTTCAGTGTACTCCGGACGCCACTACTAAAGCGGACCCACAGGTGGAACCGGGACAAATTTAGGGGTGATGTTCGGAGTTTGTAAACGCCACCAACCCGGACGCCACTTTCCCGGCTCGCGCCGCCCTGACCTGCATCCCCCCATCACTCCCTCTCCCTCTTCCCCAACCTCCCCTCCCTCTTCCCAACCGCGTTGGCCGCCGCTGCACCCCGCGGGCACCGCATCGGCCACCGTCGCCCGCCTCCACCGCATTTGCTCCTCCACATGCCGCCTCTTCCCCGTCGCCGCCTCGTCCCCGTCTCCCGTGTCGCCGAGAATATAATTTTGCGACCCGACAGTTGAGACGCCAAGGCATAGCGGTACCCAAGTTACTTGTAATCACCACGATTCAAAAAGTTGGGGGAGGGGGAAATTGCTGAGAGGGGCATTTCAAGTGAACGGTGGCCAAACCAAATATTTTCGAATCTTTCTCGTTAAGTCGGGATATTTCGTTACACCAGTTCCTGTCGTGCCCCTTCTTATGCACCCTGCACGTGTCGTAGGGGCAAATCCATTACTGTACTTTCCAAGCTCCTGACACTGAATATATGTGCGGCAGCGGATGTCCTTTTTCTCCCTCCCCCGACACTAAATCCAGTGGCGGTGGAGCTCATTTTTTCTCCCTCCCCCGACACTCACTCCGGTGGAGGCGGCGACCCAGCATGTCTTGCAAGGCAAAGATGGTAGCTACGTCGCCGACTGATTTAGGTCCGTCAGAGCCAGATGCTCGGGCTCAACGCGAAGCAGCGGTGAGGTCTTTAGCCTCGGTTAGCGAGGAGGTTAGCCAGAAGTCTGCTACCAAGGTACCTACCAGCAGTGGGTTGAAGAGAAAAGCAAGGTCGGAGGCGGATTGTTCGGTGGCAGTGCGGGTATCCGACACCCAGATCTCGAAGAAAATAACCCGGGTGAAGAGCGAGAGATGATTTTTTTATCTGTGCCTTACCTTACAAGTAGATTAGTTACTGCAATATAGAATCTAATGAATTGAAAAGTCTCTTTTTTAATCAAATTAGGCACAACTTCGATACAGCGGACCTATATGAGTTCACAGTTATGTCCACTAGTATACTTCAAACCTAGATTTTGGTTGCAAGAGGGTTGTGTTCGGGCAGGATATGCATCTGCTTATGAATTGCAAGGAGGTTGTGTCTGTTTCACAGCTGGTAGATATGCTTCATGCTAGGATTCGTTGGGGATCCAGACAGAGGACAAAATTGGTGTCGCACAACATGAGTGATACATATATACAACTTGAGCACTCTCATGAGCTTCAGATGGTTTAGGAGTGTTGTGCAGCTGATCGTAAGGTGACAGTTGAAGTGATGATTGATGATATGTATGCAGATACTGGAGATCTTGCTGCCAGAGCTTCGGCTCCTCGAGTCTATGAACCAATAGATGCTGAGTCGAGCTAAGAGGTCTACTTCCACAACTTCGGTAGGGATCAGAGTTCGGGAGTCGTTGTATTGCATTGTATGCGTGTGATAACTTGGGGAGCTACCGCTAGTAGCGACCGAACCGTCATGCAAGGACCTGGATAAGGGGTGGTGTGCGAGGAGCTTCTCGACCTTGAGGTCGGATGGGTATGACTACATCATCCATGCTCCAGCATGAGCATAACGCTATCTCGGTCTTCAAGGGTATGTTACCGCTGTCTTCCACCGTTACTGCATTACTTCTAGCTAGATGATGGGTGATAGGGTGTTCCAACGTGGAATTTTTTTGTTATGTGCTGCGAAAACCCTTCACTCATTTATCACATGGATGTTAAGACAACTTTCCTAAATGGAGAGTTAGATAATAAAATTTACATGGAATGCCCTAATGGTTTTGTACAAGAAGGTGAAGAAAGAAAAGTGTGTAAGTTGTAGAAATCATTGTATGACCTCAAACAAGCTCCCAAGCAATGACATGAGAAGTTTGAAAGAACTTTGACATCTGTGATCTTTGTTGTAAATGAAGCCAACAAATGTGTGTATTACCGCCATGGGGGAGCCGAGAGAGTTGTCCTATGCGTATATGTTGATGGCATATTAATTTTTGGGATAAGTCTCAAAGTAATTACAAGGTTAAAACCTTCTTGTATCAATACGTTGAGATAAAATATCTTGGAGAAGCTAATGTTATCTTAAACATCAAGCTACTGAGAGATTAAAATGATGGGATTACACTTGTGCAATCACATTATGTGGAAAAGGTGTTGAGTAGGTTTGGATATAAAGATGGCAAATCCTACCTCACGCCTTATGATCCTAGTGTGTTGCTTTGAAAGAATCAGAAAATCATGAGCGATCAACTGACATACTCTTAGATTATTAGCTCTCTCATGTATTTAGTTTGCGCTATGAGGCCTGACATATCTTTTTATGTGAGCAAACTTAGCCGGTTTATGGACAACCTGGGAGATGATTATTGTCATGCTCCTAAGAGAGTGATGGACTATCTAAAGAGAATAATGAGCTATGGAATTAATTATACCAGATATCCAAGAGTACTTGAAGGGTATAGTGGTTCAAATCGGATATCAGATGCTGATGAGATAAATGTCACAAGTTGATATATTTTCACTCTTGATGGTGCGCTATTTCATGAAAATCTTGCAAGCATACCATGTTAACGAGGTCAGCTATGGAAGCAGAACTCATAGATTTAGGTACTGCGTATGTCAAAGCAGAATGGCTTCGTGAACTCTTAACATTTTTTCTTATGGTTGAAAAACCAATACCTGCAATCCTTATGAACCGTGACAACCAAACGATGATTATCAAAATGAACAGTTCTAAGGATAATACAAAAAGCTCAAGATATATCAAGAGAAGAGTGAAGTCTGTCAGAAAATTGAGAAACTCCAAAGTTATAGCATTGGATTATGATCAAATGGCTAAGAATATGTCAGATCCTTTCACGAAAGGGCTATCAATAAATTTGATAGACAATGCATCGAGAGAGATGGGATTGAGAACGACGTGAGTCGCCAAAGGTAACCCAACCTATGTGGTCGGAGATCCCATGAATTAGGGCTTGGGAAGAAACCGAAGCAACCGAGTTGAGAGAACCTTTTAGTGCTCCCACTCCACTTTAGATGCAATTCTCTCATATTCTACTATTATGTAGGCTGATAAAATCTTAATGTATTGTCTGGCTCCCTGGGAGTAAAGAAGCTGTCATACACTACAATCTAGAAAGAACACACATATATGAGCTACACTGTTGGTCACAGTGTGTGGGATTTGGGTGAATCTCTCGTAAGGTCATGAGAGACCGAGAAGTATGACTTATAAGCTCCACCCAAGGGGTAGTCTATGACAGCCTAGTACCGTAACAACATTGAGTGGAACTTGCTGCACATGACTGACAATTCGAGGCATAGTCCATTGTTCGGTTGTGGTCAAACATAACTCTTTGTCTAGGTGGAAGTTCAACTTAACAGTCTCCGCTGAACTGCATGTATTTCAAACAATGAATGGAACTAATGTGCTATGTAATGTGCTTGTGAGATCTGGTGGAGAATTTTTAGATTTGTATGGACTCTAACCATGTAGCCTAATAAATCATAAAATCTCAAGACCCATGTAGTATGGCAGCTTTGGAGCTATGTGGGAGAAAAAGCTTCGTCCCACATTGCTAGCTGAGAGAGAGAGTTAGAAAAGCTTATAAGGTGAACTGTTCCACTCCCATAAAGTGAGTAAGAAGAGAAGGAGTCCAGGCGCACTCCTCCGCCACCCACATCGCCTCGCCTGCACGCATGCGAGCGATACATGTTTCATGAATCGAGTTCGAATTAGAAACCCATTTTATGGAAGATTAAATTTTTGCTTCCTCATCAGCGTGGCGGTTTGGCCGGCTAACCTTTTAGGCTGTATGAGAGGGAGACAAAATGGATTATGGATATCTCAGTTCTTTCTTTGTCTCTTTTGCCCTTTGTTCTTTTACTACGTTGCTCTCTAGGCTTCTCAATCCCGGCAACTACGTGCACCTTCGTCTGGTAGAGCAGGCATCCGAAGTACCATCTATTGAGATCGTGCACTGGGAGATGGACGATAAGATTTTTGGGAAGCATCTCAGCGTGACTGGCCTCCTCTATTCTTCTAAGTCTAAGCCATCAGTGCGTCTTCTTCGCAGATCCAGCTACCTGCAACCTCAACACCATCAACAAACAATGCTGATTTTTTTTTGAAACAAGGGGAAACCTCAACACCATCAACAAACAATGCTGATGTTTTTTTGAAACAAGGGGAAGGACCCAGAAGGGTCCCGAGCTGCATTAATTGGTGGGCGTTATTACAAACAAGGCATCACACTTAGAGAGAATGACACACAAGCCCTGATCTTTTACAAAAAGGACCTCAAAAGAAAAGTAAGAAAAGCGATCAAGTCCTTCTCCACCGAGGACGAAGCTGCACTCGACGCCATGGCCGCCCGCACCACCGCCAGGGACTGGACCACTTGGCAATGGTGAGACAAAGATTGCCCTGACGGAGTGGCAGAAGGGCCTCCAGATCTAGAGGTTGAGGGAGTCACGGCTCGTCCAGAACCGGCACGCGGAGTGACATCCTATGCCAGAGATAGCGGCGACACAAATTCGCCGCCGCTTGGGATCTCTGCCAGTCGCAACAAATTTTCCGCACCGGAGAGGGGAAAATCAGACACCAACCTCCCAATTCTTTGACCACCACCTCAATGGCTACAAAGAAGAGGCAGGCGAGTGGATCCAGTCTTCACCTCATCGGATCCGCCGTCCTTCAACTGCTGCTGCAAGAGATGCTGACCACTGTCCTGATCCGAACTGCTGCCACAAGTCGGAAGGGATGGCCGGAGGAGAGAGCCGTTGAAGGTGCGCAGAGATTGGGCTTTATTTGGGGGGGGGGGGGTGAGCAGTGGTCTTCCAAGCTGCTGCTTTTGGCTCTCCCCATGAGAGCGCCGCCGCAGAGGGAAGAGGGACTGCATCGAGCAGGTGAAGGCCCGACTCCACCCGCTTGAAGCACCCCTGACACGCCTTATTCGGAGGGATGCTCGTCTTCAACCAGCTTCTCGGCACCTCAACTTGCCATCGTCGAGGCACGTCGGAGCAGGGGAAGAACAAGGTGCGGTGGATCTGGCGGTCAGAGTCCACCGTCCTACCCTCAGTCGCCACGGGGGGACACCACACTAGAGAAAAACTAATACTACTATGGTACAAAAGGGTGGGACCCTCACCTAGTCTCGACGCCAGCCATCGCCGGAGAAGAGATGGGGAGGGGCCGGACAACCCTAGAGAGAGGAGCTTTTGGACGGGAGATGGAGGAGAGGAGAGCGGTGGGAGAGAGACCTCAGTTCCTGACTTTTTCTTTTAGGGAAGTGGTGCGTGATGTTTTGCCATCCACGAATCAGCACCCACACGGGACAGGACAATGCTGATGTGGTGGTGACCTTCATGGTAACACGTATGTATTCCTTGTCTCCTTGTTTGCACTAGGATTTGGTCCTTATGCAGATCTGTTAGGAGTGGTTAGTATGATGCATATGATTAAGTTCACTAGTGGATATACGATTTTGATCTCAGTAATTAATCTCGTTCGGAAATTTTCTATGGTTGGCGAACGAGCTCTAAGTAAAAACCGGGCAATGAGTGCCTCGTTTTCCATTTTTGTGTCCAATCTATTTCATCGGAGAACTCGATACTCCAACCAATTTCCAAACACCAAAAATTAATGGAAGATGTTGATCACTGATCAAGCTACTAAACAGGTTCTGTGGCCAATTGCTCAACGATAGAAAATGAGTTACGTCGATCTCAAAAAAGATAAAAAATTACGTCTTCCAAAGAGAGGCTATTTTTCGAATATTTACACAAATGTACTAGACAAGACGGATATCCATATTAAACAACGGTAGCTTTACTAACCTAGCGACAAACTGAACAGTATGAATGCTCTAAAATCTAAATTTCCAATTAACAAAGAGAAGCACAAACGCTATATGAATCTACACATGACACTAGGCTGAAAGCTTCTTTTTGCAAGAGATCGTGTTCAATTCAGAGGACCGGGCAGCCGTCCACCAGGACGCCCTTGGCTGTGGGGCAGGTGGCGAGATCGCAGTACTCTCCCCTGGAACCCCACCAGTCGAGCTGGTTTCCCTCGCTGGTGAGCGCGAAGTAGATGAGCACCCCCATGATGGCCACGCCGCCGTCCATGGCCGCCGACAGCACGTAGTTGTACCGCTTCCACCACCCCTTGCGGTACCTGAATACGAAGAAGTTGAACACCGTGCCGACGAAGCACCACGCCGTGTAGTTGAGCGCCGACGCCGGCGGCATCATTGCCGTGGCCCCCAGGATGACAGGCATGTTGATGAGGCTGATCCAGCCGGCGTGCCGCGGCAGAGCCCTGGCAAAGAGCCAGACGATGACCGGCCCGCCAAGGCCGACGAGGAAGAACCAGTTGAGCGCGTTGTAGTAGCCGAGTGGCCCGAAGATGCGGCGGGGGCCGACCAGGCCCCAGATGACGGACGCGTCGAAGAAGACGTGGTCGCCCGGGCACGTCCATGGGCTGCCCTCGGGCAGCTGGTCCTTCTCGCAAATGTGCGGCACCGTCGTCAGCAGCCACCATGCCACCACCGTGTTCACCGACGATGCCACAATCGTCCCGACGAACTGAAAATTCACGCAATATAAGTTGTTTCTCAAGCATCATATATAGGTTTGGTCTGACACAGTACTAGAGAATTAACAATCTTTAATTTGTGATTGATGTGATGTAATCAGTACCTGCACTAGGAACATGGACCTAGGGGGAATCTTCATGTAGTGGCCAAGCTTGAAGTCGGTAAGGAAGGAGACTGCCTGGTTCATGCTCATGTAGCCGTAGACCTTGAAGCACACGTTGGCAATGGGCTTCCCCGGCATCATCAGCCCCAGGCAATACTCCGTGATGATATTCAACCCTGGTGTCTGCAATTAATTTAACATCATAATTAATTAACTAAACAATCGGAAAATTTGCAGCTTACATATGCCGATTAATCAAGAAATCAGTACCGTGTTGGTGGTTGCGGTGATGACACTAATGGGGAGTGTGAAGATGAATGCCATAACGCAGGCCAAGAGGAGCCCCCACCACGGCAACTGAATCTCCTCCTTGAACACGGTGCATAGCACCAAGGACACGGCCATGGACGACGCGAGCAGGAGGTAGAACCACCAGTTGGGTATGTCTTGGTACTTCCTCATCAACCTCGTGTGCACGTCCGGCTTGCCCTTGAACGACTCTTTGTACCTCTGCCACATTTCCCTTTAAGGAGAAGCAAAATCAGACTGTCCATAAATACATGTGCAATACAAGTACTTCTGCGTTTTAAAATATAAGATGCTTTAGCTTTGTAAAAAAATGTATCTAGACCACTTTTTAGGTTTATGTAGGTTTGAAGTGAATCTAGACACAAAAGGGCCTAGCTACACTCTTTTCACAAAACTAAAACATCTTATATTTTAAAACGGAATGAGTACGAGATTAATGAGATGAAACACACAGTACCTTCCGTAGAATAGCGAGACGTGGGAGAGCGTGGCGGCGATGGTGGCGAAGCCGAGGCCATAGCTGATGGCGAAGAAGAGGCTGAGGTGGATCTTGCCCTGCTGGTTGTATGCGTCCATGTCGATCTCGAACTTGTCGTTGACGATGGCGGAGATGTTGTAGAGCTGGCCAGAGCCGGTGAAGAGGTCGTTGGAGAAGAGGGGGAAGGTGCTGGCGTTGTAGAGGTTGAGCACCCAGTAGGAGATGGGCAGCATGCCGTAGACGAAGACGACGTAGCCGACGAAGACGTTGGCGGTGGCGAAGAATGGCGAGACGAGGGGGCTCCCCAGGAAGGAGGCGACCACGGACCAGTCGAGGGTCAGGGCGCCGACGCCGAGGCCGTTCAGGCCGGACCCGATCTGCTGCATCGTGATGGATTTCGGGTAGACCCAGCACACCCACGAGATGGCCGTCAGGGTCGGGAAGAGGTACCCTGGGACGATGTACCACGCGAAGCTGCAGATGAGCGCGATCAGGAAGAACTTGCCGCGCGTCATCCGCCGCCTCTCCTTCTCGTGCATCGCCCTGTACGTCAACAAAAATTCAGTATCAGATCGGTACATATGTTCCAGCAATTGGAGTGCCACTTGATGAATCGATCAGGGAGGGAACACGCATGGCATGGCAGTACCTCATGAGAGAAACCTGCACGAGACTCGCCGGCCACCACATGTGCGCCGGTTCAACCACGTATTTTCTCATCAGCCCTGCCCATCCGTACCCCAGCACCTGCAATGAACATCAGATTCATATAAACTTACCATTGATAGATCGAGTGAAACAATGGGAGCTTAAAAGGACAAACTAAACAGATCTAATAAGTAGATCACCTGGGTCGTGATGATGAGGAGCAGGCTGGTCGCGAAGGAGATGTTGCGCTTGTAGAACGCCTTGATGATGGTGATGATGCCGATGGCGTAGGCGTTGCCGCCGCCGAAGGCCGCGCCGGCGTTGGCGAAGATGGATATCAGCACGTGCTCCTTCACGTTGAAGGGTCCAGGGTTTAGTGAGCACTCACACCCCAACAACCTGAACTTCTTCTCCGGCAGCACCCGCGCCATCAAGTGCCCTATCGGCAGGGCCGCCACCTGCATGGATGCGCGCGCGATCCGTGAATTCCTCGTGGTACATGGTTGTGTGCTTGGGGCGCGCGCGTGTGATCTATTATACCGACCTGGATGGTGATCTGGCTGATGACGATGGGCTCGCTGCGGTACGCGAAGAACTGGTTGACGAAGGAGAGCAGCGCGCAGGAGACGAAGCCCATCGTCCACATCCGGAACGTCCATACCGGCAGGGTCGGGTCGTCGGTCGTCGGCACAGTCAGCCGGACCTGCTCCACCGGCGACACGTCGTCCTCGTCGCCCGCGCCGCGGCCGGCGGGACCTTCGATCTCCATATGCCTGCAGTCTCTCTTCAGACCGGTGTAGTTTTTGTTAGGAACGATCGAGGAGATCGACGACGGCCACAATTATAAGGGGAGTAGTAATGGAGATCTGAGAAGGTAGTTAGTTGTAGTTGTTATTTTGAATCTAAACAAAGATTCTGAATCCTAACTAACTAGGACCCTTATTTACCTCAACTAACTTGTGGATTCCCGGACCCTTAAAGAAAAAAAAAATCTCGCGTGCATGGAGATTCACATCCCGGCCTGCTGGCTGGCCCATCTTCGTTTTATTCCGCGAGCTGCATATATTGCTAAACTTTTTTTTTAAAATAAAAAGGACGATTTTTCTCTGTTTCCTCCGGTCGCTGGTTTCGTCAACACTTTTTCAAATAAGACCATTTTACTCTCCCACCAAATTACGTAATGCATCTCTATGTCGCTGCCTTCCATGCACCCGACGAAAAGAACGAAGGAGTTAAAACTCCCCCAATTTCCTCCTCACATCGCCCCCACCACACTAGCTCGGTGTAGCCACCGCGACTCGCGCGCCTCCGACCACGCCGCCGCTATTGAACCATGGGGGACCTCCCTACACCTCCTCCCCCTCCATAGGCCAACGCGTCTCTCCGGCCACCGGCGTTGTCCACCACCTCCGGCCAGTGGAACAGCCGAACACGACCGCCGTGTCCCAGAACCCCCCGAGTCCGGGCCCTCTAGACCATGACCTCGCCACGCCCGCCTCCCTTCGGATCTGGAAGGCTTGGGATCCTCTTGCTTGTGCCTTTGATGCTGTCGGCGGGGGCTTCCACATGCATGTTCGACCCGGTGCTGTTCGACAGAAGCTCCCTCTCTTGGCTCGTGACCTAAGCATGTTTCTCGCCGCAGCCGGCGCCCCCTCGGTTTTGCTCGCCTCAAGCCTCAGCGACCTGCTGCTGGCGATGCCCACCAGCCCTCGCCGAAGATGCCGATGAAGGTCTTCAGCAATTCTCGGACCTGTAAATTAACCCTACACTCAATTGATTTGATTTGCTTATTTTTCACATTTAGTATTTGTGAGGAGAACCGGTCGTATCCTTTCCCACTACCAGACTATCCTTATTCATTAAGGAATTTGAAATTTTGCAGGAGATTTTGTGCAATTGGAGTGGCAAGGCAGGTAGGTAACACGCTACTGATTAATCATTTGTGATCTGAATTCTTGATTGATCCCTATTGTTCCTTTGATTATGTCAAACTTTACCTTAATTCCTGAACTCTACAGAAGCTTGCAGGGGTACTACATGTAACATGAGTTCGCATTAGTCGTTTTCCATACCCATGGACCTTATAGTGGTATGTCTTTGATATTCTCTAATCCTCCAGGACGGTGTTTTGATTCATCACCAAGTTTTCATGTTTAGTTTTGTATCAAATAGGTAATTTTCGAAAATGACCACCTTATACAATGCAGTGGTTGGACAAAAGCTGTGGATGCTTTTCTTTCATGGATATCATCCAGTTATGGAGGCTTTAGTGAAGCTTCTATTTGCGCAGGTCTTTATGAGCATCTCTTACTAACTATTAAATTATATCTGACTGTTAGATTGTCAAGTGATTTGCCTGTATGGCTTGCTGTAATGAACAACGAGGTAGTGTAATACCATGGCTTGGCTTTCTCCTATTTTCCATTTTCACCTTCCTGTAGTATTCAGTGCTTGATTTCTCCTATTTTCGTTTCTCTTGTAGCTCCGTTGGGCATGGATGTCATGTGCTTTATTGGAGAAGAAGCATTGTTCCAGTTAAGTATCTAGACCAAACCTTTGCAGCTACCCGAGTTAAGGTGGATGAATTGTGTTTTCAGGTACTATCAATTCTTGCTCAATAAATGGATCTACAGACTATACTGCTATGCTTACTCAAGCTATTATATTTAGAACCACATCTCTCCTCGATAACTGATATGTTTTCTTTTGTTACATAATTTGATTTTTGTTGAATAGAAGTCCACTCATTAGATTGCAAGGTATATGCAGTTACTTAATTTAATTTTTCTTTTTTGATACTTATTGATCACGATGACATTTAATTAAACTCATTACATGACTGGTAACCTGTTCCTTGGTTGTAGTTTACATAAGAAGCTTTTACACAGAGAAAGAGTACCTTTTACCTTGGGATTAATTAAATCTTTGCTTCAAATGTTGTTTATCTCTTTTTCTACATCGGAAAGTTCTGCGAGTCTGATGCTATTATTTGATTCTAAAGTGTGACGTCCCTGATGGATCAATTTAGTAGAGTTTAAAATGTAAACAAAATAGGTAGAAAATGAGGAACGGATTGTCTCTTACTTTCTATAAGGCTGCGGCCAAATTCCGGAAGCGTTGTATATTTAGCAAACAACCACATCTAGCAATTTTCTGCAAACAAAACATCTAATAAGAACAACGGGGAGACCATATGCATATTTGTTTTCAGTCGCATTGTTACACTAACTGTTTTGTTCTTTCAGTATGACATAGCACAACAAGGTAACATGAAAAAATATGCCACAAAGAAAAGCTAGGTCTGTTGACGAGACTAATGAAATTTTTGTTTGAAATTGTGTGAAGATCCTTTTCTTATCTGCAATGAAGGATGACTGTCAACTACCTACTGAATGCCTCTTACTTGATAAGTGTGTGTGTGTGTGTGGGGGGGGGGGGGGGGGGGGGGGGGTCTTATTGTGCCCTGATGAGATTGTTCCAGAGATAAACACTTCATGTATTGTTTTTGCTTTTGGGTGATTTGTTAGTAGTCGAGTGAAGTTGCATGATGAAAAGGGAGTTGTTTGATAAGAATCTGGGACTGTTTCTCTTATTATTGCATTAACTGAAAGTTCAGTGGTGTTATAGCTAAATGATGTGGATACATTGGTAAGTTCGACCTGTGTATTTTGACCCTCTTTCAGAGATACCACACCTAAATCTACAGACAAGGTTGCTTTCTTCTTGTCCGTGTCATTTCGACATTTTGAATCACTGTCGCACCTTCTTTTTGATCTATCAGCTATGTCCATTAGATATTTTGTTTTAGGGCTTTCTATTTTCGTGCCCTCGGGTCCTTAGTTGTGCTCAGTTTTCCTCAGTTCCTTAGTTTTTCCTCAGTTTTCTCCAAGACCTTGTCTGAAACCATCACAGGTGCTGTAACGGCCGGTTGCCCGACGGTTGACCGTTATCTTCTGACTAGTGGGGCCACGTAGAGCCCGCAAAGACACGTCAGACCATCCATCTTTGTTTGACCGTAAGCATCAGTGTATCCCTAACCAAAACGCGAACGAGTGGGGCTTCGGTATATCGAATGACAAGTGGGGCCATGACGCTGATACAAGGAGCAATACACGGGTAGGATTAGATTTTTAAATGGAGCTCTATAGCGATGGCACAGAGGAGGTGGCCTGCGGGGTGCCGAGATGAGATCGACGTCCACAAAGAACTGCATGAGCCGAGACCAGACGCATTAGATAGATATGAACTAGACGCGTTTAACCATGCAAAGAAGAGAAGAAATGGTCGACGACATCGACGACTACCTCAACTGACCGTGTCGGACACGAACGCGAGCAATGTAGAGAAAACTAGTGTCTCTCCTTTCTGGCGTGTATAGATGGGTGCTATAAGAGTGTGGTGGAGAAGGGAAAGACCTCGTGGTGGTCTGTGGCATCCAGCATAGCGGGGCGGCGTGGCCGTGCCCACAGAGGCTTGCATGCATGTTCGGCATTGGCATCAGCATGTACGTTCGGCATTGGCCTCGGCGGTATCTCTGGTGTGTCAGTGATCGAATGAGGGGACGGGATTGAGGGTGCATCCCGACGATGACCTAGCAGTGGCGGCGAGCATAGCCGTTCTGACCATGCCGATATCGGCATCGGCATCGTTTAGAGGCTGTGGTGCTCGAATCAAGGTGGGATTTGTTTCTTGTACGCCAAAATGAATTTGGAACAAGTTTCATGTTGAAGGTTAGGTAACGAAAGTTTGTAACTAAAAATTATACTAGCGCCATGGTGAGGTTCTTTTTGATAGAGCTATACGGCTGGGAAAACTTTTTTGACACTTTTTAGATAGGGTTCCTTGTTATTACACGTATGGCATCATGTATGGCAAATTTGGGGTCATTTGGAGATGTTCGAAAAAATCACTTTGCTTAAGCACATGTCGTTTCGTCTCACTGAAACCAGCTTTTCTAACAAGGTGATTTTTTCTACCTTCTCTAAATGACCTCAAATTTCATACAGCTGATCTTCTATACATAGATAGATAGATTGTTTCGTTTTTACATTTTTCGAACTTTTTATTTCCCTTTATAATACCCAATTGATTTTCAGGTCAAAACCTCGAAAAACAGCATCATGTATGGCATCATTTTCACCCTAAATTTCAATTTTTGTGAAACTTTCCCTTTTAGATATTCCTTGTTGTTATAGGTATGGCATCATGTATGCCAAACTTGGTTAGGTCTCACTGAAACCAGCTTTTGTAACAAGTTAGGTTTTTTCGACCTTCTCAAAAGGGATTTTTTTCTACCTTCTCTAAATGACCTCAAAAATCATACAGACGATCTTCTATACAAAGATAGGTAGATTGTTTCGTTTTTAAATTTTTTTGAACTTTTATTTCCCTTTATAATACCCATTTGATTTTCAGGTCAAAACCCCGAAAGTTAACATAAGTAGATGGTGAACCCTCCCAAACTTCTAATACAGAGATAGATAGATTGTTTCGTTTATCATTTTTACCGTGAATAGTAATGGCTACAAGAAATCGGTGATGGTTTATCATTTTCTGCGTGAAAAGTAATGGCTACAACAAATCGGTGATGGTTTATCATTTTTTGCGTGAAAATTAATGGCTACAAGAAATCGGTGATGGTTTATCATTTTTTGCGTGAAAAGTAATGGCTACAACAAATCGGTGATGGTTTATCATTTTTTGCGTGAAAATTAATGGCTACAACAAATGAGTGATGGTTTATCATTTTTTGCGTGAAAAGTAATGGCTACAACAAATCGGTGATGGTTTATCATTTTTTGCGTGAAAAGTAATGCCTAAAAGAGTTTATAATTTTTAGCGCGTGAAAAATAATACAGAAAACCGCCCTTTAGCATACTTAGAGGGTGGAAGCTAACCGCCGACATAGAGAGAGAGGGGTTATCCTGCCCGTTAGATCATACGATCAACGGTCGGCGGGCACGATCCGCGTGACATGGGCTAGACCAATCAGGGCAATGTTGCACGTCTGCGTGAATTTGTGAAGGGAGAGGACAAAACTGAGTAGTATCAAGAAACCAAGGGCACCTGAGTAGTAAACAGACTAAGGGATTCAAATATGATATTTAAAAAATGGAAAATGCGTGTTTTGTACAATGAAACCCATCTTGGCCTACCTCAAACTATTTGCAATACAAATATACATGAGTGTGAGAATTGTGGCCTCATTTAGACAAAGTAAGTTTTGGGGAAAGCTGTTTTGGGAAGGGCTTATTGTGGAAAATCATGCACCTTCATAGCTACTAGGTGATTTGAGAAGTGCCAATTTGTGGTAAAACTTGATTTATCTATGACTTATCTATGATTTGAGAAGTGGCAATTTGTGGTAAAGACTCCATGAGTAAGTGTCACTCTTTTTCGGAATTTTTTGCACATTAAATGACTCATTTAACTAGTTAATCCCATTTGTTGACTCTCTGTTGACCAGCCACTTGAGGGTAAAACTGAGCATATTGCACTAGCCAATATTAGCACTCAAGGGGAAAACTGAGCACACAAAAAATGCTAGTATAAGACTCGAGGGTATACCTGAGTATATCTAAATTTCCAGGGTTAGACTCGAGGACGCGTGTTGCGGTGCAGAAATGGAAGACGTGCAATTGTTGACGCGTAGACGCGGGTCACGGTGCAGAAGTCGAAGACGTGCAATCGTGGACGCGTGTCGCGTTGCAGAAGTCCAAGACATGTAGACGTGCAACGGTGGACGCGTAGGACGCGGGTCGCATTAACCACCCCTCGCCTTTATAGACGCCTCCTCCCACTATCTCTGTCACTCTCACTCGCTCACGCAACGCCACCTCTCTCACGTCCCATCATCTTCTCCAAAGCAAAAAACCCTCTCCCTCTCCCTCTCCTCTGCCGGCGAGATGGACAAGGAGAATGCCAATCTGATCGTCCACGACGCCGTCGGCTCCAAGTGCGACGCCTCCCTCTTCAACGCCGTACCCTCAACGGCCGCCGCCGCCGGTGCATCGGAGGCTGCTGCCGCCGATGGCGGTCAGATCCTGCCGGGATGGGACCCCTACGAGGAGGTGCCGTACGTCCCGCCCCCGAACCCCTATGACACCTCCATGGAGGACCCATGGAACGAGGTAACTACGGTTTGCTTCCTTTTTTGTTCCCCATTCCTTTTTGAACCCTATTTTTGCTGGTGTAGATGGATCTGTAGATGGATGAGTATTGGGTTAATATTTGCGCCGATTTTATTCCATTTTGTTTTGATCCCTTCTTGATTTCGTTTAAGATTTGGGGTTCGGCCGTTCGGTTGTGCATGAGCTTTGGTTCGCTAACACCATCCCTGTAGATATATAATCGTGTCCACTCTAACTGAGGCTGCCTCTGTTTTTCCTAACTTTGTTATCATGCACGTTAGTCATCGTTGCAACTCATTCACTCATAGTTTCCGTTTGATATGGATCAGGTGTCTGGCAGCGACGTCGGCAGCGACGACGAGCACCATGACACCAAGACTCGCCAGGTGCTACGGAGGCTGCAGGTCAGCCAGTACATCTCCTACTTCGCCAAGGGTGTCTATAGGTGCCCCTTCTGCACTAGGAGACTCGGCGGCACTGACTTCAACTGCCTCCTCACGCATGCCGAGAACATCGGCAACACCTTTCCCAAGGTCGGCACGACGGTGAACGCCTACTCCTTCCGCGCCAAGCACAAGGCGCTCGGCATGCACCTCCGCAGCTTCCAGCGGGTGGAGATCTCCGCCGGGCGCATGCCTTCGCTCAAGCACAAGGCTCCCAAGGGGAGCAACAAGTGGAGGCAGAGGCAGATGGGGTAGGCGGAGTCCTGGACGTGTGCTGCTGCTGCCTCCTATTGGGGGGATACTCCCGGGTAGGGTCACGCCGGGGTATAAAGGCCAGGTTAACCGAGGTTCGGCAAGGTCAAAGCGGATGCTGGCCGGGTCACCTCGAGGCAGGCCGAATCATGGGGTAACCCGGATCGGGGGGCGTTCGCCTAACTAAGTCTCATCCGACTTAAGCGGTAAGTCGGAAGTGCATGTTTTACTTGTATGCAGGAACAGGTGTGGCCGGATCAACCTTGATCCGGGCTATATCTAGCTTCCAAGAGAAGGAAGGAATCTCGCTCGTCAAAAGAAGCCCCGGTACGCACTACCTGAGCGAAGCAAGCAAGGACAGGACCACCGGGGCGTGGCCGACAAGGGTGACGACGCCCATGTCGGCTGACGCAGGCGCCGCAGAGGCTCATGTAGCTAAAGCAAGGGTGACGCGGGGGAAAAGCACCCCGATCGGCTTACCACTTTAGGAGGAGGCATATTCTTAGGAATATGCCTCCACGTATGCCCTAGGCAGAAACCGAGCCTTCTCTATAAAAGAGGGGCTGGGGCTTCTATAGAAGGGGTTGGTCTTTCTACTATTCTGTTTTGGCTAGGGTTTCAGGTGTGATCTGTGGGTGAGAGTAAGAGAGCTCCTTCTTCCTCCTCTCGCCAATACAGCTCTAGGAGCACTTGTAATCTTGGAAGGAAATCAATACAAACTTCTGTGTGGAGAATCACTCCACTATCCCTCCCTGGATTCCCCTAGCGTGTATTAGTCCCCACCTTCAGCCTATCCATGGCATCTGCCGTGACACCACCATGACAGTTGGCACCCACCGTGGGGCTAGCGGCGCTAGCAGGGGTCAAGATCTGGATGGGAAACATCATCGGCACCGGCGAACGCATCGTCTCCGAGCTCGTTCAGTGCTTTGGAGCGTGGGACTTTGTCAGCGACAACGCTGGCTGCTTCGGCACGCGCCCTCTTCCGCGCAATGGCCTTTTCGTCAGGCTCGGCACGCGCAAGTTCTACGTTGCTGTGGACGTGTCAGGTGTTCATCCGCGTCACGTCGTCAACGCGGGGGAGCCTCCCCTCACCGTGGTACCTGGGACGCGTATCGCTCGCTCCCCAGACCATGCAGAGGTGATGATGATTGCGCCAGGTGCGGGCGCGAGCAAGGATCCGGCGCCAGATCCGGAGGTAACGCCTAAGGCACCGAGGAAAGGTAGAGGTCCTCCACTAGAGAGGCCAGAGAACGTGTTGAGGGAAGCAATGGATAGCTTGGCAAACCCTGTAGTAGCAGCGGTAGATCCGGCCCGAGCGCAGGCCGAGCTGGAGGAAACTAGGCAGAAAATCCTGGAGGGGGCAAAAAAGATAGCCGCGGTGCAGCAGTCTTTGAATATGACGCTGCGCAAGTACGCGAAGGCGAACAAGGATGACGCTGTAAAAGTGAAGGGGAGAAATCTCATGAGCGAGATGAACAGAGAGGGTGATACTGGAATTGAGATATCAGAAAACTGTTTGCCCATGGGGCTACCGAGGTACAGTACCCCAGCAAAGAACCTCAGAGCAGCGGATGCAGCTGCATCCGAGTTGGAGGGTCTAACAGGTGAAGCCCCGCAAAGACAACAAGATAGGGTTAATGAGATGGTTCGGATTGCGAACAGGCAAAACAAGGAACTGCTCAGGGCTAACCCGGAGAGAGCTGGAGCCTCCAAGATCGTCCATTCGGCTGTGGGTAACCCAGAGAAATCCGCTGGAGCCGCATCGTCTCCTCATGGTGGTCCAAGGAGAGAAGAGGTAGTAACCTCGGCTAGACGGAACAAACAGATCGTCCCGTATGACCCGGCGCGGGCAGGGAAAGGCAAAGAAGCGCGGAAAAATGATGATCGACAGAGTGTGAGCCGAGGTGAAGCTAGCCGAGGTAACCGCGGCCAAGGCAATGCCGGTCAAGGGAACGTTGTCAACGGCAATGCCGGACAGCGAAACTCGGTTGGAGCAGGATAACCGCAGCAGCGGAATATACCAAGGCAAGAGCAAAGTGCCGGCTGAGGTATGCAACAGAAAGGCGCTCCAAGAGAGCAAGACTGGTATAATTAGGAGACTCGGAAATGGCAAACGCGGGATACCCAAGGACAGACTATCATGTGATAGGGTCAAGATTGGGGAGCAGGGATTTGATGCCGGATGATGCCAGGTTGAAACTGGATCGACTGTATAGGTCGGAACAAATTGAATGTCAAGGTCCACCAGGCCCAGCATGTTTTGGACCCCGGATCATGAAGGAGCCACCTGTATCGAACTTTCAGCTACCCAGGGGCACGGAGACGTATGACGGCAGTACAAAGCCGGAGGATTGGCTGATAAATTATGCTACAGCTGTGAAAATTGCCGCTGGAACCCTGAGATGGGCTGTACGATATGTACCCCAGATATTGGAAGGCCTGGCAAGGGTATGGCTGAACAATTTGCCACCAGGAAGCATCAACTGCTGGATAGATTTCGAGGAGATGTTCATCAGCAATTTTTCGAGGACGTATCAAAGACCAAATAGGCCACAGACCCTAGCTATGTGCAAGCAAATGCCAAATGAGACGGATCGAGAGTTTTTAACCCGGTGGTGCACGGTGAGAAATTCGTGTGAGGGCGTGATTGAATCACAGGCCATAGCATGGTTTGCACAAGGGTGCAGGTATGGAAGCGAGCTATGGATGAAGTTGCAAATGAAAATGCCAACTACGTTGTCAGAGATGATCCAGATTGCAGATTCGTATGCTCTGGGTGATCCGACTCAACCTAGGCTCATATCAAACGATTCAAACGATGAGTACTATCAGAGAGATGGGGCCGGATCATCCCGAAGGAGTGACTATAGAGGAAAAAGGAGAGATGATAGACCGGATCATAGATACGGTTCGCACCAAGTTGCAGCTGTGAGTCAAGATCAGCCCGGAGCAGGGGGCAGTCAACGCCAAAAAACTGGAGGGTAGTGGACTCCAAGGAACGATGGCAAGAAGACTTGGACACCAGAGCAAAAGAAGCAGTGGCAAGAAAGGAAAGACCGTCCGAGGTATACTTATGAGTCGATGTTGGACCAGCCATGTAAGTTTCATACACCAAATCCGAACAACCCAGCGGGTCATACGACGAGGCAGTGTGAGTGGATGCGCAAGATCGAACAAGGTGGTTTGGGGAATGCTCAGGCACCCCAGAATGATCAGCCTCGGCAGGAGTTACCCCGGCAGCAACTGCTCTCCGGAGCGAACACGCAACAACTAATGTTGCCTCCCCCTCCGCCGAGGTATGATAACAACGAGAGAAGGGATGCAGTGCATCAGGTAGAAAATCAACATCAGCCGGATCAGAGGTACCCCGGAAATGAGGGGAGACACGAGTACAGGGAACACCATCAGAGCTATTGTGTGTTTACCACTTAGGAAACCGATAGAAAAAGCTTGCAGCATAGGCATATGGAGGTGAATGCAGTAATGCCTGCAGTGACGAGGTACATGCCTTGGTCCGATCAGGAAATCACCTGAAGCATCAGGGATCATCCCAAGCTCATGCCAAGCCCTGGTTCGTATGCGTTGGTGCTGGATCCGACATTCATTGGACCTAGCATTAACGTAAGATTCTCAAAGGTATTGATCGACAATGGCAGTATCATTAATATCATGTATGCGGACACAATGCGCAAGTTGGGTATCTCGGAGAACATGCTCCAGTCCACGAGGACAACTTTCCATGGCATAGTACCCGGCATTTCTTGTGAGCCCATAGGCAAGGTCCGGGTTGACGTCTTTTTCGGCATGAGGGATGACTGCCGAACTGAAAATCTGGAGTTCGAAGTGGTGAACTTAGAAAGCGTGTATCATGCATTGCTCAGAAGGCCAGCACTGAACAAGTTCATGGCAAGTTGTCATATTAGCTACTTGAAGATGAAGTTGCCCGGACCAAACGGAGTGATAACCATTGCAGGGGATTTCCGACGTTCGATGGAGTGTGCGTCGGCCGGGTCAAACTTAGCCGAGTCACTTGTGATTGCGCAGGAAAAAAGGAAAATTCAAGAGGTGGCGGCATTGGCTCAGTCCGCGCAGTAGTATATGCCGGTGCTGAGTAACCCACATGGAAGTGTCTCTTTCTAGGCCACGAAAGATACCAAGAAGGTTCCTGTTGATGACATGTTCCCAGAGCGCATCGTAACAATTGGTGCCGGGTTAAATGATAAATAGGAAAGCGAGCTCGTCAGCTTCCTCCGTGATAATCGGGACATTTTTGCTTGGTCCACACAGGACTTGCAAGGTGTTTCGAGGGAGTTGGCCGAGCACTCTTTGAATGTGAGACCTGGAGCTAAGCCGGTGAAGCAACCTCTCCGCCGCTTCGCCGAAGATAGGAGGAAAGTCATTGTGGATGAGATAGCTCGGTTGCTAGCTGCAGGATTTATCATGGAGGTTCTTTACCCGGATTGGCTGTCTAATCTGGTGCTGGTGGAAAGGAAGGATGACCCAAACGTGGCAGTGGTTTGGCGCATGTGTATCGATTACACGAACCTGAACAAGGCGTGTCCAAAAGATCCATTTCCGCTGCCAAGAATAGATCAGGTCATAGACTCAACTGTTGGGTGTGAACTATTGTCATTCATTAATGCATATTCTGGTTTCCACCAGATACCTCTGAATCTGGATGATCAAATAAAGACTGCATTTATTACCCCATATGGGGCTTATTGCTATCGCACCATGCCGTTTAGTTTACGTAATGCAGGGGCAACGTACCAAAGATGTATGCAAAAATATTTGCACGACCAAATAGGTCAAAATGTACAGGTGTACGTGGATGATGTGGTTATCAAGACCAAGGAAAGAAAAATGCTCCTTGACGATATCAGGCAAACGTTTGCGAACCTAAGGAGGTTCCGGATTAAACTTAACCCGGAAAAATGTACCTTCGGTGTCTCGGCTGGGAAATTGCTCGGTTGTCTTGTTTCCAGCCGAGGTATCAAGGTTAACCCAACTAAAATCCGGGCCATCGAGCGAATGGAACTGCCGAAGTGTCTTAACGATGTCCAGAAGTTCACAGGTTGCCTGGCCTCGTTAAGTCGGTTTGTATGTCGGTTGGGAGAAAAGGCGTTGCCTCTTTACCAACTCATGAAAAATTCGGATAAGTTCGTTTGGACGCCACAGGCCGATGAAGCCTTTACCCACCTGAAGAAAATGTTAGCCACGACACCAGTGCTAGCCTCACCACTATCGTAGGAGCCAATGTTGCTCTATATAGCCGCAACCAACCGAGTTGTAAGTGCAGTGATAGTGGTGGAGCGCGACGAGGAAGGTAAGTCGGTGCAAAGGCCAGTATATTACTTGAGCGAGGTGTTGTCAGCCTCAAAGCAGAACTATCCACATTACCAAAAGGTGGCATATGGCGTGTACATGGCCGCCAAGAAACTGAAGCACTACTTTGAGGAGCATCCTATCCGAGTCATATGTGAGGCCCCCATATCCGAGATAATGAGTAACAAGGATGCGAGCGGCAGAATTGCAAAATGGGCAATTGAGCTAGCTCCTTATGCGCCACAATATGACAGAAGAGAGGCCATCAAATCTCAAGCTGTGGCGGACTTTTTCGTAGATTGGGCCGAGGTACAATACGAACCACCACTTCTAGATCCGAACTATTGGCGAATGCACTTTGACGGATCAAAAACCAAAACCGGGCTAGGTGCCGGAGTTGTACTCACATCGCCAAAGAAGGACCCGTTGAAATATGTGCTGCAGATCCATTTCACCACATCAAACAATGTCGCCGAGTATGAAGCACTTGTGCATGGGCTTAAGGTAGCAAAAGAAATTGGGATACGTCGGATCATATGCTTTGGCGACTGGGATTTGGTGGTGCAGCAAGTGTCGGGAGTATGGGACGCCCTTGATCCAAACATGGCACTGTACAGATTTCATGTGCAGAAGATAGCTGGTCACTTTGAGGGATGCGAATTTCACCATATACCCCGGGTGGAAAATGAGGCTGCCGACATGCTGTCGAAGCTCGGGTCAACCCGACAAGCAATTCCACCAGGTGTAGCATTAGAGCACCTCAGGAAACCATCCATCAGGCCATCCCCAGAATCCGAGTCAATCTATGTCCCAAAGGACACGGAATCCGGAGCTGTGCCCATGGACATTGACATGGGAAGTGGTGCGCGAACCCCGGGGACTGCCTCGGCAAACCCGGCGACTACTTCAGTAAACCCGAAGACTGCTCCGCAAGACCCGAGGACTGCTCAGCGTGATCCGGTTGAAGTTATGCCGGTGGATAAAATGGAGATTGATGAGGATGTATTCCATGTGCGAACGATACCAGCTTGGGCATTACCTATATTTCAGTTCCTGAAGGATGGAACATTACCCACTGAGGAAGTGCTGTCTAGGCAAACACAGAGGAGGGCAAAGGCTTACACGATCATCAATTCCGAACTATACAAAAGGAGTGTGACCAATGTCCTCCAGAGATGTGTTGACCCGGAAGAAGGGCTTGACATCCTCCGAGATATACATCAGGGGGAATGCGGGCATCATGCCTCATCCCGAGCCTTGGTAGCAAAAGCTTTCCGGCACGGATTCTACTGGCCAAACGCCTTAGAGCAAGCAGAAGATCTGGTGAGAAAATGTAATGGTTGTCAGAGGTACGCTACCAAGACACATATGCCAATGTCAGAACTCAAGACCATACCAATCACTTGGCCATTTGCCGTATGGTGCTTGGATATGGTTGGCCCGTTCAAACCAACCAGGGGAAATATGACTCACATTCTGGTAATGGTGGACAAGTTTACGAAGTGGATTGAGGTAAAGCCTATAAGAAAATGTGATGGAGCTATGGCCGTAACGTTTCTCAAAGATATCATCTTGAGGTACGGTTATCCTTACAGTATCATAACTGACAATGGCACAAATTTTGCGGAAGGAGCATTTACTCGTTTCTGCCGGGATACGAGGATCCGGCTGGACGTAGCCTTGGTAGCCCACCCTGCATCGAACGGGCAAGTGGAAAGATCCAACGGATTAGTATTATCCGGGATAAAACCCCGGCTCATTGAGCCACTGCAAAGATTAGCGGGGTGCTAGATAGAAGAACTACCAGCGGTACTGTGGAGTTTAAGAACAACTCCGAATCGATCAACAGGCCATACGACGTTCTTTCTGGTATATGGGGCAGAAGCTGTATTACCAGCCGACATAGAGCATGATTCGCCTAGGGTCACCCAATACACAGAAGCCGAAGTGCAAGAAGCCTGGCAAAATGATGTTGATCTGCTGGAAGAAGCGAGAGAACTGGCACTGTCCAGATCCGCCATATATCAGCAAAATCTCCGACGCTATCATAGCCGAAAAGTGTGCCCCCGGGTCTTTCGGGAAGGCGATCTGGTGCTCCAGTTGGTACAACGTACTACGAGCATGCATAAGTTATCCCCCCATGGGAAGGGCCGTTCATCGTGAGCAAAGCATTGCACAATGATTCTTACTATCTTATAGATGCAAAACCACAGGAAAAGAACAAGGCGGACAGGTCCGGAGAGGAATCCAAGCGACCATGGAATATAGCTCTACTTCGTCCTTTCTACACTTAGTTAAGAAGTCTATGTATCCGAGTTGTCTCATATGTCGGTATGTATGTCGGCAATGAGCTTATCAATGAAATGTTGGCACCTCGAGCAGTAACTCGGGGACTGCCTTAATAATGTTTGTTGTTTTTGCGCGTCAGCTGGAATAAGTTATTCTACTTAACTCGGATTAGTAGTGTGCGAGCACCAAAAACCCAACTCTTCGACTTGCTGCTGTCCAACAAAAATTGGCTTCATGGCAAGCAAGAGAACAAGTTTGGAATTGCGTAGCACATGAAAAACGACTAAGGAGAAGAATTTATTCGACCCGACGTTTGTTTTTCGAACTAACCCTGCATTTATTTTCAAGTTATTACGCAGTTTTATTTTGGTGCTAAGTCTAAAAGTTTCCCAGTATTGTTAAGACAATTTTTGAAGCTCGGATTCATAAGTCATAAAACCAAATCAAGATAGAAACGAACCGAGCCAAGAGATTGAACGAACAAGAAAAAGAAACTCGGGGACTATGCCCAAGTTAATTCGGCATAAGAACTTAGTAGCAAAATATCACATGTGTTTGGAATACAACTCCACCCGACATACCGGGGATCTGATAAATTTTTAAGTGTTTTAGCTCAAGGAGCAGCAGGAGGAGGAAGTTCGGCATCGTCTTCGCTGCCCTCAATATCAGAGGCATCATATTCTCCTTCATCATCCGAGACATCTTCACCATGCTCAACCTCTTCGTCTCCAATAGCTTCCAGGAAGCTCGGCCCCTCAACCCATTCGTGAATGGGAGCATATTCAATGAGGCTATAGGCACAAGCCTGGCGCCGAGCTACCCACTCCGGGTCACTGGTCCATCTGGATCCTGTGCACAGACGTGTCAGGAGGTTGAGATCAATCTTCTCGTACCACGTGAGTATGTGGTGAAGGATGGTATCAGCTGCGGCACGTCCAGCGGACTCTCTCCAGAGGTCAAGCTGAGTCTTGGTTTCCATTAACTTCTGAATGAGAAGTGCGGTGGTCTCCGGGGCTTCTTCGCCGGGCCAGAAAGTGTTAAAGATGCGAGCTGCAGCGCCGAGGATGTCCTTGCCATAATTCTTGATGAGCTCCACGCGAGATGATAAGCTGACCAACAGGTCCTCCAAGTCGTAAGGAATCCCTTAACTATCAGAAGTGACCGGAGTACCCCTTTGTCGGCGGAAGTTGGCAACTGCTGTGCTCGCGATAGGAGTGCCCTCTGGAAATTTGCCTGGAAACGAGACAAAGGAGAAAGGTCAAGAAAAGACATATGAAGTAACCCGAAGAAGTAAGTCGGAAAAGGGAAAGAAACTTACGTGATATATGACTGAGGATCCAGGTCAACTCCTTGGTGCAGTCATCACGTCTCTTCCGGAGCTGCTCAAGCTCAGCGTTCGCCGACCCAAGCTGGATGCCGGACTCCTTGAGAAGATCCTGGTCCTTGACGATCCGGAGGTTGAGGCGCTCGCGCTCTTCTGTGAAGTTCTGGCCAGCCTTTTGAAGTTCGGATTGGTGCTGGGCCTTCATCTTCTCCATCTCAGCCTTGAGCCTAGAAATCTCATCGTCCTTAGTCCGGAGGAGGGCGAGCTCGTCATCTTTCTTCTTAAGCTCGGCTTGGTGCTGCCCTACTTGTTCGAGAAAATGCAGCATCATATCAGGCACGGGCACACTATCTTCAAGCGATGCTGAAATAGTGTGTTGGCCCGGCAGAGCCGAGGTATGAATGTTGGCCGAGCCAAGGAGAAAAGGGAATGGAAAGTACGGCAAAGTCGGACAGAAATGACTTACCCTTGATCTGCTCCAGATTTTTGCGCATAATGATGTTCTCAGCTTCCACCCCAGCTGTAGAAACCGAATGATGAGGTTAGTCCGGCAAAGGAAAATGAAGCAAAAAGAAGAAGCGCTAAGGAAGAAATTTACCCCTCTTCTCGTATTCCGCAATAAGTGCAGCCTGCTTTGCACGTAGCAGCTTGTGGGTATCCAGCAAGCGTTGGAATTCGGCACTCCGACGATTGGTTGTCACCTGAAAAGGACAAACACAAGTTAGCTCGATGCATATTCGAAGTATACTAAAATCTGGGCCAAGTGGAACTTAACCCGGCTCTAGGTGTGTGCATATTCGAAGAGTACTAAAATCCGGGCCAAGTTGAACTTAACCCGGCTCTAGGTGTGTGCATATTCGAAGTGTACTAAAATCCGGGCCAAGTGGAACTTAACCCGGCTCTAGGTGTGTGCATATTCGAAGAGTACTAAAATCCGGGCCAAGTGGAACTTAACCCGGCTCTAGGTGTGTGCATATTCGAAGATTACTAAAATCCGGGCCAAGTGGAACTTAACCCGGCTCTAGGTGTGTGCATATTCGAAGTGTACTAAAATCCAGGCCAAGTGGAACTTAACCCGGCTCTAGGTGTGTGCATATTCGAAGTGTACTAAAATCCGGGCCAAGTGGAACTTAACCCGACTCTAGGTGTGTGCATATTCGAAGTGTACTAAAATCCGGGCCAAGTGGAACTTAACCCGGCTCTAGGTGTGTGCATATTTGAAGTTCTCATGGAGCTACGTTAGTTTTCTAAAGAGCATCCGGCCGAGTAACAAGTTACTCCTCCGGAGGCTCGGGGACTAATGGTTACTATCTACAACTTGTAAAGGGGAAGCGACGTACCTCCATCATTCGCCCAGCGAGGTTAATTGCCTTTGCGGCTGTGTTCATCTGAGCGGAAAACTCTGCAGGGCCAAACTTCTCCGGAAGATCAGCGTCTTGAACGACCTCCGCCTTATTCCAATTCATGACGAATTCTATTAGGCTCGGAGGGTACCGTTCACCACTGGGCATATGGGACGCCACCAAGCCCTTTGCATGCGCTTCTTTCCTTTCGATCAAGGCAAGGGCTGGGCTGGTGTGCAAAACCATTTGCTGTGCGTCAGTTGGCTCGGCAGGCGCGTCCTTCCCTGCTGGTGCTTTCTTGGGAAACATTGACACGAGGGTACGCTGCCCGGCTTCGACGGATGGTGGCTTGGTAGTGTCCGGAGCCTTCTTGTCCTTGGCTTGCTGGGAAGAGGAAGCCGTCACAGCGGATTTCCCCTTAGGAGCGGGCGGGGTAGCTCCTCGCCGAGGTTGAGAAGACTCGGACGAGGCAGAGGAGCTAGGCGCTGGTGCTCTTGTTGCTGGACTTGGTGCCACTGCCGATGTTTTCGCAGCCGGAGTTGGTGCTGATGCCGGAGTTGGAGTTGGTGCTGGTTTGGTGGCTGGTACTGGAACTGGTGCTGGGGCCGAGGTAGCCTCAGTGGCTGCTGGTTGCGGCGTTGCCGAGGTGGTGGATGCCGTCGCTTCGGCCAGGCCGGTCTCCCCCACTCCAAGGTTACCCTCCTCTTGCCGAGGTTGAGCAGAACCCGGAGCGGCCGCAGAACCCTCTGGAATTGGGCTCAGCGGACATGATTCGTCATCACGACCGGGAGAAGGGCTAGGTCGGAGAGGTGACGAGATGCTAGACCCACTTTGAGGTACCTCCACCGGAGCCCTGCAAAATCAAAAAAGGTCAGAAGAAAAATTACAAGGAAGTAAGGAAGAACAAGTTACAGAAGAAAGAATGACGTACGCATCCGAGGTCTGGGCCTCCTTAGGTTTCCGAGCCCTCCGTGCTGGGGCCTTGCCTGCTGGCTTGGAGGCTGTCTTGTCCCCGGACTTCTTACGCCTTTTAGCGGGCTGGGGAGGTCCGGAGGATGAACTTGAAGAAGCCCCGTGCTTTTTCTTCTATGCCATCGGAAGAGGTTCGCCAGTAGCGAGGGGAGGATCCTCGTGGATGTGACCACTGGGGTGAGCTGATGGCAAAAAAGCAAAAGAAAGGGGGACAGCCTCAACAGGTTCAATCACCTCGACATCCGAGTCATCTTCATCATCGGGCCAATCTGTAATAGAAGAGGATTTACCCGTGGGTCGTTTCGTGGCGTCGGTCATTGGGAGGAACATCTCCTGGTCCGGCTCCTCCTCATCCGGGTTCTCCCGGTCCGGCGCTCACTTAAGGGTCGAATCGGTGCCGTCCTCAAGGGTCTGCTGGAGAAATTGCTGAGCAAAGAAATGAACAAAATAAGTCAAAAACGCAACAATAACCGACATGCAATTAATCCGGGGTAAGTTTGCAGCATGAAACTTACCAAGGGAGGAAGCCTGTCCCGGCAAAAATGCTCAATTCCCCACGTCCACTCAGAGGAGAAGTCCTTGTGGGTGGTGAAGAGAGCCTTAACCCGACGATAAATCTCTGTGTTGCTCAGCTCGAAGGAGGAGGTCCGGTTGGGGTCACGGCCGAAGCTCATGTGGCACACCTTGTGGGTGCGCTTCTAGAGGGGGAGATTCGGTTATGAACGAAAGTGATCATGGCATCCTCGTTGCGTAGCCCGAGCTCCTTCAGCTCCGCGAACCTTTTGTTGACCTGGTTGGCCAGGGCCGTGGGCTTCTTGGAGACGACGTCCCACAGATCCGGGTTAGGTGGACCCGGGGTATATGGGAGCAGCCGAATTAAATCTTCGGTGCCTGTGTTCCGAACGTAAAAGAAGGTCCAGGCCCACCCTTTGCAGGACTCTAATCCAGTGACCCGGGGGAAGACGGAAAACCTCCGGGGTGAGATGGAAGCCGCTGCGAGCTGAGTGAGCCGCTTGTCCTCCGGATCGGCGTGGATGTTTGGGATGACGTTGCGACGAAGGCTGAAAAACCGGATCCATAGCTCCTTCGTGGGCCACAGTCCGGTGTAGCCTTCGATCGTAGAAGCAAAGGCAGAGAGAGAAGTAATGGCATTGGCTGGAAGATGGTGCGACTGGAGCTGGTAGGTACTGAGCCAATCCTGGAAGAAATCGCTCACCGGCAGCCCGAAGCCCCGTTGAAAATGAGACAAGAACACGACGAATTCCCCCGGATTGGGCGAGGGAGCCAGTTCGGCGGAGGCGAGACGAGCGGCGACGCCGGCGGGGATGCGTCTGGTCCGGTAGAGCCAGTCCAGGTCGTCCTGGCAGACCTAGGAGCCGGCCCACGCACCGCGTCCGCCACCGCGGCGTCCTCCTGCATCTCCTGTTCAGCAACGATGAGTTCTTCTTCCATCATTTGGTCCTCGAGGCCCTCGCTAGCGCTAGAGGCGGCGGGGGACAGTGGCCGGGATTGACAAGGACCCATGGCGAGAGATTTGCGTCGCGGTGGCGGCGATGCAGAGGTGCGACGGAGAAGCGCGGCGGCGACGCTGCTATTTGGTATCACTGGCGGCGGCGCGGTCGCGAGGAAGATGAAGAAAAAGGGCAACGGGCAGAGGGGCGTGGAAGGAGAAAGATCCTAAGGGAAGCACCCCTCCGCTATTTAACCACCCCTACCAGCGGTGAGTGGGATCGCGTCTTGCGGGCCGGCCACATGCAGTGGCCGTCTATCGCCTGTCCGGACCAATCAGAGGGGAGCCACACAGAATGATTACCCTTCACATGGGTTGGCATACGAGAGAAGGAAACAAGACCCGGATGGAACTATGGTAACCCGGCCAGCAAGTGAAAACTTGGCATGTGCGAAGGGAAAGTAAAACCATGAGGTCCGAGTTAAAGTGGTAACCCAGCCGGCAAGTGAGAACTTGGAATGTGCAAAGGGAACATAAATCCATATAATCCGAGGTAAAGAGGTAACTCGGAAATAATGATTGGAGCTTGAAATTGAACCTGATGTGGCCTTAGCGGCCAAGGAAGCTAAGACCGCACCAGCTTCGGGACTAATGTTGGGGGGATACCCCCGGGTAGGGTCACGCCGGGGTATAAAGGCCACGTTAGCCGAGGTTCGGCAAGGTCAAAGCGGATGCTGGCCGGGTCACCTCGAGGCAGGCCGAATCATGGGGTAACCCGGACCGGGGGGGCGTTCGCCTAACTAAGTCTCATCCGACTTAAGTGGTAAGTCAGAAGTGCATGTTTTACTTGTATGCAAGAACAGGTGTGGCCGGATCAACCTTGATCCGGGCTATATCTAGCTTCCAGGAGAAGGAAGGAATCTCGCTCGTCAAAAGAAGCCCCGGTACGCACTACCTGAGCGAAGCAAGCAAGGACAGGACCACCGGGGCGTGGCCAACAAGGGTGACGACGCCCATGTCGGCTGACGCAGGCGCAGCAGAGGCTCACGTAGCTAAAGCAAGGGTGACGCGGGGGAAAAGCACCCCGGTCGCCTTACCACTTTGGGAGGAGGCATATTCTTAGGAATATGCCTCCACGTATGCCCTAGGCAGAAACCGAGCCTTCTCTATAAAAGGGGGGCTGGGGCTTCTATAGAAGGGGTTGGTCTTTCTACTATTCTGTTTTGGATAGGGTTTCAGGTGTGATCTGTGGGTGAGAGTAAGAGAGCTCCTTCTTCCTCCTCTCGCCAATATAGCTCTAGGAGCACTTGTAATCTTGGAAGGAAATCAATACAAACTTCTGTGTGGAGAATCACTCCACTATCCCTCCCTGGATTCCCCTAGCGTGTATTAGTCCCCACCTTCAGCCTATCCATGGCATCTGCCGTGACACCACCACGACACCTCCTATTTTGTTGTTAGCTAGGGATCCCTTGTTGTTATGTTGTTAGTATGATAGTGCTGTGAAGAACCTCGAACCTGTTACTATGTTTGGCTGCTGTATGCAGCTTATTATCTAGGGAGGGATCCCTATTATCTATCCCTATTCTACTATATGACTGTGTGAATTTATCGTACATTATCCTGTAGATTTGCTTCTAGATTTAACTACATACATATGGACCAGATGGAGTACTAGATTTGCTGCCATATTGGGCAAACAACGAGGGCCAAAAGGCACAAATAATTGAAGAAAGACAGAAATGCAAGCTTCTCTAGATTTGATACTAGTTAGGTGAAAAAAGACAGAGAGAAGGAGGGGAAAAGGTACTCTTAAAAGGGAAAATGCCAATTTGGGTAGAGAGAGACAAAACCCAGCTCCTGCTCACGTGCAACCAAACGCGGTCTCGTCCT
Organism: Avena eriantha; assembly: GCA_910589775.1. Lineage (NCBI taxonomy): Eukaryota > Viridiplantae > Streptophyta > Magnoliopsida > Poales > Poaceae > Avena > Avena eriantha. The sequence goes on along the minus strand of OU342740.1, from coordinate 522,131,989 downwards.
GTCCCACGCGGCGCCTTTCTACCAGCCCCACGCGACGCGGCCCCACACGACGCGGCCCCACACGTTAGCACGGAACGGTCAACTAAACGGGAATCCTGCCGTCTGAGCTCCTTCTGCGGGTCTCAAACAAGGACTTGGGGAAAACTGAAGAAAAACTAAGGAGCTGGGGAAAACTGAGTACAACTAAGGACCCGAGGGCACGGAAATAGAAAACCCTTTGTTTTATATGTACACAGAGGAGAATGTAAGTTAACAAGAGAATACCTGACATATGGGCACGTTTTATGTCAGATAGAAATATAAAGGTATAAGTTCTTGCTCAGCCTTTTGTACTTTGATGTTGCTGATTATATAATGTATTTTTGGGTCCATCTCAACTTTGTAGTCAGGATGAGCATCAAATTCTGTGTGATGAAATGTCACCAGTATGTTGTACCCTTGCTTCAAATAATTATCCCACATCTTTTCTTGAATTAAATTTGCGGCTTATTTGCATAGAGGATTGAATGATGAGTGGTTTCTTTAGGCCCAAATTTGATCATATTAGAAAGTTATTGCTTTTTGAAAAATCTATTAATCACATTCTATGTTACTTCGATGGAAACATAATTCTTTGCTTGCACTGAAAGTATGCTCCTTACAGAAAATATGTATGGTTTGATATTTGAAGGAAATAGATCTCCCACGTGCAAAAATTAGGAAAGTTTGTGTATGGCTATAGATTCTGCAAGATAATTTTTTTTACAAGAAGTTTTTTTTAGGGAGGCAGCCAGACTCCTTCCTTCTACGAGCCTTCTTTGACAAGAATCTGATTACAGAAATCTATGTTAATGATTGAATGGTTTGCTTATCTTACACAGCCAGTCCTCATTCTATAAGCTCTTCATTAATATTCAGTTGTTTCTGTTCTTTTGCCAGGAAACGAGAAAGTGCAGCTGGAGTGCATACATTCTTCATGGCTGCTGCAATATAGTGCCTACCTGAATGTGTTTATTATATAAAGATAGGAGGTCCAAGGTAATTGCCTCAAATAGACCTAACAAATCTCATATATGCTTCTTTTCTTCAGAGCATATCTTAGGTGGGAGAGGGTTTACAGATCAAATGTTTTTATTGAAATCTTGATTATTTTGAAATTGCAAGATTTATGCATTCGAATTTTAATCTCCAATGAGACGTGCACCGCGCGTGATTTTTTACTGCAGGACGTCATGGTGATCAATAAGTTGTATGATTCGCTATGGTATGAGTAGGACGCCATGGTGAGGGCAACACTAGAGGCATGCGTGCGCCTGATACATTGCAAATGTATCTATAATTTTTGATGTTCCATGCTTGGTTTTATCTACTTTCTTGTGTTTTGTCCACACTTTGGAGTACTTTTCATATGATTTCTTGGACTAACCTATTAACAAGATGCCACAATGCCAGTTGCCTGTTTTCTGTTGTTTTTGGTTCCAAGAAGTCAGAAAATGAATATTCTCGGAATTGGACGGGACAAAAGCCAAAGTTACTATTTTCCCGGAACACTCATGGAGCCAGAAGGAGAGTCGGAGAGGGGCCATAGGGTGGCCACACCACCCCTAGGCGCGGGTCCCCCTTGGCCGCGCCAGGGAATGGTGTGGGCCCCCTGGCCGGCCACCGACCTTGCCTCCTTCGCCTATAAGAGCCTCCCAATACCAAAACCCTAAGTAGTTAATTAGAAATCCACAAAAAGTTCCGCAGCGCCGCCGCCACCCAAGGGGAGATTCGGGAGACAGAAAGTCTCTGTTCGGGCACCCTCTCGGGACGGGGAAGTGCCCCCGGAGCCATCTCCATCGATCTCCACCACCATCTCCATCACCATTGTTGATTCCCATGATGAGGAGGGAGTAGTTCTCTCTCGAGGTTAAGGGTTCTACCGGTAGCTATGTGTTCATCTCTCTCTCTCTCTCTCTATGCATGATCTTATTGAGATCATGAGCTTGTAATCTATAGATCTACCTTGCTACTCAAGTGATTTAATAGATCTCTGCTCTCCCCATGTGTGTGAAAGTGACAACATGCACACCATGGTGGCACTTAGGCTAGAGATTACAAATACTTATTATGAGTTATATTTGGAGTTGGATGTCTTTATGAAATTGTGGTGTTTATTGGACTCATTTAGTACTCAAGGTGACAGTGTAGGGTTTTCTAGATGGGAAAGATGAACTTTGAGGTGTGCTGTTATAGCCCTACCATTGATTAGAGTGTCCAACCGGAGAGTAGTTCAGCGTAGTATCATGAAGATGATATATTTATGAGAGAGTGTTCACTAGTGAAAGTATGATCCCTAGGCCTTATTTCTAAGCATTGATACATTGTATGCAATTAGATTTGTTACATGTTTGCTTGCTTCCATCTTTATTTCAGTTTTACTTTAGTCTTTTCTACGCCATCAAGCTATTTTCTATCACCGTTACCACTTATAATTATCTATACCACTTGTATTTTACTATCTCTTCGCCGAACTAGTGCACCTATACACCTGACAAGTGTATTGGGTGTGTTGGGGACACAAGAGACTTTTTGTATCTTGATTGCAGGGTTGCTTAAGAGGGGATACCTTTGACCACTTCCTCCCTGAGTTCGATAAACCTTGGGTGATCCACTTAAGGGAAAACTTGCTGCCATTTTATAAACCTCTGCACTTGGAGGCCCAACAACTGTCTACAAGAATAGAAGTGCGTAGACATCAGCGCCACATTCTGAAGCTCTGCCATTTATAATATTTCTATTGGTCTACATTTCAGTTTGCTTTCCTACATACTGAATTCTTTGTCGAACTCTAGGGGTCATATCATGTTGGTGACGTAGTTCTATGTTTTGAGTGGATACTATCATACGGCACTATAATTCAGGCTATTTCTTATGGTCTTGACAACTAGCATAACTGAAGGTGTGTTTTCTGTTTCCCACTATATAAATTGAATATTTTTTCCATACTGCTCTCTTCTGTTTTGTTTATATGCCAAAACATATATTCCTTCTTTGTCAATGTCTTATTTAGGGCTGAAAATTGTGTACAAAGTCCCCACAAAAATAAAGTGTATAATGTGATAGCTTTATTATGCTAAAATAGGCGAGTAGAAGTTCAGAACTAGAGTCAAACTTGAAGTGAGAGGATGCAAAATTCTCGTATTGTTCATTTATAGATGTATGAAAAATATTCAGGCTCCAGATAGTCATATTTACATAATCATATCAATTATTTTATATTTTCCAAATATATCTCGTACTTCATATTTTCCGGTCTAACGTTGACCGCTGGTTAGCTATATTGTACACGGATTTGTTACTCATTTGTTGCAATGCATAATCACTATGCATGCTTGTTGTTTAATCGGAGTACAAATATCTGATTCTTAATGTCTCCAACGACTTCTATGCACAGTGGTAATATTTGTTCAATTAGTTGAATTTTGTTATGTAGTACACCCTCCATTCCTAATATAAGACGGTTCGGAGTTCAATTTAAACTTCCAAAACGTCTTTTTTATCTCCATCACAACAATTGTGCAGCTTGCTCTATTGATCCCTTAGATTTCAGCTGCAAATTGTTGTTAATATATTGTCCATAATATCCTAGGTTTGTTCCCTCTTTCTAAATTTTCTTCGGGCTTAGAATTTAGTTAATAGCTATCATCCTTTCTTACAGTGATCTATAGAACTTAAGTTGTAATATTTAGTAAATAGAGATCTTTCTTTCTATAGTGATCCATAGAAGTCTAGTTATTACAATATGGTTTTATTAAAAATAAAATATCCCAAGGATTTCCATTTTTAAAATTTAATGAATACAAAATTTCCTGGTGAAATTAACAACATGGTATTTTGCACTTTGCAGCATGTTGTCATAAATCTCCATCAATCTTTGGTGGAGAAAATGTCTACTATTTTAGTTCCCTCGATGCATTTTTTATATGTAGCGGAGAAAGTTTCTGATGGATGGATGCAAGTGTTATTGCTTCTCCACGAGAAGACTCATGTTCTAGAGACATAATTTTTGGGAGTATAAGTCTCATCCTCACTCATTCATCAATTTTTTAAAACGTTCACGTCGATATAATAATTTATAAAAATAGTGTAAAAAACGTACAGCTTGTTCTCAGACTTCAAAAAATATAAATACTTATGCGGATCTCAATGTTGGATCAACAATTCTTGATGTTGATTGAGACTTGAAAAATTACCAGAGAGTGAGCATTATCAAAATCATACAAAATTTATATACAAACACTACTACGCAAACATTCATCACGGATTGTTTGTGGGTTACCTCTACAACTATCTAGGATGTTAGAAAAAAAAGACCTGACGTCGTGACAAGCTCACTCTTTCATCTCCACAAGTGGGGTTGCCACTGCCGTGACAGTTTTGACCGCCGCATGAATCATCTACATCCACTCCAGGGAGAACGTTGCCATGAGTTGTCTACATCCACACTAGGGACAATGTTGACACAACCCACAGCGAGGAGGTGACCATTTGTAGCATGAGAATAAGGGAGACCGTATAGCTATGTTGGGAATGAGCTAGAGCGGGTGATTGTTTTTTTTTAGGAAAAAGAGATTGTTTGGTTCATGTAGGAGAGAAGGAATGGAAGGGCATATAATGGAGCAAGGCATTTGGCATGCATTTCCATTCGCCAGACAACATAGGAACCTTTTAAGAAAATGTTACTTAATTTTTTGCTAACCCATGCTCTTTCCTTTGGCTAATGAAGTTATATATTGTTCATATTTTTATATTCACATGTACCAGTGGCATCACACGGGCATTCAACTAGTTTTTTAAAAAGGGACCGGGTGGTCTTTGGTCCTTACTTCTCAACCAGCCGCGTGAGGTCATGTGGTAATTAACGAAAAACAATACTGCACTATTCACCGAGATGGCGTCGCTATATAGCGTTTGGAAGCATCTAGCTCATTCTGTATTTAATATATTTTACTAGGAAAAGTGCACGTGCGTTGCAACGGAAGAGACCCGTACGGAAATATTAATGTGTGCGGGAGCACTGCCACCATGACAATAAGCTCGTCCTTTGTGTAAATACTCTTCGTGCATCAGGGAGCATATCAGCTACCATCGTCGACGCCTTCAATGGTGTGCTGAAGCTTGTCGGCCACGTTTTGTCATCACGTCCACGCCCTTGTCTTGATAGCTTCACGGCTGTTGCGCTTGCCATTGTATCGGGACTCATGTAGTTGGAAATAGGTCTACGTTAGGTGGATGTGTGGAGTGAATCTCCAATTGTATTTTGTTTCTCCAATACTTACACAAAATGGTTTACGGACGACTCGTAGTGTGGTTCGTTCGCTCTAGCTCTTTGGCAGGAACGGAGCGAGGATTTCAACATCGGGGCGAAGAAGATAACATTTGTATACGCCTTTTTTTCCCAGCACACCTAAAGTACTACAGCTTCAAAGGCACAAATTATTCAAATGTCGAGAGTTGAGCAAAGAGCTAATACCATGAAAAATAAGAATTTCAGCGATGAATAAAAGTGTGAAACTACCTTTGCTTCGTCTCCCCATGGCCGCTAGCATCCAAGTCGTTGCACGGATAGGGTTTGCTAGTACTATCTTCTATTGTTGATACGGGTGAGCACATCTGATGATAAGCTGATGGTCTGATGGGCCGGTGCTTTGCGTTCTTTTACTCAACCACAGCGGGTGGGGCGAACTTAGCCAGCTAGGGCCAAAATTATCTTTTACCTATCGCTTTTAAGGAAAAAAAATGGACTGTCAGGGATCCCGATGCTCTAGGCTGTTTTGAAAGCGGACAGTTTTTTTTTTGGGAAAGCGGACAGTTTTTTTACTTACCTGTGGCATTAGTGGTAATAGGTAGTTTTGTGGGAGAACAAAACAGTCCAAAAAGATAGAGGAACGGTGAAGAACCCTTATTATATTATTATTATATTATTATTAGGTATACATATAGATTACTTGCTATAACAAAATCTATATATATCATATCCCTAATAATAAAAGGATACACTATCAGGAAAGGGATTATTAAGACCGTGGTCCCAGTTTGCTTTAAAATTATGACTGTGTCACTACAATCCATTAAATTATAGCAACACCATCAGAAATCGTGGACTCGTTACGTGTATGCCTCTGGTTCCGTCTCTTGCTGGCTGCCGCCGGTCGCCGTTACGACTGCATTAGCTGCCGTCTAGTTGACTCGCATCGTGACTTGTGGGTCCATCACTTGCCACGTCAGCATCTCGGAAAAATGATATATTTGTCGGCTTTCTGACCTATGGGACCAAGCTGATGTGCGGGACCTATTCTGACGTAGGGGTCCCAGCAAGCCCTTCTGACCCGCGGGCCCTCTTCTGACTTGTGGGACCGCTTCTGACGTGTGGGATCCAACAGTAGCCCTTCTGATTTAGGCGACAGGGCGCACGTAACCACCAAACGCGCCCCACATGGTCCCACACCATGTCCCCCATAATAAGCGAGAGATGGATGGTTGGTCCGCTGTGTATCCTGGCCCCACCTCTCAGCATGTAATGGTCGAGGTGACGTAACGTAACGCTCAATGCACGACCCTCCCCAACGCGGTCCCACCGGTCAGTATGTAACGGTCAAGCCTTTGACCTGATTGCATCCCCCGTCCGAGCGCATGTGAGGGTTTCAAAATAGAGGGAGGGCAGAAGTGAGGAAAAACTAAGCGGCTAGGGAAAACTGAATACAACTAACGAATCGAGGGTACAAAAATAGAAATCCCTTAAAAATAATAAACAAGACACACCCAGACTCTAGACATGGAAGGCACCACCTGAATAGCTATCGAGTAGGAGTTAACTTGGCTTTCAACCCTAGTGGTCATGCCCAGTTGTTAGAAATATGCCCTAGAGACAAATAGTAGTAAGGACTATTATCATATTTCATATATTTTATGATTAAGTTTTATATCATGCTATAACTGTATTGAGTGGAAACATCACTACACGTGTGATATATAAACAATCAGGGGTTCCGAGTGAAACTCTAGTCACTGGTTCATTGGTCAATAGATGATCATGTTTCCTGATCATGTGGCATTTATGCCAGTTGGAAATGGAGTCATCTCATTCAGAGAATGAGATGATGAACCAATACCACCTAAACATCGTGACCCGATCATGTCACGAAGTTCAAGTTACGATGATTAGAAATGGATCCTCGTAGACTATTCCTTAGACCGTGAGGCTATATCAATCACTGTCTCCCGAAAGTGCTTAGATAGCATCAAGCGCCACTTGTTAATACAGTGGTTATAAAGGTGTGTTCAGGTACTCGGAGGAAACCGTAGAGGCAATATATGTCAAGAGCGGGATTTGTCCGTCCATGTGACGGGAAGATACTCGAAGGGCCCACTCGGAGAGGTTATATCCAATAGTTGTGCAACGTGTGATTTGATCACGGGGATATCAGTTGTCGGAACGAGTCAAGTAGCGTTGTTCAGTAATGAGATTGAACACGACATGGAGATGTCATTGATCAGATCTCGGGCAATGTAAGTATCGAGAGACAAAGGGAATAATACACGACTGTCCCGGTTCAAACGACGAAAGATCTTCGTGGAACGCATAGGGGTCACATGGCCATCCAGGTCCCTCTGTCGATCATTGGTGCTGGAGTGTCCCGACCATGTCTGGAGTGTTCCCGAACCGTGGGGTATCACGCTTAAGGGCTTGATGATGCTTAGAGAGTGTTTATAGGATCGGTGGAATCGCCGAAGATTTGTAGGGAGAAAACCGGAAGGGTTTTAGTAAGTCTGAAGGTTGTCCGGAGTGGAGGTGGAAGGTGTTCCATTGCCACGGAGATTGAATAATGTGTGAATGAATGATTAAATGTTGATTTAATCATTTATTTATAATTATTTAATAAATAGAAAATCAATTTAAATGGTCAAAGGCTTAATGGGCCAATTTCCGGAGGGAGAGGGCCCATTAGGGAAAGGAGAGAGGGAGAAGGGGCAAGGGGGCTGGGCGGCTGGGCCTAGACCCCCCACGCGGGGCCCACTAGGGTGGCCGGCGGCCTCCCCTCTCCCCTCCTCTCCTTTAGTCCCACCCCAAGACTTTGAGGGAGGTAGTACCTCCCCTCGCCCTATATATAGTGGGGGTATTTGGCCAAAATAAATACACCAATAATCAATAAAGGTCTTCTCAATTTTGGGAGGACCTCTAATTGATATTTTATCCCTCCCCCCCTCTCTCTCTCTCTCTCTCTCTCTCTCTCTCTCTCTCTCGTGACCGTGGTCCCAAGTCTGGACTGCGCGAACGAGAGACATCTTCACCGCGGAGCGTCGTCGCGCCGCGGGATTCGGATCTGGGAGCTCTACTTCTGCAACTTCTGCTGGATCGGGGAAACGGGAGTCATTGTCAGGCACCGGACGTGTGTAACTCCCCGCGAGGTGTTGCACTTGAGGCACTCAAGTCGTTGGAGCCAAAGGAGCGCGGGGACTTCATCACGACCTTGAGGTCGGCTTCGGCTCATCTACATCAACCACGCTCTCCTGAGCGTTGACAACGCTTTTCGGTCTTCAAGGGTAAATTCGCGAAAATCTCCTCCCGTTACTGTATTACTAGTAGATAGGTCCTGGCAGCTTCAGGGGTTCAGGGGCGTAGGGTAAAATTTATTGTTTTCATACACGGAACCCCAACAGTGGTATCAGAGCTAGATCTATGCGTAGTAATGCTAGTACGGGTAGAACACACGAGATGTAGCATGTGGGCGTTGATCTTTTAGTTGTTACCCTACCACGTGTACTTGTGTATACCGCAGTAATGCTTGATGAAGCGGCCCCCAACTGACTTTACACGTTCATTCGTGAGACTGGTCCACGCTTGACATACGGCTTGTACCGTATAAAGTGGCTTAGGGGGGTGTCTGTCTCTCTCGCATTAGTTGGTATGCCATTTGCAATGGAGGGCCCCGAAAGGGGTGTAGTAGAGACAACTACTTGATCAGCGTTGTGCTGAAAGTTCGTAGGTAAGAATGGTTCTTGTGCGGAAGCCCATTCAGCCACGTAAAACATGCAAAGATAAAGTAGAGGCGTCTAACTTTGTTTTGCAGGGGGTGTTGCTTTGTGATATGGTTGTGGCAAAGGTAAATTGATTACCTTTTGTTATGTAGTAGTAGATAGTCATGGAGGTGACGGACTACCACGCCGGAATGACACCGGTACCCTGGTGTCTACAGCGCCGGAACCCTGGCGCCGGAATCCGGTGACGACGGATGGAGATCACGACGTGAAGGACCATATCACATCGCATTTACATTCAATGTTATTGTTTGTATATATTATTGTGTGCTAGTATTAGATACTCGACGGTAGCCTAATAAGATGATCCCTTAGTGTGCACCACCAAGAAAGTTCTTCGGTATGAGGCGATCCAGGGTACATGCCTGGGTGTCAGACATATCTATGTTCTCATATAGTGGGTGTAAGCCATGTTGCACAGCGAATACACTAAGGTTGAGTTGGCGAGCCTAGCACGCCATAGAAGCGTGGCCTCGGAACACGGATGGTCGAAATATTGAGCACGAGTCATATGAATGATGCGATCGACGTTTAGCGTCCACCTTTGAACCCACATCGATGGCCGTGTCAATCGAGGGAGATGTGGCTGATAGGGGTCGTGTTATCACTAGGAACCCTTGTGGGGATAGGCCTTTCTGAGTGGAGTTATTATTGACTCATTTAATTATAAACTTAGTCTAAATTCCTTTTGCAATTATAAATGTAGATGGCTCACCGTGAAGCTTACTTTGTCATTGAGGAATGGGTAAAGGGTGAGAAACTTAGACTTGATGGATCCAACTTCCCTAGTTGGCTTGTGCGCCTGAATGATCTCCTTACTAGGAATCATGTGGTAGACTACATACGCCGCACGATGGATTTGGCTGAGCCAGACTACTATGAGACCCCACAAGAACTAGCAGACCGCTACTATCATCAAGAGATGTCCACCTACATTCAGATAATAATGCGTTATGGGATGGTAGATAAACTACATCCGCTCATGGGTGATCTTGATCCATATTCAATGGTGGATCAGCTGAGAGCAAAGTTCATAGGCCATGTGCGCATGTGGAAGCACGGGCTTCTTGGAGAGTTCCTTTCCATACAGATGGAGGAACATACATGTCTGAAGGGTCACTTGGAGCGCATACTTGATGCACACATGAGACTGGTTTACTTCGTTGATTACTGGATGGATGATCCATTTGCGATAGGTGTACTGCTTCGATCGTTGCCTCCTAGCTACGAGGACATGTCCAGAGTAGCATCATGAGTGGTGATACAGAAATATTGGATTTCTAGGAGTTCATATTACGTTTCAGGAACGTAAAGGTTGAACCAATCACCGGAGAGGTCATCGATGACAAAGGTATATATTTGATATACAGTTTTATAAATGTTATAATCTTGCAAACACATTTGCAGTGTTAAGTATATCTGATACTTGTTCTGTTTTGCTGAAAACAGGTCCTTCTACATGAGAGGTGCTTGCTAGAGAGGAGGTGACGTTGCGTGTTGATGGCGAGCATGATGATGATGGCCGACGACACTCTCCCTCAACATTTATCACTTAGTTTATGTTTTAGGATGATAATTGTAATCAAGAGATTGTGAACTTCTTTAGTGTGTCTCACACTTTGTGAGACGGTTATTCATATGAGTTTGTAACAAATAGTTGTTCCACTTTTATGAATGATTTCTATTTGTGTTCATATCTTGTTTGATTATGTGTGAATTATCCTTGTTGTTTGAAACTAATTGATAATGCATGAACATTTGTAAAATATTAAAATGCCTTAAAATACCCAACTTAAATGATATTTCATTACGGAATGAAAACCATTGTTTAAAATTCAAAGTTATGTGATAATATGTGAGAGTCATTCGATTTCTTATCACATATAAATCATGCCTAAGTTTGGCAAAATAACTTGAACACCGTGTATTACTTGAATACAAAGTGTTTAATGAAATGTTAAAAGTAAATACATATTCGATGTATTGGGTTTTAACGAAAATGGTAATTATCATTATATGATTGTTTAAATGTGTAAATAAGTTTACCAAAGGAAACATGAATATGAAACTATTTGATTTGATCAAAGTGTTTCATCAACAAAGGGTATAAATATAAACGAGAATCTAATTACTATGATTTGATCAATAGTAATGAAATTCAACTTTATAAGAATGGCATAAAAGAAATTGTGGAATGCAAAGCGTTTTGAAACGTCAAAATGCAAAGCATCACAATGTGATATTAGATATCAAAGTGGGTGAATAGAAGGCACCAAATAAATCGTTGTAGTGTAGATGTAGAGACCATTAGTTAGAAATAGTTAGCACTCAATTAGAATTTATAGTGAACCATTTGAATTCGTGAAAGTTTTGAGGTTATTCGATATAACCAAAACAATAGTGAATAAGTCCTTGTAGCATATTCATTGGAAACTTTGAATACGAAATCCATAGCTAAACCAAAAGGAAAGCTAGATTCGTACTGCTTGGATTTTGGTGCATTCTTGAGAAAGCTCACTTTTAGTGATATTTCTCGATTATGGAGCAAATGGAAAATAGTGAAAAACATGATGAGGATTCATATCCCTGCATCAGAGTGTTGAGAAGCGCAACAGACAATGTTCCTGAACGATTCTCTTCACAAAGGAAAGAATCAATGATATTGATCATTGTGTTTTCCCTACTGATGTTTTCACTACATAAAGTAGGATTCGAAATGTAATCTATATCTTATATGGGGACATTTGTGAATCATTTGTCATGATTATTGGAATATGACATACCTACGAACTACTAAGGAAATAATGGTAAACTAGAATTATGAGAAATCCTAAAAGCAAGATTCACTTGAGATTAGAAAGCAATTCGTTGCTGAATCTCACAAGTAAAAGGGGTTACTTGGAATTTTCCCAAATGACTACAAAGCCATAGTGAAAAAGGGTGAATGACAAAAGCACAATTTGTCAAGTATTGGACAAATTCAAATGAATTTGATTAATGTGTGCTAAATGTCTAGTGGGTTTAAAACTAGTAACAGTACTAGTATCTCATAGTAAAACTCCGAGTTTGATATTTGATCAAAGGATTTTGAAGTTGTTCAAAATAGTGAGTGGATATGCAATTTGCATAAAATTGTGTGGGAGCTATGAAAGTCTTCCTGAAACAATATGTGATTGACATATTTTTGAGTGGGAGCAATACAAGTCTCAAATTCAAATATGTAGGAACATATTTTGAGTGGGAGCTTATAGGAGTAATTCTTAAGTATGTTAAGAATAAAAGCACAAATACTTATAAATAATGATTTATAAGATGTAGAAGTTGATAATAAGTATATTATGATATAATGTAGTATTCCTTAAGAGATTCTGAAAAGGGTTTCAGAATAGAAGTTAATTAAGGAACTAGTCCTTAGTAACTCATATTTGGAATAGCATTAAGTTGATCATCAATGGTCGATAGAAAGAAAAAGGATGATCGTCATCCACTATGTTGAGACATAGGTTCTATCTTAGAAAACCATGATGATAACTTAACATAATTTATGATCCAATAAGGAGCGTTTGAAAGTGATTAAGTTAGAATCACGGAACGTTGAGTTAAGTATGTCTGCAGTGTCTGGTAGAGAACTGCATTTTCCAAATCCATAAAGGAAGACATATCTTAAAACATAAAGGGGTATGTTATAAGGGAATATGTTGGAAACTCCTGTAAATACTGATTAAAGTCAAGTAGGAAGCGAGGTGAACAAAACATCTAAAGTTGCACAGAGTGCACTGGTGTTTCGATGAATACATTTATAATAATAGATAAGGATACCATCTAAAGTGTTGTATAATGTTATGGCGGGGATAATTCGGTTTTAATGTAGAATGATGTGTCCCAGGGCACAGTGCCCATGAGGAAGCCCTCGAGGTTGATCTAAAGTCACTGTAGGCTCCTGGAATCAGGCCTCGTTCTGCTGCCATAGCGACGATGTATACACATATGCTATCATGTGATGATAAAGTATTAATGTCAATCAAGGTGACATTAGTAAGTTGCAAAGGATTTGGGACTGTAAAGTACAGACCCAAGACTCAACCTCTTCCATAAGCAAGCATGTTTAGGGTACCGGATATATGGTGCCAAAGATTGAGAACAAATGCAGCTATTGTATTTGTACTCTAGTGCAAGTGGGAGACTGTTGGAAATATGCCCTAGAGACAAATAGTAGTAAGGACTATTATCATATTTCATATAGTTTATGATTAAGTTTTATATCATGATATAACTGTATGGAGTGGAAACATCAATACACATGTGATATATAAACAACTAGGGGTTCCCAATGAAACTCTAGTCACTGGTTCATTGGTCAACAGATGATCATGTTTCCTGATCATGTGGCATTTATGCCAGTTTGAAATGGAGTCATCTCATTTCGAGAATGAGATGATGAACCAATACCCAACCTAAACATCGTGACCCGATCATGTCACGAAGTTCAAGTTACGATGATTAGAAATGGATCCTCGTAGACTATTCCTTAGACCGTGAGGCTATATCAATCACTGTCTCCCGAGAGTGCTTAGATAGCATCAAGCGCCACTTGGTAATACAATGGTTATAAAGGTGTGTTCAGGTACTCGGAGGAAACCGTAGATGCAATATATGTCAAAAGCGATATTTGTCCGTCCATGTGATGGGAAGATATTCGAAGGGCCCACTCGGAGAGGTTATATCCAATAGCTGCGTAGCGTGTGATTTGATCATGGGGATATCACTTGTCGGAACGAGTCAAGTAGCGTTGTTCAGTAACGAGATTGAACACGACATGGAGATGTCATTGATCAGATCTCGGGCAATGCAAGTATCAAGAGACAAAGGGAATAAGACACGACTGTCTCGGTTCAAACGACGAAAGATCTTCGTGGAACGCACATGTGGTCACATGGCCATCCAGGTCCCTCTGTCGATCATTGGTGCGGGAATGTCCCGACCATGTCTGGAGTGTTCCTGAACCGTGGGGTATCACGCTTAAGGGCTTGATGATGCTTAGAGAGTGTTTATAGGATCGGTGGAATCACCGAAGATTTGTAGGGAGAAAACCGGAAGGGTTTTGGTAAGTCCGGAGGTTGTCCGGAGTGGAGGTGGAAGGTGTTCCATCGCCACGGAGATTGAATAATGTGTGAATGAATGATTAAATGTTGATTGAATCATTTATTCATAATTATTTAATAAAGAGAAAATCAATTTAAATGGTCAAAGGCTTAATGGGCCAATTTCCGGAGGGAGAGGGCCAATTAGGGAAAGGAGAGAGGGAGAAGGGGCAAGGGGGATGGCCGGCTAGGCCTAGCCCACCCACCGCGTGGGGCCCACTAGGGTGGCCGGCAGCCTCCCCTCTCCTCTCCTCTCCTTTAGTCCCACCCCGGGACTTTGAGGGAGGTAGTACCTCCCCCCCTATATATTGTGGGGGTATTTAGCCAAATTTATACACCAATAATCAATAAAGGTCTTCTCACTTTTGGGAGGACCTCTAATTGATATTTTATCCCTCTCTCTCTCTCTCTCTCTCTCTCTCTCTCTCTCTCTCTCTCTCTCTCTCTCTCTCGTGACCGTGGTCCCAAGTCTGGACTGCGCGAACGAGAGACATCTTCACCGCGGAGCGCCGTCGCGCTGCGGGATTCGGATCCGGGAGCTCTACTTCCGCTACTGCTGCTGGATCAGGGAAGCGGTAGTCATTGTCAGGCACCGGACGTGTGTAACTCCCCGCGAGGTGTCGCACTTGAGGCACTCAAGTCGTTGGAGCCAAAGGAGCGTGAGGACTTCATCACGACCTTGAGGTTGGCTTCGGCTCGTCTATATCAACCACGCTCTCCTGAGCGTTGACAACGCTTTTCGGTCTTCAAGGGTAAGTTCATGAAAAGCTCCTCCCGTTACTGTATTACTAGTAGATAGGTCCTGGCAGCTTCAGGGGTTCAGAGGCGTAGGGTAAAATTTATTGTTTTCATATGCGGAACCCCAACACCAGTGCCAAAACATGTCATCCCTTCGTGGATTGAGCCCAAACTTGGCACATAGCTCCCTCTCGGCATTTCAAACAACTTCTCCAACTAGAGATTTTTTGGGTTATGTGAAAAATCTTGATTTTCCATTTTCTGAACCCAAAACTTCAAAGTTTTTCAAGTTTTTTCCAAAGGAGGTGCAAGAATTAAGCACGAGCACGACCCTATGCAATTTTCATGCATGATACATCACTATGTTTGGCCATTCCTGGGATATGGGTGTTTTTCTCGTGGTGCAACCATATACTGTTTTTAGGTGAGCCTCCATAATCGTGGATTATAACTGTAGCTACCCTATGAAATGCACCCAAAATTCGGGAAAAAATGGTTTGTGGTGCCCCATAGAATACCTAGGCTGGATCCATGCTTATGATCAAGTTTCTAATGACCCTTGCATGCTTGCGCAAGCCGGTAAGTTCGGCCTATTTTTTGAATCCTAGCAAACAAAATTCAAAAAATAAAAAAAATCGGAAACTTGCGCATGAAGTCCTTATATGTGACCCACTACCCATTAAAAATAATAAACAAGACACTCCAAGACTCTAGACATGGAAGGTATCACCTGAATGGCTATCGAGTAGGAGTTAACTTGGCTTTAAACCCTAGTGGTCATGCTCAGTGCCAAAAACATGGTATCCCTCCATGGATTGAGCCAAAACTCGGCACATAGCTCCCTCTCGGCATTTCAAACAACTTCTCCAACTAGAGATTTTTGGATTATGTGAAAAAATCTCGATTTTCTTCTGAACCCAAAATTTCAAAGTTTTCAAGTTTTTTTCAAGAGGAGGTGCAGGAATTGAGCACGGGCACGACCCCTATGCATTTTTCACGCATGATACATCCCTATGTATGGCCATTCTCGGGATATGGGTATTTTTTGTGGTGCAACCATATACTGTTCTTAGGTGAGCCTCTGTAATCGTGGATTATAACTGTAGGTACCCTAAGAAATGCACTCAAAATTCGGGCACAAATGGTTTGGGTGCTCCATAGAATACCTATGCTAGATACATGCTTAGGATCAAGCAGTTTCCAATGACCCTTGCGTGGTTGCGCAAGCCGACAAGTTCAGCCTATTTTTTGAAGCCTAGCAAATGAAATTCAAAATAAAATCAAAAGAATTGGAAACTTGCGCATAAAGTCCTTTTATGTGACCTACTATCCATTAAAAAATAAACAAGACACACCAAGACTATAGACATGGAAGGCATCACTCGAATGTCTATCGAGTAAGAGTTAACTTGGCTTTAAACCCTAGTGGTCATGCTCAGTGCCAAAAACATGCCACCCCTCCATGGAGTGAGCCCAAACTTGGCACATAGCTCCCTCTCGACATTTCAAACAACTTCTCTAACTAGATATTTCTAGGTTATGTAAAAAATCCCAATTTTCCATTTTCTAAACCCAAAATTTTGAAGTTTTTCAAGTTTTTTCGAAAGGAGGTGCAATAATTGAGCACGGGTACGGGCCAAATAAAATACCATGGTTGCTAAGTCACATAAAACGACAATCCCCACAATCTTTTCCATTTTTGAATTTTTTATAAAATCGTTGAGCTCATTTGAAATTTCGTCAAACCATAGAAAACCCCGTTCACCGTCCCAAAACCCTACAGGGTTTCGTGTAACCCTAACACCCAATTTTGGCCATTAATAGTAACCCTAGCACCCAACCGTGGCCGGTGGATTAGGTCTTCTAGAAGGCCATCCACGAGAAGGTCGCTTGTTGGTACGGGTCGTTGGATGGATGCGCGTGTGAAAGGGAAATGGACATCGCCTAGAGGGGGGGGGGGTTAATAGGCGTTTTAAAATTATTACGGTTTAGGCTCTAATAAATGCGGAATAAAACTTAACGTTTAATTTATCAAGCCAAAACCTATATTCATTAAGTTCACTAAGTGCACCAACAACCTATGCTAAGCAATACAAGCAACAAGGTGATAGCAAGATATAATACTTCAAGCATAATGGCTATCACAAAGTAAATTGCATAAGTAAAGGTCTCAGTTGACCGATGGACGCGGAGACGATGATTTGTTTCCCGAAGTTCACTTCCAAAGAATCCATGTCTCTGTTGGAGAGGTGCGGGGGCGCAATGTACTTCAAATGCCACAAATGGCTCACCTCGAGGTGTGGTGGCTCGATGCTCACCCAATGCCACACAAGGCCTCACCCCAAGATGCGAAGGCACGCAACTCACCGACGCCACAAAAGGCTCACCCTATTCTCCCGTGAGCTTTCCACAAAGGCCTACTCATGTTCCACTATGGGACACTTGATGGCGGTCACCGAACCCATACAAGGCTTGGGAAAACTCCACAACTCAATTGGAGGGCTCCCAAGAAATGCCACAAAGGCTACAAGCTTGAGGAACTCCACAAAAATTGGAGCCCCCAAGAACAATGCCACACAAGGCCACAAGCTAGAGGAATCTCCACAACTCAATTGGAGGCCCCAAGAACACACCACCACTCCACACAACTGCCTAGGGTTCCAAGAACCCAAGAGAAACAAGCCCAAGGGCTTGAACTCGCCGAATCTCCAAGGAGAACTCAAACCTATGCACCAAATGCAAGAGGAAAGTCCTTCTCTCTCAAATTCCACCAAAGCTACTAAATCCATTGGGGGAATGGGAGAGGAAGAACGCAAGAGGAGAACACAAAACTCTCCAAGATCTAGATTCCTTCACAAAGAAGGGATTTGGTTTGGTGGGGTTGTAGATCTAGATCTCCTCTCTCAAATCCCGCAAAAAGATGCAAGAATCATAGGAGGGGGAAGGGGAGAGGGCAAGATCTTCAAGGTCAACAATGGAGGAGAGAGAAGGGCAAAAACCAAGAAGAACAAGTGGCCCCACGAAGGGGAAGGGGAGCTCCTTTTAAAGGGCTCCTCGATCTAGCTGTTATGCACATTTTCGTGCACAACCGGTAGTACCGGTGGGTGGCCGGTACTACTGGTGGCACCCAGCCAATGTTTGAAACATGATGCAAAAAGAGCGAAAAACCCGGCCGGAACTACTGCCAGAAATCCGGTCGAAGTTCCGACAAATATACGCAACCAAAATAGAGAGGTTACTGAACAAAAAGTGGGGTTACCAGAAGTTGGGCCAGAATTAACACCGGTACTACTGGCGGAAAAAATGCCCAGTGGTACTACAAGTGGCCCACCGGAACTACCGGTCACGAAAACTTCAGAAACCAGAAATGCAATAACTTTCGCATCCGAACTCCAAATGAGATGTAACCAATTTTGTTGGAAAGATAAAAAAGTGTAGAATCCAACAAAAATATTGGGTATCACCAAGGGGGAAAATACCATGTATATATATGTGAGATATCTCCCAAGGAGTGGAGCTGGAAAACCCGCAAGATCAAAGGTGCAATAAGATATTCAAGGGGAATCCGATTTTGATGAACTAGAGGTTGTTATGATGATAAACATAAGCTCTACATCCTCACATGGACAAGAACCAAACAACAACCAAGAAACATTATGCTATGAATGCAAAGGTTTGAGCTCTCTCCAAAAGATACAAACGAGTCACCCACTCGAGAGCCCCTCTCGATAGTACGGCTTTCTATCCTAAACTTAGTCTCCCAACACTACAAGAGACCAGTAAAATAGAAAACCTGTCAAGATCATACCTTTTCCTTGAGCATTCCACTTGAGCTTGATGTAGACCGTCTTGTCCTTCTCAAGATGGATCGCCTTTCTTGATTGCACTTGCTTGCTCTTGCTTGATGAAGACTTGAGAAATGCTCCCCCATATTCCATGGGGAATCCTCTTCTTCAAACTTGTCTTTATCATTCCATGATTGCCGAGGATGGCAAGCTTCAAGCATGAGATCTTCTAAAGATGACGCATCTTGAGCTTGCACTTCAAATCTTGATGATGTCTTGAAGATAGCCATGGGGAACTCCATCTTCTTCTTATTCTTCAAGACATACTTGATCTTCTTCTTCTTCTACTTGATTCTAATAGGCACAAAGCCCTTGGACATTGCTTCTTATTTTTCATCCTTGAAACCAACACATGGTCCAAGCGATGCCAATGGACAAACCTACAAGTGAAACTCAATTTGCAAGTTAGTCCATAGAGATTGTCATTAATTACCAAAACCAAACATGGGGGCATACATGCCTGTTCAGCATGGATGGTTAAGTCGTGTTTTATCAGGGCGATCCATGAGCAGGTTGTTTCTGCGATCTGATTTTCTACAGAAATGCAACCGAATTTTGGGCCCATTCAATGAAAATGTTTCTAAAAATCACAAATTCTTTCCACACACATCACATACATGTTTCGTACACAAGATACAAATGTTGTCCGCACACATCACTTTCACGTTGCACGCACCAGATACAAATAAAGTCTACATGACTAGTTTAGTTTCAATAAAAATTCAAGAAATGATGCAGGGAGGGGAGGGCAAGAAGGGGAGGGTGGGAGGACAAGAGTGGTGCACGACGGAACTGAGTGGCGGTGGGAGGACCGAAGCAGTGGAGCGGAGCAGAGATGGGAGCGACAAAATATGGAAATTGCATAATAATGGGGGCACTAATCCTCGAACCTAGGATGCATGCTGTCGATTGTGGAGGTGGCGGGGCCTGCTAGTCAGAAAACATGCCACGTAAATGAGTGAACCATACTGGACCCACATGTCAGTAAACGAGGCAAGTAGTCGGCAACTAAGCTAGACTGGACCCACATGCCAGGAAACGAGTGAACCCACATGTTAGTAAACGAGGCAAGCAGGCGACAACTAAGACAAACTAGACCCACATGTCAGGGAGATTTTCATTTTGCGGTCTGAAAGTTGAGACGCCAAGGAATAGCAGGGCCCGAGTTGCTTGTAATCAGATCGTGTTACCCATAGTTGGCATGCCAAATGCTTAGAGGGTCTTTTTCTGCACGAATTCAAAATAACGTTTGAATACAAATAATCACACTAACGCCCATCAAGTTGGGCCCCTCCTGTCAGTTTTGACTGTTATGTCGCTGTCATCGTGGCATGTAGACTTGTAGCATTGGCCCTTGCATCCATTCCTCATTATGATGCCTTCTTCTTCCACGGAGCGGCGATCTATGGTCGTGGCCATGGCGTGGAGTTGGGACGCCATTTCCTTCGATGGTGAGATCTGAACATGGCCAAACCTGCTTGGCCCCGCTCTCCTCCTAATCCCGAATCAGAGCTCGCCCTCACCATGGCCACACCCATGGCACGACACGGGGACGAGAATTCATTCCCGGGGGAGATCTGTCACTATACCGAACCTGCTCAGTCCTGTTGTCCTCCTCCCGAATCCATGCTTTCCTGGTCGCACCTGCACCATCCACCACGTATTCCTCTCCGAACCCCAAGGCCATGTCCACTGTGTTTGGCACAACACCAACAAGGTGAAATTCCATCCAGTTTTCTTCTTGTGATTGTGGTAGAAGAACATGTACAAATATATTGTTTACTAGATTTTCCTTTGAAATTAGGAGCTCTGTGATGAAGAAAGAGAGAGAACCTAAATGGAATGATGGTGAAGACCATGGTCTGTACTTTGCATTGCAGCACCAAGGGCTCGTTGACGAAGCATGTTACCAAGAGAGTGGAGTTCATCATCCATTGCCAAAAACATGGGAAAAATCCATGAGCGATTCAATGCAAATAAGCAAAGAGAAGCTAGATCCGTGTCATCAATCATGAATAGGTGGAACATTCTAGTGATGCATTCAAATGGGTATACCATGTATCATTCATAACAATAACACTATCAGCAATGGTGCTAGCTGTTTGTATGAGCTATTCATTTTATATGCTGATGACACCTTACTTTCTTGGATAGTAATCTTGAAACCATAATTAACTAGAAGTGGTTGTTATCCTGAGCAAAATGTCTAGTATGCACATTACCTTTGTCTATTCTATGTTGCAATTCCATTGTTATGGGCATGGGAAGAAAAGCTAGACACATTAGTGACCGAGCTAGAGTCGCACACAAATATAGGCTTCACTGAATATTACATGGCCTAACTTAGGCTTACACACATAGTCTTAACTTGTTCTTACACAAATAAGCAAAGCTTAATTAGTCTTACACAAATAACCATAACTGAGTCTTGACAAAAGAAGAATTTACTTCATAGAACTAGGGGGAAAACTAAAGATAAAGATAAAGATATATGGTTCATCAGATTTGCCAGTTGAGCACTAGGTCCCTAGAGCTAGTGCTATCATCGGAATGAACCAGAATGCTGCGTTTGGCTATGTATCATTCTCTATCAAATTGTACGACCCCACTGATGAGCCAATGGCAGGGCCCCCCTTGACGTGCATTCGACTCTAGGTTGGATCTGGAGGGTCAACATGATAGGCACGCGAGTATGCAGCAAACACACAGTCTGCTATCAACACTAGAAGTGCTGGCACCTCAGCAACAACACTAGCATGTTCTTCCTGGACTCTAGAAGCAGCCTTAAGTTGTTCGTCGTCGGGACCAACAATAGCATCAACAAGTATTTTGTCAGTTTCACCAGCAGTATCATCAGCTAGTTCTTCGTCAGCTCCACCACCACCACCACCAGGAGCAACATCAGCGGAAGCCAAGGCTGCATGAGCAATTACAGGTTCAACAGCTCTAGAGGCTCTGAGGAAGAAAGGGTAGTTGATCCCAAGAAACATAGATTGTCCCTTCAAATTTTCGACTCTGCTCTAGACTTGTTCTATTGGGTCTTTGCGTGGACATGCGGACCTCAAGAAAACTTGACACCTCAGCGATGGGTATGAAGAAAGTAGTGTCCCCATATGCTCTATTGTATCACCAACGCTGTTTAGTGCTCCCTTGATATGAATCCACATGAGTGCAGAATCGTGTTTCGTGTCGCCTCTGAGAGGTGCCAAGAACCAGCGTCGTGATCCGAGATCATCATCTACTACTGCATCTTTGATCACCGGAGCTTGAATGACATGTGGGGCTGCGTGTGTACCTATGTTTTACTTATAGTTAGTAAGCAGAGTTTTGAATGTGATTTTACATGCTATATGACAACATGACTAACCCCAGGTGAACGGCCAAACACGCACGACACCGCTAGGTTTAGTGACTGTGTAAATGCATTGCGGTGTGTTGGAATAGGAGCCATAGGTGAAGACGGTGTTGACATACTTCTTCGGTCGTAGGTAGTTGTCGCACAAGATTGTCCTTTCCTTGTCATAAGGGATCTAATCAATACGATTACCTTGTCGAACCCCGCCATGACGTTGTAATGCCATCTCCCGTACACCAGGAGGGGCGTTTGTGGGAGTTGTAGCTTCACGAGCTCAAGTTCTACCATGTTAAACTTGTAAGCAAATTCGGAGCTGGGGGGCGGCCACCCGTAGTTAATTGCAGTAATGGCGACACCCTCCAAAGACGGCAGTGTTAATCTCATCGATATGTATACATTTTTGAGAGTCCAAGTTCTTCAGTCCCTAGATAAAAGGACCAGCCACTCGCCATTACCACCCACCCACTGCTGGTCATCTCCCATTTCTATCTTGTCTTCCTCCTTGATATTCACCACTATTGATCCTGACCACTTATCCAGCAGCATCAGTTTTGCATGAATATTCTGCAAAGTTTGTTGCTAGTTGGTAGAATCACCTAAGCATGGATTCCATTGCAAATACAAATTGACACCTAGACCCTCAGATTAAAGTATTTTTTACAACTATCTCCTCAGCTCTCGCCTAAATTGCGCATGTGTCACTATGAAAATACCCAAAATATGAAGTAGGAGCAGAGTTCCCCTGAACAAACCCTTGACAATGATCATAAACAACTACGGACATAATAGTCTTTAATCATCCAATTTTTTTAATTTTTTAAGAAAACAAAATATCACCTAGTAGGTATTCCATCACAAATCCAAATTGACACCTAGATTATAGTATTTATTATGATTGTGTCCTCAGCTCTCGCCTAAATTAAGACTGTATCGCTACGAAAATAACAGAATATCAAGTACGAGTAGAGGTTACGCTGTATAGAATAGTATTAAATGGTTCAATTTGTTCAAAGTGCGCATGCACACAACGCATTCGATGAAAGGAACATAATATTTAGATGAAAGTTCATCACATATGAATCAACGATATGACTAAAGCAGTAAGCAAGAGACTAGAACTTATGTAGCCGTCATGGTCATTTGGCCATGAACTATTATCGGGGTAAAGAAGGTCTAGCATGCCAAACAGGAGGTTGGGGATGTCCCGCATCGGGACACGGTAGCCAGGGACGCAACAAGCGATGCGACCAGTGGAGATGATGTCCATCCCCGAAGCAATCTTCTCCATGTTTGCAACGTAGAGGTTCGTCCATCCCCATTCCTTGTAGTGGCGACCATGGCCATCCGCATCATCATCATTCGCCTTGTGCTTTAGCCTGCTGCTACGCCAATGCTTAACCATAGCAGCAAATGGAGTCTAGAATCCATCATATTAATGGAAGCGGTGTGATCCGGAGCAGATGGATTCAGGAGGGGATGGATTCAGGGAGGGGATCAGTTGTTCGAGTTGGGAGTGAGGAACCGATGCCGCCAGTCACGTCCGCATGGAAGACAAGGAAGGGGTGCTATAATTAGTGAGGGTGGGCACGGGAACCATCTAGAGGCAATGAGAAAATTAATCGTAATAGAAAAAATGTAGGGTCCCACCTGTCAGCGCGTGAAGGCCGGCACACGCAAACGTGACTACGTTTAACTTAGATCATGCATGGCAGACCTTGATTCCACTGCATGCAAGTGGCGCAGACCTAATTTCAGGTAGCGCTAGCGTCACCGTGTAAAACGGCTGTTTTCCTCCACCTCCACCCTACTACGAATGGTCGTGCACCATTCCACATTTTAGGAAGGGCGGTTGTCATCTTGCAATAATTAGTTTCACTTCTCTGTCTCCTTTCCTCCACCACG
This sequence comes from Avena eriantha, assembly GCA_910589775.1. Taxonomy (NCBI): domain Eukaryota; kingdom Viridiplantae; phylum Streptophyta; class Magnoliopsida; order Poales; family Poaceae; genus Avena; species Avena eriantha. The sequence goes on along the minus strand of OU342740.1, from coordinate 522,107,948 downwards.
GCCTCATCCTCTTCCTCCTTCAGGGCCTCATCCATTTCCTCCGCCATAGCATCACCCTCTTCCTCCGTCTCCTTCCCTCTTGCATGTAGTCAAGGCTCGGCAGAATATTCTGCCCGATGTATGAAACAACAGCATGTTAGCGACTGCGAAATTCCAGATAGAAGTGCATGGCGGGAAGAAGATCAATGTCGTCTACACCACCAACCCGGCGATAGTGGAGCAGACTCTAGCCATGTACGAGAATTGGATGCGGTTCGAAGACCACACGTTTGTCAGTCTCGACCTCGAGTACAACCTCAATCATCGCAGGATCATAGTTGTGCAACTCTCCATGAGGGACACGTCCTCGTATACTAGCCTTATTGTGAGGAGGGGGTGAGGGGATCAGGTACATCTCGCTGCTCTTTTATTGCTGAACCATATGTTTGCAAAAGTTCTTGCTACATTATTTGTCTGAATTTATTTTCATGCAGGTGGGGCGAAAGGATTAGGTTGCTCTTTCATGACTTTCTCGTCAACAAGCAGGTAACATTTACTAGTGTTGACACCAGGGGTGACACTCGCATCCTCACCAGCATGATTGTCAGAATTGATATCCCAAAAGAGTATAGAGTGGACATCCAGGATATTTACTGGATCCCAAGGAAGGGAAATAGGGATGGGATGGCCGATCTTGCAGCAGAACTTATCGACCCATGGTATGCTGACATGAAGGACAAATTCTAGGAATGCGGGTGGAGGCGTGTATGGCACAATTTCTAGGAGGATAAGCCACTTGTTGATCCTAACCTGAAGTATGCTGCAATTGCCAGGTATGTCAGCCACGAGCTGTACCACCAGACCAAATTGTTTCGTTCGAGGCAAAGCCACCTTGAACCACCACCACCACCAAGGAAAGTGGTCTACCCTAGGTGCAAGAATGTTGAGCAATCTACAAGCTGGTTCAGGCACCCAAGCTCAACCAGGGATCGGTCGTCTTCTCCGCCAATCATTCCAACAGTCTGGGATCTCCCGTAGGAAATTGTATGTTAGTGCACGATTGTTGTGTTTGTATGGGGCTTGTTTTGTTTATGAAAACATGTTCTTTCGTAAGTACTATGTGTGATAGCTATCTAGGAGCACTTTCAAACTTTTGTGTAGTACCTTTTCGAACTATATGGGCTTTTTATGATTGTGTCGTTCGTTATAACAGAAATTATGTGTATGCCACTACAACCAAGCACGATGTGCCGAGTTGGCTAGCATCATATTTTATTAATGTGTCCTTAGATTGTACCCGTTTGTGGACAACAACATCTGATCTTGTGGATCCCACCACAATCTTAGGTAGCTATATTCAGTAATAAGCTCGTGCCATGCATGGCAGTTCTGGATTCTGCCACATGCAAAGGGCACAACCACAATTTCTAAGTACGAAAGTTGAGCATACAAAAAGGGGAAATGTAATTCATACTAGTTAATACGGTAGCACAGGGATCATATGAGCTCCGCTCTGATACACAAAATGCTAAAAAAATATAGGCAAGCTAAACTAGGAACAGAATGCAAAACTAGTAGTTGTAAACATCACACTCACTCATCCTCTAGATCCTTTTGAGCATCTCGTAGCAGACATACGTGTCCCTGGATGCGTATCAGATTGAATCATAATCCAGGTACCTCCACTCCCATCAATCGTTTAGGTGCTTCGAGAACTTGACCTTCATGCTAGCGTACTTGCAGTCGATGATGTCGGTAGCGAGTCTAGCTATGTCGGCTTTCCCTGTATCGTCATCTGGGTACCTCCACACACGCTCGAGATCGATGTGATTGATGACATGAACTAGGAGATCCCGTTCTACCTATGAAGTGTCATTCGTGATGTCAACGCTAGCAAAGTAGATCTCCCTCCTCCGCGAGAACGCGCGAAGCTCTGGGCATACCCATTTAGCCCTGCATACGTGGTACATGAGGCAATGGTTGCGCATGTATAGTTGCAGGGAACGCCGCCCTCTTCATATCGCTAGTATACACTAGGTCTAGACTGACAATCTTATACTTGTCCATCGGATCCTATAGCCACCGCTCGTACATTGCGATGACCTTGGCCATCTTCGATGATGCATCATTATGGAAGACCGTCAAGTAGGTGGTTCCATGGGCATACGTCCATGGCAGCAGCTACTGTGGCGGCGGTGGCCTAGTGTCAGTGGCGGTGGCTGGGAATAAGCATGGCGGTGGAGAGATATATTGCGGTGGTATGTCATGGCGGTGGCCTAATGGCGGTGGTGGTGGCTGCGACGGCGGCGGAAAGAGATGGGGATTTTTGTATAGTGTTCTGCTACGGGGACGGGAGGTGCTGCATGAAAGGGGGAGGTTGGCTGGGCGTCGTACATTGTATTTACCATTATGCCAGTCTTACCCACTAAGAAACATGTTTGACCAGGCGAGCACCGTTGGTTTCCAATCCTACGGTTTAAATTGGGCGGTCGTGCCCGATAGGCGATGGGACGGGTGAGCGACGCGGCGATGGCATGGCGAGTACTGGTCATGGAGACCACTGTCCTATTTCTGCTCTGCAGTGGGTGCACAGTACTGACACGATGTAACGTGACAAGACAGAAGGTAGTGGTAAACTATTTGTGATCATTATGCCCAACAAATTTATGGGACGTGTAAGCATAGGCAGACCTAGCATCCCTATAGCCCAGGGTTTCCGATTGCGCAAAGCTTACAATTTGTGATTTTTTATAGTGATTTTGTCAAGAATTCGACAACTTAAAATCGTGTGCCTAGGCTTCTAGAAGTTTTTGGGTCTGACACTACGTGTAAGCAAGCACAATCAAGCAAGGTTGCAACATATTGACGATAACATAGCATCAGTTTTCAACACACCACATAGTTTCAGGTTCTAGCAACGGCAAGACAATTAAAAGTTGTTAGGGGCCAGGCAACACAGTCATGGTTTCACCGGCTAGAAGCTGCCAATCCTAACCCTGATCCCTAGGTAAGGGGACACTAGGTTGGTCTTGGCATACTCCGTCAGGAATTTTCCATACATAGCCTGCTTAGCCTTGGTCGTTAACTTGTGTTTACTCGTTGGGCTTTTACCGATGCCAACAACATGTGGAATCAAGCTATTAATCCTCGGGTTGACTCCTTTCTTATAGAAAGGGCACCTGAGCTCCCCCAGTCAAGTGCAGAAAGGGGTTTCCCCTATCTTGAGCTTCTTCATGACATGGTGGCTCTTGTTGTCCTTGTCCTCCTTGTCAGAGTCCATGTCACTATTATCTACCTGTAATGTATAAAGTGCAAATTGAAATGAGCAAAATAATGAATAGATATTCAAGCAACCATTCCAAATTAATTTGAAAACAATAACATATTTATATAGGTTTAGCAGTTCATTATGGTTGTCTCTGCAGCTTGCTTCTAAATTAAGATTGTTTGTATACTCGATAACTTAATAAATATAGAATGTGCATACATTCATAATAGACTAAATCTCTGCATGCACCGGTTTGTATGGTGCATCCAATGATTAGGACTAGATTAAGGAGTACATGAACAGATTAAAAGGTACATCTACAGCCCGAGCAGAAAATATGAAACATGGAGAAATATGTGTACCTCCGGGTACACAAGCGAAGCGTGTTCGCCAAACTCCTCACTCTCATTGGGGGCTACAAAGTCGTCTGAACTGGCGAGCACATAGTCCTCATACGAGTCGAACTAGGCATCCTCCTCGCCCTGGGTTGCATGTTGCTCCTCCAGATCTATAGCGAGAAGCACCTTATCGCACATAGCAGGAGCAACCACCTCGGCAGCGATACCCGTAGACTCACCTCCACCAACTAGCTTCATGGCATCAAAATGGAGAAGGTTGGTGGTTATACGGTGAGGTTTGTGGGGTTTTGCTAGATTGGGCAGAGGGAGGAATGGATGAGTGTGAGGGACACGATGAACACAACTTGGTTTTAAATGCAGGGACGTTAGGTCTCCTTGAGGGACAATCCTGAAGGAGACATGCCCTAGAGGAAAATAATAAATGAGTTTTATTATCATATGTTAATTAGTTCGTAATAGTTTCATATTGTGATATAATTGTATCAAGTGGAAACATTGATACACGTGTGGTATGAAACAAGCCAAGTCCCTAGTAGCCTCTATTCATACTAGTTTGTTGGGCAACCAATGATCAAGGTTTCCTGACCATGGAGCTTTTATGCCAGTTGACAACAATATCATATCATTGGTGAATGATGTGATGGTCATTTTGCAACACGATCAAGTCACAGTGTTCATTGTTGCAATAGTTAGAAACATAGTCTCCTTCTCCTTAGACCGTGAGATCATATTAATCACTATCTCCTAAGGTTGCCTTAACTGCATCAAACGTCACTCGGTGAAAGAGTGATTATAAAGGTGTACGTTAGGTATTCTAGAGGAATAGTTGAGTTCAATGAATCAATACCAGGATTTGTTCACCTAGGTGAAGGGTAAGATACATGAGGCCGACTTGGTGAGATTACATCCATAATGTTGCAACATCTGACTAGGTCACAGGGATGTAATATCGCAGGAACAAGTAAAACAAAACTTGTTGATAACGAGATTGAACAAGGTATGTGATACAATGATCGGATCTTGAACAAATCGTATCAGATAAAGAAAGGGAATTGGACTCGACGTTTTATGGTTCAAATGACAGTGTCATCGTGGAATGTAGAGGGATCATTATGGGTATCTTGGTCTCGCTATTGATCATTGATGGGATCATCTCTGTGCCATTCCCCAGCCTTGGGGAAATACACTTAAAGGTACGATGAGCTAGAGATCATCTGTAAGTTGGAATCACAGGAGAGAAAGAGAAAGTTAGAATCGTTCCGAAGAGAGATCCGAAGTTGTTCGGAGAAAGAATGAAAGGAAAAATGTCGGAAGGTGTTTCGGATAAATGGAAATGTATAATATGCATTTATTATATATTAGTTGTGAATTAATATGAACTAAATAAATATTTAAATTAATACTTATAGGGTAAATTCCTCAATAGGCCAATACCCCGGAGGGAATTGGCCCAGGAGGAAGCCACCCCGAAAAAGGAAAAAGGAAATAGCTCATGCCGCTGCTGGGCCGGATTGTCCCGGCCTAAGAAAATAGGCGAGCGACGGGCAGTAGATGCCGCCCAGGGTGGCGAGCTACCACAGGCCACGTTCGCTGGCGGGCCTCCTAGGAGGACAACTATCCTACCTAGGTCGAGCAAGCTGCTACCGCTAATGGGCAGCGAGTGCACACCAGGGTAGCCCACCCAGGTTTTCGCTGCTACCTCTCTAGGCTATAGCGTTGCTGGGCCACGGGAGGTGTGGTGGCCCACCCAGCCTCGCATGATTGTGACGCATGTAGCTGTGCTTCTAGGCCGTGGTGGGCACACCGACCCACCTAGATGGCCACGGCTGGTAGCTGGGCTGGGTGATGGGAGCCCAGCCGGCTGCCCCTCCTTTTTGAAGGAGATATGCCCTAGAGGCAAATAATAAAAGGATATTATTATGATATCTCATAAGGTCATAATAGTTTTATATCATGTTATAAATGTATCAAGCGGAAACACTGATACAGGTGTGGTATACAAACAACCTAGGTCCCTAGTAGCCTCTATTTAAGTAGTTCATTGGGAAGATGATGATCAAGGTTTCTGATCATGGGCTAATCAAAAGCCACTAACAATGAGGTCATATCATCTAGAATGATGTGATGGACCATTTCCCACCAATGATTGTTGCAACATGATCATGTCACTTAGTTCACGTTGCAATTGTCAAAGAAATAGATTTTCCTAATCCTTAGACCGTGAGATCATATCAATCACTGTTACCGGAGGGTGCTTTGACTGTATCAACCGTCATCTCATAAAAGGGTGGCCATAAAGGTGCACACCAAAGGAGCATGTAGAGGAAATATGCTTCAAGCGCAGGAATTGTTCTCCTGTGTGATGGGAAGATACAACTAGGCCCACTTGGTCAATTACATCTATGTTGCACAACACATGACTAGGTCATGGAGATGGTATTTCACACAATGAGTAAAACAGTACTTGTTGGAAACGAGATTGAACAAGGTATCAAGATATTGATGATCAAATCTCGGACAAGTCTTGTATCGAGAACAAGGGAATTGGATATATCATTTCAGGTTCGAACATGATGGAGAATCATGGAGTGCCTAGGGGTCAATATGGGCTCCCGGTCCCCCTGTTGATCATTGATATAGATCATGTCTATAGTACTCCTGAGCCGAGGGAAGCACGCTTAAGGGAAATATGACGCTTGGAGATCGTCCTTCTAGATGGAATCATAGAAGAGAGAGAAATTGGAATCGTTTCGGAGAGATCCAAAGTTGTTTGGAGAAAGAAGGAAAGGAAAAGGTTGAAAGGTGTTTTGGATAAATGGCAATTTAATATATGCATTTATTATATGTTAATTATGAATTAAATTATACTAAAAAATATGTAAATTCAAATTTACAAAGTGACTTTATCATTAGGCCAAAATCCTGGAGGAAATTGGCCTAAGAAAAAGCCACAAGAAAAAGACAGCAAAATGGGGTTGGTTTGACCAGCCCAAGGGAAATGGGCGGCGGATACTCTGCACCTCCCAGGGTAGCACATAACCGCCACCACAACCTGCTCGACCCGGCCTAAGAGGGGCTCACAAGGAGCAAGGCGGGCGGGCGCGCTGGGGCTAACAATGGGCCTTGGGGGGCAGGCGGCCTACCCGGGCTGGGCAGCTGCCACCGTAGCAGGGGCCATGCGGGTCGCGGGCACGAGCTGGCCCACCCCGCTGTTGTGCCCTGCCACAGCTGGGCGCGCGCCTAGGCCGCGATGCCAGCCCATGCAGCTAGCTCTGCCGGCCACTATTGATGCTGCTAGCTGGGCTGGCTTCTGGATGGCCCATCTGGTTGGGAGCTGGCCCAGCCGTCTAGCTGAGCTGTTTCCCCCTTTTTCCTTCAAGTTTAGTCCCACATGGGGCACCTAAGAGGGAGGGTACACCTCCCTTAGCCTATATAAAGGGGTTTCTATGGGTGGACTAAAGGAAAACCCAATAAGCTATTCTCTTAGGCGTTCTTCCTCGGAGAATACCCCCTCTCTCTCTAGTTGCCTTTGCCGTGGCACGGTTCCAAGTTAGGACTATGCGCTCGAAGTCAACGCATTCGCGACATGTCGTTGTGCTGCGGGGATTCCGCTAGGGGATCTACTTCTGGAATCCAAATAGGGTTCAAGGAGTTTCGGGAGTTGTCGCATTGCACTTTATACATGTGATAACTCGGTGGGGCTATTGAAGCTTCCATGCCATCGTACAAGGACCAGGACAAGGGGCGACGTGCGAGGATCTTCACGACTTTGAGGTCAGACGGGTACGACTACATCATCCACGCTCCTGCATGAGCGTAACGCTCTCTTAGTCTTCAAGGGTACGTTACTACTGTCTTCCTCCGTTACTGCATTACTTCTAGATAGGTCCTTGGGCATTCAGGGTATTTCATGTAGGTAATTTTTTTGTTCTATGCTTTGGAACCCTTTAGTGGTATCAGAGCCTAGGTCTATGGTTAGTATGCTAGTACAGATATACACATGCAAAGTGTGGGCATCGATACCCTAGTTGTTACCTTACCACGTGTATTTGTTTATATCGCGGCACTGTGAGATGAAGCGGCCCAGACCAACCTTACGCGTAATCCTACGCGAGACTCAACGGAAGGCCCCGAAAGGGGTGTAGTAGATATAACTATTGTATCTATGTTGTGGTTGGAAGTTTGTAGGTAGAAACGGTTCTATCGTGAAAACCTTAATAACCACGTAAAATCTGCAATAGATAGAGTAGAGGCGTCTAACTTTATGTTGTAGGGAATGCTTTGTGATGTAATATGGTTGCAAGTCATGAAAAGGTAAGGTAGTTTACTTTTCCTATTGCTAAGTCATGTATTAGTAATCACTGCAATGATGAACGATAAGACTGATGGCGTTGTGGACTTGGCACCAAGATGGAGCACCTGATGGAGATCATGGAGCGCGAATACAACCATGTCACATAACATAGGATTAGATATGATTTAATCTTTGTTTGCATCTTGTTTGAGTGCTGGTATTAGGTACACAACGGTAGCATTTTAAATAGGATGATCCCTTATTAATACCAATGAAAGTGTTCTCCCTTAGTGTGCACCACCAAGAAAGTTCTTCGTTATGAGGCCGGTCGTGATGATCGGCGGTCCGACATATCTATGTTCTCATAAAGTGGGTGTAAGCCATGTTGCATAGTGAATACACTAAGGTTGAGTTGGCGATCCTAGCATATGTAGACATGGCCTTGGAACACAACGATCGAAAGATCAAGCACGAGTCACATGGATGATGTGATAGACCAGTAAAATCCACCGTAGCACCAGATTGATGGCCTTGACGATTGGGGGAGATGTGGGGACTAGGGATCGTGTAATCACTAAAACTGTCTTTAGGGATGATAGTTTAAGTGGGAGTTCATTCGAACTCCATATTATGAACTTAGTCTAAGTCCTTTTTGCAAATATCTTGTATATTATGGCCATCCCCTTTAGTTTAGGATATATGTAGTCCATTAATGAACGGGGAGAAACTTAAGTTAGATGGGTCGAGATTTTCATCGACTAATACCAACGCCTAAGTAGGATCCTCATAGAAAACGATTTCCTCTTTGTCCTTTGTGAACCCCTAGAAGATGTCCATGATGAATCCGACGGTAGAGAAGATACGACTCTTCATAACCGCCGTGATACCTTCACCAAGGTTGAACACAAAGTTGGGATCGTCATCAAAAGAAAGTGTATATGTGATATACGAGGAATGAACGTTTCCATGAAACGCTTATGTAGTTTTCAAAGTATTGAATACTTAATCTTGTTTTAATGAAAACAGGACCCTCTACGTGAGAGTTACAGGATGGAACAAGGCACTGATGGCGTGATAAAGGTAAGCAAGCTAGTTAATGGCCGATGACACTCCTTCCCTCGAAGTTTATCACTAGGATTAATAGATTTGAATAAAAGTTTTGTAATCAAGTTTGTGAAACTTATGAGTGTGTGTTGCTTATTGTGAGACGGTTATTCATATTAATAAGAAACAATTCAAATGTTCTGTTTTTATGAATGATCTCTTTTATAATTCACATTGGGATTATGAACATGTTATTCTAGTCTTTATCAGTATGATAAAAGGACGTTTATGAGAATTAGCAAAAGATATTCAAGTTTAAATAATGAATAACACTATTGTTTAAGTCAATATGGTTACTAGATGTTTTTCATATTAATGATGATCGGGGTCCTAGATATTTCATCTAGAGACTTTGCAGAACCATGTCTCATGAGGTAGAATGACTAAAACTCCGCATTCTGGTAAAACGATGATATGCGAAGAAGTGTTGAATTTTATACATATGATGTATCATATTTTCAACAGATAGTGGAAATCATTATTTAAGTGAGTTTTAAGTGAATATGTGTATTTACTTAATGAAACACAAGGTTGAAACTGTTTGAATTGTTCAAAGGATTTCAAAAATGAAATGGATATAAGATTAACAGGAATCCCAAAGTCTTTGCCATTTGATCCAAGTGATTTCGAATTCAAAGTTAATAGCAAATTGGCACATGTAAGGGTCTTGTAAAAAACGGTTTCACAAATTATGATGACCAGACTAATCAAATGTTATTGATATGTCTAATAAATCATAATCACAATGTATAAGATACATATGGTCCAAATGATCTTCGAATGGTTTAACGTTAGGAATTAGAGTTAGAGATTGAATTAGTAAACACTCAAAAGTTTTAGGAACATCTAAAGATTCATGGAAACAACACCATATGAGATATGGCAAGGTCAAGTTTCTAGAGATTTTGATAGTTCAAGATCGGTGCGAATAGTAAGTCTTTGTTGTATATTCTTAGCAAGACTATGAACAGAAATTCCAAACTAATGCCCGAAGAAGTTTGTATTGTCTCAGCGAGGTACTTCTTTTGAGAAAAGGTTCTCATAGAAGTGTTAGTGGAAAGGTAAAAGTGTAAGCTAAAGGTTTTGACCTTAACTCCGAATTGTCAAGAATGTAAAATGGAATAGGTTCCAGAAACGAACTTTACAAATAGAGGGAAACTAGAATGATATGATCATAAAGTGTTTCAACTAATACTTGGTGAAAGTAGGATTCAAGAACTTGTTCTGCCAGTTGCATAATTGCATTCTTGATTCACTTGACTTATTACTAGAATAAGACAGACCTACAAACTACAAAGAAAATTTGATAAACCTAATTACAAGAAATGACTCAAAAGTCATGAAATCCCAATTTAAGTGACATTTGAGATTATGAAGTAAAAGCTTGATCTCATTAAGTAATGGAACTTACTTAATCCTTCCAATAAACTTCAAACTTGAAAGGATCAAAATGGAACTTAAAAGGAAGACAAAAAAGCTTATTTTGTCACAATGTTGTTTTGACAAATGCTTAATGTCTATCGGATTTGATCAACAAATAAGTCCAATTTGGAAATTGGTAAAGGACTGTTCAAAACTTCAAAGTCTTTATGAGTATGAAGAGAAAGGTTGTAACTAGTACAACAAGCAGGTTTGTTCAATCAGGAATTGCTGAAGTCTTGTAGCAGAAAGTTCTCGATTTGATGCAAGATCAAATAAGTTTTTATTTGCCAGGTTTATCAAGATAAGTCTGCAAACTGAGTGGGAGCTAAGAGGTTTCCATGATGAAATATGTGTACGACATATTTGAGTGGGAGATGAGCAACATCCTAGGCTATCAAATATTGATGCAATATTTGAATGGGAGCGTAACAATGTTCTTGAGTATGTAATCGACATATTAGTGAACAATTTATTTGGTATTAGGAATGATTAGTTCATTAGATGGATGAAATTTAACTTGAATTAAATATAGTGGATCTATGTGATTAGATCAGGATGTTTAATCAACATTAAAATGTCAAAGTACTTGGAGAATTCTGAAAGCGTTCAGAAGGACCTAGTTGATTCTAAAAAGAGTTCAGAATGGATTCAAAGAAAGAATTGGTTCTTACTTGAGAAGCATTGAGTAAAGACTCGATATTTATGAGAATGGTTAAGATAGGGAAAAGGGATGCGCTGCATCAACTATGCCTTGGCCATAGTTTTTCCAAGGTAAAACCCATGTTGTTTATACTTGACATAATGTGACCCATGTTCTTAGTAGTAAAGAACAAAGATTCGAGAGTGACTTCTGAATCGGTGAATCAGAGTTAAGTTTGAACGCAGCAAAAGCGTGGCTAGACATCAAAGTGAAAGTGTTGCACTTTGATTAGAATTTACATATATATTGAAGTATTAGGATATTTCAATATTAGCAAGTATATTTTTGGTCTGGAGAAAGTTCGACTCTTGACTAAGTGTGTTTTATAGTTATACTCTTGAAAGTTCTATTTACTGACAGATCGTCATTATATAATCTAGAAAACAGAAGTCTCACTTTGTCACCAAAATGCAAAAACACATTATATGATAATGGCGTGAATGTCAAAATAGTTGACATTAATGATTTGCAAAATAGGGCCTGATGAATCTGGTGAAACAGATTTAGGACAGGTAGTCCTCCATGAGCAAGCATGATCAATAATCATATATGAGATATGGTTTATGATTAGTACCAATGCAGCTAGATTATTTGTACTCTAGTGCAAGTGGGAGACTGAAGGAGATATGCCCTAGAGGGAAATAATAAAAGGATATTATTATTGATGGATTCACAACATAGAAAACAAAAAATTCCTACGATGAGAACTATACGCCAAGATCTATCTACTAGATACAAGCAACGGGTGGATATACATCCATGGAGAACTTACCCTCGAAGACAACAAAGTTTTGTTAACGAGTAGGAACTCGTGGATGATGTAGTCGTACGCTTGCCGATCTCAAGATCGTGTGGAAGTCCTAGCTCCGCAAACACATTCAGGCCACCGAATAACCTCCGCCTCCTCGCTCCAGCGATGCAGCAGAAGAAGCAACTCCTTCCAGACGAAATGCCACCGGGAACATGTATCTCGCTAATCCAAGACCATGGGGGAATAATTCTAGAGGGGGAGATAGATCCTTCACGAGAAGGTGTAAGGAAGAAGGGTGAGAGGGGTGGCCTTTTATAGGAGGAGGGGGTGCCCCTCCCCATGGCCGACGCCTCATGGGGGGTGACCCCTCACCTCCCCCATTCATGTGGTGGTAACTCCCTCCACATTAAAATGCCCCTTCACAATCTCTTTTAAAGTCTCCACTTTAAATGAAATTTAATGCTCTCTCATTTAATAAAACTCTGTTATTAAATTTATTCAGAATTTTTTTAATTACTTTAATTAACAAAAAATCACATAAACCCCCCTGCAACATTTCAATATTACATGCAGAACCAATTTCTACACTTTCACCCGAAACAGTTTTGATGTCTATTGAAATAATTCCAGCGCTTTGCAATTCATTCGTCTGAAACATATTTTCTCCAAATGGTGTTGGTGCCCCTTAAGTGTGTCACCCTACAGTTCGTGAATAATGCAGACATGATCGAGACCCCTCTCAAATCAGAAGCGGGACCTGGAGTTCCATACTGACTCCTACACATTCTACGATGACTTCTGTGATCGTGAGAACCTTTAATGCTAGTAACTAAATCCCTTTGTCTCACGATATATTACATGTCCGAGATTCGATCATCGGTATCTCCATAACTACTTTGATCTCGTTACCGACATGTACTCTTTTCTTGTTCCCGTGATATAACATTCTAGTGATCTTATCACTTGCTTGCAAGCTAACCAACGTGATATCACCGAGAGGCCCAGAGTATATCTATCCGTCATTGGGATGGACAAATCCCACTCTTGATCCATGAGCCTCTACATAACACTTTCTTAGCACTAAACCCACGTTTATAATCACCCTTTCACGGTGTGACGTTTGATGTTATCAAGATACTCTTCCAGTGTTAGTGATTAACATGATCTCATGGTCTAAGGACTAGGATTACTTTGTTAGATGTTATAACAATATAAACACAATGACTTCGATCGTAATGCTATACTTCGAATGAATGCTCATCACATTATTCCACTAATGTTGTGACCTTGTTAACAACATCCAATGTACATGATCAGGAAACCTTGATCATCTTGTTAATCAACGAGCTAGTTTATAAGAGAGGCATAACTAGGAACTTTCCTTTTGTTTATCAAACACACATGTATTAATGTTTCCAAATTAATACAATTATAGCATGTAAAATAAACATCTATCATATACTTGGAATATGTATAATAACAACTTTATTATTGCCTCTTAGGGCATATTCCCTTCAGTCTCCCACTTGCACTAGAGACAATAATCTAGTTACATGGTGATAAATCTAACACCCATGGAGTTCTGGTGTTGATCATGTTTTTCTCTAGGGACAGTTTTAGTCAACATATCTGCTACATTGAGATCCGTATGTACTTTACAAATCTTTATATCTCCATCCTTGACATGCTCACGGATGGAGTGAAACCGGTGCTTAATATGTTTGGAATTCTTGTGAGACCTTGGTTCCTTTGCGTTGGCTATGGCTCCATTGTTGTCACAATAGATCACCATTGGATCCAACGCACTAGGAACCACACCCAGTTCGGTAATGAACTCCTTCATCCAAACTGCTTCCTGTGCTACTTCTGAAGTAGCAATATATTCCGCCTCTGTTGTTGACCTTGTTTCCACGGGTTGTTTGGAGATCCTCCAACAAACTGCTGCTCCGTTCAAGAGAAATACGTATCCAGATTGAGACTTAGAGTCATCCGAATCAGTGTCAAATCTAGCATCGACATAGCAATTAGCGACCAGCTCTTCTTCACCTCCGTATACAAGAAACATTTCCTTAGTTCTTCTCAAGTACTTAAGGATATTCTTGACCGCTATCCAGTGTTCCAAACCTGGATCAGATTGGTACCTACTAGTCAAACTAATAGCATGTGCCACATTTGGTCTTGTACATAGCATGGCGTACATTATAGAGCCTATGGCTGAAGCATAGGGGATCTTATCCATTATCTCTCTTTCTTCCGCCGTAGCCAGACTTTCAGTCTTACTCAATGTCTTGCCTTGAAACATAGGTAAGAACTCCTTCTTACTTTTGTCCATTTTAAACTTCTTTAAAATCTTATCAAGGTATGTAATTTGCGATAGCCCTATTAGGCGTCTCGATCTATCTCTATAGATCTTTATGCCTAATATATATGATGCTTCACCAAGGTCTTTCATAGAAAATTTGCTGTTTAGATAACTTTTAACACTGTTTAAAATATCTATATCATTTCCAATCAATAATATGTCATCCACATATAATATCAGAAATGCCACATTGCTCCCACTCACTTTCTTGTAAATACAAGCCTCTCCATAAGTTTGGACAGATCCGAACTCTTTGATCACCTCATCAAAGCGGAGATTCCAAATCCGTGATGCTTGCTTCAGTCCATAGATGGATCGCTAAAGCTTGCACACCTTGTTAGCATCCTTTGGATTGACAAAACCCTTTGGTTGTATCATATACAACTCTTCTTCAATATTACCATTGAGGAACACAGTTTTCACATCCATTTGCCATATTTCATAATCGAAATATGCAGCAATTGCTAACATAATCCTAACTGATTTTAGCATCGCTACGGGAGAGAATGTCTCATCGTAGTCAACTCCTTGAATTTTTCGAAACCCTTTTGCGACAAGTCGAGCTTTATAGATGGTTACATTACCATCAGCATCCGTTTTTCTTTTGAAAATCCATTTATTCTCAACGGCCTTTCGGTCATGAGGTAAGTCCACCAATGTCCAAACCTGGTTTTTGTACATGGATTCCATCTCGGATTTCATGGCTTCTAGCCATTTGTTGGAATCCGAGCTCATCATAGCTTCTTCATACGTCGCAGGGTCATCCATTTCATCAACCATGAAATTCACAACAGGATTCCCGTACAGTTCAGAAGCTGCACATGTCCTGCTAGACCTGCGAGGTTCGGTAGTGTTCTCTTTCGGAGTTTCATGATCATTATCATTAGTTCCTTCTTCATTTGGTGAAGTAAACTCCGGAACGACTTCCGGTGCTGCGCTACTGGCCATTTCATGAATAGAAGGTTCAATAACCTCTTTGAGTTCTACCTTTCGACTACTCACACCTTTCACGAGAAACTCTTTCTCTAGAAAGAATCCATTCTTGGCAATGAAAAGCTTGCCCTCGGATCTGTGATAGAAGGAATACCCAATTGTTTCTCTAGGGTATCCTATGAAGACACATTTTTCCGCTTTGGGTTTGAGTTTATCCGGCTGAAATTTCTTCACATAAACATCGCATCCCCAAACTTTAAGAAATGACACCTTAGGTTTGTTTCCAAACCATATTTCATACGATGTCGTTTCAACGGATTTAGACAGTGCCCGATTTAAAGTGAATGCAGCGGTTTCCAGTGGATAACCCAAAATGACAGTGGCAAGTTAGTCAGAGACATCATTGATCGAACCATATCATATAGAGTACGATTACGACGTTCCGACACACCATTACGTTGTGGTGTTCCGGCAGGCATGAGTTGTGAAACTATTCCACATTCTTTCATGTGTGTGCTAAACTTGTAACTTAGATACTCACCTCCATGGCCAGACCGCAGAAATTTGATCTTTCTATTACGATGATTTTCCACCTATTTTTGAAATTCTTTGAACTTTTCAAAGGTTTCAGATTTGTGTTTCATCAAATAGATATACCCATATCTACTCAAATTATCCGTGAAAGTAACAAAATATCGATATCCACCTCGCGTCGACACAGTCATTGGACTGCATACATCAGTATGTATGATTTCCAATAAATATGTCGCCCGTTCCATTGAACCGGAAAACGGCATTCTAGTCATCTTGCCCATAAGGCATGGCTCACATGTATCAAATGATTCAAAATAAAGTGATTCCAAAATTCCATCGGAATGGAGTTTCTTCATGCGTTTAACGCCAATATGACCTAGACGGCAGTGCCACATATATGCAGATATATCATCATTAAGTTTAATTATTTTAGCATCAACATTATGGATGTGCGTATGAGTACTATCGAGATTCAACAGAAATAAACCATTCATCACGGGTGCATGACCATAAAAGATATTATCCATATATATCGAACAACCATTGTTTTCGCATTTAAACGAATAACCACATCGCATCAAACAAGATCCAGATATAATGTTCATGCTCAGTGGAGGCACCAAATAACAATTATTTAGGTTTATAACTAATCCCGATGGTAGGTGGAGAGGTAGCGTTCTACGGCGATCACATCAACTCTTGATCCATTGCCGACACGCATCTTGACCTCATCCTTGCTAGCTGTCATTTGTTCCGCAGCCCTTGTATCGAGTTACATATATTAGCAACCGATCTGGTATCAAATACCTAGGTGCTACTGCGAGTACTAGTCAAGTACACATCAATAACATGTATATCATATATACTTTTGTTTTCCTTGCCGGCTTTCTTGTCCGCCAAAAACTTGGGGTAGTTGTGCTTCCAATGGCTAGTCCCCTTACAATAGTAGCACTTGGTATCAGACTTAGGGCCAGCCCGAGATTTCTTTTTAGGCGCAATAACAGATTTGCCGCCATTCTTTCCCTTCTGTTTACCCTTCTTGTCTTTCTTGAAACCAGTGGTTCTATTGACCATCAACACTTGATGCTCTTTCCTAATCTCCACTTCTGTAGTTTTAAGCATTGATAGAAGCTCAGGGAGAGTCTTCTTCATGCCCTGCATCCTATAGTTCATCACGAAGCTCTTGTAGCTAGGTGGCAGAGATTGGAGAACACGATGTATGCCGAAGTCAATGGGAATCGTTATTCCCAAGGACACAAGCTTATCGACGTACCTAGACATTTTGAGTACGTGCTCACTTATGGAGCTGTTCTCTTCCATCATGCAGCTAAAGAACTTTTATAAAGCATTATAACTCTCTACGGCAGCATGGGTATCGAAAATCATTTTCAATTCACCCATGGTATCAAAGGAATTGCCATTTTCGAAACACTTTCGAAGTTCTGGCTCTAGCCCATACAGTATGCCGCAATGAACTAAGTTGTGGTCATCCTGACGAGTCACATAGACATTCTTTTCCTTGTCAGGGGCATCAGGAGATTGTGGGGGGCCTAGCCGCGCTTCTAGCACATATTGCTTTTGTGCAGCAGAGAGGTGAATCCTCAAATTCATAGCCCATTTGGTGAAGTCCGTGTTCCGAGGCCATGTCTGTACATGCTAGGCTCGCCATCATATCAACTATATGACTCGCGTGTGTAAAACTGTCTTACACCCGAAATATGATCATGGATTCAAGTACACCCGATCATCACATGATATCTTGAAACGGCGAAACATAAACGGTGCGTAGTAAAGGAAGAACACATTTTTATCTTGATTTTTAAATGAGGGATCGTCTTATGACGCTACTAAAACGCCAAACTAGCAATATAAGATGCAAACATCATATGTGTAAAGTGAAATGATATGGTTCTTGCATTTGTTCACTATCATATGCATCGTGGTATGATCTTTATCATTCCTTTGTGTGTAAGGCCAAGGTATATGGAACTTACACGTTGGGTGTGTTGTAAGAGTATCAACTATACATCAACTTACAACATTACCATATCATGACACAAGCGCATCAAGGATTTAAACTAGACGCCTCTAATTTATCAATTGCAAGTCTTACGTGGCTTAGGGCTTTCGAATATAGAACCATTCTTACCTAAGAACATGGAACCACAACGATGATAACCAAATTATTAGCAACTCGCTGTAAATCAGATATTAACTATAGTAGGAGAGACAGACACCCGCCATCCACTTATGCAAAACTAGTTGCATGTCAGTCGTGGAACCGGTCTCATGTGCGATGACATGTAAGGTTGGTCCGGGCCGCTTCATCCCACTATGCCACTAATATCCAAAATACATGAAAGATGCGATAACATGATCATCATTGCCCACATATAAACATATGTGTACTACTTGTGCAAAGCACCTACGCATAGATCAGGATCTCATACCACTAAAGGGTTCGCAGCATAGAAAACAAAATTTTTCCTATGATGAGAACTATACGCCAAGATCTATCTACTAGATACAAGCAATGGGTGGATATACATCCATGAAGAACTTACCCTCGAAGACAACAAAGTTTTGTTAACGAGTAGGAACTCGTGGATGATGTAGTTGTATGCTTGCCGATCTCAAGATCGTGTGGAAGTCCTAGCACCGCAAACCAGCAGCGCATCCGCACTCGCACACACGTTCAGGCCACCGAACAACCTCCGCCTCCTCGCTCCAGCGATGCAGCGGAAGGAGCAACTCCTTCCAGAAGAAATGCCACCGGGAACATGTATCTCGCTAATCCGAGACCATGGGGGAGTAATTCTAGAGGGGGAGAGAGATCCTTCACGAGGAGGTGTAAGGAAGAAGGGTGAGAGGGGTGGCCTTTTATAGGAGGAGGGGGTGCTCCTCCCCATGGCCGGTGCCTCATGGGGGGGGTGACCCCTCACCTCCCCCATTCATGTGATGGTAACTCCCTCCACATTAAAATGCCCCTTCACATTCTCTTTTAAAGTCTCCACTTTAAATGCATTAAATTTTTCCAAATTTAATGCTCTCTCATTTAAAAAAACTCTTTTATTAAACTTATTCAGAATTTTGTTAATTACTTTAACTAACAAACATTCACATAAAACCCCCTGCAACATTTCAATATTACATGCATAACCAATTTCTACACTTTCACCGAAACAGTTTCGGTGTCTATTGAAATAATTCTAGCGCTTTGCAATTCATTCGTCTAAAACATATTTGCTCCAAATGGTGTTGGTGTCCCTTAAGTGTGTCACCCTACGGTTCGTGAATAATGCAGACATGATCGAGGCCCCTCTCAGATCAATAATCAGAAGCGGGACCTAGAGATCCATACTAACTCCTACACATTCTACGATGACTTCTGTGATCGTGAGAACCTTTAACGCTAGTAACTAAATCCCTTTGTCTCGCGATATATTACATGTCCGAGATTCGATCATTGGTATCTCCATACCTAGTTTGATCTCGTTACTGACATGTACTCTTTTCTCATTCCCGTGATATAACATTCTAGTGATGTTATCACTTGCTTGCAAGCTAACCAATGTGATATCACCGAGAGGGCCTAGAGTACATCTATCTATCATCGGGATGGACAAATCCCACTCTTGATCCATGAGCCTCTACATAACACTTTCTTAGCACTGAACCCACCTTTATAATCACCCTTTCACGGTGTGATGTTTGATGTTATCAAGATACTCTTCTAGTGTTAGTGATTAACATGATCTCATGGTCTAAGGACTAGGATTACTTTGTTAGATTTTATAGCAATATAAACACAATGACATTGATCGTAATGCTATACTTCAGATGAATGTTCATCACATCATTCCACCAATGTTGTGACCTCGTTATTAACAACATCCAATGTCCATGATCAGGAAACCTTGATCATCTTGTTAACAACGAGCTAGTTTATAAAGAGGCATAACTAGGAACTTTCCTTTTGTTTATCAAAAACACATGTATTAACGTTTCCAAATTAATACAATTATAACATGTAAAAGAAACATCTATCATATAGTTGGAATATGTATAATAACAACTTTATTATTGCCTCTCAGGGCATATTCCCTTCAATTATCATATCTCATAAGTTCATAATAGTTTTATATCATGCTATAACAGTATCAAGCGGAAACACTAATACAGGTGTGGTATACAAACAACCCAGGTCCCTAGTAGCCTCTATTTAATTAGTTCATTGGGTAGACAATGATCAAGGTTTCTTGATCATGGGCTAAACAAGAGTCACTGACAATGAGGTGATGGACCATTTCCCACCAATGATTGTTGCAACACGATCATGCCACTTAGTTCATGTTGCAATTATCAAAGAAACAGATTGTCCCAATCCTTAGACCGTGAGATCCTATCAATCACTGTTACCGGAGGGTGCTTTGACTCTATCAACCGTCATATCGTAAAAGGGTGGCCATAAAGGTGCACATTGGGTAGCCGAAGGAGCACGTAGAGGCAATATGCTTCAAGAGCGGGAATTGTTCTCCTATGTGACGGGAAGATACAACTGGGCCCACTTGGTGAATTACATCTATGTTGTGCAACACATGACTGGTTCATGGAGATGGTATTTCACAGAATGAGTAAAACAACACTTGTTGGAAACGATATTGAACAAGGTATCAGGATACTGATGATCAAATCTCGGACAAGTCTTGTATCGAGAACAAGGGAATTAGATATATCATTTCAGGTTCTAACACGATGGAGAATCGTGGAGTGCATAGGGATCAATATGGGCATCCCGGTCCCCCTGTTGATCATTGATATAGATCATGGCTATAGTACTCCTGAACCGAGGGAAACACGCTTAAGGGCAATACGATTCTTGGAGATCGTCCTGCTAGATGGACTCACAGAAGAGAGAGAAATGGGAATCATTCCGGAGAGATCCAAAGTTGTTTCGAGAAAGAAGGAAAGGAAAAGGCTGAAAGATGTTTTAGATAAATAGCAATTTAATATATGCATTTATTATATGTTAATTATGAATTAACTTATACTAAATAAATATTTAAATTGAAATTTTCAAAGTGACTTTATCATTAGTCCAAAATCACGAAGGAAATTGGCCTAAGAAAAGGCCACAAGAAAAAGATAGCAAAATGGGGCTAGTTTGACCAGCCCAAGGGAAATGGGCGGCGGATAGTGATGGCTCTAAAATATAGCCATCTACGTCCACATTTAAACTGGATATTAATCATTTTCTTGGTGAAATATCTCTCTAAACCCTACCACTAATCAGTGGGGTATGCAATCCTTTCTTTATTATTTTTCCTGCGCAGATAATGTCGTTTAAAGGAAGGAATCACTACATTAAAGTCAAATATATGAGATTTACAACAACCAGAAGAAACCAGGAGCCAAAAAATGGAGGCAGACGCCTTAACGACTAACTATACGGCCAGAGAAAAAATTCCGACCGTATAGCTCCGGTCGTATAGTTGGCGCCGCCACCGTTAGGTCAAACGGAACAACTTTTCGTGAAGGGACCCTATATAAAGAAGCCCCGGGAGACGAGACAACAAGCCAGACCTCGCCAAAAAGTCTCTGCCACAGATCTCCAGCCATCTCCAGATCTCCAAACCCTTCTCCATCTCCGTATCCATATTCCACCACTTGTAATAGTAGATCTCTTCTCCGATTGGCGACATTGTAAGACTATTGGTATCAACCTTATGATTTTCATTACCATGTTTGTGATTGTTGATCTCATCTCTATGTGTGAGTAATTCTCCTTTCGCTAAGGGCTTCGGCCTAGCCATGTAGCAATTGTGCATGTGATTTATCATAGATGGGACCGTGTATTAGTTTGTATGACATGATGATTATTATGTCCTCTCTTGCCTCAATCTAAGGACTTGTCAGGTACCCAAGACCCCGAGGGTTGAGCCAGGTATAGGGAGTATGAGTGATGACTGATCTGCAGATTGGGAACCCTAGTGACAAAAGGGGTAGTACGGTTGTATGTGAGGGATTTGCTTGGGATTAACGGTGACATCACTATGCATATCATTAGTTCTCTTTCTTCTATGGATGAGACTAGTAGGTTATTTCTATAAGCGGTTGCAGAGGCAATAGCAATTATGGATGCACTACCCACATATAATTTATCTTGCTCTAACAAGTACACGCCTACTTTATTTCTATCTTTTATTTCCATCAAATGATTTGCACAGCTAGGTGAAACTGAACGCCCTAGGCCCTCTCTCTCCATCATCGACAACAACAAAAAGACGCAAGCTACTAGTCCAGTTAAAACACGTAAGGAATTCTAGAACTCCTGAAGGTCCATTAAAGTAACTTCACAACGCATTCACTTCCCGTGGATTCAATAACCTAGGTCTACTAGGGAAAAAGAGCTATACTACATCCCTAATCAGGATCGAAGGTATCAACCCTCTTTCTGGCGCCATTGCAGGGGAAGCAATAGCTCCCTGGTGAGGTTATTAGGAACCTTGCTATTTTTAATTCTTGTTTTTAATTTTGTTAGTTTGATAAACCAAAAAAATTAGTTAGTCTTTAAATTATTGCTTTTACTGTTATAATTTTTAATCTAAGAAAACCCAAAAACATAGGAAATATGGCTGAAAAGAAGCTTGGGGATTTTTCTACTCCCAATAATGATTATTTGCGTACTCCTATTACTCAGCCAACAATTTGGAAGCTCTGTTGTTGAAGACGCAGGTATGCACTTAAATACTTTCACTGAAATATGTGATATGATGCATATAAAAGACGTTGACCCTGATGCAGTCAAATTGCGTCTATTTCCTTTGTCTCTAAGAGGGAGTGCTAAAGAATGGTTGCTATCTTTGCCTAAAAATACAATTATATCATGGGTGGGATGTACTTTATTTATGACTAAATTTTTCCCACCTACAAAGACTATGCAACTTTGATCTAATATTACCGGCTTTAGACAGGAAGAGCATGAGCCACTAGCGCTTGCATGGGAGAGGATGAAACAATGCCTAAGAAACTGTCCTAGTCATGGGATGGAAGATTGGTTAATCCTCCATTTATTTTACAATGCTCTTAATCCTGTGTCTAAGTCTATGCTTGATACTATAGCTAGAGGAACATTTATGGGTAAACATATTACTGAAGCAAAGCAGCTGCTAGACAATATGCAAGACAACCATGCCCAATGGCATGTGGAAAGATCAAACACGAAGAAGGTGAACTCTGTCTCACCACAAGAGAATGAAGATCTCAATGCTAAGTTGGATGAGATCATACTAGCCGTAAAAGGTAAGGAAACTCAGGTAAGAGCCACCCCCGAAACAAACATAGAAGAAATAGACTTTGTAGCTCGTAATGATTACAATCCTGCTTGGAAGAAGAGTTACAATCCTAACTTACAGAAACATTATGCTAGTCCTGCAAGTAACTCTAACAATAATATGGGAACTAGTAATGGTAGTCTCCAAGAGACGCTTAAGTCTTTCATAGACTCACAAAATGAACAAAGTAATATTCTAGTGAAACTTATGGAGAACCATGATGCTATGCTTAGTAAATTATCTAACCAAGCTGTTAGTTTGAGAAATGATTTGCAGGCCCTTCAAGAAAGTACAAGAATCCTTGAGGCACAACTAGGTAAGATAACCGAGAGTCAAACTCTCATTCTAGCTAAATTTGCAGGTAAAGTTGAGCCTAATATTGTTGAAGAACTCAAAATGATGAGGATCCAAAGGGAGGAGCCCGAAGAACTTGATTATAGTAATGCCCCTTCACCAAGCTACACCATTGAAGACCTCGTAAAGAGGATCAACGTCAAAATTCCAGTAAGTGAAGGTAATGATGAAGCCATGTATCAACACTTTGTTGATCAAGTAGCAATTAAGGTATGCGATCTTGAAGAGGAATACAAGAAAAAGCTGAAAATTTACCTGTTAAACTAGATGACATATTTGAGCCTACTATTAAGATAAAGATTGGAACCAATGAGATAGCTACACTTTGTGATCTAGGTGCAAGCGTCTCAACAATTCCAAAGAGTCTTTTTAATAAGTTAAATCTTGGCTCCTTTGAAATTACTGAATTAAAAATGCATCTTGCAGATTCTACCAACAAACAAGCTGTAGGGATTAAGGAGAACACTTTAATTTACATCAAAGGCTGTCCTGCTCTAATTGACTTTGTTATTGTTGACATGCTCGAAGACACTGTTATTCCTATAATACTAGGCCATCCTTTCTTAAGAACTATAAATGCTTTAATTAACCTTCATGAAGAGAACGTGAAGTTGCAATTGCCTTCGCGGGATCCTTTTGTTATCCACTTCCCCAGGAAGAAGAAAGCCAAACATGACGAGAAGGAGGCCGTCACTTTGAAGGCCAATTACTTTGGAGTGGGTGTTACACTCATTTGGCCTAAGTGAGTATCATCAAGGTCAAGCTATTGACCATAAAAGAGTGCTCCATGGGAGGCAACCCATGCTAAATCAAGGTTTGAGTTAATTTTTAGTTTTAGTTTAAGTTCATGTTTAATAAAGATTGCAAGGAAATTCCATTTGAGGAAAAGAAGTTCGATAGTACTTGAAATTCTACTTTATTCATGCTATTGTTCGTTGACAATATTTATTGTCAATTTTCTGTCAAAAACATGGTATATCACTAAGTTACAGGAAAAGAAATAGTTTACGAAAAAACAGAATATTTTCGATGCACACAGAAGTTTAACGACCAACTATACGGCGGGAATAAAAATTCCGGTCATATAGTTGTCTTTTCCATTAAATTTTTTCTGCAATATGTACTAAGAGTTGAAGGACCAACTATATGGCAGGAATAAAAATCCCAGTTGTATAGCTCCGGTCGTATAGATAGCAATGCCTCCATACAATTTCTTCTCATATGTGTAGCATCCCAATTGTCTAACAATTGTAATGCTACTTGGTCTAGTAAGATAATGGCTACTTCCTATATATAATTGTTGCATCATAATTATATCATGCTCATGTCATCATGCCACCTTGCATTTGAGCATCATATAAAACCCTCTTTCATTGGTTCTTCTCTCATATGCATTATTAATTGTATTTGCCTCTTGATATTGTATTTGGTTATGGATATATTGTCTAAATGCCCAAGTTGAGTTGGGGGCATATCTTTTATTCAATTCCATCACTTTGCTTTTCACCACCTTATAATTCCACCATCCTATTATCCATGAGCTTGTAATTCTTTTTCTTTTGATTTTATTCTAGCTCATGTGGGTGGGGTGGATCTAATATAAATTCTTTTGCTTGGCCTTTATTCCACTTCTTGGGAATGCATAAGAATAATGCCATATTAGTATTATTGTTTTCACAAAATAAATCATGGCATTTATTATTTTTTGCATGGGCCATGCAACCACCATCACCACCTTTCAACCACTTGTTTTTCCTTTGTTTTAGTGGTTCTTCTTTGTGGGATCATCTACATCATCTATCCATCATTCCCCTTATTCTCATCCACATCTTTTTCTTTTATTTATCTCCATGCGTGATTCAAAGAGGGCTTCTTCCCATACATCTTTTCTTTTTCTTTTTCTTGGTTAATCTTCCACCTCATCTCATGTTAATTCCAAAGCAATCACTAGCTCCTCTTGGGATGATCCTTTAAACAAGAATAAAAATCTACACAACTAATTAAATCCCTAGCCCTAGTTCTTCCTCTATTTCTCTCTAAACCTAGCCTAATATAAACCTCATCTCACCTCTCTCTTTTTCACTCCCTCTCTCTAACATGCTGGCCACCTGGCCCTCTCTCTCTCCCTGGCCCACACCCTAGCTACTCATCTAGCGACCCCAAACCCTAGCCGAAGTCGAGCAAGCCATAGGGATACCTAACACGACCCCCTCTTCTCTCTCTTTCTTTACCTGCCGTGCCAGCCCACCTTCCCTCCTCTCTTCCTCGGCCCCACCTGCAGCCCCTCTCCTGTGCCGCTGCCCTGGCTGCCCAGGTCGAGCCCCAGGTCGAGCCCCAGCTCGACCACGTGATCGAGGAGAAGGAAAAAGGGCCGAAGCCACTTTTCCCTACCCCATGCCCACCAGCCTCTCCTCTCTCTCCCTCGCATTGTCCTCATCCCCCACACCTCTTCTACATCGCCCAGATCCACCCAAGCTCTACCGCGCCTTCCCTCCCTCTTCACCATCGCTAGATCTCGCTGCCACTCGCCGCCGTCTACCCCTGCGTCTCGTCGTTCCGGCCGGCGTGCGCATCGTGGAGGTGGTCTGGAAGACCAAGGAGGTACCACTGCTCCACCTTGACCGGCCCAGCGAGGAGGAGAAGGCCACCAGGACCGCTAGATCCTCGCCGCTCCCCGAAACCCTAGGTCGCTAGAGCTCCTGCATCCTCGCCGATCGGCCGCTTCCCTGCCCGAGCCAACCCCACCGACAACCCCGCGGTGAGCCCGTGATCCTCCCATACATCTTCTATCTCGCCGCCGCTTCCTAGTCTCGCCGAAGGTCGTGCCGAACGCCCTCTGTGCACGGCGGGTTCGTCGTCGCCTTCTCGCTGTGTAACGCGGGAACCCTATCTAGCCGCGCGATCCCGTTCCTCCAACTACCACAAGCCACCCCAGTGGTAGCCGCCGCCGCTCGCGCGCGAGGTCGTGGGATCGAATCCCCGCTGTGCCGCGCCGTGCGTGCCGTCAGTCCGTCAGAGAACAAGAAGAGAAACAGTGCCCGCGACCGTTTTTGCACTTAACCCCCTGCGTCTTTTGCCGGCTCCACCCGCGCTCCTCGCTAGCCCCACCAGTCAGCCTCTCGCGTATCTTCCAGAAACGCCCCTGCCGTTTAGGATAACCCACCCGTGCTCCAGCTGCTCCCCACCTGTCAGCCTCTGCGGGTTACCCGCCACTGGCACGTGGGCCGTAGCCGCTGGTCCCGCTTGTCAATCGCATGGGCTAGCCAGAGCCCTAGTGAGAAAAGAATTTCCGCGCGTCCGTGCCCCGCTAGCAGCTGGCCCACCGGTCGGTGACTGTGGCTAGGTTGGCCTAAGTGTAAAACGCTTTTCTGTTTAAATAATTTTTTCAGAAATTGTTTAAATTCAAATTTCAAATCATATTTAAATAACTTTTCAAATATAAATCCAAATAATACAAATGATATATGTTTTGGAATCAGAAAAATGTGAGGAATTCAAATATGCTCTTCAAAATATCATTTGAACACTTTAAAATTTCGAGATGTTTAAAATTACAATAAAATGCCCTTTTCTTAATAAATTAATAACTTTAATTCTATAACTCCAAATTTGGCAAATAATATGTCTAAATCGATCAGCGCAACGAGCCCGTTCTATCTATGCAGTCCTTGTTCTGAATTGAAGCATGAATCATGTCATTCTTACAAATCTGAACTGTTTATGGCAATAAAAATTGGACTAAATAAATAATAAAATGCTTTAATTCTTGCGCCACACCTCACCCTTGCCATGCTACTTTAATGCCATGTAAATTGTGCATCATTCATCATGGCATGCTTGTTTGCTTGTCGCATTTTAATTCATATGTTTGTGCACTTTATTTATGTTGGCCCTTGTTTGTTTGGTTCTTCTTCGAATAGACGCCCAACAGGAGAATTACCAGGAATCACAGGAGTACTACCCAGATCCATCTCTCGCTTCAACTGAGCTGCCAGGCAAGCACTACCACATGCTTGCATACATACATTACCTATTGCCTCTATCTTATTCTTGCATCATTGAGTCGCGATTGCATTAAATTGAATCCCAAGTACTGCATAGCCTTTACTTTTAAACCCCACCGAAGCTTGTTCCTCCAGCCCATGAGCCATTAGTACAGGAGTTGTTTGAGCCATGCGAGTCGTAGAAAAAGCATATGTAGGGCATGTGAGTGTCTGGTGGATAACGAGGTACTTAAACAACTTAACCTGAGTAGTAATGGGATAACTAATGAAAGAGGCACCAGTGAGCGATATCTGCTATTTGGTTTTTCATGCTCACTTGTGTCCCGTAGGACCCCGAGTACTTGATTCCTATTCCTTGACTATTCGCATTATCCACATCCGGGAGGCCTTATGGACCCCCCTGAGCCAGAGCTTGATTCATTCTTATTTCTTGGGGCCACAATTAGTTTGGGGCTTTATTACTATCCTGTACTTATGCCATATTACTGCTTATTTAAGATTGTGTGAGGAGCACCTGTACTGTTTTGGATCGCGCCACGTTTTCGCGGTATCGACAAGCCCAGTCATTTTTTCGGGTTCCCAGTCGTTTATAGCCGTCGTCGCAAACCCTGGGTCCATCTTGGAGCCGGCCAACTTCGTTGCGGGTAGCTTATTGGGTTGGCCCCCTGAAATATTTCTGAATCCTGTGATTGCTTTGTCGTGAATGCCTCGTTGGGTTTTGATTTGGTTTTTTTCCGAGGTTGATCGAGTGTGTGTTGCTATTCATGCACCCCTGCAGGGTAAATCTTTCTGAAAGACGTGTGCGCGGTTATGGACGACTTGGAGCACAGTTTCTCGATCATAGACAAGTATACCTAAAGTACCGCTTTAATTTGACTAAGTACTTGACTAGTAAATAGTGCAATACTCATGGAATGGTTAATAAAACTGCCAACGGATGATGGGGGTTGTTCGTCCGCTTGCTCATTGGTAAGCGAGGAGGATGATGGATCTGTTAATTATATTGTTATAACTGTTGTTCTTAATTCACGGACATCCGTCTATCATTGGTTAGGCGGATGGTTAGCGAGTATCTATAGAATTGTTAGGTATTATCTTTCGCTGCAATTGCGTCACCCCAGGTTGTGTTCCTTTTAGCGGCATAAAGACTTGCTGAGTACCCCTAGGGTCTCACACGATAAATTGTTTGATTCAGATGAACAGGTGTACCCGCAAGATGGATACTGGGTGGAAGAGACAGATGATGTTGGCAACGATCATTCGGTGTAGAGATTCCGGGAACAGGGATCCGTGAGATCTGTGGGCGGGATGTGTTTATTTATGTGGCATATTATGCCGATTTGCTTCTTATCCGTACTCGGATCTTGTTTTCCGCTTCCGCCTGATACTCTGATGTGTGATGTATGAGGAGCTATCCTAAATTATTATCTCTATCTAGGACATTTGAATCTTGCCGTATGGCATTGCGATATTTCTATTTCTTATAGATGGAATGGCTCTGAGGACTGTTGTATGTGGCTTGCATACATACTCATGTGTGTATGTAGTTGATCCCTTCGCCTGCCGATTACGCCGCTCGTTCTTGTCCCGATGTCTGAAAGTTGTTAGGATGGCCGAAAGGTCTACCGTGAGTGGCCCTGGGCCCCACCGTACTATTTTAACCACTTTCGTTCATCCAGGCATGTAACTAAGAGCGTAATTCACCGAGGTAGTTACAATATGTATTGAGAGTTTAACGACCAACTATACGGCAGGAATAAAAATTCCGGCTTTATAGTTCCGGTCATATAGATATCGATGCCTTTGGAAATTTTCTTTCGCAGGGATAGACAGTTTAACGACCCACTATACGGCTAGAGCATTTTGTTCCGCCCGTATAGTTGCGTCTGTATAGCTGTGATACGTTGCAAACGTATCCATAATTTTTGATTTTCCATGCTTGGTTTTATCTACTTTCTTGTGTTTTTTCCATACTTTGGAGTACTTTTCATATGATTTCTTGGACTAACCTATTAACAAGAGCCACAGTGCTAGCTGCCTGTTTTCTACTGTTTTTGGTTCCAGGAAAGTCAGAAAATGAATATTCTCGGAATTGGACGGGAAAAAAGGCAAAGTCAGTTTTTCACCGAGAGACACCTGGAGCCAGAATACGAGACGGAGAGGGGCTGGGGCCGGGCCACAACACCTGGCCACGCGGCCAGGCCTGGCCCATGCCAGGGGTGATCTGGCCGCCCCAGGCACCCTCTCGGCTTCTCCTTCCGCCTATATATTGCCTCTAATACGGAAACCCTAAGTACCTGATCAAAATTCCACGAAAGAGTCTGTAGTCGCTGTCATCTCCATCCCTAGATCGGGAGGGATCTGAAGCTCTTCCCGGCACCCTGCCGAAGAGGGGAATTCACCCTGGAGGCCTTCTTCATCATCATGCAAGCCTCCGGTGTGATGCGTGAGTAGTTCATCTCTGGACTACGAGTCCATGTAGTAGCTAGATGGCTGGTTCTCCTCCTTTGTGCTATCCTGTTTAGATCTTGTAACCTCCGTTCATGATCAAGATCATCTATTTGTAATTTTGCATGTTGTGTTTGCGGGGATTTGATGGATATTGAGATGCTATTTCAGATTGATTATTGATTCTATCATGTCTTTGTTATTTGTGATCTTGCATGCTTTTCGTTGTTAGTAGCAATCTTGGCCAAGTAGATGCTAGCAACTCAAAGAGTTAGTATTTATGATCAATAGTGGGTTCATGCATCTAGTAATCTGGGGAAGTGACAGAAATCTCTAAGGTACTAGATGTGCTGTTGCTACTAGGGAGAAAACAACAATCCTTTGTTCATAGAACAATCGTATTGTTTACTTTACACGCAATTCGGAATGCAATTATTTGTTGCTTGCAACTTAATACTAGAGGGGGTTCGGATGATAACCTGAAGGTGGACTATTAGTCATAGATGTAGTTGGATGGCGGGCTATGTATAATGTTGTAATGCCCAATCGAATCTCAAAGGAGTCAATATGAGTAGTATATGCTTGTATGCTTTCTTGATGTTTGTCAATTGCCCCGCTGTAATTTGTTCACCCGACATGTTATCTATCTTAAGGAGAGCCACCTCTAGTGAACTATGGACCCTGGTCCTTTCTTTTACTTTCAATCTACAATCAACCGTTTACTGCTTTGTGTTTACTTTCTACAAACTATTACTTTCTTCCACTCGATACGTTTAATCCTTTGTTTTCAGCAAAACCGGTGAGATTGACAACCTCATCGTAAGTTGGGGATAGAGTTCTATGGTTGTGTTGTGCAGGTCTCCATGTTGCTTGCTGGCACTGGTAGTGCGCCCTGCCAAAGTTCAGCTAGCTACACCTTTGGGGTGTTTTTTTGCTCCTATTGGATTGATAACCTTGGTTTTGTAACTGAGTGAAACTTACTGTTGTGCTCATCATACCTTCCTCTTGGGGTTCCCCAACGAGCTCGATAGTACACGAGTCAGCAAGTATTTTTCTGGCGCCGTTGCCGGGGAGTCAAGGACATCTTCACAAGGGGAGTCCCTCATAACCAATCTCTTTACTTTGTTATTTTTGTTTTGCTTAGTTTACTTTCGTTCTGTTTGCTTGTTTCTTTTCCAAAAACAAAAAGAAATAGTTTTGCAAGTTTGCTTTCTTTATTAAAAACACAAAAAAATTATGAAGTCTTTTTATAGTTGTTACTTTTTCCTTAGCACACCATGTTGATCCCCAAATTTACCCTGAAAGACCTTTCAATAGGTAGTGGTTCTTTAATTGGAAAAGATAATATTGAAGAATTCTTTAATCATGTTAGTAAGCATGAGGACATTGAGGATAGATCCCTTGCAGAACTTGCTCCAAACTATGAAATTGCTGCAGCTTCTTTAGTTCACATGTTGGAAGCTAGGTTTGTTAACCTTAACCCCTTAATGCAAGTAATGTTTCTTAAACTTAAAGAAATTGATGACCCTGAAAAGAGAGATTTTTTTCTAGAAACTTTGCTTAAAGAATTCTATGATGTTGCCAAGGAAGCTAGAAAAGTCTTTGAACGTTTCAATATGCTAGGCTCATGTGTAGATGTTATTGGTACACGAGAAAAGATGAACAAAACCGAGCCTAATGGGGAGGAAACTAAGATACCAATACCCTTTAAACTAGTAGCAATGCATGAAGCCATATAAAATAATCTTGATTGGATTGTTCCCGAAAACCCATTTGATGAAAATAGTGAACCTAAGAGCGTTGAGAGAGGATCCTCTAGAACTTATTTGGATGAGATACCTTGCTTTGTTGAAGATATTTCTGGTATTAATCTTAATGCTTCTTCATTT
This sequence comes from Avena eriantha, assembly GCA_910589775.1. Classification (NCBI taxonomy): domain Eukaryota; kingdom Viridiplantae; phylum Streptophyta; class Magnoliopsida; order Poales; family Poaceae; genus Avena; species Avena eriantha. The sequence goes on along the minus strand of OU342740.1, from coordinate 522,076,213 downwards.
GAGAACACTTGATCCTTTTCTTGCTTCTTATGCCTAACTTAAAGGCGTTAAAGAAAAGTACTTATTGGGAGATAACCCAAAAGTTTTAGATGAGTCTTGGAAATTATTACCTATGTAATAACCACTCCTTATCATTTTTATTTTCTTTTTGTGCCAAGAGTAACCTCTAATGAGAGAGAAGTAATGATTGGGAAAGTTGCTGTCCCGAAACAGATTTTTGTGCTTCACCGTAAAAAATCGTGTAAAATCTCTATACGTCGTTTTGAGGCGTGAATGTTTGTGCTTCTGAATCAGGTTGCTATCTATCTTTCGTTAGATCAACACTTTTTTATTTGAGCAACAGAAGGTCTTCGAAAAAATTCGTCTTTACTTGCTGGTTTGTTTTGACAGATTTCTGCCATTTTCTGCATTTGCTTCTTGTTGGTTCCTCTTTGAGTTCCTTTGGGGAATTGAGATTTTTGAGGGAATTGCTAAAGTAGCTAGTGTTTTAATGGAAATTTTATTGGTGTTTGAACTGAACCTAAAGACTTATTATCTTAAGTGCACTAATGTTGCTAATAAAGATTGTGTGAAGTCTTGTATGAAGGAAAAATTTCAGGTGTATGGAAGGAATGAGTAATAAGATGAAGGATGGACTAAAGCTCAAGCTTGGGGATGCTACGCGTGTCACCCCAAGAAATATCCAAGAAGTACAAGCATCAAAGCTTGGGGATGCCCAAGGCATTCCCCTCTTAATCAATAAAAATCTCAGGTTTCTTCCAAACGCTTCATTTATATTGTTTAATGCATAGTTGTGTTGTTCTTGGAGCGTCTTCTTTTTTGTTTTCATTTTGGTTTTTTGTTTGCTTGGTTTTCTTAGTTTTCTGAATAAATTGGTTGGACCCCCCTTTCATACATTGGTTTTCAAATAGTTTGGTTTGGATTGGAAAAGAGTAGGAAAGTTCATGCTTAAGTGGTAAGGAGAGTTTGTTTTTTACTGTGGCCTATGCTTTGTCATGCCATGCTTGATATTGTTCTGGCTTTATGCTTAGTATTCTTTGTTGTAGCATTACTTGTTATAAACAATTGAGATTGCTTAACGTGCCTTGGAAGAATCATGCGTTGTTTTAGCATATTAAAGCATAGTATTGTGGTATTCTCCTTTGATGCTTTATTTGGGTTGACTTGGCGCATGCTCACACCATGTTATGACTATCCCAAGTCACCATTGCCTTTATGATCCTTTAGTTTTCAACTTGTAGTATCACTTTATGCTTTGATTAATGATGTTTTGTCACTCTGCATGATTATGGCCATTATTGCTCTCTTAGTTTGTCGCTCCCAGTCTTTTGCTAGCCTCCACAACCAAGTATGAGTTCCACTCATGCATCCAACTCCTAAAACCAAGTTATTCCAAAGAGTCCAGCATACCTACCTGCTAGCATATGCTATTCCAAGTATACTCATTTTTTATCTACCTTCCGAATTAAACTTGTAATGAGAAAACTAGTGATTAAAGCTCTCATGAACTTTATGGCACACTTTACTTTTCTTGCCCTTAATAAACTTGAACCATTGTGTCATCTATGTTGTATATGCTTGCACTTATTTGTTGGGGATTAGTAGAACCATGCTGTCACGGGGAACGCTTTCAACATTGCACTTGTACTTTGTACCTAGTTGATATCATGCTCTTTTGTCTATGGATGTCGTCGGTGTGAAATGAAAGGGGAGCTTGTAAGTCCATGGAGTTATGTATATGTGTTAGAGAAATGTCTGGGCCACTGGTCTAATCCATGCTGACATGGTGGAAACCTGCAGCGTAACCATAATGAGCTGTCTATGAAGCATTCTTCTTATAAAAAAAGAGTCAGATATTGAGAAAAAAAGAGAAAAAGAAAAAAGAGATTATGAAAAGAGGAAAGAGAGAAGAAAGCACCATATTCCCATGGTAAATAAGAAGAGTGCTGAGATGCTAGTTGTCTGCTTGCGTTGTCATTTTGATATAGGGATTCTTCCGTATCATCGGGCAAGGGGTACCCCGTTGGCGGTTCTCTATGATACACATGTACTTACGATGACAATAACTTACAAGTGACTAAACTTGAGTAGCATGAGGAGCGGCCCTCGTATTCAAGGGACATGAGATTTCCAACTTATACTTCATCAAGCATATACACCATAGTTTTTTCACTTTAACCTTAAGCACTTCAAGATGCTTATGATAGGGGCAATGAGAGCTGAAAGCTATTAAGTACCATAATTTTTGGAAGCCCTTTATGAAACTTGAATCCCTACTTCCTTCTATGAAGGCCTTTCTTCCACTTTTATATTGAGTCTCTACCTTCTAACTTTATGCACCTACTTTGAGAGAATAGTGGCCATTCTTAGTTCTATGTGCATTGTCCCAAGACTTGTTGATTGATGCATAACTTTGATATTGCTTGTTTTAAACTATTTGTATCTAGTCACTCTTATGAACTTTGAAGGTGTCCTATGCATTTATGTTTGCTACTCTATGAGGGACAAGTTGAATGCCACTATGCTATGTTTTATTTATGTGAAACAAACAAACGTCTTGCAAAGCATTGTTATTCATGAATCTTTTGTTTGTGCCTTTTCTTGTTGCAACATAGTTTCTTTGTATTATTGCTAGAACTTTGTCTTTCATGTTATGATTGAAGTACTATGATCCCATCTTTGAATGTTTTACAAATACTTTGATCAATTTTATGATGGTGCATGTAACCTCAAAAATTATTCTTTCTTTTTATCACTTACCTACTCGAGGACGAGAAGGAGTTAAGCTTGGGGATGTTGATACGTTGCAAACATATCCATAATTTTTGATGTTCCATGCTTGGTTTTATCTACTTTCTTGTGTTTTGTCCATACTTTGGAGTACTTTTCATATGATTTCTTGGACTAAACTATTAAGAAGAGCCACAGTGTCAGCTGCCTGTTTTCTGTTGTTTTTGGTTCTAGGAAAGTCAGAAAATGAATATTCTCGGAATTGGACGGGACAAAAGCCAAAGTCAGATTTTCACCGAGGGACACCTGGAGCCAAAATACGAGACGGAGAGGGGCAGGGGCCCGGTCACACCACCTGGCCGCGTGGCCAGGCCTCGCCCGCGCCAGGGGGTGGTCTGGCCGCCCCAGACACCCCCTCAGCATCTCCTTCCGCCTATATATTGCCTCTGATACAAAAACCCTAAGTACCTGATCAAAATTCCACGAAAGGGTCTGTAGCCACCGTCATCTCCATCCCTAGATCGGGATCTGAAGCTCTTCCTGGCACCCTGCCAGAGAGGGGAATTCGCCCTGGAGGCCTTCTTCATCATCATGCAAGCCTCCGGTGTGATGCGTGGGTAGTTCATCTCTGGACTATGGGTCCATGTAGTAGCTAGATGGCTGGTTCTCCTCCTTTGTGCTATCATGTTTAGATCTTGTGAGCTCCGTTCATGATCAAGATCATCTATTTGTAATTCTGCATGTTGTGTTTGCGGGGATCCGATGGATATTGAGATGCTATTTCAGATTGATTATTGATTCTATCATGTCTTTGTTATTTGTTATCTTGCATGCTTTCCGTTGTTAGTAGCTATCTTGGCCAAGTAGATGCTAGCAACTCCAAGAGTTTGTATTTATGCTCGATAGTGGGTTCATGCCTTTGGTAATCTGGGAAAGTGACACAAATCTCTAAGGTACTAGATGTGCTGTTGCTACTAGGGAGAAAACAACAATCCTTTGTTCATAGAACAATCGTATTGTTTACTTTACGTGCAATTCGTAATGCAATTATCTGTTGCTTGCAACTTAATACTGGAGGGTGTTCGGATGATAACCTGAAGGTGGATTATTAGTCATAGATGCAGTTGGATGGCGGTCTATGTATAATGTTGTAATGCCCAATCGAATCTCAAAGGAGTCAAGATGAGTAGTATATGCTTGTATGCTTTCTCGATGTTTGTCAATTGCCCCGCTGTAATTTGTTCACCCAACATGTTATCTATCTTAAGGAGAGCCACCTCTAGTGAACTATGGACCCTGGTCCTTTCTTTTACTTTCAATCTACAATCAACCGTTTACTGCTTTGTGTTTACTTTCTGCAAACTATTACTTGCTTCCACTCGATACGTTTAATCCTTTATTTTCAGCAAAACCGGTGAGATTGACAACCTCATCGTAAGTTGGGGACAGAGTTCTGTGGTTGTGTTGTGTAGGTATCCATGTTGCTTGTTGGCACCGGTAGTGCGCCCTCCCAGAGTTCAGCTAGCTACACCTTTGGGGAGTTTCCTTGCTCCTACTGGATTGATAACCTTGGTTTCATAACTGGGGGAAACTTACTGTTGTGCTCATCATACCTTCCTCTTGGGGTTCCCCAACGAGCTCGTTAGTACACGAGTCAGCAAGCTGCGCTGCAGGGAGGAGACCCTAATATTTTGACAGAACACCAACTATACGGCGGGAACACATGTTTTGCCCGTATAGTTGCGCCCGTATAGTTGCGTCCGACCACAAAATCACACGGGAAGGTACTCCCAACTCCAAAACTTCAATCCTTTTTCTTTCTTCTACCTCAAAACTCTCTCAAAACCTCAACGGATCTCCATCTCTACTAAATTTCGTTCGATTTCCTCGCACACAAGTGATCTACGATATGATTCTCCTTTGATCCTCCAATTACTTTTTGCAAATTCATGTTTTCTCTATTGTAATTGTCAATCTAGGGTGAGACCTACTATGAACCAATTTCCATGATTTTCTTTCCTAGATTATTATCTTGAGGAGATTCTTTAGTGTGCTTAGATGAGGAATATATTATACTTATTGTGGTTTGATCAAAAAGTTTTTTGCCTTTCTTCAATGTTTTAGATGATGAACACAAGGAGCCAAACTTGTGCTCGTGCCACCTCTAGTGCTTCTCGGGCTGCCGCTCAGGAACGCATGGGGACACGGTTCAGGGATGAGGCCCATCATGACCGCTTGAACATGATCAAGAACCGCGAAGTGAAGGCCACCAAATGGGCTTGCCCCATTATATTGAACCAACTCGGTATTTCTGATGACTTTAATTTACTTTGCAATAGAGCTGGTCTGCAAAACTTTGTGTACAATGATGTATCTACTTATCGACGCTTAACCATTGAATTCCTAAGTTCGTTGCAAAGCACCGTTAAACTATGGCAAGGATAGGATACTATTTCTTTCCGTCTGATGAACAACAACTACACTTTAACATTAGATGAATGGTGCTCATGCTTTAATTTGCCAAACAATGATGTTCATGCTTTATGCGCATCCTTTACTGGCTTAAATCCTTCCCCGATCAATACTATAATGGAATGAGTTTCACTAGTAGAGTGAACAAGGGGAAGAATATTCAACATCCTGCAATTTGCTATTTGTTCTATGTTATTGCTAACACCTTGCAGGCACATAATGAGTTCACAAGACTCAACGAGGAGGACATCCTAGTCCTTGCAAAGGATGCTTACATCAATTGCAACATGTCACTCAACTTGGGCACCATCCTTGTGTGCTACCTAGAAAACCAAGCCTCCCAAAGCCAAGGGCCAATCACAGGAGGAGGCGTCATCACCATGCTTGCCACTGCCCTAGACATCGATCTAGGTGAGTTGCAACCCGTACTAGGTGAGACACGTGTTGGTTTCTCCACCTTGAGGGCCTATGGAATGCTCACTAGGAGGGGTGGTGTTTATTACCTACATATTGCTAGAGCTAGGCGTATCTTCCCCGCTCCTATGCCTAATGGTCTTTTCTCTATCGAGGAAGGACGTTTGCTATATGATTTGCAGGTTGAGCAACACCAACTCGAGGAAGAAATTCCTGAAGAGGATGAGGACCAAGAAGAGGAGCAAGAAGTTCCTTATCAAGAGGAGCAGCCACAAACCCGATTTGCCACATACCAAGATTTCCAAGGACTTGGAGGGACTATGGAGAGGATGCACAACCTCTCTTTGAACCTCTGAGAATCAACAAGTAACCTCTCAACTCAATTTGTGAACTGGAGTAATGACTTTTTCCCACCATCATAATGATTTGAAGGGCTTGCAAAAGCCTAAGCTTAGGGAAGTTTCCTCATGTATCTTTATTTGGTGTTCATTTGCTTTTATTTATTTTGAGGTTGCGTTTTTATTTGAGTTGATGAGCACTCATTTTGGTTTCCCCAGACACTTTATCTTTAGTTCTTTCTATATTTTTCTTTCAAAATTTTCTAGCCGATCTTTGCCGCCAATTTTCTATTCTTTAAATTCCCTCTCTTAATAATCACAAAAAGATTTCTCCATTTTTCCTTATTTTCCCTCTTTATTTTCTTTCTGCCTCGAGGTCTTCATATATTTGCAGGAGAGTGATCGACTTCAAGTTCCTAAGAAACAAATAAAAAAGGAAGAGAGAAGTGGAACCAAACATGAGAGGTACGCCTTATGAATCCCCACTTTTGAAGTTTGAGAAACCCATGCTAGTTAGTAGTAAATGTTGAGATATTATATTGGTGGAGTGAGTCTTTGTATCGTTGTAAGATTGTTGTTTGCATGGGTATTTAATTGGGCTCATTTTGTTCCAGCTCTCGTAATTAACCAAGTCTTGCATAAAAATTGCTAAACAATTGTAACAAGAAAAAGTCTCACAATTGAAGGCTTGGGTGTTGTAGTGCTTAGTCTTGAAGGCTTATTTCTAGAGACATTCAACACCACTGAAAATGTTAATTGACTTGATAACTCTCTTTAAAAGGACTTGTTCGACTGAATTAATAGTTAGCGGTTTTTGTGAGCATGCCAAAGTTTGACTTGTTAATCATAAGAATAATATAGCTTTATGCGTGTCAAACTTCATGGGATGCCAACAACTCCGCTGGCCTACGAACGATCTTCATGGTGGAAACTCCTAGATTTCGACAATTAGTTGATTAAACACTTGTAGTAGTAATGCTATAGTGGGTAAGATTCTTGGCACTCCCGGGTAGCTGTAATCATGATGGAATCACTCCTCTGGAAATTATGAGTAATCATTATGCAAAAGGAACAAAAACCTTAGTGATGCCACGAGTGTCCATCACATCCTTGATAAACTAATAAAAATCTTTGGCATGCTCTCAATTACTTAAAAACTGAAATTATTGAAGGACAATCAATAGAAAAGTAGTGCTTGCAAAGTCTTGATTCATTGATGTGGTTGAATTGAGATACTCTAGTATATATGCTTTTCATGACAACTCTCACACTCTTAATTTACATGATTATACTTTACTGTTCAAAGGCAAGTCTATGAGTTGATTACTTGACATGGAATAAAGTTTACTCATTTGAATCATCCATGTTTACAATATTTTTGCTGCGCTATAAGGATGCATGAAACTCGTATGATATGCTTGCCATTACTCTATCTATGCTGAAGTTTTTCAGATTTATGAAGTGGAGGAAACATGAGACTACTAATCATGAGTAAGATCACCATCTTGTTATTTCAGTTTAAATGTTGAGTTCCTTTTTGATTTTGGTTTTCTTGCTCGGGACGATCAAGTTTAAGCTTGGGGAGGTTGATGGCTATGAAATATAGCCATCTACGTCCACATTAAACTAGATATTAATCATATTATTGATGAAATATCTCTCTAAACCCTGCCACTAATGCTAATATTCAGAGGGGTATGCAATCCTTTCTTTATTATTTTTCCTGCGCGGATAATGTCATTTAAAGAAGGGAATCACTACATTAAAGTCGAAAATACAAGATTTCCAACAACCAGAAGAAACTAGGAGCCGAACAACGGAGGCAAACACCTTAATGACCAACTATATAGCCGGAGCAAAAATTCTGACCGTATAGCTCTGGTCATATAGTTGGCGCTGCCACCGTTAGGTTAAACAGAACAACTTTCGTGAAGGGACCCCTATATAAAGAAGCCTCGGGTGACGAGAAAACAAGCCAGACCTCGCCAAAAAGTCTCTGCCACAGATCTCTAGCCGCCTCCCGATCTCCAAACCCTTCTCCATCTCCATAGACATATTCCGCCACTTGTAATAGTAGATCTCTTCTCCGATTGGCGACATTGTAAGACTATTGCTATCAACCTTATGATTTTCATTACAAACTCCTCCAGATCTCATCTCTATGTGTGAGTAATTCTCCTTGGGCTAAGGGCTTTGGCCTAGCAATGTAGCAATTGTGCATGTGATTTATCATAGATGGGATTGTGTATTAGTTTGTATGACATGATGATTATTGTATCCTCTCTTGCCTCAATGTAAGGACTTGTTAGGTACCCAAGACCCTAAGGGTTGAGCCAGGTATAGGGAGTATGAGTGATGACTGATCTGTAGGTTGGGAACCCCAATGACATAAGGGGTAGTACGGTTGTATGTGAGGGATTTGCTTGGGATTAAAGGTGACATCACTATGCATATCATTAGTTCTCTTTCTTCTATGGATGAGACTAGTAGGTTATTGCTATAATAGGTTGTGGAGGCAATAGCAATTATGGATGCACTGCCCACATATAACTTATCTTTCTCTAACAAGTACACACATACTTTATTTCTATCTTTTATTTCCATCAGATGTTTTGCACAGCTACAGGTGAAACTGAACGCCCTAGGCCCTCTCTCTCCATCATCAACAATAACAAAAAGACGCAAGCTACTGGTTTGGTAAAAACACAAAAGGAATTCTAAAACTCCCGAAGGTCCATTAAAGTAACTTCACTAGGGAAAAAGAGCTATACAACATCCGTAATCCGGATCGAAGGTATCAGATAGTCTGCACCGCCTAGGGCAGCATGTAGCCATCACCGCAACCTGCTTGACCCGACCCAACAGGGGCTCACGGGGAGCACGGCGGGCGAGCGCGTTAAGGCCAGCAACAGGCCTCAGGAGGCAGGCGGCCCACCTAGGCTAGGTATCTGCCACCGCAGCAGGGGCCAGGCGGGCCGTAGGCACTAGCTAGCCCACCCAGCCGTTGTGCCTTGCCACTGCTGGGCGCGCGCCTGGGCCGCGACACCGGCCCACTCGGATGGCTCCACCGACTACTGTTGTTGTTTCTAGCTGGGCTGGCTTCTGGCCAGACCTTCCAACTGGGAACTGGCCTAGCCGGCTAGCTGAGTGTTTACCCCTTTTCCTTTAAGTTTAGTCCCACATGGGGCACCTAAGAGGGAGGGTACACCTCCCTTAGCCTATATAAATGGGTGCATATGGGTAGACTAAAGGACAACCCAATAAGTTATTCTCTCAAGCGTTCTTCCTCGGAGAATACCCCTTATCTCTCAAGTTGCCTTTGCCATGGCACGCTCCCAAGTTAGGAATGTGCATGCGAAGTCAACGCATCCATGGCACGCCATTGTGCTGCGGGGATTCCACCATGGGATCTACTTCCGCAACCCCAACAGGGATCAAGGAGTTTTGGGAGTCGTCGCATTGCACCGTATGCATGTGATAACTCGGTGGGGCTATCGAAGCTTCCAGGCCATCGTACAAGGAACTAGACGAGGGGCGACGTGCGAGGATATTCGCGACCTTGAGGTTGGAGGGGTACGACTACATCATCCACGCTCCAGCATGAGCGTAACGCCCTCTCAATCTTCAAGGGTACGTTACCGTTGTCTTCCTCCATTACTGCATTACTTCTAGATAGGTCCTTGGGCATTCAGGGTATTCCGCATAGGTAAAAAGTTTGTTATCTGTTTCGGAACCCTTCACTTTTCCCCCTTTTCCCTTTATTCATTAGTCCCACATGGGGCACCCAAAGGGGAGGGAACACCTCCCTCCTCCTATATAAAGGGTGCCCATGGGTGGGAATAAACACACCAATAAATCTCTCTCTCTAGTTGTCTCCTTGTGTTCGCACGGTCCCAAGAAAGGACGGTACGCACAAGAGACGATGCACATGCAGCATGCTGTTGCGCTGTAGGGATTCCAAGCCGGAGATCTACTTCCACACTTCCGACAAGGATCAAGGGAGTCGGACGTCGTCATCATACACCGCATGTGTACAAAACCTCGAGGGTGCCTCCTATGGTGGCATCTTGGATGTCGTGAGCCAGACTGCTGCACAATGGAGCAAGAGGTGACTTGCGAGGAGCTCATGACCTTGAGGTTGGCTACGAGAATGACTACATCAACCATGTTCCCCTCGGAACATTAACCGCTTTCGGACTACAAGGGTATGTATCTGAAACCTCGGCCATTACTGCATTACTTCTAGATAGATATTGGGCAGTTAAGGTGTTCCAACGTAGGAATTTTTTTCTGCCATGGAACCCTTCAATGGTATCAGAGCTTGTCTATGCGTAGGAGTATTGTACAACCAGTACGCACATGAATTGTGCCATCATTGATCCTCTAGTTGTTACCCTCTAACCTGTACTTGTTTATATCGTGGCATTGTTTGATGAATTGACCCGGACCAACCTTACACGTATTCTTAATCGAGACTGGTTCCATGCTCGACATATGTTTCGTATAAGTGGCTAGCTGGTGTTTGTCTCTCATTCAATAGTTGATATAGCATTTACAATGGAGGGCCCCGAAAGAGGTGTAGTAGAGACAACTGTTGGATCCATGTTGTGGTTAGCAAGTTCGTAGATTAGAAACGGTTCTATTATGAAAGCCCTAATAACCATGTAAAACTTGCAAAAGATAAAGTAGAGGCGTCTAACTTTATTTTGCAGGAGGGCTTGTGTTATGATATGGTCTTGGTCGTTATGAAGGTAAAGTAGTTTACTTTTCTGTTACTAAGTAGTATATTAATAGTCATCATTCTGATGGACGACCCACTGGTGGTGTCGTGGACTCGTCATCAAATCGGTGGCAAGATGGAGATCATGCCGGAGCGCTCGGTGAAGATCAAGGCGCAAGAAGAAGGACCATACCATATCACAATATACATGTGATGTTAATACCTTTTTACATCTTATTGTGTGCTAGTATTAGATAGTCAATGGTAGCATATTAGATAAGATGATCCCTAATAATTCCAATGATAGTATTCCCCTTGTGTGTGCACCACTAAAAAAGTTCTCCCTTATGAGGCATGCCGTGGCGATCGGGTGTCAGGCATATCTACGTTTGCATATGGTGGGAGACATTGAGGGAAATATGCCCTGAGAGGCAATAATAAAGTTGTTATTATGTATTCCTTGTATATGATAGATGTTTATTTTGCATGCTATAATTGTATTGATAGGAAACGTCAATACATGTGTGTTTAATAAAAAAAATAAAAGGTTCCTAGTTATGCCTCTCTTATAGACTAGCTCATTGATTAACAAGATGATCAAAGTTTCCTGATCATGGACATTGGATGTTGTTAATAATGAGGTCACAACATTTGTGAAATGATGTGATGAACATTCATCCGAAGTATAGCATTACGATCAAAGTCATTATGTTTATATTGCTATAACACCATACGAAGTAATCTTTATCCTTATACCATGAGATCATGTTAATTGCTAACATCAGAAGAGTAACTTGATAACATCAAACGTCACACCATAAAAGGGTGACTATAAAGGTGGGTTCAGATACTCCGAAGATATCATGTTGAGGCTCATGGATCAAGAGTGGGATTTGTCAATCCCGATGACGGATAGATATACTCTAGGCCATCTCGGTGATATCACATTAAGATAGCTTGCAAGCAAGTGATGTGATCACTAGAATGTTATATCACGCGAACGAGAAAAGAGTGCATGTCGGTAGCGAGATCAAACTAGGTATTTGGATACCGATCTTCGAATCTCAGACATGTAATATATCATGAGACAAAGGGATTAAGTTACTAGCGTTAAAGGTTCTCACGATCACAGAAGTCATCGTTGAATGTGCAGGAGTCAGTATGGATCTCCAGGTCCCGCTTCTGATTATTGATTTGAGAGGAGTCTCAATCATGTCTGCATTATTCGCGAACCATAGGGTGACACACTTAAGGGTTGCCAAACACGATTTTGGAGCACATATGTTTTAGACAAAAGAATTGCAAAGCGCTGGAATTATTTCGATGGAAACCGAAATTGTTTCGGGTGAAATTGCAGAAACTGGTTCTGCATGTGATATTGAAATGTTACAAGGGGTTTTATGTGAATGTTTGTTAATTAAAGTAATTAACAAAATTCTGAATAAAATAAATAAAAGAGTTTTATTAAATGATAGTTGCATTAAATTTGGTGGAAATTTAATGCATGTGAGTGGAACTTTTGGTGGAGGCTAAATTGATGTGAGTGGAGCTTCCACCACATGAATGAGGAAGAGGTGGGGGCACCCTCCATGGGCGCCGTCCATGGGAGGTAAGGAGCCCCCCTCCTCCTATAAAAGTCCCCCCTCTCCTCCCTCACAAAGCACACCTCCTCATGAAGGATCTCTCTCCCCCTCTAGATATATTTCCCCATGGTCTTGGATTAGCGAGATACATGTTCCCGGTGGCATTGCATCTGGAAGGAGTTGTTGCTTCCGCTGATTCGCTGGAGAGAGGAGGTGGAGGTTGTTCGGTGGCTTGAACGTGTGTGCGAGGATGGATGCGCTGCTGATTTGCGGCGCTAGGACTTCCACACGATCTTGAGATCGGCAAGCGTACGACTACATCATCCACGAGTTCCAACTCGTTAACAAAACTCTATTGTCTTTGAGGGTAAGTTCTCTATGGATGTATATCCACCTGTTGCTTGTATCTAGTAGATAGATCTTGGCGTATACTTCTCATCATAGGAATTTTTTTTGTTTTCTATGCTGCGGACCCAACAGTGGTATCAGAGCCTGATCTATGCGTAGGTGCTTTGCACGGGTAGTACACATATGTTTATATGTGGGCGATGATGATCATGTTATTTCTTCTTTCATGTATTTTGGATATTGGTGGCATAGTGGGATGAAGTGGCCCGGACCAACCTTACATGTCATCGCACATGAGACCGGTTCCACGACTGACATGCAACTAGTTTTGCATAAGTGGCTGGTGGGTGTCTGTCTCTCCTACTATAGTTAATATCTGATTTACAACGAGTTGCTAATAACGTGGTTATCCTTGTTGTGGTTCCATGTTCGTAGGTAAGACCGGTTCTATCTCTGAAAGCCCTAAGCCACGTAAAACTTGCAATGGATAAATTAGAGGTGTCTAGTTTAGATCGTTGCTGGGCTAGTGTCTTGATATGGTATTGTTGTAAGTAGATGTATGGTAGATACTCTTACAACACACTTAACGTGTAAGTTCCATAGACCCTGGCCTTACACACAAAGGAATGATAGAGATCATGCCACGATGCATATGATACAGATCAAATGCATGGACCATATCATCCCACTTTACACATTAGATGTTTGCATCTTATATTGCTAGTTTGGCGCTTTTAGTAGCATTGTAAGATGATCCCTCATTTAAATATCAAGATAAAATGTGTTCTTCTTTAAGTATGCATGTTGGGGGGATACCCCGGGTAGGGTAACACCGGGGTATAAGGGCCGAGTTAGCCGAGGTATGGATGTTGGAGATATGCCCAAGAGGCAATAATAAAAGTGATTATTATTATATCTTTGTGTTTATGATGAATGTTTACATCCCATGCTATAATTGTATTATTAGGAAACACTAATACTTGTGTGTTTTGTAAACATATATGAGTCCCTAGTAAGCCTCTTGTTGAACTAGCTTGTTGATTAATTGATGATCATGGTTTCCTGATCATGGAAATTAGGATGTGATTAATAACAAGGTTATGTCATTGGGAGAATGATGTGATGGACATACACACCCATAGTAAGCGTAGCATATGATCAAGTCATTAAGTTCGTATTGCAATAAGCTTTCAAATACATAGTAACCTAATCCTTCGACCATGAGGTTATGTTAATCACCATCACCGGATGGATACTTTGATGACATTAAACGCCGCTTCGTAACTGGGTGGTTATAAAGGTGTCATTGGGTATTCTGAAAGTATGTGTTGAAGCGCATGAACCAAGATTGGGATTTGTCCATCCATATGACGGATAGATATGCTCTGGGCCCTCTCGATGGAATGTCATCTAGTTAGCTTGCAAGCATGTGACTAGGTCACAAGGGATGACATATCACGGAACGAGTAAAGAGTACTTATCAGTAACGAGGTAGAAGTAGGTATGGAGATACCAACGATCAAACCTCAGATAAGTATAGTATCGCGAGACAAAGGGAATTGGTTTCGTATGTAAATGGTTCAATCGATCACGAAGTCATCGTTGAGTATGTGGGAGCCATTATGGATCTCCAGGTCCCGCTGATAGTTATTGATAGGAGATGTGTCTCTATCATGTCTACATATTCACGAACCGTAGGGTGACACACTTAAGGTTCGAAGTTGTTTTAAGTAGATATGGAATGTGCGTTGGAGACCGAATGTTGTTCGGAGTCTCGAAATGGATCCGGGAGATCACGAGGAGATCCGTAATTGTCCGAAGAATAAGATTCATATATAGGGGATCATTTTCTGAGTTAGGAAATGTTCCGGAGTATTTGTATGAGGGTTCTAGAAGGTTTCGGAATGTTCCGGAAGGTTCTAGAAGGTTTCTTGGAGTTTGCTTGAAAACCAAGGAAGGGATCAAAGGAGTCCTGGTGGGTCAAGACTAGGAGTCGTGGGGGAGGAGGACTCCTCCCCCCTTCCCCAATCCGCCGGCCCTAGAGGAGGGGAGTCCTACAAGGACTCCCCCTCCCCAAGGCGCCCTCCCCCCCTTAAATAGAAGGGCAGGGGCGCCCCCTCCAAGCCCTGCTCCCATAACTCCAATCTTTGCCGCCTCTCTGATGGGTTCGTAGCATGGAAAACAAAAAATTTCTACCGCAAGAACGAACAAAACCTATATCTAATCTAGATAAAAGCCAAGATCTAATCTATTAGACATGAGCAACGAGATAGATCGGTACTAACCCTTGTAGACCCGAATGCGTTTAACGAGATTGGATCTCGTGGTTGATGTAGTCGATCACTTGCCGATCTCAAGATCGTGTGGACGATCCTTCCAGCGCCGCGTTCCGGCAGCGCTACCGTAGTCGGTCACACGTGCGGAGTCGAAGCAGACCTTCCTCTCCCTATTCCAGCGAGCAGCGGAGGTAGTAGATCTTCTCCATGGAATCCCAGCAGCACGACGGTGTGGTGGTGGTCGTGGAGTAGAGAATTCTGCAGGGCTTCGCCTAAGCCGGAGCAGAGCGAAGGAGGAGGAGAGAGGCGGCGGCTAGGGATTGTTATGAGAGAGAGCTAGGAGGGGGCGCCCCCTCCCCTCTATTTAAAGGAGGGAGGCGCGCCATGGGAGGGGGAGTCCTAGTAGGACTCCCCTCCTTGGCCGGCGGGTTGGGAAGGGGGAAGGAGTCCTCCTCCCCCACGAATCCGTGTCCAGCCCCACAAGGTTTCCTTGACCCTTTCTTGGTTTTCAAGCAAACACCAAAAACTCTTCTAGAACCTTCCAGAACATTCCGAAACCTTCTAGAATCTCCATATAAACACTCCGGAACATTTCCAAACTTAGAAAATGATCCCCAATATATGAATCTTATTCTCCGGACCATTCCGGATCTCCTCGTGATGTCCCAGATCCAATCTGAGACTCTGAACAACATTCGGTCTCCAACGCACATTCTATATCTACTTAAAACAACTTCGAACCTTAAGTGTGTCACCCTACGGTTCGTGAATATGCAGACATGATAGAGACACCTCTCCGATCAATAACCATCAGCGGGACCTGGAGATCCATAATGGCTCCCACATACTCAATGATGACTTCGTGATCGATTGAACCATTTACATACGAAACCAATTCCCTTTGTCTCGCGATACTATACTTATCCGAGGTTTGATCGTCGGTATCTCCATACCTAGTTCTACCTCGTTACTGATAAGTACTCTTTACTCGTTCCGTGATATGTCATCCCTTGTGACCTAGTCACATGCTTGCAAGCTAACTAGATGACATTCCACTGAGAGGGCCCAGAGCATATCTATCCGTCATATGGATGGACAAATCCCAATCTTGGTTCATGCGCTTAAACACATACTTTCAGAATACCCAATGACACCTTTATAACCACCCAGTTACGAAGCGGCATTTAATGTCATCAAAGTATCCATCCGGTGATGGTGATTAACATAACCTCATGGTCGAAGGATTAGGTTACTATGTATTTGAAATCTTATTGCAATACGAACTTAATGACTTGATCTTATGCTACGCTTACTATGGGTGTGTATGTCCATCACATCATTCTCCCAATGACATAACCTTTTTATTAATCACATCCTAATGTCCATGATCAGGAAACCATGATCATTAATTAATCAACAAGCTAGTTCAACAAGAGGCTTACTAGGGACTCATATATGTTTACAAAACACACATGTATTAGTGTTTCCGGTTAATACAATTATAGCATGGGATGTAAACATTCATCATAAACACAAAGATATAATAATAATCACTTTTATTATTGCCTCTTGTGCATATCTCCAACAGTCTCCCACTTGCACTAGAGTCAATAATCTAGTTAAAAATTTGTGCATTCAACACCTATGGCTTTCTGGTGTTGTATAGACACTATTGCTAGTGGTAAACATAATCTTTGGATCTGACACTTCCAGGTCCGTGTGTATTTGCATGTCCTTGCGTCTCTACGCATTACTCATTCTCCAATGAGATGGCATTGTATAAATTTGGTCCTTTGGTGAGACCTTTAGTTCCTTCGGCTCAAAATATGTTGATATTATTGTCACACAATATATCTTTATAGTATTAGCCTACTTTGAACCACACCTAGTTTGATAAACTACTTAACACAAATGCCCTCCTTTGCTGCTACTACAACAGTCATATACTTAGCCTTTTGCTGTAGTATCCGTCACAATGTCTCAACTTTGGAACTCATCCAAATCCATCATGGAACATCCTTTCCATTATATTGTGCCACCCATAGTCTAAATTGAGATAAATTTAATTTGTATCTTGTGACAAAACTAGTATCAATGTAACACTTTACAATGAACTACCTTTAACTATTTGTCACTTATACATGGTATATTCTTAGTTCTTCCAAAGCTCATAAGAATATCTTTACTATTGTCCAATGATCATCTGATGAATCATTCTGGTATATGCTCATAACATTTAGAGCATAGGACATATCTGGATGTGTACATTTTAAAGAATGATTGATCAAAATACTCTTGCGATTTCACCAAGTGTCAAAACACTTGAATCTCGTGTCAACACACTTGAATCTTGATTCAGTCCTTTCCGTGCGTCAAGAACCTTTATTGTTGTTTCCATATTGAACTCATTCAACATCTTATCTATGTACATTTGGCAAAACCATATTAGCGCCTCAATCTATCCATATAGATATTGATGTCTAATTCTTGAGTTATGCCTAAGTCTTTCATCGAAATGAAATTCTTAACCTGTGTCAATACATGATACATCATTTCCAATCAACAATATGTCCTCTACATAATGTATTAAAAATATGTCTCAGCGCTCCCACTTAATTTCTTGCAAATGCAAGCATCTTCATCATCTCCGATGAATTTAAACTCTTTTAACAGTTTCATCATGCTGAAGATTCCAACTCCGCGATGCTCACTTCAACCATTGAAGTTTTGCATACTCTTTTAGCATCCTTTGAATAAACAAAACCCTTTGGATCGTGTCATGTACACGTCCTAGGTAACTATTCTATTAGAAGAACTTGTTTTGTTTGTTCAACTACCATATACCAAAATATATGTAGTGGTTGCTACATTAATCCGTCCAGACTAAATATCGCTATGAAAGATCAAATCTTATCATAGTCAATTCCTTGAACATTGTCGTAAACTCTTTCCGACATGTCGACTATTTCATAGATTTGAAACATCCATGTCTATTTCTTTATAGATCCAAACACGACCGATAGGCTTCACGCCTTTCCGGAGGGTCTTCTAAGTTCAGGAACTTGATTTCTGGTGTATGGATACTATCACGGATTCCATGACTTCTAGTCATTTTATGGAGTTAGGGCCCATCATCGCTTCTTTGCATGTAGTCGGTTTATCATTGCCAAAACAATAACGACTTGTTTATCAAATCTTACTATTTGATTCTTACCGACCCACACGGTTCTATAGGAACTCTAATCTCCGAGATCACACCTTTTGTAATCACGAGAACCATGAGCATTGTGGCCGCCACCGGGACATTTTCCGGCGCTGCGCTACTTAGCACATATAGCTAAGGTTCAACAACCTTATCAAAGTTCTATTGTCCTCCCACTTAACTTTTCACGAAAAATTCCTTCTCAAGAAACTTGACGTTCCAAGCGACAAACTCTTTTGTCCTTGGCGTTATGGAGAAATTCCCAACAAATTCTTTGGAATAACCTACAAAGACGTGCTTATCCGACTTTTGTTGTAAACATTTTACTTATGCATAGCATACCAAAAATTTAAGAAAAGACAATTCGGGTTTTATCCCAAACCATGACTTATATGGTGTCATTTCAATGGATCACGATGGAGCTCTTTTCAGTGTAAAAGCGGTAGTCACTAAAGCTTTTAATCTTTAATATATAATGGCAGTTTTATAAATGACACCTTTGATCTTACCATATCAAACAAGGTTTCATTACATATCTTGAACACTCCATACTCCTATGGTGTTTTGGGAAATGTAAATCCATGGAACGATTCCTCAAATCTTAGGTGTTTTGCTAAACTTGTAACTCGAACATCTTTCTTTATGATCCAATCATAAACTCTTTTATTTTATTGTTACAATGATTTTCCACTTCATCTTGAAAGTCTTTGAACATTTTTCAAATGTTTCATACTTCTTCCTTATTGAGTAAGTACATACATATACTCACTCAAATCTTCGGAGAAATCATATGAAGTTGAAATCCATCGCACACGACTACACATAATGGACTATATATACATCAATATGTATAAATTCCAATCAGTTAGTCATCCATTCCTCTTTTGGCCTACGAACGAAGTTTTAATTATCTCCAAGAAAGTATCACAAGCGTCATTTGATCCAAATCAAAGACTCCAAAAATCCATCAACATGGAGTTTCTTCATGTATCCCTTTCAATATAATTTAAACGGCGATGTCACTTCGCAAGTGATCTTTCAATCATTTGTCTTGCGACATTTTAGCATTAGTTTTATGGTCGTTATTTCTCCTACCAGACTTGTATATTATCCATCTATTATGGAATACGGCAATTATTTGAACTACCTTTTGTCGTCATAATACCTGATCAAAATAACAATTATTGAAACAAATCTTGAAGGTAAGCTTTGATGTTTAACGAGCAACACAACAACCCTTTGTTTGTTTTCGATGAACATCATCACATTTTCTCTTGCTAGTTACTTAGGCCATTGCAGTTCATGAATTGTGTTGTCCTGTATGACACTTCATACCAACCAATTCGATATCCAATACCTAAGAACCACATTGTTTAACAAGCAAGGAATACAACCATAACATGTATATCTTCTATATGCCTAAGTTGGACATCTCCAACCTTTTTATTTTCTGCCAAATACTTTATAGATTCTCTTTCAGCAATTCCTTTTCTTTTAAAAGAATCTATCAACATCAATAGTGATGTCATTCACATGACACATAGTACAAAGTGTGTATAGGCAAATACCAATACCTTTGGACTTGCACTTTCAAGTGGATCACCTTCATCAAATGTTTGGGCTTCTTTCAAAAATCCATTCTTTAGTAATCTTTTAGTGTAGTAAACATTTTACTTACATCTTCTATTCATCCTTATCATGACAACTTTCATGATCAACCTACTATAGCTTATAAAGGTGAATTGCGAGTATAATGTTTCTTTTTCGAAACCTTTGGAGGATTAGGACGACTAGCGTCTCTAACCTTCACAAATTCTCATCAAGTATGAGGACGTATACTCTATCATGTTGTAACCAACACATTGTTTTAGATATCGCAATACCTTTCACATATGATGGTTTCTGAAACATTGCTTTTAGCTCTTAGATAAACTTGATATTAAAAACAATCTTTTGAGTATCAAGAATCATGGAGGCGAACATGATACATTAGATACTAACACTGGAATTGTTACTCTTGATTTAATATTATTTATTAAACTTCATGGAGTAAATAGAGTTTGCTGAAAGTTTGCAATAGGACTTATAAACTTTAAATTGACATTCAAAACAATACGATACTAGTTCGTAAAGTAAATATCCAGAATTTCTATAGTTCCACTATCTCAACTATAACTAAGCGTAAGGTGGTGAACGGATGCCAATGACTACAACAAACTATGCAAATTCACTTTGATTGTGTTTATGATAAATTGAGTTCGACTAATCTAAATTACAAATGAACTCCCACTCAAAACAACATCCCTCGAGTTGTTTTAGTGATTACACGAACCAAATCCACTACACCAAGTCCGATCATCACGTGAGATGATGTAGCTTTAAAGGCGAACAATCAACATGTTCATCATATCATCCATATGACTCATGCTTTACCTTTCGGTATTCCGTGTTCCGAGACCATGTCTGTACATGCTAGGCTCGTCAAGGTTAACCTTAGTTTCTGCATGTGCAAATCTGGCTTGCACCCGTTGTATGCACACGTAGAGTCTATCACACCCGATCATCACGAGATGCTTCGAAACGACGAGTCTTAGCAACGGTGCCAACTAAGGATGAACACTTTATTACTTGACATTTAGTGAGAGGGATCATCTTATAATGGTACCGTCGCGATCTAAGCAATACAAGATGCATAAAGGATTAACATCACAGGCAATTCATAATATGTGATATGATATGGCCTTTTCTTCTTGCGCCTTTGATCTCCATCTCCAAAGCACGAACATGATCTCCATCATCACCAGCATTGCGTCAAGGTCAGTGGCGCCGCTTCATGGTTGTCCATCATCACTAGCAACTATTACAACTACTTGGAATAAAGCTATTACAAGGTGAATAGACACGCATGTCTTAACAGAATTAAAGACAACCATTAGGCTCCTGCCGGTTGCCATATTACAACAAGGATCATTGCATACAACAAATATAATCACAATCACATGATGGCCATATCACATCACAAAACCCCTGCAAAAACAAGTTAGACGCCTCTAATTTTCTTTGCATATTTTACGTGGTTTGGGGCTTTCGCATAAGACCGATCTTACCTACGAACAAGAACCACAACGTTGGTACAATTGTTGTCAGATGCTCATTGTAAATTGAATCTTATCTATGGTGGGAGAGACAGACACCCGCAAAGCCACTTGTGCAAAGCAAGTTGCACGTCAAGCGTGGAGCAAGTCTCATGTGCGATGACATGTAATGTTAGCCCGAGCCGCTTCATCCCACCATGCCGCAAGATGCAAAGTACACGCTAAGACACCGACAACAAAAGCATCAACGCCCACAAAAACATTGTGTTCTACTCGTTCAACAGATCTACGCATAGATACGGCTCTGATACCACTGATGGGTTCGTAGCATGGAAAACAAAAAATTTCTACCGCAAGAACGAACAAAACCCAGATCTAATCTAGATAAAAGCCATCTTGGCTTTTATCTAGATTAGATCTGGGTTTTGTTCGTTCTTGCGGTAGAAATTACTCGTTCAACAGATCTACGCATAGATACGGCTCTGATACCACTGATGGGTTCGTAGCATGGAAAACAAAAAATTTCTACCGCAAGAACGAACAAAACCCAGATCTAATCTAGATAAAAGCTGGCTTTGCGGGTGTCTGTCTCTCCCACCATAGTTAAGATTCAATTTACAATGAGCATCTGACAACACTTGTATCAACGTTGTGGTTCTTGTTCGTAGGTAAGATCGGTCTTATGCGAAAGCCCCGAACCACGTAAAACATGCAAAGAAAATTAGAGGCGTCTAACTTGTTTTTGCAGGGGTTTTTGTGATGTGATATGGCCATCATGTGATTATGATTATATTTGATGTATGCAATGATCCTTGTTGTAATATGGCAACCGGCAGGAGACTAATGGTTGTCTTTTAATTCTGTTAAGACCTGCGTGTCTATTCATCTTGTAATAGCTTTATTCCAAGTAGTTCTAATAGTTACTAGTGATGATGGACAACCATGAAGCGGCGCCACTGACCTTGACGCAATGCTGGTGATGATGGAGATCATGTTCGTGCTTTGGAGATGGAGATCAAAGGCGCAAGAAGAAAGGGCCATATCATATCACACTTATTATGAATTGCCTGTGATGTTAATCCTTTATGCATCTTGTATTGCTTAGATCGCGACGGTAGCATTATAAGATGATCCCTCTCACTAAATATCAAGTAATAAAGTGTTCATCCTTAGTTGGCACCGTTGCTAAGACTCGTCGTTTCGAAGCATCTCGTGATGATCGGGTGTGATAGACTCTATGTGTGCATACAACGGGTGCAAGCCAGATTTGCACATGCGGAAACTAAGGTTAACCTTGACGAGCCTAGCATGTACAGACATGGTCTCGGAACACGGAATACCGAAAGGTAAAGCATGAGTCATATGGATGATATGATGAACATGTTGATTATTCGCCTTTTACATCATCTCACGTGATGATCGGACTTGGTGTAGTGGATTTGGTTCGTGTAATCACTAAAACAACTCGAGGGATGTTGTTTTGAGTGGGAGTTTATTTGTAATTTAGATTAGTCGAACTCAATTTATCATAAACACAATCAAAGTGAATTTGCATAGTTTGTTGTAGTCATTGGCATCCGTTCACCACCTTACGCTTAGTTATAGTTGAGATAGTGGAACTATAGAAATTCTGGATATTTACTTTACGAACTAGTATCGTATTGTTTTGAATGTCAATTTAAAGTTTATAAGTCCTATTGCAAACTTTCAGCAAACTCTATTTACTCCATGAAGTTTAATAAATAGTATTAAATCAAGAGTAACAATTCCAGTGTTAGTATCTAATGTATCATGTTTGCCTCCATGATTCTTGATACTCAAAAGATTGTTTTTAATATCAAGTTTATCTAAGAGCTAAAAGCAATGTTTCAGAAACCATCATATGTGAAAGGTATTGCGATATCTAAAACAATGTGTTGGTTACAACATGATAGAGTATACGTCCTCATACTTGATGAGAATTTGTGAAGGTTGGAGACGCTAGTCGTCCTAATCCTCCAAAGGTTTTGAAAAAGAAACATTATACTCGCAATTCACCTTTATAAGCTATAGCAGCTTGATCATGAAAGTTTTCATGATAAGGATGAATAGAAGATGTAAGTAAAATGTTTACTACACTAAAAGATTACTAAAGAATGGATTTTTGAAAGAACACCAAACATTTGATGAAGGTGATCCACTTCAAAGTGCAAGTCCAAAGGTATTGGTATTTGACTATACACACTTTGTACTATGTGTCATGTGAATGACATCACTATTGATGTTGATAGATTCTTTTAAAAGAAAAGGAATTGCTGAAAGAGAATCTATAAAATATTTGGCAGAAAATAAAAAGGTTGGAGATGTCCAACTTAGGCATATAGAAGATATACATGTTATGGTTGTATTCCTTGCTTGTTAAACAATGTGGTTCTTAGATATTGGATATCGAATTGGTTGGTATGAAGTGTCATACAGGACAACACAATTCATGAACTGCAATGGCCTAAGTAACTAGCAAGAGAAAATGTGATGATGTTCATCGAAAACAAACAAAGGGTTGTTGTGTTGCTCGTTAAACATCAAAGCTTACCTTCAAGATTTGTTTCAATAATTGTTATTTTGATCAGGTATTATGACGACAAAAGGTTGTTCAAATAATTACCGTATTCCATAATAGATGGATAATATACAAGTCTGGTAGGAGAAATAACGACCATAAAACTAATGCTAAAATGTCTCAAGACAAATGATTGAAAGATCACTTGTGAAGTGACATCGCCGTTTAAATTATATTGAAAGGGATACATGAAGAAACTCCATGTTGATGGATTTTTGGAGTCTTTGATTTGGATCAAATGACGCTTGTGATACTTTCTTTGAGATAATTAAAACTTCGTTCGTAGGCCAAAAGAGGAACGGACGACTAACTGATTGGAATTTATACATATTGATGTATATATAGTCCATTATGTGTAGTCGTGTGCGATGGATTTCAACTTCATATGCTTTCTCCGAAGATTTGAGTGAGTATATGTATGTACTTACTCAATAAGGAAGAAGTATGAAACATTTGAAAAATGTTCAAAGACTTTCAAGATGAAGTGGAAAATCATTGTAACAAGAAAATAAAATAGTTTATGATTGGATCATAAAGAAAGATGTTTGAGTTACAAGTTTAGCAAAACACCTAAGATTTGAGGAATCGTTCCATGGATTTACATTTCCCAAAACACCATAGGAGTATGGAGTGTTCAAGATATGTAATGAAACCTTGTTTGACATGGTAAGATCAAAGGTGTCATTTATAAAACGGCCATTATATATTAAAGATTAAAAGCTTTAGTGACTACCGCTTTTACACTGAAAAGAGCTCCATCGTGATCCATTGAAATGACACCATATAAGTCATGGTTTGGGATAAAACCCGAATTGTCTTTTCTTAAATTTTTGGTATGCTAGGCATAAGTAAAATGTTTACAACAAAAGTCGGATAAGCACGTCTTTGTAGGTTATTCCAAAGAATTTGTTGGGAATTTCTCCATAACGCCAAGGACAAAAGAGTTTGTTGCTTGGAACGTCAAGTTTCTTGAGAAGGAATTTTTCGTGAAAAGTTAAGTGGGAGGACAATAGAACTTTGATAAGGTTGTTGAACCTTAGCTATATGTGCTAAGTAGCGCAGCGCCGGAAAATGTCCCGGTGGCGGCCACAATGCTCATGGCTCT
Organism: Avena eriantha; assembly: GCA_910589775.1. Taxonomy (NCBI): domain Eukaryota; kingdom Viridiplantae; phylum Streptophyta; class Magnoliopsida; order Poales; family Poaceae; genus Avena; species Avena eriantha. The sequence continues at coordinate 522,051,331 of OU342740.1, read as the reverse complement.
CGTGATTACAAAAGGTGTGATCTCGGAGATTAGAGTTCCTATAGAACCGTGTGGGTCGGTAAGAATCAAATAGTAAGATTTGATAAACAAGTCGTTATTGTTTTGGCAATGATAAACCGACTACATGCAAAGAAGCGATGATGGGCCCTGACTCCATAAAATGACTAGAAGTCATGGAATCCGTGATAGTATCCATACACGAGAAATCAAGTTCCTGAACTTAGAAGACCCTCCGGAAAGGCGTGAAGCCTATCGGTCGTGTTTGGATCTATAAAGAAATAGACATGGATGTTTCAAATCTATGAAATAGTCGACATGTCGGAAAGAGTTTACGACAATGTTCAAGGAATTGACTATGATAAGATTTGATCTTTCATAGCGATATTTAGTCTGGACGGATTAATGTAGCAACCACTACATATATTTTGGTATATGGTAGTTGAACAAACAAAACAAGTTCTTCTAATAGAATAGTTACCTAGGACGTGTACATGACACGATCCAAAGGGTTTTGTTTATTCAAAGGATGCTAAAAGAGTATGCAAAACTTCAATGGTTGAAGTGAGCATCGCGGAGTTGGAATCTTCAGCATGATGAAACTGTTAAAAGAGTTTAAATTCATCGGAGATGATGAAGATGCTTGCATTTGCAAGAAATTAAGTGGGAGCGCTGAGACATATTTTTAATACATTATGTAGAGGACATATTGTTGATTGGAAATGATGTATCATGTATTGACACAGGTTAAGAATTTCATTTCGATGAAAGACTTAGGCATAACTCAAGAATTAGACATCAATATCTATATGGATAGATTGAGGCGCTAATATGGTTTTGCCAAATGTACATAGATAAGATGTTGAATGAGTTCAATATGGAAACAACAATATAGGTTCTTGACGCACGGAAAGGACTGAATCAAGATTCAAGTGTGTTGACACGAGATTCAAGTGTTTTGACACTTGGTGAAATCGCAAGAGTATTTTGATCAATCATTCTTTAAAATGTACACATCCAGATATGTCCTATGCTCTAAATGTTATGAGCATATACCAGAATGATTCATAAGATGATCATTGGACAATAGTAAAGATATTCTTATGAGCTTTGGAAGAACTAAGAATATACCATGTATAAGTGACAAATAGTTAAAGGTAGTTCATTGTAAAGTGTTACATTGATACTAGTTTTGTCACAAGATACAAATTAAATTTATCTCAATTTAGACTATGGGTGGCACAATATAATGGAAAGGATGTTCCATGATGGATTTGGATGAGTTCCAAAGTTGAGACATTGTGACGGATACTACAGCAAAAGGCTAAGTATATGACTGCTGTAGTAGCAGCAAAGGAGGGCATTTGTGTTAAGTAGTTTATCAAACTAGGTGTGGTTCAAAGTAGGCTAATACTATAAAGATATATTGTGTGACAATAATATCAACATATTTTGAGCCGAAGGAACTAAAGGTCTCACCAAAGGACCAAATTTATACAATGCCATCTCATTGGAGAATGAGTAATGCGTATAGACGCAAGGACATGCAAATACACACGGACCTGGAAGTGTCAGATCCGAAGATTATGTTTACCACTAGCAATAGTGTCTATACAACACCAGAAAGCCATAGGTGTTGAATGCACAAATTTTTAACTAGATTATTGACTCTAGTGCAAGTGGGAGACTGTTGGAGATATGCACAAGAGGCAATAATAAAAGTGATTATTATTATATCTTTGTGTTTATGATGAATGTTTACATCCCATGCTATAATTGTATTAACCGAAAACACTAATACATGTGTGTTTTGTAAACATATATGAGTCCCTAGTAAGCCTCTTGTTGGACTAGCTTGTTGATTAATTGATGATCATGGTTTCCTGATCATGGACATTAGGATGTGATTAATAACAAGGTTATGTCATTGGGAGAATGATGTGATGGACATACACACCCATAGTAAGCGTAGCATAAGATCAAGTCATTTTAGTTCGTATTCCAATAAGATTTCAAATACATAGTAACCTAATCCTTCGACCATGAGGTTATGTTAATCACCATCACCGGATGGATACTTTGATGACATTAAATGCCGCTTCATAACTGGGTGGTTATAAAGGTGTCATTGGGTATTCTGAAAGTATGTGTTTAAGCGCATGAACCAAGATTGGGATTTGTCCATCCATATGATGGATATATATGCTCTGGGCCCTCTCAGTGGAATGTCATCTAGTTAGCTTGCAAGCATGTGACTAGGTCACAAGGGATGACATATCACGGAACGAGTAAAGAGTACTTATCAGTAACGAGGTAGAAGTAGGTATGGAGATACCGACGATCAAACCTCGGATAAGTATAGTATCGCGAGACAAAGGGAATTGGTTTCGTATGTAAATGGTTCAATCGATCACGAAGTCATCGTTGAGTATGTGGGAGCCATTATGGATCTCCAGGTCCCGCTGATGGTTATTGATAGGAGATGTGTCTCTATCATGTCTACATATTCATGAACCGTAGGGTGACACACTTAAGGTTCGAAGTTGTTTTAAGTAGATATGGATTGTGCGTTGGAGACCGAATGTTGTTCGGAGTCTCGGAATGGATCCGGGACATCACGAGGAGATCCGGAATGGTCCGGAGAATAAGATTCATATATTGGGGATCATTTTCTGAGTTAGGAAATGTTCCGGAGTATTTGTATGAGGGTTCTAGAAGGTTTCGGAATGTTCCGGAAGGTTCTGGAAGGTTTCTTGGAGTTTGCTTGAAAACCAAGGAAGGGATCAAAGGAGTCCTGGTGGGTCAAGACTAGGAGTCGTGGGGGAGGAGGACTCCTCCCCCCCTTCGCCAATCCGCCGGCCCTAGAGGAGGGGAGTCCTATAAGGACTCCCCCTCCCCAAGGCGCCCTCCCCCCTTAAATAGAAGGGCAAGGGGGCCCCCTGCAAGCCCTGCTCCCATAACTCCAATCTCTGCCTCCTCTCTCCTCCTCCTTTCTTCTACACAGGCATAGGCGAAGCCCTGCAGAATTCTCTACTCCACCACCACCACCACACCGTCGTGCTGTTGGGATTTCGTGGAGAAGATCTACTACCTCCGCTGCTCGCTGGAACGAGGAGAGGAAGGTCTGCTTCGACTCCGCACGTGTGACCGACTGCGGAAGCGCTGCCGAAACGCGGCGCCGGAAGGATCGTCCACACGATCTTGAGATCGGCAAGTGATCGACTACATCAACCACGAGATCTAATCTCGTTAACACTTTCGGATCTACGAGGGTTAGTTCCTATCTATCTCGTTGCTCATGTCTAATAGATTAGATCTTGGCTTTTATCTAGATTAGATCTGGGTTTTGTTTGTTCTTGCGGTAGAAATTTTTTGTTTTCCATGCTACGAACCCATCAATGGCGCGGTCAAAGCAAAGTGCTGACTGGGTCACCTCAAGGCAGGCCGAATTACGGTGTGGCCCGGCCCATGTGGCATTTCCTTGACAATGGTCCGGCCGGCATAAGATTTATGTCGGCCGTGTCTATCTGTTTTGCAGGTAAATGGGTAGCCAGATTAGCTATATTCTAGCCGGATCATCTTAGCTTCCAAGAGAAGGAATCCCCCGTTGGTCAAAAGGTCGCTTTATTAGCTGAAGCATGTGCAAAGTAAAGTAAAGAAGAGGACCAGCAGGTTAGGGGCGACCAAGGTGACGCGGGCAAAGCCAAATGACGTAGCCCGTGTCTGGTGATGCCAAAAGGCAAGGATGATGCTGCGGGTTACGTCCAAAGCTTGGACGAGCCGTTAAAGAGGGATAAAGAAGCATCTGCTTTAGGAAAGGAGCATATTCGTAGAATATGCTTCCACCCGTGCCCTAGAATTGTAACCTGGGCTCCCCTATATAAGGAGCACCGGGGCCTCCATAGAAAGGGACGGCCAATAGATCAATCATTCTCTGTCTAAGGTAGAACTCTAGGGCTAGTAAACAGGGAGTAAGAGACATCGTCTCCTTCTTGTTGAGAACCTTAGGAACACTTGTAAACACCATTGATAGAGAATATACAAGAACTTCCGTGCGTGGAATCACCACGCTCTCCCTCCCTGTATTCCCCTAGCACTCATTTGCCCCATCTTTAGCCTATCTATGGCATCTGCCGTGCCACCACCACAACAGTTGGCGCCCACCGTGGGGCTAGCGGTGCTAGCAGGGGTGAAAATTCAGACGGGAAACTTCTCAAGCACCGGCGAGTGTATCGTCTCAGGCTTGGTTCAGCGCTTTGGAGCGCTGGACTATGTTAGCAACAACGTGGGAAGCTTCGGCAGGCACCCTCCACCGAGCAACAAGGTCTTCCTCAATCTTGGCGCGCACAAGATCTACGTCGGGGTGGATGAGTCATGTGTTCACCCGCGGCACATCGTCGAGGGAGGCGAACCAACTCTCAGCGCCGCTCGTGGAGTGCGTATCGCTCGCCCCACTAGCAACATTGAGGTCCTGATGACCACGCCAGATGCGGGACCGAGCAAAGATCCAGCGCCAGAGCCAGAGGTAACACCAAAACAGACCAGGTCAAGGTTTCCCCCGCTAGAAAGGCCGAAAATGTCCTCCAACAAGCGATAGATAGCTTGGCAACGCCAATAGCACCTGTGGTAGATCCGGCTCAGGCACAAGTTGAGGCAGAAAATGTTAGCTGGAGTAGCAGAGCTGCATCAGTCGGTGAACATCACCTTGAGAGAGTATGCTAAGGCAAACCGTATCGATGGAGTGAAAGTCCGGGGTAGGAACCTGATCACAGAGATTGACAAGGAGTGCGAGCCTAGGCCGGATCAGACAGCTACGATAGTAATAGGAGGGTTGGATCGGTACAGTACCCCGGCAAAGAACCTCAGAGCAGCAAATGTGGCCGCATCCGAGTTAGAAAGGTTTAATCGGAGAGGCCCGACAAAGGCAGCAGGAGAGGGTAAATCACCTATTGAGAGTTGCATGCCAAAAAAAATGAAGAAATAAACAAGGCTAACCCGGCACCACCAGGGGCCTCACAGGTGGTACATTCGGGCAGAAATAACCCGGCAAGATCCAGAGGAGTCGCGTCGTCTCTGGGTCATGATCCCAGGACAAAACAGGTAGTGGACTCCGGGAGAAGAAACAAGCAAATGGTCCCTTATGACCCAGTAAGGGCTGGAAAAGGCAAAGCAGTGCAAGTTGATGAGGACCGGCACAGTACCAGCCGAGGTGTGGCTGCCCGAGGTAACCGTGACCAAGGCAATGCCAGTCAAAAAAATGCTGCCAACGACAATGCCGGATAGCGCGATCCCATGGGAGTGGGGCAAAATGTACCTCGGACGCAGCAACAGCGTGTGCCTCGGCAAGAAGGAAGTGCGGGACAAGCAGCATAGCAGCCTCGTACACATCCGGATCATGGAAGATACAATGATGGTTATTTGGCTATGGTCAATGATGGATACCCTAGACCGGATCACCATGTAATTGGATCACGGTTGGGAAGCAGGAACTTGCAGCCAGATGATGCGAGGTTGAAGTTGGATAGGATTTATAGGTCGGAGAAAATTGAGTTACAAGGTCCACCGGGTCTAGCATGTTTCGGGCCCCGGATCATGAATGAGCCACCAGTGCCGAACTTTCAGCTAGCCAGGAACCCGAACTTATGATGGTAGTACCAGGCCAGAGGATTGGCTGATTGACTATGCCACAGTAGTCAAGGTCGCAACAGGAAATTTGAGAAGGGCGGTGAGGTATGTACCGCAGATGTTGGAAGGACCAGCACAAGTTTGGTTGATCAATTTGCCACCAGGAAGCGTTAAATGCTGGTTGGATTTCCAGGAGTTGTTCATTAGCAATTTCTCAAGCACTTACAAGAGACCCAACATACCACAAACCCTTGCGTTGTGCCGGTAGAGACCGAATGAGCCAGATAGAGATTTCCTGACTCGGTGGTGCAATGTGAGAAACTCATGTGAAGGAGTGATTGAATCACAAGCTATTGCGTGGTTCGCTCAGGGGTGCAGATATGGAAGTATGATGTGGCAAAGGTACAGCGAGATATGCCAACTACCTTGGCTGCGGTAGAGACTGAATGAGCCAGATAGAGATTTCCTGACTCGGTGGTGCAATGTGAGAAACTCATGTCAAGGACTGATTGAATCATAAGCTATTGCGTGGTTCGCTCAGGGGTGCAGATATGGAAGTATGATGTGGCAAAGGTACAGCGAGATATGCCAACTACCTTGGCTGAGACGATCTGGATCGCAGATTCATATGCCGTGGGAGATCCAACGCAACCCCGGTTAATGTCTAGCAAAGCAAGAGTATTACGGCCGCGATGGCCCCAGATCATCAAGGAGGAATGATTTCCGAGGAAAAAGAAGGGATGAGCGCCCGGATTATCGGTATAACTTAAAGCAAGTCACAGCAGTGGACCGGGATCAACCCAATGCCGGAGCCAGTCAACGCCAAAAAACTGGAGGGCAGAGCTGGCAACAGAAAATCAAAGGGAGAAAGCCTTGGACCCCGGAGCAGAAAAAGCAATGGCAAGAATGAAAGGATAGGCCGAGGTATACATTCGAGACTATGCTAGATCAACCTTGCAAATTTCATAAGCCAAGTCCAAACAGTCCAGCGAATCATATGACCCGGTAGTGTGAATGGATGAGGAAATTAGAACAGGGGAGTTCGGGGAATGCTCAGGCACCTCGGAACGAAGCACCTTGAAATGAAACACCCCGGCCACCGTTACTAACATGGGGAAATGGATAGCAATCGATGCTGCCACCACCTCCGCCGAGGTACGAGAATCCAGAAAGAAGGGATGCGGTACATTAGGTGGGCAATAACCAACAATAAGGCCAAGGTTACAACGAGAATGAGGGACGAAATGAGTACAGGGAACATCATCAAAGCTACTGTGTGTTCACCACGGAAGAGAATGACCGGAAAAGCTTACAGCACCGGCATATGGAGGTAAACGCAGTAATGCTAGCAGTGGTGAGGTATATGCCTTGGGCGGATCAGGAGATTACATGGAGTGTCAAGGATCACCCAAAGATCATGCCAAGCCTAGGAACCTACGCTCTGGTCCTGGATCCGACGTTCATCGGGCCAAATCTCAACGTGAGATTTTCGAAGGTGTTGATTGACAATGGCAGCAGTATCAACATTATGTACATGGATACCATGCACAAGTTGGGGATAATAGAGAACATGTTGCAAGCAACAAGGACCACCTTTCATGGCATTGTGCCGGGTATTTCTTGTGAACCAATTGGTAAAGTCCGGGTTGATGTGTTATTCGGCACAAGAGACAACTGCCACACTGAGAACTTGGAATTCGAGGTGGTGAATTTGGAAAGTGCTTATCACGCGTTACTCGGCAGGCCAGCGCTGAGAAAATTCATGGCAACTACCCACGTCAGTTACCTTAAGATGAAGTTGCCTGGACCAAGGGGCATGATAACTATATCAGGGGACTTCCGGCGTTCGATCGAGTGCACCTCAGCCATATCCAATTTAGCCGAGTCACTCGTGATAGCTCAAGAAAAAAGGAAGATACTAGAAGTGGCGGCATTGGCTCAATCCGCGCAACAACATATGCCGGCCCTGACCAACCCGCACGGGAGCGTATCATTCCAAGCAACTAAGGACACGAAGAAAGTGCCAATCGATGATCAGTTCCCAGAGCGCACCATCACTATTGGTGCTGGGTTAAGAAGCAAATAGGAAAGCGAGCTCGTCAACTTCCTCCGTGAGAATCGGGATATCTTTGCTTGGTCTACGCAAGATCTGCAAGGTGTACCGAGGGAGTTGGCTGACACTCATTGAATGTAAGACCCAGGGCTAAGCCGGTAAAGCAGCCTCTCAGGCGTTTCGCAGAAGACAGAAGAAAAGTTATTGGAGATGAGATAGCAAGATTACTAGCGACCGGGTTTATCATGGAGGTACTCTCTCCGGATTGGCTCTCTAATCCGGTGCTAGTGGAGAAAAAGAAAGATGATTCGAACGTGGCTATCGTATGGCGCATGTGTATCGACTACACGAACCTGAATAAGGCGTGTCCAAAAGATCCATTCCCACTCCCTAGAATAGATCAGGTCATAGACTCAATGGCCAGATGTGAGCTACTATCATTCATTGACGCGTATTCTGGTTTCCATCAGATACCCCTAAATCCGGATGATCAAATAAAGACTGCATTCATTACCCCATACGGGGCTTATTTCTATCGCACTATGCCGTTTGGATTACGTAATGCAGGAGCAACATACCAGCGATGTGTGCAAAAATGCTTGCATGAACAAATAGGTCGGAATGTGCAGGTCTATGTGGATGATGTGGTAACAAAGACCAAGGAAATCAGTACGCTCCTTGAGAATATCCAGCAGACATTCGCGAACTTAAGAAGGTTCCGAATGAAGCTGAACTCGGAGAAGTGCACTTTTGGCGTACCCGCCGGAAAGTTACTCGGTTTTTTGGTATCTAGCCGTGGCATTGAAGCTAACCCGACGAAAATCCGGTCCATAGAAAGAATGGAACTGCCAAAGTGTCTTAACGATGTCCAGAAGTTCACTGGTTGCTTGGCATCGTTAAGTCGGTTCATATGTCGGTTGGGAGAGAAGGCCTTGCCCCTCTATCAGCTGATGAAAAAGGCAGATAAGTTCACATGGACACCACAGGCGGATCTTGCATTTCGAGAATTGAAAAAGATGTTATCTACCACGCCAATCCTAGATGCACCACTACCTAAGGAGCCAATGTTGCTCTACGTAGTCGCGACCAATCGAGTCGTAAGTGAAGTGATCGTAGTGGAGTGCGAGAAGGAAGGAAAGTTAGTGCAAAGGCCGGTGTATTATCTGAGCGAAGTATTATCAGCCTCAAAACATAATTATCCTCATTATCAGAATATGGCATACGGCGTATATATGTCGGCCAAGAAACTCAAACACTATTTTTAGGAACACCCCATCAAGGTGATATGTGAGGCACCCATTTCAGAGGTCATGAATAACAAAGACGCAAGTGGCCGGATAACAAAGTGGGCAATCGAGTTAGCTCCCTATGCACCACAGTTCGACAGAAGGGATGCGATCAAGTCACAAGCTGTGGCGGATTTCTTTGTGGACTGGGCTGAAATGCAATATGAACCACCCGTGCCGGACTCCAATTATTGGCAAATGAACTTCGAAGGATCGAAACTGAAAGACAGATTAGGCGCTAGAGTAGTGCTTACCTCGCCCAACAAGGATCAACTAAAGTATGTCCTTCAAATCCACTTCAGTGCCTCGAATAATGTGGCGGAGTACGAAGCATTGGTACATGGTCTCAAAGTGGCAAAGGAAGTGGGGATACATCGGATACAATGCTTTGGTGATTCGGATTTGGTGGTGCAGCAGGTGTCCAGAAATTGGGATGCTATAGATGCTAACATGGCCTTGTATAGGTTCCATGTTCAGAAAATAAGCGGGTTTTTCGAAGGGTGTGAGTTCCATCACGTACCTCGAATCGAAAACGAGGCAGCAGATACGCTGTCCAAATTGGGCTCGTCCCGGCAGCCAATCCTGCCAAATGTTGCCTTGGAGCACCTGAGAAAACCATCAATCACACCATCACCTGAATCAGATTCCATTTACATCCCGGCACTCCCCGGATCAGGAGCTGTACCTATGGAGATAGAATGGGGAAGCACCTCCGCAAATCCGGGGACTGCTGCAGCAAACCCGGTGACTGCTTCAGCAAACCCGGGGACTGTTCGGCTTGATCCGGCAGGAGTTATGTCGGTGGATGCAATGGAGGTTGATGAGGAACCATTCCCCGTCCGGACTATACCAACTTGGGCAAAGCCAATTTTTGATTTCCTGAAAGAGGGAATCTTGCCAGATGATGAAATAAGTTCAAGGCAAATTCAGAGAAGGGCAAAGTCCTATACCATTACCAACGCCAAATTATACAAAAGAAGTGTGACTGCGGTACTACAACGGTGCGTAGATCCGGAGGAAGGACTTGACATACTCCGGGATATTCACCAAGGGGAATGTGGCCACCATGCCTCCTCAAGGGCCTTAGTAGCAAAAGCTTTCCGGCATGGGTTTTATTGGCCTAGTGCATTGGAGCAAGATAAGGACTTGGTGAGAAAATGCAATGGTTGTCAAAGATATGCCACAAAAACTCACCTACCAATGTCGGAGCTGAAAACTATCCCCATTACATGGGCATTTGCCGTATGGTGCCTAGACATGGTATGACCATTTAAGCCGGCCAAAGGAGGGATGACCCATATCTTGGTCATGGTTGACAAATTCACGAAATGTATTGAAGTGAAACCGATTCGGAAATGTGATGGGGCAATAGAGTAAGATTCCTCAAGGATATAATCCTAAGGTACGGCTACCCTCATAGCATCATAACTGATAATGGGACAAATTTCGCTGAAGGAGCGTTTGAGAGATTCTGCCAGGAAAAGAAGATCTGGTTAGATGTCGCTTCAGTCGCCCACCCCGCATCGAATGGGCAAGTGGAAAGATCCAACGGACTGGTACTGTCCGGGATAAAACCCCAGCTCATAGAGCCGCTGCAAAGATCAGCGGGGTGCTGGATAGAAGAACTCCTAGCGGTACTGTGGAGTCTAAGAACCACTCCAAATTGATCAACAGGCTATACGTCGTTCTTTCTAGTATATGGGGCAGAAGCTATATTACCAGCCAACATAGAGCATGATTCGCCAAGGGTCACCCAATACACAGAAGCCGAAGTGCGCGAAGCCCGGCAAAATGATGTTGATCTGCTGGAAGAAGCGAGAGAACTGGCCTTGTCCAGATCCGCCATATATCAGCAAAATCTCCAACGCTACCATAGCCGGAAAGTAAACCCCCGGGTTTTCTTAGAAGGTGATTTGGTGCTAAGGCTAATACAGCACACTGCTGGCATGCATAAGTTATCCCCTCCATGGGAAGGACCTTTCATTATGAGCAAAGCTTTGCGCAATGATTCCTACTACCTTATTGATACATAGCCTCAGCAAAAGAACAAGGTGGACAGGTCCAGAGAAGAATCCAAAATACCATGGAACGTAGCACTGCTTCGTCCTTTCTACACCTAAGGGGTGAATGTATCCGAACTACTCGTATGTCGGTATGTGTGTCGGCAATCAACTTATCAATAAAAATTTCGTCACCCGGGCAGCGACTCGGAAACTGCTATTTTAGTTATCTTTTGTTTTCATATTTTTGTGTCGGCTGGGTTAAGTCAGTTATACCTTAGTGGGATAAGTAATGTGTTAGCACCAAAAACCTAACTCTTCGACTTTGCTGCTATCCAACAAGAATAGGCTTCATGGCAAGCAAGAGAACAAGTTTGGAATGGCAAAGCACATGAAAAACGACTAAGGAAAAGAGCTTAAGTGGGCCGACATTGGTTTTTTGACTAACCCTTATCTTTGTTGTATTCACTAAAGTGCCGAATCATTTTGAGCTAATCTCAATGTTTCAAGTATTGTTAAGTCATTTTTTTGAACCTCGGACTCGTAATTCGAAAAACCGAATCAAGGTAGACGCGAGCCGAAACAAAAATTGGGGGAACAAGAAAATCAAACTCGGGGAATTCGCCCATGATAATCTAGCAATAAAACTTAGTTCAAAACCTAAAATTGTAGCACAAACGAACCAAAGTATTTAAATACATCTGCGCCCGGCATTCCAGGGATCTAATAAATGTGACAAGTGTTTTTCAAGGTGCAGGAGCAACAGACAAATCATATGTCGAGGAGGGAGGTACTCCGGAGTGCGGGGGAGGAGCGCTAGCTTCGGCTTCATCTTCCGAGTTAACCTCACCTTCTTCCAGATCATCAGCCTCGTCGCCTAGTTCGGAGCCCTCGTTCTCACTTCCTTCATCTTTGGCTCTAGAGACAATCTCGTCATCAGCGACATCAAGATAACTCAGCCCCTCATTCCAGGCATGGAAGAAGGAGTACTAGATGAGATTGTTTGCAGAGGCTTGGCGGCGCGCGATCCACTCCGGATCTTCGCACCACTTTGACCCGGTGCGCATGCGGTTGAGCAATGCCAAGTCAATTCCTTCATACCATGAGAGCGCAAATTTCAGAGCAATGTCGGCCCTAGCCTGGGCAGCAGACTCGCGCCACAGCTGCAGGTGCGTATCACATTCCATGAGTTTTGCTATAAAATCTGAGCCTTTTTTGGGAATGGTTTCACTAGGCCAAAGGCAGCTGAACATCCGTGTTGCCGCCAGGATGATGTCCGCGTCATGGTTCTTTACTACCTCAAGGCGAGCGATGAGACTCGCCAGGAGATCTTCCGTGGTATAGGGGATTGGCTCGCCATCAGGGGCAGTAGGAATTCCACGCTGCTCACAGGATTGGCGTACGGTAGAGCCGGCGAGCGTATCGCTCTCTAGAAATTTGCCTGAGGACGAGAAGAAAAATAGTGAGCAAAAGGACCAAATCCAAATGATAGAAGATCAGGCAAGGGAAGAGGACTTACGCACAATCTGGAAGAGAAGTCGCTGTATCTCGGAATCAATATTGGCATTGTGGACCCAGAGTTTTTCGTATTCGGTGGTCACCGACGTAAGCTTGACGTCGGCTTCCTCCAGTAGGCTCTTGTCCTTGGAGATTTGCGTGGTTAAATGCTCTTTCTCCTCGGCAAACTCCTGGTCGGCCTTCTCCAGCATGGACTGATGGGAGCTCTTAAGCTTTTTAATTTCGGCGTTCAGCTGAGTAATTTCCGAGTCCTACTGCCTGAGCCGAGATATTTCCTCATCTTTCTTTTTCAGTTCAGCTTCATAGTTACCTGCTTGTTCGAGGCAGTGGGTCATCAGTTCAGGCATGGTGACACAGTCGTCGAGAGCAACTGCAACATGATCTGGAGGACCCAAAGTATGAATGTCCACCGGATGAGGCAAGGAAAGTAAAATGATCATATGAAAGGGATGAGTTTACCTTTGATCTCCGCAAGGTTCTTCCTCATAATTTTATTCTCAGCTTCAACTTCGGCTGCATGATTCAGACAAGACATTCATATAAGCCCTAAGAAGTTTGAATGAACAAGGAAGAAAAGGAATGGAAACTAACCCCTCTTCTGGTACTCCACCAAGAGTTTACCATAACGCCCGCGAATGTCTTTGTAGGAGTCCAGCAGGTGTTGGAACTCAGTGGTTCGGCGATTAGTGGTAATCTGAAATAAGCAAGGAAGAGACAAAAGTTCAGAGGTAAAGTAGAAATAATTTGAAGTCTACAAGACTCGGGCCAAGTGGAACTTAACCCGGATCTAGGTGTGTGGATATTTGAAGTCTACAAGATCCGGTCCAAGTGGAACTTCACCTGGCTCTAGGTGTGTGGATATTCGAAGTCTACAAGACCCGGGCCAACTGGAACTTAACCCGGCTCTAGGTGTGTGGATATTCAAAGTATACAAGATCCGGGCCAAGTGGAACTTAAAACCCGGCTCTAGGTGTGTGGATATTCAAAGTCTACAAGACCCAGGCCAAGTGGAACTTAACCCGGCTCTAGGTGTGTGGATATTCGAAGTACATAAGACACGGGCCAAGGGAACTAGAACCAGCCCAAAATGTATTGCAAATTAATGTCATTATCAACAAAAACTAAGCTCGACGAGAAGCATCCGACCGAATAACAAGTTATTCCCTCGGAGGCTCGGGGACTAGGGGTTATATCTAGAAGTGTTCAATTGCATAAAACATCAATGGCAGAGAAAAAGAATTACCTCCAGCATCCGGCCAGCCAAGGAGATAGCCTTAGTAGCGGAGTTCATCTGGGCGATGAACTCTGCGGGGCCGAACTTCTCCGGCAAATCGTCTTGAGGATCGACGAATTCGGCATCCTTCTAGTTCTTCACATACTCAAGGAGTTGTGGACTGTAACTTTCGCCGCTCGGAGTATAGCTCGCCACAAGGCCCTTCACGTGGGCCTCCCACCTAACGGATTGAGCTATAGCGGGGCTGGTATGCAAAACCAGTTGTTGGCTGCCCTCTAATCCGGAGGCAGTAGACCCGGAAGAAGCATCTTTGGCTAACCCGGAGGTCTTCTTAGCTTTGCTGGATGAGGGTTGAGGATCTTGTCGAAAGATATCAGCGATGGAAGGAGTAGACCCGGTGGGAGCCAAAGGAGCATTGCCCTTGGGAGGCTTGGAGGCTCTTGCTGATGGTGCTGTTGTTGCTCGTGCTGTTGTCGCTGTTGCTGCTGGTGCTACTGGTGCTGGTGCTGGTGTTGTCGGTGCTGTTGATGCTGGTGTTGGTACTGGTACTGGAGGTGCTGGGGTGGCGCCGATGAAACTGGCACCTCAACATTGGGCACAGAGGCCGAGGAGCTGGGGAGATCCGGCATCACCATGTCCCGAGCTGCCCCACTATCCCCCGCGCTGACGTTGCCCTCCTCTTGGCGAGGTAGGCTCTGGTCAGGCGCAACCGCAGAACCCTCTTGAATAGGGCTGAGCGGGCGATAATCATTGTTGCAGGGGGGAGAGGGACTACTCCGGAGTGGGGAGGCTATGCCGGAACCGCTCTGAGAAATATCCACAGGAGCTCTAGAAAAAAGGAAGGACAACTAGTCAAAAAGAGAGAACCAACTAGAAAGGCAAGCAAAGGAAGAAATCCGAAGTAGCAATGCTAAAAGGACTGATACATTGCAAATGTATCTATAATTTTTGATGTTCCATGCTTGGTTTTATCTACTTTCTTATGTTTTGTCGACACTTTGGAGTACTTTTCATATAATTTCTTGGACTAACCTATTAACAAGATGCCACAGTGCTAGTTGCATGTTTTCTTCTGTTTTTGGTTCCAGAAAAGTCAGAAAATGAATATTCTCGGAATTGGACGGGACAAAATCCAAAGTTCCTATTTTACCGGAAGACTCATGGAGCCAGAATACGAGACGGAGGAGGGCCAGGGCCTGGCCACACCCCCCAGGCGCGAGTCACCCCAGGCCGCGCCAGGGCATGGTGTGGGCCCCCCTGGCACCCCCTTGGTCTCCCCTCTCGCCTATATGAGCCTCCCGATACCAAAACCCTAAAACGTCAAGCCTCTAGCCACGAAAAGTTCCGCAGCGCCGCCGCCACCGAAGGGGAGATTCGGGGGATAGCAAGTCTCTGTTTCGGCACCCTGCCAGGACGGGGAAGTGCCCCTGGAGCCATCGCCATCGATCTCCACCACCATCTCCATCACCATTGCTGATTCCCATGATGAGGAGGGAGTAGTTCTTCCTCGAGGCTGAGGGTTCTACCAGTAGCTATGTGTTCATCTCTCTCTCTATGCATGATCATATTGTGATCATGATCTTTGTAATCTATAGATCTACCTTGCTACTCAAGTGCTTTAATAGATCTCTGCTCTCCCCATGTGTGTGAAAGTGATAGCGTGCACACCATGGTGGCACTTAGGCTAGAGATTATCAATACTTGTTATGAGTTTTATTTGGAGTTGGATGTCTTTATGAAATTGTGGTGTTTGTTGGACTCATCTAGTACTCAAGGTGACAGTGTGGGGTTTTCTAGATGGGAAAGACAAACTTTGAGGTGTGATGTTATAGCCCTACCATCGATTAGAGTGTCCAACCGGAGAGTAGTTAAGAGTAGTATCATAAAGAAAAGATATTTATATGAGAGTGTTCACTAGTGAAAGTATGATCCCTAGGCCTTGTTTCTAAACATTGAAACACCGTTTGCTACTAGATCTGTTACATGTTTGCTTGCTTCCTTCTTTATTTCAGTTTTACTTTAGTATTTTCCACGCCATCAAGCTATTTTCTATCACCGTTACCACTTGTATTTCACTATCTCTTTGCCGAACTAGTGCACCTATACACCTGACAAGTGTATTGGGTGTGTTGGGGACTGACGAGGGTTTAACTCATCAATGCCCATTGTTATGGACTTGGGTTTTGGAGAAGGAGGGAGTGCTGGAGACATCTATCGGCTAGCAAACAAGCACACAGGGGACTCAAAGATTTACCCAGGTTCAGGCCTCGTAGAGGTCCCTACTCCTGCTTGTCTGCTCATGGAATTATCGAAGGAATCGAAGATTACAATGGTGCGTAGATGTAATCTGGCGAGGGTTGTGGAAACTAGGGTTGCGTGTGTCCTCCTCGCCGCCCCTCCTAGCCTTTATATAGATAGGCTAGGTCTCGGGTAGCAGGTCGAGTCGGTTACAGATTAGGGTTTTCCCCTTTGAACTTTCTATCTTTAGTTTCTTCTTGTTCTTCAAGCAATCGAGAGTCTATAGGCCACTCGAGTTCTTCATTTGGGCCTTGGCGACACCGTGGGCCTCCACGTATTCAGGTCGTATATACCAAGCTCGAGTAGTTGTAGGGTATACCCATGTCAGTAGCCCCCGAGTGTCCAGTGGAATCGCAGATTCGACTGGGGACTTTTTAAGTCTTTCGAGTACATGAATGAGTATATTTCGACTGCTTTGTTTGTGTCATAGGGATTGTTGATGTGCGTGCCTGATTTAACCAAAGTATCGGTATCAGTTAACCACCTTAGGGTGAAACAACGCAATCTACTCGAACTCGAGTCCCCGGACTCGAATCTGGAAAAGTGCTGCTGTAATTCAACTCAAGCCGCGGAGGTCTTACAGGAGTCAAATTCCAGTTATATGGGTGTGAGCACTCGACGCGTCCGTCAAGGCATGTTCATCATACCTGTAGGCACAGATACATTTCTGGTAGTGCGCAGCTAATGCGTTGCCAGGCCTTATTCAGGTCTTACCTTCACGCTGTAAGCTCGGCATCCGAATTTTATCATCACGGAGACGATTCAGGCGACCCAGGAGATGTAGTCTCTTTGTAGGAAAAAATTATGAGGCGGTGTCGCCATGAGCTTCGAATGTGGATCTTATCAACACACAGTTTTTTGTACAAATAAATCATAGGGTGCACGACCAGCGCTCCCTATGGGAGTAGCCCCCGAGTGCCTGGTTGAGTCGAAGACTCAGGCAGGGACTAAAGAACTTTTGCGACCGCTGTCATCTTTTGTTTGCTTGTTTCAGTCGAATTTGTTTCCGGCGCTCCCTATGGGACTAACCCATGTCCATAGCCGAACCGTATTTTGAGTGGTTGGGTTTGCTTTTGATTGTCCATGTTCCTGTAAAAATAAGAGAAAAAATCATAGGGTGCGCAACCAGCTCTCCCTATGGGAGTAGCCCCCAAGTACTTGGTGGAGTCGAAGACTCGAGCAAGGACTAAAGTAGTCGAAGTCTTCTGCTGCGTAGCTTTGATGATGTCAGTGCTGACGATTTCATGACCTCAGTTGCCCGTGTGAGCGAGTTTGACGGGACATGACGAGCAGTGGGTCCCACTCTCTGACTTTGATTGGACTGGGCGTGTGTAATCTTTATTTTAACGGCGCCTCCTCGATTTCCGTGCATAATGGGAGCAGTGGAGGGACGATTCGTGTTTCCACTCCTCCACGTGTCTAGCACGATGTTTGCCACGCGTCCAGTAGGGTTTTTCAGAGCCGTTGGATTGCATCTTCCAAGGGTTAAGTAGTGGTGTTGCGATGGTAATTTCTCATCTGCTCTCATTCATCCTTTGCTTTTCATCTCCATTGCCGCTACTCCTCTGCTTTCTCTGTGCTCGTTTCTTCCACGACGTTGGACCAACTCGGCTCGTTTCCGAGCTACTTCCTTCAATCGCATCGCCGCCGTGCAATGGGGAAGAAGAAGGGAGGTGTTGCGGCCGACTCCGCAGCTACTGCTGCTGCGGCGAAGAAGAAGAAAGGCGGTTCCGCCGCTGCGGGCACCAGGGACGCTGTCGGCGGGAAGAAGAAGGGCACGGGCACCCACGTCATGAATGGCGCGTGGCGTCCCTCCATCATCAAGTCATCGGATCTATGTCTTCTTCGCCAAGATGGAGTGCTGTCCGATGTAGTCACCGACGCGCGCATCCCCGGCAGTGAGACAATTCCTTCTCCTCCCGCTGGTTTTGGAGTGATGTTTTTGGCATTCATCATTCACGGTCTCTCCCTGCCCCTTCACCCCTTTTTTAGGGGCCTCCTTTGTTTCTACATGCTTCAGCTCCATCAGCTGTCCCTGAACTCTATTATCCATATCTCTTGCTTCATCACCCTCTGCGAGTGCTGGCTCGGAATCGAGCCGCACTTCGGCCTCTTCAAGTTGAAGCGCCAATCTTCTTCTGGCTCCTTAGTATATGATGTAGGTGGTTGTGGAATTCACGTCGACCCATCCGCCACCTATTTCGATATCAAGCTCACAGCGTCCGTCCAAGGGTGGAGGGACAAGTGGTTCTACGTTCGCGACCAGAAGGCCGACGGAGACCACTTCAGACTCGCGCCCTTCGACCCCGCGACGCCGTGCAAGAGAAGGCGCTCCTGGAAGAATGTAGTCATGCCTGGCGAATCCGCGGAGACAGATGTGTTGTATGAGCGCGTTTGCGACCTCGAGAGTCGCATAGGCAAAAAAGAGGGAGGTTGCACCCTGATTCGCACGTGGCTGCGTTGTCGCGTCCAGCCCCTGCAGGCCAGAGTCCACCCCATGTTTTAGTGGACTGGCGCTGACGATGTCACTCGCGTGTCTGCCGATGGCATGTCCGCGAGTGAGGTGGACAAAAGGGTTCGACAGGTCACCAAGTACACCGCCAAGGATGTGCTCCCCAGTGAGCCATTTGTTCCTCTGTTTGATGCTGCTAACCCTCCTCCCAAGGTATAGTTGTGCTACGCAGTAGCTTAGTTCCTCGATTGCTTCTCTGATGTTTTACTTGCTTTTTGCCGAATTTGTTGCCTGTATGTAGGATTGGGCGGTGCCACCTTGTATGCCCCCTCTTCCTGAGGGGATTATCCCTCGCGAAGCCTTGGAAGAGGACGAGTCGGAGTCGACCGTCCCATCTAATGTGGAGGAGGAAACCCCCGAGTCCGGTAGTCCGGATACTCGCAAGCGTTCGCGCAGCGAGGATTCCGATGCGTCATCTCCTTCGACTCCGGAAGGTGCAGGTGTTGGTGCGGAGTCGCCTATCCCTGCCATTCCTGTGAGCGCCGTGGCACCATCCTCTCGCAAGAAGATGCGATTGCCCAAGGAGTCCTCGTCAGAGTCGGGGAAGGCCACTTTTGACTTTGACAAGTTGGATTGGTAAGTTTTCTAGTTGACTTGTTCTTCTCTGTTTTGCCCTTGTTGGCTCGTCTCTGGGTTTTCCCTTTCTTGATGTGGATTTTGTCTTGCAGTCAAGAGGCGTCATCATCTTCTGGCGACGTCCAATTTTTGAAAGAATCAGGAGTCGCGACCTCAAAGTCCAAGAAAGAGGTCGAGCGTGCTCCTTCCCCTCCATTAGCGACCCACTCCAGGCACAACTCTTCCAGTTCTCCTCATGCAGGGGAGCATCGAATGGTTGCTCGGATGACAGCGCACCAAACGACTTCGGAGTCATTGGAGGATCACGTAAGTGTAGGCTTTTCTTCTTTTTGATGTTGCAATCGATGCATGTTGCTGACCCTTTTGTTATGCGATAGCTCCTTGTGAAGGAGGCCGCGCACTTGGCCGAGCAAGTGCTGGCGATGGGCCGCCAGCATGCGATGCTGGAGACGTGTCATCGCGTGGTTGAGAGTGAGTGTCATGCACTTCTTCTTCTTCTCCTTTTTATATGGTCGACTGATAGTCAATCCCTTTTGTTTTGTAGCTGAACATAACGCCCTCCTACGCAACGCTACCACCATGGAGAAAACCCTTGCCGTGGCTGTGAAGGGTCGCGATGAGGCAATCGCGGCGCGTGACGAGGTTCAAAGGCGCGAAGAGGATCTGCGTGCCTCCTTCACAGCCAGGGAGAAGTTGTTCGAAGAACATCTTTTCTCGATTGCCCAGGCCCTTTCAGGTACTTTGCTTTGAATATCGTTATCCTTCTCGGCTCGACTTTTTGCCGTTGGTGCTGATGCTTTGTCCATGTGCGGATTTATGTACAGATGCTGGCGATTTGAGCTTTGACCCGCAGGCCCTTCTTCGTGATGATGCTTTGGCGGGTGCACTGTCGGCAGTCGAAGACCGTAGCGCCGCCGTCCAGGATACGCTCTCCAAGGCCAAGGGCGTTCTCAGTCGCCTCCAGGAGGAGATGATGCCCAAGGTGGAGCTAATCGAGAACATAGACGAGCTGGTGGAGTTACTCGCCGGGGGTGTGCCTTCCAGCTACAAGAACTCACTCCGCGCGGTTGGTGCGTCCATGTCGCTTGCCATGGTGCAGGCCCACGGAGTCGAGATTGACCCTGCCGCGGTGTCAAAGATGATGCCTATTAGCACGGACGACCAGCAGGTAGTATTTGCTCCTTTCGCGACTGCCTGTGGCAAATATGGGCCTCAGCTGATAAACACTGTTGCGAAGTATTCTGAGGAGCTACAACGCGGCAAGGAGGCGGCGAAAGTTGCGGCATCAGGGGCTGGCGGAAAGTCAATGGCATCTAACACTGCCACGGACTCGATGAAGCCCCTGAAGCCGTTGAAGTCGAAGAAGCCAATCGCTCCTTAGTAGCTTTGTAATAGTTAACTAGTTTATGTCCTTTGTTAAGAACATGCCTGCTGGCGAGTGTATCTGCTGATACTTTTGCTAGTCTTGAATGCACTTGAATCTTTTGTATTTGTGTTGTTTTGGTCGTCTTATTTGTTTCTATCTTGACTTGTGATAGGGTTCATCAAGTGATCCTTTGAGGGAAACTCAGGACTCGCTGCCTTTTGATGATACTTTGGCACCGCAACGCACTAGGGTAGATGAGTTGTCACTGCTTTCGCGACTACGTGACCGCGTGAAGCAGCTAGAGCGTGAGTTGCCCGTGCTCCACGGTAACGCGGATGTATGGAAGTCGAAGGCGGAGAAAGCCGCCACCCGAGAGCAGTATCTTCTTGGTGAGGTGACGCAGTTGGGCGACCAATTCAAGTGTTAGTTTGCTTGCTCTTATCTTTTCCTTGTAGTCACTCGCGACGGTGCGTTGTACTTATACTGCTTTTGCTGCTTCGTGTAGTTGTCATCGCGCGTCATCCACAGGATGAGAAGGATAGAATTGCCATTCGCATGCATGATCTTACCCAGGAGCAACTTCAAGAGAGTGGATACTTCTGGGTAGATCATGATCGTGCGATTGCGCTGGCGACCCTGCAGGATCATGCGTCGCGAGTGCTGCACTTTCTGAAGAAGTCGCAGTTATGCTTGAAGAACATTTATCGGACGATGTTTCCACTGGATGATACTCCATCAAGCTTGTTGGCCCTCCTTGCCAAGTTTCAAGACCTGGCCGCGGTTCGCGAGTGTGTGAGGCAACAGTTGGTGGCTGGTGCCAAGGCTGCTCTATCGTTGGTGCGACTGCATAGGCCTGACGTAGATGTTGCGGCAATTGCGGCTGGGCCGCCTGCGCCACCAGCAGGTTCTGCCTGAAATATGGTGCCGCACTACCAGGCTGTGGATCGCCCAGCAGAAGAGATCGTCGATTTCTTTGAGGAATAAACCAACGTTCTCTTGCCACAGTAGTAGCTTAGTTTATATCCTGCACATAAGTGTACCCGTGTTGTAAAGTTCATATAAATGTTGTATATAATTTATTGTCGAATATGTATAAAGAGCTTTGTTAGCATGAAGTGCATTGCACTATGCGAGTCCTTTTCGTTAGCCTAGCCATGCTCTTATCTCAGTCCCTTATCAACTTGTCAGGTGCGTTGCAGCTGGGTTGATGTTGTGTCAAGGGTTTCGATTAATGTGCCAGCTAGTCAGGATATCGCGTTTTGGTTCGTAGAACAGATGTATATAGGGTGGCGCAGGCCCCAAGTAGATAAATTGGAAAAATAAAGGAGAACATAGAGTTTTTGGGGCACTTGGCTTTATTTATTCGAAGGACAGTACGAAGTACAATGTGTGGCTAAGTAGCCTTGGCTGAGTGCCTTATTTGTGGTCTAAGAGTAAAAACGACTAAGGGTAGAAGCGTCGCAGTTGTGTGACGTTCCAGGGGTTGGAGTATGCGACTCCTGTCTCTAAATATTGAAGGCGATAAGTGCCTCCTGGGATTACTTCTGTAATCACGTATGGTCCTTCCCAGGGGGACTCGAGCTTGAGATGTCCTTGCTACTTCAGTCGCAGGACCAGGTCACCTTCGATGAAGGATCTGGGGCGTAGCCTCCTACTGTGGTAGTTGCGCAGGTTCTGCTGGTAGATCGTTGATCTTTCCACGGCGATTTCTCTTGCCTCATCAAGGAGGTCGACTGAGTCTTCGAGTGCGAGGGATAACTCTTGTTCGCTGTAAGCGACCACGCGCGGCGCCTTGTACCGTACCTCGGCGGGTGGGATTTCCTCGGCTCCGTGCACCATAAAGAATGGCATGTAGCCCGTGGCACTATTTGGAGTTGTGTGTAGGCTCCAGAGTACGGATTGCAGTTCGTCTGGCCAGCAACATGCGGCTTGTTCGAGTGGCCGGAGGAGTCGCTTTTTGATGCCACCGCAGAGGAGCCCGTTTGCTTTTTCCACCTGACCGTTGGTCTGTGGATGTGCTATAGAGGCGTAGCTGATGTTGATCCCCAGATTCTCGCAGAATTCTTGGAACTCCTTGGATGTGAAGTTCATCCCATTGTTGGTGATGATGATGTGCGGCACTTCGAAACGGTAGACGATGGATTCGATGGCGTGGTGGTGTCACGGCAGATGCCATGGATAGGCTAAAGGTGGGACTAAATGCACTAGGGGAATCCAGGGAGGGATAGTGTGGTGATTCCACACACGGTAGCTTTCTATTTGATTCACCTTCACAGATTACAAGTGCTCCGTGAGCTGTATTGGGGAGAGGAGGAAGAAGAACTCTCTTACTCTCACCACTAGCTAGCCCTCAGGAACTCACTCGTAAAACCACAACACACTCCAGATCAACCCCTTCTACAGAGGCCCTAGTCCCCCTTATATAGGAGTGGCTAGGTCTCCACTTAGGGCATACGTGGAGGCATATTCCAGGGAATATGCCTCTTCCCGAAATAGTAAGCCGACCGGGTCACTTTAACCCCGCGTCATCCCCGCAGAGGCTATGTGAGCCTCTGCGGCGCTCGCGTCATCCTACATAGGCTTCATCACGTTTGTCGGCCACGCCTCGGTGGTCCTTCCTCTGTCCGCTTCGCTCACGCCCTGCGTACAGTGGTCACCTTTGACCAGCGAGATACCTTCCTTCTCCTACAAGCTTGATATAACCCGGATCCCACATAGTTGATCCAGCCACACCTATTCATTCATACAAGTTAGATACATCCTACCGACATACGGCTTAAGTCGGTTGAGACCAAGTTAGGTGGACGTCCCCTGGTCCGGGTTACTCCATGATCCGGCCTGCCTTGAGGTGACTTAGCAAGCATTTGCTTCGACCTTGCCGTACCTCGGCTAACTAGGCCTTTATACCCCGGCATGACCCTATCCGGGGGTATCCCCCCAACATTAGTCCCCGAAGCTGGTGCGGTCTTAGCTGCCTTAGCTGCTAAGGCCACAGCAGGTTCAATTTTACCGAGCCTCTTGTTCGTTCTCCGAGTTACCTCATAATCCGGATTCCATAGGTTTATTTTCCCTTGGCACATTCCTAGTTTCTACTTGCTGGTCGGGTTACCTCGTACTCATCCGGGTCATTCTTCCTTCTCTCGTACGCTTCCCACGTGGAGGCTAATCATTACTTTGCCTCATTTTAAGGGCCAGTAATAGTAACCGCCACAGTTATTGTCAGAAGTTACTGTTGCACACGTCACATCGTGCCTGCCTCCTTGTTAACTGTATCATAACATCACGTCATGGGATTCGCTGCGCGTTGTGGCCCTTTTTGTGGCTCGTCGCTAATTGGTCAATCCGGGTCATACACGGCCACACGGTGTGGCCCGCCCGCAAAATGCGATCCCACTACCCCTTACGGAAGTGGTTAAATAGGGGAGGGGCACGCCCCTTGGGTCATTTCCCCGCTCCCACGCCCCTCTGCCTTTGCCTTTTCCTCTCCTTCTCCATCGACAGCACCGCCGCCGCCGCACCTGAGGAGCTACGCCGCCACCACCGCATCTGAGCAGCAGTGCCGCCGCCGTACTGCTTCCACGCGCTCCAGCGCCGCCGCCACCTCTGCTCATCCTCTCCGCCACGGGTCCCCGCCAGTCCAGGCTGCTGCCTCCCTTCGCCGCTAGCGCAAGTGAGGAGAGCGACCTTGAAATGACTGAGGAGGAACTCACCGTCGCCGAGCAGGAGATGGAAGAAGATGCGGCGCACGCCGACCGCGACGCGTGGGCCAGATCCTGGGTCTGCTAGGATGACCTGGATTGGCTTTACCACACCAAGCGCATCCCGGAGGGCGTCGCCGCGCGCCTCGCTTCCACCGAACTTGCCCCCTCACCCAATCTGGGTGAGTATGTTGTGTTCCTATCACACTTCTAGTGGGGGTTCGGTCTGCCAGTTAGCGACTTTTTCCATGACTGGCTAAACACATACGAGCTCCAGCCGCACCATCTTCCGGCTAACGCCATCACATCTCTCTCTACCTTCACCTCCACAATCAAAGGTTATGCCAGACTATGGCCCACGAAGGAGCTATGGATCTGGTTCTTTGGCCTTCGCCGGAACGTCATTCCGAACAGAGAACTTGACCCGGAGGACAAACAGCTCACGCAGTTTGGCGCTGCGTCAATATCTCCCCGAAAGCTGTCCGTCTTTCCCCGAGTCACTGGGCTTGACTCTTGCAAGGGATGGGCCCGGAATTTCTTCTATATCCGGAATAGCACCACCGAAGATCTGATCTGGCTGCGCCCCTATACTCCGGGTCCTCCTAACCCGGATTTGTGGGACGTTATCCCCAAGAAGCCCACAGTCTTGGCAAACCAGGTCAACAAGAGATTCAAGGAGCTGAAGGATCTCGGATTGCGCAACGAGGATGCCATGATCACATTCGTCCGCAACCGGATCTCCCCCCTCCAGAAACGCACACATAAAGTGTGTCACATGAGCTGGGGCCGTGACCCCAATCGGACCTCGTCTTTCGAGTTGAGCAACACAGAGATCTACCGCCGAGTCAAGGCCCTCTTCACCACCCACAAGGACTTCTCCTCTGAGTGGACGTGGGGAATTGAACATTTTTGCCGAGATAGGCTTCCTCCTTTGGTAAGTCTCGTGCCTCAAACATTTTTCCGAATTGAATCATATGTCGGTCTTTTGTTCTAGGTTTTAATCCTGTTGCCTTTCCTTTTCCTTAGATGTTTCTTCAGCAAACCATCGAGGATGGCACCGAGCCTTCCCTCAAATGGGCACCTGATCGGGATACCTCGGACGAGGAGGAACCGGATCAGGAGATGTTCCTTCCGATGGCGGATGCGACCAAGCGACCCACCGGTACACTCTCTTCTATTAGACATTGGCCCGACGATGAAGATGATTCAGATGTTGAGGTGATGTAAGCATTTGACACTGTCCCCCTTTCTTATGCTTTTCCGGCATCAGCTAACCCCGGTGGGCAGATCCATGAAGACCATCCTCTTGCCGTGGGTGAGCCTGTGCCGATCACGCCGAAGAAGAAGAGGGGAGCTGCATCCACTTCTTCCTCCGGACCTTCTCAGCCAGCCAAAAGGCGAAAGAAGTCTGGGGACAAAGCTGCCACCAAGCCTACAACCAAGGCCACAACTCGGAGGGCTCGGAAGCCCAAAAAGCCTCTAACCTCGGATGAGTAAGCCTCTTCTCTCTTTGCCATTCACTTGTTCTTCTTGTGTTATAGTTTCTCGTCATACATTATTTGATTTGGCAGGGCTACGGTGGAGGTCCCACAGAGTGGATCCGGCATTGCGTCGCTGCTCCAACACAACCCTTCTCCTCCTCATGGCGATGATTCACGCCTGTTGAGCCCCATTCCAGAGGGCAACCTCGGAACAGGGGAGACTGGCTCTGCCGAGGCAACAACAACCACCACTTCGGCTCCACCGCAACCAGCTACCACCGAGGTTCCCTCAACACCTCCACCAAAGTAGAAACCAGCACCAGTACCAGCACCAACCTTAGCACCAGCAGAAAAGCAACAACAGCAGCACCAAACCCCTCTACCTCGTCTACGTCTTCCAAGGCTCGGCGAGAAGACATCGGCAGCACCAAGGCAGCTCCCAAGGGCAAATCCGCTGCAGCCACCTCAACTTCTCAGTAGCACCCCAAGGGCAAAAAGGCTCCTGACGTGACCAAGGCAGCATCCATCTAGGCTGGACAGCGCACACTCGCGTCCATGCTATCAAAGAAAACTCCACCACCGAAGGATGCCCCTGCCGAGCCAGCTGATGCGCAACTTGTTTTGCACACCAGCCCGGCCCTTGCCCAAGTTGAGAGGAGGGAGGCGCATGCCAAAGGTTTGGTGGCGCCCCATATGCTAAGCGGCGAACAATACCCTCTGACCTTGATCGAGTTCGTAAATAACTGGAACAAGGCAGAGTTCGTCTACAATGACGATCTCCCGGAGAAGTTCGGTCCCGCCGAATTTTCTGCGAAGATGAATACTACCGCCAAGGCAATTAACCTTGCGGGTCGGATGATGGAGGTATGTTAGTTCGTCTTTTCCTTAACATGCAGTAGACATTAGTGATATAACCATTAGTCCCCGAGCCTCCGGGGGAGTAACTTGTTACTCGGCGGATGCTCCTTAGAGAACTAGCATAGCTCCTTAATAACTTCGAATATGCACACACCTAGTGTCGGGTTAAGTTCCACTTGGCCCGTATTTTGTACACTTCGAATATGCACACACCTAGAGCCGGGTTAAGTTCCACTTGGCCCGGATTTTGTACACTTCGAATATGCACACACCTAGAGCCGGGTTAAGTTCCACTTGGCCCGGATTTTGTACACTTCGAATATGCACACACCTAGAGCCGGGTTAAGTTCCACTTGGCCCGGATATTGTACACTTCGAATGTGCACAAGGCTAAGCTGTCCAACTTTGCTCTTTCAGGTGACCACCAATCGCCGGAGCACCGAGTTTCAGTGTCTCCTAGACACTCACAAGATGCTGCGTGCAAAACATAATGCACTTCTCGCTGAACACGAGAAAAGGGGTAAGTTTCTTCCTTGGTATTCTTCCATTTTCCTTCATCTTTTTCTGCCGAACTAACTCATAGTTTGGTTTTTTATAGCTGGTGTGGAAGCTGAGAATACCATTATGAGGAAAAACGTGGAGCAAATCAAGGGTAAGTCATTTTTGCTCAACCTTGCGATGCTTTCTATCTCCTTTTCTCCTTGGCTCGGCAAACATTCATATCTCGGTTTTGCCGGGTCAACAAACTATTTCAGCGTCTCTTGAAGATAGTGTGCACGTGCCTGATATGATGCTGCATTTTCTCGAACAAGCAGGGCAGCATCAGGCCGAACTCAAAAAGAAAGATGATGAGCTTGCCCTCCTCCGAGCCAAAGATGATGAGATTGCCAAGCTCAAGGCAGATATGAAGAAGCTAAAAGCACAGCACCAAGCCGAACTTCAAAACGCTGGCAGGATTATACTGAAGAGCGGGAGAGCCTCAACCTCCAGATTGCCAAGGACCAAGAATTACTTAATGAGGCTAACGTCAAGCTTGAGTCGGCGAGCGCTGAACTTGTGCAACTCTGGGAGAGGTGCGACAATTGCACCCAGGAACTGACCCGGGTTCACAGCCATATTTCTGGTAAGTTAGTTTCCTTCGACCGACATTTACCTCTCCGGGTCTACTTCTTTTACTTACTCCACTCGTGTCCTTTTTTAGGTAAATTCCCAGAGAGTGATGTCATTACATCTAATGTTGTTGCCAAGTTCCGCATGCAGTGGGGTACTCCGTCTGGTTCTGGCTCCATTCCTCTTTATCTCGAAGACTTGATAGTCAACTTATCCGCCCGAGTCGAGACCGTGAAGAACTACGGCAAGGATATCATGGACGTAGTAATCCGGATCTTCAACGCCTTTTGGCCTGAAGAAGATACCCCGGAGAATATATCTGTTCTTTTTGCCAGGCTTATGGAATGCGAGACTCAGCTCGATCTTTGGAGAGAATCTGCTAGACGCGTCGGAGCTGAGATCATTCTCCACTACGTGCTTACGTGGTACGAGAAAGTTGACCTCAAACTCCTTGAGCGCATGCGCACGGGATCAAGGTGGTCTACTGACCCGGATTGGGTAGCTCGGCGTAAAGCTTGCGCTAATAGCTTTATCCAATACGCCCCCATTCACCAATGGAACGAGGGACCCAACTTCCTAGATGTCGCCGATGATGCGAATGTTGAACACGCTGAAGATGACTTGGGTGAGGATGATGAAGCCTCGGATGTCGAAGAAGATGACACTGAAGCCGAGGCTGGGGTTGCACCTGGTGGCGCCGAAGTACCTCCCCTTGTTGCTCCTTGAGCGAAAAAACTTTGAAATTTATCAGATCCCCGGTATGCCGGGTGAAATTGTATCTATGCACATCAGTTATATTTTGCTACTAAGTTTTTATGCCGGATTAACTTGGGCGTAGTCCCCGAGTTTCATTTTCTTGTTCCACCAATTTCTTGGCTCGGCTCGTGTCCACCTTGGTTTGGTTTTATGACTTACGAATACGAGTTTCAAAAGTTGACTTAACAATACTTGGAAACTTTAGGATTTAGCACAAAATAATTCAGCGTAATAAATTTAAAGTAAGCACAAGGTTAGTCCTAAAAACAAACATTGACTCGATTAAGTTTCTTTCCTTAGTCGTTTTTCATGTGCTGCGCAATTCCAAACTTGTTCTCTTGCTTGCCATGAAGCCAAATCTTGTTGGACAGTAGCAAGTCGAAGAGTTAGTTTTTTGGTGCTCACACACTACTAATCCGTCCTAATTAGAAGCAACTTATGCCAACCGATATATAAGTAGTAAATAAAGAAGACAACTAAAATTACTAAGGCAGTCCCCGAGTTACTGCTCGAGGTGCCAAGATTTCATTGATAAGCTCATTGCTGGCATACATACCGACATATGAGGGATTCCGATACAAACACTTCTCTGCTAAGTGTAGAAAGGACGAAGTAGAGCTACATTCCATGGACGCTTGGATTCCTCGCCAGACCTGTCCGCCTTGTTTTTCTCCTGTGGTTTTGCATCGATAAGGTAATACGAATCATTGTGCAACGCTTTGCTCACAATGAATGGCCCTTCCCATGGGGGGAGGGATAATTTATGCATGCCAGTAGTACGTTGTACCAACTGGAGTACTAGATCACCTTCCCGGAAAATTCGGGGGCTTACTTTCCGGCTGTGACAGCGTCGGAGATTTTTCTGATATATGGCGGATCTGGACAATGCCAATTCTCTCGCTTCTTCCAGCAGATCAACATCATTTTGCCCGGCTTCTTGCACTTCGGTTCTATGTATTGGGTGACCCTAGGCGAGTCATGCTCTATGTCGGCTGGTAATACAGCTTCTGCCCCATATACCAGAAAAAATGGCGTATAGCCCGTTGATCGATTCGGAGTCGTTCTTAAACTCCACAGTACCGCCGGTAGTTCTTCTATCTAGCACCCCGCTGATCTTTGCAGCGGCTCAATGAGCCGGGGTTTTATCCCGGATAACACCAATCCGTTGGATCTCTCCACTTGTCTGTTCGATGCGGGGTGGGCTACCGAGGTAACGTCTAGCCGGATCTTCTTATCACGGCAAAAACGCGCAAATGCTCCTTCAGCAAAGTTCGTGTCATTATCTGTTATGATACTGTGAGGATAACCGTATCTCAAGATGATGTCTTTGAGGAATGTTACGGCAGTGGCTCCATCACATTTTCTTATCGGCTTCACTTCAATCCATTTCGTAAATTTGTCAACCATGACCAGGATGTGGGTCATGTTTCCCCTTGCTGGTTTAAACAGGCTAACCATATCCAAGCACCATATGGCAAATGGCCATGTAATTGGTATGGTCTTGAGCTCCGACATTGGCATATGTGTCTTTGTCGCATATCTCGGACAACCATTACATTTTCTCACCAAATCTTCTGCTTGTTCCAAGGCACTTGGCCAGTAAAA
Source organism: Avena eriantha (assembly GCA_910589775.1). Taxonomy (NCBI): domain Eukaryota; kingdom Viridiplantae; phylum Streptophyta; class Magnoliopsida; order Poales; family Poaceae; genus Avena; species Avena eriantha. The sequence goes on along the minus strand of OU342740.1, from coordinate 522,021,358 downwards.
CCCATGGCGAAAAGATTTTGCTACCAAGGCTCTGGACGAGGCATGATGCCACATTCCCCTTGATGTATATCTCGGAGGATGTCTAGTCCTTCCTCCAGGTCAACACATCGCTGGAGGACATTGGTCACACTCCTTTTGTATAGCTCGGAATTGATGATCGTGTAAGCTTTTTCTCTCCTCTGAGTTTGCCTAGAAAGTACTTCCTCAGCGGGTAAATTTCCATCCTTTAGGAATTGGAATATGGGCAGTGCCCAAGCTGGTATAGCTCTCACTGGGAACATATCCTCATCAATTTCCATCTGATCGACCATCATAACTTCTACCGGATCACGCTGTGCAGTCCCCGGGTCTGTCGTGGTAGTCGCCGGGTTTGCCAAGGAAGTCCTCGGGTTTCGCGAACTACTCCCCACATCAATGTCCATGGGCACAGCCTCTGATTCCGGGTTTTCCGGGATAAAAATTGAGTCGGACTCCGGGGATGGCCTGATAGATGGTTTTCTGAGGTGCTCCAATGCTACACCCGGTGGAATTGCTTGTCGGGTTGACCCGAGCTTCGATAATACGTCGGCAGCCTCATTTTCCACCCGGGGTATATGGTGAAATTCGCATCCCTCAAAGTAACCAGATATCTTCTGTACATGAAATCTGTATAATGCCATGTTTGCATCCAGAGCATCCCATTGTCCGGAGACTTGCTGGACCACGAGATCCGAGTCACTGAAACATTGGATCCGACGTATTCCAATCTCCTTTGCCACTTTGAGCCCATGTACAAGTGCCTCGTATTCTGCGACATTGTTTGATGCAGTGAAGTGGATCTGCAGCACATATTTCAGCTGGTCCTTCTTTGGCGAGGTAAGCACAACTCCGGTACCTAACCCGATTTTCGTTTTTGACCAGTCAAAGTGCATTCTCTAGTAGTTCGAATCTGGCAATGGTGGCTCATATTGCACCTCGGCCCAATCCACAAAAAAGTCCACCACAGGCTGAGACTTGATTGCTTCCCTTCTGTCATATTGTGGCGCATAAGGAGCTAGCTCAATTGCCCATTTTGCAATCCTGTCACTTGCATCCTTATTGCTCATTATCTCGGATATGGGGGCTTCACATATTACTTTGATTGGGTGTTCCTCGAAATAGTGCTTCAGTTTCTTAGCCGCCATATACACACCATATGCCACCTTCTGATAGTGAGGATAGTTCTGCTTTGAGGCTAATAATACCTCACTCAAATAATATACTGGCCTTTGCACTGACTTACCCTCTTTGTCGCGCTCCACCAAAATTACTACACTTACAACTCGGTTGGTTGCAGCTATATAGAGCAACATTGGCTCCTTTGATAGTGGGGAGGCTAACACTGGTATAGTGGCTAACATCTTCTTTAGTTGTATAAAGGCTTCATTGGCCTGCGGTGTCCAAATGAACTTGTCCGACTTTTTCATGAGTTGATAGAGAGGCAGTGCCTTTTCTCCCAACCGACATACAAACCGACTTAAGGATGCCAGGCAACCAGTGAACTTCTGGACATCGTTAAGACACTTCGGCAGTTCCATTCGCTCTATGGCCCGGATTTTAGTTGGATTGACCTCGATACCTCGGCTGGAGACAAGAAATCCGAGTAATTTTCCAGCAGGGACACCGAAGGTACATTTCTCCGGGTTAAGCTTCATCCGGAACCTCCTTAGGTTTGCGAACGTCTGCCTGATATCGTCAAGGAGCGTTTTGCTTTCCTTGGTCTTGATAACCACATCATCCACATACACCTGCACATTTTGACCAATTTGGTCATGCAAGCATTTTTGCATACATCTCTGGTACGTTGCCCCTGCATTACGTAAACCAAAAGGCATGGTGCGATAGCAATGAGCCCCATACGGGATAATAAACGCAGTCTTTATTTGATCATCCGGATTCAGAGGTATCTGGTGGAAACCAGAATATGCATCAATGAATGACAACAATTCACATCCAGCAGTTGAGTCTATGACCTGATCTATTCTTGGAAGCGGAAATGGATCTTTCGGACACGCCTTGTTCAGGTTCGTGTAATCGATACACATTCGCCAAACCACTACCATGTTCGGATCATCCTTCTTCTTCTCCACCAGCATCGGATTGGATAGCCAATCCGGGTAAAGAACCTCCATGATAAATCCTGCAGCTAGCAACCGAGCTATCTCATCCCCGATGAATTTCCTCCTATCTTCGGCGAAGCGGTGGAGAGGTTTCTTCACCGGCTTAGCTCCGGGTCTCACATTCAAAGAGTGCTCGGCCAACTCCCTCGGAACACCTTGCAAGTCCTGTGTGGACCAAGCAAAAATGTCCCGATTCTCACGGAGGAAGCTGACGAGCTCGCTTTCCTATTTATCACTTAACCCGGCACCAATTGTCATGGTGCGCTCTAGGAACATATCATCAACAGGAACTTTCTTGGTATCTTTCGTGGCCTGGAAGGAGACACTTCCATGCGGGTTACTCAGCGTCGGCATGTACTGCTGCGCGGACTGAGCCAATGCTGCCACCTCCTGAATTTTCCTTTTCTCATGCGCAATAACAAGTGACTCGGCTAAGTTAGACCCGGCCGACACACACTCCATGGAACGTCGGAAATCCCCGGCAATGGTAATCACCCCGTTCGGTCCGGGCAACTTCATCTTCAAGTAACTAATATGACAGCTCGCCATGCACTTGTTCAGCGCTGGCCTTCCGAGTAACGCGTGGTACGCACTTTCCAAGTTCACCACCTCGAACTCCAAATTTTCGGTTCTGCAGTTATCCCTCGTGCCGAACAATATGTGAACCCGGACCTTGCCTATGGGCTCACAAGAAATGCCGGGCACAATACCATGGAAAGTTGTCCTCGTGGCCTGTAGCATGTTCTCCAAGATACCCAACTTGCGCATTGTGTCCGCATACATGATATTAATGCTACTGCCATTGTCGATCAGTACCTTTGAAAACCTTACATTAATGCTAGGCCCAATGAATGTCGGATCTAGCACCAACGCATACGAACCAGAGCTTGGCATAAGCTTGGGATGATCCTTGATGCTCCAGGTGATTTCTTGGTCAGACCAGGGCATATACCTTGTCACTGCAGGCATCACTGCATTCACCTCCATATGTCGGCGCTGCAAGCTCTTTCTATCTGTTTCCTCAGTGGTGAACACACAATAGCTCTGATGATGTTCTCTGTACTCATTTCTCCCCTCATTTCCGGGGTACCTCTGATCCGGCTGATGCTGATTTTCCACCTGATGTACTACATCCCTTCTCTCGTTGTTATCATACCTCGGCGGAGGGGGAGGCAACATTAGTTGTTGCGTCTTCGCTCCGGAGAGCAATTGTTGCCGGGGTAACTCCTGCCGAGGTTGATCATTCCGGGGTGCCTGAGCATTCCCTGAACCACCTTGTTTGATCTTGCGCATCCACTCACATTGCCTCGTCGTATGACCCGCTGGGTTACTCGGATTTGGCGTGTGAAACTTACACGGCTGATCCAACATCGACTCATAAGTATACCTCGGACGGTCTTTCTTTTCTTGCCACTGTTTCTTTTGCTCTAGTGTCCAAGTTTTCTTGCCATCGTTCCTCGGAGTCCATTGCCCTCTAGTTTTCTGTCGTTGACTGCCCCCTGCTCTGGGCTGATCTTGACTCACAACCGCAACTTGTTGCGAACCGTATCGATGATCCGGTCTATCATCCCTTCTTTTCCCTCTATAGTCATTCCTCCGGGATGATCCGGCTCCATCTCTCTGGTAGTACTCATCGTTTGACTCGTTTGATATGAGCCTAGGTTGACTCGGATCACCCAAAGCATACGAATCAGCAATCCAGATTATCTCTGCCAACGTGGTGGGCATTTTCCTTTGCAACTTCTGCCACAGCTCGCTTGCATATCTGCACCCTTGTGCAAACCATGCTATGGCCTGTGATTCTATCACGCCCTCACATGAGTTTCTCACGGTACACCACCGGGTCAAAAACTCCCGGTCTATCTCATTTGGTCTTTGCTTGCACATAGCTAGGGTCTGCGGCCTATTTGGCCTCTGATACGTACTCGAGAAATTGCTGATGAACATTTCCTCGAAATCTATCCAGCAGTTAATGCTTCCGGGCGGCAAATTGTTCAGCCATACCCTTGCTAGCCCCTCCAACATTTGGGGTACGTATCGGACAACCCATCTCAAGTTGCCAGTGGCAATTTTCACAGCTGTAGCATAATTTATCAGCCAATCCACCTGCTTTGTACTACCATCATACGTCTTCGTGCCCCTGGGTAAGTGGAAGTTGGGTACCGGTGGCTCCTTCATGATCCGGGGTCCAAAACATGCTAGACCCGGTGGACCATGGCATTCAATTTGTTCCGACCTATACAGCCGATCCAGTTTTAACCTGGCATCATCCGGCATCAGATCCCTGCTTCCCAATCTTGACCCTATTACATGATAGTCCGGTCTTGGGTATCCCGCGTTTGCCATCTCCGAATCTCCATCATTATACCTGTCTTGCTCACGTGGAGCACCTCTCTGTTGCATACCCCGGCCGGCACTTTGCTCTTGCCTTGGTATATTCTGCTGCGGTGGTTGCCCTGCTCCTGCCGAGTTTCGCTGTCCGGCATTGCCGTTGACGGCGTTCCCTTGACCGGCATTGCCTTGGTCGCGGTTACCTCAGCCAGCTTCTCCTCAGCTCACACTCCGTTGATCATCATTCTTTTGTGCTTCTTTTCCTTTCCCTGCTCGCGTTGGGTCATACGGGACGATCTGTTTGTTCCGTCTGGCCGAGGTTACTACCTCTTCTCTCCTTGGACCACCATGAGGAGACGATGCGGCTCTAGCGGATTTCTCCGGGTTACCCATCGCCAAATGGACGATCTTGGAGGCTCCAACTCTCTCCGGGTTAGCTCTGAGTAGTTCTTCATTTTGTCTGTTCGTGATCCGAACCAGCTCGTTAACCCTATCTTGTTGTCTCTGACGGGCCTCACCCGTCAGACCCTCTAACTCGGATGCAGCTGCATCCGCTGCTCTGAGGTTCTTTGCAGGGGTACTATACCTCGGCAGCCCCACGGATAAACAGTTTTCTGATTCCTCAATTCCTGTATCACCCTCTTTGTTCATCTCGCTCATGAGATTTCTCCCTTTTACTTTTATAGCATCAACTTTGTTTGCCTTTGCATACTCACGCAGCGTCATGTTCAACGACTGCTGAGCCGCAGCTATCTTTTTTGCCCCCTCTAGTATTTTTTGTCTAGTTTCTTCTAGCTCGGCCTATGTCCGAGCCGGATTTACCGCTGCTACTACAGGGTTTACCAAGCTATCTATCGCTTCTCTCAGCACATTCTCTGGCCTCTCTAGTGGAGGACCTCTACCTTTCCTCGGCGCCTTAGGCGTTACCTCCGGATCTTTGCTTGCGCCTGCACCTGACGCAGTCATCATCACCTCTGCATGGTCCGGGGAGCGAGCGATACATGCCCCGTGAACCACAGTGAGGGGTGGCTCTCCTCCCTCGACGACGTGGCGCGGATGAACACCCGACACGTCCATAGTAACATAGACCTTGTGCATACCGAGCTTGACGAAGAGGCCGTTGCGCGGAAGTGGACGCGTGCCGAAGCAGCCAGCGTTGTTGCTGACGAAGTCTAGCGCTCCAAAGCACTGAACGAGCCCGGAGACGATGCGTTCGCCGGTGCTGATGAAGTTTCCCGTCCGGATCTTGACCCCTGCTAGTGCCGCTAGCCCCACGGTGGGCGCCAACTGTCATGGTAGTGTCACGGCAGATGCCATGGATAGGCTAAAGGTGGGGAGTAATACGCGCTAGGGGAATCCAGGGAGGGATATTGAAGTGATTCTTCACACACAAGTTTGTATTCGCTTTGCTTCCAAGATTACAAGGGCTCCTAGAGCTATATTGGCGAGAGGAGGAAGAAGGAGCTCTCTTACTCTCACACCCAGGTCACACTTAAAACCCTAGCCAAATCAGAATAGCGGAACCCCTTCTACTGACACCCTAGCCCTCCTTAGGAATATGCCTCCTCCCAAAGTAGCAAGCCGACCGGGGTGCTTTTCCCCCGCGTCACACATGCAGAGGCTACGTGAGCCTCTGCGGCGCCCGCGTCAGCCGACATGAGCGTCATCACCCTTGTCGGCCATGCCTCGGTGGTCCTGCCCTTGTTTGCTTCGCTCAGGCAGTGCGTACCGGGGCTTCTTTTGACCAGCGAGATTCCTTCCTTCTCCTAGAAGCTAGATGTGACCCGGATCATAGTTGATCCGGCCACACCCGTTCCTGCATACAAGTTAAACATGCATTTCCGACTTACTACTTAAGTCGGTTGAGACTTAGTTAGGCGAACTCCCCCTGGTCCGAGTTACCCCGTGATTCGGCCTGCCTTGAGGTGACCCGGCCAGCATCCGCTTTGGCCTTGCCGAACCACGGCTAACTCAGCCTTTATACCCCGGCATGACCCTACCCGGGAGTATCCCCCCAACAGGTTCTAGCCACGCCGGCTAGCAAGGAGCCGATGTTGCTCTATATAGCAGCCATCAGCCGGGTCGTCAGTGTCGTCCTGGTGGTGGAGCGCCCCGAGGAAGGCAAGGCTTAGCCGGTTCAGAGACCCGTCTACTACCTCAGCGTGGTTCTCTCCCTCTCCAAGCAGAACTACCCCCACTACCAGAAGATGTGCTACGGCGTGTACCTGGCATGCAAGAAGCTCAAGCACTACTTCCAGGAGCATCCGATTAAGGTCATGTGCACTGCACCCCTTTTGGAAATCATCGGCAACAAAGACGCCACCGGCCGAGTTGCCAAATGGGCCATCGAGCTCGCCACCTACTCCATCCAGTACGAGCCCTGGCTCATGATCAAGTCGCAGGCATTGGCGGCCTTCCTCGTCGACTGGGCTGAGACCCAGTATCTCCCACCGGTTCTGGATTCGGACCATTGGAAGATGCACTTCGATGGGTCGAAGATGCTCGGGGGCTTGGGAGCCGGCATTGTGCTCACCTCGCCCAAGGGGGACCGGCTGGAGTACGTGTTGCAGATCCACTTCATGGGCTCCAACAACGTAGCCGAATACGAGGCACTGGCGCACGGACTCCGGCTAGCCAAGGAGATAGGTGTCAACTAGATTCAGATATGGTGGTGCAGCAAGTGTCCGGAGAATGGGACGCCAGAGATGCAAACATGGCCCTCTACCGGTTCCACATCTAGAAGCTCAACGCCTCCTTCGACGGATGCGAATTCCACCACGTCCCTCGCGTCAACAATGAGGCAGCCGATCCGCTCTCCAAGATCATATCCACCAGGCAGTCGATCCCACCAGGGGTCTCCTTGGATCACCTACGCAGTCCGTCCATCAACCCGTCATCGGAGTCGGACTCCATCACCTGGGCCAGGAGCGCTCCGGCTGACGGAGCGGCAGAAGCGGAGCCGGCAGGGCCGCCAAAAAATAAGACCCGCACCAACTCCGGCAAGGCAGTGCCCTCCGGCTCGCAAGGCCCGGGGGTTGCCGGCTCGTCAAGCGGCTCGGGGGCTGCTGTCCCGGGTACGCCACCTGGGCAGCCCCCCGACATCCGCCAACCAGAGAATGGGAGCGTCCTTGTCATTCGGGAAGTGCCACCCTAGGCACAGCCCTTCATGGACTACATCGCCAATGGAGAACTTTCGGACGATGAGGTGGAGGCCAGGCAAATCCGGCGCCGCGCGCACACGTACACCATCATCAACGGCGAACTGTACAAGCGCAGCGCATCCGGCATTTTCCAAAGATGCGTCGACGTGGACACAAGCTACCGGCTACTCAGGGATATCCACCAGGGCGAGTGCGGGCATCACGCTTCATCAAGGGCGATAGTCGCCAAAGCGTTCCGCCATGGTTTCTATTGGCCCACCGCCCTCGAGGATGCTGAGCAGCTAGTCCGCGCGTGCAATGGGTGCCAACGCTTCGGGCAGCTCAGGCACATGCCAACCTCGGTACTGAAGACCATACTGATCACCTGGCTCTTCACAGTTTGGGGCCTTGACATGGTCGTCCCCTTCAAGAGAGCACGCGCGGGCATGACCCACCTACTAGTAGCGATGGACAAGTTCACAAAGTGGATTGAGGCCAAGCCTATCCGAAAGCTGGATGGGGCGACAGTCGTTACCTTCTTCACCGACATCATCAACCGCTTCGGCTACCCCAACAGCATCATCACCGACAACGGCACAAACTTCGCCAAGGGGGCCATCGCCCGGTTCTGCAACAACAAGGGCATCCGGCTGGACCTCGCCTCCATCGCACACCCGTAGTCCAACGGGAAAGTCGAAAGAGCAAACGGCTTGGTGCTAGCCGGCATCAACCCACGCCTCATCGAGCCATTGGAGCAGTCACCCGGATGTTGGATCGAAGAACTTCCGGCTGTGCTGTGGAGCCTCGGCACCACGCCGAATAGGTCAACCGGCTACACGCCGTACATCCTGGTCTATGGATCAGAAGCCGTCCTCTCCGCCGACATCGAGTTCGACTCCCCACGCAAGCTCCTTTACAACGAAAAAGCCAACCAGGAGGCGCGGGAGGACGGAGTGGACCTCCTGGAGGAGGCCCGCGAGCTGGCCCTGTCCAGATCAGCCATGTACCAGCAGCGACTATGTCACTACCATTCAAGCCGGATCTGCCCAGTCGCAATCCGCGAGGGCGACCTAGTTCTTCGCCTAGTGCAAGACACGAAGGGCATGCACAAGCTATCGCCACCCTGGGAGGGCCCCTTCATCATCAGCCGGGCGCTGCCCAACGACTCCTACTACCTCATCCACGCGCAGCAGCCGCGCAAGAACAAGATGGACAAATCAGACGAGGAGACCGAGCGTCCCTGGAACGCGGCCCTGCTGCGCCCGTTTTACACCTAGTCACCAGGCAGTGTATGTATCTCGAAAACTCCATGAATGAAAATGCGGACCCTACAAGAATCTCGGGGGCTCCTTGCTAGAAATGTGTGTGCATCTGTTTTCCATTTCAAATTTTCCGGCTCCGGCAACCCCTACCCGGGGGCTCGCCGGCTGGCCCGGCCTGCTAAGTCAACAAACCGACTGAGTAGTGTGCGACGATGTCAGAGGCCCGCTCTTTGTCTCAGCTACAGACCGCAACCCAGCTGTTCGGCTAGCAAGAGCAAAAGCCCGAGGCATCCCACACGAAAAACAGGGAGGAGACGCAACAGATCGGGCGCCCTGGCCCTGCAACTAGCTCGAACCAATCCAGCTGCTAAGCCGTTAGTACCGTGCGTAATGTACTGTCATCTCCCTTCGATTCCGGCTGCAGACCGCAACCCGGCTGCCCGGCAAGGACGCAGCGAAAACAGCAGAGCACACGGGAAAGCGACTAAGTGTCTAGAGAGGCACAAGCTAGTTTTCGAAAAAACAAGCCATTTTCCGGCTACAATTTGGCAAACTAACCTAATAACCTATGCGGACATATGTGTATGTGTATGTACATTCTTGTCCGACTACCTTGAGTCGGAATTTAGGGAAAGGAAAGAAGATTCGAAGTCCTTGCCTTCATCAAGCGCTCCGAATCTCGGGGGCTACACCCACTGGGTGCGCTCGCGCGCCCCTAGTGGAATCTTGTAGTTCCTGACCGGCTAAGGGCGTTTAGCCGGCCGTTCGGAGCCCAGGTGAGGGCAAGGGCAGGAGCAAGAGAAGATAAGGAAGATTCGAAGCACCTGGCTACGCCAGCTACTCCGAATCTCGGGGGCTACACCTAGTGGGTGTGCTCGCGTGCCCCCACTGGATTATTAGTTCCCCCGGCTGAAGGCGTTCAGCCAGCGAAATTAGCCGACTAAAGCGAGCCTAATCGGATAAAGTTAGAAGACTTGGGAAAAACAAGGAAGATTCGAAGCACCTGGCTATGCTAGCTACTCCGAATCTCGGGGGCTACACCCAGTCGGTGCGCTAGCGCGCCCCCACTGGAGGTGTAGTTCCTCCGGCTAAAGGTGTGTAGCCAGACGAAGTTAGCCGGATGAAGTTAGCCGGCAAAATATCAAAAGAAAATTCAAGGCACAAGTTAAAGGAAACTCAAGAGTTCAACATTAAACAAAAAAAGGAGGCGAAGCTCCCACAAGTTACCCGGCATCAGAGATAGCCGGTACAGATAGACAAGTTTCACGCATATCTAAGACAAATACACCCGGCATCCCGGGGCACTGACTAGGCGGCAGGAGCCTTGCCGTGAGGAGCACCTTGACCAGCGGAAGCTTCGGGCGGAGGAGGAGGCGCGGATCTCGATCCGGTTCTGGCGCCCGCAGGCGGCGGCATCGGGCCTTCCACGTCAGGAGTACCGACGGACTCTGAGTCGGTGAGCGCCTCGTTGGGGTGAACGTAGTCGACAATCTTGATGGCGGATCCGTGGAGCTCCGGATGGGCTTGGCGGATGGCGGCAAGATCGGCGCCGGCTCGGAAGCCTCCGTCGATCTTCTCGACATGGGCGTCCTTGTACCAGGAGAGCATGAGGCCCAGAGCCATCTCCGCTCTAGCTCGCACTGCCAAGTCCCGCAGCCGATCCACCATAGCCGGCACCTCTCCCACCTTCGCAGCCAGCTGCGCCATCGTCTCCGGAACCAGAGCCTCCGGCCACATGAAGCAGAAGACATCCCGCGCCGCTTGACGAAGCTTGGCAGCTTCTTCGCCAAGAAGGACGACGAGCTCCTGGGCCGTCGGCTGCGCTCCTGGCCAGTTCTCCTGTAGCCGGTTGTAGGCCAGCAGGTCTATGCCGGGGTAAAAGGCTGTCAGAATCCGGCTACCAGATCCGGAAAGAAAACAAGACGGAAAAGGGAACTTACCCTTAGCCGTGTGGCCGACCTGCATCATCTCCTCCACCAGAGCCTTCTCCTTGGTCGCCAGCCGTTTGATCTCCTTCTCTTGGTCCTTGTTCTAGGCCTCGAGAAGGGTGAAGGCTTTGGTCCGGCTGGCGAGCGAGGCGTCGTGCTCCTTGATGGTGGCCTCCAGACCGTCTACCCGCGCGTGCCAATCCTTATTCTGCAGCCGCAAAGTGGAATTGGACTTGCTCAGCCGGTAGTTCGCTTTCTTCAAGCGATCTATCTCGCGCTGAGCGCACACGAGGATGGCTGTAGCAAAACCGGCTATCCGTAAAAAAAAGCAAAGGCAGATGAAGCAAACTTACTCTAGGAAGTCCCGTTGGCAGCGGCAAGCTTCTGCTCCAGCGACCGGTACCCGCCGGCTGTGGCCTCCAGCAGCCGGATCTCCTTCACCGCTAGCTCGAGCGTGGCGGCAAGGTCCGATAGCGAGGCGGCGGAGGAGGCGTCGTCATCCACGGTGTTGATAGCCAGGGACTCCTTCGCAGCAACCACCATCGTCCTTCACTCCCCCCAGCTCCTCGTCAGAGTTGTCATTGCCAACAATGACGAGCTCCTTGCCGGCAGCCCCCCACGTGCCCGCAGAAGAGCCATCCGGCTGGGAGGACTCCGCTTTAGGTTGGGGACCTTCCGGTTCGGCGGAGGCAGCCGGTTCAGCTCGAGGGGGAGGCGGCACCGCAGAAGAAGGAGGGGCGCTGGCTGGTGTAGCCAGGGCACGGGGCGGCGACCCGGTCAGCGCTCGTGGCAGGCTCACGGATCCGAAAGAGACCAACGTGCTAAGAAGGGGGAGAAGGCAAAGGCAAATAAACCAAAGTCAGAAAAAGAAGAAAAAAGGGAAGCAGATAGAAAACATCGAAAGAAAAAGGGGGAGAAGGGACGTACCTCGGCACAACTGGGGGCGGCCCCTTCTTCCGGCCAAGACGGTTCGGCGGCAGGGTGCTGGACCGGCTCCTCTTGGGAGCCGGCTCCTCCGTCACGGGCCGGCGGGAGCTGGAACAACTGGAGCCACTCCCGCCTGTCTCGCCGTCGGTCCCGGAGCGCATTACCGGATCCACGGTCGGCGCGGCCTCCTCCTCCTCGTGAACCTCCACGTGCGGGTCGATAGCCAGCTCGTTATTCCGGCTAGGGAAGGCATCGCCATCCCCGTCCGACTCCTTGCCGGACCACCGAGCGCGCGGCTCAGGCAAGTCAGGCATGAACTCCTCAAGGGGAGCCTCACCCTCCTCGCAAAGGATGCAAGCGAAGATCTACCGAATACAAGAAGTTAGTCGGACAGAACAAGAAAAATGGAGGAAGAACAAACGAAGTTTCCGTCTATAAGAACTTACCCGGGGCGCGCGGTTCTCCCGGCTGTAGGGCGCCAGACTGAACTTCCAGTTCTCCGGTAGCCGCACCTTGGTGATCGTCCACACCCACTCCTTCAAGTTGTGGTAGCAGGTATCGCGGCGCGACAGCCGGGTCGGGTCCAGCCGGCTGGCGTAGTAGCACATCTTGTGTGCTCGCTGCTGCAACGGCATCATCAGCCGGGACATCCAGCTGAGGGTTATGTCCAAGCCGGTTAGCCGGCAGGTGACGAGGGAGCGCATGCGCTGCAGCATCGCGTCCGTCTCCGCCTTATCACCATGGATCTTCAGCTCCCAGTTCTGTCGGCTGGACTCGACATCCTGGAAAGCCGGAAGATTGATCCGGTCGACGTTGGTGACGTTCTTGACGTAGAAGTACGACTGCTACGACAACCGTACCGTGTGCTGAAGCAAGAACTTAGGGTAGCCGGATTGGGAGCGGGACTAGATGGAGGCGCCGCTGCAGACGACTAGCGGCCCCTTCGTGTACTGCACCTACGGCCGGACTCGGAAGAGCCGACAGAAGAGCCCGAGATCCGGCTGGATCCTGAGGTAGCTTTTGCAGAATGCCATGAAATGCACCAACGTCCCGATTGCGTTAGCGCCGAGCTGGTGGAGACGGAGGTCGAAGAAGGAAAGGAAGGTCAAGAAGAACGGGTGCACCGGGAGGGCGAACCCGTGCGCCAGATGGGAGAGGAATATGACGCGCTCCCCCTCCGCCGGGTGTGGCGACACCTCCCCCGCCGGCGCCAACCGCACCACCACCTCCTCCGCCGGCGGGAGAACACGGGTGGCGCGGTACTTCGCAATGTGGTCCTCCATGACGGAGGAGCCGCACCAAGCCCCGCGGTTGGCGGCCATCTCCGGCTAACTGGGGGGACCGACGACGGAAGACTAGCGGTGGCCCGTAGCGACGACGACGACGAGCGGGCACCGCGGCGGGCTACGGCGCAGAAGACAGGGGCGCGGAAGCATGAGCACGCGAGGGAAGAGGAGACTACAGCGGGGGAGCGAAGGAGAGGAACTACCTCCCCCACGGCGTCCCTTTAAAGGGCCAGAAGGGCAACCGTCAACGGAGCCACGTGGCGCACATCCGGACGGCCCCCACCCCAAACTGCCGCCCAGATCCCGTGTGCCGAAGCGGGATGCGCAGAAGATCCCGGAGCAGGAACCGAAGCGCCGGACAGCAGTTTCTCGAGGCGACGTGTTACGGGACGTTATGCTGCCCACCGTAGAGTAATGATGGCACGTGCACGCGTGGCCGGCGTCAGCGCTGACGTCACGAGTAGCGCAACCGCCAAGCATAGCCGGACACAAATTCAAAAACAGGAAGGAGCGCGCGCACATTTCGCCTAAGGGAGGAATCAACACGCGCTCGGGGGCTAGTGTCAGGGGGATGATGCCCAGGTACCCCAACCGGACAAGAACCAAGCAGTCGGATCGCGTCTGGCTAACCAAGCACAGCCGGACAGGGCAAGGCAGGCCAGCTACCGTGCGGTTGCCGGGTCAGCAAGGAGGCCGGCTATGGCAATGTAGCCGGACCTAATCAGTGAGACAGGACGACATGCGTATCAGTGCACGGTACACCCTGTACGATGACAAGACCGGCAACCACCCGGTCATACCGAAGACTTTGCGAGGATGACGCAGGAACAGTGGCCCAATGCTGACGACGGGCTCGCACAGCGTCCACTGTACCTATGACAGCCATACCGCTCATACTCCGATGATACATGCCATACTGGACACTGTAGATGACCAGCCGGCTGGGACCCGCATGTGGGGCCCGCCAGTAGGTTTGGCCAGTGAGACCGTTGCCTCTCTGCCTATATAAGGGGAGGCATGGCCTCAGCAGAAAGGGTTGATCTCATAGCATTTAAGGCAATAGCTAGCAGATACAGCTCGAGGGGCACTTGTAGTTCGTATATCTCACATAGTCAGATCTGGCAGGAGTAGGAGCTTTACCTCATCACGAGGGTTCCGAACCTGGGTACTTCCTGCCTCCAGCCACGCTTGCTTGTGTCCAATCCCGCCTGCGGACGCCGTTGATAGCTTCCCTGCTAGTCCCCACACCTCTATCTAACCTCTTCAGGTACTGCCGTTCCAAATACAACGATAGGATATATGCCTTTTCCAGGGACGATGCCGTGGAATGTTGTGTCCGAGGCCTCTAGGCAAGTTAGAGGGATCCTTATTGCTCGCAAGGTACTCGCGAATATGAGGTTGATGCCGCTTCCGCCATCCATGAAGACACGGCTCATGTCGAAGCTTCCGATTTGCGCCTCGAGTACGAGGGGGCAATGGCCTGGACGGGGTACCTGAGGCGGATGATCGCGTTTGTCGAAGGTGATGCAGGACTCGCTTGCGCTGAGGTACTCAGTAGTAGATGGTGGCGAGCGGGTGGCCAGGTTGACTTGGCGAGTGATGGCCTTCTGCACCCGATTCGAGGGGTGTCCCTTTTGGATCATCATGGTGCCCATGGCTCGTGGGTACGGTTCGCCTCCGTGGTGCTGATCCAGCGCAGCTGCATTCGGTGGTGGCCCAGGTGGTGGTGGCGGAGCGCCATGTGCCACGGCACCTGGAGCGGCTCCATAGCCTCTTTCGACTATGTTGTGGTTCATCCGAACCAATCCCTCGTGTAGCTTGAGGAACTCGCGGAAATCCTTGAGGAGGTGGCTAGACTTCTTCTTTCCATCATGCTTGTCGATGTAGAAGTGTACTGTACATGGCCCGGACAGTTTGTCCTCAATGGATGTCGTGGGTGCCTCATCGCGATTGTGGCGTTGCCACACTTGCGTGGTTTCCCCGGAGTCGCGGTATTAGCCGCTATGGTATCCCCTGCTGCAGTTATCATCGCATTTGTTGGCGTAGCCGCCGCGACCATGTTGACGTCGTCGCGGTCATCGTAGATGCGCATGCGACGCTTGCCTCGGCGATCGTGTCTGTGCTCGAGTTCCACCTCTTTGTCGGAGTGAGCACGATTCTTCACCGAATCTTCTCCATCGGCCCATCGATTCGCGATCTCCATCAGGTGGTCTATGGTCTTGGGCTTTGAGCGGCCCAGCTCCTCCCTGAGTTCTAGGCGGTAGACGCCGCTGTTGAATGCGTCAATCGCGCGATCCTCCGAGATGTTTTTTGTGGAGTTTTTGATGATGGACCATCTTTGGATGTAGGAGCACAGCGATTCGCCAGATCTTTGCTGGCAGCATCTCAGCTCTTCGATTGATGCGGGCCGCTTGTATGTGCCCTTAAAGTTGCGCACGAAGCTGTAAACCAGCTCATCCCAACTACGAATGTATCCGCGTGGGAGGTTGGTGAGCCATGCTCAGGCGGCACCTTGCAGCTGTAGCTGTAAGCATTGCATGGCCGTGCTTCGACTGCCGCCGTGGAGCCTGACGGTGGAGATGTGGTCCTCCAGCCAGATCTTTGGGTCCTGTAGGCCGTCAAACTTTGGGTTCTCCGACGGGAGTTTGAACCCCTTTGGCATTCGCTTCTGCCTGATGGACCTGCTGAAGCATCTGGCGCCGCAGAGCTCCACGTCTTCCTCTTCTGAGTCAGTTGACCGAGCATGTCGTGCCCTTGATTTGTCGATCTTACGCTGCGTGATGTCATCACGCGCGTCGTAGTCATGGTCGTGTCGCCGTGAGCGGTGACGTCAAGACAAGTCGTGACTGTCATCACTGGATGAGGGCGAGGAGTAACGCTTTGCTAGCGTGTTGCCCTTCTTTGGTTCCGGTGTTGGCTCCTTGTCGAGGGCAGCCTCGATTTGTCCTAGGCCCGCGATCATAGATCGGTGCATGGCGGCTCGGGGATCTCCAGCCGGTGGCTGGTTGTTGAGGAGCTACATGGTGGCCGCTGTCACCGCAGCCTGTGGCGTCTTGGGGACCACATTGCCCTGTGTGTCGACTGTCATAGAGCTGAAGTTGAGGACCTTTGCAGCTTCTATGCGTTCTTGCTCGATGAGATGGGCGATCCGAGATTGCCTCTTCTTGGCGATGTACTCATTGCCCTCTGAGGAGGATCCTCCGTGGGAGGAGAGCCCAGCACGACGAAGGCTCGACTCATCTGCTGCCTTTTTGCGCGCCTCGAGTTGCACGATTGTTTGTACTTGGCGCTTGAATTCTTCCTTCAGGAGCTAGTGATAGCCCATCAGTAGTTCTTGCGGGGATCCAAAGGGTAGAGGAGCGCCTCGTAGGGCCTCGCGGCAGCGAGCCCATTCTTGCTTGTTGAGCCTGATCACGACGCGTTCGCCGGTTTGCTCATTTAGTATGGTTGGAGGTTCGACTGCTCCTCCATTTTCGACAGGGGTGCGATTGCGACCGTTGCCGCTGTTGCCGCCATTGCCACCGTTGTCGCTGTTAGGCGGGTCAGTTCTGTTGCTGTGATTGCCACCGTTGTCGCGGTTGGCAAAGGTATCGCCTGCGTTGATGACAGCGCACATGAAGTGATTAGGGAAGCTGCTGCTCCCACAACTGTCAGATCCAGAACCGTAGGTTCCATCTTTAGTGGCTAGATCGCTCAGATCGGAGTCGCGACTGCTATCGCTGACCGTGTTCTCGACTGTTGTCGGGGTGTTGAGCTCACTGAGGGTGCAGATCGATGGAGGGAACCATGACGCTGGGACAATTGACGGTGTTGTCGGCTGATCAGGCATGCGAAGCATGCCCATCTGACTGACTTGGAAGCGGAAGCTCCCTATCCCCAGGCTGACTCCGTCGCCCACAGACTCGAAGGCCGGGCGAGTGGCCGGTGTGTGGACGGTGAAGTCGAACGCGCCGAAGAGCTGACGGATCTCTGCTATTGCGGAGTTGCAGATCACGGTTGATGGGGCCGAAGAAGCCATAACATCAGCACTCCCAATTCCCACAGACAGCGCCAATTGACGACGGTTTAACTCATCAATGCCCATTGTTATGGACTTGGGTTTTGAAGAAAGAGGGAGCGCTAGAGACATCTATCAGCTAGCAAACAAGCACACAGGGGACTCAAAGATTTACCCAGGTTCAGGCCTCGTAGAGGTCCCTACGCCTGCTTGTCTGCTCGTGGAATTATCAAAGGAATCGAAGATTACAATGGTGCGCAGATGCAATTGGCGAGGGTTGTGTAAACTAGGGTTGCGTGTGTCCTCCTTGCTGCCCCTCCTAGCCTTTATATAGATAGGCTAGGTCTCGGGTAGCAGGCCGAGTCGGTTATAGATTAGGGTTTTCCCCTTTGAACTTTATATCTTTAGTTTCTTCTTGTTCTTCAAGCAATCGAGAGTCCGTAGGCCACTCGAGTTCTTCATTTGGGCTTTGGCGACACCGTGGGCCTCCACGTATTTAGGCCGTATATACCAAGCTCAAGTACCTGTAGGGTATACCCATGTCAGGGACACAAGAGACTTCTTGTATCTTGATTGCAGGGTTGCTTGAGAGGGGATACCTTTGACCACTTCCTCCCTAAGTTCGATAAACCTTGGGCGATCCACTTAAGGGAAAACTTGCTGCTGTTCTACAAACCTCTGCACTTGGAGGCCCAACAACTGTCTACAAGAATAGAAGTGCGTAGACATCAAGCTATTTTTTGGCGTTGTTGACGGGGAGGAAAGGTAAAAGGTATTCACACCGGATGATTAAAGAATAAGAACCTCCCACGGCAAACGCCTATTTTCTGGCGCCGTTGCCGGGGTGGTAAGGTAAAAGGTACTCACATCCTCCGGTGTGAGTGCTCGAAGTTATTTCCTTTAGATTTTGCAATTTTTCTTTTTGTTTCTTGTTTCCACTAGTTAGGCTTAACGGAAAACAAAAAAATTAGAGAGCTTTATAGTATTTATCTTGAGTTAGGACATGAAGTGTTTGAAGAGAAAATTAAAAAACCTATGGAACTTTATTTGCATGCTAATAGCAATGTTGTTAGTATGAATTCTTTGGACACCATTATTGCTAATTCTATGGAAAAGGCTAAGCTTGGGGAAGCTAGTTTTTATGAAAATGATCTTTTTAGTCCCCCAAGCACGGAGGAGAAAATTTACTTTGATGATACTATACCTCGAATATATGATGATTGCAATGATGATTATGATATTTTTAGTCCACCTACTATTGAGGAGGAAATTAATTATGATTACAATATGCCTCATATATTTGATGATTATGGTGATGAAAATAATAATGATAGCTATTTTGTTGAATTTTCTCTCACTATAATCAATAAGAATGACTATGTTTATGTGGGGAGTATTAATTCTTTTATGCATGTGGCTCATGATAAGAATGTTTCTTGTGATAGTTATATTGTTAATTTTATTCATGTTGCTACTGAAAGTTATTATGAGAGAGGGAAACATGGGCTTATGTATCTCAACATTATTGAGTTTCTCGTCTTGATGTTGAAAGTTTTGAAGTTGCACTTGTTTTGCTTTCCTATGCTTGTTGCTTTGTGCTTTCATGATTTGTTTCTTTACAAGATTCCTATGCATAGGAAGTGGGTTAGAATTAAATGTGCTTTGAATTTGCTTCTTGATGCTCTCTTTTACTTTAGTTCATATTTCTTATGTGAGCATCTTCTCAAACTATCATGCCTAACTTAAAGGCGTTAAAGAAAAGTACTTATTGGGAGATAACCCAAAAGTTTTAGTTGAGTCTTGAAAGTTATTACCTCTGTAATAACCGCTCCTTATCCTTTTTATTTGATTTTTGTGCCAAGAGTAACCTCTAATGAGAGATAAGTAATAATTGAGAAAGTTGTTGTCCCGAAACAGATTTTTGTGCTTGATCGTAAAAATTCGTGTAAAATATTTGTACGTCCTTTTGAGGCGTGATTTTTTGTGCTTCTGCCCCAGGTTGATATCTAACTTTCGTTAGTTCAACAGTTTTCGATTTGTTCAATAGAAGGTCTTCTAAAAAAATCGTCTCTACCTGTTGGTCTGTTTTGACAGATTTCTGCCGTTATTTGCATTTGCTTCTTGTTGGTTCCTTTTTTAGTTCTTTTGGAGAATTGAGCTTTGTGAGGGAAGTTCTACAGTAGCTAGTGTTATAATGGAAGTTTTATTGGTGTTAGAACTGAACCTTAAAGACTTATTATCTTGAGTGCACTAATGTTGCTAATAAAGATTGTGTGAAGTTTTGTATGAAGGAAAAATTTCAGGTGTATGGAAGGAATGAGTAATGAGATGAAGGATGGACTAAATCTCAAGCTTGGGGATGCCACGCGTGTCACCCAAAGAAATATCCAAGAAGAACAAGCGTCAAAGCTTGGGGATGCCCAAGCCATCCCCTTCTTCATCAATAAAAATCACAGGTTTCTTCCAAACACTTTATTTTTATTGTTTCATGCACAGTTGTGTTGTTCTTGGAGCGTCTTCTTTTTCATTTTCGTTTTCTTGGTTTGCTTAGTTTGCTGAATAAATTGGTTGGACCCCCTCTTTCATATATTGGTTTGCAAATAGTTTGGTTTGCTTTGGAAAAGAGTAGGAAAGTTCATACTTATGTGGTAAAAAGAACTTGTTTTTTACTGTGGCCTATGCTTTGTCATGCCATGCTTGATATTGTTTTTGCTATATGCTTGGTATTATTTGCTATAGCATGACTTGTTATAAACAATTGAGATTGCTTAATGTGCTTTGGATG
This sequence comes from Avena eriantha, assembly GCA_910589775.1. Classification (NCBI taxonomy): domain Eukaryota; kingdom Viridiplantae; phylum Streptophyta; class Magnoliopsida; order Poales; family Poaceae; genus Avena; species Avena eriantha. The sequence goes on along the minus strand of OU342740.1, from coordinate 522,001,564 downwards.
AATCATGCGTTGTTTTAGCATATTAAAGCATAGTATAGTGGTATTCTCCTTTGATGCTTTATTTGGGTTGACTTGGCGCATGCTCACACCATGTTATGACTATCTCAAGTCACCATAAGCCTTTATGATCCTTTAGTTTTCAACTTGTAGTATCACTTTATGCTTTGATCAATGATGTTTTGTCGCTCTGCATGATTATGGCCATTATTGCTCTCTTAGTTTATCGCTCCCAGTCTTTTCCTAGCCTCCGCAACCAAGTATGAGTTCCACTCATGCATCCAACTCCCTAAACCAAGTTATTCCAAAGAGTCCACCATGCCTACCTACTAGCTTATGCTATTCCAAGTATATTCATGCTTTTGTTTACCTTCCGAATTAAACTTGTTATGAGAAAACTAGTGATTAAAGCTCTCACGAACTTGATGGCACACTTTACTTTTTCTTGCCCTTAATAAACTTGAACCATTGTGTCGTCTATGTTGTATATGCTTGCACTTATTTGTTGGGAATTAGCAGAACCATGCTTTCATGGGGAACGCTTTCAACATTGCACTTGGTACCTGTACCTAGTTGATATCATGCTCTTTTGTATATGGATGTCGTCGGTGTGAAATGAAAGGGGAGCTTGTAAGTCCATGGAATTATTTATATGTGTTAGAGAAACGCCTGGGCCACTGGTCTAATCCATGCTGACATGGTGGCTGCAGCGTAACCATAATGAGTTGTCTATGAAGCATTCTTCTTATAAAAAAAGAGTCCTATATTGAGAAAAAAGAGAAAAAAACATTATGAAAAGAGGAAAGAGAGAAAAAAGCACCATATTCCCATGGTAAATAAGAAGATTGCTGAGATGCTCGTTGTCTGCTTGCCTTGTCATTTTGATATGGGGATTCTTCCGTATCATCGGGCAAGGGGTACCCCGTTGGCGGTTCTCTATGATACACATGTACTTACAATGACAAGAACTTATCGGTGACTAAACTTGAGTAGCATGAGGAGCGACCCTCGTATACAAGGGACATGAGATTTCTGACTTATACTTCGTCAAGCATGTACACCATAGTTTTTTCACTTTAACCTTAATCACTTCAAGATGCTTATGATAGGGGCAATGAGAGCTGAAAGCTATTAAGTACCATAATTTTTGGAAGCTCTTTATGAAACTTGAATCTTTGCTTCCTTCTATGAAGGCCTTTCTTTTACTTTTATGTTGAGTCTCCACCTTCTATCTTTATGCACCTATTTTGAGAGCATAGTGGCCATTCTTAGTTCTATGTGCATTGTCCCAAGACTTGTTCATTGATGCATAACTTTGATATTGCTTGTTCTTAAACTATTTGTATCTAGTCACCCTTATGAACTTTGAAGGTGTCCTATGCATTTATGTTTGCTACTCTATGAGGGACAAGCTGATTCCCACTATGATATGTTTTCTTTATGTGAAAAAACAAACGTCTTGCAAAGCATTGTTATTCATGATCTTTGTTTGTATCCTTTCATATTACATCATAGTTTCTTTGACTTATTGCTAGAACTTTGTATTTCATGTTATGATTGAAGTACTATGATCCCAGCTTTGAATATTTTACAAATACTTCGATCAAGTCTTTGATGGTGCATGTCACCTCAAAAATTATTCTTTTTTTATCACTTACCTTCCCATAGGACGAGCAGGAGTTAAGCTTGGGGATGTTGATACATTGCAAATGTATCTATAATTTTTGATGTCCCATGCTTGGTTTTATCTACTTTCTTATGTTTTGTCCACACTTTGGAGTACTTTTCATATGATTTCTTCGACTAATCTATTAACAAGAGCCATAGTGCTAGTTGCTTGTTTTCTGCTATTTTTCGTTCCAGGAAAGTCAGAAAATGAATATTCTCGGAATTGGACGGGACAAAAGCCAAAGTTCCTATTTTACCGGAAGACTCACGGAGCCAGAAGACGAGACGGAGAGGGGCCACAGGGTGGCCACACCATGTGGTGGCGCGGGTTAGCCCTGGCCGCGCCACCAAGTGGTGTGGGCCCCCTGGCCGCCCACCGACCTTGCCTCTTCGCCTATAAGAAGCCTCCCGATACCAAAACCCTAAATCGGCAATCAGAAATCCACGAAAAATAGTTGATGGCAAGTAAAATGATGATATGCGAAGAAATGTTGAATCTTATACATAGTGATGTATTGTATTTTCAATAAATAGTGAAAATCATTATTTAATTATGGATTTAAGTGAATATTTGTATTTACTTAATAAAACATAAGTGTGAAACTATTTTGAATTGTTCAAGTGATTTTAGATTGAAGAAGGATATTGAATTACAAGCCCATGGCCTAGAACACGTGTAATGACCCGCCAATCTAGGCGCCAGTTGGCTATTTAGTAAACCATTTCGGTGCACACTAGCACACAGTCTAGAAGGCCATAGTTGGTTTGGTGAAGAACTTGTTGGGGTTGGTTTTTACGTTGGTTTTTCACAAAGAAAATAATGCTTTTGAAAACGTTGATAACTTTTGCTGTGGAATCCGATTTTAGCTAACTTGGGATTTTTGAAAAGCTAAGAACAAGCTATATCTAGTAGAGGCTATAGAAACGTGCAATAGTTTAAATAGCAAATAAGGAGGGGTTTAATTTTTAAACCTCCCTCAAATAAGAATTGATAAAACCTCCAAACTCAAAAACTTGTCGGTCATAAGCCCTCGACTGATATTTGTCGGTCAGTAGCCCTCGACCAGTATAGCCCTCGACCGGTAGTTGTCGGTTAGTAGCCCTCGACCGTGTCAGTAGCCCTCGATCGGTAGTTGTCGGTCAGTAGCCCTTGACCGTAGTTGTCTGTCAGTAGCCCTTGACCGGCAGTTGTCGGTTAGTAGCCCTCGACCGATAGTTGTCTGTCAGCAGCCCTTGACCGGTAGTTGTCGGTCAGGAGCCCTCGACCGGTTGTTGTCGGCCATTAGCCCTTGACCAGTAGTTGTCGGTCAGGAGCCCTCAACCGGTAGTTGTTGGTCAGTAGCCCTCGACCGGTAGTTGTCAGTCTATAGCCCTAGACCGGTAGACCTCGATCGGTAGTTGTCGGTCAGTAGACCTTCATCGGTAGCTGTTGGTCAGGAGTATGCGACTCCGCAATAGCCACCTAGGATTACTTTGGTAATCACGTAAAGTTCTTCCCAAGGGGACTCGAACTTGAGGTGCCCTTGCTGCTTCAGTCACAGGACCAGGTCTCCTTTGATGAAGGATCTGGGACGTAGCTTTCTGCTGTGGTAGTTGCGGAGGCTCTGCTGGTAGATCGTGGGCCTCTCCGCTGCAATCTCGCGTGCCTCATTGAGGAGGCTGACGGAGTATTTGAGTGCGAGATTGATTCTTTCTTGCAGTAAGCGACCACTCGCAGGGCTTTGTAACGCACTTATGCGGGTAGTACCGCTTCCGCACCGTGCACCATGAAGAACGGAGTGTAGCCTGTGGTGCTGTTTGGAGTTGTGCGCATGCTCCAAAGTACTGATTGTAGCTCGTCTGGCCAGCACCCAGCAACTTCTTCTAGTGGCCGGAGGAGCCTTTTCTTTATTCCGCCGTAGACGAGGCCATTGGCCTTTTCGAATTGACCATTAGTCTAAGGGTGGGCCACCGAGGCGTAGTTAATGCTTATTCCCAGGTTTTCGCAGAATTCCTGGAACTCCTTGGAGGTGAAGTTCGTCCCATTGTCCGTGATAATGCTATGTGGTACCCCGAAGCGGAAGACAATGGACTCGAAAAACTTGATAGCGCTGGCTCCCGATTGGTTCGTCACCAGCATGGCCTATGGATCCACCAGTGTCATTGCATGTGTGTTCTCTTTTTTCTCAATATAGGACTCTTTTTTATAAGAAGAATGCTTCATAGATAGCTCATTATGGTTACGCTGCAGGTTTCCACCATGTCAGCATGGATTAGACCAGCGGCCCAGGCGTTTCTCTAACACATATACATAACTTCATGGACTTACAAGCTCCCCTTTCATTTCACACCGACGACATCCATAGACAAAAGAGCATGATATCAACTAGGTACAAGTACCAAGTGCAATGTTGAAAGCGTTCCCCATGACAGCATGGTTCTGCTAATCCCCAACAAATAAGTGCAAGCATATACAACATAGACGACACAATGGTTCAAGTTTATTAAGGGCAATAAAAGTAAAGTGTGCCATCAAGTTTGTGAGAGCTTTAATCACTAGTTTTCTCATAACAAGTTTAATTTGGAAGGTAAACAAAAGCATGGATATACTTGGAATAGCATAAGCTAGTAGGTAGGTATGGTGGACTCTTTCAAATAACTTGGTTTAGGGAGTTGGATGCATGAGTGGAACTCATACTTGGTTGTGAAGGCTAGCAAAAGACTGGGAGCGACAAACTAAGAGAGCAATAATGGCCATAATCATGCAGAGCGACAAAACATCATTGATCAAAGCATAAAGTGATACTACAAGTTGAAAACTAAAGGATCATAAAGGCTATGGTGACTTTGTATAGTCATAAAATGGTGTGAGCATGCGCCAAGTCAACCCAAATAAAGCATCAAAGGAGAATACCACTATACTATGCTTTAATATGCTAAAACAACGCATGATTCATCCAAGGCACATTAAGCAATCCCAATTGTTTATAACAAGTTATGCTACAGCAAAGAATACTAAGCATAAAGCCAAAACAATATCAAGCATGGCATGACAGAGCATAGGCCACAGTCAAAAACAAGCTCTCTTCACCACTTAAGCATGCACTTTCCTACTCTTTTCCAATCCAAACCAAACTATTTGAAAACCAATGTATGAAAGAGGGGGTCCAACCAATTTATTTAGCAAACTAATCAAACAAAAAAAAACGAAAAACCAAAACAAAAATGAAAAAGAAGATGCTCCAAGAACAACACAATAGTGCATGAAACAATAAAAATGAAGCGTTTGGAAGGAACCTGGAATTTCTATTGATGAAGAAGGGGATGCCTTGGGCATACCCAAGTTTTGATGCTTGTACTTCTTGGATATTTCTTGGGATGACACGCGTGGCATCCCCAAGCTTGAGCTTTAGTCCATCCTTCATCACATTACTCATTCCTTCCATACACCTGAAATGTTTCCTTCATACAAAACTTCACACAATCTTTATTAGCAACATTAGTGCACTCAAGATAATAAGTATTAAGGTTCAGTTTTAACACCAAATAAACTTTCATTAAAACACTAGCAACTGAAGCACTTTCCTCAAAAATCTCAATTCCCCAAAAGAACTCAAAAAGGAACCAACAAGAAGCAAATGCAGAAAATGGCAGAAATCTGTCAAAACAGACCAGCAGGTAAAGACGAATTTTTTCAAAGACCTTCTGTTGCTCAATTCGACAAGTGTTGAACTAACGAAAGTTAGATAACAACCTGGGGCAGAAGCACAAAAATTCACGCCTCAAAAGGACGTACAGAGATTTTACACGAATTTTTACAGTGAAGCACAGAAATCTGTTTCGGAACTGCAACTTTCCCAAGCATTACTTGTCTCTCATTAGAGGCTACTCTTGGCACAAAAAGCAAATAAAAAGGATAAGGAGCGGTTATTACTGAAGTAATAACTTCCAAGACTCATCTAAAACTTTTGGGTTATCTCCCAATAAGTACTTTTCTTAATGCCTTTAAGTTAGGCATGATAGTTTGAGAAGATGCTCACATAAGAAATATGAATTTAAGTAAAAGAGAGCATCAAGAAGCAAATTCAAAGCACATTTAAGTCTAACCCACTTCCTATGCATAGGAATCTTGTAAAGAAACAAGTCATGAAAGCACAAAGCAACAAGCATAGGAAAGCAAAACAAGTGCAACTTCAAGAGTTTCAACATAAATAGGGGAAACCTAATATTATTGAGATGCGTAAAACTATGTTCCCCTCTCTCATAATAACTTTCAGTAGCATCATGAATAAAAGTAACAATATAACTATCACAAGAAACATTCTTATCATGAGCCACATGCATAAAAGAATTAATACTCCCCACATAAACATAGTCATCTTTATTAATTGTAGTGGAGAAAATTCAACAAAATAGCTATCATTATTATTCTCATCACCATAATCATCAAATATAGGAGGCATATTGTAATCATAATTAATTTTCTCCTCAATAGTAGGTGGACTGAAAATATCATATTCATCATTGTAATCATCATATATTGGAGGTTTGGTATCATCATAAGCAATAGAATAGCTATCTTCCAAAGCTGGGGAACTAAAAAGATCATTTTCATAAAAACTAGCTTCCCCAAGCTTAGACTTTTCCATAGAATTACCAATAATGGTGTCCAAAGAATTCATACTAACAACATTGTTATTAGCATGCAAATAAAGTTCCATAGGTTTTTTAATTTTCTCTTCAAACACTTCATGTCCTAACTCAAGATAAATACTATAAAGCTCTCTAATTTTTTTTTTGTTTTCCATTACGCCTAACTAGTGAAAACAAGAAACAAAAAGACAAAATTGCAGAATCTAAAGGAAATAACTTTGAGCACTCACACCGGAGGATGTGAGTACCTTTTACCTTACCTCCTTGGCAACGGCGCTAGAAAATAGGCGTTTGCCGTGGGAGGTTCTTCTTCTTTAATCCTCCGGTGTGAATACCTTTTACCTTACCTCCCCGGTAACGGCGCCAGAAAATAGCTTGATGTCTACGCACTTCTATTCTTGTAGACAGTTGTTGGGCCCAAGTGCAGAGGTTTGTAGAACAGCAGCAAGTTTTCCTTTAAGTGGATCACCCAAGGTTTATCGAACTCAGGGAGGAAGTGGTCAAAGGTATTCCCTCTCAAGCAACCCTGCAATCAAGATACAAGAAGTCTCTTGGGTCCCCAACACAATCAATACACTTGTCAGGTGTATAGGTGCACTAGTTCGGCGAAGAGATAGTGAAATACAAGTGGTATAGATAATTATAAGTGGTAACGGTGATAGAAAATAGCTTGATGGCGTGGAAGAGACTAAAGACAAACTGAAATAAAGATGGAAGCAAGCAAACATGTAACATATCTAATTGCAAACGGTGTATCAATGCTTAGAAACAAGGCCTAGGGATCATACTTTCACTAGTGAACACTCTCATATGAATATCTTCTCTTTATGATAGTACTCTTAACTACTCTCTGGTTGGACACTCTAATCCATGGTAGGGCTATAACAGCACACCTCAAAGTAAGTCTTTCCCATCTAGATAACCCCACACTGTCACCTTGAGCACTAGATGGTTCCAATAAACACCACAATTTCATAGAAACATCCAACTCCAAATATAACTCATAACAAGTATTTGTAATCTCTAGCCTAAGTGCCACCATGGTATGCACGCTGTCACTTTCACACACATGGGGAGAGCAGAGATCTATTAAAGTACTTGAGTAGCAAGATATATCTACTTGATTACAAAGCTCATGATCACAATATGATCATGCATAGAGAGAGATGAACACATAGCTACCGGTAGAACCCTTAGCCTCGAGAGAGAACTACTCCTTCCTCATCATGGGAGTCAGAAATGGTGATGGAGATGGCGGTGGAGATCGATGGAGATGGCTCCGGGGGCACTTCCCCGTCCCGGCAGGGGGCCGGAACAGAGACTTTCTGTCCCCCGAATCTCCCCTTCGGTGGCGGCGGCGCTGCGGAACTTTTCTTGGCTAGAGGCTGATGATTTAGGGTTTCTGCATCGGGGGAGATATATAGGCGAAAGAGGCAAGGTCGGTGGACGACCAGGGGGACCACACTATGCCCTGGCATGGTCTGGGTGGACCCGTGCCTAGGGGTGGTTTGGCCACTCTATGGCCCCTCTCCGGCTCTCCTTCTGGCTCCGTGAATCTTCCGAGAAAATATCAACTTTGGCTTTTGTCCGGTCTAATTCCGAGAATATTCATTTTCTGACTTTCCTGGAACCAAAACAGCAGAAAACAGGCAACTGGCACTGTGGCATCTTGTTAATAGGTTAGTCCAAGAAATCATATGAAAAGTGCTCCAAAGTGTGGACAAAACATAAGAAAGTAGATAAAACCAAGCATGGAACATCAAAAATTATAGATACGTTAGCAACGTATCATCGATTATCGTCATAATCTATATATGTTGGCCATGTTTTAGTTGTCTTTGTCTTTGGAACTAGTCGATCGAAACTCGTCTGATCCTAAAATAAAGTTCGCGCGTTCCCTGGCATATCTGATGGGACAATACGCTGACTCTGCTCCCAGCACTTGATGGCACATCCGTAATTTGGAGTGCGCTTGGATCAAGCGTGTTGTAATAGTGTACTACTCCTGTCCAGATATAACTGACTTTGTTTTTTTAGATATTTAATAAATGTGTCTATACCCAAAACATGTCTAGATACAGGTTTTAGGTTTCTCTATCTTTCAAACTAATCAAAAGTCGTCAAATTCTGAACAAACAAAGTCATTGCGTTCACACCTGATGGGACAATACGCTGACTCTGCTACTTGATGGCACAGCCATAATTCTAGAGTGCGCCAGAGGAGATGGGAATGCAAGGGAGATGGGAACTAGTAGCTGCGTCCAAATGCAGGTAAAAAATTAATGTAATAATATTTTAAAAAAATGTAATCTGGTCCACATGACCCCATCACAGACACGTTGCACACGGCAGATATAAATAAAGATGACACAGCTAGTTTAGTTTCAATGATATAATTCAACATACGACGTTACTGTGCCCGCATCTTTCTGCTCCTCTTATTAGTCTGCTAACGCATGTTGCATTAAGCACCAGTTGATGAGGATAAAAAATGATAAAATGGCAAATAAAACAATTTTTAAGCTTACCTTTCATCCGGAGAATCGTACAAAGACGAAATTGGAAGGGATTTATTATTTCTCCTGCAGTTAGCCGAAAGATCCTCAAGAACATCCTCAATCACCCCTGCAACTTCTTCATATTCTAATACACCTCCATTATTTGCCCTTTCCTCCCTGTTCCGCTTACCCTTTTGTTTCTTTTCACACCCTTTTCTCGCCGGCACCTCCACTTCTTCATAAATTGGCTGCTTACGTACATTTTCCTCCGAGTGCTCATCACCGTCTTCGCGCTGCTCTTCCGCCAGTTCTGGCTGAGAAGCCTCATTTTCTACCACCGGGGTGTGAACAGGGACAATAGCATGTGTAACTGGGTTTTTGCACAACCTCTTGATATGGCCGAATCCGCCACAACATCCGCATTTCCTTTTCCTAGCTCCCAGCCTTGGACCTTTATCGGTGGAGGCTTCGATCCTTAGCTTTCTAGGCCTCCCAGGTGGCCTCCTAAGAACTGGTGGTTGAAGTTTGAACCCTGGATCGACAATCTCCCAATCATTTTCATCGGCCATAGGTGGTATGTTTTCTGCATAAGTTGCACCAAACTTGTCTTGCATGGTGACATGGCGGACCAGTAATCTGCCACTGCCTTCATGAACAAGTCTTGTTTCCAATGTCTATAGTGTACCTCCGTTCACTTCCACGCTTGTATTCTGCATAAACCTCAGCCAATGTTCTGGAACTTCTGACCACCCTCATCTTTATCGTTCTCATTGCCCTAGTTCTTGCATTCAGTAACATAACCACCTTTGGAACTATTTTATGGCCTAAATATTTTCTTGCACAAATTCTTTGCCTTAAATCTATCTTCACCATTATGCACTGTCTTATTGCATCCAACAAAATAACAATTCCAAGTGTCTTCATGCCCGAAATATTATCATTGAAACTCTCTGCCAAATTATTGCATACAAAATCCACCTTGCTTAACTCACCAAACTTGCTTCTGGCCCATAGCTTTGTGTGATGTTCCTCAAGGTATTTTTTCACCTTTGGCACTACATACATGTTCTGCAAGTAAGTAGCATGCGTGCTTGGGATGTATGTGTATGATGATCGCCACAAGTCCTCTTCAAATATCTTTCCTTTGAACTTCTTCGTGAAGTTAGTAGCGAGGTGCCGCATGCATTCCCTATGCCCAACCCTAGGAAACACAGTATCAACAGCATTCTCAAGACCCTCGGATGCACCGGTGTGTATCACCAAGCCTTCAGGGTGACCAATTACTTCCCGTAGTCTTTGCATGAACCATGTCCAGCTTTCATTTGATTCACCCTCAAGAACAGCATAAGCGACGGGTAGAAGCCAATTATGCGCGTCCCAAGCACAAGCAGAAGCAACATGTCCCCTGAACTTCCCTGTTAAAGAAGTTGCGCCTATTGCCAAGTATGGCCTGCAGCCGTCTAGGAACACCTTCCAGCATGCCTTCAGGCAGACAAAACATCTCATGAAGCATATCTTATCTGCCTGCTTATACATGACCCCCCTCGAGACCTTTTCTCTCCCTTTCACAACCTCGTAATCGATGTCAACAACACTACCAGGTGATGTTTTCTCTACCCGAGCTTTGAAACTATACAACAAATGAAAACTGTCATTCCACTTGCCTTGAATGAAGTCTAGAGCCATCTCCTTCCCATCAAAGACTATGTGATAAGGAATCAGAACGTTAAACTTTTTGCTAATCTTTGCTCTGAGTTCAGCAGGTCCAATGTTATGATCCTGCCTCACCCAGTCAAGTACAGTAGCAGCAATCCACTTGGTAGTCGCCGGTCTAATTTTACCACTTAAAGAAGTATTAGGGCAGTTGTGTTCCTTCATGTTTACTTTGATCTGCATTTGATAAGAATCCAAATAATTTAGAGCTAGTTATCAGCAGAATAAATATGAGAAAGACTGAAACTAAATGTAGTTATTGCAACCTGAAATGGGTGTCCACCCCGCATTGGAGATGCATGTAATCTCCATTTACACGCATTACTTTCCCTACAGTGCACCCTAAATCTCTTTTGGTCGCTCTTTTCAATGATAAATTCGAACCCAACTCTGATTGCATAGGTTGCGATTGCATATCTGCAGTCCTCCACATTATCAAAGACAGTCCCCTCATCAATTGTAGGATTGTCCCTGTCAAAGTGTATCACTGGCCTGTCCACGTCTTTGTCGTCGTATCTACATCCCATTTCCACATCTTCACATTCCTCTTCCTCATCAGTCCCATAGTCAGGCTCAAAGTTCGAATCAACCACATATTCCCTACTCTCCATCCTATCAGGGTTAGCAGCCACGTCTGGATCTGCTTTCTCATCATCATCTGCACCGCCACATGTTTCAGTGCCTTCATATTCGCTTGACAAAGCATCATGCTCAAGGACAAGCTGTACAGACGTCCTGCGGTTACCAACACATATCCTTGCCATCACCACGGGACTAGAAACGCTAATTGGGGTATGCAGATAAGGAATCATAGTTCTTACCCTTCAATGTGGATGCACGGCACCTTCTCCGGGCTCCATACCTCCAAAGCTCTGCACCCCGATTCCTCTCCCCCCATTTCGTTGTCCTCTGTGCTCTCCAGACTTGAAGGAGATTCCGTGCCCTCCAACCGCGCAGGACCCATATCCGTGCTCTCAAGCCTCGCAGGATCCATCTCCGAGTGGGATCCGGATCACCAGCGTCGTTGGGCCCCTAACCCAATGGCCGACTCTAGGTTTTCATTTCTAGACACGCCTGGGCAGTGGGCGGTGGCAAGGAGACAGGGCAGGGAGGAGAGGGGAGGGGATGTGAGGGGATGGCAGGGAGGGGAGGGCGGGAGGACGACGGCCCAAGGGGACGACAAGAGCGGTGCACGACTGAGCGGAGTGGCGGCGGCAGGAGCAGAGGAGAGGAGCAGAGCGGAGCTGGTTGCGACAAAGCATGGAAAATTGCACAATAATGTGTTGGTGGGCGGCACCAGCCCTCGAACCTGGGACGCGTGCCATCGTTGGTGGAGGAGGCAGGCCCGCCTGTCAGAAAACATGCCACCTATCAGCGCACTATGCACGGGGAACACTTCATGGAATTTTTTAGCAGGTCCCACATGTCAGTCTGTTTGATCAAAACTTGCATGCAGTGCATGGCTGGTTCACGTGCTAGTTCCAAAAAAAGCCCGTTGATCCAAACAGAATTGGCAGTTCCGCTTCTTCTCCCCCGTCTCATCGTCTCCTCGTAGTGGTATTTCCGCTTTGTCTCCCTCGTCTGTTATCCTCTTCTTCTTATCCTCGCTGTCGTAGTTCTTCTTTCTTCCTCGATCAAAACATTCCCGCACGTAAGCCTTGGCCAGTAGACGGATGAAGAGGAACTGGGCCGATCTCCCGGCCGACCCACTTTGCAAGATCGCCGACTATTTGCTGGAGAAAGAGGAGTACGTAGACACCTATGCTGCTTGTCGGGAAGTCTGCACCGATTGGTACCGCACTTTAAAGGTGCCCGAATTCCATCTCAACAACTGGATCATGATAGATCACACACTTCTAGACGTTGGCGACTTCACCTTCCTCAACCTCGCCACTGGTCGTTGCTTCAGGACAAATCTAATGGACGTCCATCGCAGGTTCACATTCACATCCGATATTTATTGGTATTTTCCATTGTAAACATCTTAGTGCTAACTGATGCCCTCTTCTTCCAAAAGATTCTACTTCGTCAGTGTTTCTCGTGGCGTCATCGTGCTTGCTCAGAGGGTGGAGTCGTACCAGATTCGGCTTCTAAACCCAATCACTCATAAGTCTAACACTGAGTTTCAAGCACACATACCATCTGATCCTCTGCAATCTGTCGTCGTGACGAAGTCCCCGACGATGGTGTTCGTTTGCACCAATTATCCAAATCGTATTGCATGGGCCGATGAGAGCACCCCAATGGGGCAAATCTATGAATCATTTGGAGAATGATTGTATTCGCCACCTCCTTCTATGCTTCTGGACTGCATGACGACATTCCGAGGGGAAGTATATGCATTACTTGAGAATGGAGACATCTTGTCGACCAACATCAAGTTAGAGCAGCGCGCGAGCACTATCACGATGGCCAAAATAATTGCGGCCCCAGTCTTTGAACAGGTACGCGGAACTTACAAATTTTACCTTGTGGAGTCAGATGGTGATCTGCTTCTTGTGTTGAACGGGGATTTCGCCAAAGGGCAAGCGGTGTTGTACCGGGTGGACACGGAGAACCGCTCTCTCGAGGCCGTCGGTGACATTGGAAGTCGTGCCCTCTTTGTTGATTACAGTCGGTCTATCTCCATTGACACCAGGTTACACCCCACAGTCAAACGCGGTTGCATATACTACAGGAATTATATCAGACTATACGATCATGAGGTTCAAGCCTGGGAAGAGGAACCAGCAATGACGTATGACTTAAGTCTGGAACATACACCGAGGCCTTACCCTCTGGACGAGATACTGGCAGCACATTGCAGACGGAGAGAGTTCTCTGAATGTGTGTTGCAGCACGCGGGAGCCGACGACGACGAAATATATAGGGGAGAATGAATCCTATATTCATCCTAGCTTATTTGCTAGAATTTTCAGGTCTATTTTTCGAAGTAGAAATTTGTACTGTATTTATATTATTTCGATGAGCAGTATGCGTGTTAACTTTCAGACAAAATTGTAATGTATTTAAATTTAGTACTTCCAGAATTCAAAGTATTTATTTTTAGTAGCTTCTTTCAGAATTCTCTGTGTTCGACATGGGCATCAGCTCAGCGCCAGAATTCAGGTCCCACATGGAAAATTGCACAATAATGTGTTGGTGGGCGGCACCACCCCTCGAACCTGGGATGCGCGTCGTCGAAGGTGGAGGGGCGGGCCCGCCAGTCAGAAAACATGCCATGTCGGCATCCCCTGTTTTTGATGCCCTTTAAAAAAATAAAACACGCCACGTCGTTATCCCCTATTTCTGATGGTGTTGCTACACTCGACGGTACATGGTGGCATATAAATAATATCGTATAAACATAAGGGCACAGTCATCAATATTTCTAAAATAAAACCCGGTCCCGTCTCCTACCTGTCTTGGTACATTGCCCGATGGGGTGGATAGCCACGACCGATCTTTTTAATACGTTCGCACTCTTATGCTGAGAAGGGAAATAAATTTTGAGCTCTTAATGCAACGAGTGTCGAATTATTACCCTCTAAGGAAATGGGAAATGGTTATTTTCACGCGTGCCCGTAGTCCAAACCTACTGTCAGTCTTTCAATCCCCTTCTCCGACTAACCATAGTTCACCTTGTGTAGCTCCTCCGCGCCGCACCAACTAGGGTAACATGGCCTTGCCTAAGCCGCCGCCGCGACAGCCACCGAAACTGGGGTATTTAGCCCCTCTAAGGTAGGCCATGAAGCTCTACTTCAAGGCCGGTCTCCCATTTCCCTGCTAGGCAGATGATTTCCTTGAATGTGCCGAATCGGCCACGGCGGCGACTGCGCCGTCGTCAGCGCCAGATGCGGCAAGCAGGGCCAAGAGAGCGATCTGGAGAAATCGCGCGACGGCATTACGTCATGCTCTAGGCAGTGGGAACAAGGTACGTATCAAATCGTTCATGAGAGCATGCCGCCGCCGAGGGTACACACCCTCGAACAGGGCAGCGCCAAGGTCTAGGAACTCTCGCATCCATGCTTCGGCGCGGACTACCTTACCTCAGTAGGGTTGGCTGGGAGCACGCCGTCTGCGGCAAAGACGCTCCATCCTACGCACCGTCGAAGGCCGTACCGTGGCAGCGACCAATCATCTACACTCAGCATGCTGGATTGTTCGACAACCGGAGCCGGCGGCGGGCATCAGCTCAGCCCCGGAATTCAGGTTCGAGTTCACACGGACCTACGATCCAGAGAAGGAGATGTCGAATTTTAGTTTCGAAGAAATCATTGCGGCGGTGCGGATGGTCCAACTGAACCGGGACTGGCGCACGCAAATCGCTCGTGCATGAATGATGCAGATTTCTTGTAGTTTGGTGGGAAGGCAATAGATCAGTTTGGGTTAAATGATCAAAGAACTTATGTCCTCTCAAGGCAATTGGCCAGCCAACTTTTCTGGTGGAGATCTGTAGTTTCTTCAGTGTAGAATAGTTAAGTTCAGACTGAAGAATGGCTTTTGTAGATGAAATGCTGACGAATTGTTCTATAAACTAGTAGGAAGTTTAGCCCACTTTTGTGAAGGTATAAGACCCTTTTGTATGGAAGTACTACTGTTGTAAGCAAATACTATCAAGTACCTATTTCCTTCAATTACTAGTCGTGGTTCAATCTAGTTAACAGGCATCTTTTTATCCCAGACTACAGATTTTGCGTATGCTGTCTCTGCTGTAAACCATTTTTCCTTTGTCTTGTGTTGCCTGCAAAATGGTCATGCAGTTCGACGTGTTACAAATGTAGCTACCTTGTACTTGAAGAGGAGATGAACTACATTTTCCTGGCATCCACAGAATTACATTGCTCATTGCCAGACCACCCTCTTTTCATGAGGTTGTCCTTGGTTATTCACAGAAATTATAAAGCACGGTGTTCAACTACATCGATTCAAACTATTACACACACACTACACACACATACTACTTCAAACTATTACACACACGTACTACATCGATTCAAACTATTACACATTTTTAGTCGATGCTAACTTCCTGCTACGCTCTCCATACTACAAATTCATTAGCCACACATACCACGGCAATTCACTAGAGCTCTGTCTTCACTCGAGGGAAATCAGAACCACCAGCTCGTCCAAGCCTGGTCCCCCCACCAAAAATGTGTGCCCCGTCGCGAAACGGTGGCGGTCCTGTGCCATCGATCCTTCCAGGCCAACACTACAGGCGACGAGGGCGCTTTCTGGCAGCCTCTTCGGGGCCCTGAATGCCATGTACCGATTCGAGAACATCCTCCAGGTGGATGATGATCGGGTGCTTCCAGCAAAGCTGTCACCCTGCCCTGCTTGGAATCTGCACCTCGTACATCTTAGGAACGGTGTTAGGATCTTTCAGCCACGCCTTTACCTCGATGACCCATCTGTTGCTCAGTGGCACGATTTCCACCAGCTCGCCGCCAAGGCTACTGACGACTTGCTTGAGGGCCTCCAGCTCCCAAGCATCCAATGGAAGGCCGTCAAAGCCGAGTTTGGAGAAGAAACGAAGCTGCCGCAAGCAATCGTCCCACCCACAGGCGCGACGCCAACGCATGAAGCTCATTTTCTCCCTGTAGCACTCGAAAGAACGGGAAGAATGCATAACACGCTCGGTGTCTGAGCTGTGCTCGAACAGGACGAAAAAATTGAATGGCGGCGTGCATACCTCAATGTTGACCTCATTTCGTGTGGTCCCAAAATGAGACCTGAAAGCCGACAGCAACTCTGTCGGCGACACGGCGGGAAGGACGCCCAGCACGGTGGTCATGAGAGCATGGTCGTCGAACTGCTGTGCCAGGGCTACCATGCCTGGGGTGCGCGGCAGCACGCAACTTCCCGAGGCCGGTCGCCGGCCTGGATCGCCTGACAGGACACGCTCTGCCGTGCAAGAAGGACTAGCCAGAGGCGAGATATTAGTCCGGGGACGCGAAGCTCCGATATGGCGGACGATGCAACGGCGACAGCTGCGAGCTTCGATTAGAGGCGCGGGAGGTTGACCGGGCATGGCGGGTATGCAAATTAGATCAAGTGCAAGCTCCGATCTGAGACGAGCAGCCGGAGCTGAGCAAATGTTATGGGGAGGGGAGCAGGGGAGAAGACTAGAGGAGAGCAAAGAAATAGATCTGGTCCACTCAGGGATCTGGTCCACACAGTGGTAAGCTAGTCCACGACCGCAAAAGCTAATGGGGAATACTGACATGGCGGGCCAAGAAGAGTTGACCTAAAGGCGGTATTTGAGTTCAACCGTTTTTCGTTTGGTTCAAACGACCGTTTGGCCGTTAGATTTGTATTCACCCCCATTTGGCCCTTCTGGACAATTGGTGAATCTACTATGGCCCCTCCGCGTGATTGATGGCAACTCGGGTACCGTGGTGCGCTCACCCACCAAGTTTGGTACCGCAAACGAACATTCCCCATGGGGAGAGCATAGATCTATTAAAGCACTTGAGTAGCAAGGTAGATCTACTTGATTACAAAGCTCATGATCATGCATAGAGAGAGATGAACACATAGCTACCGGTAAAACCCTTAGCCTCGAGGAAGAACTACTCCCTCCTCATCATGGGAATCAGCAATGGCGATGGAGATGGTGGTGGAGATCGATGGATATGGCTCCGGGGGCACTTCACCGTCCCGGCAAGGTGCCGGAATAGAGACTTTCTATCCCCCGAATCTCCCCTTTGATGGCGGCGGCGCTGCGGAACTTTTTGTGGCTGGAGGCTGGACTCTTTAGGGTTTTTGCATCGGGAGGCATCTTATAGATGAAGAGGCAAGGTCGGTGGGCGGCCAGGGGCCCACACCATGCCCTGGCGCGGCCTAGGGCTGCCCAGGCCAAGGGGGTGTGGCCACCCTGTGGCCCCTCTCTGTCTCGTCTTCTGGCTCCGTGAGTCTTCCGGTAAAATATCGACTTTGGCTTTTCTCCGGTCCAATTCCGAGAATATTCATTTTCTGACTTCCTGGAACCAAAAACAGCAGAAAATAGGCAACTAGCACTATGACATCTTGTTAATAGGTTAGTCCAAGAAAGTGTATAAAAATACTCCAAAGTGTGGACAAAACATAAGAAAGTAGATATAAAATAAGCATGGAACATCAAAAATTATAGATACGTTTGCAACGTATTAGTGAGGACCTCATTGAGGTAGTAGACTAGGCGCTGTACCCCATGGACTTTGTTTTCTTTGCCTTGTTCCACCACAAGCACAGTGCTTACCACCTGGTTGGTGGCGGAGATATATAGCAACAGCGGCTCCTTCTCGCGAGGCGTCACCAATACTGGCGAGGTGGATAGTAGGCGCTTGAGGTCATCGAATGCTTCTTATGCTTCGTCTGTCTACTCAAACTTGTTAGCTTTATAGAGAAGTTGGTAGAAGGGCAGTGCCTTTTCACCCATTCGACTAATGAATCGACTGAGCGCCGCGATTTGCCTAGCCAGCTACTGGACGCCTTTTACGTTCTTCGGCTTCTCCATGGCCAGTATGGCTTTTATCTTCTTCGGGTTTGCCTCAATCCCTCTCGCGGAGATGAGATACCTGAGTAGTTGCCCAGATGGTACGTTGAAGATGCATTTGTCCGGATTGAGCTTGATTCGGTAGCGATCGAGGTTATAGAAGGTCTCAGCGAGATCATCAAGTAACGTGGCTTCCTCTTTGGTTTTGACGATGATGTCGTTGACATAGACTTGGATATTGCGACCAAGTTGGTTCTTGAGGCAGGCCTGCATATACCGCTGATAGGTGGCTCCTGCGTTTTTTAGCCCGAAGGGCATCATGTTGTAGAAAAATACACCAAAGGGTGTTGTGAACACCGATTTCTCCTGATCTTCCTCGTTCATTCGAATTTGATTGTAGCATGAGTAGGCGTCGAGGAAGTAGAGGCTCTCACATCCCGCAGTGGAGTCGATTATTTGATTGATCCGTGGCAACGGGAAGTGATCCTTTGGGCAATGTTTGTTCAAGGAGGTGAAGTCCACGCACATCCGCAGGATATCCGTGTCATTTCTAGGCACAAGCACTAGATATGCGAGCCAGGTGCTTTCCTTGATTTTGCATATGAAATTAGCGTCGAGGAGTCTGTTGACTTCCATACCGACCGCTTTTGCTCTTGGTTCAGATAATCGCCGTATTGTTTGTTTGACTGGCTTGCGTCTGGATTCACATTGAGTGAGTGCTCGGTGAATTCCCTGGGAACTCCTGGCATGTCCGCTGGATACTAGGCGAAGATTTCCCAGCACTCACGAAGGAATTCGACGAGCGTGAGTTCCTATGCGCGACTCAAGTTGTTGGCGATGAGGGCGATCTTGGTCGGGTCCGTTGGGTGGACCTGGACTTTCTTGGTATGCACCGATGAGTCGAAGGATAGGTCGGGTGAGCTTGGCTTGCTCAGGGGAGGCAGACTGTTGTTTGTCGACTCCTTCAACCTTGCGAGTTCCTCTTGCATGCCGAAGGACTAGGAGATTCTGTTGAATTACCTGTCGCGGCTGTCAGACCTCTCGAAGCTTCCATTGATTGTGATGACACTGTTTGGGCCTGGCATCTTAATCTGCAGGTAGGTGTAGTGTGGTACCGCCATGAACCTCGCGAACGCGACACGTCCAAGGATGCAGTGGTACTGCAAAGGCCAGTTGACAACTTCAAAGTCGATGCGCTCTCGCCGGAAATTTTGCAGCGTGCCGAAGATGACATCGAGGTTGATCTTGCCCAAGGGGTACACGCCCTTCCCTGGGATGATGTCGTGGAACATCGTGTCTGAAACTTCCAGACATGTCATAGGGATCCTCATTGCGCGCAAGGTACTTGCGAACATGAGGTTGATGCCGCTTCCGCCATCCATGAAGACGCGGCTCATATCGAAGCCCGCGATCTGTGCCTCGAGTACGAGGGGACAGTGGCCTAGACGAGCTACTTGGCACGGATGGTCGCGCTTGTCGAAAGTGATGCAGGACTCACTTCCACTGAGGTACTCAGTGGTGGAGGGCTAAGAGTTTATCGCCAATTTGACTTGGCGAGTGATTGCTTTCTGCACTCAATTTTAGGGGTGCCCTTTTTGGATCATCCCCATGTTGCCCAGCGCTTGCGGGTATGGCTCGCCTCCATGGTTCTGTACTGGTGCAGCCACAAGTGGAGGTGGTCCAGGTGGTGGCGGTGGTGCTCCGTGAGCCACGGCGCCCGGGGTAGCTCCGTAGCCCTGGTTGATCGCGTCACGATTCATCTGGGTCAGGCCTTCATGGAGCTTGAGGAACTCGCGGCAGTCCTTGAGAAGGTGGCTAGACTTTTTCTTGCCGTCGTGCTTGTCGATGTAGAAGTGTATATTGCATGGTCCAGACAATTTGTCCTGGATGTATAGTCTAGGTGCCTCGTCGCGAGTGCGGCGCTTCCACACTTGCGTGGTTTTCCTGCTGTCACGATATCCACCGTTGCGGTATCCGCTATTGCGGTTGTCGTCGCGTTTGTCGATGTAGCTGGTTGTGACCATGTCGACCTCTTCACGGTCCTCGTAAACGTGCATTCGAAGTTTCCCTCGGTGATGGTCATCATCATCGTCGGAGTAGGCACGGTTTTTCACCGAGTCTTATCCATCGGCCCACCGATTCGCGATCTCCATCAGGTGGTCGATTGTTTTGGACTTCGAGTGACCCAGCTCCTCTCTGAGCTCTCTACGACGAACGCTGCCGTTGAACGTGTCGATTGCGCGATCCTCAAAGATGTCTTCCGTGGAGTTCTTGATGATGGACCATCTCTGGATGTACGAGCGTAGCGACTCGCCAGATCTCTGGTGGCAGCCTCTTAGTTCCTCGATTGACGTGGGCCTTTTGTAAGTGCCCTTGAAGTTGTGCATGAAGATGTAGACTAGCTCTTCCCAGCTGCGAATTGATCCGCTCGGGAGATTGTTGAGCCACGCGCGGGTGGCGCCTTGCAGTTGTAGCTACAGGCATTGCATTGTCGTGCTTGAGCTTCTGATACGTCCAAAATGTATCTACTTTCCCGAACACTTTTCCTATTGTTTTTCCTCTAAACTTGTGTGATTTGGATGCAACTAACACAGACTGGCGCTGTTTTCAGCAGAATTGCCTTGGTGTCTAGTTTTTGTGCAGAAAATCAACTATCAGGAAAAATCCCGAAAATATGCCAAAAATCATATTTCACCAGAAGACTCATGGAGCCAGAAGATGAGACGGAGTGGGGCTGGGCCCAGGCCACACTACCTGGCCGCGCGGGATAGGCGTGGCCGCGCCAAGGGGTGGTCTTGCCGCCCCAGACACCCCCTCGATCTCCCTCTTCGCCTATAAGTTACCTTCTGACCTAAAAAACTTAGGAGGGTTCGACGTTTTTCCAGAAAGAGTTCCACTCCACTGCCACCACCAGATTCCACGATTCAGAACAAGAAACTATGTTCTGGCACCCTACCGGGACAGGGAATTGGAGGAGATCATCACCATCATCATCACCATCGCTTCTCCATCGACCATCCATGTTTCCCCCATCTATGAGTGAGTAATCCCCCGTTGTAGGCTATGGGGATGGTAGGGATTGGATGAGATCGTTCATGTAATGGCATCGGATTGTTAGGGCATGGTGCCTAGTATCTACTATTAGTGCTTTTTGACTTTGTTGTGACTTGTTATGCTTAATGCTTGTCACTAGGGCCCGAGTGCCATGATTTTAGATTTGAACATGTTATTGGTTCATTATGACAGTATTGTTTATGTCTTACCTGCAAGTTGTATACACACGTTGTTGTTCGGAACCAATGGCCCCGAAGTGATAGAAATCGGGATAACCGGAGGGACTGGCTTTGATGTGAGGATCACATGTGTTCCTGGAGTTTTAATGCTTTGCTCTAGTGCTCTATTAAAAGGAGCACCTTAATTGCCAGTAGTTCCCTTGAGGCCCCGCTGCAAACGGGCTGGCAGGACAAAAGATGTTGTGCAAGTTCTCATTGCGAGCACGTATGACTATATATGGAACACATGCCTAGGATTATTTAGTACTTGGATGCTTTATCTTATTTATCTGCAATTTCCCTATGTTCTGATTGCCATGTGAATTGTCTTGTCCATGCAACGCCCGTCCATCCATCCCTATGCCTACCGCACTCTAATCCTACTATTTACTGCTATTGTTACTACGGTCTTTACTTTACTACTGATGTTACTTTGCTATTCCTACTACAAAACTGTTGCTACTGATAAACTACTGTGAGAAAGATTGTTTCCAGGTGTAGCTAAATTTACAACTCATTTTTTAAGCCTTATAAATATTCTTTGGCTCTCCTTATGTCGAATCAATAAATTGGGTTTCACTTCCCACGAAAATACTTCGGTACACCCCCTATACTTGTGGGTCATCAAGACTATTTTCTGGCACCGTTGCTGGGGAGCATAGCTTTATTTATCAAGTCCACTTGGAATCATTATTGTTCGCTACTATCCATCCATCATGGGTAAGTCTCGTGATGGCAAGGTTCCTATTTTACCATCCACTACAAGAAGAGGTACAGTTCTGAACACTTATCTTGCTCTTGATTCACCATCTGTTATGAGTAAGTTCCTTACACCACCACATACACAGGCTACACACACTACTACTACTACTGAATCTGAAACTTCTTATACTTATGATGCTGCTTCTACTGTGCTTGATAAGAGTGGTTCATTAGGTCTTTTCCTAGATGCTACGATTGCTAGAACTATAGCTGGAAATACTGAAACTCCTAATGAAGACACTACTACACATGTTAGTTCACCTGAGTCTAGAGAGAGCTATGATATTGAAGACGGTTATGTTGAGATAACCGATGAATTTATTAAAGAATGTCAAAACACCCATGATAGGAGCGCTGCTAAGAATATCCTTGAGAGGCGTACTATTAGACCCAAATTGTCTCCTAATGCTAAGTTTGCTGCTTCTCCCATAAACATTAAAGATAAAGATTATGATTTCTCTCCTGATCTATCTTATATAGCTATTGTTGAGAAAGAACCTTTTTGTGGGACTAAGAATGAAATTGCGGTAGCACATATGACTGAGCTTTCTACCATGAGTGGCTTATTTTCTGATGATATTAAGATGCGTACCTACTTTGTTGCTAAGATTTTCCCCTTTTCACTGAAAGGAGAAGCTAAAACTTGGTTTAGTAATTTACCTCCTGGATCTATTGATAGCCCTGATTGCTTGATTAGTACTTTCCTATAGAAATATTTTCCTCCTAGTGCTAGACATGCTATTTTGCAGGAACTTTTTGATTTTAAACAGGGAGAAAAGGAGATATTGCCTGAATCATGGGCAAGGTTATGTGATTTGATTCATGCACAAGTTGGATGTCCATTACCTAAGAATGAGCTTCTTGATATATTTTATAATGGACTAACTGAATAATCTAGGACATACCTGGATAGTTGTGTTGATTGTGTTTTCAGGAATAGGACTCCTAAGGAAGCTGAGGAATTAATGGCTAAAATAAGCAAGAATTATGAAGATTGGACTCCTCCTGAACAAGCTATACCTGAAATAATTATACCTGAACCAGCTATACCGGCACCTATACCATCATCTAAGAAGAGGCGAGTTATTGAACTGAATTATGAAGTGATGAAGGAAGCTAAGAAATGTCTTAAGGAGAAGGGAATTAAAGCTGCAGATGTCAAGAATTTACCTCCTATAGAAGAACTATGTAAGCAAATTCCCCATTCATCCACTATTGAGGTACACTCTCTCCAACACTTTGATGAAGGTGACGTTCCTTACCTTAAACCTCCTGATCAATGCTTAGAAGAATTCGATATTTTTATTGTTAAGCAAGATAATTTTAATAAAAGGGTGCAAAATCATCTAATGGAAAACTCTAGAGCTATTGTTGAGTTGAAGGATATTGTGGAAAGAACCTCTAATGATGTTAAAATTCTTGTTAAACATTTTCAAATGGTTCAAACTCAAATAGATCAACTTATTAAAGTGCAAAAAGACTTGCTAGTTAATGCTGCTAAAGAAAAACATGCTTATGAAATTAGAACTAGAAGTGGTGCTACTACCGAGGATCCTCTATATCTTGAGGGGCATCCCAAAAGAATTGAGCAGGATTCTCAACAAGCTGAAAATAGTGGTACTACTCGTAAGAAAATAAAAAACAAACATAAAATTATTGTAGAACCCTCTAAACCTGCTAAAGATCCTAATAGTATATCTATCTCTCATGCTGAAACTGAAAGTGGTAATGAAGAAAATGATGATCCTGATAAAGAAAGAGTTGAAGAAGAACCTGAAAAGCACACTAAGAATACTAAATACACTAAAGAAGATTTTGTTGCTAATAAACATGGTAGTGAAAGAGAGCCTTGAGTCCAAAAACCTATGCCTTTCCCTGATAAGAAACACAAGTCAAAGGAAGATGAACACTATAATAAGTTTTGTGAGTGGATGAAACCTTTATTCTTGAAAATTCCTTTGACTGATGCTATTAAATTGCCTCCTTACTCAAAGTATATGAAGGCTATTGTCTCGAATAAAAGGAAGATCCCTAATGAAGAAATTTCTACTTTGCTTGCTAATTATTCCTTTAATGGTAAGGTTCCAAAGAAACTTGGAGACCTAGGGATTCCAACTATTCCTTGCTCTATTAAGAATAGTTATGTAAGAACTGCTTTGTCTGATTTGGGAGAAGGAGTTAGTGTTATTGCTTTTTCTCTATATAAGAGACTTCAACTAGACAACCTAATACCAACTGATATATCTTTGCAAATGGCTGATAAATCTACTACTATTCCTGTTGGTATATGTGCAGATGTACATGTTCAAGTGGCTCATAATTGCTTGATATTAACTGATTTTGTTGTGCTTGAAATGCCTAAAGATGATAATATGTCCATTATTCTTGGGAGACCTTTTCTTAATACTGCAGGAGCTGTTATTAATTGTAATCAAGGAAAGGTGACCTTTAATGTTAATGACAAGAGCATATTTTCTATTTCCCCAAGAATATTGATAGGACTTATGGTTTAAATTCAATTGAACATGTTGAGGGCATTCAAGTTGGAGAAATATATTGTCCCATACCAAGAGAAAAATTTGAAACTATTATGATTGGGACAATTGCTATCAAGGTTGAGGTAACATAATCATTAGTGGAATACAAAGTTTTGTTTCATATAAAAAAATTTGGTAACAAGACTTGACCAACCTTGTTAACAAAAGGATTTCAATGGACAAAACAATGTTTTCACCATGATTATCTCCGCTTACTTCTATTCTTTCCATTTTAGTTTTTGCTTTCGTTTAGTTTACTTTCCTGTTGTTAGTTGCTTGCATGTTAGAGTGTCTTAGAACTTCTGAAGTTCTAGCCTTGTTTTGTCATTGCATCATTCCAAAAAAATCTTTTTGTCAGAAAATCATTCTTTTATACCTGAAAATTGCTCAAAAATAAAGTGTCTTGAAAAATTCCAGAAAATTCATATTAAATTTTTACGTGAAAAAAGGGGCAGAGAAGTGCCTCGAAGGTACCAGGGGGGCCACCAGGCAGGCACACCACCTGGTGGCACGGCCAGCCAGGGGCGCGCCTGGCCATGGTGTGGGCCACCCTTGGCCCTCCACTCACTCTCTCACTTCCCACTCTCTGCTCTCTCCCAAGAAAACATCAGTTCATTGCTCGAAATCACGTTCTTGCTGCTCTTGCCCTTGATTTTTTGATCTCCTTGCTTAGACCATCTTTGCTGCTAAAATTTAGAGCATTTGTTCTCCGGTATGTGACTCCTCCGCTTGTCCAAGTAGATTTGTGTTTAGTGGTTTATATCTTGATTATTTTGTTGTTGTAGGTGACAGGTTATGAGAGCTTGTAAGCTTGTTTAATGCTTAGAGATATAGTTTTGATGCATGTTTAGGCCTCTTACAAGTCCCTATGAGTAGTGCCCTTCATTATATATTCACTTTGCAATCACTTGTTTAATAGATGTTTAAATTTCAGAATATCAAACATGAACAACCATACCTTTGGAGAAATATTTGAGAGGGATGCACCTAGGAGGTCAAGGTCCTTAAGATCAGCCTCTCAGTTTAGGCCATCATATAACGAAGATCTCATTGCACCTCGCATTGGTAATGAAGGAGATGATGGGGATGCTCACCCATCTACTTTTCCTTGTTTTACTTTCTTACAAGCTGCAGGGATTCTTGATAATTTCTTGCTACTGATTCAGAGGGTTGGTTTGACCTCATACATGCAAGATGAGAGTGAGCAATACGCTATGCTCACCAAAAAAATTGTTGAGAGCTTCGTTTTTACTAACACGCCCTATCAGTCAACTGTTTCTTTTAGAATTTATAATCTGCCCTTTACCATGCCATTGGAAAGATTTTGTAGTATTATAGGTGTGGGCATGATAGGGACCGTGAAGAAGATTCAAGGGCAACCCGCTGATTTGCTGGAGCTCTATCGGGGTGTGACCAATGACGACGATCGCGTAGCTCAGCGCGGAAAGATAAGAAACATCCAACTCTCTACTCTTATATACTTTGCCTATTATCTTGCTACTAGCGTTCTTGGTAGGGAGAATACGAGCAATATCTCTAATTATCATCTAGCCTTCCTCGCTGATGCGCTTAACAATGATACTTAGTACAATCTTAGCTCTCTTATTGCTCGCCACCTAGCTGCTGGGGGGCTATTTATCGGGGCATCATCGCTTCACGTATGGTCAATGCATTAGTGCTTTCTGTGTATCCTAATGATACTATATTGGCACCACAAAGGCTTGACCTTACTGCCATGAAAACACATCACTTTGTCACTACTGATTCTGATATGGACAATTTAGTATATAGGATGTTGTTTACTGACGGGGATGAAAGGGATATCCCTTTGCCGCAATCTACTTTGTTCAGTGTTCACAGGAGGCCATGGTCGCGCTCCAAGGAGGAGGTGGACGAGCAGCTCCGCTTGCTGGGCTTCCACAGGAAGTACCAGGAGGATGTGCCCTTCTACGATTACTCTGCACACTATGGTGGAGCATCCTCGAGCTCGCACCAGGACGAGGGTACCTCCTCACCGTACTACGGAGGCGCTCCATCCTGGCCAGCTTGGGATTGATACCCACTTAGGCCAAAAGCCTAAGCTTGGGGGGAGGTACACCGATATCGCACTCATCTCCATATCATTTTGCGTCGGTACTTTGTATATTCATGTTTCGTTCTCTTTTTAGTTTTCGTTCTTTCTTTGCTTTTGCATTCTAAAACACAAAAACACCAAAAATATTTCTGTTGTTTCTCTCTGTTTGCTTCTTATTTTTCCCTTGGTTTGCTTTTCCCTTTTTGTTTTGCTTGAACTATTCGAAAAACCCAAAGATATTTTGCTTTGCTTGCTCTTCCTCTTTGGTTCTGGTTTTAAAAATCAAAAACACCAAAAATATTTGTTGTTCTTCTTTGGTTTTGTGAGTTTGTTGCAGGGTTCAGCAGTTCTCAGTGGAATTTGGTTTCATATTATTATTCAAGCCACACAAGTCAAGGGCAATAATGAGGATTAATGACAACTTGAGGTGTGGTAAGAGGCTGGTAACGAACTCTATTTGTTTTCATTTTTGTACATATACTCATCATTGTGGGCATGCTTAGTCTCTTCATGTAGGGTGTATGTTATTCTTGGATGCTTAGTAGTTCTTGCTTTCATATGATTAGTTCCAACTTGCTAATAGTTTGTAGCATGTCATATGAATGTTTGCTTGCATTACTATATTCATAACTTGGTATGACATCGTGGTATCCTCCTATAAATGTTTCACTTGAATTGACTTGGCACATGCTCACGCATGCATATGACTGAAATAACCAGTTAAGCCTCGATGAATTATTTTGCCTTGAGGATCTTGAATCACTTTCATGCCATGATTAGTCCTGTTTTGTTGCAAGCACGATTATGACAGTTATTGCTCTCTCATTTGTCGCTCCCTTACTATTGCTAGCCTTCACTTACACTGAGTATGCTCTACTCGTGTTTCCAATTCCCCAAAACCAATATTGCCAAAAGTGTCCACCATACCTACCTATTAGCATCATTTGATGTTCCGTGCATATTCAATATGCCTTGTT
The DNA here is from genome assembly GCA_910589775.1 of Avena eriantha. Lineage (NCBI taxonomy): Eukaryota > Viridiplantae > Streptophyta > Magnoliopsida > Poales > Poaceae > Avena > Avena eriantha. The sequence goes on along the minus strand of OU342740.1, from coordinate 521,973,975 downwards.
TTCTTCCGAATAAAATGTTTGCTTGTTATGAGGAAGTTAGTTAGTAAAGCTCTCACGAACTTGATGGCACACTTTATTTCCTTCACTTAATAAACTTGAACCATTGTGACTGTCCATGAAAGTTATATGCTTGCAAATTATAGGCTGGGGATTAGCAGAACCATGCTGTCACGGGGAACGCTTTCAACACCTGTAAATATATACCCAGTTGATATCATGCTCTTTTGTTTGCGGATGTCGTTGGTGTGAAATAAAAGGGGAGCTTGTAAGTCCACGGAGTTATGTATGTGTGTTAGAGAAACGCATGGGCTGCCGGTCTAATCCATGCCTAGTCATGGTGGAAACCTGCAGCGTAACCATAATGAGTATCTATGAAGCATTCTTCTTATAAAAAAGAGATAGTTATTGAGAAAAAAGAAAAAAAGAGATATGAGAAAAGAGGAAAGAGAGAAAAAGCAACATTTTCCCATGGTAAATAAGAAGATTGCTGAGATACTCATTGTCTACTTGCCTTGTCATTTTGATATGGGGATTCTTCCGTATCATCGGGCAAGGGATACCCCGTTGGCGGTTCTCTATGATACGCACGTATTTACTATGACAAGAACTTACCGGTAACTAAAGTTGAGTAGCATGAGGAGCGGCCCTCGTACTCAAGGGACATGAGATTTCCAGTTTATAGTCTGTCAAGCATATAACTCAGATTGGACCTCACTTTCACCTTAACCATTTAAAGATGCTTATGATAGGGGCATTGAGAGCTCAAAGCTAATAAGTACCCTACTTTCAGCATTTGGAAACCTTTCAAACTATTCAAAACCTTTTCATTTCTTTGTTGAGTCTCCACCCATTCTATGAGCACTTTTGTAACATCCCATCTATCTAACATATGTAATGCTACATGGTCTAGTAATATAATGGCTACTTCCTACATATAATTGTTGCATCATAATTATATCATGCTCATGTCATCATGCCACCTTGCATTTGAGCATCATATAAAACCCTTTTCATTTGGTTCTTCTCTCATATGCATTATTAATTGTATTTGGCTCTTGATATATTGTATTTGATAAATGCTTGATGCCCAAGTTGAGTTGGGGGCATACCTTTTATTCCACTCCACCACCTTTCTGTGTCACCATCTTATAATTCCACCATCCTAATTACCCATGAGCTTTTACTTTCTTTTGGCTTTTAATCTAGCTCATGTGGGTTGGGATGAATCCAATTATATTTTCCTTTAGCTTGGCCTTACTCCATATTTTGGAATGCATATGTATAAATGCCATGTTTATTTATTTTGTTTTCACAAGATTAAAACATGGCATTTAATGCTTTTGCATGGGCCATGCAAGATCACCACCATCTCTTCTCCTTGGTTTTTTCTTTGTTTTTGGAAGTGGATCTTGTCTTTTGGGAATCAAACCAAGTGCATCATGTTCTTTTGTTGAGCTTCCCCTTTTTCTCTCTTATTCTCACTTTCTTGTTGGTTCTTCCTTTGCCATGTGCATCACAAGCCTAACCTCACCACCATCTCCTCCATCTCTTGCATGACTTTGTTGGCTCATCACGAAAACCCTATCACCACTTTTTCTCTCATCTCACTCTACATTCCATCACCACATACTTGTTGGATCTTGTAGATCATACTCTAAAAACCCTAAACCCCCTCTCTCTAATCCTCTCTCTAAACCCTAACCCTAACTAACCTCTCACCATGCCGAGGCACCACCCAAACCTGGCCCTAGCTACCCCTCTCTAACCTAACACCAACCCTAATCCGAGCCCCTCCTAAACCCTAGCCGAGGCTAACCCTAGCCACCCACCCTAGCTAAACCGAGCCTCTCCCTGCCAAGCTACCCCACCACCCGAGGCCACCTCCTTGTCCACGCCAAGCCCCAGCGTCAGCCGCCCAAGCCACTGCCCTGTCCTTCCCACGTCGAGCACATGAGGGAGAGGAAGAAAAGGTGGTCAGAGCCACCTTTTTCTCTACCCCGGTCCCCCACGACATCTCCCCTCTCCCTCTCTGCTTTACCCACTCCCTCCCGTCTCTCTCTCTCGCCCAGATCCAACCAGGGCCTGCCCTTCCTCCCCTCTCCTTCCCCGCTACCTCCTCTCTGAAGGAAATATGCCCTAGAGGCAATCATAGAGATGATTGTATTTCATGTGTATCCATGAGTTATTATAATGTTCCTTGAATATCCATATACCAGGCAACTTGTATTGATTGGCAATTATGTGAATTGTTTGTGAAACTCTTTACTTGTATGGTTATCTAATAATTGTCCCTAGTCGGAGTTCATGCGAGGACACACGTGAATATTAGACTAGCACATCGATTGGTTAATGACTATGTTTCGCAAGTCATTGACATAGAGATGTCAAACCAATGATGTGGACACATGTTATGAACATGGGGTTGGACTGACCCAACATGAGACTAGCAATAATACTTGCAGCTCTCTCTACACATCGTGTACGTTTTGTCCTTAGACCTGAGATTGTCGCATGTACTTGAGATGTGGATCGACCAACTTTGGGGCTATCAAACACTACTCCGTAACTGGGTAGTTATAAAGGTAGCTTTCGGGTTTGTCCTGATACATGCTGCAAGGCATCGGTCAATCAAGATGGGATTTGCCCCTCTCTACTTGAGAGAGATATCTCTGGGCCCCTCAAGTGATCGGATCCAGAAATGCATGGCCGTGCTACATATGGTTAAGAGTTAACCTAGTAAAGGGATTCTGAATCGCAGTATCGAGAAAGAGAGGTCAGCTTAGAGCTAGACCAAATATCGTGAGGCAAAGGGAAAGACATGTACTCAACCTTGTGATGGTTCGTCCGAATGATCTTTATATGCGTTTAGGAGTTGGCACGTCTTGCTAGAGGCCGCTACCAACTATTGACGGAGTAAGTGTACTCGGGTCATGTCTATACGTGTATGAACCTATAGGGTCACACACTTTAGGGGCTGGAAGCCTAATGAGGATTGGATCCGAATTAGACCAGGCTTAGGCTGCTAATGGGCTGCTAATGTAGAAGCCCACCAGGGATGCCTATATAAGAGGGAGTGAGGCGAGCTGAAAAGAAGAGAGCATTCCACCCAGCCGCCACTCCTCTTCCGCCTGTGTTGCACGCGCAGACCTAGCAGTCTGGCGTGTGACGGCTTCCACTCCGGACGTGTGGATACCTCGGAGGTGCTGCATCTGTAGCACTTGGACGAGCCGTGCAAAGGGGAGGTGCTCGTGGGACGAGGACGAGGAGGAGACGTAGAACATCTACACTGCCGCAACGTGCTTCATCGAGTTCCGCACCTGCGCGTCTAGCGGTAATCCCGTGATCTATGACCATAGTATTCCTGGTTGACGCGGTAGAAATTTTTGATTTTACGCTAGTGTAGCCTACCCGTTACCCTTCAGTGGTATCAGAGCCGATGCTATTCTGTCATAGGTTCGGGAAGTTTGCATATGGTGATATGTAGATTGATATGAATGATATGATCGTTTGTATGGCGGTGTTTCTGGATTGATCTATGATCTTACTTTCCGTGATCGTGATTCTAAGGTCGTCGAACGACTTACCCCTACCGGTCGGTTTCCGCCATCGGGGTAGACAGTGACACATAAATCCTTCTGAATCACGCGAAGATCAATATGATTGATCGAATCGGGAATTAGATCTGAATCGACGTACCGTGATCAAAGGAGTTTGGTCAAATCGGAACTATGGTCGGTTTATGGTAAATTGGATTTGCCGATCAAAATCCTTAAAGAAAATTGTATAGATTTGATCTCTCATTTTTCACGAATGGGGCGCTGCCCCTTCGAACCCCGCAGGGGGAGACCCCCTAGACCCCCCTTAGTCGTAGCCCCCTTTTTGTATCTCGTTAAGGTTCATAGGTGGTACGATTTCACATGATCCGGTAGAATGCGATTCTATGCACAACTTGTTTTTGCAGGATTTATGTGATCAGTATGGCCCAAAAATGTATGTGATGCATGTATGTATTTTTTCATGACCTGCGTGTCGTGAGTTGGGCAACACGGCTGGAGCCATATGTGTTGTCAATTATTGTAATGGCCTGCGTGCCAACTTGTGATGATCCCAATACCATGTAATTTTGATTACTAGATGTTAGGAGTAATAGCTTGTATTAGTTCTTGGAGAACTCATCACTTGGAGGATGGCTCACATAGAGCATGAAGATGGAGATCATCATGGTGGACAGGTTCTATGGCGATAGAGATCACCATGAGAAAATGGGCCATACTGTATCACATCTATGTGAATGCTATTCTTATACGTTTTACTACTATGCATGCTTAGATGATAGAAGTAGAACGATCCCTCACAAAGTTTAAGTTAAACCATGCCCTCCCAACCAAACCTTGCACCATCCTATGCCCTGTACAATCGTTGGTGGGTCTATGAAATTAGGGTGCCACGGTTTTCCTTGGCTGGATGGGTTTGTATCGGATACCTACACGCATAAGGGTTGGTGAGCTTAACAAGGTCATCTTAACAGTTAAGGACCTTGGGGCATAAAGGTTGGGCGCCTAGTTTTGACATAGAGATGTCACCCAACAACAAGAGTCATATGTGATATGATTAGCAAAGGTTGCTTACCGATTTACCTTGTCTTCTAGCAGTGATGCTAAAGCTCACTAGTCGACTTGTTAATTGGGGATCTTGAATCACTTAGTATCAATAGAGGGATGTTGATTTAAGTGGGAGTATATGCTATTAAATTGTTTAATATTTTCTACTCTTTCATGGTTACATGGCTTAGTATTTTGCATATTTTTGTTGTAGATCAATGGCACCGAACAATTCATCACCTTTTGCTTTGCGTTCGATTCTTGAAAAGGATAAACTAAATGGAACAAACTATTCGGACTGGGTCCGTAACCTGAGAATTGTTCTCAGGGCTGAGAAAAAGGAAACTGTTCTGGATACCCCAATCCCGGATGAACCTGCTGATAATGCAACTGCTACCCTTAAGAATGCCTACAAGAAAGCATGTGATGAATCTCTTGAGGTCAGTTGTCTTATGCTTGCATGCATGGAACCTGATCTTCAAAAACAGTTTGAGGATCAGGAAGCGTACGATATGATCGTTGCGCTTAAGGACATGTTCCAGACTCAGGCTAGGACTGAGAGGTACAATGTCGCTAAGTCCTTTGTGGAATGCAAGCTGGCAGAGGGAGCAGCTATAGGCCCCCATGTGATCAAAATGGTTGGTTACAGTCAGACTTTGGAAAAGCTTGGTTTTCCATTAGGCCAAGAGTTGGCCACTGACTTCATTTTGGCATCTCTTCCATCTAGCTATGGGCATTTCATTTCGAACTACCATATGCATGGGGTGGAGAGGGGCCTTAATGAATTATGTGGGATGCTGAAAACAGCAGAATGTGACATTAAGAAGTGTGCAGGGCATAGCCATGTGATGGCTGTGCAGAACAAGCCTAGCTTCAAGAAAAAGGGCACTTCTTGGTAGAAGAAGAAGGGCAAGGCTAAGGATACGATCCCTAAGCCAAACCCTGCACCCAAGCAAAAGGCTGGTCCTGCAGGAGACACTGAGTGTTTCTTTTGTCACGAATATGGCCACTGGAAGAGAAACTGCAGCAAGTACCAGGCTTCTTTGAAGAAAAGTGGAAGTAAGAGTACTTCCCACTCAGGTACACTTGTTGTAAACGTTGTGGACATTTTTCTCGCAGATTCTTATGTTAACTCTTGGGTATTTGATACCGGATCGGTTGCTCATATTTGCAATTCGATGCAGGGGCTAATAAGGACTAGAGAAGTGCAGAAAGGCGAAGTGGATTTTCGCGTCGGAAATAAAGCAAGGGTTGCTGCATTGTTCGTCGGCGTCATGCAACTTCACCTTCCGTCAGGATTTATCATGGAGTTGAATAATTGTTATTACATTCCTAGTATGGGTCGAAACATTTTATCACCTTCATGTTTGATGAGGGATGGTTATTCATTCGCGAGTACAAACAATGGTTGTGTAATCTCTAAGAATGCTATGTTTGTGGCTGATGCTCCCATTATGAATGGGTTATTTATTTTAAATCTTGATAATGCATGTGTTTACAATGTTAGTGCTAAAAGGCTTCGGCCAAATGATTTGAGTCCTACCTATCTATGGCATTGTCGTTTGGGGCATATAAGTGAAAAGCGCATGAAGAAGCTCCATGGTGATGGTCTTCTAACTTCGTTTGATTTTGAATCATACGAGACATGTAAAGCTTGTTTACTTGGAAAGATGACCAAGACGCCTTTCAAGGGGTTTCCCGAGAGAGCGACAGACTTGTTGGAACTCATACATACTGATGTATGTGGACCAATGAGCACGACAGCCAGAGGAGGATATCACTACTTCATTACTTTCACTAATGATTTCAGTAGATATGGCTATGTCTACTTGATGAAGCATAAGTCTGAAACTTTTGAAAAGTTCAAAGAGTTTCAAAATGAGGTAGAGAATCAACGTGGCAAGAAAATAAAGGCCTTGCGATCTGATCACGGAGGTGAATATTTGAGTCACGAGTTTAGCAATCATCTTAAGAGTTGCGGAATTGTTCCACAGCTCACGCCGCCCGGAACGCCTCAAAGAAACGGGGTCTCTGAACGGCGTAATCGAACTTTGTTGGACATGGTTCGATCGATGATGAGCCAGTCGGATTTACCATTATCATTTTGGGGTTACGCGCTAGAAACAGCAGCTTTCACACTAAATAGGGTACCATCTAAATCCGTAGTTAAGACACCATATGAGATGTGGACTGGAAAGAATCCCAGTTTGTCTTTTCTAAAGATTTGGGGTTGTGATGCATTTGTCAAGCGACTTCAGTCGGACAAGCTAACACCCAAATCGGATAAGTGCATTTTTGTGGGATACCCAAGGGAAACCTTAGGGTATTACTTCTACAACCGAGAAGAGGGCAAAGTGTTTGTCGCTCGTAGCGGTGTTTTCCTAGAGAAAGAGTTTCTCACAAAGGGAACGAGTGGAAGGTCGGTGCGACTTGAAGAAGTTCAAGATGAGCCAGTCGGGGATGCTTCTACGAGTGATGCTATTGTAGCAGAACAAGTTGAGGAACCCGTGGCAATAGAAGCACCACAACCACGAAGGTCGGCGAGGCTCCACGAAGCGCGAGAGTTATTATTGTTAGACAATGATGAGCCTGCGACCTATGCAGAAGCGATGGTGGACCCAGACTCTGAGAAATGGCTGATTGCCATGAGATCCGAGATAGAGTCCATGGGAGACAATCAAGTTTGGAACTTGGTTGACCTGCCTGATGGTTTTAAAGCCATCGAGTGCAAGTGGATCTATAAGAAGAAGATTGATATGGATGGAAATGTTCACATCCATAAAGCTCGACTTGTTGCAAAAGGTTTTCGACAAGTTCAAGGAGTTGACTACGACGAGACTTTCTCGCCCGTAGCGATGCTTAAATCTATACGGATCATTCTAGCCATTGCTGCACATTTCGATTATGAGATATGGCAGATGGATGTCAAGACGGCTTTCTTAAATGGAATCCTTTCTGAGGATGTGTATATGATGCAGCCCGAAGGTTTTGTCGATCCAAACAATGCTGGAAAGGTATGCAAACTTCAAAAGTCTATTTATGGGCTGAAGCAAGCATCTCCGAGTTGGAACATTCGATTTGATGAAGTTGTAAAGGAGTTTGGCTTCATCAAAAACGAACAAGAACCTTGTGTGTATAAGAAAGAAAATGGGAAATCACTTGTGTTTCTAATCTTATATGTGGATGACATATTATTGATTGGAAATGACATTCCTATGCTCGAGTCTGTTAAGACCTCATTGAAAAATAGTTTTTCTATGAAGGACTTGGGAGAAGTGGCATATATTCTGGGTATCAAGATCTATAGAGATAGATCAAGGAGGCTAATTGGATTAAGCCAGAGTACGTACATTGACAAAGTGTTGAAACGGTTCAGCATGGAAGAGGCTAAGAAGGGGTTCTTGCCCATGTCTCACGGCATTAAACTCAGCAAGACTCAGTGTCCTTCGACCACTGATGAGCGAGAACGCATGAGTAGGGTTCCATATGCTTCGGCTATTGGATCCATCATGTATGCAATGACATGTACTCGCCCAGATGTTTCCTATGCTCTAAGTGTTACGAGCAGATACCAGGCTGATCCAGGTGAGATTCACTGGACAGCGGTAAAGAATATCCTTAAGTACTTGAGAAGGACTAAGGATATGTTCCTAGTTTATGGAGGTGAGGTTGAACTCAGTGTAAAGGGTTACACAGATGCGAGTTACCTTAATGACTCAGACGACTCGAAATCGCAATCAGGTTATGTGTTTGTCATGAATGGTGGTGCTGTGAGCTGGAAAAGTTCCAAGCAAGATACAGTGGCCTCCTCTTCAACAGAAGCTGAATATATTGCTGCCTCGGAGGCTGCAAAGGAAGCTGTTTGGATTAGGAATTTCCTGATCGCTCTTGGTGTGGTTCAGGGCTCGTCCAATCCCTTGGACGTTTATTGTGACAACAATGGTGCTATTGCACAAGCCAAAGAACCTAGACAGCACCAGAAGAACAAACATATTCGCATGCGCTACCATCTGATTCGTGAGTTCATTGATGAAGGTAGTGTCATGTTATGCAAAATACATACGGACTCAAATGTTGCTGATCCCTTGACTAAGCCACTCCCGCAGCCTGCGCATGAAGCGCACACAAGAGCAATAGGTATTAGATACTTTCTAGATTGACTCTAGTGCAAGTGGGAGACTGAAGGAAATATGCCCTAGAGGCAATCATAGAGATGATTGTATTTCATGTGTATCCATGAGTTATTATAATGTTCCTTGAATATCCATATACCAGGCAACTTGTATTGATTGGCAATTATGTGAATTGTTTGTGAAACTCTTTACTTGTATGGTTATCTAATAATTGTCCCTAGTCGGAGTTCATGTGAGGACACACATGAATATTAGACTAGCACATCGATTGGTTAATGACTATGTTTCGCAAGTCATTGACATAGAGATGTCAAACCAATGATGTGGACACATGTTATGAACATGGGGTTGGACTGACCCAACATGAGACTAGCAATAATACTTGCAGCTCTCTCTACACATCGTGTACGTTTTGTCCTTAGACCTGAGATTGTCGCATGTACTTGAGATGTGGATCGACCTACTTTGGGGCTATCAAACACTACTCCGTAACTGGGTAGTTATAAAGGTAGCTTTCGGGTTTGTCCTGATACATGCTGCAAGGCATCGGTCAATCAAGATGGGATTTGCCCCTCTCTACTTGAGAGAGATATCTCTGGGCCCCTCGAGTGATCGGATCCAGAAATGCATGGCCGTGCTACATATGGTTAAGAGTTAACCTAGTAAAGGGATTCTGAATCGCAGTATCGAGAAAGAGAGGTCAGCTTAGAGCTAGACCAAATATCGTGAGGCAAAGGGAAAGACATGTACTCAACCTTGTGATGGTTCGTCCGAATGATCTTTATATGCGTTTAGGAGTTGGCACGTCTTGCTAGAGGCCGCTACCAACTATTGACGGAGTAAGTGTACTCGCATCATGTCTATACGTGTATGAACCTATAGGGTCACACACTTTAGGGGATGGAAGCCTAATGAGGATTGGATCCGAATTAGACCAGGCTTAGGCTGCTAATGGGCTGCTAATGTAGAAGCCCACCAGGGATGCCTATATAAGAGGGAGTGAGGCGAGCTGAAAAGAAGAGAGCATTCCACCCAGCCGCCACTCCTCTTCCGCCTGTGTTGCACGCGCAGACCTAGCCGTCTGGCGTGTGACGGCTTCCACTCCGGACGTGTGGATACCTCGGAGGTGCTGCATCTGTAGCACTTGGACGAACCGCGCAAAGGGGAGCTGCTCGTGGGACGAGGACGAGGAGGAGACGTAGAACATCTACACTGCCGCAACGTGCTTCATCGAGTTCCGCACCTGCGCGTCTAGCGGTAATCCCGTGATCTATGACCATAGTATTCCTGGTTGACGCGGTAGAAATTTTTGATTTTACGCTAGTGTAGCCTACCCGTTACCCTACACTCTCTACCCCGGCGCTCCACCATCGGCCTCACCTTCCCCCTCCTTGTTCAGCCGGCGGCGTGGCGTGACTTGGTGTCGAGGAAGCCTGCCGCAGCCCCGGCGATGTCCCCGTTCACGGCCACAAGGAGGAGACGATCCTGCAGACGCCGTTCGTCGACGCCACCGAAACCCTAGCTCCGACGGAACGCCTGCATCGCTGTCGCCCCGCTGTGCCCCATCCCGATCCGACCACTCCGCTGACCCCGCGGTGAGCCCAGCTTCCTCCTGGACACCTCCCCTCACTCGATGACACGCTGTGCTCGTCGGACGTTGTGCCGAGCACTCTCGGTGCAGCGGCGGCCGCTGGCGTCTGCACGTCCCCGCGCCGCGTAACGCCTTACCTAGCCTCCGCCCGCCCTCCCATCACCATCCTCTCGCTTACGCACTGGCTCCGGTCCTCTGCGCGCACGCCCCGCGTCATGGGTTTGAACCCCCGCGTCGCGCTCTGTCACATGTCGAGCACCGTTCTGTCCGCGGGTTTCAGAGAAGATCAATAGTGGGTAGTTGGCAGCTTTGCACAAAACCCCCAAACCTTTTGCTGCTCAACCCGCGGTCTAGCCCAGGCCCACCTGTCTGTGTCTGTGAACGTTTTACAAAAAGAAACCCCGGTTTTTGTATTCCTCCACCCGCAGTCCCCCGTTGTGCCGCGTGGCAGCCCCGCACTCGCCCACTCGCGTGTGGGTCAGCGGAGCCTCGGACCCCACCTGTCATCCACTTCGGGTGGGCATACTCACGGTACAAAAATGTTTTCATCACGCCGTTTTGCCCAATCAGCATCGACCCCACCTGTCTATGACGGTGGCTAGGTGTGGCTGAGTATAAAAAGTCTTTCCGTTTATCTGTTTAATGAAAACAATTTCAGAAAAATGTTAAATATGAATTCAAATCTGTTTTTAATAACTTTTAATTTGTAAATCCAAATAATACAAATGATATATGTTTTGGAATCAGAAAAATGTGAGGAATTAAAATATGCTATTCAAAATAATGTTTGAGCACTTTAAATTTTCGAGATGATTAAAATTACATTAAAATGCCCTTTTCTTAATAAATTAATAACTTTAATCCTATAACTCCAAATTCAACAAATAATATGTCTAAATCGATCAGCGCGACGAGCCTGTTCTATCTATGCATTCCTTGTTCTGAATTGAAGCATGCATCATGTCATTATTAAAAATCAGAACTGTTTATGACAATAAAACTTCACTAAATAAATACTAAAATGAATTATTCTTGTCCCCACACCTCACCCATGCCATGCTACTTTGTTGCCATGTAAATTGTGCATCATTCATCATGGCATGCTTGTTTGCTTGTCGCATTTTAATTCATATGCTTGTGCACTTTATTTATGTGGGCCCTTGTTTGTTTGGTTCTTCTTCGAATAGACGCCCAGCAGGAGAATTATCAGGAATCACAGGAGTTCTACCCAGATCCATCTCTCGCTTCAACTGAGATACCAGGCAAGCACTACCACATGCTTGCATACATATATCACCTATTGCCTCTATATTATTCTTGCATCATCGAGTTGCGATTGCATTAAACTGAATCCAAAGTACTGCATAGCCTTTACTTTAAACCCCACCGAGCCTGTTCCTCAATCCCATGAGCCATGCGAGTCGTAGAAAAGCATGTGTATGGTATGTGAGTGTCTGATGGATAATGAGGTACCTAAACAACTTAACCTGGGTAATAATGGGATAACTAATGAAAGAGGCATCAGTGAGCACTATCTGCTATTTGGTTTTTCATGCTCACTTGTGTCCCATAGGACCCCGAGTACTTGATTCCTGTTCCTTGACTATTCGCACTATCCACATCCGGGAGGCCTTATGGACCCCCCTGAGCCAGAGCTTGATTCATTTCTATTTCTTGGGTCCACAATTAGTTTGGGGTTTTATTACTATATTGTACTTATGCCATGGTTACTGTTTATTTACAATTGTGCGTGGAGCACCTGTACTGTTTTGGATCATCACACGTTTTCGCTGTATCGACAAGCCTAGTCACACTTTCGGGTTCCCAGTCGTTTACCGCCGTCCACACAAACCCTGGGTCCATTCCGGAGCCGGCCAACTTCGTTGCGGGTAGCTTAGTGGGGTGGCCCCCTGAAATATTTCTAAATCCTGTGATTGCTTTGTCGTGAATGCCTCGTTGGGTCTTGAGTTGGTTTTTCCGAGCTTGATCGAGTGTGTGTTGCTATTTGTGCACCTCTGTAGGGTAAATCTTTCTGAAAGCCATGTCCGCGGTTATGGATGACTTGGAGCACAGTTTCTCGATCATAGACAAGTATAACTAAAGTACCGCTTTTAATCTGACTAAATACCTGATTAGTAAATAATGCAATACTCATGGAATGGTTAATAAAACTGCCAACGGATGGGTTGTTCGTCCGCTTTCTCGTTGGTAAGCGAGAAGGAGGATGAATCTATTAATTATACTGTTACAACTATTGATTCTAATTAACGGACATCCGTCTATCATTGGTTAGGCAGATGGTTAGCGAGTATCTCTAGGCTTGTTAGTTATTATCTTTTGCTGCAATTGCGTCACCCCAGGTATATGTCCCCTTTAGAGGCATAAAGACTTGCTGAGTACCCCTAGGGTCTCACACGATAAATTGTTTGATTCAGATGAACAGGTGTACTCGCAAGATGGATACTGGGTGGAGGAGACGGATGATGTTGGTAACGATCACTCAGTGTAGAGATTCTGGGAACGGGGATCCGTGAGATCTGTGGGAGGGATGTGTTTATTTATGTGGCATCTTATGCCAATTTGCTTCTGATCCGTACTCGGATCTTGTTTTACGCTTCCGCCTGATACTCTGATGTTTGATGTATGTGGAGCTATCCTAAACTATTATCTCTATCTAGGATATTTGGATTTTGCCGTATGGCATTGCAATATTTCTATTTCATTTAGATGGAATGGCTCTGTGAACAGTTGTATGGTGGCTTGCATACATACTCACTTGTGTATGTAGTTGATCCCTTCGCCTGCCGATTACGCCGCTCGTTCTTGTCCCGATGTTCTGAAAGTGGTTAGGACGGCCGAAAGGTCTACCTGTGAGTGGCCCCTGGGCCCCACCGTACTATTTTAACCACTCTCGCTCATCCAGACATGCAACTAAGAGCGTAATTCACCAAGGTAGTTACAATTGGTATCAGAGCCATCCCGCCCTTCAGGATCTCAGCCAAATGGTCGTTGTTAGTCTAGCAAATATTTTTGGTAGCTTTGTATACTACGGAAAAACAAAAACGTGAGAGTAGGACTGCTTCCACCTTTCTTCTTACCCACCCACCCACCCTTTTTCTGGTAAGGAAGTGTAATGTTTTCAATCCTCTTCTAAAAATTCAAACTAGGATTCACGTGTTCTGGGTTCCGTAGTAGCATAGGTTGTGTGTGTGTGAATTCCTTGTCTATCTGTTGCATCCAAATGTTATCACTATCTGCCTTTTGGTTATCAACTGTTGGTACATTCCAGACCGACAGGCCTTTGTAAACCGACGCGATCTACCTGATTCGTTGTATACCGGTGCGATCGGTCTTACTCTTTGTTATCCGACGTTATCTTGTTTGGGGTGTTCGTTTCCGTAGTTACTAACCTTTAGGTTCATCTTAAGAAGAAGGTGTTGGGATATGTGTTTTACTTATTCATGTGCGGAGTAATGATTTGAGTGCGGGATGGAGTCGTGACCATACCACTACTTTTATCATTCGCTCTTGTATATTGAATTGGTAGAGTTACTAATCTTGATTCGTTAAGTGGTTTTATGCTTATAGTGGTTTTTTAATGCCAAAATTTGCGGAAATTTTTTCTTTGTTAGCTTGTGTACCACACTCCTTGTCCAGTCGTGTGCGATATGCTTAATATCTTCTAGGTGCCTTGAACTTTGTTGATATTTTAATATCATCTTAGTGAATTGTATCCTTTAATCTTGGTTAATTTCATTTTGGTACTATTTTGGATTATTATTATTCTCCACTATAGTACTGACTTGTGTTCTATATCAATCACAGGATGGCACCACCACGCCGTTCTAAGGAGGACATACCACCTGAACTGGGGGCTGCTTTGGCAAGTATTGCTAATGCCTTGGGAACAATGCAGCAGAACCAGCAGCGATTCGAAGAAAGTGTCAGGAGGAATGAGTTTGTTCCGCTACCTCCACCTCCCAAGCGAGGAGACATCAAGAGTTTTCTCAAGTTCAACCCACGCCAATTTGAGGTGTCTGATCAGCCACTTAATGCGGATGACTGGCTGCGTGAAATGTCAAGGTTGTTGATGACTGCGGATGTTCCTGAGCAAGAATGGGTAAAATGTGCCACTCACCTTCTGAGGGAGATGCAGCTCTGTGGTGGGAAAATTACCTCAAGGCAGACCACTCTGGTTTTCAGCCTACTTGGGAGCAATTCAGTGTGGCTTTCAAAGAGCAATATCTGTTAGAAATTATCATGGAAAGGATAAAGTGTTTCTCAACCTCAAGAAGGGCAATGACAATGTCAATACCTATATCAGAAACTTCATGAACCTTTCTCGGTGTGGTGGCGATGAGATCTCTGATGAAAAGAAGAAGAAAAGGAGGTTCAGGCAAGGGCTCAATGCATCAATCAAATATGCAATCACTCATGCAAGGCCGGGGAATTTTCTGGAACTCCAACATACATCTCTGCAGGAAGAAGTAAGTAGGCAAGTGTTTGAGGAGTCCAAGAAACACAGCCGCGATGCAGCAAGCTCTTCAGCTATGACAGCTCCTTCTAAGCGCCGCGTGTGGGTTCCTAACACTCCACCGTCGCTCCCGGCTCCACCAAGACCGTCAAGCTACGAGGCAAGGCCACCAAACTCCTTCACCGCGGCTCCTAGGGGATACAACCACAACTACCCTGGAGCGCCTAGCGGAGTCCCTGGCTACGCTGCTCCATGTCCACCTGGTGCTTGCTACACTTGTGGAAACACTGGGCATCAGCACTGGAGTTGTCCATTGAACAACAAAGATCTTCCTCCACCACCTCCAAGACCTGCGGCAAGTTCTTCTATGGTTCATGCACCTCCACCTCGGGCTCTCAACATCAACACCAAGCCCGGGTCTACGGTTGCTCGTGCCAACTGTGTCAACGCTGCTCAAGCTGAGCATGCACCTGGAGTTGTGATGGGTATGCTTCCTATTAACTCAGTCCATGCACGAGTTTTGTTTGATTCTGGTGCTTCGCATTCTTTCGTTTCTCACAAGTTTGCGCATGAGCATGATCTGGCTATGGTTCCCTTATTGCATCGTCTTGTGGTACAATCTCCTGGGTCAAACATGAGGGCTGCTCATATCAGCCATGGCAATCAAATTGAGATTGGTGGCTCTTCGTTCCCGGCTTCCTTAATTATTCTGGGCAATTCGGACATTGATGTTATCTTGGGCATGGATTGGTTAACAGCAAATGCAGCTGTGATTGATTGTGCTGAACGTTCGGTTTTTCTGAAAATTCCTGAAGGCCATATAGTCTATTCCCCAAGTCTGACTCCTGCAATTCAGCTTTTCTCTTTGGCGGCTCTGAATGATGATGCTATGGAAGCTATTCAGAGTGTTCCGGTGGTCTGTGAGTTCCCAGATGTCTTTCCTGAAGAGTTGCCAGGTATGCCTCCGGATCAAGAGGTCGAGTTTGTGAATGAGCTTGAACCTGGTACCGCTCCTATCTCCAAGCGGCCTTATAAAATGGGTCCTGCTGAGTTGGCTGAACTCAAACGTCAGCTCGATGAACAAGAGAAGTTGGGTATCATTCAGCACAGTACTTCTTCTTGGGGTATCCCAACTATCTTTGTGAAGAAGCGAGACAAGACTGATAGACTTTGTGTTGACTATCGGGCTCTCAATGCTAAAACCATCAAGAATAAATATCCCCTTCCGAGGATTAATGATCTCTTCGCTCAGCTAGCTGGAGCTGTGGTATTCTCTAAACTTGACTTGAGAAGTGGATATCATCAAATCAAGATTCGCAAGGAAGATATTCCCAAAACAGCTTTCACCACCCGCTATGGCATGTATGAGTACACGGTCATGTCTTTCGGTCTCACCAACGCACCTGCCACCTTCTCGAGGCTTATGAACTCGGTTTTCATGGAGTATCTTGATAAATTCGTTGTGGTCTATCTGGATGACATACTAGTTTATTCTAAGTCAAAGGAAGAACATGAAGAACACCTTCGGTGTGTCCTAAACAAGCTTCGTGAGAACCGCCTGTATGCAAAGTTCTCCAAGTGTGAGTTCTGGCTGCCTCAAGTCACCTATCTTGGTCACGTCATCTCTGCCAAGGGCATTGCCATCAACCCAGAAACTATTAAGACAATTGTTGACTGGCTTCCACCCATAAATGTCAAAGAAGTCCGGAGTTTCCTTGGTTTGGCTAGTTACTGTCGTCGCTTCGTTCAGAACTTCTCAAAGATTGCGAAGCCTCTTACCGATCTCCTCAAGAAAGGCAAGAAATACCTTTGGACTCCTGCATGTCAAGCAAGCTTTGAAACACTCAAAGAGAAGCTCACTTCCACACCAGTCTTGGTTCCTCCAGATACATCAAAGCCTTTCCAGATATTCTATGACGCCTCATTGCAAGGATTGGGTGCGGTCCTTATGCAAGGAAAACAAGTTGTTGCTTATGCCTCTCGACAGTTGAAGACGCATGAGATCAACTATCCTACACATGACCTCGAACTCGCAGCAGTTGTCTTTGCTTTGAAGGTATGGAGGCATTACTTGCTTGGCAACCGTTGTGAGATCTTTTCTGATCACAAGAGTCTGAAGTATATTTTCACACAGCCTGATCTCAACCTTCGTCAGAGGAGGTGGATTGAAGCAATTAATGATTTCGATTTGACCATCAACTACACTCCGGGCAAAGCTAATGTCATGGTCGATGCCCTCAGCCGAAAAGCTTATGTCAACAACCTCATGGTGGAAGACCAACAGCCTCTCTTGTGTGAGGAATTCCGCAAGCTCAACCTTGAAATTGTGGATCAAGGGTATCTTCTGAACCTTCTGGCAACCCCACTCTTGGAAGAAAAGGTTCGCTCCATTCAACTTGGTGATCCTTACACTAAAAAGATCATCACCAACATTCATCTTCCGAAGTATGAGTCTTTCCATGTCGACGACCAAGGCACACTTTTCTTTGAACACCGGATGTTTGTTCCGAACTACCTGGGTTTAAGAGAGCAAGTTCTCAAGGAGGCGCATGATTCTGTTCTTTCTATCCACCCTGGCAGCACTAAGATGTACATGGACTTGAAAACACAATATTGGTGGCCTGGGTTGAAACGATATTGTGCCAAGTATGTCTCGGAGTGTGATGTCTGCCGCAAAGTTAAGGCTGTCCATCAGAAACCTTCCGATCTTCTACAGCCATTGAAGCCTCCGGAATGGAAATGGGAGAAAGTAGAGATGGACTTCATAACTGGTTTTCCAAGGTTGTAGAAGGGCAACAATGCAATCTTTCTTGTCATCGACAGGCTTTCTAAAGTGGCTCACTTCTTTCCTGTCAAGGAAACACTTTCTGCAATTCAGTTGGCTGAGCTCTACATCAATAGAATTGTCTCTCTATATGGGGTTCCTCTTGAGATCAGCTCAGACCATGGAAACATTTTCACTTCCAAGTTCTGGGGAAGTTTCCAAAATGCTTTGGGAACAAAATTGAACTTCAGCATAGCTTACCACCCTCAGTCGCAAGGACAAGTCGAAAGGATCAATCAGATTCTGGAAGATATGCTCCATGCTTGCGTTATCTCTTTCGGCATGAAGTGGGAAGAATGTCTTCCTTATGCTGAATTCTCTTACAACAACAGCTTCCAGAAAAGTCTAAAGATGGCACCATTTGAGGTTCTCTATGGTCGCAAATGCAGAACTCCGATTGGTTGGTCGGCCACAGGTGAAAGAACATTGTTTGGCCCCGACATTGTAACTCAAGTGGAGGAGAAGGTTCACATCATTCTTGAAAATCTGAAGGTTGCTCAAAGTCGCCAGAAGAGCAACTATGACAGAAAGCACACGGACATGGAGTATGTTCCTGGTGACCTCGTTTACCTTCGTGTCACTCCAATGAGAGGCATGCACCGCTTTGGTATCAAAGGAAAG
The DNA here is from genome assembly GCA_910589775.1 of Avena eriantha. NCBI lineage: Eukaryota > Viridiplantae > Streptophyta > Magnoliopsida > Poales > Poaceae > Avena > Avena eriantha. Next base: position 521,955,731 of record OU342740.1, on the reverse strand, counting down.
CTTGCTCCTAGATACATCGGCCCTTTCAAAATTCGTGGAAGAAGAGGAGAAGTTGCTTATGCTCTTGAGCTCCCTGAAAAACTCAAGGTCCATGATGTTTTCCATATCTGTCAACTCAAGAAGTGCTTCAAGGATCCCGGCAGGACCGTGGACCATGAACTCATCAATCTCCAAGAGGATCTGTCTTATCAAGAATACCCCGTAAAAATTCTAGAAGTCACAAAAAGAAGGACTCGCAACAAGTCCATCAAGTTCTGCAAGGTGCAATGGTCGCACCATTCCGTTGATGAAGCCACTTGGGAACGCGAGGATGAGCTCCGTGCCAAGTATCCTACCCTCTTCGTGTCTTCTTCTTCTTCCTAGAATCTCGGGGCAAGATTCTTTTTTAGTGGGGGAGAGTTGTAGCATCCCATCTGTCTAACATATGTAATGCTACATGGTCTAGTAATATAATGGCTACTTCCTACATATAATTGTTGCATCATAATTATATCATGCTCATGTCATCATGCCACCTTGCATTTGAGCATCATATAAAACCCTTTTCATTTGGTTCTTCTCTCATATGCATTATTAATTGTATTTGGCTCTTGATATATTGTATTTGAATCTTGATAAATGCTTGATGCCCAAGTTGAGTTGGGGGCATATCTTTTATTCGACTCCACCACCTTTCTTTGTCACCACCTTATAATTCCACCATCCTAATTACCCATGAGCTTTTACTTTCTTTTGGCTTTTAATCTAGCTCATGTGGGCTGGGATGAATCCAATTATATTTTCCTTTAGCTTGGCCTTACTCCATATTTTGGAATGCATATGTATAAATGCCATGTTTATTTTTTTTCACAAGATTAAAACATGGCATTTAATGCTTTTGCATGGGCCATGCAAGATCACCACCATCTCTTCTCCTTGGTTTTATCTTTGTTTTTGGAAGTGGATCTTGTCTTTTGGGAATCAATCCAAGTGCATCATGTTCTTTTGTTGAGCTTCCCCTTTTTCTCTCTTATTCTCACTTTCTTGTTGTTTCTTCCTTTGCCATGTGCATCACAAGCCTAACCTCACCACCATCTCCTCCATCTCTTGCATGACTTTGTTGGCTCATCACGAAAACCCTATCACCACTTTTTCTCTCATCTCACTCTACATGCCATCACCACATACTTGTTGGATCTTGTAGATCATACTCTAAAAACCCTAAACCCCCTCTCTCTAATCCTCTCTCTAAACCCTAACCCTAACTAACCTCTCACCATGCCGAGGCACCACCCTAACCTGGCCCTAGCTACCCCTCTCTAACCTAACACCAACCCTAATCCGAGCCCCTCCTAAACCCTAGCCGAGGCTAACCCTAGCCACCCACCCTAGCTAAACCGAGCCTCTCCCTGCCAAGCTACCCTACCACCCGAGGCCACCTCCATGTCCATGCCGGGCCCCAGCGTCAGCCGCCCAAGCCCCTGCCCTGTCCTTCCCACGTCGAGCACGTGAGGGAGAGGAAGAAAAGGTGGTCGGAGCCACCTTTTTCTCTACCCCGATCCCCCACGGCATCTCCCCTCTCCCTCTCTGCTTTACCCACTCCCTCTCGTCTCTCTCTCTCGCCCAGATCCAACCAGGGCCTGCCCTTCCTCCCCTCTCCTTCCCCGCTACCTCCTCTCCACCCCGGCGCTCAACCGTCGGCCTCACCTTCCCCCTCCTCGTTCAGCCGGCGGCGTGGCGTGACTTGGTGTCGAGGAAGCCCGCCGCAGCCCCGGCAACGTCCCTGTTCATGGCCATGAGGAGGAGACGGTCATGCAGACGCTGTGCGCCGACGCCACCGAAACCCTAGCTCCGGCGGAATGCCTGCATCGCCGTCGCCCCGCTGCGCCCTGTCCCGATCCGACCACTCCGTCAACCCCGCGGTGAGCCCAGCTTCCTCATGGACACCTCCCCTCGCTCGATGACACGCTATGCTCGCCGGACGTTGTGCCGAGCACTCTCGGTGCAGTAGCGGCCACTGGCGTCTGCACGTCCCCACGCCGCGTAACGCCTTACCTAGCCTCCGCCCACCCTCCTATCACCATCCTCTCGCTTACGCACTGGCTCCGGTCCTCTGCGCGCGAGCCCCGTGTCGCGGGTTCGAACCCCTGCGCCGCGCTCTGTCACATGCCGAGCACCGTTCTGTCCACGGGTTTCAGAGAAGATCAACAGTGGGTAGTTGGCAGCTTTGCACAAAACCCCCCAAACCTTTTGCTGCTCAACCCGCGGTCCAGCCCAGGCCCACCTGTCTATGTCTGTGAACGTTTTACAAAAAGAGACCCCGGTTTTTGTATTCCTCCACCCGCAGTCCCCCGCTGTGCCGCGTGGCAGCCCCGCACTCGCCCACTGGCGTGTGGGTCAGCGGAGCCTCGGACCCCACCTATCATCCAATGCGGCTGGGCGTACTCGCGGTGCAAAAATGTTTTCGCTGCGCCGTTTTGCCCAATCAGCATCGACCCCACCTGTCTATGATGGTGGCTAGGTGTGGCTGAGTATAAAAAGTCTTTCCGTTTATCTGTTTAATGAAAACAATTTCAGAAAAATGTTAAATATGAATTCAAATATGTTTTTAATAACTTTTAATTTGTAAATCCAAATAATACAAATGATATATGTTTTGGAATCAGAAAAATGTGAGGAATTCAAATATTCTATTCAAAATAATGTTTGAGCACTTTAAATTTTCGAGATAATTAAAATGCCCTTTTCTTAATAAATTAATAACTTTAATCCTATAACTCCAAATTCAACAAATAATATGTCTAAATCGATCAGCGCGACGAGCCCGTTCTATATATGCATTCCTTGTTCTGAATTGAAGCATGCATCATGTCATTATTAAAAATCAGAACTGTTTATGATAATAAAACTTGACTAAATAAATACTAAAATGAATTATTCTTGTCCCCACACCTCACCCATGCCATGCTACTTTGTTGCCATGTAAATTGTGCATCATTCATCATGGCATGCTTGTTTGCTTGTCGCACTTTAATTCATATGCTTGTGCACTTTATTTATGTGGGCCATTGTTTGTTTGGTTCTTCTTCGAATAGACGCCCAGCAGGAGAATTATCAGGAATCACAGGAGTTCTACCTAGATCCATCTCTCGCTTCAACTGAGCTACCAGGCAAGCACTACCACATGCTTGCATACATACAGCACCTATTGCCTCTATATTATTCTTGCATCATCGAGTTGCGATTGCATTAAACTGAATCCCAAGTACTGCATAGCCTTTACTTTAAACCCCACCGAGCCTGTTCCTCAATCCCATGAGCCATTACTACATGAGTTGTTTGAGCCATGCGAGTCGTAGAAAAGCATGTGTAGGGTATGTGAGTGTCTGATGGATAACGAGGTGCCTAAACAACTTAACTTGAGTAGTAATGGGATAACTAATGAAAGAGGCATCGGTGAGCACTATCTGCTATTTGGTTTTTCATGCTCACTTGTGTCCCATAGGACCCCGAGTACTTGATTCCTGTTCCTTGACTATTTGCACTATCCACAACTGGGAGGCCTTATGGACCCCCCTGAGCCAGAGCTTGATTCATTTCTATTTCTTGGGTCCACAATTAGTTTGGGGTTTTATTACTATCTTGTACTTATGCCATGGTTACTGTTTATTTACAATTGTGCGTGGAGCACCTGTACTGTTTTGGATCATCACACGTTTTCGCTGTATCGACAAGCCTAGTCACACTTTCGGGTTCCCAGTCGTTTACCGCCGTCCACACAAACCCTGGGTCCATTCCGGAGCCGGCCAACTTCGTTGCGGGTAGCTTAGTGGGGTGGCCCCCTGAAATATTTCTAAATCCTGTGATTGCTTTGTCGTGAATGCCTCGTTGGGTCTTGAGTTGGTTTTTCCGAGCTTGATCGAGTGTGTGTTGCTATTTGTGCACCTCTGTAGGGTAAATCTTTCTGAAAGCCATGTCCGCGGTTATGGATGACTTGGAGCACAGTTTCTCGATCATAGACAAGTATAACTAAAGTACCGCTTTTAATCTGACTAAATACCTGATTAGTAAATAATGCAATACTCATGGAATGGTTAATAAAACTGCCAACGGATGGGTTGTTCGTCCGCTTTCTCGTTGGTAAGCGAGAAGGAGGATGAATCTATTAATTATACTGTTACAACTATTGATTCTAATTAACGGACATCCGTCTATCATTGGTTAGGCAGATGCTTAGCGAGTATCCCTAGGCTTGTTAGTTATTATCTTTTGCTGCAATTGCGTCACCCCAGGTATATGTCCCCTTTAGAGGCATAAAGACTTGCTGAGTACCCCTAGGGTCTCACACGATAAATTGTTTGATTCAGATGAACAGGTGTACTCGCAAGATGGATACTGGGTGGAGGAAACGGATGATGTTGGCAACGATCACTCGGTGTAGAGATTCCGGGAATGGGGATCCGTGAGATCTGTGGGCGGGATGTGTTTACTTATGTGGCATCTTATGCCAATTTACTTCTTATCCGTACTCGGATCTTGTTTTCCGCTTCCGCCTGATACTCTGATGTTTGATGTATGAGGAGCTATCCTAAACTATTATCTCTATCTAGGATATTTGGATTTTTCCGTATGGCGTTGCAATATTTCTATTTCTTTTAGATGGAATGGCTCTGTGAACAATTGTATGGTGGCTTGCATACATACTCACTTGTGTATGTAGTTGATCCCTTCGCCTGCCGATTATGCCACTCGTTCTTGTCCGGATGTTCTGAAAGTGGTTAGGACGGCCGAAAGGTCTACCTGTGAGTGGCCCCTGGGCCCCACCGTACTATTTTAACCACTCTCGCTCATCCAGGCATGCAACTAAGAGCGTAATTCACCGAGGTAGTTACAACTTTCTTGAGAGCGTAGTTGTCATTCTTAGTATAATATGCTTGTCTCAAAACTTGATTATTTGTGTTATGACTTTGATGCTTGTATCTTTGATATCTTTACTTCTAGTCGTCACCTGAACTTCAGAGGTGCCGGCATTCACAATAAAAAGGCAAGCGAGATACCACTCTATCATACCTTGTTATGAGCATTGTAATGTTGCTTATGTTTATGTTTCATGCTACTTATTATTTTTGAGTTGGAATCTCTTCATAGCTTGCAATGCCTATTATGTAAGCTTAGTTGCATACTCCTTATTATGAATTGTCTAAGTAGTTGATCACATGCTGATAATATATACATCATATGAAGCAAATGTGTTCGTGAAAGTTTCTTTTATCGCACTCAGTTTTCAACTGAATTGCTTGAGGACAAGCAATAAGCTAAGCTTGAGGGGAGTTGATACGTCCAAAACGTATCTACCTTCCCGAACACTTTTGCTATTGTTTTTCCTCTAAACTTGTGTGATTTGGATGCAACTAACACGGACTGACGCTGTTTTTAGCAGAATTGCCTTGGTGTGTAGTTTTTGTGCAGAAAATCAACTATCAGGAAAAATCCCAGAAAATATGCCAAAATCCTATTTCACCAGAAGACTCACGGAGCCAGAATATGAGACGGAGTGGGGCTGGGCCAAGGCCACACCACCTGGTCGCGCGGGCTAGGCCTGGCCGCGCCAGGGGGTGGTCTGGCCGCCCCAGACACACCCTCGGTCTCCCTCTTTGCCTATAAGTTTCCTTCTGACCTAAAAAAACTCAGGGGGGTTCGGTGTTTTTCCAGAAAGAGTTCCGCTCCACCGCCACCACCAGATTCCGTGATTTGGAACCAGAAACTCCGTTCTGGCACCCTGCGAGCACGGGGAATTGGAGGAGATCATCGCCATCATCATCACCATCGCTTCTCCATCTACCATCCATGTTTCCCCCATCTATGAGTGAGTAATCCCCCGCTGTAGGCTATGGGGATGGTAGGGATTGGATGAGATCGTGCATGTAATGGCATCAGATTGTTAGGGCATGGTGCCTAGTATCTTTTATTAGTGCTTTATGACTTTGTTGCAACTTGTTGTGCTTAATGCTTGTCACTAGGGCCCGAGTGCCATGATTTTAGATCTGAACATGTTATTGATTCATTATGATAGTATTGTTTATGGTCTTACCTGCAAGTTGTATACACACGTTGTTGTCCGGTACCAATGGCCCCGAAGTGACAGAAATCGGGATAATCGGAGGGACTGGCTTTGATGTGAGGATCACATGTGTTCACGGAGTGTTAACGCTTTGCTCTGATGCTCTATTAAAAGGAGCACCTTAATTGCCAGTAGTTCCCTTGAGGCCCCGCTGCAAACGGTTTGGCAAGACAAACGATGTTGTGCAAGTTCTCATTGCGAGCACGTATGACTATATATGGAACACATGCCTAGGATTATTTAGTACTTGGATGCTTTATCTTATTTATCTGCATTTTCCCTGTGTTTTGATTGCCATGTGAATTGTCTTGTCCATGCAACACCCGTCCATCCATCCCTATGCCTACCGCACTCTAATCCTACTGTTTACTGCTATTGTTACTACTGTCTTTACTTTACTACTGCTATTACTTTGCTATTCCTACTACAAAATTGTTGCTACTGATAAAATGTTGTGAGCAAGATTGTTTCCAGGTGCAGCTGAATTGACAACTCAGTTGTTAAGGCTTATAAATATTATTTGGCTCCCCTTGTGTTGAATCAATAAATTGGGTTTCACTTCCCTCGAAAATACTGCGATACACCCCCTATACTTGTGGGTCATCAGCTTCCGCCATGTAGCCTAACGGAGGAGATGTGATCCTCCAGCTAGATCTTCGGGTCCTATAGGTCGTCAAATTTCGGGTTCTCCGATGGGAGTTTGAACCCCTTAGGCATTCGCTTCTGCCTGATGGCTCTACTGAAGCATCTGGTGCCACAGAGCTCTACTTCGTCATCTTCCGAGTCAGTCAAACGGGCACGCCTTGCATGCATCTTGTCAACCTTGCGTCGCGTGATGTCATCACGCACGTCATAGTCGCGGTCATGCCGCCGTGAGCGACGTCACCATGACAGATCGTGGCTTTCATCGCTGGAGGAGTAAGAGTGGTAATATTTGTCCAAAGCTTTACTTTTCTTCGGCTCCGATTTTGGCTCCTTGACGAGGGCAGCTTCGACTAGTTGATGACCCACAATTATAGGGGGTGTATCGCAGTATTTTCGAGGGAAGTGAAACCCAATTTATTGATTCGACACAAGGGGAGCCAAAGAATATTTATAAGCCTTAACAACTGAGTTGTCAATTTAGCTGCACCTAGAAACAATCTTGCTCACAGCAGTTTATCAGTAGCAACAGTTTTGTAGTAGGAATAGTAAAGTAAGAGCAGTAGTAAAGCAAAGACAGTAGTAACAAAAGCAGTAAACAGTGGGATTCGAGCGCGGTAGGCATAGGGATGGATGGACGGGCGTTGCATGGACAAGACAATTCACATAACAATCAGAACATAGGGCAATTGCAGATAAATAAGATAAAGCATCCAAGTACTAGACAATCCTAGGCATGTGTTCCATATATAGTCAACGTGCTCGCAATGAGAACTTGCACAACATCTTTTGTCCTGCCAGGCCGTTTGCGGCGAGGCCTCTAGGGAACTACTGGCAATTAAGGTGCTCCTTTTAATAGAGCACCGGAGCAAAGCATTAACACTCCGTGACACATGTGATCCTCACATCAAAGCCTTTCCCTTCCGGTTATCCCGATTTCTGTCACTTCGGGGCCATAGGTTCCAGACAACAACGTGTGTATACAACTTGTAGATAAGACCAAGAACAATACTATCATAATGAATCAATAACATGTTCAGATCTAAAATCATGGCACTCGGGCCCTAGAGACAAGCATTAAGCACAACAAGTTGCAACAAAGTCATAAAGCACTAATAAAAGATACTAGGCACCATGCCCTAACAATCTGATGCCATTACATGAATGATCTCATCCAATCCCTGCCATCCCCATAGCCTACAGCGGGGGATTACTCACTCATAGATGGGGGAAACATGGATGGTCGATGGAGAAGCGATGGTGATGATGATGGCGATGATCTCCTCCAATTCCCCGTCCCGGCAGGGTGCTAGAACGGAGTTTCTGGTGCTGTTTCGTGGAATCTGGTGGTGGCGGCGGAGCGGAACTCCTTCTGGAAAAATGTCGAACCCCCCTGAGTTTTTAGGTCAGAAGGCTTCCTATAGGCGAAGAGGGAGACCGAGGGGGTGCATGGGGCCACCACACCATGCCCTGGCGCGGCCAGGCCCAGCCCGCGCCTAGGGGGTGTGGCCAGCACCTGGCCCTGCTCCGTCTCGCATTCTAGCTCCTGGAGTCTTCTGGAAAAATAGGCACTTTGGCTTTTGTCCCGTCCAATTCCGAGAATATTCATTTTCTGACTTTCTTGGAACCAAAAACAGCAGAAAACAGGCAGCTGGCACTGTAGCTCTAGTTAATAGGTTAGTCCAAGAAACCATATGAAAAGTACTCCAAAGTGTGGACAAAACACAAGAAAGTGGATAAAACCAAGCATGGAGCATCAAAAATTATAGATACATTTGCAATGTATCAACATCCCCAAGCTTAACTCCTGTTCGTCCTCGAGTAGGCAAGTGATAAAAAGAAAGAATAATTTTTGAGGTGACATGCACCATCAAAGACTTGATCAAAGTATTTGTAAAACATTCAAAGCTGGGATCATAGTACTTCAATCATAACATGAAAGACAAAGTTCTAGCAATAAGACATAGCAACTATGTTGCAACATGAAAAGGCACAAACAAAAGATTCATGAATAACAATGCTTTGCAAGACGTTTGTTTGTTTCACATAAAGAAAACATAGCATAGTGGCATTCAGCTTGTCCCTCATAGAGTAGCAAACATAAATGCATAGGACACCTTCAAAGTTTACAAGAGTGACTAGATACAAATAGTTTAAAACAAGCAATATCAAGGTATGCATCAATCAACAAGTCTTGAGACAGTGCACATAGAACTAAGAATGGCCACTATGCTCTCAAGAAAGTGCTCATAGAATGTGTGGAGACCCAACAAGGAAATGAACAGGTTTTGAAAAGTTTGAAAGGCTTCCAAATGCTAAAAGTATGGTACTCATTAGCTTTGAGCTCTCATTGCCCCTATCATAAGCATCTTTAAGTGGTTAACGTTAAAGTGACACAACTAAGAGGATATGCTTGACAAGTTATAAATCGAAGTCTCATGCCCCTTACTTACGAAGACCGATCCTCATGCTACTCAACTTCAGTCATGAGTAAGCTCTTGTCATTGTAAGTATATACGTATCATAGAGAACCGCCAATGGGGTACCCCTTGCACATGACACGGGAGCTATCCCATAATCAAAATAACAAGGCAAGCAGACAATGAGCATCTCAGCGATCTTTTTATTTACTATGTGCATAGATTTTTATTGAGGATGCTTCATAGAATGCTCATTACGATTATGCTGCAAGTTTCCACCATGATTAGGCATGGCTTAGGCTAGCGGCCCAGGCGTTTCTCTAACATACATACAAACTCCATGATCTTACAAGTTCCACTTTTATTTCACACCGTCGGGATCCATAAGCAAAAGAACATGATATCAACTAGGTACAAAGTACCAATGAAGTGTTGAAAGCGGTCCCCATGATACATGGTTCTGCTAACTTCAACTCATAAAGCGCAAGCATATACGCAACAAAGAAGGACGCAATGGTTCAGGTTTATTAAATGCAAGAAAATAAAGTGTGCCATCAAGTTCGTGAGAGCTTTACTAACTAACTTTCTCATAACAAGCAAACATTTTATTAGGAAGAAAACAAGGCATATTGAATATGCACGGGAATAACAAATGATGCTAATAGGTAGGTATGGTGGACACTTTGGCAATATTTGGTTTTAGGGAGTTGGAAACATGAGTAAAACATACTCAGTGAAAGAGAAGGCTAGCAATAGTAAGGGATCGACAAACGAGAGAGCAATAATGGCCATAATCATGCAGAGTGACAAAACATCATTGATCAAAGCATAAAGTGATACTACAAGTTGAAAACTAAAGGATCATAAAGGCTTATGGTGACTTGAGATAGTCATAACATGGTGTGAGCATGTGCCAAGTCAACCCAAATAAAGCATCAAAGGAGAATACCATTATACTATGCTTTAATATGCTAAAACAACGCATGATTCATCCAAGGCACATTAAGAAATCTCAATTGTTTATAAAAAGTCATGCTACAGCATAGAATACTAGGCATAAAGCCAAAACAATATCAAGCATGGCATGACAAAGCATAGGCCACAGTCAAAAACAAGCTCTCTTTACCACTTAAGCATGAGCTTTCCTACTCTTTTCCAAACCAAACCAAACTATTTGAACACCAATGTATGAAAGAGGGGGTCCAACCAATTTATTCAGCAAACTAAGGAAACCACGCAAACTAAAAACCAAAACGAAAACGAAAAAGAAGACGCTCGAAGAACAACACAACTGTGCATGAAATAATAAAAATGAAGTGGTTGAAAGAAACCTGAGATTTTTATTGATGAAGAAGGGGATGCTTTGGGCATCCCCAAGCTTTGACGCTTGTACTTCTTGGATATTTCTTAGGGTGACACGCATGGCATCCCCAAGCTTGAGATTTAGTCCATCCTTCATCTCATTACTTATTCCTTCCATACACCTAAATTTTTTCCTTCATACAAAACTTCACACAATCTTTATTAGCAACATTAGTGCACTCAAGATAAATAAGTCTTAAGGTCTAGTTCTAACACCAAATAAACTCTCATTAGAACACTAGCTACTATATCACTTCCCTCAAAAAGCTCAATTCCCCAAAAGAACTCAAAAAGGAACCAACAAGAAGCAAATGCAAAAAATGGCAGAAATCTGTCAAAATAGACCAGCAGGTAAAGACGAATTTTTGCGAAGACCTTCTGTTGCTCAAATCAAAAAGTGTTGAACTAACGGAAGTTAGATAACAACCTGGGGCAGAAGCACAAAAATTCACGCCTCAAAAGGACGTACAGAGATTCTACATGAATTTTTACGGTGAAGCACATAAATCTGTTTCGGGACAGCAACTTTCCCAATTATTACTTCTCTCTCATTAAAGGTTAATCTTGGCACAAGAAGCGAATAAAAAGGATAAGGAGCGGTTATTACTGCTTCCAAGATTCATCTAAAACTTTTGGCTTATCTCCCAATAAGTACTTTTCTTTAATGCCTTTAAGTTAGGCATAAGCAAAAACTAAAAATGGATAGAATAGAAGTAAGCGGAGATAATCATGGTGAAAACATTGTTTTTTTCAATGAAATCCTTTCGTTAACAAGGTTGATCAGGTCTTGTTATCAAAACAATTTCATATGAGACAAAACTTTGTATTCCACTAATGATTATGTTACCTCAACCTTGATAGCAATGGTCCCAATCATAATAGAAAATATATTTCTACAACTTGAATGCCCTCAACATGTTCAATTGGATTCAAACCATAAGTCCTTTCAATCTTCTTGGGGAAATAGATAGTATGTTCCTTGTCATTGACATTAAAGGTCACCTTCCCTTGATTACAGTTAATAACAGCTCCTGCAATATTTAAGAAAAGGTCTCCCAAGAATAGTAGACATATTATCATCTTCAAGCATAAAAGTTTGAGGGGATGCTCTCATAAGAAATATGAGTTGAAGTAAAAGAGATCATCAAGAAGCAAATTCAAAACACATTTAAGTCTAACCCACTTCCTATGCATAGGAATCGTGTATGCAAATAAATTCACAAAGAACAAAGTGACAAGCATAGGAAGATAAAACAAGAGTAACTTCAAAACTTTCAGCACATAGAGAGGTGTTTCAATACCATGAAAACTTCTACAACCATATTTTCCTCTCTCATAATAATTTTCAGTAGCCTCATGAATAAACTCAACAATATAACTATCACATAAAGCATGCCTTTCATGATCTACAAGCACTAGAGCTTTATCATAAACATTTTCAAAAGAAACCTCGGGAACATAACATTCATCCTCCTTTAGTAAGCATGGAGGACAATCAAATAATGTAAGGGATAAAGAGTTACTCTCATTAGAAGGTAGGCATGGGTAGCTAATCCATTCTTCCTCCTTTTGTTCATCACTCTCCTCCTCTTTTTCATCTAATGAGATTTCGGGTTCATCAATTTCTTCTTCCATAGGATCCTGCAAGGCATTAGTCTCTCCCACTTGTGGAAAGCATCTATTAAAATATTCAAGAACATAGCCATTTTCATCCTTGTAATTATCAAAGCAAAATTTAAGTATACCATAAACCTCATACTTATAAGGTGAATCATCAATATTTTCAAGCAAACTAGCAAGTTCAAAAGCACCCTTCCAAGCAATAAATTCTTCAATTTGTTTCGCATCGTAAAAGTCATAAATTCCTTTAGCATAAGAAGATATGGTATCATTATCATTATATTCACATTGAAAAGGGAGGTGTTTATACCTCTTTCTGCAACGAGATTAATCACAGCAATAAGTAACATTATAAGTAGAGCACACGTTTCTAGCAATGGTATACAATCTATCAATTTGTTCCCATAAGTGTTTCCCTTTTTGTGACAAGCGGTGTTCCTTATAATAATATTTTTGATCTTCCTTGAACCCACCTTGCCAATAAGCTTCAGTTTCAAAGAAACCAACCATTGACAACAAGCATGATAAGGCAAGACAATAACAGACCAACGAAAATAACAACTAGAGTAGGAACTACTTTTTTGTATTTTTGATAAAGAAACAAGCAAACAAGTAGACAATAAACTTAGCTTGAACAATAGTGATTCCCAGTGAACTTGATAAATAAAGCTATGCTCCCCGGCAACGGCGCCAGAAAATAGTCTTGATGACCCACAAGTATAGGGGGTGTATCGCAGTATTTTCGAGGGAAGTGAAACCCAATTTATTGATTCGACACAAGGGGAGCCAAAGAATATTTATAAGCCTTAACAACTGAGTTGTCAAATCAGCTGCACCTAGAAACAATCTTGCTCATAGCAGTTTATCAGTAGCAACAGTTTTCTAGTAGGAATAGTAAAGTAACAGCAGTAGTAAAGCAAAGACAGTAGTAACAAAAGCAGTAAACGGTGGGATTTGAGTGCGGTAGGCATAGGGATGGATGGACGGGCGTTGCATGGACAAGACAATTCACATAACAATTAGAACATAGGGTAATTGCAGATAAATAAGATAAAGCATCCAAGTACTAGACAATCCTAGGCATGTGTTCCATATATAGTCATACGAGCTCGCAATGAGAACTTGCACAACATCTTTTGTCCTGCCAGCCCGTTTGCAGCGAGGCCTCTAGGGAACTAGTGGCAATTAAGGTGTGATGACCCACAAGTATAGGGGGTGTATCGCAGTATTTTCGATAAGTAAGAGTGTCGAACCCAACGAGGAGCAGAAGGTGCTGGCTAGTGGTATGGATCAGGAATTCTCTGCAAATACTTAGCAAACGGATTTTTAGGGGTTTTCGATAAAGCAAGAAAAAAGTACGAGTAAATAAAAGACAGTAAGAATGAATGCAGCAAGTGGCCCAATCCTTTATGCAGCAAAGGACAAGCCGGTTGTATTTCTATAGATGACCAAACGTTCTCGAGGACACATGGGAAGACTGTCAAGTGCTTTCGCTTCATATAATCGATTAATCTTCTCTACCTTGCTAAGTGTTGTGTGGGTGAACCTGTGCTAATGTACCGCCCCATCCAAGACTAAATACATACTTGTGATTAAACCCCCTTGCAAACATCCGTAAGTACAAGAAAGTAATTAAGGTAGAAACCTAACCACAGCTTTAAACTCTAAGACCCTTACGTCCCTTGTGCAATGGTTTCCTAACGGGGGTTCAGGTTTCTGTCACTCCAGCAACCCCTACGATTAGTAGCCAAATACACAGTGCATTCTCCTTGGCCCATATAGGTGAAGTGTCATGTAGTCGACGTTCACATGACACCACTAGAAGAAGTACACCACAACTTAAATAACAATCTATTGAATCTTTCTCAACACAACTCCACTACTAACAACAAGACTTCTCCCATGTCCTCAAGAACAAAATGAACTACTCACAATACATCATATGGATCATGATCAGAGATGGAATAATGATGTATAACAATCTGAACATAAACAATAATTCAATGATTCACTCAATAGCATCAACTACAAAGAGTAATCAACACCGGGAAAGTTTCCTCTATGAACTATGCAAGATTCAACCCAATTGTTACAGCAATATGGAGATGGTGATGAGGGTGCTGATGGTGATGATGGTGATGATGATGATGATCCCGATGAAGTCCAGCTTGATGGTGGTGTTGATGGCGACGATCTTCCCTCTCCGGGAAGGAATTCCCCCGGCAGAAATCTGTCTGCCGGAGAGATCTTTCTTTCTCGGTGTTTTCCACCCCGCAGAGGCGGCGGAATCTTTCTGTGGTCGCTCCCCGAGTCTTAGGGTTTCGGGAGGTTGATATACGCTATAGGGAGAGGCTGGAGTGGGCCAGGGCGGCCACACCACTCCCTGGCACGGCCTAGGCCTGCCCGCGCCATGGGGTGGTGTGGGCCCCCTGTGGCCCACCTCCACTCCATCTTCTGGCATCCTTAGTCTTCTGGAAAAATAGGATTTTCCGTATATTTTCCCGGATTTTTTGATCTTCGCGAATTTTGCCTCCAAACAACACCTTTTCCATCAGAATCCTGACTGCGGCGGTCCATGCTCCAAAAGTCATCAACCATGCAAAAATAGATGAAATAACATAAGTATCACCTCTCAATACGAAATATATCAATGAATAATAGTGAATTAAGACATAGAATAGTGATGCAAAATGGACGTATCAACTCCCCCCAAGCTTAGACTTTGCTTGTCCCCAAGCGAAACTGAGCTCAATAAACATGACCTCAGGTTTATGGAGTGAAGAGTCGATAAAAGAATACAGACAAGAAGCATCACATTCATCAAAAGCATAGATCATACTAGAAGACAACTCACTATTATATAACTTAACTTGCAATGAGTAAAGGAAACACAATAAAGATACATAAAGTGAATCATAATTGGTAATGGCAAACTTAGCTCTTGGTCGAAGAATAGTTGATAATTTGCTGGAGTTCACAAATAGCTGGTTTTTCAATGATAGCTTTCAAAGTAGTAAACTTCAAGATAAGAGCGATGTGCAAAACAAGGAACATAAGAAACATGATTGAATAAATCGCCATATGAATGAATGAAACACATCAACTCAAAGTACTTGCTGAGATAGAAGGGAATAGGTTTACTGACTCAACTACAAAGTAAAAGAAAGGCCCTTCGCAGAGGGAAGCAGGGATTGCAAGTCTTATAAAGAGCTCCCAAAAATTATGATACTTACTATCTTTCAGCTCACATTGCCCCTATCATAGGCATCTTTAGGTGATTAAGGTTAAAGTGACACAACTAAGAGGATATGCTTGACAAGTTATAAAAGTTATAAATCGAAGTCTCATGCCCCTTACTTACGAAGACCGATCCTCATGCTACTCAACTTCAGTCATGAGTAAGCTCTTGTCATTGTAAGTATATACGTATCATAGAGAACCACCAATGGGGTACCCCTTGCACATGACACGGGAGCTATCCCATAATCAAAATAACAAGGCAAGCAGACAATGAGCATCTCAGCGATCTTTTTATTTACTATGTGCATAGATTTTTATTGAGGATGCTTCATAGAATGCTCATTACGGTTATGCTGCAAGTTTCCACCATGATTAGGCATGGCTTAGGCTAGCGGCCTAGGCGTTTCTCTAACATACATACAAACTCCATGATCTTACAAGTTCCACTTTTATTTCACACCGCCGGGATCCATAAGCAAAAGAACATGATATCAACTAGGTACAAAGTACCAATGAAGTGTTGAAAGCGGTCCCCATGATACATGGTTCTGCTAACTTCAACTCATAAAGCGCAAGCATATACGCAACAAAGAAGGACGCAATGGTTCAGGTTTATTAAATGCAAGAAAATAAAGTGTGCCATCAAGTTCGTGAGAGCTTTACTAACTAATTTTCGCATAACAAGTTTAATTTGGGAGGTATATAAAACAAGAATTTACTTGGAATAGCAATAATGCTACTAGGTAGGTATGGTGGACACAAATGGCAAAGGTTTTGGTTTAAAGGAGGTGGATGCACGAGAAGAATACCCTCTCAGTACTGGTTTTTGGCTAGCAAGGTTGGGTAGCAACTATAAGAGTTGAAGGAAACAAACACACATACAAGTGATAAAAACAAACATGCAATCTTCCTTGGAAGCACAAAAGATCTTAACTAGAGAATACTAGACTTATGAGCAAATCAAGAAAGAAAGAAAGAAAGATGATGAAATTATTTTTCTCTAGAGTACTTTTATCTTTTTCTTTTCAACTCTCAAAAAGGTGTTGCTACTGACCGAGCCAGGTTTGCCAAAACCAACTAAATGAACTCAATGATCCCAAAGTGCTACCAATACTAACAACAAGATCAATCATATAACCACGAATTGAAAACTAAAATAAGCTATGCAAAAGGGTGAATGATAGAACTTCTCATTAATATTCCATAACGGCAACTCACACCAAGGGATACAAATCTAACGAGAGAGGGGACACTTCCATAATGCAAACCATACTACATAATAACTCCTCTATTCATGATATGACTCTACTAATAAGGTAAAAAGATAGAAGATAGTGATATGATACCGCGGCACTCCCCCAAGCTTGGAACAAACTAAGGGGATGCCAAACCTGATGATGAATTATTCCTTTGGTGGTGATGGTATCTTCTCATCTTCGTCCATCTTCCAGGGTAAAGGCTTCCCATCAACAAAGGACATCGTGGTTTCCAATATCCTGAAACTTGCAGCAGCACTTATGCGTTTAAATCTAGTCTCATACTCACAGTTTTGATTTTGAATGTCATAGAACTGTGCTTGCAGTTCATTGGTTGTTTGGCGGAGTGAGAGGACTTCATCTTTGAGTTCAGCAGTCTCCTTTTGGTGCTCGTTGATGAGTTCGGAACAAATATTATGGATTATATCCACTTCGCGCTCCGCCATCTTCCTGTACCTAAAGACTTCATGCTCCAGTGCTTCCATCCTGTCCTCCAGACTTCCTTCACCTTTAGGGCCTTGAACCTCTTTAATCCGGACCTCTCCACCTTCGAGCAACAACTCCTTGGGATGAATCTTCAATTCTCTCATGTATGGGTTGATGATATCTTCTAAGGAATCTCCCTTGGATGTTCCAGAGGAAGACATTGTGGCTCCAAATCTGGGATTCCACCTGGCAGAAACAGATCGAAACAAAAACATGACGAAAACAGGATATACGAACCTCGGAAGATCCGGGGGTTATATATTACGAAGTTTCATATCAAAAGGAAGGTACTGGGAGAAAACGGGTCGGAGACGGAGTCCTGGGTGGCCTCACCACCTGGTGGCGCGGCCAGGGGTGGGACCGCGCCATGGGGTGGTGTGGGCCACCCCGGCTCCGGTTCCGTCCCTTTTTCGCTTCGTAGCTTTCCTTATTGACTGAAAACTGCAAAAATATAGTTGGACTGTATTTCCGCGGAACTTTTCTTACCAGAACTATTACCTATTTGAACACAGACTCTGCAGGTCTCTGAATTTGGTATTTAGTGGATCCTTCCGGAGTCATCACTTGAATCATCAGTATCTTCATCTTCATATACTTATTACTTGAGTCATAAAACCTTTCTCTTCCTTATTACACCAATATCTCCACTTCCTCGAAATTTCTTTCACACAAAACTTCACACAGTTATCATTAGCAACATTAGTATAAGTGAAGTGATAAAACCTTTTGAGTCCAATTTCAACTGAAAACCATCAAAACAAAATCTATTGTAGCAACTCCTTCCGAAAGCCCAAAAAGAATTCAAAAAGGAAATCAAATAAAGAAGCAAATGCAAGATTGGCAAAATCTGTCAAAACAGACCAGCAGGTAAAGATCAATTTTTTCGAAAATCTTCTGTTGCTCAAATCAAAAAGTGCAAAACTAACTAAAGTTAAATAACAACCTGGTTCAGAAGCACAAAAACTTACAGCTCAATACAACATACAGAGATCTCTCACGAATTTTTACGGTGAAGCACAAAAATCTGTTTCGGGACAGCAACTTCCCCAACATAGTAGTTATCCATAACACGATCAATAATTCTTGTAGGTATTTTGAAAACATCTTTCTCAGCAGGTGGTGGCTTATCTACTACCTTAGCAGTGGTAGTAGCATTACCAAATAAGAAACTCAGCGAATTATCCATAACGAAAATAAAGCAACTAGTAGAAGTAAACAATACTCACAGTAGAAGTTTCCTTTACCAGCTCCACTCTCCAAAAGCGCTTCACTCCCCGGCAACGGCGCCAGAAAAAAGTCTTGATGACCCACAAGTATAGGGGGTGTATCGCAGTATTTTCAATAAGTAAGAGTGTCGAATCCAACGAGGAGCAGAAGGTGCTGGCTAGTGGTATGGATCAGGAATTCTCTGCAAATACTTAGCAAACGGATTTTTAGGGGTTTTCGATAAAGCAAGTAAACAAAGTACGAGTAAATAAAAGACAGTAAGAATGAATGCAGCAAGTGGCCCAATCCTTTATACAGCAAAGGACAAGCCGGTTGTATTTCTATAGATGACCAAACGTTCTCGAGGACACATGGGAAGACTGTCAAGTGCTTTCGCTTCATATAATCGATTAATCTTCTCTACCTTGCTAAGTGTTGTGTGGGTGAACCTGTGCTAATGTACCGCCCCATCCAAGACTAAATACATACTTGTGATTAAACCCCCTTGCAAACATCCGTAAGTACAAGAAAGTAATTAAGGTAGAAACCTAACCACAGCTTTAAACTCTAAGACCCTTACGTCCCTTGTGCAATGGTTTCCTAACGGGAGTTCAGGTTTCTATCACTCCGGCAACCCCTACGATTAGTAGCCAAATACACAATGCATTCCCCTAGGCCCATATAGGTGAAGTGTCATGTAGTCGATGTTCACATGACACCACTAGAAGAAGTACACCACAACTTAAATAACAATCTATTGAATCTTTCTCAACGCAACTCCACTACTAACAAAAAGACTTCTCCCATGTCCTCAAGAACAAAACGAACTACTCACAAGACATCATATGGATCATGATCAGAGATGGAATAATGATGTATAACAATCTAAACATAAACAATAACTCAATGGTTCACTCAATAGCATCAACTACAAAGAGTAATCAACACCGGGTAAGTTTCCCCTATGAACTATGCAAGATTCAACCCAATTGTTACAGCAATATGGAGATGGTGATGAGGGTGCTGATGGTGATGATGGTGATGATGGTGATGATGGTGATGATGATGATGATGATCCCGATGAAGTCCAGCTTGATGGTGGTGTTGATGGCGACGATCTTCCCTCTCCGGGAAGGAATTCCCCCGGCAGAAATCTGTCTGCCAGAGAGATCTTTCTTTCTCGGTGTTTTCCACCCCGCAGAGGCGGCGGAATCTTTCTGTGGTCACTCCCCGAGTCTTAGGGTTTCGGGAGGTTGATATACGCCAGAGGGGAGAGGCTGGAGTAGGCCAGGGCGGCCACACCACTCCCTGGCGCGGCCTAGGCCTGCCCGCACCATGGGGTGGTGTGGGCCCCCTGTGGCCCACCTCCACTCCATCTTCTGGCATCCTTAGTCTTCTGGAAAAATAGGATTTTCCGTATATTTTCCCGGATTTTTTGATCTTCGCGAATTTTGCCTCCAAACAACACCTTTTCCATCAGAATCCTGACTGCGGCGGTCCATGCTCCAAAAGTCATCAACCATGCAAAAATAGATGAAATAACATAAGTATCACCTCTCAATACGAAATATATCAATGAATAATAGTGAATTAAGACATAGAATAGTGATGAAAAATGGACGTATCAAGGTGCTCCTTTTAATAGAGCACCGGAGCAAAGCATTAACACTCTGTGAACACATGTGATCCTTACATCAAAGCCTTTCCCTTCCGGTTATCCCGATTTCTGTCACTTCGGGGCCATAGGTTCCAGACAACAACGTGTGTATACAACTTGCAGATAAGACCAAGAACAATACTATCATAATGAATCAATAACATGTTCAGATTTGAAATCATGGCACTCGGGCCCTAGTGACAAGCATTAAGCACAACAAGTTGCAACAAAGTCATAAAGCACTAATAAAAGATACTAGGCACCATGCCCTAACAATCTGATGCCATTACATGAACGATCCCATCCAATCCCTACCATCCCCATAGCCTACAGCAGGGGATTACTAACTCATAGATGGGGGAAACATGGATGGTCGATGGAGAAGCGATGGTGATGATGATGGCGATGATCTCCTCCAATTCCCCGTCCCGGCAGGGTGCCAGAACAGAGTTTCTGGTGCTGTTTCATGGAATCTGGTGGTGGCAGCGGAGTGGAACTCCTTCTAGAAAAATGTCGAACCCCCCTGAGTTTTTAGGTCAGAAGGCTTCTTATAGGCGAAGAGGGAGACCGAGGGGGTGCCTAGGGCCACCACACCATGCCATGGCGCGGCCTGGCCTAGCCCGCGCCTGGGTGGGTGTGGCCAGCCCCTGGCCCTCCTCCGTCTCATATTCTGGCTCCTGGAGTCTTCTGGAAAAATAGGCACTTTGGCTTTTATCCTGTCCAATTCCGAGAATATTCATTTTCTGACTTTCCTGGAACCAAAAACAGCAGAAAACGAGCAGCTGGCACTGTGGCTCTTGTTAATAGGTTAGTCCAAGAAATCATATGAAAAGTACTCCAAAGTGTGGACAAAAGACAAGAAAGTAGATAAAACCAAGCATGGAGCATCAAAAATTATAGATACATTTGCAATGTATCACTAGCCCCAAGCCTGCGATCGTAGATTGGTGCATGGCAGCTCACGGATCCCCAGCCGGTGGCTGGTTGTTGAGGAGGTACATGGTGGCCGCTGTCACCGCTGCTTGCGACGTCTTTGGGAGCATGTTGCCCCGTGTAACTACCTCGGTGAATTACGCTCTTAGTTAATGCCTGGATGAATGAAAGTGGTTAAAATAGTACGGCGGGGCCCAGGGCCACTCACGGTAGACCTTTCGGCCGTCCTAACCACTTTCAAACAACGGGACAAGAACGAGCGGCGTAATCGGCAGGCGAAGGGATCAACTACATACACAAGTGGGTACGTATGCAAGCCACATACAACAGTACATCAGAGCCATTCCATCTAAAAGAAATAGAAATATTGCAACGCCATACGGCAAGATCCAAACATCCTAGATAGATATAATAATTTAGGATAGCTCCTCATACATCACACATCAGAGTATCAGGTGGAAGCGGAAAACAAGATCCGAGTACGGATAAGAAGCAAATTGGCATAAGATGCCCCATAAATAAACACATCCCGCCCACAGATCACACGGATCCCCGTTCCCGGAATCTCTACACCGAATGATCGTTGCCAGCATCATCTGTCTCCTCCACCCAGTATCCATCTTGCGGGTACACCTGTTCATCTGAATCAAACAATTTATCGTGTGAGACCCTAGGGGTACTCAACAAGTCTTTATGCCACTAAAGGAGACACAACCTGGGGTGACGCAATTGCAGCGAAGGATAATACCTAACAATTCTATAGAGACTCGCTAACCTTCCGCCTAACCAATGATAGAAGGAAGTCCGTGAATTAAGAACAACAGTTATAACAGTATAATTAACAGATCCATCCTCCTCCTCGCTGACCAACGAGGAAGCGGACGAACAACCCCCATCATCCGTTGGCAGTTTTATTAACCATTCCATGAGTATTGCACTATTTACTAGTCAAGTACTTAGTCAATTGAAAAGCGGTACTTTAGTTATACTTGTCTATGATCGAGAAACTGTGCTCCAAGTCGTCCATAACCGCGGACACGGCTTTCAGAAAGATTTACCCTGCAGGGGTGCATGAATAGCAACACACACTCGATCAACCTCGAAAAAACCAAATCAAAACCCAACGAGGCATTCACGACAAAGCAATCACAGGATTCAGAAATATTTCAGGGGGCCACCCCATTAAGCTACCCGCAACGAAGCTGGCCGGCTCCGAGATGGACCCAAGGTTTGTGTCAATGGCTGTAAACGACTGGGAACCCGAAATTGTGACTGGGCTTGTCGATACCGCGAAAACATTCCATGATCCAAAATAGTACAGGTGCTCCACGCACAATCTTAAATAAAGCAGTAACATGGCATAAGTACAGAATAGTAATAAAGCCCCAAACTACTTGTGGCCCCAAGAAATAAGAATGAGTCAAGCTCTGGCTCAAGGGGGTCCATAAGGCCTCCCGGATGTGTATAGTGCGAATAAACAAGGAACAGGAATCAAGTACTCGGGGTCCTACGGGACACAAGTGGGCATGAAAAACCAAATAGCAGATATTGCTCACCGGTGCCTCTTTCATTAGTTATCCCATTACTACCCAGGTTATGTTGTTTAGGTACCTCATTATCCATCAGACTCTCACATACCCTACTCATGCTTTTCTACGACTCGCATGGCTCAAACAACTCCTGTAGTAATGGCTCATGGGACCAGAACAGGCTTAATGTGGTTTAAAAGTAAAGGCTATGCAATACTTGGGATTCAATTTAATGCAGTCGCGACTCAATGATGCAAGAATAAGATAGAGGCAATAGGTACTGTATGTATGCAAGCATGTGGCAGTGCTTGCCTGGCAGCTCAGTTGAAGCGAGAGATGGATCTGGGTAATACTCCTGGAATTCCTGGTAATTCTCCTGCTGGGCGTCTATCCGAAGAAGAACCAAACAAACAAGGGCCAACATAAATAAAGTGCACAAGCATATGAATTAAAATGCGACAAGCAAACAAGCATTCCATGATGAATGATGCACAATTTGCATGGCATTTAAGTAGCATGGCAAAGGTGAGGTGTGGATACAAGAAATAAAGCACTTTATTATTTATTTGCCCAAGTTTTATTGTCATAAACTATTCAGATTTTAAATGACAACATGATGCATGCTTCAATTCAGAACAAGGATTGCATAAATAGAACGGGCTCGTCGCACTAATCGATTTAGACATATTATTTGCCAAATTTGGAATTATAAAACAAAAGTTATTAATTAATCAAGTAAAAGGGCATTTTCTTGTAATTTTAATCAACTCGAAAATTTAAAGTGTTCAAAATATATTTTGAAGGGCATATTTGAATTCCTCACATTTTTCTGATTCCAAAACATATATTATTTGTATTATTTGGATTTGTATTTTAAAAATTATTTGAATCTGAAAAGAATTTGAATTTAAATAAATTTGAAAAGATTTGAATAAAAACAGACTCAGGAATTACTTTTCTCACCTAGGCAAACTGACCCCAGGCAATGACAGGTGGGGACACAGCGAAACTGGGGCCACGCGCGCGAGAAAACGCGTTTTGCACGCGGGTTGGACTAGCCGCTAACACTGACAGGCGGGACCAGCGGCGGAAGGCCCACGTGCCAGCGAGGCGGAAGACAGGGGCTGACAGGTGGGGCTGCAACTGAACCGCGGGTTGCGTCTAAGAAAACGGAGGGGTTTTTCTGCTAAACTGCAAGTGTGGCTGACTGGTGGGGCTGAGAGGAGCGCGGGTTGAGGAAAATAAAAAGGGGAGGGGCTTTTTGCAAATCGACCATGGGCGGCTACTGTTTCTCTTCTCCTCGCGTCTGACGCAAAACTGGCGCGCGGCGCAGGGCGCGGATTCGATCCGAGGACGTGAGCGTGCGCGCTGGGGGTGCGAGCCGGTGCGGTAGTGCTAGGGGAGCTGACTGGGAGGAGGGCGCGGGCTAGATAGGGCTGGCGCGACGCGGGGAGGCTGCAGACTACAACGGACGGCGTGCCCTGAGAGTGCTCGACAAAACGGTCGGTGGCGCTAGACGGCGACGGAGAAGAGGAGGTTGTCCGGGAGGAGGAGATGCTCACCGCGGTTTGCCTGGTGGGCTTGGATCGGAGCGAGGGGCTGAGGATCGGCGAGGTCGCTGGCGCACCGGCGGGCTAGGGTTTCGGAGGCGGCGAGGTTCGGGCATCGCGGGGGAGCTTCTCGTCCATGTCGGCGTGTACCGGGCGTCGCAGGGGAACGTCCTGGATCTTATCCACCACTGCACGGTCGCGCTGCTGGGCTGGTTCGTCGGGGCGGGGTGGTTGCTGGCGGCGAACGACGTCGGCTGCTGGTGGACGGAGAGGAAGGAGGGGAAGAAGGGGGCGTCTCGGGGTGGATCTGGAGAGGCCAGAGGAGGCGTGCGAGAGGGGGAAAAGGAGGGAGAGGGGAAGGAGGCAGCTGGGGCACGGCAAGATAAAGGTGGCCTCGTGCCACCTTTTCTCTTCTTCCTCCTCGAGCACGTGCTCGGCTAGCTGGCTGGGGGCGTCCTAGGACTGCCGGTGGACCAGGGAAGGACGAGAGGGACGGCAGGGTGGGTCTTAGCCTGGCGGCGAGAAAGAAAAGAAGAGGGAGTAGGTCGGGCTAGGGTTAGACATGGCCTCGGGTTAGGTTTAGCTAGGGTTAGGGTTAGCTGGGTGGGCCAGGGAGAGAGAGAGGAGGGTGGCTGAGATGGTGGGTCAGGTAGAGAGAGGGGCTTGGCATGGAGGCCAAGCTAGAGAGAGAGAGGGTTTAGGAGAAATTTAGAGAGAGAGAGAGGACTAGCTAGGTTAGGTTTTATTAGGTTTTAGATTTTAATTTTTGAGTATGAGACCAACACAAGAAGATCCATGGGGCTTTGAGCTTGCATGACCTCATGTGGAAGAGAGACAAGAAAGAAAGAAAAAGGAAGAAAAGATTTAGGTGGAGAGGTTCCCATATGATCATATATGTAGAAAAAGAATAAAATAAAAGAAAAGAGAAGAATGTGGATAAGACCATCCCAAGTGGAGCATGGTGGAGGCTAGATTGATCATGAGGTGGAGGTGAAAAGAATTCTAAGAGAAAGAAAAAAAGAATTAAGGGCTAGGCCTCATATGGTCCATGCATGGTGGAACAATAATAAAAGAAGATGATATGGTTGTGATTAAGGAGAGGTGGAGTGGTAGGAGATGGTTTTTTTCCTAGATAGGATCCACCAAAACCAAAGAAAAACTAATGGAGGAAAAAGGTGGTGGAGAAGCTTGCATGGCCCATGCAACATATTAATGACATGATTTATTATGTGAAAACAATAATCATATGATGGCATTAATCTTGTGCATTTCCAAGAAGTGGAAAATAATCCAAGCAAAGAATTTGGGAGATTGATCCACCCCAAACTACATGAGCTAGAATTAAATAGCTAAAGAAAAAGAAACCAGCTCATGGTTAATGGGATGGTGGGATTATAAAGTGGTGGAAGAAAGGTGGTGGAATGGAAATAAAAGATATGCCCCCAACTCAACTTGGGCATTTAGACAATATATCAAAAGCCAAATACAATATCAAGAGGCAAATACAATTATTAATGCATGTGACAGAAAAACCAAAAGAAAAGGGGTTTTATATGATGCTCAAATGCAGGGTGGCATGATGACATGAGCATGATATAATTATGATACCACAATAATATCTATGGAGTAGCCAATATCTTACTAGGACAAGTAGCATTACAATTGTTAGACAATTGGGGTGCTACAACTCTCCCCCACTAAACAGGAATCTCGCCCCGAGATTCTAGGAAGAAGAAGACTCAAAGAAGGTAGGATACTTGGCACCGAGCTCATCTTCACGTTCCCAGGTGGCTTCATCAACGGAATGGTGCGACCACTGCACCTTACAGAACTTGATGGACTTGTTGCGAGTCCTTCTTTCTACGACTTCAAGGATTTTTGTGGGGTGCTCTTGATAAGACAGATCTTCTTGGAGATTGATGAGTTCATGGTCCACGGTCCTGCCGGGATCCTTGAAGCACTTCTTGAGTTGAGAGATGTGAAACACATCATGGACTTTGAGTTGTTCAGGGAGCTCAAGAGCATAAGCAACTTCTCCTCTTCTTCCACGAATTTTGAAAGGACCGATGTATCTAGGAGCCAGCTTTCCTTTGATACCAAAGCGGTGCGTGCCTCTCATGGGAGTGACACGAAGGTAAACGAGATCACCAGGGACATACTCCATGTCCGTGTGCTTTCTGTCATAATTGCTCTTCTGGCGACTTTGAGCAATCTTCAGATTTTCAAGAATGATGTGAACTTTCTCTTCTGCTTGAGTTACAATGTCGGGGCCAAACAATATTCTTTCACCTGCGCCCGACCAACCAATCGGAGTTCTGCACTTGCGACCATAAAGAGCCTCAAATGGTGCCATCTTTAGACTTTTCTGGAAACTGTTGTTGTAAGAGAATTCAGCATAAGGAAGACATTCTTCCCACTTCATGCCGAAAGAGATAACGCAAGCACGGAGCATATTTTCTAGAATCTGATTGATCCTTTCAACTTGTCCTTGCGACTGAGGGTGGTAAGCTGTGCTGAAGTTTAACTTTGTTCCCAAAGCATTTTGGAAACTTCCCCAGAACTTGGAAGTGAAGATGCTTCCACGGTCTGAACTGATCTCAAGAGGAACTCCATACAGAGAGACAATTCTGATGATATAGAGTTCAGCCAACTGAATTGCAGAAACTGTTTCCTTGACTGGAAAGAAGTGAGCTACTTTGGAAAGCCTGTCAATGACAACAAAGATTGCATTGTTGCCTTTCTGCGACCTTAGAAAACCAGTGATGAAGTCCATCTCTACTTTCTCCCATTTCCATTCCGGAGGCTTCAATGGCTGTAGAAGACCGGAAGGTTTCTGATGGACAGCTTTAACTCTGCGACAAACATCACACTCCAAGACATACTTGGCACAATATCATTTCAAACCAGGCCACCAATATTGTGTTTTCAAGTCCATGTACATCTTAGTGCTTCCAGGGTGGATAGAAAGAACAGAATCATGCACCTCCTTGAGAACTTGCTCTCTTAAACCCGGGTAGTTCGGAACAAACATCCGGTGTTCAAAGAAAAGAGTGCCTTGGTCGTCTACGTGAAAAGACTCATACTTCGGAAGCTGAATGTTGGAGATGATCTTTTTAGTGTAAGGATCCCCAAGCTGAATGGAACAGACCTTTTCTTCCAAGAGAGGTGTTGCTAGAAGGTTCAGAAGATAACCTTGGTCCACAATTTCAAGGTTAAGCTTGCGGAATTCCTCGCACAAGAGAGGCTGTTGTTCTTCCACCATGAGGTTGTTGACATAAGCTTTTCGGCTGAGAGCATCTGCCATGACATTAGCTTTGCCCGGAGTGTAGTTGATGGTCAAATCGAAGTCATTGATTGTTTCAATCCACCTCCTCTGACGAAGGTTGAGATCAGGCTGTGTGAAGATATACTTCAGACTCTTGTGATCAGAAAAGATCTCACAACGGTTGCCAAGCAAGTAATGCCTCCATACTTTTAAAGCAAAGACAACTGCTGCGAGTTCGAGGTCATGTGTAGGATAGTTGATCTCATGTGTCTTCAACTGACGAGATGCATAAGCAACAACTTGCTTTTCTTGCATAAGGACCGCACCCAATCCTTGCAATGAAGCATCACAGAAAATCTGGAAAGGCTTTGATGTATCTGGAGGGACCAAGACTGGTGTGGAAGTGAGCTTCTCTTTGAGTGTTTCAAAGCTTGCTTGACATGCAGGAGTCCAAAGATATTTCTTGCCTTTCTTGAGGAGATCGGTAAGAGGCTTCGCAATCTTTGAGAAGTTTTGAACGAAGCGACGGCAGTAACTGGCCAAACCAAGGAAACTCCGGACTTCTTTGACATTTATGGGTGGAAGCCAGTCCATAATTGTCTTAATAGTTTCTGGGTTGACGGCAATGCCCTTGGCAGAGATGACGTGACCAAGGTAGGTGACTTGAGGCAGCCAAAACTCACACTTGGAGAACTTTGCATACAGGCGGTTCTCACGAAGCTTGTTTAGGACACACCGAAGGTGTTCTTCATGTTCTTCTTTCGACTTAGAATAGACTAGAATGTCATCCAGATAGACCACAACGAACTTATCAAGATACTCCATGAAAACCGAGTTCATAAGCCTCGAGAAGGTGGCAGGTGCGTTGGTGAGACCAAAAGACATGACCGTGTACTCATACAGGCCATAGCGGGTGGTGAAAGCTGTTTTAGGAACATCTTCCTTGCGAATCTTGATTTGATGATAACCACTTCTCAAATCAAGCTTTGAGAATACCACAGCTCCAGCTAGCTGCTCAAAGCGATCATTAATCCGCGGAAGGGGATATTTATTCTTGATGGTTTTAGCATTGAGTGCCCGATAGTCAACACAAAGTCTATCAGTCTTGTCTCGCTTCTTCACAAAGATGGTTGGACTACCCCAAGAAGAAGTACTGTGCTGAATGAAACCCAACTTCTCTTGTTCATCCAACTGACGCTTAAGTTCAGCCAACTCAGTAGGACCCATTTTATAAGGCCGCTTGGAGATAGGAGCGGTACCAGGTTCAAGTTCAATGACAAACTCAACCTCACGATCCGGAGGCATACCTGGCAACTCTTCAGGAAAGACATCTGGAAACTCACAAACTACAGGAACACTCTGAATACCTTCCATAGCATCATCATTCAGAGCTGCCAAAGAATAAAGCTGAATTGCAGGAGTCAGACTTGGAGAATAGACTATATGGCCTTCAGGAATTTTCAGAGAAACCGAACGTTCAGCACAATCAATCACAGCTGCATTTGCTGTCAACCAATCCATGCCCAAGATAACATCAATATCAGAATTGCCCAGAACAATTAAGGAAGCCGGAAAAGAAGAACCACCAATCTCAATTTGATTGCCATGGCTGATCTTAGTAGATAACAATCTTGCCCTGGGAGAAAGAACCATTAACTTTGTATCCAGCTGGTCTATAACAAGCTCATGCTCATTTGCAAATTTGTGAGAAACGACAAAATGTGAAGCACCAGAATCAAACAAAACTCGTGCAGGAACTGAGTTAACAGGAAGCATACCCATCACAACTCCAGGAGCATGCTCAGCTTGAGCGACGTTGACACAGTTGGCACGAGCAACCGTAGATCCCGGCTTAGTGTTGATGTTGAGAGCCCGAGGTGGAGGCGCACGAATCATAGGAGCACTTGCCGCAGGTCTTGGAGGTGGTGGTGGAAGAGCTTTGTTGTTCATTGGACAATTCCATTGCTGATGTCCAGTGTTACCACAAGTATAGCAAGCACCAGGTGGACGTGGAGCAACGTAGCCAGGGACTCCGCCAGGCGCTCCAGGGTAGTTGTGGTTGTAGCCCCTGGGAGCCGCAGTGAAGGAGTTTGGTGGCCTTGGTGAATAGCTTAAAGGTCTTGGTGGAGCAGGGAGCGACGGTAGGGTGTTAGGAACCCAGACACGACGCTTAGAAGGAGCTGTCATAGCAGAAGAGCTTGTTGTATCACGGCTGTGTTTCTTTGACTCCTAAAACACTTGCCTACTTGCTTCTTCCTGCAGAGCTGTGTGCTGAAGTTCCAGGAAAGATGCTGGCCTTGCATGAGTGATTGCATATTTGATGGAAGCATTGAGGCCTTGCCGAAACCTCTTTTGCTTCTTCTTGTCATCAGAGATCTCGTCGCCACCATAACGAGACAGGTTCATGAAGTTTCTGATGTAGGTGTTGACATTGTCAGTGCCCTGCTTGAGGTTGAGAAACACTTCCTTCATCCTTTCCATGACAATTTCTGACAGATATTGCTCTTTGAAAGCAGCAGTGAACCGCTCCCAAGTAGGCTGAAAACCAGAAAGATCTGCCTTGAGATAATTTTCCCACTAGAGAGCTGCATCTCCCTTCAGAAGGTGAGTAGCACACTTGACCCATTCTTGCTCGGGAACATCCGCAGTCATCAACAACCTTGACACTTCACGAAGCCAATCATCCGCATCAAGTGGCTGATCAGACACTTCGAATTGACGTGGGTTGAACTTGAGAAAACTCTTGATGTCTCCTCGCTTGGGAGGTGGAGGTAGCGGAGCAAACTCATTCCTCCTCACACTTTCCTCGAAGCGCTGCTGGTTCTGCTGCATAGTGCCCAAAGCATTTGCAATACTTGCCAAAGCAGCCCCGAGTTCAGGTGGTATATCCTCCTCAGAACGGCGTGGTGGTGCCATCCTGTGATTGATATAAAACACAAGTCAGTACTATAATGGAGAATGATAATAATCCAAAATAGTACCAAAATGCAATGAATCAAGATTAAAGAATGCAATTCACTGAGATGATATTAAAATATCAACAAAGTTCAAGGCAATTAGAAGATATTAAGCATAACACACACGACTGAACAAGGAGTGTGGTATTCAAACTGACAAAGAATTTTTTTCGCAAATTTCGGCATTAAAATACCACTATATGCGCAAAACCACTTAACGAATCAAGATTAGTAACTCTACTAGTTCAATATACCAAAGCAAATGACAAAAGTAGTGGTATGGTCGCGACTCCATCCCACACTAAAATCATTACTCCGCACATGAATCAGTAAAACACATATCCCAACAACTTCTTCTTAAGATGAACCTAAAGGTTGATAACTACGGAAAATAACACCCCAACAAGATAACATCGGATAACAAAGAGTAAGATAGATCGCATCGGTGTACAAAGAATCAGAATAGATCGCGTCGGTTTACAAAGGACTGTCGGTAGGGAATGTACCAACAGTTGATAACCAAAAGGCAGATAGTGATAACATTTGGATGCAACAGATAGACAAGGAATTCACACACACACACACAAACACAAACACAACCTATGGTACTATGGAACCCAGAACACGTGAATCCTAGTTTGAAGTTTAGAAGAGGATTGAAAACGTTACACTTACTTACCAGAAAAGGGTGGGTGGGTGGGTAAGAAGAAAAATGGAAGCAGTCCTACTCTCACGTTTTGTTTTTCCCTAATATACATAACTACCAAAATATTTGCTAGACAGACAACGACCATTTTGGCTGAGACCCTGAAGGGCGGGATGGCTCTGATACCAATTGTAACTACCTCGGTGAATTACGCTCTTAGTTAATGCCTGGATGAACGAAAGTGGTTAAAATAGTACGGCGGGGCCCAGGGCCACTCACGGTAGACCTTTCGGCCGTCCTAACCACTTTCAAACAACGGGACAAGAACGAGCGGCGTAATCGGTAGGCGAAGGGATCAACTACATACACAAGTGGGTATGTATGCAAGCCACATACAACAGTACACCAGAGCCATTCCATCTAAAAGAAATAGAAATATTGCAACGCCATACGGCAAGATCCAAACATCCTAGATAGAAATAATAATTTAGGATAGCTCCTCATACATCACACATCAGAGTATCAGGCGGAAGCGGAAAACAAGATCCGAGTACGGATAAGAAGCAAATTGGCATAAGATGCCCCATAAATAAACACATCCCGCCCACAGATCACACGGATCCCCGTTCCCGGAATCTCTACACCGAATGATCGTTGCCAGCATCATCTGTCTCCTCCACCCAGTATCCATCTTGCGGGTACACCTGTTCATCTGAATCAAACAATTTATCGTGTGAGACCCTAGGGGTACTCAGCAAGTCTTTATGCCACTAAAGGGGACACAACCTGGGGTGACGCAATTGCAGTGAAGGATAATACCTAACAATTCTATAGAGACTCGCTAACCTTCCGCCTAACCAATGATAGACGGAAGTCCGTGAATTAAGAACAACAGTTATAACAGTATAATTAACAGATCCATCCTCCTCCTCGCTGACCAACGAGGAAGCGGACGAACAACCCCCATCATCCGTTGGCAGTTTTATTAACCATTCCATGAGTATTTCACTATTTACTAGTCAAGTACTTAGTCAATTGAAAAGCGGTACTTTAGTTATACTTGTCTATGATCGAGAAACTATGCTCCAAGTCGTCCATAACCGCGGACACGGCTTTCAGAAAGATTTACCCTGCAGGGGTGCACGAATAGCAACACACACTCGATCAACCTCGGAAAAACCAAATCAAAACCCAACGAGGCATTCACGACAAAGCAATCACAGGATTCGGAAATATTTCAGGGGGCCACCCCATTAAGCTACCCGCAACGAAGCTGGCCGGCTCCGAGACGGACCCAAGGTTTGTGTCAATGGCTGTAAATGACTGGGAACCCGAAATTGTGACTGGGCTTGTCGATACCGCGAAAACATTCCACGATCCAAAACAGTACAGGTGCTCCACGCACAATCTTAAATAAAGCAGTAACATGGCATAAGTACAGAATAGTAATAAAGCCCCAAACTACTTGTGGCCCCAAGAAATAAGAATGAGTCAAGCTCTGGCTCAGGGGGGTCCATAAGGCCTCCCGGATGTGTATAGTGCGAATAAACAAGGAACAGGAATCAAGTACTCGGGGTCCTACGGGACACAAGTGGGCATGAAAAACCAAATAGCAGATATTGCTCACCGGTGCCTCTTTCATTAGTTATCCCATTACTACCCAGGTTATGTTGTTTAGGTACCTCATTATCCATCAGACTCTCACATACCCTACTCATGCTTTTCTACGACTCGCATGGCTCAAACAACTCCTGTAGTAATGGCTCATGGGACCGGAATAGGCTTAATGTGGTTTAAAAGTAAAGGCTATGCAGTACTTGGGATTCAATTTAATGCAGTCACGACTCAATGATGCAAGAATAAGATAGAGGCAATAGATACTGTATGTATGCAAGCATGTGGCAGTGCTTGCCTGGCAGCTCAGTTGAAGCGAGAGATGGATCTGGGTAATACTCCTGGAATTCCTGGTAATTCTCCTGCTGGGCGTCTATCCGAAGAAGAACCAAACAAACAAGGGCCAACATAAATAAAGTGCACAAGCATATGAATTAAAATGCGACAAGCAAACAAGCATGCCATGATGAATGATGCACAATTTGCATGGCATTTAAGTAGCATGGCAAAGGTGAGGTGTGGATACAAGAAATAAAGCACTTTATTATTTATTTGCCCAAGTTTTATTGTCATAAACGGTTCAGATTTTAAATGACAACATGATGCATGCTTCAATTCAGAACAAGGATTGCATAAATAGAACGGGCTCGTCGCACTGATCGATTTAGACATATTATTTGCCAAATTTGGAATTATAAAACAAAAGTTATTAATTAATCAAGTAAAAGGGAATTTTCTTGTAATTTTAATCAACTCGAAAATTTAAAGTGTTCAAAATATATTTTGAAGGGCATATTTGAATTCCTCACATTTTTCTGATTCCAAAACATATATTATTTGTATTATTTGGATTTGTATTTTAAAAATTATTTGA
This sequence comes from Avena eriantha, assembly GCA_910589775.1. NCBI lineage: Eukaryota > Viridiplantae > Streptophyta > Magnoliopsida > Poales > Poaceae > Avena > Avena eriantha. Next base: position 521,922,374 of record OU342740.1, on the reverse strand, counting down.
ATCTGAAAAGAATTTGAATTTAAATAAATTTGAAAAGATTTGAATAAAAACAGACTCAGGAATTACTTTTCTCACCCAGGCAAACTGACAGGTGGGGACACAGCGAAACTGGGGCCACGCGCGCGAGAAAATGCGTTTTGCACGCGGGCTGGACTAGCCGCTAACACTGACAGGCGGGACCAGCGGCGGAAGGCCCACGTGCCAGCGAGGCGGAAGACAGGGGCTGACAGGTGGGGCTGCAACTGGACTGCGGGTTGCGTCTGAGAAAACGGAGGGGTTTTTCTGCTAAACTGCAAGCGTGGCTGACTGGTGGGGCTGAGAGGAGCGCGGGTTGAGGAAAATAAAAAGGGGAGGGGCTTTTTGCAAATCGACCACGGGCGGCTACTGTTTCTCTTCTCCTCGCGTCTGACGCAAAACTGGCGCGCGGCGTAGGGCGGGGATTCGATCCGAGGACGTGAGCGTGCGCGCTGGGGGTGCGAGCCGGTGCGGTAGTGCTAGGGGAGCTGACTGGGAGGAGGGCACGGGCTAGATAGGGCTGGCGCGACGCCGGGAGGCTGCAGACTACAACGGACGGCGTGCCCTGAGAGTGCTCGACAAAACGGTCGGCGGCGCTAGACGGCGACGGAGAAGAGGAGGTTGTCCGGGAGGAGGAGATGCTCACCGCGGTTTGCCTGGTAGGCTTGGATCGGAGCGAGGGGCTGAGGATCGGCGAGGTCGCTGGCGCACCGGCGGGCTAGGGTTTCGGAGGCGGCGAGGTTCGGGCGTCGCGGGGGAGCTTCTCGTCCATGTCGGCGTGTACCGGGCGTCGCAGGGGAACGTCCTGGATCTTATCCGCCACTGCACGGTCGCGCTACTGGGCTGGTTCGTCGGGGCGGGGTGGTTGCTGGCGGCGTACGGCGTCGGCTGCTGGTGGACGGAGAGGAAGGAGGGGAAGAAGGGGGCGTCTCGGGGTGGATCTGGAGAGGCCAGAGGAGGCGTGCGAGAGGGGGAAAAGGAGGGAGAGGAGAAGGAGGCAGCTGGGGCACGGCAAGATAAAGGTGGCCTCGTGCCACCTTTTCTCTTCTTCCTCCTCGAGCACGTGCTCGGCTAGCTGGCTGGGGGCGTCCTAGGACTGCCGGTGGACCAGGGAAGGACGAGAGGGACGGCAGGGTGGGGCTTAGCCTGGCGGCGAGAAAGAAAAGAAGAGGGAGTAGGTCGGGCTAGGGTTAGACATGGCCTCGGGTTAGGTTTAGCTAGGGTTAGGGTTAGCTGGGTGGGCCAGGGAGAGAGAGAGGAGGGTGGCTGAGATGGTGGGTCAGGTAGAGAGAGGGGCTTGGCATGGAGGCCAAGCTAGAGAGAGAGAGAGGGTTTAGGAGAAATTTAGAGAGAGAGAGAGAGGACTAGCTAGGTTAGGTTTTATTAGGTTTTAGATTTTAATTTTTGAGTATGAGACCAACACAAGAAGATCCATGGGGCTTTGAGCTTGCATGACCTCATGTGGAAGAGAGACAAGAAAGAAAGAAAAAGGAAGAAAAGATTTAGGTGGAGAGGTTCCCATATGATCATATATGTAGAAAAAGAATAAAATAAAAGAGAAGAGAAGAATGTGGATAAGACCATCCCAAGTGGAGCATGGTGGAGGCTAGATTGATCATGAGGTGGAGGTGAAAAGAATTCTAAGAAGAAAGAAAAAAAAGAATTAAGGGCTAGGCCTCATATGGTCCATGCATGGTGGAACAATAATAAAAGAAGATGATATGGTTGTGATTAAGGAGAGGTGGAGTGGTAGGAGATGGTTTTTTTCCTAGATAGGATCCACCAAAACCAAAGAAAAACTAATGGAGGAAAAAGGTGGTGGAGAAGCTTGCATGGCCCATGCAACATATTAATGACATGATTTATTATGTGAAAACAATAATCATATGATGGCATTAATCTTGTGCATTTCCAAGAAGTGGAAAATAATCCAAGCAAAGAATTTGGGAGATTGATCCACCCCAAACTACATGAGCTAGAATTAAATAGCTAAAGAAAAAGAAACCAGCTCATGGTTAATGGGATGGTGGGATTATAAAGTGGTGGAAGAAAGGTGGTGGAATGGAAATAAAAGATATGCCCCCAACTCAACTTGGGCATTTAGACAATATATCAAAAGCCAAATACAATATCAAGAGGCAAATACAATTATTAATGCACGTGAGAGAAAAACCAAAAGAAAAGGGGTTTTATATGATGCTCAAATGCAAGGTGGCATGATGACATGAGCATGATATAATTATGATGCCACAATAATATCTATGGAGTAGCCAATATCTTACTAGGACAAGTAGCATTACAATGGTTAGACAATTGGGGTGCTACACCCCGCGTGTCCACCGTCATGGAGCCAAAGTCGAGGACTTTCGCGACTTCTTCACGCTCCTTGTCTGTGAGGTGAGCCAGTCGAGATCGTCGTTTGGTGGCCACGTAGTCGTTGCCCTTATAGGAGGATCCTCCCATGGAGAGTTGAGCCCGTCGAAGGCTCGACTCGTTTGCCACCTTTCTACGCGCATCGAGTTGCGCGATTACTTGCTGTTGGCGCTTGCACTCCTCTTTGAGCAGCCAATGGTAACCCATCAACATTTGTTGCGATGAGTTCAGGGGGAGAGGATTACCCCGAAGAGCCTCCCGATAGCGGGCCCACTCGTTGTGGTTGGTGGGGCCACCATTTTCGCTGTTGGTAATCAGTTACCGGTATTGTCGCGATTGACACCAGTGTCGCCTACGTTGATGACGGCGCACATGAAGTAACTGGGGAAGCCGTTGCTCCCACAACTCTCAGATCCGGAGTTGTAGGCTCCATCCTCTGTGGCCAGGTCACCCAGATCGGATCCGCGACTGTTGTCGCTGTCCGTGCACCTAACTGTTGTCGGGGCGTTGAGCTCGCTTAGGGTGCCGATTGGTGGTGGAAACCACGATGCTGGAGCAATCGCGGGGACCATCGGATAATCAGGGAGGCAAAGTGTGCCCAACTGACCCACCTCGAAGCGTAAGCTCCCGGTTGCCAAGCCGATCCCACGCCCACGAACTCGAAAGCCGGGCGAGTGGCCAGCGTGTGGACGGTGAAGTCGAAGGCGCCGAAGAGCTGGCGAATCTCTGCTGTTGCAGAGTTGTAGATCGCGGTTGTCGGGGCCGAAGAAGTCGCGACATCAGCACTCCCAGTTCCCACAATCGGTTGTGACAACAATATCAGTCTTGCAAATAGTGTCAAAGGCATGTCTAGCCATGTTTCAACAGGAATATGCACAAGCCAGATGTAAGCTTCCTCACAATCCTTTTCAGAGTTTCCATTGAAATATCAAATCTACCCTAGGTACAAAAATTGTTGTAAATATGTGTTTCTTAAACTTTGGCCCTCTAAACCATGTTGAAAGGACACAAATGTCGTCTAGAGGGGGAGGGGTGAATAGGCGATTTAATCTAATTACAATTTTGGCTCTAATACATGCCGAATAAAACTATAATTTAATTTATCAAGTACAAAACCTAAATATGCTAGGTTCAAATAGGTGCACCAATAATATATGCTAAGCAAGACAAGCAACCATGTGATAGCAATATATATTACTTCAAGAACGAAGGCTATCACAATATAAATTTCATAAGTAAAGAGCTCGAGTATAGAAATAATCGAGGCATGCGAGATAGAGATTTATCCCTAAATTCACTTATATATGATGATGATGGGCGCTTCTTGCCCCATTGTTTGCGAAGCTGGAGAAGGTAGCACCTCCAAGAGGCGAAGAGGAAGGCCGGTCAATTCCATGACGAGGTATCGCCAACCCACTTTGCTAAGGTCATCTTCGCACTTGGGTTGGATTTGCTTCCAATCTCTCTAGCAGCTTCCATCTCTACCTTGGCACCATCCCAAGGACCATCACACTGAAGACGAACACCAGGTGCAGTTGGATGGTGAGGCTCGTAGATGTCAATGGAATGGCTGCCATGGACCAAGGATGGGATGGCTTTGCCATCGGTCACCAGATCAAGATTGTCTTCTTCTTGACGTTCAAGGTGATCATGGTCGATGTTTAGAGGGTCACCATCTTCGACTACTGTCCAGAAGTGGCCCGAGCACTATCCAACCCTTGCCATGATTGATGTGTGATCTAGTTTTGGTGATATGTGATCAGTATTTGATTCTCTGTATTGAGCTATGTCTATATGTTGAACTACGTCCTACCATGTTGGTTAAGCTAAAATGTGCACTATTATGCTGGTTAAGCTATTATGATCTAGTTATGTTGATATGTGGTAAGTTATTGTGTCTATCTAATTTTCTTGCTTACTATTTTTGTACAAATAAGCTGGTAACCACACCACTCGAAGAGGTTACCAGAACCCCTAAAACAGCTAACCAAATACCAGGCTTGAACTTTTGTCATGAAACCAAAGATGCAACGTCGTGTATGAGAGGTAAAGTGGAAACCACTTGAAAAGTTCCAGCGAGAAAAAAAAAAGAGGCTTTTGCATGTCTTGACCAGATTTGGAGGCACAATGCAGAAATTACATATTTTACAACCTACGCACTAAAATGGTCTAGATACACTCCTTTCACAAAGGTAAAACATCTTATATTTTGAAAAAGAGGGAGTTGGTGAAAATTACATTATGAAATGCATGGACTTCTTCCCGTTAAGTTGTCCCGGTACACCATGAAAGAAGGGAAGGAAAAAAAGTGAACTTCCACAGACTGACGTGGAAGTGGAAGTGGAAGGTTCGCGGGAATTTAAAAGTTTTGTCTCTCCCCTATAAAAAAGAAAATAAAAGACGTGTCTCTGCTAAGTCACGTCTCACATTCGCCACCGCTTGGCTTTGCTGTCGTCCGCGCCGTACGCGGGTGGGTGACTGGGTGGGTGGACGCGGAGTGGAAACAACAAACCATGCCGAGGTTGGAGGGGGAGCCGGCATCTGAGCGGCAGCGGTTACTAAATCCACGCGCGCGGAGCCTCAGCCAACCGGTGCGGGCCGGTTACCCGACCCAGACCCAGACCCAGACCCAGACCCAGACCAGGGGCGTCGCACGCCACCGCCCCTCCCCTTTCCTCTCTTCCCAGTTTCCCACCCCCCTGATCCCACGGTGAGGTGAGGTAGCGACGTGACGACGCTGCCCATCTCCAAATAACCAAACACGAAAGCAGAGCCCCGAGTCCAACTAACTAACCAGCAGAGGCCCGAGGCTACCTTCGCGGCGATCGATTTCTTCCGTTGCTTCCTCTGCCGTGATTCCTCGGCCGCGGCGGCGCAGATGGATTCCTCGGCCGCGGCGGCGGCGGCGCTGCTGGAGGCGGGGGACGGCCACGCCAAGGAGTTGCGGCACCTGGGCCACCGCACCGCGCACAGCATGTCATCCTCTTCCCTCCGCAAGAAGTCCGACACCTCCCTCGTCCGCAAGGTGCCCTTCGCCGCGCTCCGCCCCTTCCTCTCCACGCTCCAGGAGGTGCTACTCGGCACCAGGCTCTTCGTCCTCTTCCCCGCCGTCGGGCTCGCCGTCCTCGCCAGATACATGCACTTCGGACAGGTGCGCCATTCATGCTTCTCCACTAGTATCGATCTCCATCCTGTTTTCGATTGTTCCCGTGTTCCAATCTCCTCTGTTTCGGCCACGCACCTCAACATCTACCTGACGTGCGTACTAGCTGCACCTGCTCTTGTTAGTTTAGCTGCTGTTTTCTGTCTGCTCGATCGGAATTCTACGATTCTGATTGCTCCATTCAACCGTCGCAATTGGATCGATCATGTCATGTGTAGGGACGATTAATTTACCTTATCACTCGTTCCACCATCGCAATCGGAGTTCTATGAAAAACTGCATGTGTCCTGTTGAGCTGGTGTCGCCAACATAGACAACGATTGCGGTTGGGGTCACCAATATTACATCAATTTCCGTGTCATTTCGGCCAAAATCATCTGTCATTCTCCTATACCTGCAGTAGTAGAATTTAAAAAACGTGGTGACATGACAGCTATCTACTATTATACCAGAGAATATACTGTACGCGCTGGGCTCTGACATTTACTAGCTAATTAATCCTAGAGTAATGCAGGAGAGCGTTGCGCAAGCTAGACATTCCCGCGGTCAAAGTGAAACAGACGGGGGTCAGACACCAATTAGTACAGGTTTACTTACGAGAGAGGCTGGAATCATGGCGATTAGATTAAATTTTATTAGTACATCGGCCACTTCTTACATTACATGTGGCCAGATCGACCATGTGGGCTAAGCTAGATGGCTAGCAGCCTGAAATACCAAACTGATTAAAATTGACGCGTACAGATGGGATCGTGGAATTATCAGCAACTAGTAGTATGCCCATGTCTGCACCTTCACATGCACTGCTCTCCACCGCCCATGTCTGCACCTTCTCCTCCTAATTGATGTTACTAGTATATTCAGTCAACCACCATGGCAGCTATTCTCGCTTCTGAGCTCGTTTTACATGCAACAAGTGCCAAGATTAGCACCAAGTAGCAATGTTGTCAGCAGGTGCATCCCGTCCCTACATAGGCTCTGCGCCTGTAGTTCCTTTCTACTCAAGACCTCAAGCTCAACAAGGGCCAAGCACACTGTGGTATTCCTCTGGCCAAAGCAGAGATGCCTCTTGTTGCACTGTCTTCTCTTGTCTCTTTGCCCACCCTTGATGTTCGGCATGTGACTCTACGTCTTCTCACAGTCCGTGTCGATGCTATAGAAAACACGTGACCATACAAGCAAATGCCAGCTTACCTTGGTTTGGTTTGTTTTTTGACATCTCAACAGTAATATATGCAAAGTTGTACATTCACAAATATGTTTAAACAGGAACAATACATCTTTGTAACTAAACCAATTGGAGAGGAAGAGTATACTCATATATGATCTACTACTCTGATTGAATCACCGCAGATCTTCTTTACCATTTCCCCAACTTCTGAAACACACATGCTTTTCCTAATTTTGGACTCGAACAGGTGTGGCTCTTTGTGCTTAGCTTAATTGGTCTCATTCCTCTTGCCGAACGACTCAGTTTCCTGACCGAGTGAGTTTCTTCTGTCCATCATCATCATAGCCTGTTCCGTTTAGTTGCCTTCTTTATGTTGCTAAAACTTGTACACTGTTCTATGTGTTAATTGATCATAGGCAGATTGCATACTACACGGGTCCTACTGGTAAGAGTCGTTGATCTCAAAACGCCAAATCTACTTATCCACCCTGCAACTCAGACATCATACAGTTACCTACTTGAATTGCAGTGGGTGGACTTCTGAATGCAACATTCGGCAATGTGACTGAGGTTATTATCGCACTCTTCGCCCTGAGTGAAGGCAAGATAACGGTCGTGAAATGCTCCCTGCTCGGCTCCATCTTGTCCAACTTGTTGCTTGTCCTCGGTACCTCCCTTTTCTTTGGTGGCATTGCCAACCTCGGCAGTGACCAGCCATACGACAAGGTAACCATCGTAGTTATCTACTTTCTATTACTATTATGCTGTCTACGAGTGCGTGGATTTATTATGATGCATGAATAATGATAAGGTTTTGACTTTTACAGAAGCAAGCAGATGTCAGCACAGGGCTTCTGATTCTTGGTTTGCTATGCAATTCCATGCCACTGATGCTGAGGTATGCAGTAAGCGCCGGGGAGCATGCAGTAAGCTCTGAGGATGCAGGATTGATGCTATCCCGGGCATGTAGCATTGTGATGATCCTGGCCTATGCAGCCTACCTTTACTTTCAGCTAAAGACCCATCGCCAGCTCTTTGAGCCCCAGGAGGTGTGTAATATATGCTAGATTGCTGATCAGAAACCAGAAATACCAAACATCACGTATATAATTAATTGGTTAACAAATTTTTTGGTATCAACAAATTGATTAGGTTGAAGATGATGCTGACGATTTGGTCTCTGAAGATGAGCCAGTGCTGGGATTTTCATGTGCAATGATTTGGCTAGCAGTCATGACTGTGATGACTGCTGTACTATCAGAGTATGTCGTAAGCACAATTGAGGTACGCAGCATTATGCTATGTTCATGATGTATAGTTTGGATGGGCTTTCTGAAGAAATTTCCTGCATAATTTTACTTTGAGCTAACCTACAATGTAGCTAACAATATTTGTCTGAACAAATTTTGTAGGCAGCATCAAAATCTTGGGAACTATCGGTGAGCTTCATTAGCGTCATACTGATTCCAATTGTCGGTAATGCAGCAGAGCATGCTGGTGCAGTCATATTTGCTTTCAAGAACAAGCTGGTAGGCAGCATGAGAACCCATATGCTTACTCATTGATATATCGAATGAGCGAACATTGACACCAAATTCAATGCTTTTTTGGCCATGACAGGACATCACCCTTGGAGTGTCTTTGGGGTCAGCTACGCAGATTTCCATGTTTGTGGTATGTATTAGCTAACCTCTACGCATCGTGAAATTCTTATGTTCTTTTCCTTGGTCTCTTTCCTGATGGAACTGAACTGTGCTAGGTGCCCTTGAGTGTCATTGTAGCTTGGATCATGGGGGTTCCAATGGATCTTGATCTCAACCTGCTAGAGACCGGTTCGTTGTTTCTGGCAATATTAATGACAAGCTTCACCCTCCAGGTAATTTTATGTTATGTTCGGCATCCCCAATCAAGTCAACCTGCATATCATAGAATAAAATATTTCGGTGACTAAAATTATTTTTTGATAGGTTAAGTAGCAAAACCTAATGCTATGAATTTTTTCTATCTGAAAATCTACCACCTCGGCGTTGTATGATTGCGGTGAATGAATTGCTTTTGTGCTTTCGCAGGACGGATCATCGCATTATCTGAAGGGATTGCTTCTTCTCCTTTGCTACGCTGTGATCGGTGCATGCTTTTTTGTGCTGAAACAGAGTTCATGTAAGGATTTCTCGAGTCAGCACCATTTTCCGTTATTATGTCTGCAACTATTTGTCTGACCATCCTGGGTACATACTCACTGTTGTTTCAATTTTGTTGACAGCTGACGGCAACAATCTGAATCTGTCCAGCAGATCGGCTTAGTCCAGGATTTTCCAACTCAACGGCAATTTTGGCGCAGATTGAGAAGTGAAGAGTTTAGAAGGGACGCTACCTCACTGGGCAGATGAACGAGCATGTGGAGCAGCCAAGCCAAAGCAGTGCCTGAGCGTGAAATTGTAAATTAAGGCTAGTGCTGAGTGCTGACCGTCAGGTGTTTATGGTCACCCCAGATATGCGTGTAAATTAATTGAGTTTATTTTATACGTTAGCACACATGAAAGTCTTAACTAGTGAAGGAAAGTAGTAGACAATATATAACTTAGTTGTCCACTGATCAACTGTCGACATATATAAACACAACTCAGATTTTATACGAACCTTAACTAGTTATATATTCCTTGGCCATACGACTTCAAGTCTGAGCAATACGTAAGGGCATTAGCTTTCCATTCCTTGGCATGCATCTTTTATTGAGAAATAAAATCAGGGAAGCTCAACACCTTCCTATTCGGAAAAGTAAAGATTGCATTTACCCTAGCGTTTCAGTACTGTAGGAGACTCTTCGTCTGGAGCCACTAGCACCCTTCAGATTCCAGGTAACAATTAAATTGTGCACACTCGGCCATGGTGGATATTTAAAGACTGCACAAGCCACCCCTAAAGTTGCCCTCTTCATCAGGTAGTTTCAGAGACTAGCACAACACCTACGCGAGCACCTGGATACTACTGCACACACCATGTCGAGCAACCGCGGACCAACGGTTGCTGTCAAGCTGTTCATCGACAAGGAGAAGAAGAGGGTGCTGTTTGCAGAATCTGACAAGGACTTCGCCGCCATCCTCTTCAGCTTCCTCACGCTGCCTCTCGGCACCATCGTGCGTCGCCTCGGTAAGCAGTCTCGGATAGGGTGCCTTGATGAGCTGTACAGGAGCGTGGAGAGTCTCGGGGAAGATCACTTCCAAAGCAAGGCTTGCAAGACCATGCTTCTTAGTCCTGTCAACGCTGCAGCGTTTCACTGCGACCGGCTTAAAATAAGAGTTGACGACGCCGATCAAACAGCGAATTATACTTGCTATTATAGCTGCAATGACTATTTCAGCTCAGTCTCGAGGGTTATTTGCAAGTGTGGCAGTAAAATGAATACAATTAGGAGATTTCCGCAGAGTGCTTTTTATCCTGTTGGAGACATGGCGGATGGGATTTTTGCCAAAAGCGGCACCAAGTTCATCATCACGGATGATCTCCAGGTTGCTCCTTCCACTACAGCACTCATGTTTTCTCTGATCGACAAGCTTGGGCTGCAGGACCACCCGAATATCAAAGAGGAGGTGCTCGAACTAAATTCTAATGAGGTCTCCCTCCCTCCCTCCCTCTCTCTGCAAATTATATATTTTCTATAAATGATTGTTACATTCTATTTCTTCCAGATAATTAGCTTGCTTAGGAGAGCCCTTCTGTCGAAGCAACCCTTAACTGGCCTATATTTTGATCATTCTATGGGTATGGCACCGATCGCTATGAGTGTTCACCAGCTTCCTGGGAATCTGTCAATGAAACAAGCAGTCGAGGCCGAGCCTAAGTTCAAACCAATAAAGGTAAGGTTTGTTCAGACAAGGGATGATTCCTCGGCGGTATATGCTGAAGTTGGGCAAGACTTCCTTGATCTTCTCTTTGGCCTGCTTTGCATTCCTGTTGGATCCATAATTAAGACTTATAGTCAATTGTCACCAGACGGATGTATCCATAATATCTATAAGAGTGTGGGAGCATGCGCCAAACAAAAATGCATAAGCTTACTTCTATCCCCAAAGCTTCCCCCTTTCTTTGGTTGCAGCAATAATGTACTGCAAGTAGAAGAATTACCTCGGAGAGGATTTCATTCTCAAAAGTATCATTACGAACTGAATCCAAAATCCCCAAACAGGGGAGGCGAAACTAGAGCTTATGTCAACGGAGGGTCCATAAACTTCATGGTGACTAACGATCTGCGAGTCGTCGATTTCTCCTTGGCCAAGAGCCTCCAAGCCATACGTGCATGCAAGATTCCCAAGGAGATGCTTATGGAAAAAGAGCTAACTCTTGATAGAACCCAGGTAGTAAAAAAGTAACTCCCTCCGATCCAAAAATTGTTGTTGATACATCCATTTTTCAGCGACAATTAATATGGACCGGAGGGAGTACCACGTTCTCTTTATTTTCAGGTTTAGATGTTCTCAATGACTGTTTGCTGGCAACAGGTTCTGAAGCTACTGAGAGCTGCCATGGTGACCCGTGATGCGCTCAGCAGCGCACTCTTGCCTCCAAAGAAGAATGTCACGACGAGTGTCGCGACAACCTCCCCTCGAGCTACAACCGCGTCAGGCCTCGAAGGAAAAGGCCCTCCGCAGCTGAGGAGGAGCTTGCGACTCCGGAAGCCTATTCAGCCAGGACAGTGACCGTCCTGTGAAGTGTGGAGTGTGGACTGTGGTGAACTGAGCTGGACCCATCTAATATAATTAAGGACTGGGTCATGTGATCTTCAAAGAAAAACGTGAACGTATCAGAAATCTAGAGCAAAATCCCAGTTCATCTACCCACCATCTCCTGCTTGCTTCATCACCTCCAGAATTCTCTCGGGATCTATTTGTTCATGCCCGTTCTAGATGCTTTAAATTTCTGTTATTCCCAATGAGTAGTACTACCTCTGTTTGGGATTATTAGTCCTAATAGTTTTTTATATTGTTTGAAATTATAATGGCTATCTCATTTATTAGTCTCTTTCATCCAATGCATGGTTTTCTTTTTCTCTCACTTCTCTCATGCATGTAAAACTATTGGTGCATGTATATATTAATGAGAGAGAGTTATGGATTGTCTTGGTATTAGCAACTTGGCCCTTAGGACTAAAACCCATACAGAGGTAGTATAAGGTTTTGAGAGTTGCTGGCAAGCCTGATCGTGCGATGTCCGTGCAATACACGTTATTTGTAAACTTTTATGTTGCATGCTTTTTTTCAACATGTCGAACCTCGTTTTTTGTTTCTCGTAAACACACCAACTACATATGTTGTGATGCCTCTAGGTGTTTGTTGCAACATGTTGCAAGCATGTTTTTAACGCAAGTGTTTGCTTTCATGTTGCATATGCCCGGTGGTTCTTTCTCGATACTGTAACAAAATGGGAACATGTTACGTACACATATTTTATTGTTGCTTTCAAAATGATGAGAAGGTTCTATTTCACGATTTTAACATGCCACCGAAAGAAATGCCACGACGGTGTTGCAAATCATACATAAAATTAATTCCACGTGTCGAGAGACATTCTTTTTGCCAAACTAGACACTCCTTACCCACTAGTAAAGCTTGTGCATGAAGCCATTATATAACTATATTGACAATTTAATGTGAAGTACATCTTCTTAGTTGATAATACCTTCCTTGAGAAGATCATTTAAAAAGGTCCATCACTATACACGCAAACATACACATACTTATGAAAAATATTTTTTTGTCACTGAAGTTGTATCCTTACACATGAAAAAAATATCACTTGATCAAAGTCAAGGACTTGAATCATACCCATGTAATATTAGAAATATATCACTATGGTGTCCGTCCTGAGGTGACGAATTTCCCTCGGCGATTTTGGGGCTGACCCGGAGATTCACGAACTCATTTCGCGCGGAATAACAATCCCGGCCGCTCGTCGGTTGAGATCCGAGTCGATGGGTCTCATATATGTCTCACCTAAAAAAGGAATCTTTACCACCATTCATTACAAGACAGTATATATAAGGTGTTGGTACTTTATAGATTCAACACAGAACTATATGCGTAATGTGTTGGAAGTTTACAGATCTAGAAAATATTTAACAAGAACTTTATAGATTTAGGACACGGAAATGTTTAAAATAAATTTACATATATTGAATATTAGACTCTATTTGAAGAGCTCGTCGTGAGAAAGCCAAATATGCAAACAAAATTAAATTTGTATTTTTTTGTGTGAAAGTTAAGCTAGATTTCACTTTACTAGTATATTTGAAGAAAGGAATCTAATAAAGTAGGTGACAAGTTGATGGGCCTGTGAATCCGGATCCCCATGGCATGCAATGGCCTGGATTAGTATTCCGCGCTGAATGCTTTCGTCGTGCGCATTTTCGTTTTGAGGCTTCGCTCCTCGTAGTCCCCGACCGGCCCCGGCCCTGAGTCTCCGCGTCTCCCACCGCCCTGATTTTGTGCGTGCCTTCGGTCGGTCGGCCTCGCCAGCAGTTTGAGCGCCTCTCCTTTGTTCTTGTCATCCCCGCCAGCGCTCGGGGCTCGGGAGAGGAATTCCTTTCCCATCCCACCGCTGACCCCCGCCCCAACCCACCACCACACAGCCTTCCGCGTGTACTAGGGCATGTGGTCGTACTACACCCCACCTAGCTCGGTTCAGTTTCTGCGGCGACGCGAGGATGGAGAAGATGGAGGGATTTTTCAAGAGCATGAAGCTTTCAGAAGCAGAGAGCAAGGGAACCATAATTGGGGGGATTGCTAGTCGGAAAGTTGGAGTGGTGGAGGCGCAAGCGTTAGGTAAGCTCCTGTCAGAGAAGCCAGTGTACGTGGAGGGGCTAAAGCAGTCGCTGGGCAGGGTGTGGTGCCCTTTGAAAGGGATCTACTGTAAAGTCATGGGGGAGAACATCTTTCTGCTGACATTCTTTGCAGGCGTCGGGGGAAGTGGAAGGCCCTGAATGAGGGTCCTTGGATGGTGAACAATGATTTGATGGTCTTAGAGGATTTTGATCCATAGAAACCAATATATGAGTACACTTTTGCTACAACACCGATTTGGGTCCGTGTGATGAAACTGCCACTTGGTTTGATGAATAGAGACACCTCGTCAATAATATATGATGATATGATGTTTAATTGATCAAGTGAATCTATTTAGTAAGAGAAATTCTAGCATACCTCAAAAAAGGGAGCCTCTAAAATATTTCTATAGGATGATCCAAAATGCATGCCAAGTTAGAATCCCCAAAACACAACCACTATAATTCATCTACCATGTGGAGCCCACTTGTCATTAGGCTACAATTTTGTTTCCTTTGTCTCTGTCTTCTCCCATACCCACCATCCCACTATGAACCATGTATACATAGTACAAACCAAGATGTCATTGTGTCCATTTTTTACGAAGAATGTTAGTCCTTTAATTTTTTGTTTGCTATTCCAAAAGAGACTGAGAAATAACTGTGTCTTAAGCTAACGGTAAGCATATTCCATTCAGATCATCATGTAAGATTCATGGAAGAACAAAAATAATGAGAAAATCTTGATCATATGGCTGTTAATATAAATTGAAAATAATAAAAAATTCCTAAGTCATGAATGTGAGGTTAGGAAAGAGGACACACAATTATGAAAGAGAAACAAATAAACGAGAACAATAAAAAGACATACCCAGCCTTTTCATTTCATCGCAACTAATTCTTGTTTTGGGTAATCAGTGTGTATACTTGGTCCTAGTTCTGCCCCCACGAGTATTTTGGGCCTATAAAAGTTAAATACAAACAAATGAATGAATACATTTTTATAGTGACAATTTGTTTTTCAAAATAAAGCATATCTTCTAATATGGAAATTACACAATCACATATTTGTATACAAAAAACAATGATGTGTAATTTTGGGATTTACATGTTAGATTTTTTTTAAAGGGAATGTGGTAGGGAAAGCCCCTACAACAATTTTGTAATAAGAACCCAAATCTGTGTCCATGCAGACTTGAACCTGGGTGGCAAACAAAGGAAAGATTGCTTACATGTTAGAATTACCATGTTGCACATTTATAAACCCAAAAATTGCACAAAAACAATTGTGTACAATTTAAGGCTTAAGAGAACATCTAAACATGATTAAAATGAACATTTTTAACATAAAATTACCAAACTAGTATGTTCTACTTATGTTTCCTAAAGTACAACTAGCTAAATTAATATCGTATGTACTAAATGTTTGCATAATTTTAGGTAAGTAACTGTTTACAAACAAAATAATAACAAACTCATATAAACTGTATTATAGCATATACTAAAATATTTATGAATAAAAATAACAATGTACTTTTTTAGTATAAAACCACATTGTAATATAATTGGTAGTGCACTAGCATGTCTTGACATAGGTCATGTGTGTGAACCCCTTGGAAAGAGCCAGATATAAGAGCACCTAGGCTTATTTCTTCGAGTTGGAACTTCCTAACAAGAAACTACAGTTTGAAATCTGAAAAACAATAGATTCGTTTGACAAGTGGATTTTAGGACATCTGGTGAATATATAGTGGGTGGTACTAATTTGAAATGCCCTAGATGTCTTAGATAGTGTTAGGTCCTAGCTAAGCATGTTTGTGTGTGTGTGTTTTCTATAACTTTGAACATATCATTTATTTTGCACATGTTTTAGTAATAATAGTATTTTGTTTATATTACACGCAAGTGATCTATCAAACCTGGTTTGTGTGTATTTATATTACCCGCTATTACTAATGCGATGTGAAATAAACTATTATCCATCCATATTTTTTCCTATTACGGCATTATTTATAAGAAGAATTCATAATTCAGGGCGTGAAATGGGCCAGGGGTATTGTTTCAATTGTCTAGTTTTCAGGTGAAATTTTCTTTAAATGATAAGTTGGGGACTTCCATGTTACCTTTGGTATTGCAATGGATTATCATAATCCCATTTTCCTAATCAATTTATGTCTATTTTAACCTTTGGTTGCCCGTTTTTGGCTAACTTTTGGTTAATTTTTTGCAGCGGATTATAAAATAAGTACAACGCGACATAGTGGCGACTGGAAATTGAACGAGTCAAGATCAGTCTGACTTGAAATATCACTAGAGAATTCAGTGTGCCGTGAAGAAGAAAGAAGTACAATTTAGTCCTCAATGGTAGATAAAATGGTTCCTCAATCTCTATCTCTCCCTCCTCTCATCCCTCCCCCTAATACCTTGTCCAAATTCCACAAACTAACATGGTCGTTCATATTTGGAGTCCACATTTTCCTGCATCCTCGACATTTCTACTTCGCACAAGGCCAACACCGGCAAAAACATCGACAATGATGCAAAAAAAAAAACTGTTGCACGGCCATTTGTGGGAGGAGGATGTGACAAACAAACTTCAGGACGATCTCTAAATTTGAAGAGAGGAAAAAAAGGAAATCCCTCTTCTCTTAGCTAAGATATGATATCTTGCTAAGAGTGGTAAGAATTTTTTGATATTGTCTGAGGTGTATGTAGAAGGATAGAGAGGGAGAGAGATTGGCGGAATATGATGGATGTATTATTGAGCCTCATGAGCGAGTATATATAGACGTATATGAGATCATCTTGGAGTACAAGACAAGTTAGGCTAGAGTCCTAACTATCCTACACTACCTCAATTACCGCGTACACGTATACTCTAACATCCCCCCGCAGTCGTAGCGGGAGCGTCGTGAACAACTGGAACGTTGCGGACAGTCAGACTGGAGAGAAACCGAAGTAGCATCCAGTAGGCTGACATCCCCTGCAGTCCGAGCGGGAGTGTCGTGGACGGTGTCGCGGCACGAAGCTTGGACTGTAGAGGATGCTGGTGAAGCTCAAGCGAGATGGAAGCCCTTGTGCCATTGTCGAGGGAGCCGAGAGCGTTGGGCGGTGCCGTGGTCGGGGTAGCTATGCGAGGGGTCGCCGTGGTCGATGTCGTGGCCGGTGTCGAGGAAGCCGCACATGAAGCCGCATGCGCATAGTGCGCGAGGAAGATCACGGAGACGCGTCGAGGCAGTCGTTGAGGGTGTCGATGCCGAAGTCGATGCAGTCCGAGCCGTCGAGGACGAGGTGCAGCCATAGTTTTGCCAGAACTAGTCGCACGTCGGGGACAAAGGCATACTCCGGTTTTGCCAGAACCGAGTACGCAAGAAGAACTCGTCAGTGACGCGGTCGAAGAAGACGTTGTCGAAGCCGATGAAGACGAGGCGTCCGACGCGAGTTTGTCAGACTCGGGAACACGTCGGGGACGAAAGCACTTCCGGTGTTGCCAGTACCGGGCATGCGAGGGGTGGGAACCATCATGAACTTGTCGCCATGTCAGAGGGACTAGTAGAGGAGGCCTCCGGAATCGTCGCGATCGCAGATCGACGAAGATGTCGACCCTGCCCGCGGTTCTCGGAGTAGAGTAGCAGGTGGTGTAGACGGGAACGAGGCGATGACGCGGGCGACGAAGTCGAGACAGTCGAAGATGTAGAAGGCGGCGGACCAGCGGCGGCCTGAGTGCTCATGCTGGACGCCTAGAGGGCGCGGGGTAGTCGGCGGGACCTGCGATGGCAAGAAGTCAGCCTGCAGGTTACCTAGTGGAGTGCGGCGGCGGTGCTCGAAGTAGAGCCAGGCGCGGACGGTGTCGACGTGGACGAGGTCAACGCGGACGATGTGGCAGGCCCTGGCGCCGTGGGACTGGGTGAGGCGACGAAGACGGGCGCAGACGGCGGCGATCCGCGCCGTAGAAGAGGGCGTGGTGGAGGCCGAGGCCGTCGATGCGCGGGCACGGCGAAGTAGACTACGCGCAGCAATGCCACGGCCCGAAGGCGCGGTGTGGCTGCAGGGCGTGAGTCGGGGCAGCAGCTGGAGGCCGCCGGTGCGTACGCGCTTGTGAGGCGCGTTGGCAGCCGGTAGGCGGAGACCAAGGCGGTGGTGCTGCGACCCGAAGGGGCGACGCAGCGGCAACCCGTAGCTCGATCGGTGGTAGGCGCGTGCTCGGGGACGTGCTTGGCGTAGACGGGCGCTGGACCGGTTGATCAGACCGACGGTGTGCCGTATGCACCATGGCGTGGACGACGCGTAGATCGGAGTCGATGGTGGCGTTGTCCATGCTGTCCCAGACGATAACGACGAAGACGATCCGAGGGGGGTCGGCCGCGGCAGCCTCCCGAGGAAGCCGCAGCAGCCGGCCACGGGGCGCCTACCGTGAGGCCGCGACAGCCTGCCGAAGCAGGCGCGGTGGCGGAGATGGCAGACGCACGGGCGCGGTAGATCGTCGATGCCGATGGTCGGAGTAGAGGCGCGGCGATGACGACGGCGATGGGCGACTCAATCCGATTTAAGATTAGTAAACCAAAAAAGAAAACCGATCAAGAGATCGGAAAAAAAGACTTGCAGGACAGCCGATCACGGATCGGCGGACGAGCCCTGCGTACGGGTCGCGCGGCCCCCGGCGGAGATCATGGAGATCGACCTCCCCGGGGGCGGCGCTACGCGGAAGCGTGTGCGACGGGTAGCGCGACGCCATGGCGGGCGGCGGCACTAGGGTTTGGTAGCGGGGGAGCCGGCGGCGCCTGGGGGAGGGTGGGGGCGGCTAGGGTTTTTGGATCGGTTAGGCTAATACCATGTAGAAGAATAGAGAGGGAGAGAGATTGGCGGAATATGATCGTTGTATTATTGAGCCTCATGGGCGAGTATATATAGACGTACAGGAGATCATCTTGGAATACAAGACAAGTTAGGGTAGAGTCCTAACTATCCTACACTATCTCAATTACCGCGTACACGTATACTCTAACAGTGTATCCTCTTAGTAATTATCTCATATTTTAGGACCATGCAAACATTAAATAAAAAAGTCAAAATACGAGATATTCCATTGAATAACATGCTTTTTAATTCTCTAAAAACACATGCTTTTAAATTCATAAATAATGTATGGAATGAAAGAAAAAATATACGAGAATCGTTTCTGTCACCTCTTTGGCAACTGACATCGCCGATTTGTGGCGCAAGATTAACCTGGGTCCGAAACAAACCATTCTCCAGGAGATCATGGTGGCCGGTTACATTGTTTGGAACATATGGAATGAGAGAAATAGGTGTATCTTCAAAGGAGCACATATGCAACCCAAAGCAGTGGCTGATAGAGCACGGAATGATGTAGCCATGTACATGCAGGCCAACCGGGTGGTTCGATGATATGGTGGCAGTCTGCTCCAGATCGCGAGTGTTGTTAATTGGGTTTTTTTAAGTGTTGAGTCTCTTCTCAGCTGTCGGTAGCTGATAAGATGTAATCTGAACTTTTTTCTCTCATCTATAATGCAAATGCAGAGCTTCTGCTGTTCGGTTAAAAATAAATCATAAATAATATAGACAATATTATCGATCACCTTACATGCTCTAACAATTTTCTTATGGCAGAGACAAACATTTACACAAGTTTTGGATCCGTCTGTACGCCTACGGGGTGGTACGCCGACGGCCAGCGTCGGCCCAGCTTACGCCGACGGTATACGGGGTGTACACCGACGGGTCCAGCCGTCGGTGCTAGGCTCCTGTAGTGTCCCAACCGTCGCATGCCTCATGCAACTTCGGATGAGAAATAATGCAAAGAAGCTCAACATCCTCCTCTTGAGAAATGAAAAGATCTGCATGTATGAACCATGCGCACCAGCCTTTCTCCACTAGCGAGACTCTTGGTGTGGATCCTTTAATAGCCCCTTCAGATTCCACTCAGCCATTTAATCATGCTGTTACTAACGCAAAGCAACGCAGCTATGAAGGATATTTAAAGGATCCATATGCAACTCCTAAACTCATCTTGCTCACCGGTTAGTCAGAAGCTAGGAACACCTGCCTACAGTACATGCTCGTCGACCACCATGTCAAGCGACGGCGGACCAACGGTTGCTGTGAAGCTGTTCATCGACAAGGAGAAGAAAAAGGTGCTGTTTGCTGAAGCTGACAAGGAGTTCGTCGACGTCCTCTTCAGTTTCCTCACGCTGCCACTCGGATTGCTATCACACCAGTCGAAGTACGATCCGATAAGGTCCCTGGCAATCCGTTTTCCAAAGACCGTCTTCAGCGCAATCAAGATAAAGCTCGTTCACACGAAGGACAACTCCTCGGTGTTGTATGCGGAAGTCGAAGCGGATTTTGTTGATATTCTCTTGGGATTGCTTTGCGTTCCACTTGGATCCATAATCAAGACTTATGGTCAATGGTCATCAGATGTGTCCATTGATACTCTTTATAAAAGTATTGGTGGAAGCGCAAGAACATGCATGAAACCTGAAAGCCCAAGTTTACTTCTAACACCTAAGCTGGCGCCCTTCTTTGGCTGCAGCAGAAATGTACTACAAACAGAAGAAATGAATCCAGGAAGCGTGTGCTTCAGCTGCTTTAAGTGCCGTCTAGTTGCTGGTGCAAACAGATGCGCTTGCAATTACCCTCATAGCAGAACTGTGACCGAAATGAACCCCAAGTCCCTAAGCACAGGAAGTGACAGCACCGCTAAAGCATATGTCAAGGGAGGGCTCAGAACATTCCTGGTGACCAATGATCTGCGTGTGCTCCATTTCACCCTGACTAACACCCTGCAAATCATGCGTGCAGCCAAGATTCCCAAGGAGAAACTTGTGGAGAAAGAGCTCACTCTCGACAAAACCCAGGTAATCCCAGCAAATGTTAAACATCCCATGCTTGAAATGTAGTTGCCCAGCATGGCTCATCGAAACTCGTCCATTCTTACGATTTTAGTTTTGTGCTCAGACTGGTGTTGGCTTGTTGGTCAACAGGTTCTGAATCTACTGAGGACTGCAATGTTGACCAGAGATGCGCTCACCAGCTTGCTCCTACCACCCAAAAAGTAGCGGCGTCACAGGGCTTCCTGAATGAGATGAAGATACTAGTGCCATATTAGTTCACTACTACTGTTCTGCCTAGCTCTCTAACCTTATAGGATATTCAACACCACACTCTTGCGCACGCAGCCGTGATCACGAACGGTAGTATGCAACCTATTATTTCCCAATAGAACAACAGATCACACTCAATTATAGTTGGTAGATTCGAACACAGGATAATTCCAGTGGTTTTATGAAAGAAACAACTCCAAAATATTTTAACGTGGTCTAAACCCTAACTTGTGATGGCTACAGAGGTTTATATGAGGGCTGAGGCATCCTCCCCTCTAAACGGGCCTAAAAACAGTCATATCTTGGCCCAACCTAACTCGGTTCGACTCAAACTGATACATACCGACCCATATATGAGTTTGGCCTTATTGGCACGCAGTCCAAACGTTGTGGAACACCTCAAACATGTAATTTTTGGTACGCCATCTCTCTCTCTTGCTCATACGTGATTTCCTCATTGCCTCCTAGTGCGCATGCCTCCCGCTTCTCCCTCGCTCACTTGTTGATATTGGAAATCAGCGCTTATCCTTCTTGCTGCAACTCTCCTCCTCACGCAATACTTGTGTTGTCAATAAACCTGATCATACAAAGATGCATAGACTTAGGTAGTATAAAGTTCTCATTAATTAAAACATCAGGTTTAATTAGAAATGAATTCACCTGATAGTCATTATTCATTTGACTCAATATTTTCTTCCAGTTCAGGCAGTCAGAATCATCATAATCCCTGTATATATCCTCATCATCTCTCCTCCCGCCGCCACCGCCCGCATCATCGCCGGGCAAAGATCTGGTGGCATGGCGGCGGTGGCGGAGTCCCTGCCCGTGATCTAGCGGAATAAGCGGCGGCGTCCACATCGGCTGGTTCGGGGGTGGTGTTGTGGCGGGCGGCGGCCGGTAATCCTCGGCCTAGATGGCGGCAAGCGGCGGCGAGGATTCGGGTCTTGGCAGACCACGATCTACCCCCGTCCGTTGCCCTCGACGCAGGTGCCCAGGTTACCCGGGCCTTGTTCGCGACACTAGGGTGCTTAGGGCATCTGCCCCCGGCGTGGTGGTGGTGACCTCCTTCTCTGTCGGAGTGGTCGGCCTAGTGGTCTTGCCATCGTGCGACGGATCCTGCTTGTTTCCGGCGGGTGGCGTGGGGGCTGCTGGCTCGGTTTTAATAAAGGAGGTGGTCCTGGATCCCTCTCAAGCCAAGACGAAGATCTGTCGGATGTTGGTCTCCATTGATCTGGTTTCTGTGTCGCGTTCCGGAAGGCTCCGCCGACGAACTCCATAGTGCGCTCATGCCGTGAGTTTGCTGGATCCGATTGGATTCGGTCGTGCGCACCCATATGTTTACTCTGACCGTTTGGTTTCAGAGGGTGCGCTTCGAAGCTCTGTTGCCTGTTATTATCATGGGGCATGTTCTCGTTCCATGGTGCTGACGGAGAAAGTCATGTAGACCGAGATCTGAGGACTGACAATGGTGGTTTGAGTCTGGGTGGTGATGAGGAATTGGCTAGGTGACTTGCGAATTGGAGCAGTGGCATGCAAGTGGGGGCGACTGCACAGGAGAGGTTCATGATCCTACCTTTCAGGGTGAAAACCCAGGGTCTGGCCTTAATTGGTTGTGCTTGGTAATGGCCTTGTTGAAGGTATTTGTTTTAAGAGCGTGGACTTCCTTCAGGGTGAAAACCTAGATCTTTGATCGGGCGATGACGGTTATTGTGCACTGTTCCCTTCTTGGAGATATCGTTTTTGGAGAAGTTGGACTTCTGGTGTTGTCTTGGTGCTGATAGTACTGCTGTTTCAATGAATGAGTCGTTGTAGCGGGACTTTTCTTTTTTGTAATTCTTTTTTTGTTGGGTGCATCTGTATGGCCGCTAGGGCAATGCTTTGTTGGAGAGGCTGAGTGTAATTGATATCCTCTGATATTAATATATCCTCCTTCTAAAAAAAGAGAAGGACAGAAAGGCGAGGGTGATACCAGTGGCGGCGCACCATCAGGCAACCTCGCCTCCCTCTCGGCAGTAGACGGTAGACCAGGAAAATCGAACGGGACGGGGTTATTTTCCAAATACCGAAACCGAAATACTTTCACTCTAATCTATACTACTTATAAAGGAGCGAACATAATCTTTGCTAAGCGCACCCCACTAACATACATGGACCCATTACCACCCCATGATTTGGTCCCTAAACTTAATCTAACAGCTAGCAATGATCTAATATGTTGTCTGGTGTGCAGTTAGCAGTTTAGGATGACGGACAATACTTATCCCGTGGAGAAAAAGTCTACGCCTCGGTCTGCCTAACCACACGCCGTGGAATCCACAATTATTATCAAGTTTCCGTTATTTTCCTCCCTAATTTTCTCTTCCTTCCCGCACGTCCTCTCTAGCCTGGCCGAGAACCTCTCCTTCTTCCTCCCGTCCGCACCTTCGGGGCAGGGCCGCCTCCCCATCTGCCCCGGAACTTTACTTTCACGACTTCTTCGCTATCCCGGCCCCAACATAGCCTCCCTCTTCCTCACCCATGGCGGCTCTGCTGGGAGGACAGCGCAAGGGACTGTATCGGCTTCATCCTGGAGTTCAACGCCTACTACGTGCGTGCCTGGAGCTTGTTGCCGTTGGCGTTGCGGTTCCACCCCAACGAAGACCGAGGGTGGGAAGGAGGGCGGGAAGGTCGCGGAGGAGATCGCCGTGCTGCATGATCGAAATCACAGTTGGACAGCACCGTTAGCAGTCAGCAGCAAGGTCGAGGCGGGAGATCGAACATGAAGTACACAATGGGGATTGTATTCTTCGCTGATTGCTCTCCACCTGCATATCTTCTTTTGCGCCAATCCTTAGTGTCGAGGTAGTTCATCTCCATCGATGTATGGTAACATACTTGAGACGATGGTGAGATTCTTGGTTCAATTGTTTTAGTGGCACAGGCTCATGGACTGCAATCGGCACTAGCAGCGGGAATGATGAAGAGGATGTTGCGGAATTTAACTTAGCTGCCGCAGTACCATATTGGAGCCTGATGTTGAGTTCTTTGCTTGTGAAGCTCCTGAACGGAAAAATCTTAAACAAGCACAAAAGGCTAACACAAGGTACATATTGCCAGTATATATATTTACCTCTAAAATAGTGAGATATGCAAAAAATAATTTTTGAGTTGTTTGTAATTCAGCAAAGAAGTATAATTCTAAATGATAGAGATTTACTGACAATGTATAACTTTTTTGAATAGCTGATCTTAATGTACATAATCCAGGCTTCCCGCGGGCATATCAAGAGCCTTAGAAATACCTTTTGGGCAGCTTTTATAACAAAACTCACAGTAACTGGTTTAGCGTTAGCGGACTTGGTTTGTTCCTAGATGCTTGCATATTAGTGCATGTAAAGAGCAATATACATTACTACTGTTCTCTGGAGAAAAAGATGTATGGGGACTCACGTCATGCTAACCATAGTATTATTATACAACACTTGCATGCAAATAAGAACTGATCAAAGATGCCCACTAATTTGATTTGATCAAATAGTAGGTTTCTTTGGTCCGTTTAATGTGTGAGTTTTATTTTGGAATGAAATTATGCCTGAAAATTTGCTATCCTGAAATACGATGTGGTTGGTTCCTGCCTCATCAGTCTCTAAGAGCCCTCTGGGCCAGATTGTTTTGATTCTCCATAAATGTTCACTGAATTGCCGCAGAAGGAGCCGGGTATTTGTGTTGCAGGGATTGGATAGGGTAGATGAAGGAGAGGTGTTTCTGTGGGATGAGTAGGATGCGCGGCATGCGGACAACCTCTTCATCTAAATCTACACTAATCTAAAGAGACCCAGAGGATTGATGTCGAGAGTAACCGTAGTATAGGGATGTTATGATGTTCATGAGGAGAAGGAATTAAAACATGGACACTTTCTTGATGCTGCTTAGCCTTTTTTTAAACCAATTTTCTTCAATTGATGTTTATGTTTGCGGGATGGAAGAAAAATACAGGTAGGATTAGTGGCTAAAGCAACTGATGTAGAAAGTGAGGTTTTACCTGATTTTTCCTCTTTTGGTTGTGAAAGCTTCTCTGAATCTTCTTTCTGAAATTATTGGTGCGACAAATAGAATTTGGTCTTCTTGATATTGTGTAGTGCAGTTTGGTTTAATAACATCTATAAAAATTCTCTTCAACTAAGGTTGTACTTCCTTTTCAATGTTGATGTTGAATTCTTTATGAAGAATTTGTGTTAATACTTTTAATTTGTTGAGATAGAAATATTCAGATCAGCTTAAAGGTGTGATTGATACCAATTACACTTCGTCTCACTATTTACTCTTTACCCTAGACGTTGCCATCTCCTTTGATACTAACCTTTTATTATCTTTAATTTTTTCTTCTTGTTCTGAAGTCAGTTTTAGGTGAAACAATATGCCACATACGGTACGCCTATTCTGGGTAGCCTGTTTCTTGAGAAACCGAGAAAGAAGGAGGTACTTTGATTTGAGATAGTAGTACTCTATTCGTATATTATTCACATTAAGTTTTTTATATGGGCATTGATACATTGATTTGGGATATTAATGCCTAGATTGTACATTATGTCTGCCTGATCTGATTGCCTGTTATTCATAGTATTCTTAATACAATTATCTGATTGATTTGTTAACGTGTTCTTTTCCTCTTGTTGCTGCAGCTTATAATTTTCTATTTTAATTTTTTAGTTGTGTACAAAGAAACGCAGCTGGTCCTAGATCCATCGTAGTAGAGACGTTTAAAAGAATTTTGATGGAAACAACCACTATAACTGATCTTTGGTTTCTTGGCCAATTTACTTGGGTCTACACTAGCTAAATACCTAATGTGTTCTTTAATCTTTGTTTTCTTTGAAAACTATGAGACAATGTTAGGCTTTTGATTTGTTGGTTAATTGACTCTGTGCCACGGTCTTTCGGTATGGTTTAACTATCTAAAACAATAGATGACATCATTTTTGTGTAAATATCTCAGTTTGCTCTCCTTATAACTATTCATTGTCCAGTTGATTATAATTTCGTAGCAAGGGTTGCTAAATTTACACAAGAGATCTTTTTTTTTTCTTAAAATACACCTACTACTTTTTGATATAAGAGATCTTAAGTACTTAAATTTACACCAAGCAATATATGGAAATAATGTTGCTGGGCCGAGAGATCACCCGAGACGGAGGAGAAAAGGAGTGTATCCCTTCCAAGAGAAATCTCATATGGAGAGAGAGGAGAAAAGGAGTGTACCTTCACCCGAGGCGGAGTCGGCAGTGCCACGGACTTTCCGCCGCCGCCTCTTCTTCCTCATATGGAGAGAGAGGAGAAAAGGAGTGTATCCCTTCCAAGAGAAATCCCCAAATCAAAATCTCATCTTTTTTTTCGCGAATACCCCAAATCAAAATCGATCCCTTCTTTATTCCACCCTCTCCTCTCGATTACCTATCGTCGGTATTGTCAAATCCCAAAATCAAAATCGATTCTTTCTTCTTTCCTCAAGCAGCCGGCCCTCGATTGTCTGCCGTATCCCCAGTAGTCGGGTCGGATGAGAGCAAATCGATCGATCGACTGGGGATGGCAGCCATGCCCAATCGAGTCGGAGTCGGAGGTTCTATTCTCCTCATCGACCGGAAACCGTACTTCACCGCCAGCGGGAACGACACCACGGCCACCGCCAAATCCAAAGATGGCAACACCATGGCGGTCTCCTTCTGGGTGGCCGACCCGCCGCAGCTCTCCATCTTCTCCATCCACTGCACCTACCCCGATGGGGAGCGATGCCTTTTCTCTATTTGGCCACGCGTGGTCGGCGCCGACGGCCCTTTCGTCCTCCTCCGTGGCGTCTTTGATAGCTCCTACAGCCGCCGCGAGTATTTCCTCTACAAGGCCGCCGCCCCGTCGTCGCTCGAGCGGATTCCTGGTCCCGACGACCGTGATGATCTGGTCGATGTCAGGGAGCTGGGCATCCTCACCCAAGGCAACAACTATCTCCTGGCTGCTCTCCGTGATGCGCCGTCGTCAGAGTCGTCGGACGGCTACCAGCTCGGGATCTACTCGTCCGAGACGAAATCATGGACCACCAGGACGCTGCCAAATCCATGTCCTGGGATCGACAGGGTTATGCCAGATAAGGTGATCAGGCTTGGCGGAACACAACTGGGCTGGGTTGATTTGTCGCACGGCATCCTAGTCTGCGACCTACCTCTTCTTCTTCAGCACCAACAAGATGGCGCTGCTGCTACTGCTGCAGGCTTCTTCATCCCCTTGCCCGAGCCGTTGCCTGGAAACAGGTACAAACTCAAATATCCCATTCCCCCAACCCAAAAGGTGAGGAAAAGCCCTTTAGCTGACCCACCATACAGCTCAGCAAGCTGGTTTCGGGATCTCACATGCGTGAATGGCGGGGGTGTGCTCAAGTTTGTCGAGATGGAGAATCCTCCTGAAAACAACGAGGATAATGTGATCTACGGATCAGACTTGCTCATGTCCCTCAAGCGCAAAGCTATTGATGGGAATCCCAAGCAGCAGCTCTCCTGCTTCAGGGATGCCTGGAGGGCTGTGACATGGACTCTGAAACTAGTTTCATCGTTGCCGACTGACTTGGTTTGGCACAAGACATCACAAGCTCGTGTTGCTGAGATTAAGGAGAAGGAGGGCACACAGCGGCTGACGGACCTCTACTCAGCTTTCCCCATCCTGAGCCCGGATGATGATGCTAATATTCTTCATCTCAAATCTGTGCTGGAACCCAGTCAACGGGGTGGAATGGTGGTTGCTGTTGACATAGGAAACAAGTCACTGAAAACAATTGAACCATATTGGACGCTTATGCCTATCACAGGCCTGAACATCCTTTCCGCGCCTGTACATTGTCCCGCCATCTGGATATGACTAATCCTGGTACCTGCTCTTTTTTTTGTCTGTTTGTGTGTGTGCGTGTGGACCTATTTGATGATATTCGTTTGCGGGTTCCCTAAAAAATATTGGGATTATTGCTGTTGCTTATGAATTTACCCGTCTCTGTAGGCATTCAAGTCTCAGCGTATCGCAAGATCACCGAGGCTAGCAACTCTGCAAATCATCCAGGCGAAACCTCAGTTAGTATTTCGCATCACTTTTTATTTCGAAGAATTGAATTGAATTGCTGCAAACTAACTTGCGCTGTCTCTCTCTTCGGTCTGTGCATAGATCCGTCGTGTGGGTTCCTGCAAACCACTCCCAAGGCAAGTTTCTTATTCTCTATTATGGGGACTCTCTTCCTAGCTGCTATATGTTCCGGTTTAGATCAACTCATTCTCTAACTTGATAGATATTCGCTATTTAGTTTTATGTGATATTGCCATATTGTGTCTAATTGCTTTCTGTTCCTCAGCATATCAGAAACTCTGTCGAATATCAGGCGTACACTAACTGAAGCTGGTATCTATCACCCTGAAAACAATCTGGTATGATGAATTCCATATGCCCTGATTCCAATCCATTATCCCATCATCGTTCAGCAAGATTAATTACAATGCACTATTTCCAGCCACAACAGCAGTACTTCAGCAAGTGGGACTATGCCCCTGGGCATCCATTGTCGGCCCTTCAGAACAATGTGGTATGTTGTATTTCATATACCCTGTTTCATGTTTGTCTATTTTCTCATCATCACACAGCAAGATTAATTTAGAATGTACCTTTGCAGCCACAGCAGCAATACTTCAACAAGCCAGATGGACCCTCTGGCCCTGGGTATGCATCGTTGGCCTCTTTACATGGTCGTCACAACTACCAGCCGCTGTGGCCACCATCAAATCATCAGTTGACGCCTAGCAGTGAGTTTGGACCTCACGAGGTAAAAACATTGGTGATAATCTTCTCTGTTGACCTGTAGCTGTGGAATGGAATACCATCTCCACTTACTTGCAAGATAGATATATTCTTAGTAATAATTCTCTCGCATGTGCTGATGGACCTAATTTGACATGTTCTGTGCATTGTTGCATTGTGCGTTTTGAAAGTAAAAGAGGGGAAAAAATAAACTATGAGCACGTAGTGTGAACATATGTCTAAAAGCAACTAAACTGTTATGATGAACTGGATCATGTTGGTGTGTGTTGCCGCGGCCCGTCCATTAGAACCAAAGAATGTTAGGTAAACTTAGAAATAAATTCAGATTTGAACTGACAGTTACCTTCAGGTTAAGGTAAACATTTGAAGTTTTTGGTAAATTTAATTAATTATATATATCATGATGGTGGTGCGTTGTCGTGCCCATCTATTTTTTTTTCAAATAAAATGCCTTGAATGTTTATAAATATGCGGAGACGTGAGCATTAGCCAAGACTAACTCAAGTGGGAACTTTTTTGGTGGTCGGGATCATAATATGACACCTAGTTTCATTGCTTTCATACATTCATACAGACAATATTCAATTCTGTAAATGTCAGCAATCATTACAAATAACTCCACAAACTCAGGATCGTCTACTTATTTCAGAGCAGACATACTATAAAGAATGACATTCTAAGAAAAAAATAGATGCGCCATCTTTCTTCTCTAGAAAGCCAGGCCCTTCTGTTTCAAGCTCTAAGAACAACTTAGGAAATCAACAATGTTGGCCTGCTCATATGAGATTGAAGAAGATCAACGGCCAGGAAGTGCTAACAGGGGGGGCCAGACGGTTGAAAATAACCAGATCGTGAGGGAGCTCCAATTTGGCTCAGTTATAATATCCCTAATTAATCATAGCATCAGACCTGCAATAACTGGGTAGCCGATGGTATAATTGTACAGGAGAAGACACTTGAGACGCTAGGAAGAAATGCAGAAGTAAAACTATTATATATCAAACAATAGTACCTGGTGGTAGATGCAATGAATAAAGACATAGCTCCATACAAAATCTTAGATATTCTATCGAGCTGATGTCTGAGATCCCCTCATATGGTCCCTGGGCGATCACGTAAACAGACGATAACTGTCACATGGATCGCTATTGTCGTGTGTCGGACAGAAAACTGGAATTGGGATCAAATTTAAATATTTATCTTCGAACTATCTAAAACAATAAAACATCTATATAACTGGGCACTGAAAACTGGCCAATGAAGGGTATGCAGTAGAGACAAAACAGCAAATTATTAAGTTATATAATTGTATCCTTCTAGCTCCTTATACATATTTGCTCAAAGAAAAACTGACAGGAATCGAAGGTAGTATCTTTTGGCTCCGTTCTAGAAAGAACTAATTCACAACTACAGAATTATTTTCTTACCATAGTAACCTGCAGGGAAAAACAGATTTTTTTAGGAACTAAAGCATATTGGAAACTAACTGTCAAATTTTTACGAGCAAGTGGCAGCTACTCAGATTTTGTAAATAGGAAATTTGACCGACAACCTTTTCTAAATTGGGAGGAACACAGTTCGTACTACGAATGAACGAGTTGGGCAGCATAAGAAATTGTCATCAAGTAATACAGAATTGCTATTTTGTGTAACTACAGAGCAAACAACTACCTGGATGCCCTCACGACATAAGGGAACACACAACAATGCATCAGAGATTAGCCACAAGTCACACAACTCAAAGGTAATGCTGTAGTGCAGCACTTGAGTAGGAACAAGAGTACCAATCAGCAGCCTACACGTCGGCCAGCGGCTCACCATGGGCCAAGCATGCGCAGGACTTCTCCATGTTACTCTTCATCTGCAAGAACACATAAACCAATCAAACACATAATAAAGCTTGGGGAGAACCATAGAATCTGGTAGGGCCATCCACGCAGCATTCCGAGTGACGAAGGCTAAGAGAAAATAGTAGTCGCGAACTACCCAGTCGTTGAGGATGTATGGGTCAATCGGAACCGGCCTTGGCCTCAGCAGCCGTGGTGGTGGGTGAAGGGGAAGGGGACGGATTGGAGTCCATAGCCGCTATGACGCCTGCACGTACCTTCCTGCCTGAGGGATGTTAGCGGCATGCCGGAGGACTGCAAATATTCTCTTCCAAACAGGTTCGTCGAGGCCTTGGTGATGTAGCGCCGCCATCGGTCTTAGAGCGGAGCTTCTTGCCGTCCCAAGGTGGAGCCCTCCCTGCTGCACTGCCACAGAAGGAGGAGGAGGGCGGTGGCTGGATGACAACAGGGGGCACCACTCCACCTTGAAGGACAGAACGACATGCCGCTCGCCGCATCACCTCCCCTGCTGCTTCTCCTGACCTCAATCCTTAATCCCTGATTCCTCTCTCGATCAAATCTGCGTGGCTAGATGAGGCGAACGGGTAGATCCTTACAATTTCTCAAAAAAAAGGGTAGATCCTTACATGGGCCTTAGTGTTTTCCTTGGCCCAATTAACCACACAGGCCAATTTGTGCTCTAGAGTACCTTCCCCTAGGGATATTTTGGCCCATGCGGGATTGAAGAAGATCAAACGGCCAGGAAGTGCTAACAGGGGTGATCAGACGGTTGAAAATGACCAGATCATGAGGGAGCTCCAATTTGGCTCAGTTATAATATCCCTAATTCCTTATTTGAGGTCATTGTAATATATAATGAGTAACAAAGATGAAATTATCTGTTTTTGCTATGCTGTTATGATGAATTCCTTATTTGAGATCATTGTGATATATAATGAGTAACAAAGATGAAATTATCTATTTCTGCTATGCTGTTATGATGAATTCCTTATTTGAGGCCATTGTAATATAATAATGAGTAACCGAGATGAAATTATGCTGTGATGTGCTACTTTTGAAGTGTTGCCTAGGTGTCTGTTTTCGCATCATCTTACTATAAGCTGTTTGTTGCCTATGATTTCAGGCACCCCAGCCATGCGTCAACAGTTACCATGGAGCCAGCTACCATGGGTATTCACAACCCCCAAACTTATTTGCCTATGGCGCACACACAGGCTATGACAACTACAGACATCAGCAGCTTCCCCCTACTCTAGAGCTGCCTATTGGTGCATCTTGGCAGCATCCAACACCTCCTGTGGTGCAGCGTCAGCCAAACATTGTGAGGTAAAAACATCGTTGACATGGTCCTCTTTTTGCACAGTACTAGTCAGGGAGTCTCATTAAGGTTACTTGTTCAAGATAGTTGTTGTTGTTGCTGCACTCATTGTCAGCCTGTAGGTGGGATCGGGCAGCCCACGGCGCCGCCAGCCCATCCCACCTGTTTCCGCTAAATGGACACCCATGGGCCAGCGAACTAATATCACGGACACGCACGGGCTGCTCGCTACCGCCGCTACGCCCACGCTGCATCGGGACGCCCTCGTTCCCCTCCATGGAGGCAGACGCCATGCCCGGAGGACCCATTCCCCCATCGCCGCTGTCTTCCCCCGCTCGTCCCCTTCCTTCCCCTGCTCACCCCCTTCCTCCCCCTCGCATACCAAGCCGCATGTCCAGCACCACGCCGCCCCAGATCCTCCCCCATCGGCCCACTTCCTCGTCGGCGGCGACATCACATCCAGACCCTCGCCCACGGAGCATGGAGGCCAGGAGTCCAGGGATTTGGGCAGGATCCAGCGGGTAGCGTCTCTGTGGGGAAGGACCCAGTGGCTTCGTCCAAGAAGAAGGGGAAGAAGGTAAATCGCCCTCTCCCTCCTGCTTAAATTCAATCAGATAGTGTGCAGTGTAGACTGTAGCGTCAAAGTGTCAAATTTTTCTGGGTTGTGTTGTTTGTTTGACTCGATTTGTCTAGGTTCATGATCTAGAAGGTCCTGGTGTTTGGAAGGATCCATGTAAACTGTAGCGTCAAATACTGATTTTTTTAGCAGAATCTTGCTAAGAAAGTTGATGGAATGTTTGGCCTGATGGAATGTTACTTAAAAGGGGTCAGTTCTGAAACTGAAGCAGTATGGAAAAAGGGGTCAGTTTTCCCTAATGTTTGCAGAACAACTCTAGAAAACAACTTGCAAAAATGTTCTGATCCAGAGTATCCAAGTCATACTAGCTTCAGATTTTGGTCTTCGATTCCGAATAAATGTAGTTGTAGTGCTGTAGTTTCAGATATATGGGTGGGAAATCAAAAGACACAAGCCAAGAAAACTCATCCAACTTACGTGTAAAACTCTGATGGTTTTTTAGAGGCTTGACAGCAAACTCGTGTGTAGATACGTTTCTCTAATATATGATGGTTAATTAACGATGTGAAGTGAACCGGTAGTGAGGAGGATCTTGCAGTGTGAGGCAGGAGATGTACAGTTTCCGAAAAGCTTCAGCCAGCACAGGCAATTGATGGCCAGATATGCATGGTGGTTAATTCTTGGCAGCTGTGTTGAGGGTTGGAAGTTGGAATATGACTTACTTAGATATCAGTAACACCTCCACAATGCTAAAAAATTGTGTCAAATACTGGGTTGTATTGGTGCTAAAAATACTGAATTTTTTAGCACAACGTTTTGCTCACAAGTATGATTGTTGGCACTTCTTTTTGGTCCTGGTACTGTCATTTATTAGCTTACACAAGTATATTGTCTTAGTACTGTAATAGGTCTGAATACTGAATATATTTTATCTGAAATTTTGTGGGGAGCCGCAGCGGTCCGGCGATACCAGTGTGGCCGGCATGATGTTGCGAGCATCGTTAGTGAGTATTTTTTTTCTTCCTTTTAGTTTTTCCTTATATAGTTTGTAGTGTCTTTGTTTCACGATTCCTTAGCCATGCTTCCCTGATCCTCCCAGGTTACCATGTAACGCTTCTTTGTAGGATACACCCTTTGGTGAAAGTTTATTATATAATCCATTTCTTCATAAGTTTGTATTTTGCTAAGAAGTCGGGATTCTAATGTGCATATATGTTTGCATGCTTACCTGTGAAGTTTTTCCCTGAAGTAGATTATGTGTTGCAATGGTGAGACTGAAGATTGCCATTGAAAAGGTAGATCAGAGCTCTTGCTAATCAATGGTGAGACTGAAGATTGCCAGTCAAACAGTATCACTATATCATTGTCATTTGTGTCTCCTCTGAGTATATCTACACTGGCTGCAAATGCATGGCAAGTAATGCGTGTGAACAAGTCTGTTCTTCCTAAAATAGACTGTAACACACCGAGTATTATTGCTTTGTTTCTATATTTCTGATCAGAACAACCAAAACTACTAGAAGTCATACCTCACCTGCCAGCACGGCGTTCTTCGGTAGCACTCATCTGTGACTTGTGACTTGTGAGAGCTTGATATGAAGTTAGAATGCTTTCATCTGATTCTATTTTTTTCTGAACACATCTGTGAACTTTGAATTAGTAAAAGACTGTCATAGCATTCTGATGTACAAGTGAAGAAGATGCATGTCATCTTCCCTTTCTGAACATACTCATTGCTTTATTTATTCTGAACATACTGTTACTTCTTGCCTTTATTTGCATCAGGTAACTTCTATTGCTTGTGCGTATTCTGCTGAATAATGTTAATCATATTACAGTATGTTGATCATTTTCTGACATAATCCCTGTAGTTTTACACAGCTAAACTACATGGATCGATGCTTAGATCAATAGATGGAGCGAGCCACGGAGGGAGGCGATGTGCTGGGCAGATGCACGCGCACCACGAAAACATTATTCTGGTGTGATATTGTACTCCGTAGATTTTATCACAGAAGTTGTAGAGATTGCTTACCGTACTAATGCTTTTGCTATTCATATGCATGTGGAATTGTTGACAGAAATCCGAATCACTTGAAGCCTTATCCATATTTTCACTGCCTGATCTACTGGTGGAGTTTGATATTTGGATCGTTTGAATGATTACTGGTTCATTTTTGGTACTATTGATCTTTTGGATAATCGCTATTAGAAATATATGCTAGCCTAGTTTGCAAAGCTAGCATGCATAGCTGCCCGGGTAGAACTTCTGGACACAGGCACAAGGTAACGTGAAGAAATAGCTATCATCCAGCGCCACACACAGAAACTAAAGTGGGTTTAGGTGGGCAGAGTAGACGCCCGTGGAACATGAACAGTTTGGATGGGCACAAACGAAACATCCCATCTACTACCTCCGTTATAAGATGTTTTAGCTTTGTGGAAAGAGTGTATCTAGAGTTATTTTAGTGTCTAGGTTCATGTAGGTTTGAAGTGAATCGTCTAGATATACTCACAAACTAAAATATCTTAGCTAAAATATCTTATAGTATTTTAAAATGGAGGGACTAGTTTATTTGGGCACGCCCACTTACAGGGTGAACTCGTTGCATGTGCACAAGCCCTGTGTGTTTCAAACTGAAATTTTAAAAAAGTTACATAGTGCCAACTGCCAAGACTGTAAGAGCACTAGCTATGGTGGCAGCTATTTTTTTTAATAATACGTTTTTTAAAATTATTTTCACAATAATACACCAATTAAAAAATTTGCAATTCTAGCGCGATGTCGGCTTTTCAAAAGCCGACCGGAACTCGTCTGCTTTTGAAAAGCGATCAGTCCTGTCCCTGTAACATAGGACTGGTCAGCTTTTCAAAAACAGACGAGTCCTGGTCTGCTTTTCAAAAGCAGACGAGTCTCAGTCGGCTTTTCAAAAGCTGACACCACGCTAGAATTGCAAAAAATTTAATTCGTATATTATTTATGAAGATGATTTTAAAAAACATATTATTTAAAAAAAATAGCTATGGTGGCATACGCATACTAGTGCCTTACTACTTACACGTAGGATTGGAAAATGGGGCTACCGGTTTGATTTTGTTAGGATTTAATTAATAGATTAAATAAAAGGAATAATCCTCCCATGTAATACTCTGTGTCAGTTAGTAATAGGGCAAACCGACATACCAGGTGCCCCTTCACGAACGGACACATCTCTCCATTATGTCCCTTCCCTTTTTATAAATATGTTGAACATCAATGAAATCAGGGATCAGTTGAATCATTTGTTGTCTCTCCTGTTTGTCTCTCGACTTTCTAACACGTTATCAGCACGCTCGACATCTGAGCGATTTCGAGATCGGGAAGAGAAGAA
The DNA here is from genome assembly GCA_910589775.1 of Avena eriantha. NCBI lineage: Eukaryota > Viridiplantae > Streptophyta > Magnoliopsida > Poales > Poaceae > Avena > Avena eriantha. The sequence goes on along the minus strand of OU342740.1, from coordinate 521,886,774 downwards.
CAAGAACGAACGGAAAGAACGCAGACAGAAAGGTGGACTTCGCCGCCACCAGAACCATGTCCGCGGCCTTCACCGTTTCGGTGGATACAGTGGTCGCCGCCGCGACGCCGGCGGCTTCCGCGACCCTCAACGCGACCGCCCGAACGGCGCCGGCCCCTCCGCCCCATCGGTGCCGGCGACTGTGCCGGCCATGTAGGTCGCCCCGCCGGAACCCCTCGAGCCGGTCGTGCCCGCCTGGCTCCTCGTTGGTCCGGCCGCGCCAATGCTCGGGGCCGACGAGAACGTCGACCCGGCGCTCGCGGCTCCGCCACCGCCCGGCTGGTGTGAGGACCATGGATGGGGGTCGTGTCCACGTCTTGCGCACGCGCCACCACGCCTCTCGTCGCCGACGCCTGCCGTCGAGGACGACGCTGTGCCGTCGGGGTATCCGCCGATGCCGCTCTCTACCGCCCACGGAATACCTGCACCTGCCTCCCCTGCTACGCCCCCGACTTCACCACGTGCGGGGGTTCGCCGCCGCCTCCTGTCTCACGGCGTCCCGCTGTCCAGCCCGCCGTCGGCTTCGCCTTCATGCAGCCGCGGCCGCCGTGACGGCGCGTGGAGCCTGACCGCACTTGGGCTAGCGAATGGCGTCCCACCCGGCACCCTGCTGCCTGGTGGATCCTCCGACGAGGACGAGCGCGGCGGGAACACCAGTCGCCGCCGGTGAGGGCCTCTGCGGCGGCACGCGAGGCCTGTCCGTGGTGTCCGCCTTGGTTGGTCTCAGTCGCGTGGATTTGGGGATCGAGCTGGTCGCTCTCTCCTTATCCATCTGGCTTTGACTGACTAAGTACTAGTTGGACTACTACTAGTACTTTGGTTCATTTGCTATTCTTAACAAGTAGCTCATCATGCTTTTCAGGTAGAGTTTGGGAAGCAACGTGGCTAACCGCGTGCAGTCCTTACTTTATTTGCTAAATTAGTTTAGCTTTTTAGCATATTAGTCTCTTAACAGTAGCTCTAGCAGTTGATTAATTCCTGTTTTAGACTTGTTAAATTCAATACATCTATTTTGGTACTGTTTATCTGTCGAGTACTATGTGTATTTCAGAATATATGTGAAGTAATATATTTCCATGTGTTCACATGTTGAGATTTTTACGTTCACGGTTTGCAATTGAGATTTTCTATTTCTTGCAAATAGATCGATTCATCGTCTTAATTGAGTCTTTTTGACTCGATACGAGCATGAATCGGTATGCAAAATTCAAAGTGATTTTTTTAAATTGATGTTTCGAGAACACAAGGTAGTGGCTAGATCTACTGCACTGTAGATTATCACCACTACTGTTTAAAGCCCATATTTTGTCATATTTGACATTATGATTGCTTAACAACGTGCTCTCCCAAACATTTTATTAAGTCATAACATAAGGCATTAGAAGTATGAGTATCTACTGATTTCATTAGATTATACTCTCTAGTGCTGTGAGACGGTCTCCAAAAATTCTTTTGGATATTATCTACAATGTGCCATACTTAACAATTTAAAGTTCACACTAATGATTTTCAAGCCCAATTCTTGAAATAATCATTAATTTTGCATAGTTCATTACAACATGACCATGATGGATTTTAATTTACCAAATGTAAATTAATATTCTCTGGTTTACCATGTAGGTAACCGATGGCTGGAAAAGAGTTCGATGCACTCGACCTTAACGGCCACAACTACCCTACATGGGCCATGGACATCAAGATCGCTCTTGCGTCCCGTGGGATAGTGCGTGCCATCCAGAACCCGAAGGACCCTCTTCTAGCTGGAATTCCACCGCTGAGAGATGAACAAAAATATACCGCCTTATACATCATAAGGCATCATATTCATCCAGATCTTAAGTCTGGGTATTTGGAGGAGGAATCCCCACTTACTTTGTTTCAGGCCCTCAAAACGAGGTATGAACAGCAGAAGGCAATTGTCTTGCCTGAAGCAATACATGATTGGACCGATCTTTGACTTCAGGTCCATTAGATAATACAATCATGAGGTTCATAAGATAAGTTCTAAACTATGCTTTTACGGAAAGGAACCCACTGATGTGGAGGAAATAGAAAAGACTTTGTCTACTATGCTCCCATTTGAAAGGCTCCTCCAGCAGTAATACAGTGCTCGCGACTACCAAGTCTATTCTGACCTTATTCATATTATATTTCAGTCTGAAAAGCATGATGAGCTACTTGTTAAGAATAGCTCTCAGCGCCTGGTTGCTTCCCAAACTCTACCTGAAGTTCATATGAACGTCGTGAACGGACATAATTTTGATGGTTCCTTCAAAGGCAAACCATCGAAGTTCAGTGGTAAGCGAAAGCACAATCGAAACAACATACATAGAAACTCAGACCTTGGGGAAGGCATCGCAAAGCCCAAGTTTTATAAAACTAAGCTTTATGACAAGTATGGATGCTACACGCATTCTACTAAAAAGTGTAAGACCCCAAAGCATCTGGCAATTCTCTATCAGCTATCCCAAGGACGCAAAAGGACGTCAAGGGTAAAGGTTTGAAAATCACTTCAACCTTCATCCAGACAGCACGGATTGAGCTGGTTGTTCGCAAGATGTTTCTCTTGGACCTTGCAACATCACGACTCTCCAGCAGTCACTGGACCCTATGGGCACGGAGAACATGATGGTTGGGTTTGCCTCAATTAACATGTTTGGAGACTTTAGCTAGTCCCACTATCTTGGGTTTGCCTCAATTAACATGTTTGGAGACTTTAGCTAGTCCCACTATCTCCTTAGTGATCGATTATTCATGTCCATTTACATTGTTGTAATAGAACATATATATTGTATTTCACAATATATTGTATCAGCACTTTGATACAAATAAGATTGAATGTATTCTATATATATGAGAAAAGATTTCCATAGCGAAAACTCTCCAACTCGACTATAGATTTCTACGGGACTCAATCCAATGGGTGAGGAATAAGTATTTGAAAAAGTACCCCTCTCTATTGTTTGGATTGTACTACATGTGCATCCAACCCGTAGAACATGTTGCATATAAAGCAATTCCATTGGTCAAAACTTGTTCAAGTTCAAGTTCCCTCACTAGACTTTGTGTGCACCACGTGTGCCACTGTAGGGAAGCTAACTTTGAGGCCCTCGCACCTCTAAATACAAGTTGGACCACTTCGGTTCCTTGAACGCATTCATTGTATGGACCATATTAGGTATTTTCATGATTCATTGACACATCTAAACGATGATCACACGTGTGCCTTATGTCCACACGAAAACATGCATTTACCATGATAATGAGGGAAGTAATTAAGTTACATGCCCATTATCCTAAAAGTCGAATTTTATCAATTCGCATGGACAAGATGCAGAATTCTCCTCATGTGGCTTCAATGACTTGCATGGCCTTGGGGATTGAAGTTCAATACTCTGTCTCATTAGTCCATACTCAAAATGGTTTGGTTTGATCCATAATTAAGAGGATCAAACTCATTGCAAGACCTTTGTTAACGAATTGCAATTACCAACTAGATGTTGGAGTCATGCAGCTTTACACACTGCTCAATGACTAACTGCATATCGCAGTACTCCTCCTCTGCAATTGATACGTGGAAATCCTCCGAGAATTTCCCATCTGTGTAAGTTCGGAAGCGCTTCACGCGTACCGATCTCACCACCGCAGCATATATCATTGGGCCCAAAGACTAAGGATCTATGTGGGGTACAGATCTCTGTCGATCAACACGTACCATTGAAAATCCCTCATTGGGGATCCATTCATAGCCAAGTATGTTGATTGCCTATATTAAAGGGTGGATTATTTCCAGGCTTTAGGGGGAGACTTCATGCCACACAGAATGCCAGGAAATCAATTGCGACTTCATGTTCCACCTCATATCCACGTATTCAAGAATTTGGACTTTACGTCTGGGATTCACATATTTGCAACAAATTGCAAATAACCTGCCAGATTCATTTACTGATCTTAAAGGTGTTACAAAATCCTTTAGCCGGCTAGAAATGCGCCCGAAAGAGTGGAGGTACCAATCAAAAACCACTCAACTCCCCTTACCTGAAAAGAGGGGGCGTAGTACGACCTCTAACCAGGATCTAGCTTCCCACAAGCAACAAAGGAAATGGAGGAGATATCCTCTAATTCAGTAAATGCAAGTCAACCTAGCGTTAATAAACACCTTATGGGTAGTATACACCCAGTGGAAGGGAAACCTCCGCAACCCTAGCTTCAGCTTGCACACACTGGCTGGGACATCGGAACACCTTGACTCACACGTATTGGGAAATCACGAAGAGTCATCATGGGTGTATGAGATTTCCTCCAACAATATCGATTCTAGAGAATTATAACCAAGACTACAATTGTCGACAAACATTTCTCTTGTATGATTGCAAACATCCTTCAGTGATTCAGATCCAAAGACCATGGCCATGGCAGAGTGTAAACCACTCGCTCGGACTAGAACAAACAAAGGATGCAATCCAAGCAGAATTAGCCTCGCTCTTCCTTATGAATTCCTTATGGGATTCAATATGTTCTCTTCTAGCAACAGAATGAGAACAACAAGGTGGTGAGAAAGCAAGGCTTGTAGCATAAAGGTCGGGTTTCCGCAGAGATCCGAGACCTACTCTCTAGACAGGATTGGAATCCTCAAAATTTTCCGATAATTATATCATTGGCATTGCAAAATCATCTATCTATGCAGTTGATAGATGTAGTGACTACATTTCATGTGGATCACTAGATTTGGACATGTATGGTTCCCGATGGAATCTCTATCCAATCAAAATGTAAATGCAACATGCATTATTGTGTAAATCATTAAGTCATTACATGGCTTACTGTTGTCGGTATATTTTGGTACAACCGACATAGTGAGTTCCTTATACACAAGGATTACTCCTACAATGATGATTACCCATGCGTGTTTGTCATACACAAGGATTACTCCTAGAATGACGAAGCACGTGATCATCTAAAAGACGGAATTTGAGATGAAGGATTTGGTTAAACCCAAACAATGCTTGATACTAGAAGTCGGGCTACCTCACTCAAGTTTTATGGTACACTAAGTTTCCTATATTATAAATATTGGAGAAACCTAAAATGGACGAGTCATATCCATCTCCCATGTCGGTTATTCGATCTCTAGACGTAGAGAAAGATTCACTCAAACCACGGGATGATGTAGAAGGGATGTTGGGACTTGAAGTTCCATATCCTAGTGCCTTTGGACCCACCAACACAATTGGTTGGGAATCAAGAATATCTTTCGATATCTCCAAGGCACCACACATTATTTGACATGTTCTTGTAATTTCAAAGAAATTTGAACTCCAATATCATCAGAATACACTAATGTTGGCTACTTGAATGATCCCGATAATGTGTACCTACATGGTAGAAGTGTCACTCCATTGATGTCTTTGAAATAGACTTCGATGACTACACCTACCAATCATTCTGAAATACAAAGCCACATTGACATGTGTAGCTTTACAGAATGATAAACCACATACATGAGTCATGTGGTATTTGTTCTCTTGAATCATCGACCATTATCTACACAGATAATGTTGCTTGTGTTGCATAGATGCAAATAGGATACATCGAGGGCAATATCATCAAGCATACTGCCTCTAAATTATTTTATCTCCATGAACTCTAAAAGAGTCGAGGAATAAATATCTTGCGAGTCAAATCATGCGACAATAACATCGTTGATCTATTCACGAAGTCTCTACCAACTTTAACATTCCAGAAATGTTTTCATGAAATTGGTATTCGATGGCTTCAGGATTTGCAAGAATCAGGGGGAGTATCACCCTGGACTACTCCTATTCAAAGCATCATATTACACTCTTTTTCCCTTTATGAGTTTACTATCCAGGTTCTCATCAAGGTTTTTAATGAGGTAATATCAACACAAGATCATATGCCATACTTTCTGTTTTTCCCATCGGGGTTTTTAGGAAAGTATACATGACATATACATTGCTCTCTAAACTCTATGAGATTTTTCCCTTTGACAAGGTTTTTCTCATATGGAGTTAACGAAGAGGCAATAACAATAATATGTTGTATCATTTTCTCCTTATTTTCCCACTGGGTTTGAAGGAGTTTTAACAGCATATCCAACCATTATATGTTGCACCATTTTCTCCTTATTTTCCCACTAGGTTTAAAGGAGTTTTAGCAACATATCATACACAACTCTCCTCATATTTTCCCACAGGGTTTTTGGAGGAGATGATTCCAAAGATGATAAATCGCAAGGACATGGAAGGATTAGGGGGAGTGTTAGGATTTAATTAATAGATTAAATAAAAGGAATAATCCTCCCATGTAATTCTCTGTGTCGGTTAGTAATAGGGCAAACCGACATACCAAGTGCCCCTTCACGAACGGACACATCTCTCCATTGTGTCCCTTCCCCTTGTATAAATATGTTGAACATCAATGGAATCAGGGATCAGTTGAATCATTTGTTGTCTCTCCTATTTGTTTATCGACTTTCTAACAGATTTGGCCAACCTCCTGTGATGATGTGAGCATTTGTGATTTTTTTCTCATCTTTTTCTTTCTCTCCTCTCTTTCTCTTGCTTTTCCCATGGGGCGGCTGCCTCCTATGCAGGCAGCGCCTGGCGCATCAGGACCACAATTTGGTTCACAAGTTGGCATCTAAGCCTAGCTGGCATGCAGGGCAGCGGGTCTGGGGCGACCGGTTAGCCATGCTCTAAGGTCACTGTTTCTCGAAACATAAACCATTTTGCTAAAATATGAGGAAAGTTTTTGAAAAAGAGGAAGAAGTTTATGGAAAGGAGCAAAGGTTGGAGAAAGTTGTGGTAAGGGCTGGAGTAGCATATTTAGAAGATGTGGTGCCACTAGGCTGAATGAAGGGTAGATGCTGAACTAAGGAACGTAGTCAACATTTGTCAGTTGATTGTGCTGATAAAATGAAATATGGTTAATGTGGTGTATTATCCCAAAAAAATATGGTTAATCCTGTATTATTTGTTACCACAGAAAAGTTTGGGAGCTGTGGCTTTAGAAACGCGGCGCGCTAAATGACGTATGCAGCGCGCGTGATTGTTGTTTCTAGAGCGACGCATACTTCTCCTTCGGCGGAAGCGCCAAAAACGGCGTGCAAAAATAAAGCCAAAACAACACCTCCAGTAGGCGTGGCAAAATGGAGCGCGTGGCGCCGTAGCAAACATGTTTCACTATGAACTATAGGATCAAGAAGATCAAACAAACTCAAATAAATTCAACAAAAAAAGTCTAGTTATTATTACAACGCAACCAAATGGTACATGAACAATACAAGAAATATAGGAATTATTCACCAACAAATACAACAGGGTTTTTCATCAACACTACAATAAATTGTTTTCCAACAATACAACAAACAACAAATAGAAGGAGGGCTCAACGTTGTGCTCGAAACCACATCCACCACTCCTTCATGAGATTTTTTTAAAAATTATCATGGGTCTCATTGTCGCTAATGGCATGATATGAGGCAATGAAACATGGCACCCTATGCTCTCTCCTATACACTTGCACGTGAATCTTCATCAAGTCATAGTGGTGGCTGAGATCTTTATCTTTGCCATGATCATCCTCTATGGTCATGTTATGCATGATGACACAAGTGGTCATGATGTATCAAAGGCATTCTTGGTCCCAAAATCTAGCGGGTCCTCTCACAATAGCAAAATGAGCTTGCAAAATCTCAAAGGTTCTCTCCACATCTTTTCTAGCCGCCGCTTTTGCGGCGTGAAAATCCTTTTCTTTTTTACCTTTGGGTTTGTGAACCGGCTTCATAAAAGTTTTCCACCTTAGATAGGTGCCATCGGCACGATAATAGTCATATTTGTATTTATGGCCATTTGCTTCAAACTCCACTTATGGACCTTCACGCATTACAATCCTTGACATAAGAGGAGATCGTTGAAGAACATTGATGTCATTGCAGGACCCGGGCATTCCAAAAAATGCATGCCAAATTCAAGTCTCATAATATGCCATGGCTTCAATGATGATAGCGCAATCCTTTTTGTGATCTTTGAATTGTCCATGCCATGCCACAGGACAATTCTTCCAACTACAATGCATAAAATTAATAAAGCCAAGCATTCCAGGGAACCCTGAACCTTGCTATCCTCCAAAAGCCTAGATGTGTCTTCAGCATTGGGGGCTCTCAAGTAGACGGTGCCAAACACACGCATAATTGCGACGAAAAAGTGGTTGACACACTCAATGGCTTGACTCTCACTCATTGCCAACTGGTCATCAAGAAGATCCGCCAGTATACCTTATGCCATCATACGCAAGGCGACGGTCACCTTCTCGTAGGTGCTATGCCCAAGCTCTCCGACAGCATTTCTCCTTCACTCGAAGAACCAATCAAACTTGATCACCTCTTCGCAAATGCGCTTGAACAAACTGATGATCATCCTAAAACGCCGATGAAAATACTCCTCCGGGAAGGTGGAATTATCGTTGAAATACATTCGCATCAACCTCTCGTGCCCTGCGATTCTTTCCCTCCACAACTTGCGCCTACCAAAAACCGAGCCACTTCGCTTCGGTTCTTTCGTCGCGCGCCAAGCTAATAGCATCAATATGTTCTCATCTTCCTTGATCTCTAATTCATCGTCGGATGAATCATACGACAACCTCTACAAGCATGAAAATACACTCACTTCGTCTACCGAAACTAAAATAAAATTTGGAGAAAAAATGGTGTGGCCAGCGGCAAAACGTACCTTGCGGCCCTTTTGCCGAGCACCTAGCGTGTCGGCTTGAGAAGGATATGGCGGTCGTCGAGGGCAGCGCGATAGCTCCGAGTTAGCCGAGGCGCGGCGGTGGTAGTTCGCTTGGCGGCACGAAAAAAGAAGCGATCCGCCAGCAGCTCACTTCGATTCCCGCCGCGACGAGCTCGGGGAAGGTGTGGGGAGGCACGGCGGTGGAAGATCTGTAGCCGCTGCGAGCGGCGGCGCCAATGGAATGGGGGGGGGGAATGGGGGCAGCGCGGACACGAGTGATTTTTCAGCGGCAGTAGGGTTTCGCGCGCGTCGCCGAGTGTGGCGCGCGTTGGACAGCGTGCAGCAAATTTGTTGTGCCACGGAGCGCAAATTGCCGTGCGTGGAATTTTTTTTAGCGCGCACGCAACTATGCAGCGCCTAGAGGAGCAAAAGCGTTCGTGCGCGTGATAAATCTATTAGAAGGAATCGAGAGGCAAACGAGAGAAAACAAAAAATGATTGAACTAAATTTATTCCATTGATGCTCAATCTATTTGTACAAGGGGAAGATACATGAATATGGGTCGCGTCCGTTCGATCGAAGGGGTATGAGGAAAAGTCGGTTGACTATCATTAAATTAACCTATAAATTAAATCCTAACACTCCCCCTAATCCTTCCTTGTCCGTGCTCGATCGATCATCTTTGGAATCATCTCCTCCAAAAACCCTGTGGTAAAAAAATGCGAGGAGTAGTGTGTATGATATGTTGCTAAAACTCCTTTAAACCCAATGGGAAAATAAGGAGAAAATGGTGCAACATATAATGGTTGGATATGCTGTTAAAACTCCTTCAAACCTAGTGGGAAAATAAGGAGAAAATGATACAACATATCATTGTTATTGCCTCTTCGTTAACTCCATACGAGAAAAACCTTGTCAAAGTGAAAAACCTCATAAAGTTTAGAGAGCAATATATATGTCGTGTATACTTTCCTAAAAAACCCGGTGGGGAAAACAAAAAGTATGACATATGATCTTGTGTTGATATTACCTCATTAAAAACCTTGATGAGAACCTAGATAGTAAACTCATAAAGGGAAAAAGAGTGTAATATGATGCTGTGAATAGGAGTAGTCCAGGGTGATACTCCCCCTGATTCTTGCAAATCCTGAAGCCGTCGAATACCAATTCCATGAAAACATTTCTAGAATATTAAAGTTGGTAGAGACTTCGTGAATAGATCAGCGATGTTATTGTCGCATGATTTGACTCGCAAGATATTTATTCCCCGACTCTTTTGGAGTTCATGGAAATAAAACAATTTAGAGGCAATATGCTTTGTGATATTTCTCTCGATGTATCCTTTTTGCATCTATGCAACACAAGCAACATTATCTGTGTAGATAATGGTCGATGATTCAAAAGAACCAATACCACATGACCCATGTATATGGTTTATCATTCTGTAAAGCTACATATGTCAATGTGGCTTTGTATTTCAGAATGATTGGTAGATATAGTCACCGAAGTCTATTTTGGAGTGACACTTCTACCATGTAGGTTCACATTATGGGGATCATTCAAGTAGCCAACATCATTGTATTATGATGATATTGGAGTTCAAATTTCTTTGAAATTACAAGAACATGTCAAATAATATGTGGTGCCTTGGAGATATCGAAATATATTCTTGATTCCCAACCAATTGTGTTGGTGGGTCCAATGGCACTAGGATATGGAACTTCAAGTCCCAACATCCCTTCTACATGATCCCGTGGTTTGAGCGAATCTTTTTCTATGTCTAGAGATCAAATAACTGGCATGGGAGATGGATATGACTTGTCCATTTTAGGTTTCTCCAATATTTATAATATAGGCAACTTAGTGTACCATAAAACTTGAGTGAGGTGGCCCGACTTGTAGTATCAAGCATTGTTTGGGTTTAACCAAATCCTTCATCTCAAAATCCGTCTTTTAGATGATCACGTGCTTCATCATTTCAGGAGCAATCCTTGTGTATGACAAACACGCATGTGTAATCATCATTGTAGGAGTAATCCTTGTGTATAAGGAACTCACTATGTCGGTTGTACCAAAATATACCGACAACAATAAGCCATGTAATGATTTAATGATTTTACACAATGCATGTTGCATTTACATTTCGATTCAGATAGAGATTCCATCGGGAACCATACATGTCCAAATCTAGTGATCCACACGAAATATAGTCACTACATCTATCAACTGCATAGATAGATGATTTTGCACTGCCAATGATATAATTATCAGAAAATTTTGAGGATTCCAATCATGTCCAGAGAGTAGGTCTCGGATCTCTGCGGAAATCCGACCTTGTGCTACAAGCCTTGCTTTCTCACCACCTATTTGTTCTCATTCCATTTATGGAAGGAAACGTGTTGAATCCCATGTAGGGAATTCATTGGGAATAGCAAGGCTATTTTCTGCTTGGATTGCACCCTTCGATTGTTTCTGTCCGAGCGAGTGGTTTACACTCTTCCATGGCCATGGTATTTTGATCTAAATCATTGTGAAGGTTATTGACAATCAGACAAGAGAAATATTTGTCGACCGGTGTAGGCTTTTGTTATATGATTCTCCAGAATTGATATTGTTGGAGGAAATCTCATGCACCCATTATGACTCTTCGTGATTTCCCAATACGTGTGAGTCGGGTGTTCCGATGTCGCAGCCAGTGTGTGCAAGCTGAAGTTGGGGTTGTGGAGGTTTCCCTTCCACTGGGTGTATACTACCCATAAGGTGTTTATCAATGCTAGTTTGACTTGCATTTACTGAATTAGAGGATATCTCCTCGATTTCCTTTGTTGCTTGCAGGAAGCTAGATCCTGGTTAGACGCCGTACTACTCCCCCTCTTTTTAGGTAAGGGGAGTTGAGTGGTTTTTGATTGGTACCTCCACTCTTTCGGGCACATTTCTAGCCGGACTAAAGGATTTTGTAACACCTTTGAGATCAGTAAATGAATCTGGCAGGTTATTTGCAATGTGTTAGAAGGCTTCTGGCAGGTTATTTGAATCTGGCAGGTTATTTGAATCTGGCAGGTTATTTGCAATGAATCTGGCAGGTTATTTTGCAATCTGGCAGGTAACTCCTTCTGGAAAAACGTCGACCCCCCCCGAAGTTGTTAGGTTAGAAGGCTCCTTATAGGCGAAGAGAGAGGCCGAGGGGGTGCCTGGGGGGCCCACGCCACCCCTGGTGCGGCCTGGCCTGGCCCGCGCCACCAGGTGGTGTGGCCACCCCTGGCTCTTCTCCGTCTCGTATTCTGCCTCCTGGAGTCTTCGGGTGAAATAGGATTTTTGGCATATTTTCCGGGATTTTTCCTGATAGTTGGTTTTCTGCACAAAAAGTAGACACCAAGGCAATTCTGTTGAAAACAGCGTCAGTCCGCATTAGTTGTATCCAAAGCACACAAGTTTAGAGGAGAAACAATAGCAAAAGTGTTCGGGAAAGTAGATACGTTTTGGACGTATCAACTCACCCAAAGCTTAGCTTATTGCTTGTCCTCAAGTAATTCAGTTGAAAATTAAGTGCGATAAAAGAATTTTCACAAACACATTTGCTTCATATGATGTAAATATTCTCAGCAATGTGATCAACTACTTAGACAGTTCATAATAAAGAGTATGCAACTGAGTCTACTTAATAGTCATTGCAAGCTATGAAGAGATTCCAACTCAAGAATAATAAGTAGCATGAAGCATAAACATAAGCAACATTACAATGCTCATACAAAGGTATGATAGAGTGGTATATCGCTTGCCTTTGATTATGAATGCTAAGGCACCTCTAAAGTTCAAGTGATGACTAGAAGTAAAGATATCAATGGTACAAGCATCAAAGTCATAACACAAATAATCAAGTAATGGAACAAACATAAAGAATGACAACTATGCTCTCAAGAAAATGCTCGAAGAATATCTGGAGACTCAACAAGTAGAAGAAAAGGTTTTGAATAATTTGAAAGGCTTCCAAATGCTGAAAGTATGGTACTCATTAGCTTTGAGCTCTCATTGCCCCTATCATAAGCATCTTTAATGCGGTTAAGGTGAAAGTGAGGTCCAATCTGAGTTATATGCTTGACAGACTATAAACTGAAAATCCCAAGTCCCTTGAGTACGAGGGCCGCTCCTCATACTACTCAACTTTAGTTACCGGTAAGTTCTTGTCATCGTAAGTATGTGTGTATCATTCAGAACCGTCAACGGGGTACCCCTTGCCCGATGATACGGAAGAATCCCCATATCAAAATAACAAGGCAAGCAGACAATGAGTATCTCAGCAATCTTATTATTTACCATGGGAAAATGGTGTTTTTTTCTCTCTTTCCTCTTTTCATAAAACTCCTTTTTTTCTTTTTCTCAATAGCTATCTCTCCCTTTTTTTATAATAAGAATGCTTCATAGATATCATTATGGTTACGCTGCAGGTTTCCACCATGTCAGCATGGATTAGACCAGCGGCCCAGGCGTTTCTCTAACACACATGCATAACTCCATGGACTTACAAGCTCCCCTTTTATTTCACACCGACGACATCCGCAAACAAAAGAGCAAGGTATCAACTGTGTATATATTTACAAGTGTTGAAAGCGTTCCCCATGACAACACGGTTCTGCTAATCCCCAGCCTATAATTTGCAAGCATATAACATTCATGGAGAGTTCACAATGGTTCAGGTTTATTAAGTGCAGGAAATAAATGTGCCATCAAGTTCGTGAGAGCTTTACTAACTAATTTTCCCAAAACAAGCAAACATTTTATTTGGAAGAAAACAAGGCATATTGAATATGCACGGGAGCAGCAAATGATGCTAATAGGTAGGTATGGTGGACCCTTTGGCAATACTTGGTTTAGGGAGTTGAAAGCATGAGTAAAACACTCAGTGGAAGTGAAGGCTAGCAATAGTAAGGGAGCGACAAACGAGACAGCAAAAGTTGTCATTATCATGCTTGCAACAAAACAGGACTAATCATGGCATGAAAGTGATTCAAGAACCTCAAGGCAAAATAATTTATCGAGGCTTAACTGATTATTACAGTCATGTGCATGCGTGAGAATGTGCCAAGTCAATCAAATGAAACATTCAGAGGAGGATACCACGGTGTCATACCAATTTACGAATAGAGTAATGCAAACAAACATTCATGAGACATGCTACAAACTATTAGCGAGCTGGGGCTAATCATAAGAAAGCAAGAACTATTAAGCATCCAAAGAAAACATACACTCTACATAAAAGGACTAAGGATGCCCACAGTGATGAGTATATGTACAAAAATGAAAACAAATAGAGTTCGTTACCAGCCTCTTACCACGCCTCAAGTTGTCATTGATCCTCATTATTGCTCTTCACTTGTGTGGCTTGAATAATAATATGAAACCAATATCCACTGAAGACTGCCAAACCCTGAAGCAAACTCGCAAAAACTAAAGAAGAACGACAAATATTTTTGGTGTTTTTGATTTTTAAACAAGAACCAAAAGAGAGAAACAAGCAAAGCAAAATATTTTTAGGTTTTTCGAATAGTTCAAACAAAGCAAAAAGGGAAAAACAAACCAAGGCAAAAAGAAGAAGCAAACCAAAGAGAAACAACATAAATATTTTTGGTCTTTTTGTGTTTTTAGAAAGCAAAAGCGAAGAAGAACGAAAACTAAAAAGAGAACGAAAACATGAATATACAAAGTACCGACGCAACATGATATGGAGATGAGTGTGGTGTCGGCGTATCTCCCCCCAAGCTTAGGATTTTGGCCTAAGTGGGTATCAATCCCAAGCTGGCCAGGATGAAGTATCACCATGGTACGACGAGGAGGTACCCTCGTCCTAGTGCGAGCTCGAGTACGTCCCTCCGTAATGCGCGGAGTAATCATAGGAGGGCACATCCTCCTAGTGCTGCTCGTGGAAACCCAGCAAGCGAAGCTACTCGTCCACCTCCTCCTTGGAGCGCGACCATGGTCTCCTGTGAACACTAAACAGAGCAGGCAGTGGCAAAAGGATCTCCCTCTCATCTCCGTCAGTGAAAAGCATCCTATATACTAGATTGTTCAAATCAGAGGTAGCAGTGAAGAAGTGATGAGTTTTCATGGTGACAAGGTCAAGCCTTTGTGGTGCCGGCATAGCATCATCGGGATCCACTGAAAGACCTAATGCATTGACCATGCGCGATGCAATGATGCCCCCATAGATAGGCCCCCTAGCAGGTAGGCGGCGAGCAATAAGCGAGCCAAGATTGTACCGAGTATCATTGTTAAGCGTAGCAGCAAGGAAAGCTAAATGATAGTTGGAGATGTTACTAGTGTTCTCCCTACCCAATACACTAGTAGCAAGATAATATGCAAAGTATCTAAGAACAGGGAGTTGGATATTTCTTATCTTTCCGCGCTGCGCCACACGGTCATCATCATTGGTCACCCCTCGGTATAGCTCCAACAAATCAGCGGGTCGCCCTTGAATTTTCTTCACGGTCCCTGTCATACGCACACCTACAATACTACAAAATCTCTCCAAAGGCATGGTGAAGGGCATATCATAGATTTTAAAAGAGACAGTAGATTGATAAGGTGTGTTACTAATGTGAAGCTCTCAACAAAAGTTTTGGTGAGCATAGCGTATTGTGCGCTCTCATCTTGCATATATGAGGTCAAACCAACCCTCTCAATCAATAGCAAGAAATCATCAAGAATACCTGCAGCTTGCAAGAAAGTAAAACAAGGAAAAGAGGATGGGTGAGCATCCCCATCATCCCTTTCACTGCCAATACGGGTTGCAATGAGGTCTTCATTGTATGATGGCCTAGCTTGAGAGGCTGTTCTTGAGGGCCTTGACCTCCTAGGTGCATCACTCTCAAATATCTCTCCAAAAGTATGGTTTTTCATGCTTGGTATTCTGAAATTTAAACACCTATTAAACAAGTGATTGCAAAGTAAATATAATGAAGGATTCTACTCATAGGGACTTGCAAGAGGCCTAAACATGCATCAAAACTATATCTCTAGGCATTACACAAGCTTACAAGCTCTCATAACCATTCACCTACAACAGCAAAATACTCAACATATAATCCACTAAACACAAATTTACTTGGATAAGGGAAGGAGTCACATACCATGGAACAAATGCTCCAAATTTCAGCAAGAAAGATGGGTTGAGCAAGGAGATCGAAAAAATCGAGAGCAAGCACAGCAAGAACGCTATTTTGAGCTATGAACTGGAGCTTACTCGGGAGAGAGAAGAAAGTGGCAGGTGAGAGAGGTAGTGGGGGGCCAGGGGTAGGCCACACTAGGGCATGGCGCCACCCAAGGCTGGCCGCGCCACCATGTGGTGTGCCTGCCTGGTGGGCCCCCTGGTACCTACCAGGTACTCCTCTGCCCCTTTTTCACTTAAAAATTTAATATGAATTTTTCACTTACAATCTTGCTCACAACAGTTTATCAATAGCAACAGTTTTGTAGTAGGAATAGTAAAGTAATAGCAGTAGTAAAGCAAGGACAGTAGTAACAAAAGCAGTAAACAGTGGGATTCGAGTGCGGTAGGCACATGGATGAATGGACGGGCGTTGCATGGACAAGAAAATTCACATAGCAATCATAACATAGGGCAATTGCAGATAAATAAGGTAAAGCACCCAAGTACTAGATAATCCTAGGCATGTGTTCCCATATATAGTCATACGTGCTCGCAATGAGAACTTGCACAACATCTTTTGTCCTGCCAGCCCGTTTGCAGCGGGGCCTCTAGGAAACTACTGGCAATTAAGGTGCTCCTTTTAATAGAGCACCAGAGCAAAGCATTAACACTCTGTGAACACATGTGATCCTCACATCAAAGCCATTCCCTTCCGGTTATCCTGATTTCTGTCACTTCGGGGCCATAGGTTCTGGACAACAACGTGTGTATACAACTTGCATATAAGACAAAAAACAATACTATCGTAATGAATCGATTATAAGTTTAGATCTGAAATCATGGCACTCGGGCCCTAGTGACAAGCATTAAGCACAACAAGTTGCAACAAAGTCATAAAGCAGTAATAAAAGATACTAGGCAACATGCCCTAACAATCTGATGCCATTACATGAATGATCTCATCCAACCCCTACCATCCCCATAGCCTACAGCGGGGGATTACTCACTCATAGATGGGAGAAACATGGATGGTCGATGGAGAAGCGATGGTGATGATGATGGCGATGATCTCCTCCAATTCCCCGTCCCGGCAGGGTACCAGAACGGAGTTCCTGGTGCTGTTTCGTGGAATCTGGTGGTGGCGGTGGAGCGTAACTCCTTCTGGAAAAACGTCGAACCCCCCGAAGTTTTTAGGTCAAAAGGCTCCTTATACGCAAAGAGAGAGGCCGAGGGGGTGCCTGGGGGGCCCACACCACCCCCTGGCGCGGCCTGGCCTGGCCCGCGCCACCAGGTGGTGCGGCCACCCCTGGCTCTTCTCCGTCTCGTATTCTGGTTCCTGGAGTCTTCGGGTGAAATAGGATTTTTGGCATATTTTCCGGGATTTTTCCTGATAGTTGGTTTTCTGCACAAAAAGTAGACACCAAGGCAATTCTGCTGAAAACAGCATCAGTCTGCATTAGTTGTATCCAAATCACACAAGTTTAGAGGAGAAACAATAGCAAAAGTGTTCGGGAAAGTAGATACGTTTTGGACGTATCACTTACGCAGATGGGAAATGCTTGGAGGATTTCCACATATCAATTACAGAGGAGGAGTACTGCGGTATGCAGTTAGTCATTGAGCAGTGTGTAAAGCTGCATGACTCCAACGTCTAGTTGGTAATTGCAATTCGTTAACAAAAGTCTTGCAATGAGTTTGATCCTCTTAATTATGGATCGATCCAAACCATTTTGAGTATGTACTAATGGGACAGAGTGCTGAACTTCAATCCCCAAGGCCATGCAAGTCAATGAAGCCACATGAGGAGAATTCTGCATCTTGTCCAGGTGAATTGATAAAATTCGACTTTCAGGATAATGGGCATGTAACTTAATTACTTCCCTCATTATCGTGGCAGATGCATGGTTTCGTGTGGATAAAAGACACACATGTGACCATCGTGTAGATGCGTCTATAAAAACCATGGAATACCTGAATGGTCCAGACAATGGTTGGATGGGACCACAAATGTCACCTTGAATGTGTTCAAGGAACTGGAGTGGTTTCAACTTGTATTTGAGGCGCGAGAGCCTCAAAAGTAGCTTCCTATAGCACACGATGTGCACATAAAGTCAAATGACTGAGGGAACTTGAACTCGAGTAAGTTGTGACCAATGGAATTGCTTTATATGCAACATATGTTACGGGTTGGATGTATGTAATACAATCCAAACAATGGAGAGAGTAATTTTCCAAATGCTTGTTTCTCATCCATCGGATTGACTCCCATAGAAATCTATATGTCGAGTTAGAGAGTTTTCGCTACGAAAATCTTTTGTCATGTATATAGAATACATTCAATCTTATTTGTATCAAAGTGCTGATACAATATATTGTGAAATACAATATATATGTTCTATTACAACAATGTAAATGGGCATGAATAATCGATCACTAAGGATATAATGGGACTAGCTAAAGTCTCCAAAGATGTTAATTGAGGCAAACCCAACCATCATGTTCTCCGTGCCCATAGGGTCCAGTGACTGCTGGAGAGTTATGATGTTGCAAGGTCCAAGAGAAAAATCTTGCGAACAACCAGCTCAATCCGTGCTGTCTGGATGAAGGTTGAAGTGATTCTTGGTCCCAAAATCTAGCTGGTCCTCTCACAATAGCAAATTGAGCTTGCAAAATCTCAAAGGTTCTCTCCATATCTTTCCTAGCCGCCGCTTGTGCGGCGTGAAAATCCTTTTCTTTCTTACCTTCGGGTTTGTGAACCGGCTTCATAAAAGGTTGCCACCTTAGATAGATGCTATCGGCATGATAATAGTCATATTTGTATTTGTGGCAATTTGCTTCAAACTCCACTTGTGGACCTTCACGCATTGCAATCCTTGACATAAGAGGAGATCGTTGAAGAACATTGATGTCATTGCAGGACCCGGGCATTCCAAAAAATGCATGCAAAATCCAAGTCTCATAATATGCCATGGCTTCAATGATCATAGCGCAATCCTTCTTGTGATCTTTGAATTGTCCATGCCATGCCACAGGACAATTCTTCCAACTACAATGCATACAATCAATAAAGCCAAGCATTCCAGGGAACCCTGAACCTTGTTCTCCTCCAAAAGCCTAGCCGTGTCTTCAACATTGGGGGCTCTCAAGTAGACGGTGCCAAGCACACGCATAATTGCGACGACAAAGTGCTTGACACACTCAATGGCTTGACTCTCACTCATTGCCACCTGGTCATCAACAAGATCCGTCGGTATACCGTATGCCATCACACGCAAGGCGGCGGTCACCTTCTGGTAGGTGCTATGCCCAAGCTCTCCGGCAACATTTCTCCTTCGCTCGAAGAACCAATCAAACTTGGTCACCTCTTCGCAAATGCGCTTGAACAAACTGATGCTCATCCTAAAACGCCGATGAAAATACTCCTCCGAGAAGGTGGCATTATCGTTGAAATACATTCGCATCAACCTCTCATGCCCTGCGATCCTTTCCCTCCACAACTTGCGCCTACCAAAAACCGAGCCACTGCGCTTCGGTTCTTTCGTCGCGCACCAAGCTAAGAGCATCGGTATGTTCTCATCTTCCTTGAGCTCTAATTCATCGTCGGATAAATCATACGACAACCTCTACAAGCATGAAAATACACTCACTTCATCTACCGAAACTAAAATAAAATTTGGAGAAAAAATGGCGTGGCCAGCGGCAAAACGTACCTTGCGGCCGTTTTGCCGAGCACCTAGCGTGTCGTCTTGAGAAGGACATGGCGGTCGTCGAGGGCAGCGCGATAGCTCCGAGTTAGCCGAGGCGCGGCGGTGATAGTTCGCTTGGCGGCGCGAAAAAAGAAGCGCTCCGCCAGCAGCTCACTTCGATTCCCGCCGCGACGAGCTCGGGAAGGTGTGGGGAGGCGCGGCGGCGGAGGATCTGTAGCCGCTGCGAGCGGCTGCGCCGATGGAAGGGGGGTGAATGGGGGCAGCGCGGACACGAATGATTTTCAGCGGCAGTAGGGTTTCGCGCACGTCGCCGAGTGATAGAGCGCGCTGGACGGCGTGTAGCAAATTTGTTGTGCCGCGGAGCACAAATTGGCGCACGCGGATTTTTTTTACCGCGCGCAACTATGCAGCGCCTGGAGGAGCAAAAGCGTCCGTGCGCGCGATAAATCGACGGTTATTTTTAGCGCGCCGCGTTTTCTATCGTGCGTTGGAGTTGCTCTTACAAGTGAACTTCGAAACTGAGGTTGATGACATTATGTGACTGAGAATTAAATGACTGAGAATTAGACACCAAATATTCATACACAAGCCGCAATGTACATAGACGAAGGAACCCAAAACACTACGACGTGTGTGGAACGGAGAGGTGAACATAACTCTAGTTCACCAACTCCTCGAAGTTCGAGCGATCCATCTGCCGATTCAGTTTCCAGGACTGGTGAACTTCCCACGACAATAAGTTGGCACGGGTTGCCGTTTGGGCTGCACAACACATTTAAGCCCCAAGACAGGATCACCTCACCGCATTCTGCACACCTCCACCATGGCCACCACAGAAGGACCGACGGTCGAGGTGAAGTTTTTCGTGGAGTCCGGCAAGGAGTTCTTCGGCTTCCTCACGCTGCCTCTTGGCACCGTCGTTCGCCTCCTCGGCAAACAGTCCCAGACGAGCTCTACAAGAGCGTGGAGGGGCTCCCCACGAACTTCTTCAGAACCGAGGCCTGCAAGACGATGCTTCTCAGGCCCATCAATGGCGGGGCGATGCAGTGCTGTCAACTCAAGGTCAGAGTCGACGACACCAAACACAGGGAGGTTTATGTTTGCGCTGACGCGAGCTGCTGCGCCCATGCTGACGGCGCGTATTGCTCTGTCCCGGGCGCTGTCTGCAAATGCGGCAAAGTCATGACGCAGCACGCCGGGGAGAGACCGGAGGATGGTTATAACACTTCTGGTGGTGGTTTTGAAGATGGAGTTTTTGTCAAAGGATATATGAAGTTTATCATCACAGATGATCTCAATGTTGCACCGGCCTCCACTTCACTCATGTTGACCGTTTTGGACAAATTTGGGGTGCAGGATCCCTCCAGTTTAGAGCAGAAGATTCTCCAACTTAGTTCGGACAAGGTTTGTCTATTCTCAACTAATTATAAATTGACCATTGCGTTGAAACCTGCAAACTTATTGGTACATTTGCTACAGATGATTAGACTGCTCAAGAGGTCATTAACTTCGAAGAACCCATTGACCGGTCACTATTTTGATGTTGATATCTCGCCTGATGATTCAGTCACAGATATACTCCCTGAGAACTTGCATCATGAACAAGATGCTGAGGAGAAGCACTAAACCCCAGGTTATTATTTTCTGTATACAAGCATTTTTCCCTACAAAATAAAACTGCCAGCCTCTCTGATAGGCTAACTCTAGGTTTACTGTTTTTCGTAACAGGTTATGGAGCTACTGAAAGCTGCCTTGGTAACTCGCAAAGCTCTCAGCAATGTGCTCCTGCCTCCCAAGAATATGAAGAAGCTGCATCGCCACAGCTTCGGTCTATATTAATTTGCAGCCACTGCGTTGTTCACGCGCTCCAGAAGTATATGCCTGAATTTCCGGCTCAATAATTTGAATAAATCCCTTGTTGAATTTGAGTACGGAAGTTAATGATATTATAAATCTGTTGTTTCTGCCTTTCTGGTTTGGATGCAAGTAGAAGCCCGCATAAACCCACGTATAAGTGTTCTTAAGATCAACCAAGTGCAATTTTTATTTGACATCACCTGTTTTAACTTTCGATATACTTACATGCGGGCTTGCGGGATGCCTGATTTTAATCCCTATTTCTACTCCATACAAGAAATGTGTTCAGAATGTTTTCGTGAAGTACAGCCACCTTATATTTAGGCATAGTTAAGCCAGCAATATTAACCCCTTACTTTCATCACCCTAAAGAGCATTAAATGTGGCTCTATCTCATCTCCCCACTTCCCTTTGTTGTCGAGTGGAGGCTTGCCTCGAGGGGTGGAGGACCATTGATCACGTCTGATCTATTTCCTCCATTCACAATTACCTCGTATCCTATGGGTTTAGTCGAAGTCAAACTTTATAAATTTTTAGAACGTAAATAGGACGACGCCGGCGCCCAGACGCCCAGAGGTTCATCCAATGAACTTACTAGCAATCAAATCGTTCATTTGGAACATTAGGGGCTTTGGGAATGATGGTCCTAAACGACAAATTAAGAAATACATGCGATAAGAGGACGTGGATATTGTGGGCCTCCAAGAGACGAATAAGCAAGATTTCCTAATGTCTGAGCTCCTAGGCTTGTCTCAACACAAGTTCGCAGGAACTGGATCCCAGCCTCGGGCCACTCCGACGGTATCCTCCTTGGTGTAAAGGAGAGGATATGGACTGCGGGGAAATCTTTGTGAGCATGACCCTCACCCATAAACCCTCACCCATAAACGATCAAACCTCCGATGGGAGGTCATCATCGTCTATGGCCCCGCAGACCATAGCCGCTCCCCGACTTTCTTGGAAGAATTGAAGAATAAAGTGGAGCATTGCATCCTCCCGGTTGTTGTGGCGGGCGACTTCAACCTGATTCGCTCATCAGACGATAGGATCTCCCACAACGTGGACATCCCCCGCACGCATATGTTTAACGATTGTATCTGTTAGAAATAAATATTTAGTATTTAATAGGGGATAATCCCCGCTATGTAAACCCACGATTGTGAGAACAACCGTCATGTACAGTTGGGATCCTGGAACGTCGCCTCCCGGAACCGACTCTAGATACCGACATATGTAATCGACGCATCTGTTGGTAGCGCCCCTTCACTCGTATATATACCTGATTCATTCATCAATAAAGGCATCCTTCGATTCATTCTCTCGCTATATACTTTTAGTTTTCACACGCTATCAACACGCATAGCCTCTACGAGAGCAACTGCAAGGAGAAGCGAAGTACAGCGAAAGAAGGGAAAGATTCTACGGGAGTCAATCCAAATGGAGGAGGAAATGTACCTTGTGGACAGTGGTACCACAAACTCTATACTTAGAGAAATAAAATATTTCCAAACTCTTAAGAAGTTAAATGGAGATATTTTAACAATCGCTGGACGCGATGCCGTAATTGTTGGCACAGGACGTGCCATATTTACCCTCCCTATGGGTACACAAATTATAATTGCGGATGCTTTATTGTATCCCGATTCAACTCGTACCCTTATAGGATATAGAGATATCCGCAAAAATGGCTTTCACATTGAAACCCATGAAGACAACAAAGAGGAATATCTCCTTTTTACCAAAGACAACGGATATGGCAAACAAATATTTGAGAAAATTCCTTCTTTATCATTAGGATTGTACTACACATATATAAAACCCGTAACACATGTTGCGTATAAGGTAATATTTCAGAATGTCAATGCATTCCAAACTTGGCATGATCGCCTTGGTCATCCTGGTATAGGGATGATGAGGAAAATTATCTGCAATTCAAATGGTCATGACTTAAATGAAGCTAAATTCCCACAATCTAAGGATTTCATGTGCACTGCATGTGCTACCGGGAAACTCATTTTAAGACCTCCTCGTCTTAAAATTCAAGCGGAACCACTTCAATTCCTTGAACGAATTCAAGGTGATATTTGTGATCCGATCCAACCCTTGTCTGGACCTTTTAGGTATTTCATGGTTCTAATAGACGCATCTACACGATGGTCCCACGTGTGCCTATTGTCCACACGAAACCATTCGTTTTCCAAAATAATGAGACAAGTTATTAAATTACAAGCTCATTATCACAAGAATCGAATTAAAACAATTTGAATGGACAACGCTGCTGAATTTTCCTCACTTGCCTTCAATGATTATTGCATGGCCCTAGAAATTGAAGTTTAGCACTCGGTCCCATATGTCCACACACAAAATGGATTGGCAGAATCTCTAATTAAGAGAATTAAGCTCATCGCACGACCCTTGCTAATGAATTGCAATTTACCAACTTCATGTTGGGGTCACGCAGTTTTACACGCTGCTGACTTAATTCAATTACGACCAACTGCATATCACAGCACTTCCCCTCTGCAATTAGTACGTGGAAATCTACCAAATATTTCTCATCTGCGTAAATTCGGATGCGCCACATATGTGCCAATCTCACCACCGCAGCGTACATCCATGGGACCACATAGGAAATTGGGGATCTATGTGGGATACAAATCACCGTCAATAATCAAGTACCTTGAACCCCTCACAGGGGATCTATTCACAGCTCGTCACGCTGATTGCATCTTTAATGAGGACCATTTCCCGACATTAGGGGGAGATATCAAGTACCAAAAAGAATGCCCGGAAATCGATTGGAATGCCCAAGGCATTTCCTCCTCAGATCCACGTACTCAAGAAACTGAACTTCAAGTTCGGAAAATAATTAATTTGCAACACATTGCAAATAACCTGCCAGATTCATTTACTGACTATAAAGGTGTTACTAAATCCTACAATCCTGCAATAAATGCGCCCGAACAAGTGGAGGTACCAAGAAAAACCACTCAACCCTTTGTTCAAAGGAAGAGGGGGAGAAGTACAGCCACACAACAGGGTTCAGCTCCTCGCAAGCAACAAAGGAAACAGATGAAAAAACCCTCTGAAATAGTAAATGAAAATCAACTTAGTGTTGATAATCATCAAATGGGTAATATACACCCAACGGAAGGACAACCTTCACAACCAAGCTCAGTTGTGCACACAATGACTGGGACATCGGATCACCCAGACTCAACCGTATTGGGAAATCACGACGAGTCAACAAGGTTAAATGAAATTTCCACAAACTATATAGACTCTAGAGAATCTTACAATCGTAAGTCTACAATTGTCGACATATATTTCTCAACTACCATTGCAAACAACCTTCTAAATGATCATGATCCAAAGACCATGGCAGAGTGTGAGAAATGCTCCGACTGGCCTAAATGGAAGGATGCAATCCAAGTAGAATTAGCCTTGCTCAACAAACGTAAGGTATTCACTGAAGCAATACCTACACCTCCCAAAGTTTTCCCTGTGGGATTCAAATGGGTTTTCGTTCGTAAGAGGAGCGAGAACAATGAGGTGGTGAGATATAAAGCAAGGCTTGTAGCCCAAGGTTTCACACAGAGACCAGGCATTGATTTCAATGAAACATATTCTCTAGTAATGAGTGGTATTACTTTCCGATATCTTATATCTATGGCAGTACAAAATCGTCTATCCATGCAGTTGATGGACGTAGTGACCGCTTACCTTTACGGCTCACTTGATTCGGACATATACATGAAGGTTCCTGATGGAATCCCAATTCCGAATCCAAACGCAAAACGCAACGCATATTGTGTAAAACTAAATAAGTCTCTATATGGCTTAAAACAGTCGGGACGCATGTGGTACAACTGACTTAGTGAGTTCCTTGTGAAAAAGGGATACTCCAACAATGATGATTGTCCATGTGTTTTCATCAAGAAGTCCAAAACTGGATTTTGCATTATTTCAGTGTATGTAGATGATCTTAACATCATTGGCAACACACAAGATATTGATGAAGCACGCGATCATCTAAAGACGGAATTTGAGATGAAGGATTTGGGTAAGACCAAATTTTGCTTAGGATTACAACTTGAGCACCTTCCCTCGGGTATTTTGGTTCATCAATCCGTCTATATCCAGAAAATATTGGAGAAATTCAATATGGACAAATCCTATCCATCCAAAACTCCTATGGTTGTTCGATCTCTAGACGTAGAGAAAGATCAATTTAGACCAAGGGATGATGGAGAAGAGATACTTGGATCTGAAATTCCATATCTCAGTGCCGTTGGAGCGCTCATGTATCTTGCAAATTGCACCAGGCCTGATATTGCATTTGCAGTGAATTTACTAGCTAGACATAGCGCAACTCCCACTAAACGCCATTGGGCGGGAGTCAAGAATATCTTTCGATATCTCCAAGGTACAAAGGATCTTGGCCTATTCTATCAGTTTCAGAAAAATCTAGACATTGATATGATTGGGTATACTGTTGCTGGCTACTTATCTGACCCCTACAATGCCAGATCACAAACCGGTTTTGTGTTCCTACATGGTGGAACAGCCATATCATGGAAGTCTTCTAAACAGACTCTAGTGGCTACATCCACCAATCATTCTGAAATAATCGCATTATATGAAGCATCACGTGAATGTGTTTGGCTTCGCAGAATGGTAAACCACATACAACAATCATGTGGAAAAGATTCTATCGAATCTCCAACCATTATCTACGAAGATAATGTTGTTTGTGTTGCTCAGATGCAAACGGGTTACATTAAAAGCAATATCACTAAACATATTGCACCTAAATTGTTTTATCCTCATGAATTACAAAAGAGTGGGGAGATAAACATTTTGCAAGTCAAATCATGCGATAATCTCGCTGACTTATTCACAAAGTCATTACCAACTTCAACATTTGAAAAATATGTTCAAGCAATTGGTATGCGACGACTTCGAGATTTGCAAGGATCAGGGGGAATAACTCTCTGAAATAATAACCCATTCAAACATTATATTACACTCTTTTTACCTTTATGAGTTTACTCGCATGGTTCTCATCAAGGTTTTTAATGAGGTAATATTACCACAAGAATGTATGTCACACATCCTATTTTCCCCACCGGGGTTTTTAACGGACGTATACAAGACATATTAATTGTTCTCTAAAGTTGCCATTGAGTTTTATCCTTTTAAGGTGTTCTCATATAAGTAATCAAAGAGACAATAATCATTATATGTTGTATCATTTTCTCCTTACTTTTCCCACTGGGTTTTAAAGGAGTTTTCACAACATATCAAATACTATTCTCCTCATATTTTTCCCACAGGGTTTTTGGAGGAGACTTAAACCAAGATGATGGATCTTTATACAATGAATCGGTGATTAGGGGGAGTGTTAGAAATAAATATTTAGTATTTAATAGGGGATAATCCTCGCTATGTAAACCCATGATTGTGGGAACAACCGTCATGTATAGTTGGGATCCTGGAACGTCGCCTCCCGGAACCGACTCTAGATACCGACATATGTAATCGATGCATCTGTTGATAGCGCCCCTTCACTCTATATATATATACCTGATTCATTCATCAATAAAGGCATCCTTCGATTCATTCTCTTGCTATATACTTTCAGTTTTCGAAGTATCACTAATCTCGCCCTTAGAGAGATCACGCATGTGAGTGCCCGCTTTACCTGGACAAATAGCAGACTAGATCCAGTCAGGAGCGTTCTCGACCGTGTCTTTGTCTCGGTAGAGTGGGAAGTGGCCTTTCCCCTATGCTCGCTTCGCGCCATCATCTGAGTGGGCTCAGATCATGTCGTGTTACTTCTGTCGATATGGGGGAGCTCACCGCCATGCCTGGACCGCTTCCACTTCGACAACTCTTGGCTTCAACAACCAGGGTTCGTGGAGGCGGTCCAAGCCAAGTGGACATCGGTGGTGGCTTCCCCCAGAAGATTTAGTGCGGTGGACATGTGGCATCACTGCGCCAAGATGGCCCGTCCATTCATGAGAGGATGGGGTGCTAATCTGGGTGCAGTGATCAGACTCCAGAAAGGAGCGTTGCTGGAGGAGATCCAGGCCATGGATCGCATTGCAGACTCGGTGGGTCTCTCAGATGATGAGTGGACCCATCGTTATGCACTAGAGACCTCACTAGTCGAGATCTACAAAGGCTAGGAGCTCTTTTGGTGACAACGGAGTCGACAAAACTGGCTCCTATAGGAGGATGCGAACACGGCCTACTTCCAGGCGGTGGCCAATGGGCGTCGCAGGAAGTGCTCTATTCCATGCCTCTGGGATGATGGGCACCTCCTAGAGGAAGTAGGAGAGCTATCTTCCCATATTTACACGTTCTACAAGGAGCTCTTCTCAGCAGGACCCCACACAGGGGTCGCATTGGGTGTGGACTTCTGGCTAGTTAGGGCCAGTGTCACATCTGATGATAATGCGGAACTCACCCTCCCATTCCTGTCAGAGGAGATAGCGAGAGCGGTGAAGGACATGAAGGTCAGCTCCGCCTCAGGCCCTGATGGCCTCCCGATGGCTTTCTTCCAGGCTTTCTAGAAGGAACTCCAGGCGGTTATCATGCCGATGTTCCACGAGTTTTACACTGGGACTCTTGTGATGGGTCGCCTGAACTTTGGAGTAATCACCCTGATCCCTAAAGTGGTAGGGGCCTCGTATATTCGCCAATTCAGACCCATCACGGTTCTGAATGTCATCTAATGGATCTTTACAAAAGTTTATGCTACTCGCCTTGCCCCTGTGATGGAGCGAATCACTCATCAGTATTAGTTTGCCTTCCTCAAAGGCCGACTCATACATGATGGGTTCACGCGCTACATGATATTATCCATGAGGTCAAGTCCAGAAGGTTGAAAGGCATCTTTTTGAAACTCGATTTTCAGATGGCCAATAACCGACTGTACTGGCGGTTTCTACGTCAGGTCTTCCTGCGATAAGGATTTGACGACCACCTGATCACATGGATAATGCAATTCGTCATGACGGGGACCAATGTGATTAATATCAATGGCGAAATTGGGCCCTACTTCAGTCCCTCATGTGGAGTGAGATAGGGCGACCATGTATCCCCTTGCTCTTTAACGCGGCGGTGGATGCCCTCGCAGAGATGTTAGATAAGTTGAGGGTAGCCGGCCATATCTCTAGAGTGCTAGGACACCTGATTCCCGGAGGTAGGGTCACTCACCTCCAATACGCAGGCGACACGATGATCATGATTGAATGATTGATCTTGGATATTGCAAACCTCAAGTTTCTTCTCCCCTGCTTCTAGGACATGTCGGGACTTAGGATTAACTTTGACAAGAGCGATATTATCGTGCCCGGGTACTCGCATGAGGATTAGTAGAGGATAGCCGACAACTTCAATTCGGCTGACCTCATTCCCAATTACCTATTTGGGAATGCCGATCCGCGATACTAGGATCCTTATTAGGGACTTGGAACCGTGTGTTGGCAGAGTTCAATCGAGGTCTGAGGCTTGGTGTGGAAGATTCACATCGAAAGGTAGCAAGACGGTCCTGATTGACTCGTGCCTGTCCAGCTTACCCATGAATATGATGGGTCTCTACCTCCTCCAGGAAGGGGTGCATTGATCCTTTGATAAGGAGCCATCACACTTTTTCTGGCAGGATCCTAAGGGACACCAAAAAATCACATGGTCAAGTGGGAAGATATTTGCGCCACCAAGGAACTTGGGGGCATATGTATTCTAGCATCCCGCCAATTCAATAGGGCCCAGATGCTCAAATGGGTTTGGCGCATTCTGCGAGACGACGGAGGCCTATGGCTCAAGCTAATTAAGGGCAAATACCTTCGAGGTCGTCCCCTCCTAGACTGTGATCGCCAGGACGGCTCCCAGCTCTAGCACTCCATCTAGGAGATCAAGAATGAGATCCAGTTTGGGGTGACCGTGTCCATAGGGAATGGAGAAGGTACCATATTTTGGCTAGACACCTGGCTGGGGGAACGCCCCCTTCGGGAGGTGTACCCGATCCTGTTCGCCATATGTTCTGAGCCGTCTCTTAGGGTTGCCGATGCGGTCCAAGAGGGTACATGGAACATCTTGTTTCGTAGAACCTTCGGACCGACGAAAACCAAAGCTTGGACGGAACTTAGGATGGTTTCGCCAGCAACTGTCATGGACGCACCCGACAATGTGGGGTGGCGCTTGACCTCTTCAGGGTGTTTCACGGTCAGCTCAGCTTACAAGGAGTGCCTAATGTTGGGGATATACTTTTCGGGTATCCTCACAGTTCCTCACTGACCAGGGTGACTCAATTCGGGTTAGAGCTTTTCTTCACGGGCGGCCCAGTCAGGGAGAAGAGACGGAGTCTAGTCCGGCTATGGGAAGGCCCAGAAGACTTACTGACATAGGCCCATAGTGTTACTTGTAGTTCAAGATGTACTCTGTAACCGACTCTTAGTTGTAGCCGGATAGATCTCTCTTGTAAACCCTATGCCGGATATCTATATAAGCCGTCCTAGGGAGAGCCTTTAGGGCACCCAACACCTCAATAGTCTACAATCTCAACTCGCATAGGAGAAACCCTTGTAACCCATATTCTGGCTCTGCCGTATTACTAGATTGCTAGCAGGAGTAGGGTCCGTCCAAAGCCGGTGGATTCGAACCTGGGTAAACTTGTGTGCTCACCATCTCGGAACACCATACGTCTCACACCCCTCTCTTCCACACGCCTCGAGGACACCCTCATGGCGTACTTGTCATCAATCCGATGATAGTTGGCGCCCACCGTGGAGCAAGTGAGCTTCGGATCTGCGTTCCGAGCGGAATCTGCAAGAATCAGAATCAGTGAGACTATCGCCTTCGGTCGCATCCTCTACGCCAGCGACGTCCCTCTCATCGTTCTTGACGAGACCTGGATTCCGGCTAGGGAGGCTGTGACTGCCTACACCATCGTGTCTTTCGGCGAGATCGATGAGTACATCGGATTCGCTGAACCTGCCCCACCCACCCCAGCGGTGATGATAGAGGCAGAAGAAATTCTAGGTCCCCTTTGTCCGCGGAGGTGGCAGAGTTTCAGATCTCGGAAAAACATAATCCCACCCAGCCCGCACCTATTGCGGAGATAGTGGAGAAAGTTGAGCCTGAAGCAGATCTTGTGGTTCAAACCGAATCTGGAGTGGACCTCCCTGGTGAGGTCGGATCCCAGATCGATCTGTCTGCTGAGGTCAAAATCCAAGAGGAGCATAGCAACAACATTGATTCCGGATCTGCCAACGCCGGAACAGATCAACCATTCCTGAGGCACACGTTGAGGGGCATGATACTGCAAGACGCAAGCATGGATGAGGTTCTCGAGACTATCAGGATCTTTGAGGAAGCCCACGAGGAAAGCCGCAACTACCTCAGGACCCACACGTCACACTTCGTCAGATACATTGGATCCGGATCCGGCTCTGCCGATGCTGGAGAAAACACCGACTCAGTGCTGGAGGCAATCGGAACAAACACCGACTTACCTGCATCCTCGGATGACTCGATGACGTTGACATATTTCCGAAAGTTCTCCACGGAGTATGAAGAGGAGTAGAACTCCAAAGCTGTAGAGGAAGGAGAAGCCATGGATGAAGGGTCCGGGGAAAACTCTCCCAAAGCGCAGGATGACATGGATATCGGAGATAATCCCGAGGTTCAGAAGTCCGAAAGTACCGATCAGAGCTTGACTCTAGGAAACGGACCCAAAGTCGTCTTTTCTACCAGCGCTGCCAAGAAGGCAAAGAAGAAGAACAAGACCCTGGCAAAAGACCCTTCGACAGAGGAGGTGATTGGCGAGGAATATGAGGAAGACTCGGACGGAGCACTTATCCCAGATGAGCCCAAAGAAGAGTCGGTGAATGGACACGTGATCACCGAAGGTGTGCGTAAACTCATCGATGTTGCATTAACCACACCTATTCCTACAGCTGTAGAACATACTACTGAAGAGCTGGACGAAAGGGCCCAGGCCCTAGAAGCGCGTCGCCAAGTACTCCTTGATGAAGCCAAAAACCTTGAGGAAGAAAAGAAACGCATGGCAACTGCGGAGAACTACAACTCTCGGCAGCATCAGAAGACCAGGAAACATCACACACGTGACGACCAATTCCCAGAGATTCACAAAGTACTCTTTGGAGGAGACCATGGGATGCCTCGACGCGACAGCAAGGGAGACTAGGTGTATCCAACACCAGTGCAAAACACTGTTGCGGCTCGAGAAATCCTAGCGAATAATCTAGGCCCAGAGCAGATTCGATTAGGCATTAAACTACTCAACAAGGGTCTAGAGCAGAAGAAGGTCGCCCTGTCCGGAGGCAGAAAACTGGTCTCCCAATCTGACCAATGTCGCACGGATCTGGCTTGGAATGACGTAAGACCCCAACGTGTTCCAGAACAGCATCACCGTTCCGACCGTCGGGAAGACAACTACTCAAGAACCGAATCTTCAGGACAACACCACAAAGCTGCACGTGACTGGCGCAACGTTTCCCAAGCTGCGGAGCAAGAGGCAATTGATGCACTGAATCCGAAGGATCCTCCTCGGCGAGAGTCGAACGATCACAGGGAAGAAGATAAAGAGAAACGTCGAGAGGAGGACCGACAGAGAATGCCACCTCCTAGACACACAGGTCATCCGATGGATGGACGAAGGAATGACAGACACCGTGCTGAGTCAAGCCGACAGGGGGCTCGTCATAATGAAGATCCTCCCCGGAACCGGAATAACGACGCTCCGAACGGAGGCTGACGATCAGCCGGAAAGCATCCAGATGCTCCACCCTCTCCACCAAGTAGCCATCACAACGGCTCCCAAGGAGGCCAAGGAGGGCGTCGTGGCGGCGGAGGTGGTGGCAGAAGCCGAAGTCCGGCTCCAAGGCACCACAGCCATAGCCATCATTCGGGGCGATCTTTATCCCCAAGTGACGCGAGGCACAAGATCAATTCCAACATAGAGGCGTGGTGCTACGAAAACGATGATATATACGTGGGCCCAAAGTGCTTCGGACCATGCATAAGAGCTACAAAATTCCCGGAAGGATTTGCTATCTCAAGACACATTCAAGCCTACGACAGTATAGCTCAGCCAGATACTTGGCTCCAGGATTTTTTCCATGCTTGCCGTATCGCCAAAGGCAAAAACAGCCTGGTCGCGACCCGATATCTCCCACTCATGTTGCAGAAGACGGCACGATCGTGGCTCAATGAACTTCCGGAGAACACCATCCACAAGTAGTATGATATGCAAAGTGCATTCTTTCAGAATTTTGAAGGCACATATCGGAGGCCCTGTACGGTAGGAGACCTACAACGTTGCACCCAAAAAGCCGGAGAAACTTGCTGGGATTATCTCGAACGATGGATCGACACCAAGAACTCTTGTGAAGGAGTAAATGACCAAACTGCGATTGAAGCTTTCATTGCAGGACTCCCAATTGGTCTACTAAGTCATCGCTTGAAGTGTGACAATGTCACTGATTTGGGAGAGATGATAGAAACAATGAGCAAGTATGCAGATGCTAACGACGATGTAGAGGGATTACTGAATGCCCTAGCTGTGCCACAGTTGGCAAAACAACCAAAGCAACAAGCTCAGAAGCGCAAGAACACCTCGGAAGAAAAAACCCAACGCGGAAACGGCAGTGGTCACTGCTACTTTCAGGTCTGGAGGACGAGGAGGGCGCGGCGGTGGCCGTGGACACGGTTGTGGGACATCAAGAGTCTAGGGTAGAGGAGACCAACAACCCGGCAAAACCTACTCCTGGGCCGACATTGCCAATAACCTATGTGTGCATCACTTAGACACTAATGGGGGCTCATCCCACACAAACGCCGAGTGTCGTTTCAATGACGACATTAAGAAGGACGATACCGCGGGCTACAGGGCCAAGCGGAAGAAGGGAAAGAAGAATCCCGAAAAGGATAAAGAGACCAAGGATGATTCCAACATGGAGGAAGCTGATGCTTCAAATCCCAAGCCGGAAGGGAAAAAGAATTTCCCGACAAAGAAAGACACTTACGTCACCTTCCTCGGATCTCAACCAACTAAGGTTAAGAAAGCAGTTCTACACGAGCTGAACGTTATAGTTCCGGCGGTCCCTTAATTTTTGGACCGGTCGGAAGTGGCAATCACCTTTGACCGTGCTGATCATCCGCCTAAGTTGCACAGGCGAAGAAAATACGCATTAGTCGTCAATCCACTTATTGACAACTATGGTTTCTCCAAGACTCTCATGGACGGCGGCAGCAGCATTAATATTCTGTATGTCGAAACGCTACGCCGGATGAAGATCTCGGAGACCCAGCTGAACTACAGCTCTGTGATCTTTCACAGAGTTGCCCCAGGAAGACAATTAAATTCCCCGGGGAAAGTACCTTTGGAACACCAAAGAACTACCACACGGAAGCACTTTCCTTCGAAGTGGTCCCGTCCAAGAGCGCATACCACGCTATATTCAGACGTCCGGCTTACTTGGCTTTTATGGCTCGTCTGTGTTACATTTACAATATGATGAAAATTCCAGGTCACAACAGCTTGATCACCATCAGGGGAGACCCGAAGAAAGCGCGAGAGACGAGTGTTGGGGGGATACCCCCGAGTAGGGTCAAGCCGGGTATAAAGGCCGAGTTAGCCGAGGTTCGGCAAGGTCAAAGCGGATGCTTGCCGGGTCACCTCAAGGCAGGCCGAATCAAGGGGTAACCCGGACCAGGGAGTGTTCGCCTAACTAAGTCTCAACCGACTTAAGCAGTACGTCGGAAGTGCTGTTTTACATATATGCAGGAACAGGTGTGGCCGGATCAACTAGGATCCGAGTCACGTCTAGCTTCTAGGAGAAGGAAGGAATCTCGCTGGTCAAAAGAAGCTCCGGTACGCACTACCTGAGCGAAGCAAGCAAGGGCAGGACCACCGGGGCGTGGCCGACAAGGGTGACGACGCCCATGTCGGCTGACGCGGGCGCCGCAGAGGCTCACGTAGCCTCTGCATGTGTGACGCGGGGGAAAAGCACCCCGGTCGGTTTACTACTTTGGGAGGAGGCATATTCTTAGGAATATGCCTCCACGTATGCCCTAGGCAGAGACCGAGCTCCCTCTATAAAAGGGGGGCTAGGGTTTCAGTAGAAGGGGTTCCGCTATTCTGATTTGGCTAGGGTTTTAGGTGTGATCTGTGGGTGAGAGTAAGAGAGCTCCTTATTCCTCCTCTCGTCAATATAGCTCTAGGAGCACTTGTAATCTTGGAAGCGAAGCAATACGAACAACTGTGTGGAGAATCACTTCACTATCCCTCCCTGGATTCACCTAGCGTGTATTAGTCCCCACCTTTAGCCTATCCATGGCATCTGCCGTGACACCACCACGACAGTTGGCGCCCACCGTGGGGCTAGCAGCGCTAGCAGGGGTCAAGATCCGGACGGGAAACTTCATCGGCACCGGCGAACGCATCGTCTCTGGGCTCGTTCAGCGCTGGACTTCGTCAGCGACAATGCAGGCTACTTTGGCACGCGCCCACTTCCGCGCAATGGCCTCTTCGTCAAGATCGGCACGCACAAGGTCTACGTTGCTGTGGACGTGTCGTGCGTTCATCCGTGCCACGTCGTCGAGGCTGGAGAGCCGCCCCTCACCGTGGCTCGCGGGGCGCGTATCGCTCGCTCCCCGGACCGTGCAGAGGTGATGATGACTGCGCCTGGTGCAGGCGCGAGCAAGGATCCGACGCCAGATCTGGAGGTAACGCCTAAGGCACCGAGGAAAGGTAGAGGTCCTCCACTAGAGAGGCCGGAAAATGTGTTGAGGGAAGCGATGGATAGCTTGGCAAACCCTGTGGTAGCAGTAGTAGATCCGGCTCGAGCGCAGGCTGAGCTAGAAGAAACTAGGCAAAAGATACTAGAGGGCGCAAAGAAAATAGCCGCGGCTTAGCAGTCGTTGAATATGACGCTGCGTGAGTACGCAAAGGCGAACAAAGTTGATGCTGTAAAAGTAAAGGGGAGAAATCTCATGACCGAGATGAACTGAGAAGGTGATACTGGAATTGAGGAATCAGAAAATTGTATGTCCGTGGGGCTGCCAAGGTACAGTACCCCGGCAAAGAACCTCAGAGCAGCGGATGCAGCTGCATCCGAGTTAGAGGGTCTGACGGGTGAAGCCCGTCAAAGACAACAAGATAGGGTTAACAAGCTGGTTTGGATCGCGAATAGACAAAACGAAGAACTACTCCGAGCTAACCCGGAGAGAGTTGGAGCCTCCAAGATCGTCCATTCGGCGATGGGTAACCCGGAGAAATCCGCTGGAGCCACATTGTCTCCTCATGGTGGTCCAAGGAGAGAAGAGGTGGTAACCTCGGCTAGACGGAACAAACAGATCGTCCCGTATGACCCAACACGGGCAGGGAAAGGAAAAGAAGCACAGAAAAATGATGATCGACGGAGTGTGAGCCAAGGTGAAGCTGGCCAAGGTAACCGCGACCAAGGCAATGCCGGTCAAGGGAACGAAGTCAATGGCAATGCCGGACAGCGAAACTCGGCAGTAGCAGGACAACCGCAACAGCGGAATATACCAAGGCAAGAGCAAAGTGTCGGCTGAGGTATGCAACAAAAAGGTGCTCCACGTGAGCAAGACAGGTATAATGATGGAGACTCGGAAATGGCAAACGTGGGATACCCAAGACCGGACTATCATGTGATAGGGTCAAGATTGGGAAGCAGGGATTTGATGCCGGATGATGCCAGGTTGAAACTGGATCGACTGTATAGGTCGGAACAGATCGAATGTCAAGGTCCACCAGGTCCTGCGTGTTTTGGACCCCGGATCATGAAGGAGCCACCGGTACCCAACTTCCAGTTACCCAGGGGCACGAAGACGTATGACGACAGTACCAAGCCAGAGGATTGGTTGATAAACTATGCTACGGCTGTGAAAATTGCCACTGGTAACTTGAGATGGGCTGTACGATATGTGCCCCAGATGTTGGAAGGACCGGTAAGGGTATGGCTGAACAATTTGCCACCCGGAAGCATCAACTGCTGGATACACTTTGAGGAAATGTTCATCAGTAATTTCTCGAGTACGTATCAGAGGCCAAATAGGCCGCAGACCCTAGCTATGTGCAAGCAAAGACCTAATGAGACAGATCGAGAGTTTTTAACCCGGTGGTGTACTGTGAGAAACTCGTGTGAGGGCGTGATAGAATCACAGGCCATAGCATGGTTTGCGCAAGGGTGCAGATATGCAAGTGAGCTGTGGCAGAAGTTGCAAAGGAAATTGCCAACTACGTTGGCAGAAATGATCCGGATTGCAGACTCGTATGCTTTGGGTGATCCGACTCAACCTAGGCTCGTATCAAACGAGTCAAACGATGAGTACTATCAGAGGGATGGAGCCGGATCATCCCGGAGGAATGACTACAGAGGAAAAAGAAGAGATGATAGACCAGATCATCCGTACGGTTCGCAACAAGTTGCGGCTGTGAATCAAGATCAGCCTGGAGCAGGGGGCAGTCAGCGCCAGAAAACTGGAGGGCAATGGACTCCGAGAAACGATGGCAAGAAAACCTGGACGCTAGAGCAAAAGAGACAGTGGCAAGAAAAGAAGGACCGTCCGAGGTATACTTATGAGTCGATGTTGGACCAGCCGTGTAAGTTTCACACGCCAAATCCGAGTAACCCAGCGGGTCATACGACGAGGCAATGTGAGTGGATGCGCAAGATTGAACAAGGTGGCTCGAGGAATGCTCAGGCACCCCGGAATGATCAGCCTCGGCAGGAGTTACCCCGGCAGCAATTGCTCTCCGGAGCGAACACGCAACAGCTAATGTTGCCTCCCCCTCCGCCGAGGTATGATAACAATGAGAGAAGGGATGCAGTGCATCAAGTGGAAAATCAGCATCAGCCGGATCAGAGGTACCCCGGAAATGAGGGGAGAAATGAGTACAAAGAGCATCATCAGAGCTATTGTGTTTTCACCACTGAGGAAACAGATAGAAAAAGCTTGCAGCGTAGGCATATGGAGGTGAATGTAGTGATGCCGGCAGTGATGAGGTACATGCCTTGGTCTGATCAGGAAATCACCTGGAGCATAAAGGAACATCCCAAGCTTATGCCAAGCCCTGGTTCGTATGCGTTGGTGCTGGACCCGATGTTCATTGGGCCTAGCATTAATGTAAGGTTCTCAAAGGTACTGATTGACAATGGCAACAGCATTAACATCATGTATGCGGACACAATGCGCAAGTTTGGTATCTCGGAAAACATGCTACAGCCCACGAGGACAACTTTCCATGGTATTGTGCCCGGCAATTCTTGTGAGCCCATAGGCAAGGTCCGGGTTGACGTATTGTTCAGCACGAGGGATAACTGCCGAACTGAAAATTTGGAGTTCGAGGTGGTGAACTTGGAAAGTGCGTACCATGCGTTACTTAGAAGGCCAGCGCTGAACAAGTTCATGGCAAGCTGTCACATTAGCTACTTGAAGATGAAATTGCCCTGACCAAACGGAGTGATTACCATTGTAGGGGATTTCCGACGTTCCATGGAGTGTGGGTCGGCCGGGTCTAACTTAGCCGAGTCACTTGTGATTGCGCAGGAGAAAAGGAAAATTCAGGAGGTGGCGGCATTGGCTCAGTCCGCGCAGCAGTATATGCCGGCGCTGAGTAACCCGCACGGAAGTGTCTCTTTCCAGGCCACGAAAGATACCAAGAAGGTTCCTGTTGATGACATGTTCCCAGAGCGCACCGTAACAATTGGTGCCGGGTTAAGTGATAAATAGGAAAGTAAGCTCGTCAGCTTCCTCCGTGAGAATCGGGACATTTTTGCTTGATCCACACAGGACTTGCAAGGAGTTCCGAGGGAGCTGGCCGAGCACTCTTTGAATGTGAGACCCGGAGCTAAGCCGGTAAAGCAACCTCTCCGCCGCTTCGCTAAAGATAGGAGGAAAGTCATTGGGGATGAGATAGCTCGGTTGCTAGCTGCAGGATTTATCATGGAGGTTCTTTATCCGGATTGACTGTCTAATTCGGTGTTGGTGGAAAAGAAGAAGGATGACCCGAACGTGGCAGTGGTTTGGCGAATGTGTATCGATTACACGAACCTGAACAAGGCGTGTCCAAAAGATCCATTTCCACTGCCAAGAATAGATCAGGTCATAGACTCAACTGCTGGATGTGAATTGTTGTCATTCATTGATGCATATTCTGGTTTCCACCAGATACCTCTAAATCCGGATGATCAAATAAAGACTGCATTTATTACCCCGTATGGGGCTTATTGCTATCGCACCATGTCGTTTGGTTTACGTAATGCAGGGGCAACGTACCAGAGATGTATGCAAAAATGTTTGCACGACCAAATAGGTCAAAATGTACAAGTGTACATGGATGATGTGGTTATCAAGACCAAGGAAAGCAAAACGCTCCTTGACGACATCAGGCAAACGTTCGCGAACCTAAGGAGGTTCCGGATGAAGCTTAATCCGGAAAAATGCACCTTCGGTGTCCCGGCTGGGAAATTGCTCGGTTTTCTCGTTTCTAGCCGAGGTATCGAGGTTAATCCAACTAAAATCCGGGCCATCGAACGAATGGAACTGCCAAAGTGTCTTAACGATGTCCAAAAGTTCATAGGTTGCCTGGCCTCGTTAAGTCGGTTTGTATGTCGGTTGGGAGAAAAGGCATTGCCTCTTTACCAACTCATGAAAAAGTCAGATAAATTCGTTTGGACACCGCAGGCCAATGAAGCCTTTGCCCACTTGAAAAAGATGTTAGCCACTGCACCAGTGTTGGCCTCACCACTATCAAAGGAGCCAATGTTGCTCTATATAGCCGCAACCAACCGAGTTGTAAGTGCAGTGATAGTGGTGGAGTGCGACGAGGAAGGTAAGTCGGTGCAAAGGCCAGTGTATTACTTGAGCGAGGTGTTGTCAGCCTCAAAGCAGAGCTATCCACACTATCAAAAGGTGGCATATGGCGTGTACATGGCCGCTAAGAAGCTGAAGCACTACTTTGAGGAGCATCCCATCAGGGTCATTTGTGAGGCCCCCATATCCGAGATAATGAGTAACAAGGATGCGAGTGACAGAATTGCAAAATGGGCAATTGAGCTAGCTCCTTATGCTCCGCAATATGATAGAAGAGAAGCCATCAAATCCCAAGCTGTGGCAGAATTTTTCGTGGACTAGGCTGAGGTGCAGTACGAACCGCCACTATCCGATCCGAACTATTGGCGAATGCACTTTGATGGATCAAAAACCAAAACCGAGCTAGGGGCCGGAGTTGTACTTACCTCGCCAAAGAAGGACCAGCTGAAATACGTGTTGTAGATCCATTTCGCGGCATCAAACAATGTCACTGAGTATGAAGCGCTTGTGCATGGGCTCAAGGTGGCAAAATAGATTGGGATACGTCGGATCGTATGCTTTGGCGACTCGGATTTGGTGGTGCAGCAAGTGTCGGGAGTGTGGGACGCCCTGGATCCAAACATGGCACTCTACAGATTTCATGTGCAGAAGATATCTGGTTACTTTGAGGGATGCGAATTTCACCATGTACCCCGGGTGGAAAATGAAGCTGCCAACATGCTGTCGAAGCTCGGGTCAACCCGACAAGCAATTCCACCGGGTGTAGCATTAGAGCACCTCAGGAAACCATCCATCAGGCTCTCCCTAGAAACCGACTCAATCTATGTCCCGGAGGACACGGAATCCGGAGCTGTGCCCATGGACATTGACATGGGAAGTGGTGCGCGAGACCCGGGGACTGCTTCAGTAACTCCTGGGGACTGCTTCGCAAGATCCGGGGACTGCTCAGCGTGATCCGGTTGAAGTTATGCCGGTGGATCTGATGGAGATTGATGAGGATGTGTTCCCTGTGCGAACAATACCGGCTTGGGCACTACCTATATTTCAATTCCTGAAAGATGGAACGTTACCCACCGAGGAAGTGCTTTCCAGGAAAACACAGAGGAGGTCAAAGGCTTACACGATCATCAATTCCGAACTATACAAAAGAAGTGTGACCAATGTCCTCCAGCGATGTGTTGACCCGGAGGAAGGGCTTGACATCCTCCGAGATATACATCAGGGGGAATGCGGGCATCATGCCTCATCCCGAGCCTTGGTAGTAAAAGCTTTCCGGCACGGATTCTACTGGCCAAATGCCTTAGAGCAAGCGGAAGATCTGGTGAGAAAATGTAATGGTTGTCAGAGGTACGCTACCAAGACACATATGCCAATGTCAGAACTCAAGACCATACCCATTACTTGGCCATTTGCCGTATGGTGCTTGGATATGGTTGGCCCGTTCAAACCAGCAAGGGGAAATATGACTCACATTCTGGTAATGGTGGACAAGTTTACGAAGTGGATTGAAGTAAAGCCTATAAGAAAGTGTGATGGAGCAACGGCCGTAACGTTTCTCAAATACATCATCTTGAGATACAGTTATCCTCATAGTATAATAACTGATAATGGCACAAATTTTGCGGAAGGAGCATTTGCGCGTTTCTTGCCGAGAAAAGAAGATCCGGCTGGACGTAGCCTTGGTAGCCCACCCCGCATCGAACGGACAAGTGGAAAGATCCAGTGGATTAGTATTATTCGGGATAAAACCCCGACTCATTGAGCCACTGCAAAGATCAGCGGGGTGCTAGATAGAAGAACTACCAGCGGTACTGTGGAGTTTAAGAACAACTCCGAATCGATCAACAGGCTATACGCCGTTTTTTCTGGTATATGGGGCAGAAGCTGTATTACCAGCCGACATAGAGCATGATTCGCCTAGGGTCACCCAATACACAGAAGCCGAAGTGCAAGAAGCCCGGCAAAATGATGTTGATCTGCTGGAAGAAGCGAGAGAACTGGCACTGTCTAGATCCGCCATATATCAGCAAAATCTCCAACGCTATCATAGCCGGAAATTGAGCCCCCGAGTCTTTCGGGAAGGCGATCTGGTGCTCCGGTTGGTACAACGTACTACTGGCATGCATAAATTATCCCCCCCATGGGAAGGGCCATTCATCGTAAGCAGGGCATTGCACAATGATTCTTATTATCTTATAGATGCAAAGCCACAAGAAAAGAACAAGGCGGACAGGTCCGGAGAGGAATCAAAGCGACCATGGAATATAGCACTACTTCGTCCTTTCTACACTTAGCTAAGAAGTGTATGTATCCGAGTCGTCTCATATGTCGGTATGTATGTCAGCAATGAGCTTATCAATGAAATGTTGGCACCTCGAGCAGTAACTCAGGGGCTGCCTTAATAATGTTTGTTATTTTGTGCGTTAGCTGGAATAAGTTATTCTACTTAACTCGGATTAGTAATGTGTGAGCACCAAGAACCCAACTCTTCGACTTGCTGCTGTCCAACAAGAATTGGCTTCATGGAAAGTAAGAGGACAAGTTTGGAATTGCGTAGCACATGAAAAACGACTAAGGAAAAGAATTTATTCGAGCCGACGTTTGTTTTTCGGACTAACCCTGTATTTATTTTCAAGTTATTATGCAGTTTTATTTTTGAGCTAAGTCTAAAAGTTTGCAAGTATTGTTAAGACAATTTTTGAAGCTCGGATTCGTAAGTCGCAAAACCGAATCAAGGTAGACACGAACCGAGCCATTGGACAAACAAGAAAAAGAAACTCGGGGACTACGCCCAAGTTAATCCGGCATAAGAACTTAGTAGCAAAATATCACATGTATATGGAATACAACTCCACCCGGCATACCGGGGATCTGATAAATTCTCAAGTTTTTTTGCTCAAGGAGCGGCAGGAGGAGGGAGTTCGGCATCATCTTCGCCATCTTCAATATCCAAGGCGTCATCTTCTCCATCACCGTCTGAGCCATCTTCATCATTCTCAACCTCTTCGTCCGCAGCAGCTTCCAGGAAGCTCGGCCCCTCAACCCATTCATGAATCGGAGCATATTCGATGAGGCTATGGGCACAAGTCTAGCGCCGAGCCACCCACTCCGGGTCATTGGTCCATCTAGATCCTGTACGCAGGCGTGTCAGGAGGTTGAGATCAATTTTTTCATACCACGTGAGTATGTGGTGGAGAATGGTATCAGCTGCGGCACGCCCAGCGGACTCTCTCCAGAGGTCGAGCTGAGTCTCGGTTTCCATCAGCTTCTCAACGAGAATTGCGGTGGTCTCCGGAGTATCTTCGCCGGGCCAGAACATATTGAAGATGCGAACTGCAACATCGAGGATGTCCTTGCCATAATTTTTGATGAGCTCCACGCGAGATGACAAGCTAACCAACAGGTCCTCCATGTCATAGGGAATCTCTTCACCATCAGGAGCGGCAGGAGTACCCCTTTCTCGGCGGAAGTCGGCAACTGCTATGCTCGCAATAGCAGTGCCCTCTGGAAATTTGCCTGGCAAAGAGACAAAGGAAGAAGGTAAGGAAAACACATATGAAGTAACCCAGAGAAGTAGGTCGGATAAGGGAAAGGAGCTTACGTGATATATGGCTGAGGATCCGGGTCAGCTCCCTGGTGCAGTCATCACACCTCTTACGAAGCTGCTCAAGCTCAGCATTCGCTGACCCTAGCTGGATGTCAGACTCCTTGAGTAAATCATGGTCCTTAGCGATCTGGATATTGAGGCGCTCACTCTCTTCTGTGTAATTCTGGCCAACCTTTTGGAGTTTGGATTGGTGTCGGGCCTTCGTTTTCTCCATCTCAGCCTTGAGCCTGGCAATCTCATCGTCCTTGGTCCGGAGGAGGGCGAGCTCATCGTCTTTCTTATTAAGCTCGGCTTGGTGTTGCCCTGCTTGTTCGAGAAAATGCATCATCATATCAGGCATGGGCACACTATCTTCAAGCGATGCTGAAATAGTGTGTTGACCCGGCAGAGCGAGGTATGAATGTTCGCTGAGCCAAGGAAAAAAGGAAGCGGAAAGCACTATAAGGTCGGACAAAAATGACTTACCCTGGATCTGCTTCAGATTCTTCCGCATAATCTTGTTCTCGGTCTCCACCCCAGCTGCGGAAACCGAATGATGAGATTAGTTCGGTAGAGGAAGATGAAGAAAAACGAAGAAGCGCCAATGAAGAAATTTATCCCTTTTCTCGTATTGCGTGAGAAGTGCAGTTTGCTTGGCATGTAGCATCTTGTGGGTATCCAGCAGGCGTTGGAATTCAGCACTCCAGCGATTAGTGGTCACTTGAAAGAAGTACAGAAACATAAATTAGCTTGGTGCATATTCAAAGTGTACAAAAATCTGGGCCAAGTGGAACTTAACCCGGCTCTAGGTGTGTGCATATTCGAAGTGTACAAAAATCCGGGCCAAGTGGAACTTAACCCGGCTCTAGGTGTGTGCATATTCGAAGTGTACAAAAATCCGGGCCAAGTGGAACTTAACCTGGCTCTAGGTGTGTGCATATTCGAAGTGTACAAAAATCCGGGCTAAGTGGAACTTAACCCGGCTCTAGGTGTGTGCATATTCGAAGTGTACAAAAATCCGGGCCAAGTGGAACTTAACCCGGATCTAGGTGTGTGCATATTCAAAGTTCTCATGGAGCTACGTTAGTTTTCTAGAAAGCATCCGGCTGAGTAACAAGTTACTCCCCCAGAGGCTCGGGGACTAATGGTTATTATCTATAGCATGTAAAGGGGAAGCGACGTACCTCCATCATCCGCCCCGCGAGGTTGATCGCCTTAGCGGATGTGTTCATTTGGGCGGAAAATTCAGCGGGGCCGAACTTCTCCGGAAGATCGTCGTTGTGGACGAACTCCGCCTTGTTCCAATTCATGACAAATTCAATCAAGCTCGGAGGGTATCGCTCACCGGTGGGCATATGGGGTGCCACCAAGCCCTTCGCGTGCGCTTCTTTCTTCTCAACCAAGGCAAGGGCTGGGCTGGTGTGCAGAACCATCTGTTGTGCATCAGTTAGCTCGGCAGGTGTGTCCTTCGCTGCTGGAGCTTTCTTGGGAAGCATTGATGCGAGGGTACGCTGCC
Source organism: Avena eriantha (assembly GCA_910589775.1). NCBI lineage: Eukaryota > Viridiplantae > Streptophyta > Magnoliopsida > Poales > Poaceae > Avena > Avena eriantha. Next base: position 521,842,298 of record OU342740.1, on the reverse strand, counting down.
CAGCCTCGACGAATGATGATTTGGTAGCGTCCAGAGCCTTTTTGCCCTTTGCTTGCTGGGAAGAGGAAATCGTCGCAGCGGATTGCCCCTTAGGAGCTATCGGATTAGTTCCTCGCCGAGGTTGAGAAGACTCGGACGAGGCAGAGGAGCTCGGCGCTAGTGCTCTTGTTGCTGGACTTGGTGCCACTGCTGATGTTTTTGCAGCCGGAATTGGTGCTGATGTCGGAGTTGGTATTGGTGCTGGTTTGGTTGCTGGTACTGGAGCTGGTGCTAGTGCCGAGGTAGTTTTAGTGGTTGCTGGTTGTGGCAAAGCCAAATTTGTGGATGCCATCGCCTCGGCTGGACCGGTCTCCCCCGTTCCAAGGTTACCCTCCTCTTGACAAGGTGGAGCAGAACCCAGAGCAGCCGCAGAACCCTCTGGAATAGGGCTCAGCGGACGTAACTCGTCGTCACGAGGGGGAGAAGGGCTAGGTCGGAGCGGTGAAGAGATGCTAGATCCACTCTGAGGGACCTCCACCGGAGCCCTGCGAAAAAGAATAATGTCAGAAGAGAAATTACAACAATGCAAGGAAGAGCAAGTTACAGAAGGAAAAAGACTTACGCATCCGAGGTTTGGGCCTCCTTGGGTTTCCGAACCCTTCGTGCTGGGGCCTTGCCTGCTGGCTTGGAGGCAGTCTTGTCCCCGGACTTCTTTCGCCTTTTAGCGGGCTGGGAAGGTTCGGAGGAGGAACTTGGAGCAGCCCCGCGCTTCTTCTTCGGTGCTACCAGAACAGGTTCGCCCGTACCAAGGGGAGGGTCCTCGTGGATGTGCCCACCGGGATTAGCTGATACCGGAAAAGCAAAAGAAAGGGGGACAGCCTCAACAGGTTCAATCACCTTGACATCCGAGTCATCTTCATCATTGGGCCAATCTCTAATAGAAGAGAATTTACCGGTGGGTCGCTTTGTAGCGTCGGTCATCGGGAGGAACATCTCCTGATCCGGCTCTTCCTCATCCGGAGTCTCCCGGTCCGGTGCCCACTTAAGGGTTAGATCGGTGCCGTCCTCAAGGGTCTGCTGAAGAAATAGCTGAGGAAAAGAATGAACAAAAGAGTAAAAAATGCAACAATAATCGACATGTAATTAGTCCGGGGTAAGTTTGCAACATGAAGCTTACCGCGGGAGGAAGCCTATCGCGGCAATAATGCTCAATTCCCCAAGTCCACTCAGAGGAGAAGTCCCTGTGGGTGGTGAAGAGAGCCTTAACCCGGCGATATATCTCCGTGTTGCTCAGCTCAAAGGATGAGGTCCGGTTGGGGTCGCGGCCGAAGCTCATGTGGCACACCTTGTGGGTGCGCTTCTAGAGAGAGGAAATTCGGTTGCGCATGAACGTGATCATAGCATCCTCGTTGCGCAACCCGAGCTCCTTCAGCTCCGCGAACCTCTTGTTGACCTGGTTGGCCAAGGCCGTGGGCTTCTTGGGGACAACATCCCACAACTTCGGGTTAGGTGGACCCGGAGTATAGGGAAGCAGCCGGATCAAGTCTTCAGTGCCCGTATTCCGGACATAAAAGAAGGTCCGGGCCCACCCTTTGCAGGAGTCTAGCCCGGTGACCCGGGGGAAAACGGAAAGCCTCCGGGGCGAGATGGACGCGGCTCCGAACTGAGTGAGCTGTTTTTCCTCCGGATCGAGTTGGATGTTTGGGATGACATTACGACGAAGGCCGAAAAACCGGATCCATAGCTCCTTCGTGGGCCAAAGTCCGGCATAGCCTTCGATCGTAGAGGCAAAAGCGGAAAGAGAGGTAATGGCGTTGGCAGGAAGGTGGTGCGGCTGGAGTTCGTAGGTACTAAGCCAATTCCGGAAAAAGTCGCTCACCGGCAAACCGAACCCCCGTTGGAAGTGGGACAAGAACACGACGTACTCACCCGGATTGGGTAAGGGGGCCAGTTCGGTGGAGGCTAGACGAGCGGCGACGCCGGTGGGGATGCGTCAGGTGTGGTAGAGCCAATCCAGGTCGTCTTGGCAGACCCAAGACCCGGCCCACGCACCACGGTCCGCCGCCGCGATGTCCTCCTCCATTTCTTGCTCGGCGATGATGAGCTCTTCCTCCGTCATCTGGTCTTCGCTGCCCTCGCTGGCGCTAGCGGCGGCGGGGGGCAGAGGCCTGGATTGGCGAGGACCCATGACGAGGGAGTAGTGCGGCGGCGGTGCTGCTACGGAGAAGCACTGGCGGCAGCGCTGTCGCCGGGAAAAAGAAGAAGAAGAAGAGCAAGAGGCAGAGGGGCGCGGAAAGGGAAAACTCCTAAGGGGTGCGCCCCTCCCCTATTTAACCACTCCCTCAAGGGGTGAGTGGGATCGCGTCCTACGAATGAGCCACATGGTGTGGCCGTGTATAGCCCACCTTGGCCAATCAGCAGGGAGCCACACGAAAGGTAACAGAGCGGAGATGATCCCGTGACGTGACGCAGTGATGCGGTAAACGAGGAGGCAGGCGTGACGTGACCCGCGCACAGTGATAACTGACAATTACTGCGGCGGTTATTGTGATGGCCCTTAAAATAAGACAACATAATGATTACCCTCCACATGGGTTCGCGTACGAGAGAAGGAAACAAGACCAGGATGGAACTGTGGTAACCCGGCCAGCAAGTGAAAACTTGGAATGTGCAGAAGGAAAGTAAAACCATGAGGTCCGAGTTAAAGTGGTAACCCGGCCAGCAAGTGAAAACTTGGAATGTGCGAAGGGAACGTAAATCCATATAATCCGAGGTAAAGAGGTAACTCGGCAATAACGACCAGAGCTTAGAATTGAACCTGATGTGGCCTTAGCAGCCAAGGCATCTAAGACCGCACCAGCTTCGGGGACTAATGTTGGGGGGATACCCCCGGGTAGTGTCACGCCAGGGTATAAAGGCCGAGTTAGCCGAGGTTCGGCAAGGTCAAAGCGGATGCTGGCCGGGTCACCTCAAGGCAGGCCGAATCACGGGGTAACCCGGACCAGGGAGTGTTCGCCTAACTAAGTCTCAACCGACTTAAGCAGTAAGTCGGAAGTGCTTGTTTTACATATATGCAGGAACAGGTGTGGCCGGATCAACTAGGATCCGGGTCACGTCTAGCTTCTAGGAGAAGGAAGGAATCTCGCTGGTCAAAAGAAGCCCTGGTACGCACTACCTAAGCGAAGCAAGCAAGGGCAGGACCACCGGGGCGTGGCCGACAAGGGTGACGACGCCCATGTCGGCTGATGCGGGCGCCGCAGAGGCTCATGTAGCCTCTGCATGTGTGACGCGGGGGAAAAGCACCCCAGTCGGTTTACTACTTTGGGAGGAGGCATATTCTTAGGAATATGCCTCCACGTATGCCCTAGGCAGAGACCGAGCTCCCTCTATAAAAGGGGGGCTAGGGTTTCAGTAGAAGGGGTTCCGCTATTCTGATTTGGCTAGGGTTTTAGGTGTGATCTGTGGGTGAGAGTAAGAGAGCTCCTTCTTCCTCCTCTCGCCAATACAGCTCTAGGAGCACTTGTAATCTTGGAAGCGAAACAATACGAACAACTGTGTGGAGAATCACTTCACTATCCCTCCCTGGATTCCCCTAGCGTGTATTAGTCCCCACCTTTAGCCTATCCATGGCATCTGCCGTGACACCACCACGACAGCGAGGATGGAAATGCTGCCTTTGCTGAAGCCATGTTGCACGCCCAGGAGTACCAGGAGATCAAGAAGACCATAGATCTGTCTGAGATGCCCGCAACAAAGAAGGAGGTGATAAAGCCGAATCCGGAGTTCAAGGCATCAGAAGAGACGAATAAGACACCGTTGAAGGATGATGACCCCTCCAAGGTGACTCAGATAGGTGTAGTCCTAGATAGCGCATAGGAAAGCGTGCTCGTCAAGTTCCTCCAAATAAATCAAGATATCTTTGCATGGCAGCTATCTGACATGACTGGAGTACCTAGGGAACTTGTCGAGCACTCTTTAAATGTACACCCGGATGCTAAACCCGTCAAACAGTCCCTACTATGTTTTGGCGACGAAAAGCGTAAGACAATAGCTAAGGAACTGGCATGGCTCGAGTTAGCCGGATTCATAGAAGAGGTCATCCACACTAAGCGGTCGGCCAATCCTGTAATGGTCCCTAAAAAGGACACCACTGATTTAAGGATGTGTGTTGATTATACTGCATGCCTTGAACAAGGCTTGTCCCAAAGATCTGTTCGCTCTGCCTAGGATTGATCAACTTATCGATTCTACGGCAGGCTCGGAACTCCTATGTTTTCTCGACACATATTCTGGTTATCACCAAATCCAGATGAAGGAATCTGACAAAGTCAAAACTTCATTCATAACCCCCTTCGGAACCTTCTGTTTCGTTATGATGCCCTTTGGGCTGAAAAATGCAGGAGCTACGTACCAACGCACAATGCAGCGTTGCCTCCACGATCAAATCGGACGCAATGCACACGCATATGTGGATGATATCGCTGTGATGTCCAAAAATAAGGAAACCCATGGTTTCCGACTTGGAGGAAACGTTCGCCAATCTACGAAAATACAACATAATGCTTAACCCGAAGAAATGCTTCTTTGGAATCCTAGCCAGGAAATTGTTAGGTTTTATCGTGTCTCAAAGAGGCGTAGAAGTAAACCGAGACAAAATCAAGGCTATACTCAATATTTCCAGGCCAACTCGCTTGAAGGACGAGAGACTAACTGGTTGCATTGCTGCAGTCAGTCGGTTTGTAAGCCGGCTTGGTGAAAGAGCTGCACCACTATACAAGCTCCTGAAAAAGACCAAGAATTTTGTTTGGACCGATGAAGCTAAAGCTGCACTGTAAGACCTGAAAGTAGTAATCTCATCTACTCCCATCCTTGCAGCACCAGAACCATAGGAACCAATGTTGCTCTACCTTGTTGCGACAAACAAAGTCGTCAATATTGTCATGGTGGTGGAGAGACCAGAGGAAAATTAGGAACACTTGGTGTAGCGTCTGACTTATTATCTCAGTGAGGTCTTAACAGAATCAAAACATCGATATCCGCATTATCAAAAGCTGGCTTATGGTGTGTTCTTAGCATCTCGTAAGTTACGGCATTATTTTTAGGAACATCCAATTACCGTGGTAAGCACAACTCCCATGAGAGATATAATCAACAATAGTGACGCCACAGGATGCGTCGCCAAATGGGGCATAGAGCTTTCAGCTTTCGATATTGAGTACAAACCTCGTACAACAATCAAATCCCAAATCCTTGCTGGCTTTGTCGCTGATTGGACAGAGACAACGGATAGCATGACCCTGCCAGAGTTAGAATACTGGACCTTGCATTTTGACGGGTCTAAAGCGCTCGGGGGCTCGGGGGTTGGCGTGGTGCTCAAATCACCCCAAAGAGATAAACTTTTCTATGTATTGCAGATACACTTCACGGCAATAAACAACATTGCCGAGTATGAAGCATTGCTGCATGGAATCCGGATTGCTAAGGATATCAGCATCCGACGTTTAATGTGTTAAGGAGATTCGGATATTGTTGCTCAACAAGTGTCAGATATCTGTAAGGCAAACAAGCACATGGTGTCTTATAGGGCTATCGTGGAGGAATTATCTAAATCGTTTGAAGGGTTTGAAGTTCAACACATCCCTCGAACAGAAAATGAGGAAGCAGATGCACTATCTCGAATAGGCTCTGCCCGGAAAAAGGTCCCGGATGGCGCTTTTTTAGAGCACCTCGAAGTTCCCTCTATAAAAGGAGTAAATGAGGAATATCCGACCAAATCCGACTCACCTTTAGTAGCAGTTCTGGCTGTGATTCCCAGCTGGACTCAACCCTATCTTAATTTCTTGATAGACGAAAAATTACCCGAAGATGAAGTTCTGAGCCAACAGATCGTCCGACGAGCAAAAGCCTATACTATAGTTAGTGGTGAGCTCTATAAGTGGAGTGTATCTGGGGTCTTTCAGCGCTGTGTATCTCCGGAATAAGGAGTGGAAATCTTACGAGAGATCCATGAAGGCGAGTGTGGTCACCATGTTGCAGCCAAATCTTTAGTGGCAAAAGCTTTCCGACACAGTTTTTTCTGGCTTACAGTCAAGGCAGATGCCGAATGGCTGGTCAAGACGTGCAAGGGCTGCCAAAACTATGCCAAACAAGCTCACGTTCTGGCTGATCATCTGCGAACAATACCTATAACATGGCCTTTCGCGGTCTGGGGGCTTGACATGGTAGGACCATTTAAACGGGCTCCAAGTGGATTTACACACCTCTTAGTGATGGTGGATAAGTTCACCAAATGGATTGAGGCTAAACCCGTCACTAGTTATGATGGAGCAACAGCCAAAAGATTTGTTGAGGATGTTATAATCCTGAAAGGATTGTATGGGCACCTAGAGGGGGGGTGAATAGGTGCTACTTCAAATTTTACTCTTTTTCAATTTAGGGTTTGAGATGAAAGGTAAATTCTCTAGATTATGCAACTATGGTGAATTTACCTATATGTCAAACAAGCACAAACTAAGCAATAACTAGATAAGTAAAGTGCGGTAAAGGATAGAAGTTACCAAAGTGGAGCACACGGAGACACAAGGATTTGTTTCCCGTAGTTCCTTCCTTTTGAGGGGAAGTACGTATACGTTTGGAGAGGGGGTGGTTTCAAACCACCAACGCCATGAGAGGCCTCCCTTGTTCTCCGATGAACCTCACCCCAATGGGTTCGATTCACCTCTTCCACTATACGGAAACCTTCGAGGTGGATGCCGGCACCTTTACAACGAGTTCGGGGCACACACCCACAACTTAATTGGAGGCTCCCAAGTACAAGCTAGCTGTCAAACAATCAAAGACAAGCTAGTAAGAACCAAATCACAAGCTAGGGTTTCCAATGAAACACTAGATCAAGGGGACCTCAAGTGAATGAGGGGGAAATGAAGATCTCTCTTGGTGAACATGTAGATCAAGGCCTCCTCCTTCGATTCTCCAAAGATTAATGACTTTGGATGGTTGAGTGAGGAGATCTTGTGGATTTGGTGGCTCAAATGGTGCTGGAGTTCTTGAGGTGGAAGAGCAGCTTCCAAGGTAGAATAAGGGCCTTTATATAGGCCCCCTGGAAATGGAATCGTTGGGAGCCACTTACCCCAGACAGTCCGACCAGAACTAGTCAGACAGTCCGGCCCAGCCAGACACTCCGGGTGAGACCAGCCAAACACTCCGGCCTGGCCAAGTTTCCGGCCAGAATCCGGGAAGTGTCCGAGGAGTGTCTGAAAACCTATTCTGAGTGTCCAGAGAAGTTGCCCACTTCTCATGGGCGGACAGTCTGGTCGAATCCCACCGGACAGTCTGGCCTGGCCGGACACTCCGGCTGGGACTTATCCCTTGCAAAGACCTGATCCAGGGCAGCTCTTTTTCCTTTCTTGCACCATACATGGGGACAGCTGGAATCTCCTGAAACATTTAACAGATGATTAAACTTATCCAAGTGTTGTCACCAAACATCAAAATAATAGTAAGGGCATAAATGCCCTTTCAATCTCCCCCATTTTGGTGTTTGATGACAACCCAAGGATTTGCAAAAGGGATAGCTATAAATGTTCACAAGTGGAGATATACAGAATATAGCGAGGCTCCCCCTATATGTGTGACCAATTTTTGCTTTGCATTTGAATACAAGATCACACACCATAGGATTTCATCCTCTCTAGATTTTCTAGCTAATAAGATATGACATGATATATAAAAACAACTAGATCAATAAGCTAGGCATAGATATAACATAGTCACTTAACACAACTGGGTAAGCATGTCACAACACACAACACTGAGTTCAACACAACATAGTACTCAACAAGTAGGATAAAGACACGAAGCTTCAAAGAGGCAAATCGAAATAACGTGAAGCTCGTGTACCCATGCAAATCCTCGGTAGCAACCTAATAAAGGGGCTACTTCTCCCCCTTTGGCATCGAGGTGCCAAAAAGGGAAAAGAGCACAACTAAAGCGTCCCAAGGCCAACTCTAGCCACTGTAGTCGTCGTCAACCTCCTCCTCCTCATCCTCGTCCTCATCCTCATCCTCATCCTCCTGATCCTCCTGAGTAGAGCTCTGGCCGTGAGGGCGAGAAGAAGAAGATACATCCTCAAACATGGACCAATCCACACGACCCTGACTCCAGTGACCATAGGAGAGTGTGCCATCAAACGCCTGCTGCTGAGAAGGATCAACATCCATAGGCTGGTTGATCCGCTTGAGCTCCTTCATCACGTTTCTGTTCGCCTTGTATGCATCGTACTGACCATGGCGAATGTCAATGTTCTGGCACAAAAGAAGCTTCTTCCACCAGGAGGCCTTCTTCACCTTCTTGTGCACTTCCTCCTTGGAGGTGGTGAAGCGATATGCATTGCTGGCATGCTTCATGCGAGGGCCACGGGTCATAGCCTCCGGAACCTCCTCAGAACCATCATCACTGTCAGAGGCATCCATCCCATCATCCTCAAAAATATCCTGAGCAGGGGGGTAGCCACGAGGTGCCTTGGAGGTGGGGGCACCCTTTCTTTGTAGCTTGGTAGGGAGGTGAGCAATAAGGTCAGTGTACAGAAGTGGAGTGACTCGAGCCTAAGCAACAATGAGCTTCATCACATATGGAGAAAATAGAGGACACTTCTTGTCAGTGATGCACTTGTACATATCCTGATAGATAAAGTTCATGACATCTATGGCACCACCTGGGTGAGCTGGACCACGAACATACATGGAGTGGGCATGGGCCATAAGATTGATCACAGCACCTTGCATCTCATCCTTGTTGCCCGCCTTGGGAGTGAGAGTGTGGCGAAACATGCGGAGCAAGATGTTGTAAATGAGCTTGATATTGGTGGTTTGGCCAACCACACCATTCTGAGAGTAGATTGGAGCCAACAGCTATTTGTCATATGCCTGACCATGCACATGCATCTGGTGACCACTCTGAGCATTGGGGTTGAAAGGCACACCAAGGAGAGAGGCAAACTGAGCCATGCTGGAACGACATCTAGTAGTTCCAGAGATCCACTCAAGGGGAATATTAGCAGTGTCCCCAAAAACCACTATGGCATAGAACTGCTGGACCAACTCAATGTTGTAATCTTCTCTTATTTGAAAGATGGTGTGCAGTCACATCTTCTCAGTCACCCAGAGAGCATCCTCAAAGTACCTGTGGGCCTGGAGCTTCGGAATATCCAACCACTGCATGGGGCACACAGGAGTCCTGAAAGCAGAAAACACCTCAGAGAAGAGTAGGGCCTGCTCGTTCCTCCAGAAGCGTTCATCCTCAGAAGTGCACTGCAGATAATAGAATTACTGGACACGCATCTCCACAAACTCTTCGGTGCCCAAATTTGCCAAAGTGGTCAAAGACTCAAATTTCATGCACTTGTCTTCATCCCTCTTTAGTTTTCTGACCTTCTCCTACTTTGCTGCAACACGGTCACGAGCAGCCTGCCTGACCATGGATGGATCCATATGAACCTCATTCTCTTCATCGCGGTACCGGCGAGGACGAGCTTTCTGAGCGGCCCTAGAGCGACGAGGACGGGAGCTACCTGTGAATTCAGAGTAGAAAGATAGTAGCAGGGTAAGCACACTTGTCCAGGCGGTGAGAGCACATAGCAGTAGTGAAAGGAATGCCAGATCAGAACTAGTTGAGGAAACCTAGACTGTCTGGCAAAATCGATCCAAAGACTCCGCCACGGCCGGACATTCCGACTGGGCCGGAGTGTTCGCCCTGTGCACACCGGATAGTCCGGTGGGAGACCTGATAATTTTTCGGGCAGCACGAAAGTACTCAACCAGAGCAGATCGGAATTGCTAAAACTACTACAATGACGCCATATGCATGAAGAATGATAAATCCATGGATCAAGATAGGTCATTGCCTCCAAAAAAGCATCTAGAGGAAACCCTAGAGATGTGGGATAGGGGAGGCAAAATACCAGCATCCATGGAGCCTTCACCAGAGGGGAACAGGTCCCAGCGGCAAAGGGGCGATAATGGCCAGCGACAACCATCGAATCCGGGGTGGATAGGCCCTCCCGGTGGAGATCCTGGTCAAGGGCAGCGGGCAGGGGAGAGAAGAGAGTCGGGGGAAGAAGGAGGACTGAACCGTCCACTTCTCCCCGACCCCCCTTACAGGGTCGAAACCGCTGGGGCCGGACTGTCCGGGCGAAATTAGCCGGAGTGTCCGCAGAGTGTCCGGACTTGCCGGACTCTCCGGTCGGTACAGTGCGGACATTCCGGCCCCCACGACCAGAAAACTCTAGGTACAATAGTTGGACAAATGTGTGGCAAGAGGAGCATGTTTAGGGATGAATATAAGCCTGGGATTCAGAAGATGTACTGTGAAGAACCAAAAACCATAGATAGTCAAAAGATGGCAAATTAAGATCCAAACCACACAAGTCAAGAACCAACTCTTCAAATATGAAGAGGGCGGTGGCCGAGGCCACCATGTAAGAGATTGTGGCATGACACCGCGAAGAATTATCCTTGGGTTCATTACCACTACTCATCAATGAAGCTGCCACATACTCGGCTTCGGCGGTGGAAAGAGATATACAATTTTGCTTCTTAGAAGACAAACACACCAATGACCTCCCAAGGAATTGGCAAGCCCTAGAGGTTGATTTCCTATCATCCTTGTCACCAGCCCAATCCGAATCCGTGTACCCACAAAGAGAGAAAGTTGAGCCCCTAGGATACTAAATACCATAGTTTGGGGTATGAACCAAATATCGAAAGATTCTCTTGACTGCCATCAAATGGCTTTCTTTAGGATCCGCTTGATATCTTGCACACACTCCTACACTCAACACAATATCGGGTCTAGATGCACAAAGGTAAAGCAAAGAGCCAATCATGGACCGGTATACCTTTTGATCCACATCTTTACCATTTGGGTTTAGTTCAAGATGAGTCTTTGTTGCCATGGGAGTGGGAGCTCCATTTAGGTCTTTCTTGTTGAATCTTTTGAGCATCTCTTGAGTATACTTGGCTTGGTTGAAGAATGTTCCTCCTCTCACTTGCTTGATCTCAAAACCAAGAAATACTCTCAATTCTCCCATCATAGACATCCTAAACCTGTCAGTCATAAGCTTTGAGAATTCATCATTAAAAGCTTTGTTAGATGAGCCAAAGATAATATCATCTACATAAATTTGGCATACAAAAAGTTCCCCATTGACCTTCTTAGTAAAAAGAGTGGGATTGATTTTCCCAACCTCAAACCCACGATCTAACAACAACTCTCTAAGGTGCTCATACCATGTGCGTGGGGCTTGCTTGAGCCCATAGAGTGCCTTATCGAGTTTGTAGACGTGGTTTGGAAAGTTGGGATCCTCAAACCCCGGGGGTTGTTTCACATATACCAACTCATGCAATGAACCATTAAGAAATGCACATTCTACATCCATTTGTTGTACTTTAAATTTATGATGTGCCGCATAAGCAAGAAGGATACTGATGGACTCAAGGCGAGCCACAGGAGCATAAGTCTCTCCATAATCAATGCCTTCAATTTGAGAGAACCCTTGTGCAACCAATTTTGCCTTGTTCCTCACCACAATTCCATGCTCATCTTGCTTGTTCTTGAAAATCCACTTGGTGCCTATAACATTGCGGCAATATTTTGGCTTTTCAACTAACTTCCATACTTTGTTTCTCTCAAAGTTGTTGAGCTCTTTGTGCATTGCATCCAACCAATCCGAATCTTCAAGGGCTTCCCATACTTTCTTTGGTTCCACCATGGAAATGTGTGCTTGGTGCTCACCAAAGTTCTTTAGTTGAGCTCGAGTAGATATCCCTCCCCTTAGATCTCCTACCACATTCTCAAGAGTGTGGTCTCTTAATTCCAATATTCTATCCATTCTAGCTTGGCAACGAGTTTCGATCTTCTTGTTGTTTCTTGGGGGGATCACTTCATCATTTTGATCCTCGTCTTGACCATCAACTTGACCTTGATCATCATTGGAATTATTCTCTTCTGTAAGAGGCAAAGATTGACCTTGGTCTTGATCAACCATACTTCTAGACAGGCATTGAGCTTTCCTTATGGCAGTTTCTATAGATCTTGCTTGTGTAATAGACTTAGCACCACTAGAAATTCTGGCAAATGGAGACTCAGGTAACTCCTAGCTAGAGGTTTCTACTTGATCAGTAGGTTGAGGGTCCACAACTTGTCTTTGTCATGGGTGATTGTCCTCCTGAACAGGAGCTTGTTGATGTTGTGAAGATGAGGGCTCCACTTGAGTAGAGCATAGTTCTTCTCGATCCGCCATAAGGGGTTCCTCAACAGGGCGGAAGAAGCTCGCACCCATTCTTCCTATGGCATCCCGAGGCATTTCATCATCTACATCACATACATCAACACGCCCCGCTTGGGGACCATCATATTCTTCAAACACCACACTACAAGATTCTATGACAATTCTAGAGAGCTTTTCATAGATTCTATAAGTGTGGGATTCGAGACCATAACCAACAATAATACCCTCTAATGCTTTGGAATCAAACTTGGATAAACGAATGCCCTTAATGCGATAAAAGCACTTACAACTGAACACCCAGAAGTAAGAAACATTGGGCTTTTTACCGGTAAGGATTTCATATGGAGTCTTTATCAATTCTTTGCGGAGGTAGAGACGCTTTGATGCATGTCATGCGATGGAGATAGCTTCAGCCCAAAAATTATATGGAGATTTGAATTCCGCCAACATAGTCCTTGCCATATCAATAAGAGTCCGGTTCTTCCTCTCAGCTACACCATTTTGTTGAGGGGTATATGTAGCGGAATATTGACGTTTTATTCCCCTCGTCACTAAGAAATCCATTCAATGTGTAGTTCTTGAACTCGATACCATTGTCACTTCTTATTGTTAATACTGGGACATTGTGTTGACGTTCAGCCATGTTGATGAAATCAATGAAGTTCTCTTGGGTCTCGCTTTTTAACTTGAAGAAATATACCCAAGTGTATCTTGAGTAGTGATCAACAATCACCAAACAATATTTCTTCCCACCAAGACTCGCATGAGATGGAGGACCAAAAAGATCCACATGAAGGAGCTCCAAGATCCTCTTGGACTTGATGTAGTTCTTTGGCTTGTGGGGAGAATCATGCATCTTTCCTTCAACACATGCCCTGCAAACACGATCTTTGGCAAAGCAAACATTTTCTTTTAGTCCAACAATATGACCATCCTTGTGGAGGCTTTGCAAAGTTCTCATGTTGACATGGGCTAGATAGCGATGCCATAGCCAACCCACATCGGCCTTTCCGAATAAGCACATCAGACTTGTAGTGGTTTTCCCTGAGAAGTCCACCACATACAAGTCGTTCTCGAGGTACCCAACGAAAGCGACCTTTAGAGACTTGCTCCACATGAGGATCACAATATCATTATCAATAAAGACGGCAAAACCCATGTTTCCAAGAGCACGGACTGAAAGTAAATTATAGCCAAGGGTCTCAACAAGCATGACGTCCACGAGAGTGATATCGTGTGCAACCACAACTTTGTCGAAACCCATTACCTTAGGCTTTGACTTGTCGTCATATGTCACAGATATTTGATCAACATTTCGTCTCAACTCCTTGACACTAGACGCGCTTCTGGTCATATGACTTGTGCATCCACTATCAAGCACCCATTTTGACCCTCCGGAAGCATAGGTCTACAAAAGATCAAACTAGATTTTTAGGTACCCATTTTTCAATGGGTCCTATTTTGTTAACAACAAGGGTCTTGGGAACCCAAATAGACCATGCAACATAACCATCAAAGGGGCCAACATATTGTGCATACACATCACCATAATAATCACGCATTAAAACATAGTGAGGGTTAGCACTACCCGCAAAATCATCATGAGACATAGTTTTGCCACTTGTGGTCTTGCTTCCCACAATGACCTTGTTCTTTTCTTGGGCGGGCTTGGCCTTCTTATTCTTGTTGTTCTTTTTCTTCTTGGCTTTAGAGATAAAACCAATGCCCCCCTTTTCACCATTTGACCTTTGCTTGCTCAAGAGATCATCAATAGACTTGTTTCCTTTTGGAAAGGAGGTCTTAGCTAGCTCCCCCTTCAACCTAGCATGTTCTTCAAGTGTATTTGTACACCTAGAAGGAATGAACGTACTAGGTGAGGGAGTATTGGTTAATTGAGTTTGAAGCTTTTCACGAGACTTTGTGAGAGACAAGAGTTCACCTTCCAAGGCCTTGTGAGCCTTGTCAAGTGTCCTAAAGTCCTCGGCAAGTTTTTCATGAACAACATCAAACTCAATCTTGTGCTTTTTAGCCTTTTTATATTTAGCAATAGCATGATCACGTTCCTTGATGAGTTTATTAATAATGATATCATTTGCTTCATCAAGACCCTCTAGTTTAGTTTCAAGAGATAATCTAGTTTCTTGTTCTTCTTCTAGAGCATTATTTAGAGCTTCTACCTCAATCATGTGCTCTGTTCCTAATTGACATCTCTCATCTAGAAGTTCTTGTGTGTGTGCAAGTTGATTTAAGAGGTCCACAACATGTTTCTTGTGTTCCCCTTGCAAGTTGTTCATGAACACATCAAAAGAAACTAATTCCTTTTTGACCTCAAGAGACAACTCATCATCAAAATCATCATTGATTAGGGAGGTGGAGTGCGTTGATGATAATACCTCCGTTCCTCTTGCCACAAGGCAACTGACATTCTTGTTGGAGATATTCTCATTTGGAGAATCGAAGAGGGAGAATGACGGGGTAGAGGTAGTGGCAAGAGCCGCCACACCACTTGATGTATCCTCTTCTTCATCTTCATCATCATCATCGGAGGAGTACTCTTCATGTGTGATCAAGACAATTTCTCTTGGCTTCTTGTTGGTTGAGTTCCTTTTGATGAAGGGTTTATTGTAGGGAGCTTTGGAGGTCTTCTTCAACACAAGTTTACCCCCATGGTCTTCTCTTTTCTCATAGGGACAAGCCGCAACGAAGTGATAGCGGTCACCACAATTGAAACAAGTTCTCAACTTGGACCCATTATCTCTTCTCCCATTGGGGTTGCTTCTTCATTGCATTTCCATCTTGGCCTTGGCGGGATCTTTCCAAAAGTTTCTTGCATAGAAGGCCATGTATTAACCATGAGCAATCTTGACATCTTCGGGGTGGCTCATTGAAAGTCCCTCATCACTTCCTTCATCTTCATCATACTCCACAACCTTGGCCTTCAAGGCAAGATTGACACCACTACTCATTCCAATGGCACGAGCACGGGCGTCTTTGGCATTCTTGGCAGCAACCTTGAAGGCGTCCATCTCTTGCATCACTTCATTTGAGGACATGAGATGGTAGTTGTGTCTGTTGGGGATCAGTGCGGAAAACAAAAAATTTCCTACGATGTAACCCCAAAAACTTGCCTAGGATCTATCTATGTAGTAATGCGGTAACGGCCGATGCATATAAAATACATACTCGTGTAGACCGTACGCGGTTAATGTTCTGCGGGGAACGTGGTTGAAGTAGTCGTACTCGAAGCCGACCTCAAGGTCGCGAAGCTCCTCGCAGATCACCCCTTGCTCCTTCGTCATCTTCATCGTGCAACAGCTCCGGCTCATGACATTCAAGCGCCCCAAGTGTTGCGCCTCGTGTATTCGTACACATCCGGTGGACGATGAGACCTTCGGCTCCCCGATCCCGCCGGGAGTGCGGAAGTTGTTATCCGGCTAGGAATCCCTGCAGCGCAACGGCGTGTTGCAGGTGTGCCTAGATCGCATAGCCCAAAATTGGGGCCATGGTCACAAGGGCTAGAGAGAGAGAGAGGGAAGGAGGAAGTCAACCAAAGGACTTCTCTAAATATTGGTGTGTCTAATCCCACCCATGGGCACCCCTTTATATAGGGGGAGGGGGTGTGCCCTCCCCTTTGGGTTTCCCATGTGGGACTATTCAAGGGAGAGAGGGGGAGGCGCATGGGCCTTCATGGGCCGCCGGCCAGCGGTGAGCCCCACCCCGCGCACAACGCTAGGCTGGCCGGGTGGGCCCCCTTGAGGCGCCTGGGCCTTGGCCCCTTGGCCCTTGGCCCTTTCCTCCTTCGGTTTTCCCTCATGGGCCCTATTTCCCTAGGAAGTTTGGCCCATTAGTGGAATAACCCTTCAAATTAGATTTTAATACTATATTTAATATTAATTACACTAATTAATATGTAAATACATATTACAAAATCCATCTTGACCTGAAACACCTTTCGGTCCCCTTTAGATTTCCTCCGAACGACTTCGGATCTTTCCCGGAATAATTTCGGTCCTTTATTCTTTCTCTGAACAATCTTCGTATCTCTCTGTGAAACGATTCCGGCTTTCACTTTCTCTACTGTGATTCCATCTTACGAATGATCGCTCTCATCGTACCCTTAAGTGTATCCTATCATGGCTCGGGAATGCTCTAGACATGATCTGTATCAATGATCAACAGAGGGACCAGGGATGTCCATGTGACCCCTATGCATTCCTGATGACAATCTCGTTTGAACCATCTAAATGTAGCATCCTCTTCCTTTTGTTTCTCGATATGACTTGTCCGAGATGCGAACATTGGTATCACATACCTTGTTCAATCTCGTTCACAACAAGTTATGTTTTCTTGTTACCGTGATATTACATCACCATGACCTAGTCACATGTTGCAACATTTATGGATGTAATCGCACCAAGGCGGCCGTATGTATCTTTACCCGTCATGTGGGCGAACAGATCCTGGTCTTGCAGTCACATGTCATCAATTGTTCCTTTGGAATACCCAACATACACCTTTATGGCCACCGTATTACCAGATGACGGTTGATGTAGTCAAAGCAGCCTCGGGAAACAGTGAGTAATATGAGCTCACGGTCTAAGGAGAAGGATTGTAGGTATAGTTGTTGCAACAATGAACTATATGACTAGATCATGTTGCAATCCTTCGAGGAATGTCCAATCACATCATTCTCCAATGATATGATCTTGTTGTTAGTCGGCATATCTTGAAACCTAGATCATCTTCATGACCAACGAGCTAGTATGAATAGAGGCTACTAGGGACTTGGTTGTTTCATACCACACCTGTACCAATGTTTCTATTTGGCATAGTTATAGCACAATATGAAACTATTATAAACTAATTGAGATATGACAATAAAAACCTATTTATTATTTGCCTCTAGGGCATATTGATACATTGCAAATGTATCTATAATTTTTGATGTTCCATGCTTGGTTTTATCCACTTTCTTGTGTTTTGTTCCAACTTTGGAGTACTTTTATTATGATTTCTTGGACTAACCTATTAACAAGAGCCACAATGCCAGCTGCCTGTTTTCTGTTGTTTTTGGTTCCAGGAAAGTCAGAAAATGAATATTCTCGGAATTGGACGGGACAAAAGCCAAAGTGCCTATTTTTCCGGAAGGGATCAAGTGCTAGAATACGAGACGGAGAAGGGCTGGGGGCCGGCCACACCACCTGGCCGTGCGGCCAGGCCTGGCCCGCGCCAGGGGGTGGCCTAGCCGACCCCAACACCCCCTCGGCCTCTCCTTCCGCCTATAAGATGCCCTCGAGACGAAAACCCTAAGTACCCGATCAAAAATCCACGAAAGAGTCTGTAGCCGCCGTCATCTCCATCCCTAGATCAGGAGGGATCTGAAGCTCTTCCCGGCACCCTGCCGGAGAGGGGAATTCACCCTGGAGGCCTTCTTCATCACCATGCAAGCCTCCTATGTGATGCGTGAGTAGTTCATCCTTGGACTACGGATCCATGTAGTAGCTAGATGGTTGGTTTCTCCTCCTTTGTGCTTTCATGTTTAGATCTTGTGAGCTCTGTTCATGATCAAGATCATCTATTTATACTCCATACATGTTGTGTTTGCGGGGATCCGATGGATATTGAGATGCTATTTCAGATTGATTATTGATTCTATCATGTTTTTGTTATTTGAGATCTTGCATGCTTTCCGTTGTTAGTAGCTATCTTGGACAAGTAGATGCTAGCAACTCCAAGAGTTAGTATTTACGCTCGATAGTGGGTTCATGCCTCTGGTAATCTGGGGAAGTGACAGAAATCTCTAGGGTACTAGATGTGCTGTTGCTACTAGGGAGAAAACAACAATCCTTTGTTCATAGAACAATCGTATTGTTTACTTTACACATAGTTCGTAAAGCAATAATTTGTTGCTTGCAACTTAATACTGGAGGGGGTTCGGATGATAACCTGAAGGTGGATTATTAGTCATAGATGCAGTTGGATGGCGGTCTATGTATTATGTTGTAATGCCCAATCAAGTCTCAGAGGAGTCAAGATGATTAGTATATGCATGTATTGCTTTCTCGGTGTTTGTCAATTGCCCCGCTGTAATTTGTTCACCCAGCATGTTATCTATCTAAGGAGAGCCACCTCTAGTGAACTATGGATCCCGGTCCTTTTACTTTACATACAATCTACAATCTTTTACTGCTTTGTGTTTACTTTGTGCAAACTTTTACTTCTTTCCATTCGATACGTTTAATCCTTTGTTTTCCACAAAACACGGTGAGATTGACAACCTCATTGCAAGTTGGGGACAAAGTTTTGTGGTTATTTTGTGTAGGTCTCCACGTTGCTACTAGCACCGGTAGTGCGCCCTGCCAAAGCTCAGCTAGTAACACCTTTGGGGTGTTTCCTTGCTCCTACTGGTTCGATTAAACCTTGGTTTCATAACTGAGGGAAAACTTGCTGCTATATTCATCGTGCCTTCCTCTTGGGGTTCCCAACGAGCTCTACGTCGAAAGTCGAGCGCGTCACATATCTCCTTCAGTCTCCCACTTGCACTAGAGTACAAATAATCCAGCTCGCATTTTACTCATATAAACCATATACCATATGCGTTCACAGATCATGCATGCTCATGGGAAACGTCATGTCCATGTTCTATTTTACCAGATCATTATGTCTTTTGCAAATCATTAATGTCTTCCTAATTTTGACATTCACACCATTATCTTATAATGGGTCGAAGCATTTGTTTGGCAACAAAGCAAGACTTTGTTTCTAGTGTTTATGATGACGGTCGTTTTCACCGTTGTCATCTAAACTTCGAAACACACTTTGCTATCCTTTGTGTATATACTATAGTCATGGCAGCAGAACGAGGCCGGATTCCAGGAGCTTACAGTGACGTTAGATCAACCTCGAGGGCTTTCTCATGGGCACTGGGCCCTGGGACACATCATTCTATGTTAAAAGCGAACTAGCCCCGCCATAACCTTATACATCACATCAGATGTAGCTTTTATACTTCTATATCTATGTAGATCCTAGTGCATGAAATGCAACTATGCCACTTACATTGCTTCTTGCTATTTATGTACAAACTTGATTCTGGTTCAGTGATCAGCTCAGGAATCACTTAAAGACATGTTCTTATAGTTAAGACTTTGTCCTACCAACCAGAACCTCGGGTCACATTACGTCGAGTATACAACATGGTTGTATGGAAGAACCTATGACTGAGGCATAGGAGATGCAATGCATCTCTTTCTTTCAAACATAGTTGCAATACTCAATGCTTCATATAGTAAGAACTCCTTTCTCACATGTTCCATTCTGAGCTACTTCAGAATCTTGTCGTAGGACATTCTAAACATCTTTCAGAATCAAGTCCAGGAAGCATTCGACATTTAGTGTTTATTAAACTCACCAATCTATCTTGATAGATCTCTTTGTTTAGTAACTTCAACTTCATCCTAACTTAAACACCAATCACATCATTCACATATGTCGTCCACATATCCCAGAATGATTTCACGCTCCCACTCAAATATGACATTCATGTTTGAGATCCAAGGATTTCACTTAGCTCCCACTGAGAATATGTCAGCTACATATTATGAATTAGCCAAGTTGATTTTGCTCCCACTCAAATCTAGGTCCTCTCGATAATCTTGGACATTCCAAAATTCCTTGATCACCATCAAATCGAGAATTCCACTAACGAGATTTCAATGACCATTCATTTCTCGTACTTAGGTCCATCACGCTTCTTTGTAATTCGTAGGTATGTCTTGTTCAAAACATGATGTAGCATCCCATCTGTCTAACATCTTTAATGCTACATGGTCTAATAATAAAATGCTACTTCCTACATATAATTGTTGCATCATAATTATATCATGCTCATGTCATCATGCCACATTGCATTTGAGCATCATATAAAAACCTTTTCATTTGGTTCTTATTTCATATGCATTATTAATTGTATTTGCCTCTTGATATATTGTATTTGGTTCTTGATAAATGCTTGATGCCCAAGTTGAGTTGGGGGCATATCTTTTATCAACTCCATCACCTTTCTTTGTCACCACCCCATAATTCCACCATCCAAACTATATGTGGGCATTAGCACTTCTTTTGGCTCTTGTCTAGCTCACATATATTTAAGATGGATCCACTCTACTTCCACATGCTCCCATATATGCATCATGTTGTTTTCACGGTATTGATATGTGGGAGCCACATGGCCACCTTTACATGCTATGTGGGTAGAAAATCCTTGTCAAGCTTACATATGGTTTGAATTTGAATAAATGCTCATGTAAGAATATAACCTTGGCCATATTATGCCTAGTGGTTCACACACACAAGCTTGACCACCTTATATTCATGCATGATCTTTTATTTTAGTCCATGTGGTAAACAAGCTCCCTTTTCCTTTTGTTGGGCCCTATTCAAATTCTTGGAATCTTGCTTATATAAATGCCATGAGAAATTCTAGAGGTTTTCACTACTAGAGGAGGAATTTATTTAATTATGCATGGCCCATGCAAGTCCCATATAACCTTTTGTCGATCATGTGGGTTTGATGGAGTTTTGTTTGATTTGAGGTCAAACAAGACTAAATCAAATTCTAATGAAGTCTTTGATCCATCATGTCTTCTTTCTTCTTACCTTACCTGACCAGGAATTTGGTGTCTTTTCTTTTCCTCTTTGGAACCTAGAAAGTTGCTGCCTTTTCTTAAATAGAATCTGGTTTAAATTTTTTGAAAATAGGCAAGGCAAACAACAGCAGCAATTTTGTTTTGTTCCCTTCTTCTGTGCAGCCGTCAGCACGCGTCGTGTGCGAGCACGACGCCTTACCCCCCCCCTCCTTGCTAGGTCTCGCAGGCCCCTATTTCCCCCTCCGTGTCCATCTCCCCCTCCTCTCCCCACCATGGCCGCCGTCCCTTGTGCCTCGGCTCCGCAGTTCTGAGCGACGTCGGAAGGTCGAAGGGGGCGGAGGATCTTCCTGTTCAGGTGCCGCGTCGAGCCGGTGGCAGCGGAGGGCCCGAGGCAGCCTGGCGCAGCGTTTCCGTCGTCACCGCCGTCCTCGAGCTCTTCGTCTTGTCCTGGTTGACATCTCCAACATCGTCGGTGAGCCTCCGCCTCTTTCCCACCCCTATCTGGCCGCCTTCCTTTAGATCCTTGATGCTCCACCGTGTTACTCGCCACCATGCGCGCCGGTGCCGCTCGCGTCACGCTCGGACAGCACAGTTCGCCGCCTACAGGCGCGACAGCGTAGCAGCAGCAGCAGAAGACCCACGACGACCCTCTGTTCCCTCATGAATTCTGGCGACCTTCAGAACAAACATTGTAGCCCTATCTACCCTATCTCCAACGAGCCGCTGCACGCCTAGATCGGTACATCCTCTCGCTTGCAATCCACCATGTAAGCCTGCACAATCTCACTGTTGGTCGACGTTTGGATTCAGTACAGCAGTAGCACGTACATCTCCCAGGCTACTTTTCCTCGATTTTTGCCGGCCTCCTTGTTACTCTTTTGCGAGAACCCTAAGAATAGAACTTGTAGACATAACATCCATCTTCCTCCAGAAACAAACGTCTCTCGATTTGGATCTCTATAGATGAAGAAAACATCTGCAGAAATCAGGGAGAATAATCTGTTTTCTGTTTTTTTCTGTCCAAAACCTGAACCCTCTCTGTTCGTCACATGTTCTTGGTGCATAAGTTGATCTTTTGGAGAAACTTCCTTCTACAAAGTTATAGATCTTTGCGAGATGTACAACTTTCATTTTTAGCAAAACTTCTAATTCCTCACGGATTCATCGTCATCATCAACCGAAGTCGGCTCATTTTTCTGCCAGCGGATGTCAGCTCGTCTGATACTTCTCTGAAGGTTTTGCAAAAGGGCCCCTGGAGTTTTTGATTTCTCACCCCGCACTCCCTTGGCTGTCCCACATGTCATCACACGGCTGGCCACGCGCCAACTAGACCTACGCAGCGTGCGACCCCACTTGTCTGCGTCTGTGGGTAGACCCGGCCTGAGTAATAAAAGTTTCAGAAATCTTTTTCTAATAACAAAAATTCCAGAAATATGTTTTATCTGATTTTAAATCCAGAAATTAATAACTTTTAATTAATAAATCCAATTAATACAAATAATATATGTTTTTGAATCAGAAAAATGTGAGGAATTCAAATCTTCCATCCAAAATAATGTTTGACTAATTTAAATTTTCGAAATTGTTTAATTGCAATAAAAATGCCTTTTTTTAATTAATTAATAACTTTAATTCTATAACTCCAAATTTGACAAATGATAGGTCTAAATCGATCAGCGCGACGAGCCCGTTCTGTTTATGCATTCCATGATATGAATTGTAGCATGCATCATATAAATATTAAGTGGACAGCAAGTTATATGGGAGCAAAACATGACTAAAAACTTAATAATATGCTTTATTCTTGTACCCCACATCTCACCCATGCTATGCTATGCCATGTAAATTGTGCATCATTCATCATGGCATGCTTGTCTGCTTGTCGCATTTGATTCATATGTTTGTGCATTATATTTATGTTGGCCCTTACTTGTTTGGTTCTTCTTCGAATAGACGCCGAGTAGGGGAATTACCAGGAATCCCAGGAGTACTACCCAGAACCATCCCTCGCTTCAACTGAGCTGCCAGGCAAGCACTACCACATGCTTGCATACATATAGTACCTAATGCCTCTATCTTATTCTTGCATCATTGAGTCGCGATTGCATTAAATTGAATCCCAAGTTCTGCATAGCCTTTACTTTTAAACCCCACCGAGCTTGTTCCTCCATCCCATGAGCCATTACTACAGGAGTTGTTTGAGCCATGCGGGTCGTAGAACAGCATGTCTAGGGTATGTGAGAGTCTGAAGGATAACGAGGTACCTAAACAACTTAACCTGAGTAGTAATGGGATAACTAATGAAAGAGGCACCGGTGGGCAATATGTGTCATTTGGTTTTTATGTCCACTTGTGTCCCGTAGGACCCCGAGTACTTGATTCCTGTTCCTTGACTATTCGCACTGTCCACATCCGGGAGGCCTTATGGACCCCCCTAAGCCAGAGCTTGATTCACTTCTATTTCTTGGGGCCACAAACTAGTTTGGGGTTTTATTTACTATCCTGTACTTATGCCATGATTTACCGCTTTGTTTAAGATTGTGCGTGGAGCACCCGTACTGTTTTGGATCGTGCCACGTTTTCGCGGTATCGACAAGCCCAGTCACACTTTCGGGTTCCCAGTCGTTTACAGCCGTCGTCATAAACCCTGGGTCCGTTCCGGAGCCGGCCAACTTCGTTGCGGGTAGCTTAGTGGGGTGGCCCCCTGAAATATTTTACGAATCCTGTGATCGTTTTGTCGTGAATGCCTCGTTGGGTTTTGAGTTGTTTTTTCCGAGGTTGATCGAGTGTGTGTTGCTATTTGTGCACCCCTGCAGGGTAAATCTTTCTGAAAGCCGTGTCCGCGGTTATGGACGACTTGGAGCATAGTTTCTCGATCATAGACAAGTATAACTAAAGTACCGTCCTTAATTTGACTAAATATTTGACTAGTAAATAGTGCAATATTTATGGAATGAGTAATAAGACTGCCAACGGATGGGTTGTTCGTCCGCTTTCTCGTTGGTAAGCGAGAAGGAGGATGGATCTGTTACTTTATACTGTTATAACTATTGTTTCTAATTAACGGACATCCGCCTATCATTGGTTAGGCAGATGGATAACGAGTATCTATAGACTTGTTAGTTATTATCTTTTCCTGCAATTGCATCACCCCAGGTTATGTCCCCTTTAGAGGCATAAAGACTTGCTGAGTACCCCTAGGGTCTCACACGATAAATTGTTTGATTCAGATGAACCGGTGTATTCGCAAGATGGATACTGGGTGGAGGAGACATATGATGTTGGCAACGATCACTCGGTGTAGAGATTTCGGGGATGGGGATCCGTGAGATCTGTGGGCAGGATGTGCTATTTATGGGCATCTTATGTTGATTTGCTTCTTATCCGTACTCGGATCTTGTTCCCCGCTTCCGCTTGATACTCTGTTGATTGATGTATGAGGAGCTATCCTACAGTAATATAACTATCTAGGATATTTGGATCTTGCCGTATGGCGTTGCAATATTTCTATTTCTTTTAGATGGTATGGCTCTGAGAACTGTTGTAAGGTAGCTTGCATACATACTCACTTGTGTATGTATTTGATCTCTTCGCCTGTTGCCTACGCCGCTCGTTCTTGTCCCGATGTTCTTGGAAGTGGTTAGGGCGGCCGACAGGCCTACACGTGGGTGGCCCTGGGGCCCCGCTGTACTAATTTAACCGCTTTTGGTTCATCTAGGCTTGAACTTAGAGCGTAGGGTCCGAGGTTGTTACACATGACAAGTGAATCAAAAATATAATACCACAAACTTGTAGAATATATAGTTGAATCCTATTTTCTTTAGTAAAAGTATTCATTGAAACTTTTATGATCATTATCAATAGTTTCTCCTCTATTTGTAGAGTTTGGTTTCATGAAACAAATTACGTTGTGCCACTCAACAATTCTAGATAAGGTCAAATACCTTGTTTTGATCTTTTACTTTCTTCCACTTATATCTTCATCAAGACACATCAACTTAGGACAACATCAGGTTTGCCCCTTTGTGGACGATGCATTCATAGCTTCCTAAGAATTCTTTACAAAGACTTGTTTATTCGCCATGATTTCGACATATCGAAATCTCCAGAAACTTGAACGTACCATAACACTTATGGTGTTGTTTCCACAAATCTTTAGATGTTGCCTTGTATTTCAAATGAGTGTTTGCTTATTTTGATCTCTAACTCCAAACGACAACTAAAACCCCATGATGGCTCAATGCACGGTGCCCAGAAAAATGCTTGATGGCGGTGTTGATGTAGAGCTCGTTGGGAACCCCAAGAGGAAGGTATGATGAGCACAGCAGCAAGTTTCCCTCAGTTATGAAACCAAGGTTTAATCGAACCAGTAGGAGCAAGAAAACACCCCAAAGGTGTTACTAGTTGAGCTTTGGCAGGGCGCACTACCGGTGCTAGTAGCAACGTGGAGACCTGTAAACACAACCACAGAACTTTGTCCCCAACTTGCAATGAGGTTGTCAATCTCACCGTGTTTTGCGGAAAACAAAGGATTAAACATATCGAATGGAAAGAAGTAAAAGTTTGCAGAAAGTAAACACAAAGCAGTAAAAGATTGTAGATTGTATGTAAAGAAAAGGACCGAGATCCATAGTTCACTAGAGGTGGCTCTCCTTAAGATAGATAACATGCTGGGTGAACAAATTACAGTGGGGCAATTTACAAACACCGAGAAAGCAATACATGCATATACTAATCATCTTGACTCCTTTGAGACTTGATTGGGCATTACATCATAATACATAGACCGCCATCCAACTGCATCTATGACTAATAATCCACCTTCAGGTTATCATCCGAACCCCCTCCAGTATTAAGTTGCAAGCAACAGATTATTGCTTTACGAACTGCGTGTAAACTAAACAATATGATTGTTCTATGAACAAAGGATTTTTGTTTTCTCCCTAGTAGCAATAGCACATCTAGTACCTTAGATATTTCTGTCACTTCCCCAGATTAACAGAGGCATGAACCCACTATCGAGCATAAATACTAACTCTTGGAGTTGCTAGCATCTACTTGGCCAAGGTAGCTACTAACAACGGAAAGCATGCAACATCACAAATAACAAAGACATGATAGAATCAATAATCAATCTGAAATAGCATCTCAATATCCATAGGATCCCCGCAAACACAACATGCAGAATTACAAATAGATGATCTTGATCATGAACGGAGCTCACAAGATCTAAACATGAAAGCACAAAGGAGGAGAACCAGCCATCTAGCTACTACATGGATCCGTAGTCCAAGGATGAACTACTCACGCATCACACCGGAGGCTTGCATGGTGATGAAGAAAGCCTCCAGGGTGAATTCCCCTCTCCGGCATGGTGCCGGGAAGAGCTTCAGATCCCTCCCGGTCTAGGGATGGAGATGACGGCGGCTACAGACTCTTTCGTGGATTTTTGATCAAGTACTTAGGGTTTTCGTCCCGAGGGCAATATATAGGCGGAAGGAGAGGCCGAGGGGGTGCCGGGAGCGTCCACACCACCCCCTGGCGCAGGCCAGGCCTGGCCGCGTGGCCAGGTGGTGTGGTGGCTCCCTGGCCCTTCTCTGTCTCGTATTCTAGCACTTGACCCCTTCCGGAAAAATAAGCACTTTGGCTTTTGTCCCGTCCAATTCCGAGAATATTTATTTTCTGACTTTCCTGGAACCAAAAACAGCAGAAAACAGGCAGCTAGCACTGTGGCTCTTGTTAATAGGTTAGTCCAATAAATCATATGAAAAGTACTCCAAAGTTGGAACAAAACACAAGAAAGTGGATAAAACCAAGCATGGAACATCAAAAATTATAGATACATTTGCAATGCATCACCCCATAAGAGATAATAGTATACCATATGTATCTTAATACATAATGATTATGATGTTTAGAAATAGTTTGAATTTGTCCAATTATCATAATTTGTGAAACATCTTTCACAAGTACCTTTTATGCTAAACTTAACTTGAATACTTTAGTCATGTCGATCAAATCGAAGAGACTTGTTAATTCAGTTAATTCAATATCCCATTTAGTTATGAACTCATTTGAACAATTCAAATCATTTCAAACTTCATGTTTCATTAAGTAAATACACTTATTCACTTAAGTCCACAATTAACTAATGATTTCCACTATTTGTTGAAAATATGATACATCACTATGTATAAGATTCAACATGTCTTCGCATATCACCGTTTTACCAGAATGCGGAGCTTTAGTCATTCTGCCCAAGAGGCGTGGTTTTGCAAAGTCTCTAGATTAAGCATCTAGGACCCTGATCTTTCATAAAGAACCTGCAATAACCAAATGACTTAAACTATAGTGTCATTTCATTATTAAACTTTGGATATCTTTTAGCATTCTAATCCTTTATAAATGTTTAAACTATTATCATTAACATAGTGGTGAGAATAACTTATTTATAATCATAATGTAACCATAATGGTATTGTTCATAAGAATAGTACAAACTGGTTTGTAACTTGTTCATATGAATAATCGTCTTGACAAAAGCAAGACACACAAACAAGGATTGCAAAATTATATTCAAGTCCACTAATCCAAATGATAAACTTTGAGGAAAGAGGTGATGTCGGCCATCAACTATTTTGCTTGCCGTCATCAAGCCACATTGTCTCAAATCCAGCAATTCTCAAGCAGATCATCCTGTTTTCACAAAAACGGGACAAGTATCAAATACTTTGCAAACTACAATGAGTTCTGCAAGAACCACATTTATAATTTTGTATATCTAACATATACCTTTTCATCAATGACCTCCATTGCAATCAAGCCCTTCTAAGAGTTCTTAACTCTAATGCAAGATCGTTAAGTATTTTTCCAAACATTCTAGAGTCATCGAATTATCTCCTAATGGTTATTGTATCAAGAAGAGAAGATCACGTTTTACGAGGATATCCCTCAGGCGTGGGTATTAATCTATGAAGTTGGACCCTTCTGCTAAGTTCCATATTAAGCAATATATTCCCTTGGTCGCAAAGGACCTCAATGGGATAGGCCAAGGTCTACTAAGATATTTGCAAACAGACATATAGACTAAGTTTATAATAAGAGATCAATTTATAATTGGTCTCCACTAAAATTGTCATCCCCTGGACGATTTTACTGATCACATGATCCCTATCCTCTGCACCTCCCCAGATCGTCACGGCCATCAGTGCAGTATCAAAGGTAGACATTCAACAATGACAATCACATCATCCATGTGACTCATGCTCGATCTTTCGATCTCTTGTGTTCCGAGGCCATGTCTGCACATGCTAGGCTCGCCAAATATAACTTGTGTGTATTCGTTGTGCAACATGGCTTACACCCACTATATGCGAACATAGATATGTCTGACACCCAGGCCTATAACCCTAGATCGCCTCATACCGAAGAACTTTCTTGGTGGTGCACACACAAGGGGAACACGGAACATTGGAATTAAATAGGGATTATCTTATTTGCTACCATTGAGTATCAAAATACTAGCACACAATAAGATGTAAAAACTGGTATCAACATCATATGTATAATGTTATATGATATGGTCTTTCTTGTTGCGCCTTGATCTCCATCGAGCGCTCTGGCATGATCTCCATCTTGCCCTTGGTTTGACGTCAAGTCCACGACGCCGCCACCAGGTCGTTCATCGGAACGATGACTATTACTATACTACTTAGTAACAGAAAAGTAAACTACTTTACCTTCACAACGACCAATGCCATATCATAATCACATGCCCCCTGCAAAATAAAGTTAGACGCCTCTACTTTATCTATTGCAAGTTTTACGTGGTTGTTAGGGCTTTCGCACTAGAACCGTTTCTAAACTATGAACTTTCCAACCACAACATGGATCCAATAATTGTCTCTATTACACCCCTTTCGGGGCCCTCCGTTGTAAATGCTATATCAACTATCGAATGAGAGACAAACACCTGCTAGCCACTTATACGGTACAAGCCGTATGTTGAGCGTGGAACCAGTCTCGCGTATGAATACGCGTAAGGTCGGTCCGGGCCGCTTCATCAAACAATACCGCGATATAAACAAATACACGTTAGAGGGTAACAACTAAGGGATCAATGCCCGCACAATACTTGTGCGTACTGGCCGTACAGCACTCCTACGCATAGACCTGGCTCTGATACCACTGTTGGGGATCGGTGCGGAAAACAAACAAAATCCTACGATGTAACCCCAAAAACTTGCCTAGGATCTATCTATGTAGTAATGCGGTAACGGCCGATGCGTATATAATACATACCCTTGTAGACCGTACGCGGTTAACGTTCCGTGGGGAACGTGGTTGAAGTAGTCATACTCGAAGCCGACCTCAAGGTCATGAAGCTCCTCGCAGGTCACCCCTTGCTCCTTCGTCATCTTCATCGTGCAACAGCTCTAGCTCACGACATTCAAGCGCCCCAAGTGTTGTGCCTCGTGTCTTCGTACACATCCGGTGCACGATGAGACCTCCGGCTCCCCGATCCCACCGGGAGTGCGGAAGTTAATATCCGGCTAGGAATCCTACAGCGCAACGGTGTGCTGCAGGTGTGCCTAGATCGCACAGCCCAAACTTGGGGCCATGGTCACAAGGGCTAGAGAGAGAGAGGGAAGGAGGAAGCCAACCAAAGGACTTCTCCAAATATTGGTGTGTCTAATACCACCCATGGGCACCCCTTTATATAGGGGGAGGGGGTGTGCCCTCCCCTTTGGGTTTCCCATGTGGGACTATTCAAGGGAGAGAGGGGGGAGGCGTATGGGCCTTCATGGGCCGCCGGCCAGGGGTGGGCCCCACCCCGCACACAGCCCTAGGCTGGTCGGGTGGGCCCCCTTGAGACGCCTGGGCCTTGGCCCCTTGGCCCTTGGCCCTTCCCTCCTCCGGTTTTCCCTCATGGGCCCTATTTCCCTGGGAAGTTTGGCCCATTAGTGGAATAACCCTTCAAATTAGATTTTAATATTATATTTAATATTAATTACACTAATTAATATGTAAATACATATTAAAAAATCCATCTTGACCCGAAACACCTTTCGGTCCCGTTTCGATTTCCTCCGAACGACTTCAGATCTTTCCCGGAATGATTCCGGTCCTTTATTCTTTCTCCGAACAATCTTCGGATCTCTCTATGGAACGATTCCGGCTTTCTCTTTCTCTACTGTGATTCCATCTTACGAATGATCGCTCTCATCGTACCCTTAAATGTATCCTCTCACGGCTCGGGAATGCTCTAGACATGATCTGTATCAATGATCAACAGAGGGACCAGGGATGTCCATGTGACCCTTATGCATTCCTGATGACAATGTCATTTGAACCGTCTAAATGTAGCATCCTCTTCCTTTTGTTTCTCGATACGACTTGTCCGAGATCCGATCATTGGTATCCCATACCTTGTTCAATCTCGTTCACAACAAGTTATGTTTTCTTGTTACCGTGATATTACATCCCCGTGACCTAGTCACATATTGCAACATTTATGGATGTAATCTCACCAAGGTGGTCGTATGTATATTTACCCGTCATGTGGCCAAAAAAATCTCGGTCTTGTAGTCACATGTCATCAACTGTTCCTTTGGAATACCCAACACGCACCTTTATGGCCACCCTATTACCAGATGATGGTTGATGTAGTCAAAGCAGCCTCGGGAAACAGTGAGTAATATGAGCTCATGGTATAAGGAGAAGGAGTCTAGGTATAGCTGTTGCAACAATGAACTATATGACTTGATCATGTTGCAATCCTTCGAGGAATGTCCAATCACATCATTCTCCAATGATATGATCTCATTGTCAGTCGGCATAAATGCCCATGATCTTGAAACCCAGATCATCTCCGTGACCAACGAGCTAGTATGAATAGAGGCTACTAGGGACTTGGTTGTTTCATACCACACATGTACCAATGTTTCTATTTGGCACAGTTATAGCACAATATGAAACTATTATAAACTAATTGAGATATGACAATAAAAACCTATTTATTATTTGCCTCTAGGGCATATCTCCTTCAGTGTCTTCCTTGGAGACTCTTCAGGTCAGTAGGCTCGAAAGGCATGAGTGCACTCACATACTTCCTCTTGATCCAAGCATCATCAATGTGAGAGGCACCAACATTCCTGAAGGCGGTGGCTGTGGATTTGAGTCTTCAATACATATCTTCATGATCCTCACCATCCTTCATGAAGAAACCTTCGGCCTCATTACTTAAAGCATCATATCTATTTCTTCTCATATTCTCATTGCCAACAAACAAGTCAATGAGAGCATCCCAAGATTCCATGGCGGTGTTGTAGTGCTCAGTGTGGGGAAAATCCTTTGGCCCCACTCCAAGTTGGATCATGTGCAAGGCAGTCGCATTGAGTTGGCTATTGACCACTTCTCTTCTAGTCAAATTGGTTGGATCCTCAATTTTGAGTCCTTCTTCAATAATATTCCACAAATCAATGCAAGAGATGCGCACATGAGATTTCATTAAACTTGCCATTGAGCAAAAGTATGTGCAGCTAACTTAGGTGGGTCACCTCTATTATTTATATATGGGTGAGGGATAGGAGAGTCGGGAGAGTACCATCCGGGAACCGCATGGTGCTCTTCCTTCCCATCACCCTTTTTGGTGGTGGAGTTAGTGGAATTATGTTCATCCCCCACCACTTCCTCCAAAGGCTTAGCCGGAGCATTAGCCTTTGGGTTTGGTGGTGTTTCCTCTAGAGAGGGAGGAGGTGAGGTTTTCTTATCCCTAACAAGTTGCTCAACGAGTTGATGCAACTGTTGGATTTCGTTGCCCAAGGTAGCGCTCAAGCTTGTTTCCAACTTCTTGAGATCTACCATGGTCACCGAATGGCTAGCCTCACTTTCTCCCTCCTCTAGGTTGCCCATAATCTCTTAGGCGGTTAAGCCCAAATAAAGAGCCGAGGCTCTAATACCAATTGAAAGGATCGTATGGGCACCTAGAGGGGGGGTGAATAGGTGCTACTTCAAATTTTACTCTTTTTCAATTTAGGGTTTGACATGGAAGGTAAATTCTCTAGATTATGCAACTATGGTGAATTTACCTATATGTCAAACAAGCACAAACTAAGCAATAACTAGATAAGTAAAGTGCGGTAAAGGATAGAAGTAACCAAAGTGGAGCAGACAGAGACACAAGGATTTGTTTCCCGTAGTTCCTTCCTTTTGAGGGGAAGTACGTCTACGTTTGGAGAGGGGGTGGTTTCAAACCACCAACTCCACGAGAGGCCTCCCTTTTTCTCCTATGAACCTCACCCCAATGGGTTCGATTCACCTCTTCCACTATACGGTAACCTTCGAGGTGGATACCGGCACCTTTACAACGAGTTCGGGGCACACATCCACAACTTAATTGGAGGCTCCCAAGTACAAGCTAGCTGTCAAACAATCAAAGACAAGCTAGTAAGAACCAAATCACAAGCTAGGGTTTCCAATGAAACACTAGATCAAGGGGCCCTCAAGTGAATGAGGGGGAAATGAAGATCTCTCTTGGTGAAGATGTAGATCAAGGCCTCCTCCTTCGATTCTCCAAAGATCAATGACTTTGGATGGTTGAGTGAGGAGATCTTGTGGATTTGGTGGCTCAAATGGTGCTGGAGTTCTTGAGGTGGACGAGCATCTTCCAAGGTAGAAGAAGGGGCCTTTATATAGCCCCCCTGGAAATGGAGCCATTGGGAGCCACTTACCCTGGACAGTCCGGCCAGAACCAGCCGGACACTCCGGCCTAGCTGGACACTCCGGGTGAGACCAGTTGGACACTCCGGCCTGGCCAAGTTTCCGGCCAGAATCCAGGAAGTGTTCGGGGAGTGTCCGAAAACCTATTCTAAGTGTCCAGAGAAGTTGCCCACTTCTCATGGGCGGACACTCTGGTCGAATCCCACCGGACAGTCCGGCCTGGCCGGACACTCTGGCCTGGATCAGCCGGACAGTCCGGCTGGGACTTATCCCATGCAAAGACCTGATCCGGGGCAGCTCTTTTTCCTTTCTTGCACCATACATGGGGACGGCTGGAATCTCCTAAAACATTTAATAGATGATTAAACTTATCCAAGTGTTGTCACCAAACATCAAAATAATAGTAAGGGCATAAATGCCCTTTCAAATTCGATACGGGTTATCTTCATAGCATTATCACGGACAATGGGAGTAATTTTTCTATGGGAGAGCTTGCCAAATTCTGTAATGAACAAAATATCCGGCTTGACATTGCATCAGTCGCACACCCACAAGCTAATGGACAGGTCGAAAGAGCAAATGGTTTAATCTTACAAGGCCTAAAACCGAGACTCGAAGCACCACTATGACGTGTTGCGGGGGCTTGGGCAGAAGAATTACCTTCTGTAATATGGAGTTTGCGAACAACTCCAAACAGGTCAACCGGATACACACCTTTCTTCTTGGTTTATGGCGTAGAAGCAGTTCTTCCTAGTGATTTGATTCACACTTCTCCTAGAGTGGCCGCGCATATATTGAAGAGGATGCCGAAATTTCTCGACAAAATGATCTCTACTTAGTCGAAGAAGTTCGCGTCGTTGCTGAAATGACATCAACAGCCTATCAACAGAAGTTACGCAAGTATCATAGCCAGAGAGTCACAAACCGGTCTTTCAATAAGGGTGATTTGGTTCTCCGGCTTGTGCAGCAAAGAAAGCACAAACTTTCCCCAATATGGGAAGGGCCATTTTTAGTTAGTCGAGTATTGCACAATGGTTCGTACTACCTAACTGATATGCGGCCAGTCAAAAAACGACCTGCTACTAAGAAAATAAAGAGAGCTGGAGGCAGTATAAATCCAGATGAGTTAGACAGACCATGGAATATTGCTCAGCTACGTCCCTTTTATTCTTAGTTTACTTTTCTTTGTAATCATATATGTGTACATTTTCAATGAGAAATAAAGTCTTGGTTCCCTCAAAATCTTTCTGAGAAGTTATTACCATCTTATTTCTGAATGATCATGTCACAATCGAAAATCCTAGAATACTTGAAAGTACTTTATGCTCGTGTTTTCTGGTTTAGATTTCTGATTCTAAAATTGATACCTTTGGGTATAAATCTAAATTTTCTAGTCTATACTTTGGTTATTTGTCTAATTGCTGGATGCGGGCATTTTTCAAGTAGTGAATTGTTGGTACTGGAAGCCAGCTTTGTTTCCAAGTTTAAATTGGTTTAGCAATTGAGCTCAATTGCTCGGCAAAGTTTCCGTGCTGATAGTTAGCCGGCTCAGGAAAGGGACAAGGCGGAAAGCCAGATAAACGATAAGTGCAGACAAAAAATACAAGTGCTTATGTAAAAATTTCAGGCATATAATATCAAAGCCAAAAGTGCTGAATAGATAAATTAAAGCTTAGCACTAGCAAAAGTATTGTACTACTTATTTACAAACCCAAATTGTTTTTCAGAATAACACATCGTTCTTCTGATATTCTATGATCCAGGAGGAGAGGTAGGAGCTACCGGCTCGTTGGATACATCGGCCTCGGCTTGATAACGTTCTGAGATGTTCAAATCCAATATGGTTTGATCATCGTCGGAAACTTCAGCTGATTCTTCGGAAGGCGGAGACGGCGTGTCCATGTGGGTGAAGAAGGGAGTGTCATAGCTGGTCAAATCAGCTACGTGGCACCCATATCCGGTGCAGGAGTCCATGATGGCTTTGATGTCTTGCTCCTGTCCGTCTTCATCCACCTTGCAGTACCCTCTGGTTACTTGCCAGATCTCCATTTTTCCATGGTGGCTCATAACCATGATGAGAGCGTTTTGTGTTACGGTTCGTGCGTAGGACATGTTCCAGTCCTGAACAAGCTATGGCATATCCTTGGCCTTGTCTCGCACCTCAAAACCGGACATTCTATGCATATCCGGAACCTTGAGAACCTCGCCAATGTCATCGAGAGATTGGCGGAAGTAATGAAGCAAATCACCGACTTGGGTAAGCCGGTGGGTGCAAGGCTCGGCAGAGGTGAAGTCCATCAAGTTCAGAGGACCTACGCATATAATGCAAAGGGTAAGTCAAAAACCCGGACTCTAAAAAAGAGTCGGAAGATGCTGATAAGTCAGAGAAAAGGGAACATACCAAAGATGACATCGTTGAGTTTGGCCTTCTCTTCACGAAGACTCTGGAGTTCAGCCCGGAGTGCCTCGGAAATGTCCTTTTCTCTGAATAAATCATTGCTGAGATCCGAGATTTTCTTATCCTAAAGCGTAATCTTGCGATCACGCTCATCGGTGGCCATGGAAGTGGATTCGAGAATTTGAGCAATCCTCTTCTCATGATCTACCTTGAGCTTATCCAGCCCTTGGCGAAGTTCTTTGTTTTCCACCACCAAGGTCTTAAGATTCTCGGCATCTTCGATCATAGCGCAGGACTGTTTTACCAGTGCTGTAGGTCAAAAAAGAACAACAGTGCAACAAAAAATTTGACTATGAAAGAAAAGACAAGGTTTGAGTTTCGGAATGTTTACCTTTGGCCTCATCCTTGGAAACCTTCAGCTGTGCATTTTTCAAGCGGGAGAGCTTTGATCTCTTTCCGCTTGTTGCAAACATTCTTCAACAAATCATGGTGATAGGAATATACTTTCTGTAAGTCAGAATACCCAGAGTCAGAAGTCTACTAAAGACTCGGGCTAATATTTTTACTAATATCAGCACGAGCCTTGGGGGCAACACTAGTTCATTCTTTGGCATCCCAAGGAAGCATAAAACCGAATTTGATTGTTCAGCTTCATGCTTGGGGGCTAGAGGATAAGATAAGAAATAAGGAAAAACGGGAGTTGGAATTCCGACTTACATATTGTTCGCGAGTGAGTTTGTTCAAACTCGCATTCACTTCAGCATCAACCTTCTCGGCGAGGGTCAGGGGGACTACTGGCGCAGTTGGAAGTTCGACAGTCCTCATCCTCTCATCGTGAAGATGAACTTGTTCAAGTAGAGTGTTTGATATCCTCTACTTCTTGTGCTTCTTCTTCGGCAGAAAGATTTCGGCTTTCTAAACATTGTCGGGCTAGCCGCTGGATTTCTTTTGCAGATTTCCGAGACAAGCCAAATTTGGCAAGTCCTGGATTGTTCAAGAGATTTTTGGCGAAGGTTTTCTGCCGAGGGATCATTACCCGAAGAGGGTTCACCCTTATCAACACCTGAGTCACTCATGGTGACATCAGTTTGCGACTCAAGGATCACTGGTTCTACTGGTTGAGTCGGATCTTCTACAACAGTCGGAGATGGAGTAATCTCCGGTGCTGTAGAAGGCTAAGGAGCGGGAGTCGGAGGAGCCACGGCAGGAGAAGCTAGTTTGAGCTTCGACTGGCGCAGAGGCTTCACGGCAGCTTCCTTCCCCTTGCCCTTGATGAGCTGTTTAGCTCTAAGAAGATAATAGAACAAAGAACATTACATCTCAGAAGGAATTACAAGTAAAATACAAAGACCTTGTGAGGAAAGATTACCTCTTCACAATGGGCACTTCTTTGGTGCCGATGGCCAATGTCGGAGCCTTGCGTTTTTGAGGAACGACATCCGACATTGGGACCAATTCACCCTCGTCCTGATAAAACTCAGGAGGGTATCCCTCGATAGGAGCGAGCTCCGACTCAGGGAGGTCAACAAGCTAAAAAGGAAAAAGCATCTCGGTATTGCCAAGCTAACATATAGATGAGCACGTAAAAAGAGTTACTGCTGAAGTTTACCGGCACAACGGGATCTTCCGCTATATGCATGTCTAGGGACAGCTCCGGAATCTTCCTCTCAATCCGCTCCCTTATCATCCATTTGATTTGGCATACATAATCTTTCGGCTTTAAGGCCTTGGAGCTGATGCGGAGGGAATCCTTCTTCGACGACGTGATGGAATGCATCAGTCGATCTCCATGATGTTGAAGGGGTTGGATCTGGCATGCCACCCAGCAGTGAACTAAGTCGGACCCTTTCAGGCCCTTGTGCTTCATCAGGTATTCGATCCGTCTCTTGGCGAGAAACAGATCGTCACTGAGAGTCAGAGCGGCCTCGTCCCAAGACTCTTGGGGCGTGGTGGCTCCGTCGACGAAATCCGGCAAAGCTGTATCTTTGCCGGGAGTAGGGATATCCTTGTGGTAGAAAAAAGTGGACGGCCATTGTTTCACCGAATCACTTGCCATGATCCAGGGATTTACGTGCTCACGCCTAACCGAAAAACTAATGGTACCGGTAATATAAGGATTACCGGCAGTGATAGAATTTCTCCGGACATGAAAATAATACCGGAAAAGAGTGAGGATCGGCCTAATGGCGAGATACCCCTCACACAAAGAAGCATACGCGCTCATCTCTAAGATGGAGTTCGGGGGAGATGGTGGAGATGAACACCATAATGATCTATAAGCTTGGAAAAGAATTCCGAGGGAGGAAAGGAAAGAACTCTGTCAAGATGAGTGCCGAAATGCACTCGCTCGTCGTCGTGGGGGTTGGGGACGGTTTCGCTGAAGCCGCTCCGCCAGTCGCCGGTGCGGAGGAGCCCTTCATCTTCAATGACCTGGAGTTTGGGATCATCCAAGACGCATGGGATCCAAACTCCACGGTGGCTCTCCTTCTCTGCCGCCGCCGTCCCCGCCGCCGCTGCCGCCACCGCTAAGCTAGAGGATAATGAGGAAGCCATTCTATTTGGTGCACCGGTGACCTTAGATGGGCGGCACTGGAGGTGTTTTTGCTGGGGGCAGTGGAGCGCTGAGTTCGTGGGAGGCGTAGAGGAGAAGGAAACGGCACTGGAACTAGTGAAGAAGATTGGGGAGAACTCCACACCACTTATATCCATCAGGCGCGTCAAGATTCGTATAAACGCTACAGTAAACATGCCACGTGTCCTGGAAAGGACAGGGAAACCTCCGCGCGATGATTACGCTGCCTCGATCTCCACGCACGCATTGAAACGGCGCCTCGGTTCCGCGAAAGACGGACCCACCAACGGTCGTGCTAACAGGAAATGTATGTCTGTGACGTGACTTGACCATGGCTAGTGTCAGACTACGTTAGTGACCAAGTTCCGGCTTAGTTTGAATTTTGAGCTGGAAAATCTGGATGAGCGTACTTAATAGGTCCGACTTATTTTAAGACCCGGATCGTATCTTTTTTTTTTTGAAGTTTCAGGAACCCTTCAAGATTCTGCAAGCCGAAGATCAAGCTAGATGATGAATCCGACATTGGATCTCGGAGACTTCCGGGGGCTGCTATTGGGGATGTACTTTCCGGGTATCCTCACAGTTCCTCACTGACCAGGGTGGCCCACTTCGGGTTAGAGCTTTGCTTCATGGGCGGCCCAGTCAGGAAGAAGAGACAGAGTCCAGTCCGTCTACGGGAAGGCCCAGAAAACTTACCGACATAGGCCCATAGTGTTACTTGTAGTTCAAGATGTACTCTGTAACCGACTCTTAGTCGTAGCCAGATAGATCTCTCTTGTAAACCCTAGGCCAGATATCTATACAAGCCATCCTAGGGAGAGCCTTTAAGGCACCCAACACCTCAATAGTCTACAATCTCAACTCGCACAGGTGAAACCCTTGTAACCCATATTCCGGCTCTGCCGTATTACTGGATTGCTAGCAGGAGTTGATGAGGATATATACATGGATTATGATGATTCTGACTGCCTGAACTGGAAGGAAATATTGAGTCAAATCAATAATGACTATCAGGTTTATTGATAACACAAGCATTGCGCGAGGAGGAGGAGAGTTGCAGCAAGAAGTGTCGTGGTGGTGTCACGGCAGATGCCATGTATAGGCTGAAGGTGGGGACTAATACATGCTAGGGGAATCCAGGGAGGGATAGCGAAGTGATTCTCCACACAAGAACTTGTATTGATTTTCTTCCAAGGTTACAAGTGCTCCTAGAGCTGTATTGGCGAGAGGAGGAAGAAGAAGCTCTCTTACTCTCACCCACAGACCTCACCTGAAACCCAAGACCTTAACAGAAATGTTTAGAGAATAAACTGCCAACCCCCTCTACTGAAGCCCTAGCCCCCCTTTTATAGGGGAGGCTCGGTTTCAGCCTAGGGCATACGTGGAGGCATATTCCAAAGAATATGCCCCCTCCCAAAGTGGTAAACCGACCGGGGTGCTTTTTCCCTCGCGTCAGCTATGCTTTTGCTACATGAGCCACTGCGGCGCCCTCATCAGCTGACACGGGCGTCGTCACGCTTGTCGGCCACGCCCCGGTGGTCCAGTCCTTGCTCGCTTCGCTCAGGCAGTGCGTACCGGGGCTCCTTTTGACCAGCGAGATTCCTTCCTTCTCCTAGAAGGTTACTGCGACCCGGACGATGGTTCATCCGGCCACACCCTTTTCCTGCATACAGGTTAGACATACGCTTCCGACTTACCGCTTAAGTCGGATGAGGGCTAGTTAGGCGAACGCCCCTAGGTCCGGATTACCCCGTGATTCGGCCTGCCTTGAGGTGACTCGGCCAGCATCTGCTTTGGCCTTGCCGAACCTCGGCTAAATCGGCCTTTATACCACGACGTGACCCTACCCGGGGGTATCCCCCCAACAAGAAGGACAAGCGCT
This sequence comes from Avena eriantha, assembly GCA_910589775.1. Lineage (NCBI taxonomy): Eukaryota > Viridiplantae > Streptophyta > Magnoliopsida > Poales > Poaceae > Avena > Avena eriantha. The sequence goes on along the minus strand of OU342740.1, from coordinate 521,802,813 downwards.
GATTTCCAATATCAACAAGTGCGCGAGGGAGGAGCGGGAGGCATGCGCACTAGGAGACAATGAGGAAATCACGTATGAGCAAGAGAGAGAGAGATGGCGCACCAAGAATTACATGTTTGAGGTGTTCCACGATGTTTGGACTTCGTGCCAATAAGGCCGAACCCATATATGGGTCGGTATGTATCAGTTTGAGTCGAATCGAGTCAGTTTGGGCCAAGTTATGGCTGTTTTTAGGCATGTTTAGAGGGGAGGACACCCCAGCCCTCATATAAACCTCCGTAGCCGTCACAAGTTAGGTTTAAGACCACGTTAAAATATTTTGGAGTTGTTTCTTTCATAGAACCTCTGGAATTACCCTGTGTTCGAATCTACCAACTATAATTGAGTGTGATCTATTGTTCCATTGAGAATTAGTAGATTGCAGACTACCGTTCGTGGTCATGGCTACGTGCGCAAGAGTGTGGTATTGTGAATATCCTACAAGGTTCGAGAGCTGTTGCATTGGCATCAGGGATCGAGCGGGAGAGATCATAGCTACGCACTAGTTATCTATCATCCACCATCACCATCGACAAGAGCTTGCTGAGAAGATCGGGCCACCCCATATCATCTTGGTATCAGAGCGCTGGGTTTACTCGGTGAGCAATATCATCTTAGTATCAGATTTCCTCATTGCCTTGGTAAGCAATCCACAATCCATCCATAGATTAGAGAGTGTTTTTCATCCTATACAGAAAAAGCCTCACAAAAAGAGTTGCCATAGCCTAGATTACATCGTATTCGAGTAATAGTTGCTGGTCGCGTTCCTCTATTAGATTAGATCTAGATCTGTTCTTCGTAGATTTGTTTTCTAGTTGTTTTCCACCATCTTTTTCCGCTACCATCAAGTCAGATCCGATCCAAGTAAAGAGTCCTAGTTGTGTACTACTTGGTGAGTCGGAATAAAAAAATCAGCTCGCTGCCTCACGCCTGACCGCAGACAAGTCTGTGCTCCAGCGTGACAAAAAAAAATTCTGAAAAAAAAATCGAACCGTCGCCTTACCACAGACCAGTCTGTGCTAGTACGAGAAAAAAAATTCTGCCGCCATCCTGCCGCAGCAGGATTTTAGGCCGTTTTTCTGCCGTGGCAGAGACCAATTTTCAGGTCAATTTTTTTTTCTTTTTTGTTTATTTTTTTACTAAGTCCACATAGCGTACCTATCCTTGTGAGCCTTAGTAAACCTTTCTTTGTGTCTAAAACTATCCTACGAGACTAGCGTGCTTAGTGCTCTACGGGCTGCTCAGTTAAGCAATCTTGTGCCCGTTTCGTTGAGACATTGCTAGCATCTCTCCTTGTGCATTGCAACACGAGCATTCCTCCGACATACCTTATTTTTTTGAGCTCATTTTCATAGTTGCAATTGCCCCATTTATCTCCACCGTGTGTGTTTCTGTGGGTCTTTGTCATACGATCAGCACTAGGACTTGTTTGTGGTGTAGTTAGGATACCATACCTACAGCTCCACCATAAATACCCGGTGTGCCCTGTGATCGTTCTCTATACCTTTGATATTCACTTCATCACATCAGTGCATCCGTTTTTGATTTCGTTTGGTAGATCATCTCTATTCACTTTGGAACGGTAAGATCTCCTTTCTTATTAGTTGTGAGAGTTTCCACCATACTGATTTTGATTTGTGCACTAATGTACTAATCATGTCTTCTAGTAGTGTTGATGTGATGCAGAAAATGGAGGCATGTGATGTTACAAATAATGTGGAGACGTATAGTTACAAATTCATCGACAATTGGCGTTGTAGTGGAAATTTTTGGAAGGAAGAACGCGGTATTTTTGATGGTGATGGTCTTTTCCACCATAGTGTGATGATTGGTGAGCGATGTGCTTCCATTACCATTGATAGTAACTCTACTATTAATTTGATCAGCGTTGAAGTTGTACAAAAGTTGCAGCTATCCACATGTGCCCGTGCGGTGCCATATCTCTTGCATTCATCATATGGCACATTGCTGATTTCACACATCGCTGATGTTCCTATGACTTTTAAAGAGCATACTTTGATTGTGCGTTGTGATGTATCTCCTATACCACTTGATTCTTGTCACATACTATTGGGAGAACCTTGGAGTAGAAGGTTTGACGCTCAAATATGTCCTGTTGTTGGAAGGATTTCTTTCAAATGGAACATGAAGAGGCGTGTTATGCTCAGGATTTCAGCCGACAAATTTCATGAGTATCATCTTCTTCACAAGGAGGGGACAAAAGAGTTCAGTTTGTCTGCTAAGTACAAGGTCATGATGAATGGTGACAATTCTATTATTTGTCATCTTGAACACGGTGTGCATTACAACCCATGTGAGAATGAGAGCCACATAGCCAAGCTGAGTGAGAGTGTTATCAAAAGTGAGCTGTGTGATTCCACTAAACGTGAGGTTGAGAGCATCCATTCTAAGAGTATGAGAGAAAAAGAAAACATCAGTGCAGTAGATGCTAATACATGTGAGGATATTTCTACTAATGTAATCATCTCTACTCCTGGTATTGCTTCTTGTGCTATGCAGGTTGCTTTTGAAGAAAGGGAGCAATCTATTTTACAACCTACATCGTCGGACTGTGCATTGTCACTTGTGGCGGATGTTTTAGTACCTACTACAACTGAGGATATTGTTGATGACATTGGTACTGTTTTGGAGCTTCAGCCAACATGTGCGACATATTGTGAGTCTATTCCTTTACTGAAGCCTCCTTGTGATTTGCCTTGCACTACTATTTCAGCACCATGTGATAGTTTACCAAATTCAAATTTTGATCATGTGGTACTGATAACACATAAGGAAATACTTGCTCGAATACCACCTGCTGATATTGTGTATTCCATCATGCTAAATGAACCTATGAGTATGAGTTGTGCCATGGATAAGATTTCTGAAATTTCATTTCTGAATTCTAGCACATATTCTCCTTGTTTCACTTTCAATCTGATTGGTGAATATAGCATGCATGAAAATTTTCTTGTGGATCATATATGCATTACTTGTGATAGAATCGCTGAACTAAAACATGTTGTTTTCAGCCATACATCACAAAATGTTTGCTATGGGACAATAGCTCATGTTCCAGATATTATGGAAATACATTCTGGTCTAGTTGATATATTGCAACCAACACAAGTAATTTTACCTATGTTGGATTGTTCTAATCTTGCTACAATAGGACCCAAGTTTTCATATTCACTATGTTTGTCCCAAAAGTCTTTGTCTAGTTTTGTTACTACTTTAGACTTCCTTGATATTTGCAAATTGAGTTGTATTTTACATACTGGACAACATGATCATGTTCATAATAATCAGAGTAGCGCAGTTGAAGCATGTCATGATTCAATTTGGTTTTCAGACATATTGAATTGGTTTGATCTTGTTCACAAATTTGATCATAGATCTTCTTTGAGAAAACTAAATTTAATATTGAAGAACATGACTATCTATTTAGTTGTTTTTCACCGTGATCATGATTCTTTGTACTTCACTTATACCTGCAATTTAAGTTGCTTGATGTATACTAGACATACTTTTCATGTGAACAACAATAATACAATTATATATACATATACTTTGCGTACACGTTGTTCTTTTTGTTTCTTCCACTTTCAGCTTACCCAAAGCCGAGGACGGCTTTTCATGAAGCAAGGGAGGATGATGAGGATATATACATGGATTATGATGATTCTGACTACCTGAACTGGAAGGAAATATTATGTCAAATCAATAATGACTATCAGGTTTATTGATAACACAAGCATTGCGCGAGGAGGAGGAGAGTTGCAGCAAGAAGGACAAGCGCTGATTTCCAATATCAACAAGTGCGCGAGGGAGGAGCGGGAGGCATGCACACTAGGAGGCAATGAGGAAATCACGTATGAGCAAGAGAGAGAGATGGCGCACCAAGAATTACATGTTTGAGGTGTTCCACGACGTTTGGACTGCATGCCAATAAGGCCGAACCCATATATGGGTCGGTATGTATCAGTTTGAGTCGAACCGAGTCAGTTTGGGCCAAGTTATGGCTGTTTTTAGGCCTGTTTAGAGGGGAGGACGCCCCAGCCCTCATATAAACCTCCGTAGCCATCACAAGTTAGGTTTAAGACCACGTTAAAATATTTTGGAGTTGTTTCTTTCATAGAACCTCTGAAATTACCCTGTGTTCGAATCTACCAACTATAATTGAGTGTGATCTATTGTTCCATTGGGAATTAGTAGATTGCAGACTACCGTTCGTGGTCACGGCTGCGTGCGCAAGAGTGTGGTGTTGTGAATATCCTACATGGTTCGAGAGCTGTTGCATTGGCATCAGGGATCGAGCGGGAGAGATCATAGCTACGTACTAGTTATCTATCATCCACCATCACCATCGGCAAGAGCTTGCTGAGAAGATCGGGCCACCCCATATCAGGAGTAGGGTCCGTCCAAAGCCAGCGGATTCAAACCTAGGTAAACTTGTGTGCACACCGTCTCGGAACATCGTACGTCTCATACCTCTCTCTTCCACACGCCTTGAGGACCCCCTCATGGCGTACTTGTCATCAATCCGACGACACCTAGCCTACCATGGACGAAACCCCTCTGGAAGGTACCCTTACCACTAAAGACGAAGATCTCTGTTTGACAACTACTGCGAGACCCCTTACCCTTAGGGGTCGAAGTGGCCAAAAGACAAGGGCCTGGCGATGACTTGTGCCCTCTATGTGGGGTCCCTGAATTAGACACGCATACATAATGTTTACTTGCCCCGTAACCCAATTTATGTGGAACTTTACTAGAGATGCATTGGGCCTAGACTGGCGAGCCTATGATCTCAATGAATTTGTAAAAACCCAGGCAAACCATGCAGGAAAGGGTCGCCGCCTCTTTTGGCTAGTGTTCTTCGCAATGTCCTGGTCACTTTGGACCATTCACGATAAGATGGTTATTGAGAAATTCTACCTCAACATGCTTCTCACTCGGTGTTCAAATTCTTAGCATGCACTAGTAGAACAAGGGTCTTCTGTCCGGAGCATTAGTCCCGATCGTGTTTGTGCCTGGGACTAATTTGTAGAAAAAATCTTTGTCATCAGCCCACATCTTGTCAAATAATGCCAATGTGTCTTGCATGTCATGGTTATTCGTGTCATTTTGAAAATATGATTTTAGTTTGCCACATATTTCTCAATATACGGTACGTCATTGAACTTCTCATAGAACTTTGCCATGAGCTGCATTTGTCGGCTCGTTGGAATGTTGCACTCCCGTAGCAGCCTCAAGAAACCTCTTTCTTCTAGTGGTATGTGGCGGTGTGAACGGAGGAACCTTGTTAGATAAGGTTTTATGATCAATGGGTGGTTATGGTCATCGGAGTAGTCTCGAACATAAAACCATGCATCCTTTCTCTTTATGTACATTTGCGCTGCGCAACCTGTTCTTGGATGTGTGTTTTTCTTTCTTTTCTTGATTGCACCCTCCAGATTCTGCGTGTCCTCTTTTTCTTCATAAATTTTCCTTACTTTTGTCCACACAAGGTTCACCTTGTTATACTCACTATCTCTTCTTTTTCTCGACCAATCTATCCTTATTCTAAACCCTTTTCTCTACGCATAGGCCTTGTAGTGTTCTTTTGCTGATTGAAAACTATCAAACCGCATTTGAGTAGCCGACGGTTGCGGTGTTGAGTTGGCATCGTCTCTATGTTCATACCAGTTATCTTCATTGGACCCAGCAGTATTTCTGGTCGACTCCCCAATGCTTGCACCTGTTGTTGTTCTAGATTGTTGTAAATCATCGTCACTCTCATTATGCACTATAATATGTGCATCAATGGTATATTTTCTGCATCAATTTTACAGAAATTGTATGATAACTTATTAGGACAAGGTGTGGTAACTTTATTGTTTCACTGGTGGATAAGTAAATGGTAATTGAATGGATAATTTTTTCTATGCTTGATATGTGTTCATCTTACCTTTTAACATGTTTATCTTTTACGTTCTTTATATTTTACTAGAATGTATGGGTATATTAATGCTATTGGCATGGGTAACTAAACTGAATAAGCATGGATACCTTTTATTAGCATGTATGGGTAAGTTATTTCTACTAGCATGGGTAACCAAACTGAATAAGCATGACTATATTTTTTACAAGCATGTATGAAGTAAGTTAATGCTACTAGCATGGGTAACTTTAACTGAATAAGCATGAATAACTTTTAACTAGCATGCGTGGGTAGGTTAATGCTAATGGCTGGGGTAACCAAACAGAATAAGCATGGATATCGTTTACTAGCATGGGTAACTGAATAGAATAAGCATGTATAACTTTTATTAGCATGTATGGGTAAGTTAATGCTACTAGAATGGATAACTTTATTTGATTAAGCATGTATAACTTTTTAACTAGCATGATATGGGTAAGTTAATGCTATTGGCATGGGTAAATGAACATAGTAAGCATGGATAACTTTTCTGATAGATACAAGTTCAAACAGTTATAACTTTTGTAGGTTGTACCACACCTTTATCTTGAACTTGCACTTGACCATGTGCGATAGAGCCCTCGCCTTATACATATAGTTTTATTTGTTTGTGAGGTCCTACATCACCTTCAGCTGTTTGCATTTGACCATCCGCATGGGTAAGTCATGTCTTATCAGGTGGATAACCCTGCAAACTTTTTTTCCGTGTTATTATGGATAGGCAGAATAACTCAATTTTTCTCACTAGGTTACTTGATTTATGATCTAGAGTATTTTTTTCCACATTGCAGGTTTACACTTGTACAACTTTAGACATAGGCAGGGACAGAGATATCTATAGATTTTTGGACATATGTGGTGAGAAAGATATTTCTACAAGTTATTGGAAATAGGTAGTGAGAAAGTTAATTTAGGCAGTGGTAAAGATATGCAATGGTTTATGTAGTTTTTCATGGTGTGGACAGAGATTGGAATGTTTTTTCCCTTTGTTTTCTTTTGTAAATTCAAGACATTTTCGTGTGGTTTTCCACCCTCCTCATCTCCTTCTAGATTACTGAAAGTTTTTCAAACTTTTTGATGTAAGGTTTTGGAAGGTACCTAAACTTTTTGCTCTTCTTCCTTTTTGTTGGCCTCCTGTATGTTTTCAGATTCACTGGAGTTCTGCCAGGACGAATTTTGGTGGTACTCTGGAGATTGAAAACGGGAGGTGAGTCCCAGATCTACTTGGATCCCGAAATACTCTTTTTTTGCTTGGCGCGTCCTTTCTTGGAGAAGAAGAAGATCACCTAACTTCTTTTCTATGTGTTGTAGTTGGGCACGGGTGGTGGGTAACTTTTTTGGCATGTGAAGGTGGAGTGGGAACGCAAATCAGGTGGAGAGGTAGCAAGGGGCTTTTGTGTTGTTTTCCTGCGACGCGTGATGCGGGGACGCGCGGGTCCATCGCTGAAACGCCCGCTAGATGTTGTTATCCAACTAGCGCAATCATGTGTAGCCACGTCCAAAAAGAAAGAAAAGAAATTACTTCTTTTAGGGAAGAAAAGAAAATTACCTTAACCACCTCACTCTGCTCATCTTCGTTGCCGTGGCCGTCCTAGGCCAGATGCCCAGATCGGATCCTCTATTCCTCTGGACTGGACCCAGCCGAACCCAAAGTAAAAGCCCAAAGCAAGTGGGTCCCAGACGGCACGCCCCACACGTCGCCGCATCACCACTTCCACGTCTACTGTTGGAGTCAGACGGCAGGAACCGCCGCGTGCTCCCCTCCGTCGTCCCCCTCTATAAATCCCGCCCGCCGGACACGGCGGATCCATTTCACCAATACTTTTCTCCCCTCCTCTTCCCGTTTCCCGATTCAAGTCAGCGGTTAGGGTTCGGAGATCTCGGCATCGCATCGCGTCGCGGCCATGGCGGTGAGCTCACGATTGCCCCCCTTCCCTCGCCTGTTCGCAAATAGCTTTTGGGGCCATGGCTTGTGCCATTTCCGATCCGAGTATATGTTTGGTTCCTTGATTTGGTTTGCTTGTTAGAACTTAGAAACGGGGGTTTAGGTCTTGGGGTTCTAGATTTGAGATTTACGGTCAATACACCGCCCTGAACTAATTCTTCTGTAGTCATGCTGTCATGCCAAAGTTGGGAAAGGTAGAGACTTGAGGTTCCAGCAACCGTTGTTCGCTAGAATCAATTGTGCAACGCTATGTCTGTGGCAGTCCGCCAGCAATTTGATACCAATTTTTTCCTAGTGAAATCTCGTCCCATTTTGGTCGGCATTGTACCCCTGAGTTGAATGTGCAATGGCCAGGGAAGCTAATCTGCTGTCCAGTCACTGCAGCAGTGATGTCAGTGTGCCTCTGTGCCTGATTTAGCTAGTCTGTATACTCCCTAGCTGATACCCTGGCCCTATTTTGCGTTGATGCGCTCTTGCCTGCACTGAAGAAATCAAGGGGGAAAGTTCTTATTACTTCTCTTCATTGCACTAAGAATGTTATGTAGCAATCAGACTAGTGAGCCTTCCTTCTCCACTGTTTTTGTAAAATTCTTACTGTCGTGTAAGCAAACAAATGAACGCCAATGGCACCGGTTTAGAATTGAGCTCTTCCTTCTATTTAATTTGATATGCTAGCTATGCTGAATATAGTAGACATATTGTCTATCAGATGGCGTATTAATTATTCCTTTTACACCATTTGTTGTTTGAAGACAACCACGCTCAGCACAGTCATGGTGAGCAATTTGTCACTGAAAGCAGCACAAAGAGATGTAAAGGAATTCTTCTCCTTTTCTGGTGATCTTCTGCATGTTGAAATGCGAAGGTTGGTACTATCATAATCATTATGTTTGTTATACACCGTGTACTATGAATCACATTAACCTATTTGAATGCTTTGCAGTGATGACGAGCTGTCTCAAGTAGCCTACATTACTTTTAAAGACAAGCAAGGAGCTGAGACAGCTATGCTTCTTACGGTACCTTGTTTACCTTTCGTCTCTTTATAAGTCTTCTGTTTCCCCCAAAATTAGATTATTAGTTGACTTACTGGTTACAACTCTGGATGATTTGGTTGCATACACCGATATACTCCATCTTTTCGAAAATGCAAAATGTCAAAGAAGTGTTTTATTCCTTATATATGCCTAATAAATATCCAATTTTACTCTGTATGCCCTACAGGCATGCAGTGAATACAGCGCTTTAGAATTTAGTCACTTGTCTTGTTTGCTTGGTCTATGGGCAAGACAAAGTAAGTCCTATATTTTGTAATGGTTGGAGTTTTTATTAACAAACCTAAATACCAGTGATATGTAGCCATCTTCTGTAAATTGTTGCCATGATCTCAGCTCCCAGTTGTAAAGATTAGAAAAGATCTTCCGTAGTCCCATTGAATGTTTCAAGCAAAATAACTTGCCCATGCTTGCTTATTTTAATGCTGGAAGTTTACTAATCCATTTGCCAACTGATATTTCAACACAAACCCAATGTGTTTGGATAGAAAAGAATTTGCACGCACATAGCTAGTCACAGAATTGTTTCTTGGCCTGCTGATTACATTGCAGAATTACTTTTTACTTGCTGGGACCGCTATTATGATGAATATGTGACACATGGTCTCATTGCTGTCTAGGGTGCCACAATAGTTGACATGGCTGTCATCGTAACACCAGCCGCTGATTATGAGCTACCAGCTTATGTTTTAGCTGAGCTAGAGGTATGATAAGTAATTTGTAATATGCATGTTTGTAGTGTAGTAAGTTATTTTTCTGGTGGTAATGGAAGTTGTTGCATTGTTGTGCACCCACAGCCCAAGGATACAAAGCCTTCTGCTCTAGAGAAGGCAGAGGACATTGTTGGAACCATGCTGGCCAAGGGGTTCATTCTTGGTAGGGATGCACTTGATAAAGCAAAAGCTTTGGATGAGAAGCATCAACTCACATCCACTGCAACTGCTAGAGTATCATCCTTTGACAAGAGAATCGGTTTAAGTGAGAAGATCAGCGTCGGTACCTCAGTTGTAAATGACAAAGTAAAGGACTTGGATCAGAAATATCTAGTCTCTGAGAAGACAAGGTCAGCACTTGCAGCTGCTGAACAAGGTGTCACTACTGCTGGATCTGCCATCATGAAGAACAGGTATGCCCTTATGGGAGCAGCATGGGTATCTGGTGCCTTCAGTAAGGTTGCGAATACCGCAAATGATGTTGGGGCAAAGGCAAAGGAGAAAATAGCCGCTGAACAGGAGGGTAAGACTGTTGCGGGCGAGTCCACACAAGCTAACGTGTCCGACGGCGCTACAGAGCACAAGAATTTGGACCGTGAATTCACTAGGGTACATGCCTCTGAAACCCTTGAAGATTTCCCTATATCTACAGCTGCAACCGTCCCCATTACGGTAGATGATTCCAGCAATGCGTCTCCACCTGCTGTTAGTGCTGCACCTGAAAAGCCTGAACCTGCCCAGGGCTTGATACTGTGATCTGGTTGACACAAGGTTGTAAATAGACATGAAATTGTTGTTGAATTCAGACTGTAGTGTTGCGGTTGCTATATTCTAATTCATCTGTTTGAAGGTTGAATTTATTGGACCTAAAGAGTTTGCAATTTGTAGCAGCTGTTTTATTTAATTGAACATTATTATTCAGTATCAAATTATTTGACTCAAAGATATTGTTTGCGTATGATCTCTGCTGCTCTTGTTATCTAAGATGAGATATTTCCCTTTTTTCCCTACCTGAGAAGGTATATGTATTTATCTCACAGGCTGATCCATGTTATCTGTATCATTGATGTTCATTTGGTTTAGTAAGTGGGCACTGGGCAAATTTTCTTGTGGCCTAAATTTGAATCTATAGTTTCGCGGCTGGTATGAGGAGTTCTATTGTATATGGATCAAATATTTTGGAGCCAGAATCTTAATAAGATGAAATGGTGAAACTCGAAGACCATGTGAATTTCCCTGCTGCCTGTAAGGATCCCCTTGGTTTCTTGAATCTCAACCTGATACACTGGTACTGTGTGTCTGTGCCTAGTGCTCTGGTGCTGTGCTGCACATAAGATGGGACTGTGGAAGCTGGCCGGCGACACTAACCGAGCAGCATCAGACAGCGACGTTTGGCAAAGATGATTGTACGCCACAATTATTCTACAACTACATGTTTGTACACCTAAAACGAAGAAATGATTGTATGTTACGTTGACGACAAGATTATGGACACCCAAGATGGCACTGAACAGATGTGATCAGACCAGACAGTATTGCCATTACATTTGTGCTTTATATGCTCTTTGTGGCTGCAAGGAGTTCCATACAGCTTTTCTATACTTGATTTGTGATCAGATGCTATTTGACATAAAGAAGGAAAACAGAAAACGTCCACATTTTTTGGCATATCACTTGTTCAGCTTTTCTCCCGACGATCGGCTCCTCCTTTGTCCGCGTCAGACCGACTTGGGCTTCCCGTTCCCTGCAGCCTTCCCTCCAAAGCTCGCCATATCTGCACACCAAAACGCATGAAAATGCAGATCCCAAACATACAGAAACACCAGCGTATCATTCATGAAAATGCAGAGTCTGCACACACACTCGCGCGTACGTACCGGAATGAGAGGGTGCGTGGGAGCAGAGGAAGAGGATGACGAAGCAGAGCACGGTGAGCAGCGGAACGAGGTGGATGGACCGCTCCGACGACGAAGACGACCGGGCGGGCGGCGCCTTCTCCGGCTTGGCCTCCAGGTCGGCCTCCTCCTCGTCCTCCCGCGAGAAAATGGGCATCTCCGGCGTGCTCAGCTGCCTCTGCATCCTCCCTCTCTGAACGACACGGCGAAAATGTATATACTGCCCTGACTGGTGATGTGAGAGTGAAAGCGTACGCTGATGATACTTGCTGACTTTCTGAACTTCTTATGGTTGCCGAAACTGTAGTACTGTTCAGCACTTTTTTTCAAGCTTCTCCGAATCTCACGCGTCGCCGGCTCACGTGCCTCGCTCTGCATGCGTTGCTTTGCGCTAACAAACAGCTCGTTGCTTTGAGTGTAGCAGAGGCGTTCTGTACGGACGGGTGGCCTTTGTCATCTTCCGAAGCAAAGGGCAACAACAAGCTAACTTGTTGAGAACACCTGCGCGCTGAGTTCAGCAAGCACACAGCCAGATGCAGCGTGCAGCAAAGCTGTTGTTGTGCGCCACTGGGCAAGTGTGACTGCGATCCTGTAACTCAACTCTCTGTCCGTACCTGAATGACGAACAGCCCTTCCTGTTGGCCACTTGCCAGCGCGTCGGTCGGGTTCAGAAGTCGCGACTTCATAAATCGCAGGCTGCAACGGAGGGGCAGGTTGGCCGCTGGGGTCATTCATGGTCGCCGGCGACTGTTTTGGCTTCTTCTTATGTAGTAATGGGGAATTCGGTCACGTGCTGATTTGAATCCTTGGTGGCGGTGCTCAAAGTTCTTGCTTTTTTCTCTCGGTGATAGGCACCCAGACTTGTCTCGTGCGGCATGGGTACTGTGGAAATCAGGGCCATACATAGGAGACAGGGTCTTACTACGAGGTTGGGCTTCTGCAGGCGGCGGCCGCTTCGCTCATACTAAATATAATACCTGCCCCATGTTTCCTCTAATCGGGCCGAAACTGTGGCCCAACCAATGCGGCTTGAAAAGTCTCGACCTCATTGCCTCGAAAAGGCAAACCATTTCCACCCATCGATCCATCGATCTCCCTCAAGCCTCACACAGCAACAAATGTGGCGTAGTAATCTCCTTTGGCGAAAATGATCCGTCCTTTTTCGCCTCTAAAGTCTTCCCAAAATAACTAAAGTCACGGAAAGGAACACATAAGGTTTCCATCACTGCCCCTGTGGCCTGGTGATGTGGGATGGGCACTCCTCCTGGTTTCCATCAAGCCGTGACACCAAGTTTACGCCGGGCTTACAGCAGCACTATGTCATTTCACACACACACACACACCCATCCAGCCCCAACCCAACAAACTCGATCGATGGGTCGTTCGATGGACGACGGGGCAAATAAAGGACACAAAATCTCACCAAGACGAAAGCCACCTTTGTCCTTTTGGACTAGTTTATTTGGCGAGCGAGTCCAAGGCTAGGGCTCCCGCTACCTAATCCCAACTGAAAACCACTGTGCTACTGGTAAGTCTACCACCGCTACCCGGTTGAAAACCGGAGGGCGACGACACATAAGCGGCCCCGTTCGTCAAAGGCAGTTCGCTTCGAGGCTCGCCGATCATCATTTGCCGAGCGACCCGCGCGCATCAGTTCGCCCTGCCCAGGTTGAATTTACCAGCAGCCTATATATGTCACCTAATCATAGCTTGCGACTCTTTGACACCGCAATGTTACCGCGTTAATTTTAGTATTACCGTGTTGTTGTTCTTGCCTGTGATGAAACCTCGGGACTGTCTGTTAGTGAATCACCGATTAGCTGTCCTGACAGGGAGTGTGGTCGTCTGAAACTTGTCTGGCTGCTGGCTGCTGGTACTGTCGGTCGGCCGGACGGGCGTCGGCACGGACTAGCTAGCTAGACAACCTAGGCGTTGCGTGATCGCGTTACCTGCCGAACTCCAAAGATGCTACCACCCTTTTGTTTCACCTGAAAGAAACGTGATCTGACGATCGAGGCTGTTTTCACCTGTCACTCGGCGGACAGCATCTTACCCACAACAGCCACTAGGCAGGACGGGCGGGCTACAGTATCGGATGACTACCCATAGGCGGCACCAACAGCAAAAACCATCACCGTTCCGTTCATACCTCGCCGCCGATCAATGTGACCGGGGCTGACGCCGCGGTACACGACACGTACCGTCCGCGTCGTACAAGAGAATACGTGGGGGTGATTAAGAGGAGATGGAGATGGTACGTGCTGTGCTGGTCGCCGAGGTAGATGGCTAGCTAGCGAGACGTTTTGCGTGAGTCGCAAAGTGACGGATCTCAGACAGATCGTGTGACGTCGGAGGCGAGGCGAGCCGCGACTGCGATGCCAGCGCGTCAACGTACGCTCTCCGATGGAGAGATCGATGGCTACGGCGGGCCTCCGCCATTTTACACACTCGATCCATCCATGGATCGGTCGCCTCGACTCGACTAAAACGATCCTGCAACATTCCCTCTGAATTCTGGATGCCGCGCTATGACGCATCAGTTGCAGCGTCCGTGGCAACTCGGCGTGCGTTTTCAAGGCATTCGCGTGATCAGTCGGCAATGGATGAATGCTTCAACAGGTTTGTGGATGTTACTGTGTCTGTGTCTGCGCGACGTGGTCTTAGAGATTACAAATAGTTAACGGGTCACAACCGATTGGTTGGTTGAATAGAGTAGAGCAGTTGCTCCATTTAGTTTGTACAGAGTACGTACGGTTTTACCTTTTCAGATCACGCGTATACACCACTTACAAGATCTCTGACATAGAAAATGGAATTTAGTTTGTACGAACGCTGTCCTTTTACCAATCTACAGTCTGAGTTTCCACTTTTTTTTAATTAACATGCACCGACGATGTATGCACTACTTATTCAGTTTTTTTATTAACTGCCTGAAAATGTCTATTGTGCTTTAGTTATGTGCAATAGGAGAAGTCCACAACCATGCATCTTGACTAGAGAGGCAGGAAGTAAACTAGAGTGCGACTTATCTATCATTGCTGCCAACTCCAACTAGTTAAAGGTGGTGCCCAGCCATGATTACAGAACTGAAGCTAGTTCTGCAGAAAATTTAGCACCACTCAGATCAAACTGCTTCCTTATGTGGAGTTAGTGACCTATCAGCTTTTTGCCTCGGTACGTACTAGTAGTAGACATTCAAACGTCTCGTTCACATGGAAACGGCTGCTCCAAATTCTATAAATTTCATAGTACACACTTGGCTGTCATGGAAATTTAGAGACTTGGCTAGAGAATTGTAGATGCAGTACCCTGGTGGAAATTTGACCCTCGTTGCATTTAAAGAAATTCCTGATGACGCAGAAAGGCAACTCTACCGTGCACGCTAGCCAACTGGTTTTTTCGCGTACCAATCAGTTTCCGAAATATAAAACTAGATGAAACTTGACAAAACTTATAGCACGAAACGCAGTCAAAACGGACGGTCTAAACGTCTACGCTACCTACCATGCAAACGATTCACAACTAACTTCGTCATATCCTTTGCATTGATGCATGCGGCCGTTTCCATAACTAATCGTGTCTTGGAGGGATCGTCATTCCACCTCTTCTGCACTGCACCTATCGCTCTCATTTACAGGCGGCGGGTAAATAGATGCATTCACTACCATATTACTAGTGCGAGACCCAAGTAAATGTCAATATAAACAAAAGAACTAGTATCTAAATCAAATTGATACCATATTCTTAGTGAGCGTGTAAAACAACTCGAAGTACCCAATGAACAAACTAAAAGTCAATAAATTGTGTAAAAATTATCAAATTATATGTACCGTTTCCTAGGTGATACGATTATATCCCACGTTGAAATCTTGGTGTAAATTTTCGTGAAAAACCTCAAACTTTTTATATGGCATCTACTCCATGTCAAACAACCATGTCATAAGTTTGAACTCAAAACTTGATATGAACATTGGGAAATAAACAATACAACATAAAAAGTATCATCTAAAGAAAGAAGTTCCAATTGAAGGATGAAAGAGAAGACACATACTGTTTGTCAGATCCACCAATGCCATCATCCATCGTCTCTATTGGTCGGCATATTTTCGTATAAAAGCATTGTGGAGAAATGTTACTATATCTGTGCGACGTGAAAAATTAATGGAGGACAGCAAATTGGCTAAATAGATTAAGCGACAAATTACCCTTTTTTTTAAGAAAGAAGTTCCAATTGAAGCATTGTGAAAAATTAAGAGAGGACAGCAAATTGGCTAAACAGATTATGCGACAAATTACCTTTAAAAAAATGAACGATCGATCTCAGAAGCAGTTGCTGCATTGAGTTTGTACATACTGTCACACATACAACTTACAAGATTTCTGGTATAGAAAATGAAAAATGGTTTGTACAAACATTGTCCTTTATCAATCTACAGTGCACGTTTTCAGTCTTTCTATTGACACCGACAACATTTGTAGTTATTCAATTGCCTAAAATATATTGTTCTTCAGTTATGGGCAATAAAGAAAATTCCACAACATGCATCTTGACCAGATCAGAACGTGAACTAGAGTGCGACTTATCTTTGGTGCCAACTCCCACTAGGTAAAGGTGCAGTGGCGCCCATGATTACAAAACGGAAGCTAGTGGCGCAGAAAATTTAGCGTCGGTACTGCATCACCATACTTGATATTGATACTCCTACTTCCTAATGTGGAGTGGTGACCTATGAGCTTTCGTTGCTTCCGTACATAGACATTCAAATGTATCGTTCAGATAGAAGCGCGGTTGCTTAGTTCTACAAATTTCATACTGCATACGTGTCTGTCATGGAATTTGGATACATGGCCAGACATTTGTCGATACTGTTGGGGGATAGAGATTTGACCTTCATCGAATTAAAAATAATTTAACCCCTGACGTGCTACATGATTGGCAAGTCAGGTCGTCATATGTTTGCGGCTTGTCACATTGTACCAGTTCCATAACGAATCATCTCAGAGGGCCCACATGTCATTCCGCATGATTTTCTGCACATGTTGTATCTCTTTTCTTTACCGGCCGGGTAGATAGTGGAGATAATAGTGCTTCCTACTCTTTAGGTGCTGCCGTATTACTACTGAGATACTGAACTAGTAGAAGTCAAGGAAACATATAGGAAAGTAACAGCATTGATATCATATATGCTCTCAGTGACGTGTAAAAGTTAACACAAAATTTACTAAGACCGAACTAGCGGTCAAGCAAAATATGTAAAATTTGACAGCGTCGATAACTCTTAGTGAACATGTAAAAATTAACACAAAATTGACTAAGACCGAACTAGCGGTCAAGAAAACTTTGTAAAATTTGACAACGTCGACATCGTATGCGTATGTCATAGAAAAAGCATATCTAAGCTGAAGACATACATCAACGAATAAAACCGATAAGAATACGCCATGTGACATGGGTATACCCTACAGGTATTCGAGCTTGGTATATATGGTCTAAATATGTACAGGCCCACGATGTCGCCAAGGCCCAGATGAAAGGACTCGAGTAACCTGCAGACTCTCGATTGCTTGAAGGACAAGAAGAAGCTAAAGATAGAAAGTTTGAAGGGGAAAACCCTAACTTGTAACCGACTCGACCTGCTACCCGAGACCTAGCCTATCTATATAAAGGTTAGGAGGGGGCGGCGAGAGGACACACGCAACCCTAGTTTCCACAACCCTTGCCAGATTGCATCTGCGCACCATTGTAACTTTTGACTCCTTCGATAATTCCACGAGTAGACAAGCAGGAGTAGGGACCTCTACGAGGCCTGAACCTGGTAAATCCTTTGTCCCCTGTGTGCTTGTTTGCTAGCCGACAGATGTCTCCAGCGCTCCCTCCTTCTCCAAAACCCAAGTCCATAACAATGGGCATTGATGAGTTAAACCCTCGTCAATTGGCGCCGTCTGTGGGATTTGGGAGTGCTGATGTTGCGGCTTCTTCGGCCCCATCAACTGCGATCTACAACTCCACAACAGCGGAGATTCGCCAGCTCTTCGGCGCCTTCGACTTCACCGTCCACACGCCGGCCACCCGCCCGGCCTTCGAGTCCGTGGGCGACGGAATCAGCCTGGCGATTGGGAGCTTCCGCTTCCAGGTTGGTCAGATGGGCACGCTTCACATGCCTGATCAACCGACAGCACCGGCGATTGCCCCGGCATCATGGTTCCCTCCATCGATCGACACCCTCAGCGAGTTCAATGCTCCGGTGGTAGTCGGGAACACGGTCAGCGACAGCAATCGCGACTCCGATCTGAGCGATCTGGCTAGAGAAGACAGAACCTATGGTTCCGAATCTGAAAGTTGTGGAAGCAACAGCTTCCCCAATCACTTCATGTGCGCCGTCATTAACGCAGGCGACACCTCCGCCAATCGCGGCAACGGCGGTAACACCGGCAATGGCACCGATCCACCCAACGGTGGCAATGGTGGTAACGGCACCAACGGGGGAGCAGTCAAACCTCCCAGCATAATCAATGAGCAAACTGGCGAACGCGTCGTAATCAGGCTCAACGAGCAAGAGTGGGAGCGCTGCCGCGAAGCCCTACGAGGTGCACCTCTACCCCTTGGGTCCCCACAGGAACTGCTGATGGGCTACCACTGGCTCCAAAAAGAAGAATTCAAGCGCCAAAAGCAAGTAATCGCGCAACTTGAGGCGCGTAAAAAGGCAGCGGACGAGTCAAGCCTTCGTCGCGCTGGGCTCTCCTCCTACGGAGGATCCTCCTCAAGAGGCAACGAGTACCTCGCCAAGAAGAGACAGTCGCGGATGGCTCACCTCACCGAGCAAGAGTGCATAGAGGCCGCGAAAGTTCTCGACTTCGGCTCTATGACAGTCGACACGAGAGGCAACATGGTTCCCAGGACGCCGCAGGCTACGGTGACAGCAGCCACCATGTACCTCCTCAATAACCAACCGCCAGCTGGAGATCCCCGAACTACCATGCACCGATCTACGATCGCGGGTTTGGAGTTAATCGAGGCCGCCCTCGATAAGGAGCCGGTACCAGACCCAAAAAAGGGCAAAGCGCTAGCAAAGCGCTACTCCTCGCCCTCATCTAGCGATGACAGTCACGACCTGTCTCGACGCCGTCGCTCACGACGACACGATCGCGACTACGATGCACGCAACGACCTCACGCAGCGCAAGATCGACAAGTCAAGGGCACGACGTGCTCGGTCGACTGACTCGGAAGAGGAAGATGGGGAGCTCTGCGGCGCCAGATGCTTCAGCAGATCCATTAGGCAGAAGCGAATGCCTAAAGGGTTTAAACTCCCGTCGGAGAATCCGAAATTCGACGGTCTGCAGGACCCTAAAATCTGGCTAGAGGATAACATCTCCTCCGTTAGGCTCCACGGAGGCAGTCGAAGTACTGCCATGCAATGTTTGCAGCTACAACTGCAGGGCGCCGCCCGAGCATGGCTCAATAACCTCCCACACGGATCCATTCGTAGTTGGGATGAGCTGGTTTACAGCTTCGTGTGCAACTTTAAGCGCACGTACAAACAGCCCGCATCAATCGAAGAACTGAGATGCTGCCAGCAAAGATCTGGCGAATCGCTGTGCTCATACATCCAAAGGTGGTCCATCATCAAGAACTCCGCGGAAAACATCTCGGAAGACCGTGCGATTGATGCATTCAACGGTGGCGTCTGCCGCCTAGAGCTCAGGGAGGAGCTGGGCCGCTCAAAGCCCCAGACCATCGACCACCTGATGGAGATCGCAAATCAGTGGGCCGATGGATAAGATTTGGTGAAGAATCGCGCTCACTCCGACGAAGAGGCGGAACCCGAACACAGACGCGACCGCCGGGGCAAGAGTCGCATGCGCATCTACGACGATCGCGACGACGTCAACATGGTCGCAGCCGGCTATGCCGATAGACGCGACGACGACCGCAACAGCGGATACCGCAGCGACGGATACCACGACTCCGGGAAAACCACGCAAGTGTGGCAACGCCTCGCTCGCGATGAGGCACCCGCGACCTCCATCGAGGACAAATTATCCAGGCCATGCACGGTACATTTCTACATCGACAAGCATGATGGCAAGAGAAAGTCCAGCCACCTCCTCAAGGACTGCCGTGAGTTCCTCAAACTACACGAGGGATTAGTTCGGATGAACCGCAATGCAGTCGAAAGAGGCTACGGAGCCACTCCAGGCGCCGTGGCACATGGCACGCCACCACCACCACCTGGGCCACTCCCGAACGGAGCCGCACCGGACCAGCACAACAGGGGCGAACCGTACCCACGGGCCATGGGTACCATGATGATACAAAAGGGGCGCCCCTCCAACAGGGTGCAGAAGGCCATCACTCGCCAAGTCAACCTAGCCATGCACTCGCCACCATCCACCACTGAGTACCTCAGTGGCAGTGAGTCGTGCATCACCTTCGACAAACGCGACCACCCACCTCAGGTACCTCGCCCAGGTCATTGCCCTCTCGTACTTGAGGCACAATTTGGAGGCTTCGACATGAGTCGCGTCTTCATGGATGGCAGAAGCGGCATCAACCTCATATTCGCGAGTACCTTGCGAGCAATGCGGATCCCTCTAACCTGCTTGGAGGCATCAGACACAATGTTCCACGGCATCGTCCCAGGGAAAGGTGTATACCCCCTGGGCAAAATCAACCTCGACGTCATCTTTGGCACGCCGAAGAACTTCCGGCGCGAGCGCATCGACTTCGAAGTCATCGACTGGCCCTCATAATACCATAGCATCCTCGGGCGCGTCGCGTTCGCTAGGTTCATGGCGGTGCCCCACTACGCCTACCTGCAGATGAAAATGCCAGGACCCAACGGTGTCATAACGATCAACGGAAACTTTGAGCGATCTGACGCTTGCGACAGGGAATTCAACAGAATCTCCCAGTCCTTGGGCATGCAGGAGGAACTCGCAAGACTGAAAGAGATGACAGACAACAGTCTGCCTCCCTTGAGTAGGCCAAGCTCACCTGATCTCTCCTTCGACTCATCCGCACACACAAAGAAGGTACAGGTCCATCCATCGGATCCCACCAAGACGGCCCTCATCGCCAACAACTTGAGTCCCGCATAGGAACTCGCGCTCGTCGAATTCCTCCGTGAGCACTGGGAAATTTTTGCCTGGTGTCCTGCGGACATGCCAGGAGTTCCCAGGGAATTCGCCGAGCACGCACTCAACGTCAACCCCGACGCAAGGCCAGTCAAGCAAACAATCAGGCGATTGTCTGAGCCACGAGTGCAGGCAGTCGGAATGGAGATCAACAGACTCCTTGAGGCCAAGTTCATACGCGAGATCAGGAAAGCAATTGGCTCGCCAATACGGTGCTAGTACCAAAAAAGGACACGGATATCCTACGGATGTGCGTGGACTTCACTTCTTTAAACAAGCACTGCCCAAAGGATCACTTCCCGCTGCCACGGATCGACCAGATCATCGACTCCACCGCGGGATGCGAGTGTCTCTGCTTCCTCGACGCCTACTCAGGCTATAATCAAATTCGAATGAAGGAGGAAGATCAAGAGAAAACAGCGTTTACAACGCCCTTTGGTGTGTTCTGCTACAACACAATGCCCTTCGGGCTAAAAAACGCGGGAGCCACCTACCAACGGTGCATGCAGGCTTGCCTCAAGGAGCAACTGGGTCGCAACATCCAAGTCTATGTCGACGACATAGTAATCAAGACCAAGGAGGAAGCCTCTCTAATCGACGATTTGCGCGAAACCTTCACCAACCTCGATCGCTACCGAATTCAGCTAAACCCGGACAAATGCGCCTTCGGCGTACCATCTAGGCAGCTACTCGGGTATCTCATCTCCGCAAGAGGGATTGAGGCAAACCCGAAAAATATAAAAGCCATACTGGCCATGGAGAAGCCAAAGAACATAAGAGGCGTCCAGCAACTAGCCAGACGAATCGCGGCACTCAGTCGATTCATCAGTCGGATGGGTGAAAATGCGCTGCCCTTCTACCAGCTCCTCTACAAAGCTGAAAAATTTGAGTGGACCAATGAAGCACAAGAGGCATTCGAAGATCTCAAGCGCCTGCTATCGACTTCAACAGTGCTGGTGACTCCACGAGAAAGAGAACCACTATTGTTGTACATCTCCGCCACCAACCAGGTGGTCAGCACAGTGCTCGTCGTCAAGCGGGCTGAGGAAAACAAGGTCCATGGAGTACAACGCCTGGTATACTACCTCAGCGAGGTCCTCACGCCAACAAAACAGCGGTACCCGCACTACCAGAAGCTGGCGTACGGCGTCTTCATGACCGCTCGGCGACTGCGCCACTACTTCCAGGAACACCCAATCGTGGTAGTCAGCGACGCCCCGTTGGGACATATCCTCAATAACCCCGATGCCATGGGGCGAGTCGCGCTTTGGGGAATAGAACTATCTCCACGAGACATCACATATGAAAAGCGCGACGCAATCAAGTCGCAAGTTATCCCTGACTTCCTCGTGCACTGGATGGAAAACCAACTCCCAGATAAGCCAGATATGTCCTACCTCTGGACAATGCACTTCGATGGGTCCAAGCGGAAAGACGGAGCAGGCACAGGGTGTCATACTGACATCACCTCAAGGGGACAAGCTCAAATATATCATGTGAATGCAGTTCACAGCCTCAAACAACGAGGCTGAATACGAGGCCCTGTTACACGGGATGAGGATGGAAAAAGCTTGCGGCACCAAGAGGCTCATCATATATGGCGACTCCAAGCTGGTCGTCAACCAAACAATGCACGAGTGCGACGCACTGAACGACAACATGATCTCATACCGCGACCTCTACGATACACTCGAGGGAGACTTTGATGGTTGCGAGTTGCGACACGTAGGTCGCGAAAGCAATGAGGAGGCGGACGCACTCGCCAACATAGGCTCTACCTGCGCCCCCATACCACCTGGGGTATTTCTCAAGCGCATCTACGAACGCTCTATCAAGCCAAAGGCCGCAGAGAAGAAAACAAGCGCAGCAACGGACTCGGGGGCTACGCCAACCAATGAGCCCATGGCACTCGATGACTTGGAGCTGGACACCGGACTCGAAGGACCAATGAGAGTCATGTTGATTGAGCAATCATGGACGCAGCCGTACATCACGTACCTCCTCAGCAAGAGGCTACCGGACGATCCGACAGATGCACGGCACATCGCGCGGCGCTCCAAGGCATTCGCCGTCATCAACGGTGAACTGTACAAACGCAACATCACATGAGTGCTACAGCGATGCGTCTCCATGGCCGATGGAAGAGCAGTTCTCCTCGACATCCATGAAGGGACCTGCGGGCACCATGCTGGCAGTCGCGCCCTCGTTGCCAAAGCTCTACGAGCTGGATTCTACTGGCCTACGGCCATGCGCGACGCCAAGGACATCATCCAAAAATGCAACGCTTGCCAATGATTCGCGGACAAGACGCACGCACTAGGCGCAGAGCTACGGCCAATCCCATTGGCCTGGCCCTTCGCGCAATGGGGGCTCGACATGGTCGGCAAGCTTCCAAGTTCCTCACGAGGAGGTTACGTCTACCTCTTGGTCGCAGTCGACAAATTCACCAAGTGGATTGAGGTCATGCCAGTAACCAACCAATCCGCGCACAGCGCAGTCAAATTCTTTGAGTCCATCGGCTACCGCTTCGGGGTGCCACATAACATCATTACTAACAACGGGACGAACTTCACATCCAAGGAGTTCCAAGAATTCTGCGAGAACCTAGGGATCAACATCAGCTATGCCTCAGTAGCGCATCCACAGACCAACGGTCAGGTGGAAAAGGCAAACGGCCTCGTCTGCAGCGGAATCAAGAAGCGAATCCTCCGACCACTCGAACAAGCCGCGGGCTGCTGGCCGGATGAACTGCAATCCGTACTCTGGAGCCTTCGTACAACTCTAAACAGCACCACGGGCTACACGCCATTCTTTATGGTGCACGGAGCAGAGGCAGTGCTACCCGCCGAAGTACGGTACAAAGCGCCACGCGTGGTCGCTTACAGCGAACAGGAATCACCCCTCGCACTCGAAGACTCCATCGACCTCCTTGACAAAGCAAGAAAAATCGCCGCAGAAAGATCCACGATCTACCAGCAGAACCTGCGCAACTACCACAGTAGGAGGCTTCGCCCAGATCCTTCATCGAAGGTGACTTGGTCTTGCGACTAAAGCAGTAGGGGCATCTCAAGCTCGAGTCCCCCTGGGAAGGACCGTACGTGATTACAGAAGTAATCTCAGGTGGCGCCTATCTATCGCCTTAAAGATTTAGAGACAGGAGTCGCATACTCCAACCCCTGGAACGTCGCACAGCTGCGACGCTTGTACCCTTAGTCATTTTTACTTTTTACATCACAAATAAGGCTACTCAGCCAAGTCTACTTAGCCACACATTATACCTCGCACTGTTCTTCGAATAAATAAAAGCTAAGTGCCCAAAAACTCTGTGTTCTCCCTTACCTTTTCAATTTATATACTTGGGGGCTACGCCACCCTGTACACATCTGTTCTTCGAACCAAAACGCGATATCCTGAGTAGCTGGCACATCAATCGAAACCCTTAAAATATGACCACAACTCAGCTGCAACGCACCTAACAGGTTGACAAGGGACCGAGATAAAAGATGGCCAGGCTAACGAAAAGGACTCGCATAGTGCAACGCACCTCACGCTCACGGAGCTCTTTATACACATTCGACAATTAATTATCTACAACATCTATACGAACTTTACAACACAAGTACACTTATGTGAAGGATACAAATTTGGCTACTCTTGCAACAGATGAACATTGGTTTGTTCCTCAAAAGAAGTCGACGATCTCCTCTGCTGGACGGACCACTGCCTGATAGTGCGGTACCATATTCCAGGCAGATCCTGCTGGTGGCGCTGGCGGCCCAGAGGCAATGGCGGCAACGTCCACATCAGGCCTATGCAATCGCACCATCGAGAGGGCAGCCTTGGCACCAGCCACCAACTGTTGCCTCACGCATTCGCGAACCACGGACAGATCTTGAAATTTGGCAAGAAGGGCCAACATGCTTGATGGAGTATCATCCAGCGGGAACATCGCCCGACAAATGTTCTTCAAGCATGACTGCGATTTCTTCAGGAAGAGCAGCACTCGCGACGCGCGATCCTGCAGGGTCGCCAACGCAGTCGCACGATCATGATCTACCCAGAAGTATCCACTCTCTTGAAGTTGCTCTTGGGTGAGATCATGAAGGCGAATGGCAATCCTATCCTTCTCCTCCTGCGAATGGCGTGCGCTAACAACTACACGAAGCAACATCAACAACATGAGTACAACGTACCGTTGCGACTAACTACAAAGGAAAAGATGAGAATGATCAAACTAACACTTAAACTGGTCGCCCAGCTGCGTCACCTCGCCAAGCAGATATTGCTCGCGGGCGGCGGCCTTTTACGCCTTCGACTTCCACACGTCTGCGTTACCACGGATTAGGGGCAACTCACGCTCTAGCTGCTTCACGCAGTCACGAAGTCACGACAGCAAGGATAGCTCCTCTACCCTGGAGCGTGGTGGTGCCATTGTCTCACCAAGAGATGGCAAGTCCTGGTTTTCCCCCACAGGATCACTTGACGTACCCTACCACAAGTCAAGGCAGAGGCAAATAAGGCAACCAAATTAACACAAAGGCAAGGGGAACAGATGCATTCAAGATAAGCATAAGTGTTCACAAACACACTGAAAGGGCATGTATGCCCCCATGTGTGGTTTTGGTAATTAATGACAATCCCTATGGACTAATGTGCAAATTGAGTTTCTCTTGTAGGTTTGTCCATTGGCATCGCTTGGACCATGTGTTGGTTTCAAGGATGAATAAGAAGAAGCATCGTCCAAGGGCTTTGTGCCTATTGGAATCAAGAAGAAGAAGAATAAGAAGAAGAAGAAGATCAAGTATGTCTTGAAGAAGAAGAAGAAGAAGAAGAATATGGAGTTCCTCATGGCTATCTTCAAGACATCGTCAAGAAGTGGTGTGCAAGCTCAAGAGAATGATGAAGACAAGTTCGAAGAAGAGGCTTCCCCATGGTGTATGGGGGAGCATGTCTCAAGACTTCATCAAGCAAGTGCAAGCAAGTGCAAGCAAGTGCAATCAAGAAAGGTGTTCCATCTTGAATGTGTCAAGATCGTCTACATCAAGCTCAAGCGGGATGCTCAAGGCAAAGGTATCATCTTGATATGGTTTCTACTTTACCGGTCTCTTGTAGTGTTGGGAGACCGGGTTTAGGATAGATAGCCGTACTATCAAGAGGGGCTCTCGAGTGGGTGACTCATTCGTATCTTTCGGAGAGACCTCAAACCTTTGCATTCATAGCATCATCTTTCTTGGTTGTTGTTTGGTTCTTGTCCATGCGAGGATCTAGAGCTTGTGGTTATGTTCATAACAAGCTCTAGTTCGTCAAAAATGGATTTTCCTTGCATATCTTATTGTGTTTTTGATCTTGCGGGTTTTTCCGGCTCCACACCTTGAGAGGTATCTCACATATATATTCATGGTATTTTCTCCCTTGGTGATACCCAATATTTCACCTTTTGTTGGATTCTACACGTCGTTATCTTTCCAACAAAATTGGTTTATCTCGTTTGGAGTTCGGATGCAAAAGTTATGGCATTTCTGGTTCTGAAGTTTCTCTGACCGGAAGTACCGGCCAGACGCCGGAAGTACCGCTCAGGCAGAAATACCGCCGGTAGTACGGGTGTTAATACCGACCCAACTTCCGGTGAACCCATTTTTGGTTCAGTATGCTCTCTACCTGGTCTGCGCTATTTGACGAAACTTCGGTCGGAATCTTCGGCGGTAGTACCGGCCCAGGCGGTAGTATCGGTGACCCATCGGTAGTACCGGTCGGCCTCATTTTTGTGTTCGTTTGAACCTTGTTTTTGGACCGTTGGCTGAGTGCCACCGGTAGTACCGGCCACCAACCGGTACTACCGGCCGTGCATGAAACTGTGTGTAACGGGCAGATCGGGGAGCCCTTTAAAAGGAGCTCCCCTTCCCCCTTCGGGGCTAACTAGCTCTTTCTTGGTTCTTGCTCTCTCTCTCTCCTCCATTGTTGACCTTGAAGAGCTTGCCCTCTCCCCTTTTCCCTCCTATGATTCTTGCATCTTTTTGAGGGATTTGAGAGAGGAGATCTAGATCTACAAGCCCCACCAAGAAAAATCCCTTCTTTGTGAAGGAATCCTTGGGATCTAGATCTTGGAGAGTTTGTGTTCTCCTCTTGTGTTCTTCCTCCCTTATTCCCCCAATAGCTTTTGTAGCTTTGGTGGAATTTGAGAGAGAAGGACTTGCCTCTTGCATTTGATGCATAGGTTTGAGTTCTCCTCGGAGATTCGGTGAGTTCAATCCCTTGGGATTGTTTCTCTTGGGTTCTTGGAACCCTAGACGGTTGTGTGGTTGGATAGTTGACCTTTTGTGTTCTTGTAGCCTTTTGTGGCCTTGTTGCCTTTTGTGGCTTTGTAGCCTTTGTGGCATTGTTCTTGGGGCTCCAATTGAGTTGTGGAGGTTCCCCAAGCTTGTTGGCCTTTTGTGGCATTGTAGAGCCTTTGTGGCGTTTCTTAGGAGCCCTCCAATTGAGTTGTGGAGATTGCCCCAAGCCTTGTACGGGTTCGGTGACTGCCCTCAAGTGTCCCATAGTGGAACGTGAGTAGGCCTTTGTGGCGAGCTCACGGGAGAATAGGGTGAGCCTTTTGTGGCGTCGGTGAGTTGTGTGGCTTCGCATCCTTGGTGAGGCCTTGTGTGGCGTTGGGTGAGCATCGAGCCACCACACCTCGAGGTGAGCCATTTGTGGCGTTCGAAGTTCATTGCGCCCCCGCACCTCTCCAATAGAGACGTAGCTTCTTTGGAAGTGAACTTCAGGAAACAAATCATCGTCTCCGCGTCCATCGATTATCTCTCAACCGAGCCCTTTACATATGCAATTTACATTGTGATAGCCTTCGTGCTTGAAGTACCATATCGTGCTATCACCTTGTTGATAGTCTTGCTTAGCATAGGTTATTGGTGCACTTAGTGAAACTAGTGGATATAGGTTTTGGCTTGATAAATTAAACGTTAAGTTTTATTCCGCATTTATTAGAGCCCAAACCGTAATAATTTTAAAACGCCTATTCACCCCCCCCTCTAGGCGACGTCCATTTCCCTTTCACACACTCGCCAGCAGGCATGTTCTTAGACCAAAAGGGCAACTCATCAACTATTACAACAAGCTAACTACGGAGCAACTGGCTTCTTCGACTTCGACGGCCTCGAGGGCTTCATCAAGTCCGTGGCAGTATCAGATGCCACTGACTTTCTGCCGGCCCCTGAGGCCGAAGATTTCGCCGCCTTCCTCGCACATTGGAGCTCCTCCGAATACTTGGCAACAGTATTTATCAAGGAATGGCCATATTTGGCACAGGCAGTCGTGAAAGGAGCAAAGACTACCTGCTGACCATCTTCGCCAACAGGCATCGCCTTCGACACCGCCGAGGGATCTACCTCGACTCCGTGGGCTTGCACCATGGCGAGTGACATGGTCGCGCCAGCCGCGCGGAGGGAGTTCTTGTAGGTGCCAGGCACACCCCCGGCGAGTGACTCCGCCAGCTCGTCCATATTATCGACCAGCTCCGCCTTCGGCATCAACTCCTCCCGGAGGCGACTGAGGGCGACCTTGGCCTTAGACAATGTATCTTGGATGGCGGCGCTTCGGTCCTCGACTGCAGACAACGCGCCTTCCAGAGCATCGTCGCGACGAAGGGCCTGTGGGTCAAAACTCAAGTCGCCAGCATCTGCACAGAAAAAAAACACATGGATCAAACCTCCAGCGCCACCGGAAAAACTCTAGATACAGAGAAGGACAACAACAAAATATCTACAAGCAAAGGTACCTGAGAGGGCCTTGGCGACTGAGAATAGTTGCTCCTCGAACAACTTTTCCCTGGCCGCAAAGGAGGCCCGTAGATCTTCTTCGCGCTTCTATGCATCATCACGAGCCTCGATCGCCTCGTCGCGCCCCTTCACAGCCGCAACTAATGTTTTTTCCAAAGTGGCGATGTTGCGCAGCAACGCGTTATGCTCAGCTACATGGCAATCAAAGGTTGATTATCAGTCGACCGTACCAAAAAAGGAGAAGGCGAAAAAGAATAAGTGTAGAACACTCACTTTCGACAACGCGGTGACGCGTCTCCAGCATTGCATGCTGGCGACCCATCGCCATCACCTGCTCCGCTACTTGCGCGGCCTCCTTTACAAGGAACTGTCGCACAAAACAAGGAATCAGAGAGGGAAATAGAAGTCGTCGACTGCCACACAAGGAAAGAAGGAAAGATATACTTACATCGTCCTCTAGCGACTCCGAAGAAGTTTGCTGAACCGTCATCCGAGCAACCATTCGATGCTCCCCTATGTGAGGAGAGCTCGAAGAATTGTGCCCGGAGTGGGCCGCCGCCACAGGAGAAGGAGCGCGCTCAACCTCCACCTTGGCCCTTGAGGTCGCGACTCCCGATTCTTTCAAAAACTCGACGCCGCCAAAAGATGACGACGCCTCTTGACTACAAGATCAAATCCACATTGAGAAAAGGCAAACTCCAGGACAAAGCCAACAAGAAGACAACAGAAAAGAATGAATGAACTAGCAAATTTACCAGTCAAACTTGTCAAGATCAAACGTGGCCTCCACCGACTCCGAAGAAGACTCCTTGGGCAATCGCATCTTCTTGCAAGAAGACGATGCCACAGCCCTCACAGGAACGGTTGGAATTGGCGACTCCGCGCCAACAGCCGTGCCTTCTAGAGTCGAAGGAGTCGACGCATCTGAATCCTCGCTGCGCAAACGCTTGCGAGTATCCGGACTCTCGGACTCGGGGGCTTCCTCTTCTACGTCAGAAGGGACAGTCGATTCAGACTCGTCCTCTTCCAAAGCTTCGCCAGGAATAATCCCCTCAGGAAGAGGAGGCATACAGGGCGACACCGCCCAATCCTGCATACAAATAGCAAAGATCAGCAAAAGGCATAAGTAAGCAACAAAAACAATCGTGCAAATAAGCTACTGCGTAGCACAACTGTACCTCGGGAGGGGGATTCGAAGCATCAAAAGGAGGAACGACTGGTTCACTCGGAAGCACATCCTTGACAGTGTACTTCGTGACCAATCGAATCCTCTTATCCACCTCACTCACGGACATGCCATCGGCAGACACGCGAGTGGTATCATCAGCGCCACCCCATTGGAACATGGGATGGACTCTGGCTTGGAGAGGCTGGATGCGACGGTGCAGCCAAGTTCTGATAAGGGCGCAACCTCCCTCTTCTGCGCCTATGCGACTCTCGAGGTTGCAGACGCGCTGATATAGCACGTCTGTCTCCGCAAGTTCGCCAGGCATCACTATGTTCTTCCAAGACGCATCTTCTTGCAAGGAGTCACAGGATCGAAGGGCGCGAGTCCAAAGTGCTCATCTTCGGCCTTCTGATCGCGGACATAGAACCATTTGTCCCTCCATCCCTAGACGGACTTGGTGAGCTTGATATCGAAGTAGGTGGCGAATGGGTCGACGTGGATTCCGCAACCACCTACGTCATAAACTAAAGAGCCAGATGCGGACTGACGCTTCAATTTAAACAAGCGCTTGAAAATACCAAAGTGTGGCTTGATTCTGAGCCAGCACTCGCAAAGGGTGATGAAGCAGGTGATGTGGAGAATCGAATTTGGGGACAGCTGATGGAGCTGGAGCCCATAGAAACAAAGAAGACCCCTAAGAAAGGGGTGGAGAGGCAAGGAGAGACCGCGAATGACGAATGCGAGAAACATCACTCGAAAACCAGCGGGAGGAACAGGAATGGTCTCACCGCCGGGGACACGCGCATCGGCGACTGCTGCAGGAATAGCTCCGTCTTGGCGAAGAAGACGGAGATCTGATGACTTGATGATGGAGGGGCGCCATGCACCATTGGTCACGTGGGTGCCCGCGACCTTCTTCTTCCCGCCGGTGGCGACGCTGGTGCCCGCAGCAGCGGAGCCACCCTTCTTCTTCCCCGCGGCAACAACGGCCGCGGAATCAGCGGCAGCGCCTTCTTTCTTTTTCCCCATTGCGTGGCGGCGATGAGACCGCAGAAAGTAGCTTGGAAATGAGCGGAGGTGGTCCAACGCTGTGCAGGAAACAAGCGCAGGGAAAAGCAGAAGAACAACAGCAATGGCGATGGCAGCAAAGAAGAAAGAGCGCAGATGGAAAATTACCACCGCAGCGCAGCTACTTAACCCCTAGGAGATGCAATCCAACGGCTCACAAAAACCCTATTGGACGCGTGGCACGCATCGCGTTGGACACGTGGAGAAGAGGAAGCGCGAACCGTCCCCCCCCCCCACTTCTCCCATTACGCGTGGAAATCGAGGAGGCGCAGTTAAAAATAAGATTACGCACGCCCAGTCAAATCAAAGTCAGGAGGTGGGACCCACTGCTCGTCACGCCCCATCAAACTCGCTCACGCGGGCAACTGAGGTCATACAAGCGTCAGCACTGACGTCATCAAAGCTACGCAGCGGAAAACTTCGACTACTTTAGTCCTTGCTGGAGTCTTCGACTCCACCAAGCACTCGGGGGCTACTCCCATAGGGAGCGCTGGTCGCGCACCCTACGATTTTCTCTTTTCTTATTGCAGGAACATGGGAAATCACAATCAAACCCAACCACTTAAAACACGGTTCGATTACGGACATGGGTTACTCCCATAGGGAGCGCCGGAAACAATTTTTGACTGAAACAAACAAGCAAAAGACGACAGCAGTTGCAAAAGTGTTTGAGTCCCTGCCTAAGTCTTCGAGTGAAACAAACAAGCAGAAGACGACAGCAGTCACAAAAGTGTTTTAGTCCCTGCCTAAGTCTTCGACTGAAACAAACAAGCAAAAGACGACAGCAGTCGCAAAAGTTCTTTAGTCCCTGCCTGAGTCTTCGACTCAACCAGGCACTCGGGGGCTCCTCCCATAGGAAGCGCTGGTCGCGCACCCTATGATTATTTATGTAAAAACTGTGTGTTGATAACATCTGCACTCAGATCTCATGGCGACACCGCCTCATAATTTTCCCTACAAAGAGACTACGTCTCCTAGGTCGCCTGAATCGTCTCCGCGATGATAAAATTCGGATGCCACGCTTACAGCGTGAAGGTAAGACCTGAATAAGGCCTGGCAACGCATTTAACTGCGCACTACCAGAAATATATCCGTGCCTACAGGCACGATGAACATGCCTTGACGGACGCGTCGAGTGCTCACACCCATATAACTGGAATTCGACTCCTGTAAAACCTCCGCGGCCTGAGTCGAATTACGCCAGCACTTTTCCGGATTCGAGTCCGAGGACTCGAGTTCGAGTAGATTGCGTTGTTTCACCCTAAGGTGGTTAACTGATACCGATACTTCGGTTATATCAGGCACGTATATCAACAATCCCTATGACATAAATAAAAGCAGTCGAAAATGTACTCATTCAGGCACTCGAAGACTTCAAAAAGTCCCCAGTCAAATCTGCGATTCCACTGGACACTTGGAGGCTACTGACATGGTTATACCCTACAGGTACTCGAGCTTGGTATATATGGTCCAAATATGTACAGGCACACGGTGTCGCCAAGGCCTAGATGAAAGGACTCGAGTAACCTGCAGACTCTCGATTGCTTGAAGGACAAGAAGAAGCCAAAGATAGAAAGTTTGAAGGGGAAAACCCTAACTTGTAACCGACTCGACCTGCTACCCGAGACCTAGCCTATCTATATAAAGGTTAGGAGGGGGCGGCGAGGAGGACACACGCAACCCTAGTTTCCACAACCCTTGCCAGATTGCATCTGCGCACCATTGTAACTTTCGACTCCTTCGATAATTCCACGAGCAAACAAGCAGGAGTAGGGACCTCTACGAGGCCTGAACCTGGGTAAATCCTTTGTCCCCTTTGTGCTTGTTTGCTAGCCGATAGATGTCTCTAGCGCTCCCTCCTTCTCCAAAACCCAAGTCCATAACAATGGGCATTGATGAGTTAAACCCTCGTCACCATGAATAGTGAAGAATTCAAAATATATGGTGTTTGAGGTACTATTCCAAGCAGGATTTGTCTTGTATCCAAACTTTTACAGTTTAGTACATAATCCCTCCGTTCCTTAATATAAGGTGTATAGTTTTCTTCCACGAATATTAGCGCACACTGGGAGGAAAAATTTCGTTGCTTTAAGACGTGAATATCCCAGGTGAATGATGTGCTATAGAGGGAACATATGAAATCTAGGTATCCTCTCTCTCCTGATTGGATTAATTGCCTCCTAAATAAGAGGAACAAATCCCAACATTTTCTATACACCTTATATTATGCAATGTTTTACAAAAAACTATACACCTTATATTAAGGAACGAAGGGAGTATATCTTTGTACCAACTTGTAACAAAGTTAATTTAAATCATTTGATTATTGTGCAATGGTAACACAGTAAGACAAATAACCATTGTCCTAGCGCTGCTGTCGCAACGCCTCCAAGGTACCCACCGTTTGATCAGGAGTTCACTCGTCGGCTTGCTTGAGCTAAACAAGCAACTTGGGTGCGGGGATATAGGCTTGGTTTCTGGAGAACTTTGGTAAACCCTTAAAAGACGTCTCATAGTGGGTTTCTGTGTAGAAGCCCGTCAGGACCCAATGCCCAATCTAACTTAGATCCTTATCCGAATTAGCCTCCATCCCCTGAAGTGTGTGACTATGGTTTCACGTGCATTTAGACATCACACAAGTACACCATGATCACAACAAGACCCTCACACCATTCCATAGTCCTCTGTCCCGCTTGGATGTTGTCCACGACATCACTAGATACCGCAAACACACCGCCACCTACTAGGCTTCTTGATATCTGCGACACAACAAAAGAATAACAAGGGCTTTCCCTCACATGTAAGGCGTATGTAGCCTAGATCGACCTGGGATCACAAAAAAGCGGGGAGCACTACCTCACCCGAATGTTGAGGAAACTGCCACCGCTGATGCCGACACTCGATCGGTCAATTACTACCAAGTCGACCTAGTCTGTCATCAACCGATATTTTTCATCAGAATCGATCAATGCTTCCCTCCTAGCCGCCTTTGGTCGATGTCTCCCTTCACCAGAAGTGGTGAATGTTTATCGAGTGACCCACCATGGCTCGAAATAGACATGTGTAGTCCATGGGAGGCCTCCTCCTCCACGTACTCGGATGAGCGGGACAGAGCCCCATCGCCGACACGACAAGGCTGGCGGCGGAGGTAGCATGAAAGATGGAGGTTTTGGTGGTGGAAATGGCTAATGTGTTGCTTCAAGTGTCATCAGTAGAGGCAACACAAGGTCTCATGTGCTTAGGTAAATTATACCCCATGTAGATACATGTAATTTCTCTTCCTTCATGTCTCCTCCGGCTAAGATTCAATTGTAGACTGTAATGCAACTAAAATCAGCTAGATCAGTTAATACACATGTCGGAAGTCGCATATCCTGACGTAAATTTTCTGATCAAGGGGCCGTACGATCATAGTACTCCGTACATACTAACTTAGTGACAAATCATATCCAGAAGTTTCGAAATATTATGGAAAAGTTAGTAAAGACATGAAAAGATGCATATGCTATATGATAATCTCCAAGCCGAGGAAAAATAACAAATTAATTAAGTAGTAAATGTACATTGAGCTATAGCAGTAGTAGTAAATTGCGTTCAATTTTTTTAGACTTGCGATACTAGTATTTTCTTCTACTACAAACTACAATCATAGAAGCTTTGCTGTAAAGACTGCTTGATTGCATTTTGCCGGACCATAAATTCATATATATGAAAAAGGACGGCTGATACGATACCAACCTCGTGGCCTGACACTGTGACGTGGACGGCGACTCGACGGGTTTGCATGCTTGATCACTGCACAAGACTCTTTTTGATCTGCAATGAAGCGATCGGCCGGGCCCCTCAGAGTCCAATAATACTATGGTCCATCTAGCTAATTCCTTGATTGTTTAGACAAAAGGAAAGCATTGCCGCGCGCACTCCTATTTTTGTAGGGTCGGGGAACCATCAATCATCTGGGTCATACTCCAGGATGAATCGTTGACGCTGACAGCAGCTAGCTGCATGGTCGGGTCGGGCCGCGCGTCGACTTTGGCATCGATCGACGGATCCCTCCCGACACATCGACGACGACGATCTGTATGGCGCAACGCCCACGGTAGACTTGGCATGTACCCCCACCAGGCCCCAGCCTACCCCGCGCGTGCTGGCCCGTAGCTAGCTAGTCAGACAGACGGACATGACTCGAGCGATGGACCGATGTGTACGTCCGCGTGCTGCCTGCGAGACCTTGCCGAAATCCCAAGTATCCGTCGCGCGGGGCCTCGATCGAGACGACATCGATCGATCGATCGATCGCACATTTGACTCCCGGCCGGCCGGGCCGCAACTCGCCTCCAAGCTACAGGTCTCAAGAGCAGCACCGCCCGGAGCACAGCGCCTGCTGAGGGTATCACACGTGTCTGCTGTGTCGCGCGCGGCTGGCACACCTGACCTGCGTACCTCATCCGTACATTCCCGTTCTCGCCTCCACTGGACTGCGGCCCTGCCCACCCCCACCCGGAGCGCCGGTCAAAGGAATGATGATGTGGTGACCCAGCAAGGCGGCGAGAACCGCGGCGGGCGGGCGTATCCGCAGATTCACACTGCCCGCACCGAGGATGCCTTGTCTTTGGCCCGCGGAGTTCTGCACGCGTGGCGGGGTCCCCGAACACGTACGGCCGGGCTGCTGTTCCTCTGCGTCTGCGTCTGCGTGCTAAAATCAATTGGACCGGCATCGGAAAGCCTCATCATCGCCATCAAGTCCGCATGTGTTGAAAATACAGCATAAACCATTGCCATCCAAAAAGGCGTCGTTGAAGCCTCTTTTGGTGCCACTTCCTATTCGATCGGTCTAATTTATCTGTCATGTCGCACGGCAGCTCCGGCGTTTTCGTTGCTAAACTCTGCTATACTCCTTTGGTACTAAGTATGTGATCTCCTTTTCGGAAAGAAAATACAAAACCTTTTGGTAGTACGTAGTGTGACCGCTTGTCCTGGATGGACAGTCGTCACCTACCTGCACTGAGACGCTGATCTCTGTCCGTAGATTCGCGCTGCCCTTTTCGCCGTGTTCCCTGTTTTTCAACTCAACCGGGAGATACACGGAGCGCGGCATCTTGATGTACGGCCGCGTGCACTAGTTGTTGGTACCCCGCCTCGGTCATATTGTATTGTGGAACAGGAAAACGAACGTGTTTAATAGTGTGCTAATTGTATAGTGGTCTTTATCTGCCTTTCTTTGGTCTACAGCACATGAAACAGTTCCTCAAGTACACCACCGATAAAGCAAACAATATTGTTTTTAATACACGCAGGCAAGGAAAATAACGTTTCCTTAACGATGACAATATGTTGGGTGCGCTTACTAACAAAAGCAAAGCGTGTGTGCTATGTAGTATGTGTAGTCTTTCTCTGGGTATAAGTGCAAAAGCAAATTAACTTTTTTGGCGCTTCCATCTATTAACGATTATAAACATCAAAACAAAAAGCACCGAGATTATGAAAAACACAAATAGATCCTTGGACCACCAAGCGACGAATACAGACACTAGCGCGAATCGATGGCGCATCGCCATCCTCGTCCCTCTATCGTCGAAACCGGATAAAGTTTGTCATAATAGATCTTGCTGTAGTACAAAAAAGGGAAATCGTCGTGCAAAGAAATGCAAAAAAGACCAACGCGCGAGAGCATCAACCATTGTCAATGATGACAACTGTATATGGGAAGAGACTGACCTGAAATCACGTCAACGAACACGAAAATTGATCAGATGTCATGAGAGCTGCCCGACACACGACTCCAAGTGTCCTCTCTCAGAGCTAGACACAACACTGGATCAAGGATATGACAAGGAGAACCTTATTATGACTTCAAGATGTAGTCGCCAACTCACAATCCTAAAAAAGACACTAAAAACCAACCAGAAACAAAAACATAAACTCTCCTGCTAGATTTGAGATGGTCCGCTATACGTCCAAGGCCATTGGAGGTGAAGCGAACCAGCACGTCAACGGTAAGAAGGATGGAACCCTAGATGAGTTATACAAAGGCCACCGATCGCCTCTCTCACTAGGACCTAATCTTCTATTGAGGCATTTTTTCCATCATACACCAATATGAATTACAATGATTAAAAAACCCATTTTGGTCCAAAGGTTATTAGCTGAACCTAAGAGCAAGTACAATAAGTTCTAGTCAGCTGGCTATAAGGATTAAAATACTATTTCCTTGTCTAGTTAGAAGAGAGAAGAGGAGAGAGAAGAAGAGTGGGCTCTCATGCAAGAGACAGCTCTAGCACGTGCTCCTAGTCACTTTGAAAGAGTGAAAGGTGGACAATATAGTGCTAAAGTAGTATATTTTTGTAGCTCACTATTATACATGTTAGATCTAAGTTGGCTATAGATAACATAACACTTGGCTTATAGCCAAAACATGACCGATGCAGTCGTCACCTACCCGCACCCAGACGTTGATCTCCGTACATAGCAGATTCACGCTTCCTTTTCACCCCGTTCCCGGGGACATACACGGAGCGGCGTACTACTGTACGGCCGCGTGCACTGAGCTGGTATCCTGCCTTGGTCATATTGTACTATGGAACACAAAAACAAACGTGCTTATTAATGTGATGATAGCATAGTCTATATCTGTCTTTTTTTTTGTCTAAACAGTTCGTCAAGTACACCACCGATAAAGCAAATAATAATGTTTTTATAGGCGCAAGGAAAATAACGCTTCCTAAATCGATAATAATATGTTGGGTCTGCTTACTGATAAAAGCAAAGCGTGTGTGCTATGTGTGTCTAGTCTTTTGTTTACAAGTCTTTCTCTCGGCGTTCGTAGTGAACGACAAATTAATCTTCACTTTGGATTTTTGCACACATGCACCAATATGAATTAAAATGACCTTTTTTTTGGGGTTCATCACGGCTATTAGCTGAATCTAAGTAGAGTGTCCAATTCTATAAACAAACAAACATGACCACCAAGTGCCAAAACATGACCGATGCGCAGCGGACAACGCGCAAACCTGCATATAGATACATTAAAAATCAAACGTGTGTTAATTTTCAATCAAAATTGTACTAGATTGACTTTTAGAACACCTATCCGCGGGTTTATGCAGACTCTTACTCGTAACCCTATCTATCACCCATCTCAAGGTGGTTTGACAAATAACGTGATAATGGTTTTACACATGTGGCAACCCAATGAACCAAAAATAATGACAACTAAAAAACAGGGAAATGCAAAGAGGTGATTTATTTGAATAATTTGGTGAAATTTGAAATGAATAAAAAAGTGGAAAAAGATATTGGGAAGATCCTGAATTTCGTAATAAGAAAGGGGATTTTCCATAAATGCTCATAAATTATTTCTAAGTTTAATCTGTAAAACTATTTGGGTTTTCTAGAATATTTATTTATTTTCATATATTTTTGCATTTCCCTACTTTCATCCATAACGTTCCCATTTTGTTTACCTGTGTGAATAATCTTATGTTTTTGTTTTATTACTCTTGAGTTCTAAGTAGACATTGTTTTGACAAAATCTATCTTTCACTTTTCAAGAAATATGCCATTTATTTTATAATTCTACATATCCTTTAAATCTTATTTTTTAATAATTATTGCAACTTTACTGTGTTACCTAGTTTTCTAGGTGTGTTAAACCACTATCGTGCCATTTTCAGACCGGTTTAAAATTTATAAGCAAGTTTGTCTTATTTTAGACCTTTTTGACCAAATTAACCTTGTCAATAGTTAAGTGAGTGAAATAACTAGACCTTTTTCTAATAATAATTTCTTAAGCAACAATCTGTAATATCTAATTGAGTACTTCAGCTATATCACAAGTAACCTCGAAAAAAGGAAAAAATCACAAGCCTAAAATGTTGTCCTAAAATTTTGTACTCCCTCCGTCCCAAAATAAGTGATGTGAGTTTGTCTATATTCGTATGTATCTAGACATGTTTAAGTCTAGATACACGTGAATTTAAACAAACCCAAGTCATTTATTTTGGGACGGAGGGAGTACGAAAAATGACCGACAATATTACATAAAAGACCTTATCCATGTTGAGAATATCACCAAGCTATGAGCTAGTAATTACTTCATCTCACTGAACACATCCAGTTCACTTATGTAAGTAGAGGCAACGGAGCTCAAATGAAAAGGCAGGTAGCAATCCCAAAGAGATAGGTGACGCTAGCTTATGAGTGATGTCTTCCTCGTCTTCCTCTATCATAGCATTGGCTCTCCATCCTGTCCTTGAAACATGTCACCGATGAGGTTAGCTAAAATGTCAATCGGATCTAGGTAGGGTATCACAGATGGGCAGGTCAAGAAACTTTAACAAAAGGCAGGGCGAGTCCGTTCTTTTTTATACTTTCTTTCTGCAGGGTCGACCCATGATGGAGCCGCACATGGTGACACAATACGAGACTGCAATTCGCCGCGTGATGGATTTCCACGATCGACCAGCATGTCAAGGGTTAGGTGCAGGGGAAGGTAAAACGGCGATGGATGTTGGTTACCCTAACTCGAAGACTTGCGCCGCGCGGGCGCTGGGGCACACAGACGACACTGAAGAATCTGCTGCAGTCTCCGGATAGAAAGCGACCTGGTTGTTGGAGGGCGCCTGTTTAGTCGTCACCAAGATCATCACTCTTATATTCTACATTTTGTGCAATCGTCATTTGGAGGTACATGCATGGTGGCAGGATGGAACTGCCTAAGAGCATCTCAACTCGTTTTGGAGGCCCGTGCCGAAATCCGGATGTATGATGTTTTCGGCCTGGGACCTAAAACTTTCTTGTCGCGATCCCATGTGACGCCGACGATCGCATTTGAATTCATGGAATTTAAATCAAAATTAGACGACATACGAGTAAATTTAGACAAAATTCATACTAATTCGGCGATTTATAGCTTATAGGCGAAATGGATTCATTACATACGCTATTTAGACCGAATTTAAACTAAAAACAGGATAAAATAAACTAATAAAACGATGCCGGCGCCAGGAGCGGCCTAGTTCATGCTGATGTGATGGTAGAACTGGGTGTCGTAATCGTCGTCGCTAGGCGAGCGGCGACTGCTTCCCTGGCCCGCGTCACCGATGCCAGGAGGCCTGCTGCTCGATCCCTCGTCGGAGTCGGTGTCGTCCAGGACGACGACGTTGCCGCGGCGGCGAGCACGGCAGTTGGCTGCGCAGAGGAGCGCCCGCTGACGTTTGGCTTCCTCCCGCACATACTCCGTTGTGTATCAACAAAGCCTCCGCAACTACCACAGTCGTCGACTGTGGCCCAGGTCCCCTAGATCGTCGCACAGCTGTGCCGCTTCTACACCTAGTTGCATTTACTCTTCAATAAGGCTACTTAGCCAAACACTTTTACTTGCTACCTACAATCAATAAAGACAGTTTCCTAAGTAGAGATGATTAACCACTTTTCCTCCCACACATTACAACACTCGGGAACTACGCCCTTCAGCACATTTTGACATATTGTCAACTAACTTTACTCAACATCCGCGAAGGCCCTAGTAGTCGAACCTACTCAACTACCGAACCCTCGGTTCCCAAGTACCTCGGCACATTGCATAAAACTCTGAGTGCGAATGATACAACGGGCCGACAGGCCAATACATTTTACATAGGCCAACATGCCAATACTACCTACAGTAGGCCAACATGCCGATACAACCTTACAAGATCACAATTAAACGCGCTTCACGCAAAAGCTACACTTGCTATACACGTGGGTGATCCCGCCGCTGCTGAAGAAACAATTGCTCACTCCTATCAATGTGGCGAGCTATACATACAACTGGACCACGAACAACTTCGAAATGTGGCGCCAACTCCCTAGTGGATCCATCCGGTGTTGGAGGAAGATCCTCCATGATGGCCATGAATCCAAACAAACGTGAGCGCCATATGTGCACCCGCAACCAGTTGGGTGCGCACAAAGGCAACAATTCGTCCGCAATCACAAAATCGCCTCATCAAGCCCATTAGAATCGTGGGCCCAGAATCCAGTGGGAACATAATACTATGCACCGCGTCCAATATCTTCCGGGCAACCTTCATGCACTTCACAACACGACGAACCCTCTCATGAAGTTTAGCCAACATGTACGCCTTGTCCCTATCTGTCCAAAAGGACCAGCCAACTTCTAGGTCCTCCTCCCTAAGGGAGTTCAATCGAGAGTTGATAACATTCTCTTCCTCCTGAGGGTCGCGGCTAATAGAAAGGAAGAACGACACGTCAAAACAAGAAGAAAACGAAGGCACCAGCAAAGTCTCCAAGTACTTACACTTGAGATACTCGTTGAGATACTCTAGCTCTCCAAAAAGATACTCCTCGCGATTCGTAGCCCTCTCCGCACTGGACTTCCAAATTTCCAGCAGGCCTTTAAGGGCTAAGTTTCGCTTCTCCAAGCTCTTCACCTGATCGCGTAGCCTCACATTCAGCAACGGATTGGCAATTCTGCTGGCCGACTGTGGTTAAGTCAAGGCATCCTCGGGCTCAGAAGAACTCAAAGGCACATCAACTTTCACCTACACAGTAGGGGAGTAAGGACAACATTCAAACAACAAAACGACAAAATGTCTATTCATACAATTGACACAAAGGCAACACTTGGTATTGTTCACCATCAAAAGGCATGAAGAGCACAACCGAAAGTTCACACTACAAAATCACTAAGGTGAAAAGAACTAAAACTATCTACGTACCAGTGGGGCTCTCGAGTGGGTGACTCATTTGTATCTTTCGAAGAGAGCTCAAACCTTTGCATACATAGCATCATCTTTCATGGTTGTTGTTTGGTTCTTCTCCATGTGAGGATCTAGAGCTTGTGGTTATCTCCATAACAAGCTCTAGTTTGTCAAAAATGGATTTTCCTTGCATATCTTATTGCGTTTTTGATCTTGCGGGTTTTTCTGGCTCCACACCTTGAGAGGTATCTCACATATATATTCATGGTATTTTCTCCCTTAGTGATACCAAATATTTTACCTTTTGTTGGATTCTACTCTTTATTATCTTTCCAACAAAATTGGTTTCATCCCATTTAGAGTTTCCAAGCTCAACTTCTTGCGCTTTGGGTTCTGGAGGTTTTACCGATTCGTCGCTTCTGAGAGGTCATACCTTTCTCCATTTTATTTTTATCCTCTCTTGTTGGACTATGATGTTTCTTTGCATAATATTGTAGAGATTTTTTTCTCTTCAAATCGAGCTCAAGATCATCGAAATCGGAGTCCGGAGTCAAAAGTTATTGAAGTTTTCGCGCAATGTTGTCCAATGTTTTTTGCTTGAGCGGTAGTACCGGCCCAAGTTCCGGCCAAAGTTTAGGTAAATCTCATTTTTCTTCTGTATCTTGTGTTTCTATTTAGAGGTAGTACCGGTGGGGCACCGGTAGTTCCGGTGGGGCGCGAATCTGGCCCAAACGGGCAGATTTCTCTTGCCCTATTTAAGGGCCCCCTCTTCCCAAAAGTTTCCCCAACTTTGGAGGTCATTTTTGCTAGCTCTTCCACTCTCTCTCCTCCATTGTTGACCTTCAAAAGCTTGGCCTCTTCCCTTCTCCCTCCCATGATTCTTGCATCTCTTTGAGGGATTTGAGAGAGGAGATCTAGATCTACAATCCCTACCAAATCAAAAC
Source organism: Avena eriantha (assembly GCA_910589775.1). Taxonomy (NCBI): domain Eukaryota; kingdom Viridiplantae; phylum Streptophyta; class Magnoliopsida; order Poales; family Poaceae; genus Avena; species Avena eriantha. The sequence continues at coordinate 521,760,409 of OU342740.1, read as the reverse complement.
CCTTCTTTGTGAAGGAATCCTTGGGATCTAGATCTTGAAGAATTTTTGTGTTCTCCTGTTGTGTTCTTCCTCCCTTATTCCCCCAATAGCTTTTGTAGCTTTCGTGGAATTTGAGAGTGAAGAACTTGCCTCTTGCATTTGGTGCATAGGTTTGAGTTCTCCTCGGAGATTCGGCGAGTTCAAGCTCTTGGGCTTGTTTCTCTTGGGTTCTTGGAACCCTAGACGGTTGTGTGGAGTTGTGGTATGTTCTTGGGGCTCTAATTGAGTTGTGGAGGTTCCCCAAGCTTGTTGGCCTTTTGTGGCATTGTGGAGCCTTTGTGGCATTTCTTGGGAGCCCTCCAATTGAGTTGTGGAGATTGCCCCAAGCCTTGTACGGGTTCGGTGACCGCCCTCAAGTGTCCCATAGTGGAACGTGAGTAGGCCTTTGTGGTGAGCTCACGGGAGAATAGGGTGAGCCTTTTTTGGCGTCCGTAGGTTGCGTGCCTTCGCATCTTGAGGTGAGGCCTTGTGTGGCGTTGGGTGAGCATCGAGCCACCACACCTCGAGGTGAGCCAGTTGTGGTGTTCGGAGTACATTGCGCCCCCGCACCTCTCCAACGGAGACGTAGCTTCTTTGGAAGTGAACTTCGGGAAACAAATCATCGTCTCCGCGTCCATCGGTTATCTCTCAACCGAGCCCTTTATTTATGCAATTTACATTGTGATAGCCATCGTGCTTGAAGTACTATATCTTGCTATCACCTTGTTGCTTGTCTTGCTTACCATAGGTTGTTGGTGCACTTAGTGAAACTAGTGGATATAGGTTTTGGCTTGATAAATTAAACGTTAAGTTTTCTTCCGCATTTATTAGAGCCTAAACCGTAATAATTTTAAATCACCTATTCACCCCCCTCTAGGCGACGTCTTTTTCCCTTTTCAATTGGTATCAGAGCGAGGTCTCTCGCTTCTTTGGCTTCACCGCCTCGAGAGTAAGAATGTCTCCTAGGGGTTTAGTGCACTCTCACACATTTACATTTGTTGGCACAAATTATGATGTTTGGCGTATTCGCATGCTTAGTCATTTCCGGGTCATTGACCCAAATATTGAGCGAATTCTAGATATGGGCTTGTCTCCTCCTAAGGATCCCCAAAATCTATCTTTGGAGGAGACAAACTCTTATCTCGAAACTCAAGCATCTAATGTGCTTATTAATGTTGTGAGCTTTGTAGTTCTTTCCTCAATCATGCCTTTTCGGAATGCTCATGATATTTAGACCAAGCTTCAAGCAAAATATGATGTGTCCAAGCTTAATGAGGATGATTGTGTTCCCTCCACCTCTGGCGGTGATGAGTTCTCATCTTCTTCCACTACACCAACATGTGAGTTGTCACAAGGTAATGATATGTTGAGTGGTGATAGAACTTGCAATGTGGATAGTGAGCTTGGCATTCATGATTCTTCATATCTATCTCATTGCAATGTTGTATCTTCGGTCATGAACACTTGTAGGACTATATGTGATTTACATCCTAGTGTTGATTGCCCTTGCATATCTTGTAGAAATGGATTGAATATATCTCATGATGATATGCTTGCTTGCCTTGTTGCCATGATAAATATGCTTCTATTTCCTCTTGTACTTGTGTTGCTAACCTTGTAGAGGAAATCGAAGAATGTGTGGGCCAAGGCAATGTTGTGATTGGAGCTTCAAGGGTTCCCCCATCATCACCTTCTCCCAACATTCACTTATGCCACATGGCTAAGGAATCAAAGGTAACTTCTCCTTTGGATCCCATTGCACCTAATGATGATGTGAATGTTGACTTAGAAGTAGAAGATGATGTTGCTTCTTTAAAAGAGAAGGGGAGCTAGTCCTTCGTGCTCTTCACAATGATAAAAATGCTTGCTCTACTTTCATTGAAATCTTAAACTTTGCCATTGAAAGTAAGCAACTAATTTATGAGCATGAGGACACAATTGACAAAATGAGTAGTCTTGAGTGTGAGTATGCTAATGACATTGCAAACTTAAATGAAGCTCTTGAAGAGGAACAAACCACCAATGAATCGCTTGAGGAGACCTTTGCCCTAGAGCTATCTAGGGTGAAGAAATCCCATGATAAAGATCTTGAGGTGGCAAGTGACCTCCAAATTAAAAATGATGACCTTGAGTTTGCCTATGCTAAACTCCTTGAGGATTTTGAGCACCTCAACAATGGCTCTAGGGTCATAAAGGGAGAGCTCATCAAACTCACCGAGTCACATGAGCAACTTAAAGCTTCTTAGTCTAAAGAGCTTTCCAAGTTGCCCTCACCTCTTACTACTTTTGATGATGCTTGTGCTACTAACTCTATCTCTTGTGAAGCATCTATTGTGAAGGAGAATGTTGAGCTACATGCTCAACTTGCTTTGCTAACTAGAAACTATGGGAAATTGGAAGAGAGTCATGCTAAGCTCTCAAGCTCGCATGAGGACCTTCTAGTTTCCCATGGTAGTCTAAAGTTGGCTCATGAGGCTATTTTGTCAAAGGTAACATCAAGTATGCCTTATGTGGACATTAGCACTACATCTACTCCTAGTATCATATTGTCATGTGCTAGTCCTTGTAATTAATCCACTCATACTATTGTTATATCTTGTGATGAATTGCATCCCTTGCCTTGTTGCTCTAACAACGTAGCATCTACTTCCTCCAGTATTGTTGTTGATACTAACCATGTAGAGGAAAACAAGAATCTCAAGGCTCAAGTCAATTCTTTGAAGAATGACTTGGAGAAGTGTCATGAAGGGAAGACCACACTCAAGAACATCTTGTGTGTGCGAAGATCCCCAAATGACAAGAGTGGGCTTGGATATAACTCCAACATCAAGAACAAGCCCACGAACTTGTTGAAGCACAAGGGCAATAAGAAGAATGGTCAAGGTCAAGTAAAGAATCCGGCCACCATTGCGTGCTTCAAGTGCAAGGAAGAAGGCCATCATGTGAGTTGTTGCCCATTGAAGAAGAAGCATCAAGGGAAGCGGCCTCAAGCTCCACCTCAAGCTAGAAGAGGGCCTTTTCCCCCGACTCAAGCTCTTCCTCACGGGGTGGCATCTTCCATGAAGAAAGATAGTAAGAAAATAACTTTCTACATTTGCCACGAGAAGGGGCACCTTTCTTCCTCATGCACCATGGGTAACTCCTCATCCAAGCCTATCTTGATATATGATGCATATTCTCTTGGTAAGGATGAGATGGGCAATGTGTTTGCCAAATTTGTTGGTGCCCAAAGTGGGGTCAAGAAAAGAACCATTTGGGTGGCCAAGCCTATTGTGACTAACCTCTTAGGACCCAACTTGGCTGGGGACCAACAAGCTAAAACTTGATCAATAGGTGTTTGTTGGAGGGCATTGGAGGCTTGGCTACATTATGAAGAATTGAGGGATCTTCATCATTTATTTTTGACAAGTCAAGCCAATTGGACTATCTTGCTTCTATCTTATATCCAATGTTCCTCCTTGTGGTAACATGTGCTCAACTCCTTTACATTGAAAGTTACTTGCTCCCTTGTGCATGTGTTGGTTTTGTACCATTATATGTGTTTGTACATGTTGTGCTTCCCTCCTACCTATATTGTGTTGTCTAGTATATTTGTGTATGTTTGTTGACACATCATGTATTTGTGTTCTTATGTTTGAGTATTTGTTGAATTTATTTGGTATCTTTCTTGGCTCTTGGGAGCGATTAATGGACAATTCCATTTTGGGGGAGTGTTATGCTTGGGAATTCCACAATCCTAAAATGTGTGTACATGAGGAATACCACTTAGTGTTGATATTACATGTTTATCTTGTCTCTATGTGGTATGTCATGCTCATGAAGAATTAGAATTCCATAACGTCCATTAATCATCTCCTTTTTGAACTTTTTGCCTCTTGTCGAGATCTCCTAGGTTATCACATTATGGGGGAGTCATATGCTTGGTGCATATTACAAACCTAGAAAATGTGAACATTTGAGGTAGTGCCACTTAGAATTGATATTTATTTATCTAGCTCCTTTGTGGCACATTTAGCTCAAACAAGTTCCAACTCCCTTGGATTGCTTTTATTGCTCATATTTTGGATCTTGTTTGTGAGAGTTTTTCTTGATATGTGTTTCCTCAAATCTGGACCTCCATATCCTCCTTGGAAACCATTCGCCTCAAGTTACTTTAATCTTTGATGATTGTGTGACTATTTGGAGCTATCAAGAATCTCTCTCGAAGCGTCAAGCATAATTTTTATATCTTGTTACATGCTTCTTTGTGTGAATATGATCATGATTTCCTTGCAAACTACCTCGGGATTTTTTTCCCATAACTCTTGTCCTTGGACAAGTGACACTCCATATATGGTAGGATTTATTGATCATGTTAACTTTGGCCTTTTCTTTTCTTTGTCCTATCTTTGGCCAAGAAATTGTTTTCGTTGTCTCCCATTTCTTCCTTGCCTCTTGTGGATCCCTTTAGTTTATTGGTATTCCCTTGTGTTTTATTTAATGTAGGTAGTAGTGATGATCTCATTTGTGTGCATTTTGTATTCAACCGCAAAAATCTATGTAATGCACCACTCATGGGGAGCTCTCCTATATTATTTAGAATACTCATGTTTATGCTTCTTAATTTGATCCATATAGTGTTTCTTGTGCTTGGTTGCTTGATATTTTCTTTTGGTACTTTGTTCCATCATGAAATGTGTAGAGAGTTTGGTTGATGTGTTGGAACCTTGCTATATTTGGGAGTTGGTTTTGTCTCATCCTCTTTACTTGTTTGATCTTTTAGGATGAGATAAATACTTGAGCATTGTGTGTTTTGTGCATCTTTTGGTCTTTGTCTTTTGCCTTGTTCATTTGTTGAATTGGTGTCCTTTCATGTGTTGATTTGGCTCTTTGATACAATTTGGACACCTTTTGTCGTGTCACACTCTTGTGTGCTACTTCTTGGTTTACTTGGTGTTTTAGTTCAAATTGTATCTCCTTTTTGGTTCTTGAAAGTCTAGTGCATGCATATTTACTTCTTGTATATATTATGGCATGCTTTCTTTCTATGATCCAATATATAGGGGAAACTCCACCAAATCCTATCGGCTAAGATGTGCATGAAATTCAATTTCATATCAATATGCACATATTTATGTGGAGGGACTCCTATGTATTGTAGTTTCACTAACTACTTTGGACCCAATTTAGTTGGGACCATAGTGTACTTACTTGTGTGTAGGTACATTGGAGATATATTGGATGCTTGTCTCATAAATTGGGAAGAAGTGGTGCTTACATGTCAATTGGAGGCAAGCGAGGATGATCAATCAATTCATATCATCTACATCCTACCAATTATATCTCGGTAACAAGTATCACTCTCATGCATACATATCTTGCTTCCAACCTTTTGTAGGTTGCTTGTTGGTATGAGTTTGTGTTTTTGCATATGTTGTGCTTATTTTTTTTGGGGGGAGATCTCTCTATTGCAAATGTGAGTATGTTGAGATGAGTGCATATAATGGGGACTATACAAAATCATGCTCATGATTCACTTATCCCAAATATGTCAATCTAGCAATTATATTTCCTATCATTCCCTCAATTTTCTCTCATGTGCAATAGTGAGTATTTTGCATAGTTGATTTCTATTAGTGATACTTGTTGCCTTTATCCATATATTCCAACTATTCCATTTTCCCTTGGTAATAGTTGCAATGTATGTAGTGTGTTGGTGTTTGAAGCTCATTGATGTACAATAAGATATATTCGAGCCTTTGGCCATGCTTTCATGCAAAAAATCCTATTGGTATGTTATATGACTTCATTTTGTTGTTCATGTGCTTTCTTGTGTATCTATTTTGTGTGTGCATATTTCTTTGTGGGCATATGTCTTTGTGATATTTTCCACCTAGAAACTTATACACACAAGAGAAGATAAATCTTTGGTTGTTTTTGTTTTCCTTGGAGACCACCTTTTACCTCTTGTTGATTCTTCGGTGGCTTCCAAATTTTTTTCTGTGAGTGCTTGTCCCTTTTGTTTACATCTCCGGGCACTCATAATTTGATCTCTCTTGCCGTGTATTGTTAAATGATTTTGTAGGAGTGAGGATTCCATGATTGTGCACTTTGTTTCCAAATAAAATTATTATAATTGGTGCATAATCCTTGGGGAGCTTCTTCAATTCACTTAAGAATGCTCATTTGCCTTCGTTCTCATCTTTTGTGTCTTAGATGTTTATGGGGAGTGAGGATTCCATATTTGTGCAAGATGTATTCAAATTAGTTGATTCTATCTTATGCGCAAAGATTGGGGAGCTTCCCTATTTCATTTAAACACTCATTTGCTAGTATCATAATATCTTGTGTCTTTCTTTTGGTATCAATTGTTGTTGTCAATTGGTATTTTTGTGTCTTTTGGGTTGCTCGCTTCATTTGTTGAAGCTAGTTTCTCTTTATTTTCTTTTTGCAATCTTTGGGTCCTCAATATAGTTTTACTTCCTCCCAAGGATTCATCATTGGATATGTGTATGTGCACACCTTTGGAGGAATTCTCACTATATTGGCCGTCTAGAACTTTTCACCCATTTTGGCAATCGATGCCAATGGGGGAGAAGTTTTATAGGGTTTAAGGGAAGTTGGTTTATGATTTTGAGTTGTTTCTTAAGCATTAGCCTTGCATGCTCTTGCATCTTTGTTGTTGCTTTGCATGTTTAATATATAGAGGAAACTCAACCACCGATAATGGTTGGCAATCTATGCAATGAAATTCAAGTTCATCACACATGCATAGATTGTGGGAGAGTTTGCTCTATATATTGTGGTTGTACCAACATCACATACTTGTGTAGTATTTGATGTTGGGGTAACCATTTTGTTCGTTAAATTCCATATTTAAACCCTCTCTAGGGGATTGTCATCAATTACCAAAATGGGGGAGATTGAAAGGGCATGTATGCCCCCATGTGTGGTTTTTTTAATTAATGACCATCCCTATGGACTAATGTGCAAATTGAGTCTCACTTGTAGGTTTGTCCATTGGCATCGCTTGGACCATGTGTTGGTTTTAAGGATGAATAATAAGAAGCATTGTCTAAGGGCTTTGTGCCTATTGGAATCAAGTAGAAGAAGAAGATCAAGTATGTCTTGAAGAAGAAGAAGAAGAAGAAGAAGAAGATAGAGTTCCTCATGGCTATCTTCAAGACATCATCAAGAAATGATGTGCAAGCTCAAGATGCACCATCTCTAGAAGATCTCATGCTTGGAGCTTGCCTCCTCGGCGTTCATGGAGTGATGAAGACAAGGTCAAAGAAGAGGTTTCCCCATGGAGTATGGGGGAGCCATTCGCAAGTCTTCATCAAGAAAGAGCAAGCACGAGCAATAAAGAAAGGTGTTCCATCTTGAAGGTGACAAGATCGTCTTCATCAAGCTCAAGTGGGATGCTCAACGCAAAGGCATGATCTTGATAGGGTTTCTTCTTTACTGGTCTCTTGTAGTGTTGGGATACTGGGTTTAGGATAGATAGCCGTACTATCAAGAGGGGCTATCGAGTGGGTGACTCATTTGTATCTTTCGAAGAGAGCTCAAACCTTTGCATACATAGCATCATCTTTCTTGGTTGTTGTTTGGTTCTTGTCCATGTGAGGATCTAGAGCTTGTGGTTATCTCCATAACAAGCTCTAGTTCGTCAAAAACGGATTTTCCTTGCATATCTTATTGCGTTTTTGATCTTGCGGGTTTTTCCGGCTCCACACCTTGGGAGGTATCTTACATATATATTCATGGTATTTTCTCCCTTAGTGATACCCAATATTCACCTTTTTTTGGATTCTACTCTTTATTATCTTTCCAACAAAATTGGTTTCATCCATTTAGAGTTTCCAAGCTCAACTTCTTGCGTTTTGGGTTCTGGAGGTTTTACCGGTTCATCGCTTCTGAGAGGTCATATCTTTCTCCATTTTATTTTTATCCTCTCTTGTTGGACTATGATGTTTCTTTGCATAATATTGTAGAGATTTTTGTTCTCTTCAAAACGAGCTCAAGATCATCGAAATCGGAGTCCGGAGTCAAAAGTTATTGAAATTTTCGTGCAATGTTGTCCAACGTTTTTTGCTTGAGCGGTAGTACCGGCCCAAGTTCCGGCCAAAGTTCTGGTAAATCTCGTTTTTCTTCTGTATCTTGTGCATAGGTTTGAGTTCTCCTCGGAGATTCGGCGAGTTTAAGCTCTTGGGCTTGTTTCTCTTGGGTTCTTGGAACCCTAGACGATTGTGTGAAGTTGTGGTGTGTTCTTGGGGCTCCTATTGAGTTGTGGAGGTTCCCCAAGCTTGTTGGCCTTTTGTGGCATTGTGGAGCCTTTGTGTCATTTCTTGGGAGCCCTCCAATTGAGTTGTGGAGATTGCCCCAAGCCTTGTACGGGTTCGGTGACCGCCCTCAAGTGTCTCATAGTGGAACATGAGTAGGCATTTGTGGTGAGCTCACGGGAGAATAGGGTGAGCCTTTTGTGGCGTCAGTAGGTTGCGTGCCTTCGCATCCATGGGTGAGGCCTTGTGTGGCGTTGGGTGAGCATCGAGCCACCACACCTCGAGGTGAGCCAGTTGTGGCGTTCGGAGTACATTGCGCCCCCGCACCTCTCCAACGGAGACGTAGCTTCTTTGGAAGTGAACTTCAGGAAACAAATCATCGTCTCCGCGTCCATCGGTTATCTCTCAACCGAGCCCTTTATTTATGCAATTTACATTGTGATAGCCATCGTGCTTGAAGTACTATATCTTGCTATCACCTTGTTGCTTGTCTTGCTTAGCATAGGTTGTTGGTGCACTTAGTGAAACTAGTGGATATAGGTTTTGGCTTGATAAATTAAACGTTAAGTTTTATTCCGCATTTATTAGAGCCTAAACCGTAATAATTTTAAATCGCCTATTCACCTCCCCTCTAGGCGACGTCCTTTTCCCTTTTCAACTGGCATCGAGGAGGTCGCCTTGCTGACGTCCAGGTTTGAGTCGCATGCCTGCGCCATGACGAGTGCTAGAGAGGCACTCGTAGCCTTCTGCACTTTCTTGTAATCCTTTGCCGCATTTCCCGAGAAGGCATCCATGAGGCCAGCAATGTCTTTGATGGTGGTGGCTTTCGGGTACATCTCCCGATGGAAATTACTAAGTGCGTCCTTGGCCTCGCCGAGCACCGCCTTGGCATACATGTTGTGGTCCTCAATCGCTGACACCTTGTTAGCTAAAGGATCTTCATGCTCAAGAGCATGACGGTCAAAGCCAACACTAGGAGCATCTATAGATGTACATAACACCGTATAAATCAAAATGCATGACGAAATAGAGGGATTAGGCCAAATCCATGCTAATTACTTACCAGACAAAGCTTGGGCAGCTGCCATGAGTTGATCGCTCAAAGACTTCTCCCGTTCTGCCACAGCCACAATAAGGCCTTCCTCACGCTGCTTCGACTGTGATTTCAAGCGTTCAAAGGCCTCAACATTGTTCTTTTCTTTTGTCTCAGAACTGTTGATACTCTTCTCGAGTGCCTCGTGGGCCGAGGCGACGCACTGCCTGATTATTCTCCTCTAGCAAACCATAGAACAATGTACATCAACCGACACATGCAATGATCAAGCAAAAAAGCAAGCAAAGATCAACTCAACTTGAAGTTGCTTGAAATCGGCCTCCAACTGCATGTACTAATGGCCCATCCGCATCATGATGCAAAGATACATTGCACAACAATTCGTGTTACATGACCACTCGAAAACTCGGGGGCTCCCGGACTGAAGCAAGGAAGGAAACACAACAAGGGTAACTTACATAACCACTCGATGACTCTGGCAGGTCTTGAGCTGCAGTCTGGGTGATAACCATTCTACGCTTGCTTATCTTTGACGAAATTGAAGAACTACCATCATCAGCGGTGATCGCTTTGGGAGATGGAACAGCCGCTTCAGCACTCGTGGCTCTAGAATCGATGACTCCCTCATCATTCCTCTCTCGGGTGACTTCTTCTAGAGTGGACTCCCTAACAATTCAGAAAGCAAACAGTTATTCAACTCCCATTGATAATATTCAACGACAACAACCAAATTAAGGAATACTTACGAGCTGAAGGAGTCAAGATCAAACACTTCCTTCTTCTGTTTCTTGGCCGGCGGTGTGGACGCTGCGGTTTGGATGGGCACAGCAGGAATAGGCCCAGCCGCATCCGAAGCAGGAACAACCTCTTTGGGCGTCTCAGGGCAGGAGTCATCCGAATCCTAGATTTGGTCCCTCTTTCGAGTACGTCATAACTAGATCAGCCACTTCCTCGGATTGTGCAGCTGGAAAATGTAACTACCTCGGTGAATTACGCTCTTAGTTAGTGCCTGGATGAACGAAAGTGGTTAAAATAGTACGGTGGGGCCCAGGGCCACTCACGGTAGACCTTTCGGCCGTCCTAACCACTTTCAGTCAACGGGACAAGAACGAGCGGCGTAATCGGCAGGCGAAGGGATCAAATACATACACAAATGAGTATGTATGCAAGCCACATACAACAGTACATCAGAGCTATTCCATCTAAAAGAAATAGAAATATTGCAACGCCATACGGCAAGATCCAAATATCCTAGATAGATATAATAATTTAGGATAGCTCCTCATACATCACACATCAGAGTGTCAGGCGGAAGCGGAAAACAAGATCCGAGTACGGATAAGAAGCAAATTGGCATAAGATGCCCCATAAATAAACACATCCCGCCCACAGATCACACGGATCCCCGTTCCCGGAATCTCTACACCAAATGATCGTTGCCAACATCATCTGTCTCTTCCGCCCAGTATCCATCTTGCGGGTACATCTGTTCATCTGAATCAAATAATTTATCATGTGAGACCCTAGGGGTACTCAGCAAGTCTTTATGCCACTAAAGGGGACACAACCTGGGGTGACGCATTTGCAGCAAAAGATAATACCTACAATTCTATAGAGACTCGCTAACCTTCCGCCTAACCAATGATAGACGGAAGTCCGTGAATTAAGAACAACAGTTATAACAGTATAATTAACAGATCCATCCTCCTCCTCGCTTACCAACGAGGAAGCGGACGAACAACCCCCATCATCCGTTGGCAGTTTTTATTAACCATTCCATGAGTATTGCACTATTTACTAGTCAAGTACTTAGTCAATCTAAAAGCGGTACTTTAGTTATACTTGTCTATGATCGAGAAACTGTGCTCCAAGTCGTCCATAACCGCGGACACGGCTTTCAGAAAGATTTACCCTGCAGGGGTGCACGAATAGCAACACACACTCGATCAACCTCGGAAAAACCAAATCAAAACCCAACGAGGCATTCACGACAAAGCAATCACAGGATTCAGAAATATTTCAGGGGGCCACCCCATTAAGCTACCCGCAGCGAAGTTGGCCGACTCCGAGACGGACCCAAGGTTTGTGTGGACGGCGGTAAACGACTGGGAACCCGAAAATGTGACTGGGCTTGTCGATACAGCGAAAACGTGTCAAGATCCAAAACAGTACAGGTGCTCCACGCACAATCTTAAATAAAGCAGTAACATGGCATAAGTACAGAATAGTAATAAAGCCCCCAACTAATTGTGGCCCCAAGAAATAAGAATGAATCAAGCTCTAGCTCAGGGGGGGTCCATAAGGCCTCCCGGATGTGGATAGTGCGATTAAACAAGGAATAGGAATCAAGTACTCGGGGTCCTACGGGACACAAGTGAGCATGAAAAACCAAATAGCAGATATTGCTCAGTGGTGCCTCTTTCATTAGTTATCCCATTACTACTCAGGTTATGTTGTTTAGGTACCTCGTTATCCATCCGACACTCACATACCCTAAGCATGCTTTTCTACGACTCGCATGGCTCAAACAACTCCTGTAGTAATGGCTCATGGGACCGGAACAGGCTTAATGTGGTTTAAAAGTAAAGGCTATGCAGTACTTGGGATTCAATTTAATGCAATCGCGACTCAATGATGCAAGAATAAGATAGAGGCAATAGGTACTGTATGTATGCAAGCATGTGGTAGTGCTTGCCTGGCAGCTCAGTTGAAGCGAGAGATGGATCTGGGTAATACTCCTGTGATTCCTGGTAAACCTCCTGCTGGGCGTCTATTCGAAGAAGAACCAAACAAACAAGGGCCAACATAAATAAAGTGCGCAAGCATATGAATTGAAATGCAAAAAGCAACCAAGCATGCCATGATGAATGATGCACAATTTACATGGCCTTAAGGTAGCATGGCAAAGGTGAGATGTGGATACAAGAATTAAAGCACTGTAATATTTATTTGCCCAAGTTTTATTGTTATAAACAGTTCAGAATTTAAATGTTGACATGATGCATGCTGCAATTCAGAACAAGGACTGCATAAATAGAACGGGCTCGTCGCGCTGACCGATTTAGACATATTATTTGCCAAATTTGGAATTATAAAACAAAAGTTATTAATTAACCAAGTAAAAGGGCATTTTCTCGTAATTTTAATCAACTCGAAATTTAAAGTGTTCAAAATATATGTTGAAGGGCATATTTGACTTCCTCACATTTTTCTGATTCCAAAACATATATTATTTGTATTATTTGGATTTGTATTTTGAAAATTATTTGAATCTGAAAAGAATTTGAATTTAAATAAATTTGAAAAGATTTGAATAAAAACAAACTCAACGAAAAACTTTTTACACCCAGGAAATTCTAGCCACAGTCACTGAATGGTGGGCCTGGTGCTGACTGGCCACGCGCGCGGGAAAACTTTTGTCACCGCAGGCTGGGCTAGGCCACAGAGACTGACATGGTGGGGCCAGCGGCTGAAGGCCCACGTGCCAGCGGAAAACCCCCAGCGGCTGACTGGTGGGGCGCCAGCTGGACCGCGGGTTGCGTCTGAGAAAACGGAGGGGTTTTCCTGCAAAACTTCCAGAGCGGCTGGCAGGTGGGGACACTAGGAGCGCGGGTTGTAGTAATTAAAAAAAGGGAGGGGCTTTTTGCAAAACGACCACGCCCGGGGTACTGTTTATCGTTCTCCTCCGTCTGGCGGCAGGCGCGTGCGCGGGCGGAGCGGGGATTCGATCCCGGGTCGCGGGAGTCCGCGTTGAGGAGGCTAACCGGTGCGGTGGTGCTGGGGGAGCTGCCAGGGAGGTGGACGCGGGCTAGATAGGGCGAGCGTGGCGCGGGAAAGTAGCAGATGCTGACGAGCTCTGGCGCGCGGAGAGCGTTCGACCAAACGCACGGCGAGGCCAGAGTGATACGGCGAGGCGGAGGTTGTCAGGAAGAAGAAGATGCTCACCGCGGGCTCGCTGGTGGGCTTGGATCGGCGCGAGGAGCGGTGGATCGACGGCGAGGCTGGCGGCCGGAGTTTTAGGGTTTCGCGTCGGGCGGCGAGGAACTGGCGGTGCTGGGGCTTCTCCTCCGTGACGGCGTGTACTGGGCGACGCAGGGGGATATCCTCGATCTCCCAGACCACTTCCACGACAAGCTCGACGGCCGGAACGAGGAGATGGCGGCGGTAGTCGGCGGTGACTGGCGGCAGGTGGGGGCGACGGTGGAGAATACGGAGAAGGAGGGGGTGCTCTGGGGCGGATCTGGCGAGGCCAGAGAGGCGTGAGGAGGAGGGGAAAGTGAGAGGGAGAGAGGGGAAGCAGGTGGGAGCGGGGTAGATGGAAAAAGGGGCTTCGGCCCTTTCCTCCTTCCTCCCGAGCACGTGGGTGAGCAGGCTGGGGCTGGTCCTGGCGAGGTAGGGGTGGCTGCAGGTGGGGCTGGTAGGAGGAAGAGAGAAGAGAGAAAGGAGAGGGAGTAGCTAGGGCTAGGTTAGATGGGGCTCGGGTTAGGGTTAGGGTTTTGTCTAGCTTAGAGAGAGAGCTAGGTCTAGCTAGGGTGGGGCCAGCTAGAGAGAGGGGCTTGGCATGGAGGCCAAGCTAGAGAGAGAGAGGAAGGTTTTAGAGTTAGGGTTTAGGAGAGGATTAGAGAGAGAGAGAACTAGTTAGGTTAGATGTTTAGATATTTGAATTTATTTTGGTTTAAGAGATCATGTCAAGAAGGACCCTAGTGCTTGAACTTGCATAAGCTAATGTGGAAAAGAAACTAGAAAGAAAGAGGAAGAAAAGAAGATGGTGAAATAGGCTCATATGACCACCCATGTAGATAAATAAAATAAAATGAATGTAAATGGTGTGGATAAAACCAACTCAAATGGAGCATGGTGGAGGCTAGAATGATCATGAGGTGGAGGTGGAAAGAATTCCAAGAAAAAGAAATGAATTAAGGAATAGGCCTCATATGGTTCATGCATGGAGAATAAAATAAGAAGATAAAGAGAGGGGTGAGACTATGAGGAGGGTGTAATGGTGGTAGATGTTTCCCCAAGATAAGATCCACTAAAACAAAAGAAAACCCAATGAGGTGGAGGTGGTGTAGAGCTTGCATGGCCCATGCAAAAATAATAATGCCATTATTTATTTTGTGACAACAATAATAATATGATGGCATTATTCTTATGCATTTCCAAAAATGGAGATAAAACCAAGCACAAGAATTTAGAAGATTGATCCACCCCAACTACATGAGCTAGAATTAAAATGTCACAAGAAAAAGAATTGCAAGCTCATGGTGAAGGGATGGTGGAATTATAAAGTGGTGGAAAGAAAGGTGGTGGAATGGAATAAAAGATATGCCCCCAACTCAACTTGGGCATTTAGACAATATATCAATAGCCAAATATAATATCAAGAAGCAAATACAATTAATAATGCATGTGAGAGAAGAACCAAAAGAAAAAGGGTTTTATATGATGCTCAAATGCAAGGTGGCATGATGACATGAGCATGATATAATTATGATGCAACAATAATCTATATGGAGTAGCCAATATCTTACTAGGACAAGTAGCATTACAATTGTTAGACAATTGGGGTGCTACAGAAAACTGGACTTTGACTCGTCCAACTCAGCACCCTCTGTCACCTCCCAAACTTCCGAAAGAGGAGGCATCATGCATTTCACCTTAAGATCCCATCAAAAACAACAATATATCTACAAAATCTCATGCTACACACTCAAAAAGACGCAATATAACCCAAACATTACCTTCGGCACTTCTCTAGTAGCATCAAATGGAATAGTCAATGTTTCCTTGGGAAGAGCATCGTCGATAGTAAGGCTGGTCAAAGACTTCACCTTTTTCTCCAGCTTCCCAGATGACAATATCTCCTCCATGGTGCGGGTCGGGTCTGACTAACCAGCATAAAGGAACATGGGGTGCGCCCTGGCATGCAATGGCTGCACCCAACGCTGCAAGAAGGTCCGCAAGATATCGATGCCAGTAACCTCTTGACCACGGACAAGCTACAACTTCACCAACCGGTCATACATCGCCTCGACCTCATCGGCCTAACCCGCGGGCACCTCATTCCCCCAAGACCGTTTTCTCTTTGTTTCAGCACTCACGTCAAAAGGGGCAAGACCATACTTCTGACTCACTACTTTATGATCGCGAATGTAGAACCACTTGCCCCTCCACCCTTGCATGGAATCCATGATCTTGAAGGACAAGTACTGATGATTGGGGCAGATGGAAATACCGCACCTACCAACCTCACAAACTACCCCACCAGAGCCCGACTGCCTATTCACCCCATAATTTTTTTGAAAAGCCCAAAGTGTGGCTCAATCCCAAGCCAACACTCACAGACGGTAATGAAGAAGGTGATGTACAAAATAGAATTGGGGCTCAATTGGTGCAGCTAGATCCCATAGAGGAAAAGCAATCCGCGCACAAAGTCATGGAGGGGAAGAGAGAGTCCCCACAGCACAAAAGCAACGAACATCACCCGGTACACAATGGGGGGGGTCAGGGATTACCTCCGCATCGGGGAGCTTGTATTCTTTCTCCTCCATAGGGATCAGACTGGCGTGGCGCAGGGGCCACAAATCTGATGCCTACACCGCTGAGCGCCGCCAGCTGCCATTGGTGATCCTCGTCCCGATAGTCTTCTTCTTGGGAGCGGTGACACTCGATCCAGCACCCACAGCTTTCTTGCTCCTCCCCATAACTGCGGCTTGCTTCTTCCACTGGACCACATAAATGAACTAGGGAAAATGCAGAGAATGTCCAACGCAGCAGGCAAGAACAGCAATAGCAAGGAGAACTGGAAGAATGGTGAGCGCGAGGAACAAGAAGATGAAAACAACAGGACAATGGAAACCCCACTTAAGAGCCTAGATACTTATCATAAGAGCCAAGTAATCACAGATGTCCATCTGCCGCTTTCAACATGTGCAACACATCGGAGCAAACACGTGGCGTCTCAAAAAACATAACTGTCGCCACACTTCCTCCACTACGCACTAAGACACGGTTAAATGCTTGTTTTTCGCATTGAATGGTCAAATTTGGTCAACTTTATTCTGGGCCCCCCTACTGTCACATCCCTTCAATTGGTCAGTCTATCGGTTGAGCTCACCGGGCGTCATCCATGACGTCACCCAAGTGTATGATCCCATCAGCATCGAGTTCAAAGGCAACCGCTCTCCTTGGCTATAAAACCTTCACAAAACAAGAATCATCTCAGTTTCTGCTCGAGTCCGTGACTTTAGTAGACACTCGGGGGATACTCCTAACAGGAGCGCTGGTCGCGCACCTGATATAGTTCTGGGTCTAGTGTAAAGTTGTCAAGTACACACATCTTAGTTTCTGTTAGAGTCTACGACTCCAACAAACACTCGAGGGCTCCTCCTAACAAGACTGTTGGTCACGCACCCGATGTACTTCCGGGTCCAATGTAAATCTATAAAGTACACGCATCTAAGTCTCAGCTCGAGTCTGTGACTCGAGCAGACACTCGGGGGCTACTCCTAACAGAAGTGCTGGTCGAGCACCCAAAGTATTTTCGGATCCAGTGTATAGCCCATCAGTCGCAAATCAACAAAGGACACACCCCAAGTCCTGACTCACATCCACTATCTGACTTAGGACTCAGGGGATCCTCCCATAGGGATCTTTGATCGCGCATAATGGCGATTATAAGTCTCTGATCGAAGCCAACGACGTTCACTCGAAGAAATCGACGGTAATAAGTCTCTGCTCGAGTCTGCGACTCAAGCAGATACTCGAGGGCTACTCCCATAAGGAGGGCTGGTCGAACACCCCATAGAAAACACAAGATCACAGAACTATTCGCCATATTGACTACGTCTTTAAAAATAATTTGCCTATGACAATTACTACTATTGGCGACTTTGCTTACGCACCTTCCAAATGGCAAGTTCATAGACAACGTCTCTTTGGCCACCCGAAACACCTCAGCGGTGATAAACCTTCGGATGATGTGTCCACGACGCAAAGATAAGACGTACAGACATAGTCTGATGGCCTGGAAATCGCACCTACTACACTCTACCAGTTAGATACTGCACCAGCAGGTGCGATGAAAAATTCTGACGGATGCGTTGGGTATATAAACACTGAAACAGGAATTCAGCTTAGTAATGCCTCTGCGGCATGAGTCGAATTACACCAGTAATTTTCGAATTCGAGTCCAAGGACTCGAGTTGTAGTATGTCATGTTCGTTTTTGCCTGAGAGCAATTAACTGGTCCCGGTCCATCGAATAAACCATGAACATGTGCCACAATCCCTATGAATTACAGAAACTTCACAGACCAACCTGATGAACCTTCGAGTGAATGGCTTTCAAAGTCTCCACCTGAATCTTTTATTCGACTGGACGCTCGGGGGTTACTGACATAAGTATACCCTACGGGTAATTACTTTTGGCCTACTATCTGGTTTGGCCCAGCGGGAGGTCCATGTGACAATCCGCCAAGGACGATAAATCCCATGACGACCCGGGTGAATCCGAGCCCATGAAGGCACGACTTCTTGACGGACACGACAAGATTAGATAGGCATGTTTAGGGTTTCAGCCTCGTTCTGTAGCCGACTTGAAAGTATCCTGAGACCTGACTCCCCCATATAAGGACCAGGAGGGAGCGCCGAGAAGGGTAATCAATACTCTCGCCATACACCTTTCAGATCTCATCTGCGCATCCCTGCCATCTCGACACCCTTGTAATCCTTCGGATCTCCATTAATCAAGAGCAGACAAGCAGGAACAGGGTTTTTCCTCCGGGGGCCTAAACCTGGGTAAACACCGTGTGCCCGTGTTGCTTGTTTGTTAGCCGACAAAGTTTTCAGCGTGCGCTCTTCATCAAAACGCAAGTCCATTACCCATGAGCGTTGACATGATCACCCCACGTCACTTATTGATGCGTTTTTTCTATTATTGTATTTTTATGGTGTTTCAGACCTTCTTGAAATAGACTTTCGTCCTGCTATATTAATATAGCAACCATCTCGATACAACGATACACCTGTTGAGCCTCAAAGTACAAGAAAACCCAAACAAAAACACGGAGAAAAAAAGAAAGACAATGCCAACAACGACATAGCGACTAAGCGAAGATGACCGGCATTCGCTGATCCCTGTGGATTTGTCCCACCATGTAACTAGTGTGTCGAACCATTGAGTAGAAAGGAACACCTCCAAGAAGAAACGTGACGACGATGACTGGGGAAGGTGTACACCTGACGCCTTTAGCAAAGAACGACGGCACCCCCACATCGGTGCCAGACGAGCCGACTAGAATTTTGCCCGAACCCCAAAAAACCACAACACCGGCTGCTCCGCGCACTCCATCCAACTTGCCGCCCACCATCGTTTGCCACCACGGTCTTGTCGCCACCCTTGTTGTCTCCATGCGGTCACCGTTACAAGGTCTGAAGGCGAAATAGGATGGTGCGACAGTAGCTAGAGTCGAGCGGGAGGGAACTATCTCCACGGGTCACCAGAGCGGCGTCGTTTCAGTATGTCCTCGTGAATGCTGACCCTCTGATCTCATCCTGGTGTTTCAGACCTGAAGATCCTGCTAAACTATTGTTTTCTAATGTTTGTATGTGTCATTTAAGCTGGTCTCCGGTTGTCGGACATGCTACAGGACCAAGCTCTCAAACCGAAACTTGATTCCCCTTGATCCGGCTGGAGAAAAATATTAATTTTAGAGACAACGCGTGTGCAGGTGCGCACGATTTGTTTAATTTCTAGACGAATATAATCAAGCATGCATGGAGCTCCTTTCCGTTCGGCGAGGTTTGTGCCAGCACCTTGCCAGTTATGTACAGCAACATATTGCATCGATCGAGATAATGTTCTTTGCTACGTATACCTTATTCCCCTTCGAACCGAATATATAAGAAAGGCGACGTGGCACCGGTCATGCATGTGTGGTACACGTGTATATAATCTACGCGCGTGGGATGGAAAGCCCGCGGATGGATGGTCAAGGCACGCCCCTTGCTAAATCGGGTACCCCAAATTAGTCTATGCACGAGAAATCAGCCGCATGCTATCACGAAAACGTATGGGAGTTGAGGGTAACAACTCAGAGCTCTGAGGTGGCAATCCCTTCTTGGAGCCGCCAAGCATTGCTTGCTCGACACATGCGTGCATGGCTGCGTCTCTGGTCATATTTGGTTGCATGGATAATGAAGTGAGGTTGAAATATGCAGCCCAGCCCTCCACTAAATTAAACATTATCCGGGCAAAAGGCGCGTAGATTATCGTCTCAGTTGTGGATTAGTTGGAAACTTAAAAAGCAGCATGCATGGTGGTGGGTGATTGCGCTGAGATCAGCTGAAGCACTTAGGTTAATCGAAATATAGTGCTCATGCCAAATCTATCCAAGAAAAAGTGAACTTCGGTTATGTCCCCTACTTCACCATTTTTGTGCTAATTACCTTATTTAGGAGCTTTTCATCCGGGTTACCTATCTAGTAAATATTGTCATCTTTTTTTTTTATCTATTTCAATTTTTGGATGGATTCGCCGTATGGATATGGGTGCCGATCCTCCTAATTCAATACCACTTCCTAGAAGGTAAAGGAGGCCATCATCAGTACCCCCTCCCTTTGGCTTCGCCCCCAACTTCGTTGTCGTCTTCATCCTGACGATTAATCCTTCCCTATGAGGCCATATAACAAAAACCTCGATCATCCAGATTCAATACATGTCGCCGCCGCATCATCGCCGCGTTTGCTGCCTACGAAGCCTTGACCCCTACTACACCATTTTATGCTAATTGCCTCATTTAGTAGTATATTTCCAATCTTTTTTGTCCATTTTATTATTTTGATGGATTCGCCATATGGGTCCCGATCCTCCTGATCACTTCCTAGAAGGAAAAGGAGGCCATCGTCACTACCCGCCCCTTTGGACTTCGTTGCCAACTTTGTTGTCCGCTTCAACCTGACATCAATTCTCCCCTCCGAAGCACTTTAGGCTTCGCCGCTAACTTTATTGTCCGATTCGTCATGACATCAATCCTCCCCTGTAAAGCCCTTTAGTCTTCACCGCCAACTTTGTTGTCTGCTTCGTTCGGACGATCAATCCTCCCATGTGAAGCCACGGACAAAACCCTCTTTGAGCCAGATTCAACGCCTACCACCGCCGCAACATCACAACCTTTGCCTATGAAAGCCTTGACCCTAGGTACATGCAAGCGAGGGTACATACTGGGCTATATGGGTGTGTGAGATTGCGGTACGGCTTCGTGGCTCGGGCATCAAGTGGCTATGATATGCGTGCTTTTTGCGAGTTCAATTGTAGCTCATCCATCCAAACTGGTTCAATAGTGGAAATAGAAACTACAGAAACCAACCATGTGGCACACGACATGTACCAGAAGGCCTGAACCATCGGTGAGAGGCTTTGAAATCTTTGGAAGGGGGTGGGAATTACAAAAATTCCACTAGATTGGTAATCGGACTAAAAGATTTGAAACAACTGGGGGGTAATTATCGTAAAAATGGCAAAACAGGGGATAAGAACTGAAATTAACTCCACAAAAATAGAAAATAAAAAGGAGGAAAATAGGAAATGTATGCACAAAACGTGCGGCAATGTTGTTCAACACCTCTCGGGTGGAGTAAATGCTGAGCAGTAGGCATCTTTCTCTCAAAGTATGCTTTGAGAACACATAACACTTCTCCCATCTTTTAATGCGTCCACTGCTGCAAATGGAACATCTAGAGAGGACACAGCATATAGCTAGCAGCGCTCCGTGGGAATTCCGCACATTTTTCTTGGCATCGATCGATCGATCGATCAATTCCATGTAAGTTCGTACTACCGTGGTGGATATATATTGAAGTCTTGAGCGATGTCTTGGTTTAAATCATGCTATATGTCCGTACGTTTGGACTTTTCTGAATCAAATACTAATAAGCAATATGAAATGTGTCAATTATGCGCATCGTTGATTAGCTGTTTGTTATGAGGTTGCAATCCAGTACCGTCCTGTTCCCCTTGTTATTATAATTAAGGGAAAATGGCGGATGAATTATTAGACAGGCAGTCTGATTAGCGTAGGGTGGGAGCAGACTGTTGTGTTGATTCACCTGTCATGAAGGCTCTCCCAACAGTCGGGACTGCTCCGGTCTTTTACCGATAAATTTGGTTCGAAGCAAGGCGCTTTATTTGCTCACTGTTCCCTCACCATTCAAGTTGATTTGGACGAAGCGCAGGAAGAAGAAGAAAAAAGTTCTTTTTTTTGGAGAATAAAAATAAAGTTCTAACTAGGTAGCTATCCCTGTCTCGTTTAACCTACTACGTACTCCTTTGTGTGTGTTTTGGGGCCGTCCATGGCCATGAGTCGAGGACGCGATGATCCACGGCATGTCCGGTGCCGCCGTGTCGGCGTGACACAGATCGCCGGCTGGCGCCACGGAAGGACACACGTCCATTGGTGGGGGCAGCCACGGGATCCCCGGCCCCAGGCGGACATCGTACTCGGACAACCAACTAGGCACGCACGGGAGACATTCACCCAGATCGCGCGCCAGCCGAGCCGGACCCGCCCCCCGTGGCCAGGGAGAATTAACCCGGCACGCACGCAACGCCACGCCACCTTCTCGTTGGGTAAACTCACTCGTCAGGTGTAGTAGTGTGGGTGAGTCGTGACAGGGGGTAGAGAGGGAGCGCGGTTAGGTGAGCGGAGTCCGCGGGGTGGGGACACACAAACACACCGCGCTGTGGCGCTGGCTTCGGTGTCACCCGGTCGGCGTCGCGCGCGTCGGTGTCAGGGGAGACGAGTCCCTCCCCCTACCTGCCTCAGCCAGAGTTTCACCGCGCGCCCCGAGCGTGCTACTACTATATATACGCACGGTCCTGGATGTGTCCCGGTTGCAGCTTGCACACGTCCGGTACAAGATCGAGAGCCAGGGAGGGCACGGTGTCTGTCAACAGCAACAGCATAGGCAGCTGAGACCATCGGCGACGAGCCGAGCTAGCTGCGCTTCGTCCGGGTAGCTGCTCTGAGAGGCTGCTGGGGTCGATGGGGAAAGGCCGGGCACCGTGCTGCGCCAAGGTGGGGCTCAACAAGGGCTCCTGGACGCCGGAGGAGGACATGCGCCTCATCGCCTACATTCAGAAGTACGGCCACGCCAACTGGCGCGCCCTGCCAAAGCAAGCAGGTATACATGCTTGAGCTCTACTCTACCACATGTCCATGCCAATTTTCCTGAAGAAAACCCGGCTGATGTGTGTGTGAGTATGTTTCTGACAGGCCTGCTACGGTGCGGGAAGAGCTGCCGGCTCCGGTGGATCAACTACCTCCGCCCGGACCTCAAGCGCGGCAACTTCACCGCCGAGGAGGAGGAGACCCTCATCAAGCTGCACAACATGCTAGGCAACAAGTGCGTCAATCAGCTGCCGTTTTTCAACAGTCACACGCACATGCGGTGGACTAACACTTGATTTCCAAATTGCTAGGTGGTCCAAGATCGCGGCGTGCCTGCCGGGGAGGACCGACAACGAGATCAAGAACGTATGGAACACGCACCTCAAGAAGCGGGTCGCCGACAGCGCCGCCGGCGGGAACAAGTGCAAGAAGAAGACCACCGTCTGCGTCGACGCGCCGTCGCCGTCCTCCTCCACGACCACGGCCACGACAAACTGCTCCAGCGCCGACTCCGGCGACCAGAGCAACACGAGCAAAAACCAGGAAACAGAGCTCGATAGGATCGAGATCCCCATGCTCGACTTCGCCTTCGAACTCGACATGCTCCTGGACACCGTGCCGCCCGAGACGCACTGTGCGCCGACCTCGCCCTGCTCGTCCGCGTCCCCGCCGTGCGTGGTGGACGACGACAACGAGCTGCTCGACCTGCCGGAGATCGACATCGTGCCGGAGCTATGGAACATCATCGACGACGACGACGACGGCATCCCCACCTCGTGCGCGGAAGGAACTCCTCAAGCCCCGTGGACCAATGCGGCGCCGTGCGACGGCAACGGAACTGAGGCTGCGAGCGCCGCCGCGACGGCCGACGACGGGAAGGAGTGGTGGTTGGAGGACCTGGAGCGGGAGCTGGGCCTGTGGGGGCCCATCGAGGACTACCAGTACCAACCGGACCCACAACCGCTGCCGGGTCCCGTGGACCCGCCGTCTACCAGCGTGGACGACCCATTGTCGTACTACTTTGAAGCTGGCCCCGTCATCGTCGCCACGTCGTCCCTGGAACCTGAACCTCAACCCTCTGCCGCGGATATCCCGATGGGTTTGTGAGATCACCACTACGTATCCGGCCGTTCGATCCTTAGCAATAGAAAACAAGCAACGCGATCCAACGGCTACGACTGATGCTAGTACAAACAAACACACGTATAACCGTACAATTGTACGTCTGCAAGGGGAATACAGACAGATCCCAGTATAGCATACGAAGACTATACGAAAAGGAGATAGTTAGGCTAGGCTGAAAATAATTTCTGGCAGCGCAAGCAAAGTGGTGCAAATGCGAACCCACAAAAGGAGTCAAGATTTCCGGTGGAATGTAAACTTAACTTGAGTTGCCGACTGGTATACGACAAAGACTTGGTACCGATCGTCACCGTGACGCGAGCGCGTTATCATCGAATTTTCCTCCTGCCATTTTCGCCTGGCCAATCGGCTGGATTCTGTCTTTTAAGAAACTTAGACTATATATGCATGCAGCTAGCTACCTTTGTGCTTTCTTGACAATCTGATGTAGCCTGCCTCATGTCTCCTTCACCTTTTTCTCATTCGCTGCTCATGTTTTCTACTTCCTCGACCACCTTTTTATTTATTTATTTATTTATTGGTCTAGTAGTATATATGTTTGATGTCGTGTCGTGTACCTTGATCGAGCAGAGCAAATTGCATGATTGATCGACTGGGGTCGGGCATCATCATGGATCATGACATGGAGGTAGGTTACCTAACATGAGATCCAGAGAATCGGGTGAGTAGCTAGCATCTTGTGTTGAAGCGCGCGGTTCATCAGGAGGATCGGGGAAAAGGTATCTCTTGGACTTGGAAGGGCATGCGCAGGGAAGACATTAGTAGAATACTGTTATGACTGGTTGTCCTGGATAAAACATGACAAGTGCTAGGCGTTAGCCAGCTCTACCCATATTACATTTTCTTCCCTCAGCCGCCACTGTAGTGAAAACTCCTTTAGCATGCATGCACATGTAGTAAAAACAAATATCGTGTTTAACAAATCCTTGGGAATCCATAAAACTTGTGAAAACTTTTGCAACATTCCAAGCATTTCATGTAGAAAAAACAAATACCTTATGTAACAAATACTCATTTATTCTTGTAAATTTGTAAAAATTGTGAAGACTTTTGCAACATTTCAAGCATGTCCATATAGCATATTATATGTCGATCCAAATTCTACAAAGTAAAGGCTAACTTCTGACGAGTGGAGCGAGACCCGTCGCCAGGGGCGGATCCACGCCCTGGGCAACCAGGGCCATGGCCCGGGACGCAGCTATTTGTCGAGGCTACCTATACATATTTCTGATTTGGCTCGGGATGCAATAGCCCATCTTCTCGGGGCCAGCCCTGAGGCGGGGAGAGGCGGCCGCCCTGGTCCCCCGAGATCAAAGGGGGCCTCATCAGGGTGTTGCATATGTGGCGAGAGAGAAGCTTTCGCAGCAGTGCCATTGATGGTACTCTGAGGTTTTTGTCGTGTGTTTCACGGAGAAGAGGAAGGAGAAGCGCCGGCCGAAGCGTTACATGGCTCTGATGGGCTTGAATTTGGGCTTTCTTCTCTGGTTAGTTGGGGTCATTTTCTCATGCGGTTAGCTAGGTGATTAAGTGGAGTGGGTCCGCTTCCACAAAACTAAAATGGAGTGGATCTGATGGGATAAAACCATGGTCCATGGCATAGATCGATCAGGATTGGTGTGGCACACCGTCCAGAACGGCCTGTTTTATTTCCCCTAAAAATACCTTGATTGCTTTAATTGTCACAAAAGAGAAAATACAAGCTCTAATATGAAAAAAAATCAGAATTTTAGTTTCAGAAAATAGTTCGGAGAAGGAACATAAACTTGAATGTCATATTTGGCATCGCTAGGTACGAGTATAGTTCTCCATCTTCTGTGTGTTGTTTGTGGATCTGTTCAACCGTTCGTGGTGGTGCCCCATTGTGTGATGTCTATTTGGGAAAGAATACAACTGAGCTGAAATTACATGTTCATCTATATAATTTTATGATAAAAAAATTGAGCCATTACATGAAAGTTTTTTTATAGTACTCTTAGATTTAATTTTTGGCCCGGGGCTTGCTTCAATCCTGGCTCCGCCACTGCCGTCGCCGGAGGCTTGGGCCGAGACAGGGACACAGATGCCATATACCTTACAAAATATCAGATGTTCCATGAGAGAACTAAGCACATTGATGTCAAGTACCATTTTGTTAGAGACATTGTTGCTCAAAGTAAATTAAAGGTATGCAAGATCAGCACTCATGATAATCCTGCTGATATGATGACTAAACATGTTCCTGTTGCTAAGTTTGAGCTTAAGCTCGAACTTAGTTGGTTTAACTGATTAGCCCAAGTGGCTATTGGCGCCGAAAGTACTTGATTTGTTTGTTTAGGTAGATAATTATTGTTGATGCTACAAGAAGGAATTTGTCTAAAGATGGAGTTTGTTATATGTTGATCTAAATTTTATAAAATACTAGTACAAAACCCGTGCGTTGCTACGGGGTCAGAATAAAGGTGATAAATAATATATCATATATATATGTTCAAATCCGCGTGTCAATCAAACCCAAATCAAGTCCTTGATGGACCTGTCTATTATACTAAATATTGTTTTCTTTTCCCCACGCCCGCCGTCTGGGAGAGAAAAAGAGCTCGCACTCGCCTTCCAACGCCTAGATACATTCAAATTTCTGTCATGTATACTCACCTAATTCACGATTCATAAGCTAAGCTGCAGCTTCTGCTTTGTACTTTGATGATGATCGTGTGGAACTGTGGATTGTCCCGCGCCCATGCACGCGTTAAATAATCGTGCTGCTGCTTTCCGCCTGCGATCAATCTAAGAATGTTTGGCAGATCGATGGTACTCTCATTCCTTTGCATCCATCAGAGTAGTAGATCCTTATAGATGCTGGGCGCGTGATGAAGGCGATCATGCGCCCTTAGTTAATCATGCTGCTGCTCGCTGCCGGAAATCAATCAATGTAGAGAATATACGGCCGACCGGCTGATCGATGGCACCTCTTCCTTTCATCCGTCCTAGCAGGAGATCCTTGAAGATGTTGGGGCGCATGATGAAACGATGATGGCGCCGTGGAGCTTACCTAGCAGCATGTTGTCCACGATCTTGGTGAACATGCGTACGTGTTGGACCAACCATCCCGGGAGCCGTGTTGGCCAGTAGGGGTCGTCTACCAGCCGCAGCTCGGCCTGAGATAAGCGTTCTTGATCAGCTCGTCGCTGATTAAGTCTTCCCTGTATGAAATTGTGACGCGTGGTACTGCGATTCGGCATGTTGCGCTCCGTTCCTCGTTAACCATGTCGTCCGGGCGGTTGAATCGGCGCGTTGCAGACCGGTGGAGGGAAAGCGCCGATCTGAGATTTTAAGGAAGCAGTCCTTTGATTTTTTATGTTGGCTAGCAAAGGCGATGGTGGGTGCTACTGCAGCCAGAGGAAACGGCATCAGGTACAAAGGTAGGTGCCGCGGAGAGGATGGTGGTGGCTTTGAATCTGTCATCGGCGGCGGTTTGGTGACCTGAAGGATGGCTCATTGTCACGGCTTTCGATGAATTCGTGGACAGTGATCACGTGCCAAACCCTAATCCTCTCTTCTGGGTTCAAACAGAATCGTGGGGTTGGAGGCGGTTGCATCTAAGTGTGCGTGCTTTTATGGTCTAGCCCTGCCCTGTTTGAAGTTGGATGGAATTGGAATTCGACCGGGACTTTGGATGACATAAGCACAACCGGGCACACAAAAACGCATGTACCTTGTTTGACTTACCGGTGGCGTTGTTAGTCATATGGGGTTTGGTGGGAGGGTAAATTGGTCTAAAAAAAAGTTGGACCGGAAAAAACAATCCGTCTTTTATTATTAGGTATAGAAAGGCTAATTTCTGACGAGCGGAACGAGACCCGTCGTCGGAGGCTTGGGCCAGGTGGAGAAAAGAAAGAAGAGGAGAAAAGGAAGAGAAAAGAAAAGGACTCATTGACATATGAGTCCCATGTGCAAACCAGTTTTGCCTAACCATATTATGTGTAAGCTAGAAAAGTACATACTAGTCTGGTTACACAAACATTCTCTCTCCCTTACACAAACCCAATGCGTTTAACCAAATTATGGGTATGTTGTTGGAGACGTTCTTAGATGCAAAGGAGGAATAGAGGGAAGGAGGACCACATGGTCAAAGAGTATATGCATCACACGTGCAGGCGGATCGTTATAACTGGCTGTAGCTACAGACGGCAGACAACTAGCTGTTTCCATGAAACATACATGGGCTGCTTTGTCAGAGTCGATGGACCATGTTTGTATAACTGTTTCGTGTGACCACGCAACCATCTAACCCATATAACACGGTGGTAGAGCGCCGGCGTGCAAGTGCTAACGTGGTGGACGCGAGTGCTATGCCTCGCATCGGTCACAGTTTATGTTTCTCGAATGAAACATCATCAATAACATGCACGACACAATCTGTTTTATTGTGACAACACATCTTTTGTGGCTACTAGCAAGACGTCCATGCTCTCTTTTATCAGTAGCGTTCTCTCCGTCCAAAATTAACTGACTTACAATTGTCTAGATTCACAAGTATCTACTCACTCCATTTCGAATAAGATTTCAAGCAGGATCCTACCATTTGTAATTCATGTGCTAAATTCTATTTCAAAAAAATTCTCAAAATTTATATTAGAATTTGGAAAATAAACTAGAAGTGGAGATTTGGTGGGATCCCACCTGACACCCTAGTTTCAAAATATAAGATGTTTTAATTTTTTTCTGAAACACGTGTATTTAGAAGACTTTAAAACGTGTCTAGAGCATATGTTTCAGAAAAAAGATAAAACCCGTTTCAATACATATGAATCTTGACAAACATGAGTCAGTTAATTCCGAACGTAGAGAATAGAATCATAGATTACCGGGGAACAACATACCTACTATTACGCAGTTGTCACATAGCTACTAAAGTTGTATAGTACTCCCTCTGTCTCATAATAGATGTCAAAAATTTGTTTAAATTTAGAGGTACTATCTACTAAATAGTCTAGACTCATCCAATTTTTGAAATTTGCGACATATATTTTAAGATGGAGTGTTAAATTTAAATTCACTTTGCTGCTTTGGTTTAATCGAAGCTACAGTACTATTATGTGCAGGGAGATTAGGACAAAGTCTACAGACCAAACAAACCTTGGCAGGGTAGGTTATCGAGGTTCACTCGGATATATATTAGACGGTATGTAATGAGGTCCACCTCTATCGCGTCTGCACGCGTCTCTCCTCCCGCGAAGCGGCTAGGGTGAAAATCGATTGACCCCGTTTTCTCCTTATTGCTGCTCCGATGGCGGGAGGGGGTGGGGACCTCGGACCTGCGTTCGACACGTATAAGGGTCTCTAAAGTTAGAGTTTGGTCTACCGGTATCGACACTATTTTGTCTCTGGGATGCTGGTCTGTAGGAACACCTGTACAAAGACTTCCCGACTGTCAAAAAAACGTTAGAATAGGTGGTGCAAGGACCTCAATGTAACTTTTACTATGTTTGGTATGCCTTGTACTTCTTGTAAACATGTAAAATAGATTCAAATCGTTCACGCAAAAAAAAATTAGACGGTATGTGGTGGCAAGGGGAGGGGATGTCGGGATATGGAGAGTCTTATGGTACTCTCTCCGACCCATATTAGTTGACTTGGATTTGTCTAGATACGGATGTATTTATCAATAAAATTTGACTACCGTATCTAGATGAATCCAAGTCAACTAATATGAGTCGGAGGGAGTACGAGATTTGCATGGCCTCAGACCTCACTTGTAAGAACCGAAAAATAAGAAATTTTAGTGAAATTGATGACCGACAGCTCAAATGTTCTCATATATTTATACAAAGGAAAATTAACTATGTATCGATTCTTAAATAAAATCAAAACAAATCATAAGCTTGCCAAACGTAAAATAGAACAGAAGGTAAAGAATGTAGAATTACTTTTAAAGTACTAATAAAAGTAAAAGTATTGAAAAAAATCCAAAAAATAAAGAAGAGCGAAAAAATAGGACAAAAGAACAGAAATACTTAAAAAAAACAGAACAGAAAGTACAGCGAGAAGAAGAAAGACAAAGAAAAAAAAATGGCAACTGACCTTGTTGGGCTGGCCCAATGCGTAACGGACGCGACGTTTGTCAGGTGGAAATTTCCCTTCTTGCGGTAGATTATTTTCCTAGCCCAGCCCACACATCGTGATAAGTTTTTTCACTTGCTGAAAACTACACAAACCCCACAGTGGGGGCGACAAAAAGGGAGCGACGCGTACGATCAGGACGCAACGACAACTCCGAGCTGCCGCCATGGCAACACCTTCCGTCGGCGCCACGACATCGCGAGCGCTCGAACCCCAGCACGACCCCTCCCCGGAATTCTCATCCGAGGCATCCTCCTCGTCCTCATCGGGCGCCGCAGAGACGGAGCGGAGGCTGGTGTCGTGTGATGGCGGCGCCGAGGCGGACGTGCTCGACGTGGACTCCCGGTGGGTCGCGGCGGCCGAGGCGGAGTCGAGGCTGGAGGTAGCCGCCATGGCCGCGGCTTCGTCGAGACAGGCTGAGGGTGCGGCGTACGAAGACGAGATACGAAACAACCAGGAGCGTCAGGAGGACGAGGTCTACTATACTGATCAAAATTGGACATTTTTCAGTAATCTTGTACCTTGATTTTTTTTTATATCTTTGCTGTGATGCATAATTGCATATATAGTTGCGAACTTGCAATGCAGTTTTTCTATTCACTGGATCGTGACCTTATCACCTTAGATGTTTGCTAGTCTTGCCATTATTTTTCTTAGCTCAAACAGTCTACTCCCTCCGTCCCAAAATAAGTGACTTGTATTTGTCTAAATTCGAATGTATCTTATACTCCCTCCGTCCCAAAATGTAAGGCGCCTAAACTTTAGCCAAAAGTCAGCATATTCTAAGTTTCACCAAGTTTATACGAAAAAATATGAATATCTACAATATCAAATGGACATTTTGAGAAACTATACTTTCTTGTGAATCTATTGGTATTGATTTGGTATTGTGAATGTTTATATTTTTATGTATAAATTTGGTCAAATTTAAAATATGTTGACTTTTGACTAAAGCTTAGGCGCCTTACATTTTGGGACGGAGGGAGTACTAAAATAAGACTAGATACATCTTAATATAGAAAAATCCAAGTCACTTATTTTAGAACGGAGGGAGTAATACAATTATACCATGGCTCATTCGTTTGCAAATTTGATCTTCACTTCAGCTGATGGCACTGGAAGCAATATTCGGAGATGATCTTGTTGAATTTGAAAACAAAGGAGGGCTCCGCTGTTTCCAGGTTAATTTACTCGTAATGTCCACCAGTGCTAGCTATTTCATCTATTCTTGGATGGTGGAAATCTTGGTTTATTAATGCTACCTAATTTTTTTTCGAGAATGAATTGCAGATTTACATACGGTATGATCTTCATGATGACGCTGAAGTGTGTGCTAAGCTTTCTTCAGCTAACGAAAAAATAAAAATTGGAGGATGTCCTGATGATGATGACACTAGAGACGAACACGATGCTGGATCGGATGAATTCTCTTACACCTGCAACTTTGAGTATCTGCCTCCTTTGGTGTTGACATGCCTACTTCCCAAATCATATCCTAGCAAAGAGGCACCATATTTCACGGTCACCGCTAAATGGATGGATGAGTCTAACGTGTCCCAGGCTCCCAGCTCTGTGAGATGCTTGACACCACCTGGGCAGAGCTGCCAGGGCAGGAAGTGGTGTATCAATGGGTCGAATGGATACACAATTCTTCTTTGTTACATCTCTGGTTTGATGGCAAGATAATGCTAGGTCAAGACGTTCCAACATATACTGGAGACAGACGTGCGATCTCAAGAAGTCTCCCGTTGGAGACTACCATCCCTTGGATGCTCAGTTACAGTAGTAAGAAACGTTATCAAGCTTTTCTTGAGGATCTCCATACGTGCATGATATGCCTTAACCAGACGAAAGGTAAAACAGTTTCCTTTTGGGGCCTTCTTCTTTATTCAGCAGTAATACTAGCAAGTAGCCAATCTGTTATATGTTTCATAATATGCTGCTTTTATGACATTTTTCTTTCCAATCAAGTTTCTTGGGATGCAGAATTACATCAATTGAAGGTTCATCACCCCGTAAACTAACTATAATTTTGAATCATTTAGGTTCCAACTTCATCAAGCTTCCATGCCACCACTTGTTTTGCATCAAGTGCATGGAGACGTTATGCAGGATGCATGTGAAGGAAGGCACTTTGTTTCAGTTAGTATGCCCCGACACCAAGTGTAACGCCTCCATTCCGCAGTATCTGTTGAAGAGGCTTCTTAGTGAAGATGAATTTGAACGCTGGGATAGGCTTGCTCTTGAGAAAGCTTTAGACTCAATGTCAGACGTGGTTTACTGCCCAAAGTGTGCGGTCGGTTGCGTGGAAGATGAGGATAATACTGCGCAATGTCCAAAATGTTTATTCACCTTCTGCGGGTTTTGCAAGGAACTATGGCACCCAGGGAAGCAGTGTCTAACTCCAGCGCCAGAAGGTAAAAGTGCAAACAAAATACAGTATATATCTTCCGTGTTAGCTTTGGATGAATGCCACGAATACAATCCGTTTTACTCCCTCCGATCTAAATTAATTGACTTGTATTTATCTAGATTCGGATGTATCTAGCACTAAAACATGTCTAGATACATCCGAATCTAAATAAATTGGAGTCAATTAATTTGGATCGGAGGGAGTACTATTAAGCATGTGTCGTTTGTTATTTACTTTTATTTATGATCCTAGGCGTCTGGCAGGATGACTGAGCGGGAGATGGCAGAGGAATTGTTGAACATCAAAGAGCTGTACAAGGATGTTCGACTATGTCCGAATTGCAGAATCGCCATTGCCAAGAGTGCAGGCTGCAATAAAATGGTGTGTGGCAACTGTGGTCAGTTCTTTTGCTTCCGTTGCGGCAAGGCAATCGCTGGCTACGATCATTTCAGGTAGAGACCATTCACGTTCTTTCCGTTCCTTAGAAGAAGGGGAGTGCATCCTAGATACTAGTATTTGTCTTATTACTATGCACCATAGTATCATTTGACAAACTATAGCACACATTGTCCATCAACTGTAGGAACTGTCGACTCTTTGAGCCTAGAGATATGGCAGAGTGGGAGCGGGAGATGGACCAACTGCAATTTGGAAACCAGATACGAAATCAGCTGAAGCCCTTAGGCGCCATGGTGAGATGTCCAAGGTGCCGCGAAAAGACTCACAAGGTAAGGACACTCGATCTCTTAAAACTGCATGTAAAAAGATGGTAACACCCTTGTGACAATCGTCATGAATATGTAGCACTGGCAGTTTCCTGATCTATATGCATGTATAACCGGATAATTGATGGTCATATGTACTATGTAGGATGATGAGAAATATATCTTCTGCTGGGCGTGCCGAGCAAGCATTTGCACACTATGCAAACAAACGGTCGAGGATAAGAGGCTAAAGAGGGGACACTGGGGGTCACCGGATTGCGTGAGCCTTGCCTAGTCATCGGATTTGTACTCCCACAGCTTTTACAAATTAGGACTACATACAACCTTGCATTTTCTTGCATAGATGAGATATGTAAGTCTAGCATCTACGGGAGCCCTACCTTCTCTCTCTTCTTTTATTAAATAGTCAGATTCTTCCTTCTTTCACACTAGTACCTCTAGTTTCAAGCTAAAAACTAACTTATCTTTTGAACCAGAAGTTGAATTAATAAACCGTTTGAATATTTGAGTTCCAAGTGAAGACAGATTCAAAATAAGACGAATACTGAATATTTTTTGACATATTCTGAAAAATTACTTTTGAAACTTGGTGAATATTTTCTTTGAAATAATTTTTTCACTCCATTTCATACTTGCTTCATCAGAGTTTAATATTATTGGAAAATTGTATTAGAGCTCATTTTGGATTCAAAATTTTTCGTATCTAGTTTCATTATGCATCCTCAAATTTCAATGTGTTTCAAAACAGAAATTTTGAATTTTTTGAAACGAACAGTTTTCGGGCTTGTTTGAAAGATATCATCAAATTAAATACACATGTTCAAACGAAATGTTAATCGGATATATTCCGATTATGGCTATTTAAAATTCAACACTAGAAATTAAATTCATGTACTAAACAATGAGAGAGTACTAGAGGTAGGGTAGACTGCATGCAAAGATTCATTTTCATGCTAATCTTGAAGCAATCAGAAAGGAGCCAGCGGTAGAGGTAGGTATGCACGGGAACTTTCATGCACGCTAGAAAGGCTACTCTCTTGCATAGTCAATATCTAATATTATGCACAGTTGGTTAACATTTTATTGGATCTTTTCTACGTGGAGTCTCCCTTCTCTCGACAAACAGAGGAGCGGGCGAGCTTCCTCCACCTTCTCCCCTTGTCGCTGCTCCTCCTCCCTACAACGCCTCCCTCCCCTTCCCTCTTCCCTCGCCGCCACCGGAGGGCCACTAGGCATTGCCCGCGTGGTGCCGACAACGGCGGTGCTCCACTCCCCTCGCTTGGCGTCCCGGCTCGGGGGGCGACGTCCAGTGGCGGTGCTCTTTGGCAGGCGGTGGTATAGCGCATCTAGGTGGAGGGATGGTGGTGGTGCACCTCCCTAGCGGCGGGGCAGCGGTTTCCTACAGCCGGCAAGACCCTGCAGACCCAGATCTGGGCCCCGTGGGCCTGATCTAGGGGTTGGGCGGGCTGGCTCGGGCTTTGCGGCTTCTACGATGGTCTCGAGGTTTGAAGTAGGTCAGGGTGGTGGTAATGCTGGTGTACCTGCTGCAGTGCGGCGGCAGGGCTTCATGGACCCCTTTGGGGCCCGACACGGCCAGATACCAGGGGTAGTGGTGACGGCGATGCACCTGTTGCAGTGCGGTGGCGGGGCTTCACGGGACCTTTGTTGGCCTGGGCGGGCCGTGCGCCTGGTTTGCCCTGCTGCTGCACCTGGTTGGCTACCACCGTCGGCGGTGGAGGTTGGTCTCTCTCGCGTGGTTGTTGTCATGCTGCCTCTTAGTGGGCCTGCTTTGCCCCTACTGCTACATCCAGTCGACTACCGCCATCGACGGTGGAGGTCGGTCCCTCCCGCGCAACTCTATTCTGTCGCACATCGCCTGTTGTGTCTGCTTGGTCCTTTCGGCCTCACTTCCTTTGCCACAGTGAGACGACGAGGGTGATCTCAAGACTGTGGTGACACGTGTGGGCGGGTGACAAGCTCAGTGGAGCGATCCGGAGTATCAAGGGTTGTGCTTTTTGGGGGTCAGGAGAAATGCATGCCGGCTGGCCCGGCACCGACGCGGTGACGCCTGTGGGTGTCACTATCCCTTCCTGAAGTGCGTTAGGAGTACTTCTTCACCACATCCCTCAACGTATCAGGGGAAACCTAGAATTAGTATGGGTAGTAGCGGCGTTGTCATCGTATCTTGATGGTGTTGCTTGCTACACAACATTTCGAAGTGTTAGGTTCGTGGTGGGAATTCTCAAGATGGCGCAGTGGCTGCAAGTCATCCTTGCTTTCATCGATCTGCCATTGTTGGTATTTTTTCTGTTTCGTTTCTCTTTTTACTTTTGGGTTTGAGTGTGCTGCGGCCCCAGCAAACTTGTTGTCACATGCTTGCTATATTAATATAGTGGGGACAGAAGCCTGTTTCGAGATTAACATTTGACCATATAACACAAGAGATGGTATGTTGATGCTGAGCCATATAAAAACTCTTCCAATAAAAACAAGCGAGTGTAGATAGGTAGGAGCAAGGCTAGCCAGATTGTAGATGAGGGAAAAACTCTTCGTGTCGTTTGCTCCCCGCGATTGACGATGGGAACCCTAGGTTCCTCCGGTCCTACCTCCCCTCTCCCCTGCCTCGCCGACGAGAGCTGTTGTGCAAAGCCCGAGCGGTGCCGATTGCAGCGGGACCGCTTCTACCCACGGGTGGGAAGGGAGGTGCGGGGTCTCCCGTTCTGCAGCAGTGCGCTGATGAGGTGGGGTCTCTACTCGGCGTCGATGGTCGTCGCGGCAGTGGCCTCGCTGATAGCTGCTGTGACGGATAGCGGTCAGGGCTACGACACAAGGCGGCAGCGGGCGGCGCTATGCGCAACAGCAGCTGAGGACGCAAGTCGGACCATCCCGATCTGGGCCTGCAGGGCCATGGCCGTCCTCGACTCTGGCTATCCGGGCCAGGCGGGCTTTTGCCTCCGGCTGAACAGGGGATATGCTTCTATGCATTGATACATATACTATAGTACAGTACAAGGCATCAGTTGTCCGAGAACTTGGACCTGGAAGGCTGGAACCAATCCACGGCTGTTATAAAAATCCACAGCTGTAGAAACTATAGCAAAAAATCAGACAATCCAACAGAATAAGAATTTTCACAAGGTCGAGTAACAAAGCATAGAGAACAAACAGACAGAAAAGGACAGGAGCACGAGTGGATTAATTAAACGAACAGATCCAGGACTGCCCTCCAGGAGTGCATTCCATAACATCTAAACCTGATAATAGCTGCAGCACCAGCATATTGCAGAAGGAGCCATCCAACACACATGGCAGGGTACCACATGCACATAGTAGCAGATTAAGCTTAGAGATAGTTCATGCTTGAGGTTAGCAAAATAAAGAACTAGTTTTGCCTAAATGAATAGCTGCACCATACCGACGAACAGTTCTCTCTAGCAAGATGCCTAATTAAGCCAGCCCTGCCATCATTTGATTAGGACGAGTCCAAACTAAACCAAAATAACCCTCCAGGCCTCCGATTAGTCTGTCAGCTCCGGCTATGACTTAGGACTTGTGTTGGTCGACACTGGGTACGAACATGTGATTGCTAACTTGATAGTATCCACATCGAGCGGCTGGACAGATTTTGGGATGACGAACTCGAAGCACTCGTCAAGAGAAGGCAGTCCACCGGACGTGGACGCCATGTTGAATGCATATTCCACGCGCTGGGTGCCGCAAGGAGTTTCGTAGGCGAGCTTCAGCTGGCATTTCTTGGCATCTCGAGGAATTATGTGGATAGGAGTGACGACGCGGCCATACGACTCCCGCGTCACCTTTAGGAGGACCAGGTGATTCAGGATTTGGACAGTGTACCCTATCCCTGTTACTGAAGGCTCGGACAAAGGATAGCAGAGCCGGATTACGTTGAAGCCGTCAATGAGTGCCAAGTTCGTCCTGCCATCGTACACGTCGGTTGACGGCCATCTGTGCTTCTTGATTAAAACGTCGGTTGTCGGCCATCTGTGCTTCTTGACGAAATGGTCCAGGAGCGCCCCCAGGCCGCCAGTGAAGAAGGTGCACTTCTCTGCGGGGCAGTGAAGCGGCCTGTACTGGCAAGCCTGGAGGTGTGCGCTCGCGTCGTAGAGGGCAAGCTTGACGGAGCAGCCGTAGTCCTCGTTGGGGCACGGCACCTTGAGGCACTCCACAATGTGCTCCACGCCATAGCACCGCTTGTAGCCACCGACAAGGGCACGCCGACACACGTGGCACGTCTCGCTTGCTGCCAGCTTCACGCTGCACTCTGAGCACACCATGTGTCCCACCTCACACTGCAATTAACAAGTCGGAACCACATTAGCCAGTAAAATATGTACCAGGTAAAAATGAGATCTGCGTGACTGTCAAGCTAGCTCCTTTTTACTAAAAGAAAAGAAAAAAACTGTTGAGCTAGCTGTGCCGTGGAGATCCGCGCGTGTAGTGCGTACCTGGAAGATGGGCGGCTTCAGTAGACACTGGCATATGCCGCAGCCGACTGCGCTAGAGTCCTCCACCGTCACGTTCTTGATTGACGACGCCATGATCCCCTGCTACTCCTGCAGCCTGCAGGCACGAAAGGAAGGGGAGAAGAAGAGTGCTCAATAGCTTCGTCACAGATCTGTACTCTACTAGATCTAGGAAGAGAGAAAACAGACGGTTAAACCAAGAAAGCAGGAGATATTGCTAAATCTAACATACATACAAGTTTTTGGCTGCAGCACACATGCAGCCATACATTAGAACTAAGTGGAAACATGCATAGATACATGATAAAGACACACCCTTTAGTGAGTTTTACCAGTAATATCTATAGTTGTAGTCTAACATCACAAAAGAAATAGTAGAATCTAAGATTGAACATGTGCTGCTAAATAATAATCTAGCTTGCTCTCTTGTTTCGATAACACGAAGAGACCATCAGACCCGACTCTAGCTAGCTCTCTTGTCTCAAGAAGTCAGCATAATAGTAATCTACTGCAATGCTTTCTTGGTAATATGCATAGAAGACCATCACCATGGACAATCATTAGTTCAGTGTAATAATACTATAACAACAGTCAGCCGGCTACTAGTAACAGCCACATTAACTCCAAACAAATATATACTTGTAACATGACTCAGCCGGATACTAGTAACATGAAAGAGCAGGTAATTAGTGCTGCAAGCCAACAATCATACAAGTAACATTTCCATGATACAAGAAATAACTTGATAAGCACACGTCCTTCATTATATCTACAAAAAGTATTGTGCTGTAACTAGTCTAAGGTTCGATTTCACTAAGGTTGGGAACTAAAAAAACGTCCTAAGGAAATCAGCTGCAGCTGCTGCAGCGGAAAGACTTCAGTTCCCTCCGAGAATTAAACTGCTTACTGTGAAATTTCCGCAAATTTCTACACGAATGACGCAGCTACAACCTCTTTTCAGTATCCATAGGTACATACTCTCTGAACATGCAAATTCTGAAAACTAAAACTTGGGACCAACAATTGCTAGAGGCACAATCAACACTTGGGTACTCCGTAACTCCTTTTCATTTGGAGTCTCTGGTATCTCTGCACTGATACTCTAGTATGTGCACTTACATGACAAAACGCATTAACGAAAAGGGGAAAGAAAGGTACGGGAGACCCAGAGTATATCATCAGGTCAGCCACGAGGGCAGCCACCCAGCGCAGCCAAATTCCAAAGGTAACGATCCAATTCAGTTTGGTGCCAAGAACAGAATCACCGGCGAGCCACTCTCCAGGCGCTCTTCCTTCCCAGCGTCCAAAGAACCAAATCGCCACTCCTAGGCTCTCTCTTCCCAGCGTTCAAAGAACCAGATCAAAGAACGGGAGGTGGACGCCGGCGACGGCCGAGAAACCCTAGGGAGGGAAGAAGAGGGCAAGAGGCGGGGGAGCGACTCACCGGACAGAAGGGCTTGCTGTAGCCGGAGGAGGTTTCCGTCGGCAGCGTCCCCAGGTCGGCCTCCGCACCGTCGCCTCTGGTCCGCGCCCTTTCCTCCGTCCTCCGCTCGCTTCCTTCCTCCGTCCTCCGTACAGGACCTGCGTCGGCTTTGGTTGGGGTGGAATTTTCGGGATGGCTAGATGGACTTTTCGCTCGTCGACACGTCACAGTTTTGATGGTTTTCGTGGTTTTTTTTTAAAGAATTCAGCCACTTTATTGACCAA
Source organism: Avena eriantha (assembly GCA_910589775.1). Classification (NCBI taxonomy): domain Eukaryota; kingdom Viridiplantae; phylum Streptophyta; class Magnoliopsida; order Poales; family Poaceae; genus Avena; species Avena eriantha. Next base: position 521,721,337 of record OU342740.1, on the reverse strand, counting down.
ATATAGTCAATATACAAAGTTTGTCCCCGATAAAATCCGGAGCAACAACACGAAAGTAGCAGCTACCAGAGAGTTCTGGTCGAAGAGCCAAACAGCGGGCTGAATTATTACAGAGACGATTAACGTGACGAAAGATCACCGAGGTAAAAGTTGCCGCCATGGATTTGATATCATCGATGACAACACACCAACCAGTGATCTATCCTATGATGAGGAGTCAATGTGCAGAAGAACAGAGAGACGATCAGATACCAAGATGAAACTGTCCAAGTTTGCTTCCCGAGCGCGGATGACTGCATGTTAGTTTGATCTCCACACGTCCGTCCAACGGACGAACGATTTGGTCTCGCACCCTGATCGGGGGCGTCCAACGTCGCTATCGTTGGTGGGCCCTTGTCGCGCAGCGCATATAAAGAGGTGGGGCCGGGGGCACGCACGCCAAGGTTCATCGTGCCCACTCACCCCCTGAAAACCCTAAACCTTAGAGCCACGGATCTGGCCAGCGCTGCAGCGGTGGGAACAACCCACCTCACCGCCGCCACCACTCCGTCGCCCTCCATGTCGACTTCATCCTCGACAATGAAGACCGATGGTATGACGCCAAGACCGACCCCTCTCCTCTCTCTGTTTTCTCTCTCAGAAGCTATTTTCTTTCAAGCCTTAGTTTTCTACCCACTAGATTAACACCTAGAGATCATAATAGGCTAACAATGGTATCAGAGCTGCCTAGAGTTGTTAATCTAGTTGAGGTAGTAGCAAATCCAAAAAGAAAAGCAAGAGGGCTAGGGTTTCCAGAAGCGCCGCCACGAGGCCGCGCCGCTCCTCTCGATTCCGACGCATCGGCAAGCCGAGGTCGGGAAGAAGAACACAACCCTATCTGGGGTAAAGAAAGCAAGAAACCCCCAAAGCCACAGACAAAAGCCCCTATTTTTTCCCGCAGAAAAGTTCCCCAAACCCGAATCGAAATAGAGAGAAAAGCCCCAGTTTTCCCTTCCCAAGCTCGAATCAAAGAGAAAAAGTTCACCGGCTGTGCGTCGGCAAAGGGAGCCACCGCCTGGGCCGTTTGACGGCGGCGCGCCCACCCTCGGGTGGATGCACGCGCCGGCAAAGGGCCAAGGGGGCGCCGCCGCTAGCTGCTGCTACCCCTCTGCTCCATTCGGGGGGGGTTGTGGTGTCAGTAGGCGGAGAAGGATGGGAATAGGGGAGGCGGGCTTGTCGCGGCTCATGGAAGGCTGGGCGGCGCCGCTCCTCGCCGTCGCCGGGGCAGGCCGGCCGCGGGAGACCTTCCCTGCCGCCGCAGAGCGGGATAGACAGGCGCGGGGGAAGGGGTGGGAAGTGGTGCTAGGGTTTTGGGGAGAGGGCCATAGGCTGTTTTGTCCCTGCGACAGGCGTGCGCGTCCGTCCGATCGGACTCGACCGGATCCGACGGCTACGATAGGGCGGCGCACTAGGTGCGCTCCAGCGTGGGCCGATGGGCCGATTTCGTCCAGGGCAAGGCGCGTGGGCCGCTGATGCTAGCGCGCAGTACAGAACGAGGACAGCGGCAGTGGGCCATTTTTCCTCTTCAGAAAGTCCAATTTTTTCTGTTTTTTTATTTTTACAGAAACTTTTTTAACAGTTTTGATCATATTTGATGAAATCTTGCATCGTTTTTTCTATTCAAAGTTATCAAACAAAATTTTGTCTATAAAAATGGAAAAGTAACAAAAAAGTTTCTGTAAAGATGCAAAGTTTAATGAATTTGTAATTCATTCTTCCGCTGCAAATAGTTAAAAGTAATTGCTTAAATGCAATAAAGTGATGATTTTATTTGATGACCAACGTTGTTAGTAAGATTTTCACCATGAATAGTCAGTTTCATCACTATTAGTTCTATTTCTGCCCAACGGTGATGTAGAATTAATATTGAGAAGGTTCATGTTTTAATTTGACCAACGTTGAATTAACTCATTTTGATAATATTTTGTTTTCAGGCAATCATATGAGTTTCATCTCGGCTATTGATCCCCTCAATGGAGGGAACTACGACTCACGGCGAGAGAAGGTTGAGATGGGGCTTGCTCTGCTTGACCTCGACTTGGCACTAATTGAGGCTTGTCCCATAGAACCTGAGGACCCCGCGAGGGGCGAAAAAGAAAGTGAAGTTGACTTCAACAAAAGGGTCCATAACCATCAATAAGAATGAAGTACGACCTTGATCGTGCAAAGTGGGACTCGTCCAACAGAAAGTGCTTGATGGTGATTAAGACCTCCATTATGGAGGCTATAAGGGGAGTAATCCTAGAGTGTAGCACTGCCAGTGAGTACCTGAAGAAGGTAGAGAGTCAGTTTACTGGGTCTTCAAAGGCCTATGCAAGCTCTCTCATTAAGAAACTTGTTACTACAAGATATACTGGTGGTGGAGTAAAGAACCACATATTGTGAATGAGCAACATGCCTTCCAAGATTAAGCCCATGGGCATGGAGCTTCCAGACGAGTTCATTATTCATCAGATTTTTTCCTCACTGCCAAATCAATTCGAGACCTTTGTTGTGAACTACAACGCACAGCCAGAAAATTAGGGCATTGAGAAGACGATGGCCATGTGCGTACAAGAAGAAGAGAGGCTTAAGGGAAAATCTGGTGATTCTGTGAACTACCTGAGCCCAACCAAGAAGAGGAACTTTCAGGGTTCCAAGCCACAAGGGAAACCTCAGGGGCATCGCTCTTCTTCTAGGCCGCATGGAAAGGCTCATGATCACCAGGTGCAGGAGGTGGACAAGGACACCTGCAAGTGGTGCAAGCAGAAGGGCCACTACATGAGTGACAGTGTGGCTTTTCTGAAGCATCTGTCCAAGAATGGTGATGATTTAATTATGTTTATTGATGAATCCTTATTTTTAAGTTATGCAAAATCTACTTGGTGGATTGACTCAGGTGCGACTGTTCATGTTGCAAATTCATTACAGGGATTCCGTATGAGAAGGACCCTGCAAAGAGGAGAAAGAAGAATTAAAGTTGCAAATGGCGTCCAAGCTAAAGTCAAAGCCATTGGAGATCTCCCGTTAGAATTAGCAAATGGCTTTGTACTTTTACTAGTAGATGTACTTTATGTACCCTCTTTGCATCGAAACTTAATAAGTGTATCACGCTTAGATGATGATGGTTTTGCTTGCCATTTGGTGATGGACAATGTAAGATCAAGTTTAGTAATGAGATTGATGGTCTTGCTTTCAAACAAGACAAGCTTTATTTGTTATCACTTTGTGAGAATGTGAATGCATTAAGCGCTGAGAATGAGAATGCCTTCTCGGTGATGTAGGATACACCTCTAGCATGCTATTATTATTCATAATTAGGATAAACTACTTCTTGTGTCATGATATGTGTAGAGTGAACTCCATAATAAGATGTTCAATACAAGGCTCGTAGGCAGTCACTTTGTTGAGCCAAGAATGAGGTCACCTATAAATAACCACCACGATGTCTGAGAGCAATCACCCATATAGACCACCGCAATTAAGGGTCTCCCTATTGATATTGTAATTAACTTAGGGAATCTCCCTTAATCCTCCTTTGACCATGCAGATTGCTAGCCGGTCCCAATAGTCACGATAGCTTCTGGGGCACGCTTACAAACACGTCCAAAGGATTTCACCCTCTTCTTTAGTCCCGAAGGCAAATGATATGTGGCTGACTACACATACCATCTAAAGGGAGATCAAACATACATCATAAATCTATCATAGACCAGTAAGTCATATGGACACAGGAATAAATCATCTTTATTTCAATTTCATAATAGTGCTAGGGTTTTTCCATCTCCCCAAGAATGAGGGGAAACTACTCACACATGGAAGCAATCAACGACATCATCATAATCATATGGATGGATAAAAGTACGAGAATAAATCTAGTGCAAACCACAATTAAATCTGGAATTACAACAAGATCTAATGAATGAAAGATGCTAATAGTGGTTATGGTGATGCAGCGGTTGATGATGAAGGGGATGATGCGATGTCCTCCAATGATCCATGAAGCAGCAGGGATTTGCCCTTCTCCAAGTTTCTCCTTCAGATCCCTTTCTGATGTAGTTTTTGGTTGTTCAAGGTTGCTCTGAATGTCGGATTTGTGATCCGTCTTAGCCAGAGAAAGTATTTGATGAAGCACATGTGATGCCGCGTGGTACAAGTGGACGGTATGGGAGGTATCTACCCATACCACTAGCTGTTAACACTGTAGTAGTAGCCTTCCTCACGTTTTCTATTCTCCTAGGTGTGAAGGTAAATCAATTAAATGATTTTTATCACTTAAAAATATCATATTACAACATAATATCACAGTTGCAATTGATAGTTCATAAGAGACTCAGTAATTTGGGATCCTATTGCAACAACGAAAAAAGGTGCGGACAAACGCATTAAAATACAAAATCCCTATTCTACTTATGTAAAAAGAAAAGGTAAATATGCTTTAATTTTGGACTCGTCATGGCCACATGTGAAAGAATATTCCATGATCCCTAGAGTTTTTTGTCCTAGATAACAATACCAAGGATACTTTAATTGTGTTCTAAGTATTGCAGATTCTACTCCCAAAAAGGGGACTTATGGTCAAATACAGCAAACCAGAGAATCTGAGGGCGGATTATCCACCCCTGGCTAGGGCCGAATTATCCGTCCCCTGGCAAAATTGACTAAGGATTGGAGGCGCTTCTCTCTGATAGGGGGCGGAGAATCCACCAGATTTTCTGACCAGGCCCAGAGATTTTGTCCTTGCTAGATAATCCGCCCCTCCTGGCAGGCCGGATTATCCCCCCGGGATTTCTAGAAAGGTCGTGAGGCGCGTCGCTCTGATAGTGGGGGCGGAGTTTTGGCCCGGATTTTTGGCACCGGGCCGGACCTTTGCCCCAGCCGGATTATCCGCCCCTACTTGGGGCAGATTATCCGACCCCGGTTGACTCCAACGGTAGCTTTCCAGGAGGGGATACAAATACCCCTCTCCATCTTCATTTTGGAGTTTCTTAGATCTGATGAAAAAGCTCTACACTTTTCAAATCGATTTTCCACAAGATCTCCACTTTTAACCTCCCGAAGGCTTTGATGATCTTTGGGGAATCGAAGGAGGAGGGTTTGATCTATATCATCACCGAAGAAGTTCTTCATTTCCTACCTCATTCATTTGAGGGCCCTTTGATCTAGAGGTTCATTCGAATGTCTAGATCCCAGTTTTCTTATTTGATAAACTTGTTTCTAGTGGCAGATTGTTGTCATCTCGGGAGCCTCCAATTCGGTTGTGGATGTGTGCCCAGAACTAGTTGTAAAGGCACCAGTTCCCGCCTCGAAGGGTACCATATAGTGGAAAGGTGGATCAGGCCAGTTGTGGCGAGATCCATCGGAGAACAGGGTATTGTGGTGTGGTGGTCTTGATACCACCCACCCCTCCAACGTAGATGTACTTCTCTTAACAAGGGAGGAACTGCGATAAAACAAATCATGTGTATCCACGTGCTCTAGTATGGTTACCCGATTCCTCTCACCGCCTTTACTTGTTTAGTAGCTAGGTTAGCATATAGGAAAATTCATCATAGTTGCATATCTAGAGAATTTACCTTTTGTGTCAATCCTAAATTAAAAAAGTATTAAAATTTAGAGTATCACCTATTCACCCACCCTCTAGGTGCCCATATGATCCATTTCAACAGGTAAGATGAAGAAACTCATAACATAGGTAGTTATTGCTTTCACAACAGCCTTGAGGAAAACTTCTTTGCCAGTCGTTGAGAGTGGTCTATCCGAGCATGCGTTAATACGCTTCCAAGCTCTGTCAGGAAGAAACTGGAAACACCTGATCGGAGATCTACCCACATCAGTCGGCATCCCAAGGTATGAATCCTGTAGGGCTTCATTGTGAACCCCAAACTGATCCATAACGTTGTTCTTCAGCTGCAGATCGCAGTTGTTGCCAAAGAAGATGGTGGATTTTCAAGATTATTATTCTGCCTCGAACCATCCCAATATACCTTCGGGGTATAAACCAACGCGTCCACACTACATTGATCGCTCTTAGCGAAGAAAATACTATCATCTGCGAAGAGGAGATGGGATATCGGAGGCCCATGACGGCCATTACGAATACCTTGTAGCTCTCCAGTCTCTTCTCACTCATGCAATAAACATGACAGTCCCTCTGTGTACAGTAGAAACAAGTAGGGGCTAATGGGATTCCCTTGCCGAATGCCTCTGGTGGGAATCACTGGTTGTGTCAGTTCACCATTTACCTTGACAGCATAGCGAACCCGAGTGACACACCTCATCATAGACTCAATCCAGGGAGCAGCAAAACCCAGCTTTAGAAGACAACCCTGAAGATAACTCCATTCAACTCTATCATAAGCTTTCATCATATTGATCTTGAGAGCGAAAAAAGGTTTCTTCACCCGTTGCTTCCAAATAATGGTTTTCGTGGGTTGTGCTTTAGGTTTTGGGGGCCTCGATGTTTTTCATCGCGGACGAGAACTGCCTGCAGGTCACAACAATACATACATTTCTTGTTAATTAACCATGGCACGAAACAACCATGCATAGTGATCCCGCAGAAAGGCATTTTACTCAACCATCTATTCTCTGAAAACATTATTTACCTTCCTTTACCTGTAGCGTATGACCGTATGAGATTAGCCGACATCATCTGCCTGCATTTCTGTCTGTTTCCTGCCCCAGCTAAAACGCATGTCAATCCCTTCTTGGCCCAACTCTCATTGTCCCGTCTCACAGAAAAAAACGGCAAAATCGTTCTAATCATAGAGGTTAAGCACAAAATAATCTACTTCCGAAAAGATTTTACAAAATAACATTTTTAACTTGATGTTGCACTGGGCGACTTTATACTCAGCAGAGCCTAGCTCAAAGTCAGGAAAGGAAGCGTCGCCGCCCTACCTTTCTTTTTTTCTGCAAAACATTTTATATGCACCTTTTTTTCTAATTTTTTTGAGTGGTCACACGTTGGAAACAGACTCCGTACGGGAATGTGGACACTGGAGAAAATCGATTCTAAACCAAAAATAGGGGCTTGTTCTAGTCTCGACCGAAACTAACTCTTTCTCTTTACAATATCTTATTTTCAGTTTAACATAACGTGACTCTAAACGATGTCCTAGGTGAGTTATTTGAAGAGGACATCAGGGTATTTTTCAAACATATGGGGCGTGGCTGAAATCAAATCTAGGTATGTCATGGATTGTGTTTTAAGGTTATGCTTTGATTTTGTACATTTTATTGATTGCCAATTCTCAATGTTTTAGTATAGATGTCTCTGTTTAATGATTTTGATCATCGCTTTAATAAGTTATCTTAAGACTTGCTTCAAAACTTCTCTTGTCTTGAATCAAGAGACTCATTTTCTAGGTTGAACGTGAATAACATTACTCGTCTTACATATATTTATCATTGATATTTCCTTTATTATGAGTATGAGAATATACAACATAACCTTGAGTTGGCATTTCTTTCATCGGTAGCAACGACAACAGTTGAAAGGGCTTTTCAGTGACAAAATCATGCATCGAGACAGAGTTGTGCAATAAGATATCTTCGACGACTTCTTGGTGACTTGCTGATTTACTAAATCGAGCGATGGATATTCAAATGTCTTGACTGGTTAAATAACGAACGATTTTCGAAAAGAAAATGGTAGAGCATTTCCATTGCCTATGACATCTACGTCATTAAAGCTTCGTTGTTAGTAGTTTTCTAGGTTCCACTTATATTACTAAGTGTTTATGTTAGATCAAATATATTATTACTCTCTCAGGGCAATTCTCCGCCACTGATCTCAACGGTAGGCAGCGTGGTAGACAATGCCATCTTCTGAATCATGGCACCCCGAAGAATGGCGTCGTGCTTTGTCCGACGTGGCTGCCATCCTCACACTAGGCCCACACCTCTTAAGTATGGTGCCATGGGAGAAGGACCCATGCTATGGTGCATGGCTCCGTGCACTACAAGATATCCCATCTTAGCCGATGGCGCAATCACCGTCGAATGTTTTTGTCCACCGTTGGATATACAACTAATGATACACCGTCGGCCGGCAAGGTTTATGGGTGGTTATGGCAGAGCAGAGTAATGCTCAGAATTAAGGTATTTGCCTGGCTGATAATCTGTGACCGTCTCAACACTAGGGATATGCTGCGTCGAAGAAACTGCAATGTCACACAAGAGTATCATTGTGTTATGTGCCCTACACGAATCAAAGAAGACTGGACCCATCTGTTTTTTCACTGCTCATTCAGTGTCAGGATATGGCATTACCTACGGATCAAATGGAACCATGGGGATTCCTTTGAGGAAGTCTTTTCGAGAGCAAGCAAGGGGCTTGGCCATCCCTTCTTCCCGGAGGTTGTGATTATGGCTTGCTGGCACATTTGGAAGGTTAGAAATGAGACAATTTTTCATAAGGTCATGCCAACCTTTAGAGCATGGAGGTATGCTTTTATTCATGATGCCACTCTGCATGTGCATAAGAGTAAAGGCCAAACATTTTGCGGACTTGTCAAGATGGCTTGACTCCTTAGTCTAGATGTTTCCCTTTTCTCTTTTTTTGTTTTTCTATTTCTAGGCTCTGCTAGTTTTCTCCTTTCTTTGTATTTTTGCAAGCTCTCTAGACTTCTAGCTCTTGTTTTGGTCTTTTAATAATAAAATGCAATGGAGTTTTACCCCATAGTCCAGGTTCGAAAAAAATACATTCAAAGGAAAAGAGAGCATTATCTATTTTCAAGCAATCGGGGACAAAGGCATTGTGATGGAGATATAATATCATCTAGAAGAGGCCTCATTCTATTCATCAAGCACTTGGAGACAACTTTATACACAACATTGCATAAACTAATGGGGCATTCTAATGTCAAAAGATGTCATACTATTAGTAGCCATTTTATGGGAAACTATGCTAGGAAGAACGCTCGTACGGCTGTGTGGTTATCACCTAGTCTGGAGGGTTTAGCTGACACATGCCAACTCCTATGTAATATTTTCGCAAAAAAATGATGGTCTATTTAAATTAAAAGAAGACTATTCCTTATAAATGGAAAAAATCTTTAAAATTCAATTAATTCTGGTAAATGGGTGGGGATATAATTAAGAGATAATACATTTAAAAATTTATAGTATTTATTATGTCCTCTGGTTGTCGTGGTCCGTGGTGTGTTAGAAAAAGACTCACCATGTATACCCTTGTACATGCTCTTGGTTTTCGGTGGACCCACGCGAAAATTATATGCCAAGCGCATGAAAAATATAACGGAATTGCTGCTTACAATATGAGATAATCATACGACCCTAATTGTGTGACACCATCAAGGTACTCGAATTGCAGCTTACAACAAACGCAGTGGTGGATCTAGGATTGGCACATAGTGATGTCAAAAGGTCATTAGCTACTACTTATGGGGTCAAAATTCTATAACCATAGCTAGCATCTATGGTGTTTTCTAAATTTTTGTGATGTCAAGCGACCACGTAAACAATGTGCAGCTCCGCCACTGCACAAACGGGAGACGCAATCACCACCAAACCCACATCATATCTTTGAGATTTTGCATGATGAAGGCGGCCAAGTTATTGTTATGGAGCGGGACGAGCGGGATCATTGATGGGTGATCGGATGGCTCACATCTGTTCGCCGAGTTTGAAAAAATTTAGGGCTCAAAGGATCTGGGCATATCTCCAAATTGACTGGATCATGGGCGATGATATTCAGGCTATTGTTGCTGCAGCGAGAACAAATTTTGGCAAGCCATTTTTATGGAGGTTATGATTATGGCCTGCTGGCATATTTGGAAACAACGTAATGGAAAGATCTTCCAACATGAGAGGCCCACCTTTGCAAGGTGGAAATGTAATCTATCTACTAATTTACGTAGGTTCGTCACAAGGCAAAATTTTCCGTCTGCTGGCCTTTTACCGTTTTGTCCCTGGTAGTTCGGAGATATTGCGAGCACTGCCACCGCCAAGTCAGTCAACCTCTTTTTTCTCTCATGAACTTCCTTCTCCGCCCCACCCGATCAATCCCAGCGGCCAACACCGCCGTCACCTACCCCGTGCTTCCAGGGTTTCGCCGTACCGGCCCGGAGCTGACCTCCACGCCGGCCGCCGACCTCCATGCCGCCACCTGCACCCACCCGTACACCGGCCAGTCTAGCCCTCCATCTCCTTCACTCCCACCTCCTCTCCCTATGGATGCCCCCACCCGCGAAGCCCTCCCGCGCTTCAATCACGCCGCCATGGGCGAACGCACCATGGACAGCAGCCCGGCAGACGGAGAAGGAATGGCTACGGTGACCCGCAGAGGACGTACTGGAGAGGAGCCTTCTCGCACCCTCATTTCTGAGAGGAGGGCGAGTGGCGGTATGCCTCGGGGAAGGGGATCGGAGGGCGGTGTTGGCTGCCGGTGGACTCGCGGATGGGGTGCGGACTAATTTTATTAATGACATATCTTTGTTAGGCCATAGGATTAAGAAAAAGCATAGGCCTCTTGGGTTTCCTCTCTCCTTTAGGTAGCCCCTTCTTCTCTTTTTATTTGTAGCATGTTGTACTTTTATCCGGCAGTAAATAAAATTTGCTGTGGGGCTTTTGCATTCCTAGGTCAAAAATAATAAAAAAATTTGGGGCTCCCTGAAGATATATAAATTCCCAAAACAAAACAAAACCGTTAGAAAAAAAAACGAGCAGCCCCGCAACCCCGCCCCCAGAATCAGAATCAGGGACTGACCCCGAGCCAGCGACCAACTCCGAGCTCGTGCCATGGCAGCAGCTCCCGTCGGCGCCACGTTATCGCGAGCGCTCGAACTCCACCGCCAGTCCTCCCCCGAATCCTCATCCGACGGAGCCCCCTCGTCGTCCGCGTCCTCATCGCCCGCGGCTGAGGCTGAGGCAAGGCCGGTATCGTGTGATGGCGGCGCCGAGGAGGACGTACTCGACCTAGACACCCCGTGGGTTGCGACGGCCGAGGCGGAATCGAGGCTGGAGGAGGCCGCCATGTCCGCAGCTTCTGCAGCACTCCACCTTCGCCCCGGGAACGAGGCAGATGCGGATGAGATAGGAGAAAACCAGCAGCGGCAGGACGACGAGGTCGGGTCTAGTGAATGTCAAATTGGAAAATTAATTTATCTTGTCTATGATCTTGATCTGAGCTGTGGCGAAAATTTGCAATGTATTTTCCCAATTCGTACGGTCGTGAGGCTAGCTTCTGATTATTAGGGGGGTTTCGTGAGTTTTCTTCTGAAAACTACAGAGCAATGCGATTAATTTTCTCTGGAACATACTAGTAGTAAAAAAAATGTTTCAGGGTAAAAGAGGCTTGCAATATTTTCATATTTTAATTCTAAAAAGGATTCGTAGATATGTGTTGGTGACTTGGTGTTGCTTTTAAGTTTGTGAATCATGTTGCTTCATTGTACTGTTGATGCTTTACAATTTTAACATGGCTCATTTGCTTCCTCATTTGACCTTTACTGCAGCTGATGGCATTGGAAGCAATATATGGGGATGATCTTGATGTGCTAGAGAACAAAGGAGGGCTCCGCTATTTTCAGGTTTTTTATAATGCCCATCAGTGTTATTGGATGATAAAATCTTGGTTTTGATTATTCTCTCTCTATAATTCCAGATTTACATACGTTACGAGTTGAATGATGGTGCTGAAGTGTGCGCTAAGATTTATTCAGGCAATGAGAATCAAAAAGATGGAGGATGTCCTAACGATGATACAGAGGAACATGACACTGGACAAGATGAATTCTTTTACAACTGCAACTTTGACTACCTGCCTCCATTGATATTGACATGCTTACTTCCAAAGTCCTATCCTAGCAAAGACCCCCCATATTTCACGGTCACTGCTAAATGGATGGATGGGCATAATGTTTCTCAACTCTGTACGATGCTTGATACCATTTGGGCAGAGCTGCCTGGGCAGGAAGTGGTCTATCAATGGGTCGAGTGGATACGCAGTTCTTCCTTGTTGAATCTCTGGTTTGATGGCAAAATAATGTTAGGTGAAGACATTCCAACAAATAAAGAAGATATCCGTGCAATCTCAAGAAGTATCCCACTGGAGTCTTTTATCCCTTCGATGCTCGACTACAGTAGTAAGAAGCGTCACCAAGCTTTTCTTGAGGAGGTCCATATGTGCATGATATGCCTTAATCAGAGCAATGGTAAAGCCGTTCCTCTTTGACATCTTTTTTATTCAGCAGTAACATATGGCATGGAACTAAGATGTTAGGTTTCACATGTATTTCTAAAGGAATTCCTGGAAAAATACCATCTATTTAATTGGGTTCATCCACCTTGTATTGTCGTTGAGTGGTAACTAATAGTTTTGTAACTAATGCCCGGTTGAACTTTTCATGCTTCATGGTAAATATTAACTGTGAAATGGGTGAGCTTAGTCTCCTTTTTCTGCCAAAAAAAGAAGGGTGAACATGTTTTACAATATAATAAATATCTCGAGGAGAGAACGTGTTACTCATTTCCAATCATAGTTTTATGTGGTGCCTAATTTCACCAGTTGTACTTTGTTCCATTCTGAACTGTTCTCTGAACGTAGTTCACTTGTAAATTGAGTCTACTCTTGAATCAAATAGGCTCAAACTTTATCAAGCTTCCATGCCAGCACTTGTTCTGTGTGAAGTGCATGGAGACCTTATGCAAGATGCATGTGAAGGAAGGAAGTTTGTTTCAGTTAGTGTGCCCTGACAGAAAGTGCAATATTTCCATCCCACACAATTTGTTAAAGAGGCTTCTGAGCATAGAAGATTTTGAACGGTGGGACAGGCTTGCTCTCGAGAAAGCATTGAACTCTATGGCAGACGTGGCTTACTGTCCAAAGTGTGAGATTGGTTGCTTGCAAGATGACGACAACAATGCGCAATGTGCAAAATGTTCGTTTACCTTCTGCGGTGTTTGCAAGGAACTATGGCATCCAGGGAAGCAGTGTCCAACTCCAGAACAAAAGCTCAAGCGCCAGAAGGTAAAAAATGCAAATAAAATATTTTTCGTGTTAGTACTGCAAGTAGACCCTGATTTTGCCAGAGTTTTACTGAGCATTTACCATTTGATGGATGTCTTTAATTTACGTTTTTTCAGGCGTCAGGCAAGTTGACCGAGACGGAGATGGCGCAGGAACTGCTGAATATCAGAGAACTGTACAAGGATGTCCGGTTATGTCCCAACTGTCGAATGGCCATCAACAGAAGCGCAGGCTGCAACAAGATGATGTGCACTAGCTGTGGCCAGTTATTCTGCTTCCGTTGCTCCAAGGCAATCACTGGCTACAGCCACTTCAGCAAGTAGGCCATTCTACAATATCCAACCCCCCTCACTATGGAATTTCATTCACAATATTCGCCTTACTTATGTGTATGTGCGATTTGAAAATCTATAGCTTCAAGTATATATATCCATTGCAGGGACTGTGGGCTCTATGCGGCTAGAGATACCACGGAGTGGGACACGCAAATGATGAAAATGCAGAGTGGAATCCAGGAGCGCGCTCAAAAGCAACCATTGGGCGGCAGCATAAGGTGTCCCAGATGTCGGGAAAAAACTTTCAAGGTAACAATGGATATCTTCTGAATCAGCATGTATCAGGTGGGGCAGAATGTGGTTCCATTTCATCATGGATAGTGCCATTTGACAAATCTAAACATCGCCGGCTACTGATTTATTGATGTCATCCAGGATGATGACAAATATGTCTTCTGCTGGGCGTGCCGAACAAGTTACTGCACGCTGTGCAAACGGGCTGTCGAGGGTAAGATACTGAAGAGGGGGCACTGGGGATCGCCGGAATGCGTAGGGCTTGAAAATATGTAGCACCGGCTCCCGTTTCCACAATTTTTTGGCAGCTTCTAACTTTTTGTATACTACCAAATTCTGAAATCCTCACATATAGTAATTCTCAGGTCTGGTATGATATGGTGTGAGATGGTTGCCTGGTTAGATCAGCTTGCTAACATGTTGTTGCTTTGCTTTTTCACTTTTTTAGCAGATAGTACAGCAAGTGATAACAAAATCCATTCGTGTATTATATTTAATTCTGCGAAACTAATCTGTGAGCTGAATGACATCCTAAAAGCGGCACAGGAATTCCAGCTTATTACAATCTGATCATGAGACCATTTCATTCCCCGACGCCGTCAATGTACCCGTATTGCAGTTGGCACAAACAGGAGACACACGCCAAAAACTGCATAACAAAACCCGCATCATATCTCCGCTATCAGGTTATGGCGACGGGGCTCGCCACCGTGTGCTCACCGTCGCTCCACACGATCGATCCAAACGTGTGCGCCTCCTTGACGCTCCCAGCGGCTCCCTTGAAGGTGATTTCATACTCTTGCGTCTCCTCCATCACGCTGAACCGTAGCTTCCGCGGCTTCACAGTAAGAGCATCTCTGACGGTTACCGTAAAAGAGCGACCTGTAAACCGCGAGTTCAGACCACTGAATTCGTGTTTTTTGGTCGAGAAAACGCTGGTGCAGAATATTCTGTTTTTCAGTTTTGGTTTATGGGCTCTGTTCCGCGTCACTCGCATCTGAACCCGTAAATGTAGGGTTTTGCATAGATTTCATATGCAAAATGATAAAACACAAACACAAAACTCATACAACAACCGAGCATAATAATCAAATAATTGTTATGAGCACACAATAATCATCCAAATATTACAACAATGTCTCAACCAAATTACAACAATAGCTTTTGATAATAAAGAAACAAACAAATGTTTCCGAATGGTTCATCTCACACATACATAGCAAGGAATTGATGGAAAAATAAATGAGAGGGAAGATAGGTTGGACCGAACAACTTGATAATCATCCTAGAATTCCCGGCCAACCCATTTTCTCATTTTCCTCCATCAATTTTTTAGCATCTTCTTCATTGGGTGCTCGTAGATAGGTTGGGCCAAACAACTTGATAATCATCCTAGCAAACCTAGACACAGACTCGGTTGTTGTATCTTTTATATCTTCACCAATTCAAAGATACTCATCGGTGTAATCCGCAGGGACCCCTATGCAATCACCCTCATGGCAGCAATTGTTTTTGGTAGGCACTAAAACCCATCTCGCCGACAGCATTTCTACGTTGCTTGAAGTAGGTCGAGTTTGCCTCGCAAGCCTCGGTGATTTTCATGAACAAACTACGCCGCATACGAAACCTCCTACGGAATAGATGAGTCGGGTATGTCGGTACCTCCGCAAAGTAATCATCCATGAGAGTGGCGTGGCCGAGGACGCGGTTCCGCTGGATGTACATGCGGCCCATCACCGAACCACGCCTCTGACCCAGCAGCTCTGCGCGGTCCTCCAGCCCCTTGACGGCGAGGATGAGGATGGTGGTCTCGCTGTCGTCGTCCTCATGGAGCAGATCCTCGATGTTGAAATCGTCCGAGGAGGACGAATCAGACAGATCAACCTCGTTGAACTCCTCGATCGAGTTCATCTTCGATTCGAACGGCGCAGCGGTGGGCGGACCGCGGAAGCGAGGGAGAAGGCGGGGGCGGGATGCAGGGCAACCGAGGGGAGCTCCGCGTCGGCGATTTGGCCGAATCTGGTGGCAGGCGGTGGCGGCGGAAATGGAGGCTGGTGGCGGCGCGCGGAAGGGGGAGAGGGAGCGGGTGGGAAGCTAAAACTTCAGCGCACGTTTTGTGCGGGTACGGCGTTCAGGTCGCCCTCCCAGCCCGTGAATACACAGGCCGAACTGCGGTTTTTTGCGCGGCCCGTAAAAAAGTTTTTCGGATCAGCCTGTTTGCCTGTTTTCAATAATTGCACTGTTTTTTGAACTAAACCTTTAAAACGGTGGTTATTTTTCATTTTTTCTCTTTTAGTTAGAGATGCTCTAACTCTCGTGCCGGAGGGGCTGGTGCTGTGGCAGTGTATGTAGCCTCAGCGTTCCTGTCGACGTTGCGCACGATGCGGTGTTGCGAGATGGCCTTGTGTTTCTTCGAGCTGAACACTGCCGCGAAGGCCGGCTAGCTGTGGTCCCCAACGGAGGCGCTCGCGTGCGCCGAGAAGTTGGTCGGCCGTCTGATCATCGACGCCTGCGTGGTACACCAGGCCTGGGTCGGACGCGCGGTTGGGGTTCAGGCCCCGCGCGAACGGCGTGGATGCTTTCTTTAAAAACAAATTCCAACGATCTATTAATGACCTAAAAGGAATAAAAATTACAATAGGTCGATGGACCACATGGCGAAGACTACAAATATTAGCACGAGCCGAAGGCATGCTGCTGTCCTCGCTCCTCCATCACCGGAGCCGGACAAAGCTTGTCGTAGTAGAGCTTGTTGTAATAGACAGACGGAAAGTCGTCGTGCTAAGGTCTCAAAGAACCAGCGCACTAAAACAACAATCATCGCCAATAATGACATCAGTAGATTGGAAGAGACTGACCTAAAATTAACACGAAAAATGTCTCGATCCCAGGAGATTAGCCGGACACACGACTCCACGCGCCCTCCATCAGCGCTAGGCGCACCACTAGAGCGAGGATAGAGCGGGGTGGATTTTATTCTTACTTCAGGATGTAGCCGTCACCTCAACATCCCCCAAAACACGAGAAAATAGTCTAAACGAAGAACAAAAACCTTCCGCCGACGAGAGGCCGTGATCCGCCACACCTCCAAGGTTGTAGGGCCATAAAAAACGGAACGGACCGACGACGTCATCGGCGGAGGGAAGGAGTTTTTTCATCACCACCTCTCGCCTCCTGGGAACAGTCACACGTACCGGTCACGCGTGGATGCCTTGCCCGTGGGCATGTCAGCGATGACACCGTCATCAGCGTAGACTTGATGGCAGCGGGGCTCCATTCCGGACACACCTGCCGGAGCATCATCGCGATGCCACTCACGTGGGGGACGACATGGACGTTCCTGATAAGATGTTGTACTCTACTCGCCACGTGCCGCCTTCAAGGCCCGAAGGAAAACTGGCACAACATGGAGGGTAGTGTTGAGAGAAGCGCCTGAAAAGGTGTCGCTGTTGCCTAGAACCACGACACGACATTGACGACGGTAAAATTATCGGGACGAGAGTTTCCTGCGGAGGCCGAGACTAGGCCATGCCCCTGCGGACAACATTGAAGGCACCCAAGGTGGTGGTGGGATGCCCAGGTGTCGCCGAGCGAAGCCGAGATGACGTCCACCCTGTCAGCGATGGCCTCTTCAAACGTGGCGAGGACGTGGGAGCTCTGGCACCCGTATTTCCAGAGCAGCTTGTAGGTGGCGATGCGCGTGCCTAGGACCATGCCGACAGCTTTCCCTCTAGCGTAGCCATATAGCTTTCGCGCCGGCGGAGCTGGCGGCGGTAGAGGCGGTGCGCGTGACATGGCCTTCGGGGGCGAGCGGCGACCTCGACTCTTCCATCTCTTAGATCGGACGGCCAAGTTCAACCTCGTACCCCTCGTATGAGGCCATGGCACGCACATCCCATTAGCGCCAACGAGCTTTCCATTGTAGTACACGGAGGCGTTGAATGACGGAGCCGATACGCAGCCCCCGCGGAACTTGCCAAGAGGCAGCGGCAACATGGACGGGTCCGAGACGAACGAGGCATGATCGATTGACGGCGGCGGGATCTGAAGGTGGGTGGGGATATTTTGCCACCCTGGTGCTCTAGCATGGCACGAGGTGGTAGTCGATGGAGCATCTAAATCTACTTCTGCGGAGGGAGAGAATAGGTGTTGCTCTAGAGGCGAATCGCCCAAATAAGTGCCATGTTTGGTGCCATCCCCTGCTCTACAGCAGCGATGTAGGAAAATTTCATCCGGACGGCCATGGTGGCGAGGAGAGGAAGGGAGAGGCAATGTGTGCTCTGCGGGCAGGAGTCATCGGTGACGAGAAGTTACTGCTGCGACAACGAGCCGTTCCGTGGTAGCCAGTACGATAGGCCATTAATTTATGATACCCTTTTTCGAGCACATCATGTAGAGGACATGGTTGCCTCTGTGATCTTCAGCCGCAAGAGCGGCATTTCCAGACGCTATGGTGGTGTTCTATTCAACCTCCAGGGTGGAGGCCCTTCCTCGAGCTTCTCGTTGGAATCTGTGCTTATGAGTCGGCAAGTGGTTTGTCCCTGCCGACGTCTAGGTGGCCGATGGTGGAGAGGACCGAGGACTAGATCGTGTTTCCTGGTATGCTGTGAGGGCCATTTGTGTAAATTTTGAGGCCTTATCTTCAATTTTGTTGTTTCTTAGAGCAAGTGTTGTTAGGGGCCTCTTGTAAACTTGTACCCACCTTTCTTTATTGTAGCTTCTAGGCCTCTCGTTAGTCAACTGATTCACCTGTGGAAGCTAAGCGAGGAACACGAGATTTATGGTCCAGGCTCACGTTTATCGCTCCAAGTTTGGCTTTGTTACATCTTTTTCACTCCTGCTGGGCGAGAAAAACTGTCTCTTTTGACTAAGCTAGGCCTACACCAGCATTTGGCCTAAGATGAAATATAATAAGGCTAGTCAGCCGGCTATAGTATTTGACACATCATTGAAAGTTTTAGTTGGATGAGAGAGAAAAGAGAAAATAGAGAAGAGTTGGCTCTTAGGCTGATCATAGTGGAGAGTAATATAGACTAGTAACATGCATAAGTTACTAGTCTATGTTACTCCCTTAATAGTGGAGAGTAACATGTCATGCAAAGTATCATTTATTAGGTGATAGACTCATTTTTCTTGGTATGTGATATTATAGTAACTAAATACTACATCTTCCCCTTTCTTCATTAACTCACTGCCACATAAACAATTTTACTAAGTTGGACCTTTAGTTACTAGTGAAATTACTTGCACTATGACTAGCCTTATGCTATAGTCCGGCTATAGCACAAGAATCAATAAAAAATCCGTTTGCATGTAGCCTAGAGCTAATAACAACCATGTATAAATAATTAAATATTAATTAAAGTCTATTCAAGAGCCAACTAATAGCTCATCTATTATATGAGTGGGCTATATAATAACTTTTAGATAACATGTCATGTACTTATAGCCGGCTGTTGGCTATAAGCCATGTCCATGTCATCTATTATATGAGTGGGCTATATAATAACTTTTAGATAACATGTCATTGTACTTGAGCAAGGGCAAGAGTAGAGCCAGCTGTTGGCTATAAGTCATGTCCATATCATCTAGAGTCAATCTAATAGCTAACATGTATAATAGTTAGAGGTAAAAATATACTACTCCCTCCGATCCATATTACTTGTCTTTAAAATGGATGTATCTAGCACTAAAACATGTCTAGATACATCCATTTTAATGACAAGTAATATGGATCGGAGGGAGTACTTTATTAATGTATAATCCACTTTTCACTCTCACATAGTGCCTAGAAGCAACTGCTGCACACTCCTCTTCTCTCTCATCCAACTAAGCACAAATATATTATTTTAAGTCCTATAGTTTGCTGACTGGAGCTTGTTGTACTTGCTCTGTGCTTTTCACCCCTGGTTCCCCTATATATAGAACAACCCTCAAGCCACGGCAAGAACCATCCAAGTTAGCTACTCATATACGATGGCCGCCATGGCTCGAAACAGTGTGTTGCTAATCCTCGTTGTTCTCATCGGCGGCGTCCTCGTCCAGGTCCAGGTCCAGCCAAGCTTCGCCATGCCTCCTGTGGCAGCCGGCCCCGGCCCCGGCCGCGTGGTACACTTTCATGCGGCCAACATCCACATCATCTTCCGTGACAGAAGCACTCAAAACCTCATTGCCAATATCAGTGTCGATGGCGCCGGTAATGTCGAAGCCGTCGTAACGCCTCATGTGGTTCCCGATCTACCAATCCACATGGTAGTAGAACCCACTCGTGGAATCATCGCCCCCCTAGGCGTAGCCACTGACGTCACCGTGGAGGCCCTGAATCTTACACGCAATATTGTAGGAATCGGTGGTTTCGCTGTCAATAACATTGTCAGTGGCGGGGACTGAGCTGATTACAGTCGTCGTCGGGTGGGTTAAGAACTACTCTCTCCATTTCGTAATATAAGATGTTTTAGCTTTGTGATGAATGGAGTGTATCTAGATCTCTTTTAATGTATAGTTTTGAAGTAAACCTCACACTAAAAAAAGTTTAGATATATTTTTTTCACAAAGTTAAAACATTTTATATATATGTTAAACGGAGGAGTGAGTAGTAGCTAAATAAATGGGCATGTACTTGCAAGTCTTGGCTGGGGCTAGGAGCTGCTAGCTTTCGCTTTGCTTTGTCGATCGTATACGGTTTGTCCTATACAAGTACTATATTTGCTTACAAATTACCCCCTCCGTTTGAGTATAATACTTGGAGTAAAATAATTGTTGCCCTTGGTTCAACACTATGCATCCAGTTGTGCGCGCGCTCATGTTGTATGCATTTATATGTTTTTATGCTTACTATACTGCCTTCTCACGAGTCGCGGAGTACAATTTTTTCGATAGTGGTTCAATGCAATACAATTGTGGGCCTCGCTTCTCGCAACACGAAAACATCATGTTACCAGTTACCGGTGGCAGACCTAGCAAATTTTGAAAGCCTGGACACACTGAAAACTAAAAGAATACACTTTGGTCTACCAAGAACTATGACACATATTTGGATAACTGTCATATGAATATAATAATCAATAATGTTTCATAGATCATAGATGTAAAAGACGTAAGAGCAACTCTAACCGAACCCCTTTCGGCCTTTAGAGGACTTTTTTTCGACCGCTAACGTCCGCGGACGCACCGAACCGATCCCTAAGCGGCTGTTAGCGGAGAATAATTTTAGTTCAGCCCCTCCGCGGCCCCATGGCCGACTGCGGACGCTGGACAATATTTTTACTCCTCCACTTCAGCCTCCACCTCTCGCCCCGCGCCGTCGCAAATCCTCCGCCTACTCGCCATCGATGAGTCCGACGACCAGATCCGACCGCCCCCGACCCGTAGTAGGCTTCCCCCGCCATTCCACATTCTCCCCCGACCCGGCGGCCCCCTATTTCGCCAAAATCAGGAGCCACAATCACCATCGCAAATCCGCCGCCGCCTCCGACGGAATCGAGTCCCCGCGGCCGGGATTCGTCGAGCTTCCGTCGGAATCGCGTGGCCTGGCCAACACTCCGGCATGGTTTCTTGCTCCATGCGCCGGAGCAACTCGCCAGATTCGCTTGAGGACCTCGCCGGATCCCCGACACATCCTGCATGGGTGGAGCACCTCGTGCGGGCAACCACACCTGCTCCGGCAGTGCCAGCAGCACCTGCACCGGCACCTCCACCGGCACCACCAGATCCGGCACCGCCAAGGTGTGTTCATCTTCTTTTTTCTTTGCTTTTAGTGAAAGCTTCACCCTTTCTTCCGATGAAGCAAGTGCATGTCATTTGATTTCGTAGGATTTAGAAGCCATGGGATGAGGACGAGGACAACAGTTTGTACTTCGCATGGCATGAGCAAAACCAAGTCGGAGATGAGCAAACATACATGCAATTTTGGAAAGGGATACATGTCAACTTCCATCGAAGAACTAGTCTAGGTCCTAGATCCTTACCATCGATGGTGCATCGATGGAGCTTCCTAGTAAGGGGCCATAATAGTGATGAGTATTATAGCGTCGAAAATAATCCGTAGACGGTGGAGAATCCAACTCTGATGGTTCTAGTGATGAGGTAGGAAAAACCGTAGACGGTGCAAAAACCCAATTTGTCGGGTTTATAATGCTTATAATCATTTATATGAATTAATATGCATTATAAATCTACTTATTCTATATGTTGTTATGCATTCATGTGGTCATATTTGCAAATTTGATAAAAAAAATTAGTCCTCTAAGTTTATTGGGGATCGGTTCTGGCGCACAAAATTTAGAGGACTAAATATAGAAAGTTAAAAGAAAGGGAGCCTTTTTCTTCTCTAAATTATTGGGGATCGGTTAGAGTTTCTCTAAACTAAGTAACAAATATTCTGCTGAATATACTAGCCACAATATGATAAAATCAAACTTCTGACAAGTCAACGGAAAAAGTTGAGTATGTAAATTCCTGTTGTTCAACCGCACACACCATAAAGAATCTACAAGATATAAAAATATATTACTCCCTCCGATCCATATAAATATCGGGAATTTACTTCAATTTAGTTCTAAAGCCCTGACGCTTTGTATAAATCGAATGGAGTAGTAAATTATACAACTTTGCATTGAAATGATAAACAGATTAGAGACAACAGAGCATATTAATAATGTGCTAATACGAAATACATTTTGCTGATCTTCATTCCTAGGTCGTGGGTTGACTTAGAAATCTTCCCAATTCCAAAATTAAACAATTTAAACCATAAATTGGACACTATGATGTCTAATAGGAAATTCGCTGCAAATTACATGGAAAAATTCACCTAGTTGTCGTGTACGACCGGTGCCGATTGCCATCCCCATCACCGGTCTACTGTGACTTCCTGCTTCGATGTGCACAGGTCGAGAAATCGCCAGTGATAGACGCTCGGGTACTCCTCGCTGAGACATCGACGAATCATCCGCCGGCTTAGAACTCTGCCACTGCTATCACCGCCATGCCGTCTGCGGCGGCTCGCCGCTGTCCGCCTGTCCCATGTCAGTGCCGTCGCTTTTGGCTAGCTACTTGCAAGGAGACAAACAAACCAACGAACTGATCGATCAATTATTCTTGAACGTGAGAAGGTGAGCTACGAAAAATAAAGCGGACCTTGCAGACGCGCGACAGAAAACACGTGCTCCTCTGGCCCCCCGGGGCGACGGGGGCGTCGCCACCTCCCCTGGCCGAACCCCTGATACCTTCGATCCGGATTACGGATGTAGTATAGTTTTCTTTTCTTAGTAAACCTAGGTTATCGACTTCTCGGGAAGCAAATACGTAGTGAAGTTACTTTAACTGACCTTTGGAAGTTTTAGAATTTATTTTGTGTTTTTACCGGACCAAGAGTTTGCGTCGTTTTGTTGTCGTCGATGATGGAGAGAGAGGGACTAGAGCGTTCGGTTTCACCTGTAGCTCTGCGAAAACATCTGATAGGAATAAAAGATAAAGATAAAGTATACATTTAATTGTTAGAGCAAGATAAATTATATGTGGGTAGTGCATCCATAATTGCTAGTGTCTCCGCAACCGTTTACAACAATAACCTACTAGTCTCATCCATAGAAGAAAGAGAACTAATGATATGCATAGTAATGTCACCGTTAATCCTAAGTAAACCCCTCACATACAGTCGTACTACCCCTTCTATCACTAGGGTTCTCAACCTGTAGATAAGTCGTTTCTCATACTCCCTATACTTGGCTCAACCCTTAGGGTCTTGGGTACCTGACAAGTTCTTAGATTGAGCCAAGAGAGGATATAATAATCATCATGTCATATAAACTAATACACGATCCCATCTATGATAAATAACATGCACAAATGCTACATGGCTAGCCGAAGCCCTTAGCCCAAGGAGAATTACTCACACATAGAGATGAGATCAACAATCACAAACATTGTAATGAAAATCATGAGATTGATATCAAATAGTCTTACAATGTCACCAATCGAAGAAGAGATCTACTATTGCAAGTGGTGGAATATGGCTATGGAGATGGAGAAGAGTTTTGAGATCTGAAGGCGGCTGATGATCTGGGGCAGAGACTTTAGGGCGAGGCAGGCTTGTTTTCTCGTCGCCCGAGGCTTTTTTATATAGGGGTCCCTTCACGAAAGTTGTTCTATTTGACCTAGCAGTGGCGGCGCCAACTATACGACCGGAACTATACGGTCAGAATTTTGTTCCGATCGTATAGTTAGTCATTAAAGCGTCTATCTCCGCTTCATGGCTTCTAGTTTCTTCTGGTTGTTGGAAATCTCGTATCTTTGACTTTAATGTACTGATTCCCATCTTCAAATGACATTATATGCACATGAAAAAATAGAAAGGAAGGATTGCATACCCCTTTGAATATTAGGCATTAGTGACAGGGTTTAGAGAGATATTTCATAAAAAATATGAATAATATCCTGTTTAAATGTGGACGTAGATGGCTATATTTTAGAGCCATCAACCTCCCCAAGATTAAACTTGATCGTCCCCGAGCAAAAAAACAAAATCAAAAAGGAACTCATCATTTAAACTAAAATAACGAGATGATGATCTTACTCATGATTGGTAGTCTCATGTTTCCTCCACTTCATAAATCTGAAAAAAACTTTACCATAGATAGAGTAATGGCAAGCATATCATATGAGTTTTATGCATCCTTATAGCCCAGCAAAATTATTGTTAACATGGATGATTCAAATGAGTAAACTTTATTCCATGTTATGTAATCAACTCATAGGCTTGCCTTTGGAAAGTAAAGTATAATCATGTAAATTGAGAGTGTGAGAGTTGTCATGAAAAGCATATACACTAGATTATCTCAATTCTCCCACATCAATGAATCAAGACTTTTCAAGCACTACTTTTCTATTCATTATCCTTCAAAAAGTTCAGTTCTTAAGTAATTGAGAGCATGCCAAAGGTTTTTATTAGTTTATCGGGATGTGATGGACACTCGTGGCATCACTAAGGTTTTGTCCCTTTTGCATAATGATTACTCATAACAGTCAGAGGAGTGATTCCATCATGAACACAGCTACCCGGGAGTGCCAAGAATCTTACCCACTATAGCATTGCTGCTACATGTGTTTAATCAACTCATAGCCGAAATCTATGAGTTTCCTCCATAAAGATCGTTCGTAAGCCAGCGGAGTTGTTGGCATTCCATGAAGTTTGACATGCATAAAGCTATATCATTATTATTATTAACAAGTCAAACTTTGGCATGCTCACAAAAACCGCTAAACATTAATTCAATCGAACAAATCCTTTTAAAGAGAGCTATCAAGTCAATCAACATTTTCAGTGGCGTTGAGTATCTCTAGAAGTAAGCCTTCAAGACTAAACACTACAACACCCAAGCCTTTAATTGTGAGACTTTTTCTTATTACAATTGTTTAGCAATTTTTAGACAAGACTTGGTTAATTACGAGAGCTGGAACAAAACGTACCCAACCAAATACCCATGCAAACGAAAATCTTACTACAATACGAAGACTCACTCCACCAATATGACATCTCAACATTTACCACTAACCAACATGGGTTTCTCAAACTTCAGAAGTGGGGAGTCATAAGCCATACCTTTCATGTTTGGTTCCACTTCTCTCTTCCTTTTTTATTTGCTTCTTGGAAACTCGAAGTCGACCACTCTCCTGCAAATACATGAAAACCTCGAGGCGGAAAGAAAAGAAAGAGGGAAAATAAGGAAAAATGGAGAAATCTTTTTGTGGTTTTTAAGAGAGGGAGTTTAAAGAATAGAAAATTGGCGGCAAAGCTCGGCTAGAAAATCTCGAAAGCAAATAGAAAGAACTAAAAATAAGGTGTTGGGGAAAGCTAACACGAGTGCTTAGAAACTCGAATTAAAAACACAACCTCGAAATAAATAAAAGCAAATGAACGCCAAACAAAGATACATGAGGAACTTCCCCAAGCTTAGGCTTTTGCAAGCCCTTCAAATCATTGTGGTGGCAGGAAAAAGTCGTTACTCCAGTTCGCGAATTGAGTTGAGAGGTTACTAGTAGTTCCTCGGAGGTTCAAAGAGAGTCTATGCATCCTCTCCACAGTCCCTCCAAGTTCTTGGAAATCTTGGTATGTGGCGAACCGGGTTTGTGGCTGGTCCTCTTAATAAGGAACTTCTTACTCCTCTTGGTCCTCCTCCTCCTCCGGAACCTCCTCCTCGGGTTGGTGTTGCTCAACCTATAAGTAATATAGCAAACGTCCTTCCTCGATAGAGAAAAGACCATTAGGCATAGGAGCGGGGTAGAGACGCCCAATGATATGTTGCAAACGTATCCATAATTTTTGATGTTCCATGCTTGGTTTTTATACTTTCTTATGTTTTGTCCACACTTTGGAGTAATTTTTATACACTTCCTTGGACTAACCTATTAACAAGATGCCACAGTGCTAGTTGCCTGTTTTCTGCTGTTTTTGGTTCCAGAAAGTCAGAAAATGAATATTCTCAGAATTGGACGGGACAAAAGCCAAAGTTAGTTTTTCACCGAGGGGGACACGGAGCCAGAATACGAGACGGAGAGGGGGCAGAGGGCGGCCACACCACCTAGCCGCGCGGCCAGGCCTGGACCGCGCCAGGGAGTGGTGTGGCCGCCTAGGGCACCCCATCAGCCTCCCCTTTCGCCTATAAGATGCCTCCGATATAGAAACCCTAAGTACCCGATCAAAATTCCACGAAAGAGTTTGTAGCCGCCGTCATCTCCATACCTAAATCAGGAGGGATCTGAGCTCTTCCCGGCACCCTGTCGGAGGGGAGAATTCACCCTGGAGGCCTTCTTCATCACATGCAAGCCTCCGGTGTGATGCGTGAGTAGCTCATCCTTAGACTATGGGTCGATGTAGTAGCTAGATGGTTGGTTCTTCTCCTTTGTGCTACCATGTCTAGATCTTGTGAGCTCATTCATGATCAAGATCATCTATTTGTAATACTGCATGTTGTGTTTGCGGGGATCCGATGGATATTGAGTGTTAGATTCGCAGCATAGAAAACAAAAAATTTCCTACGATGGGAACTATCGCCAAGATCTATCTATTAGATACAAGCAACGGGTGGATATACATCCATAGAGAACTTACCCTCGAAGACAACAAAGCTTTGTTAACGAGA
Organism: Avena eriantha; assembly: GCA_910589775.1. Classification (NCBI taxonomy): domain Eukaryota; kingdom Viridiplantae; phylum Streptophyta; class Magnoliopsida; order Poales; family Poaceae; genus Avena; species Avena eriantha. The sequence goes on along the minus strand of OU342740.1, from coordinate 521,694,611 downwards.
TAGAACTCGTGGATGATGTAGTCGTACACTTGGCGATCTTAAGATCGTGCTGAAGTCCAGCAGGTCCAGCTCCAGCACGTCCATCAGATCCAGCTCCAGCAAGTCCAGCACCACCAAGTCCAGCACCGCAAAGCAGCGATGCATCCGTGATCGCACACACGTCTGGTACCCTGACAACCTCCGTCCCTCGCTCCGGCAAAGCAGCGGAAGCAGCAACTCCTTTGCAGATAAAGCCACCGAGAACATGTATCTCGCTAATCCGAGACCATGGGGAATAACTAGAGGGGGAGAGAGATCCTTCACGAGGAGGTGTCTGTTGTGAGGAGGAGAGGGGGCCTTTTATAGGGGAGAGGGGGGCACCCAAGGGCCATGGCGTGGCAGCCATGGTGGTGCCCCCACCTCTTCCACGTTCATGTGGGTGGAGCTCCCACTCCCATAAAAGGCCTCAACTCAAAATTCCACTCACATGCATTAAATTTCCACCAAATTTAATGCAAGCTCTCATTAAATAAAACTATTTTATTTATTTTATTCAGAATTTTGTTAATTACATTAATTAACAAACATTCATATAAAACCCCCTGTAACATTTCAATATCACATGCAGAACCAGTTTTAGCAATTTCACCTGAAACAATTCCGGTTTCCATCGAAATGATTCCAGCGCTTTCTTAAATCTTTATCTGAAACATATTTGCTCCAAATGGTGTCGGTATCCCTTAAGTGTGTCACTCTACGGTTCGTGAATAATGCAGACATGATCGAGACCCCTCTCCGATCAATAATCAGCAGCGGGACCTAGAGATCCGTACTGACTCCCACACATTCAACGATGACCCTTGTGATCGTGTGAACCTTTAACATCGTAACTAAATCCCTTTGTCTCGCGATATATTACATGTCCGAGATTCGATCATTGGCATCCAAATACCTAGTTTGATCTCGTTATCGACATGCACTCTTTTCTTATTCCCGTGATATAACATTCTAGTGATCACATCACTTGCTTGCAAGCTATTTCAATGTGATATCACCGAGAGAGACCAGAGTATATCTATCTGTCATCGGGATGGACAAATCCCACTCTTGATCCATGAGCCTCAACATAACACCTTCGTAGCACTGAACCCACTTTTATAGTCACCATGTTGCGGTGTGACATTTGATGTTATCAAGATACTCTTCCGGTGTTTAGCAATTAACATGATCTCATGGTCTAAGGACTAAGATTACTTCGTATGATGTTATAGCAATATAAACATAATGACTCTGATCGTAATGCTATACTTCGGATGAATGTTTATCACATCATTCCACCAATGTTGTGATCTTGTTATTAACAACATCCAATGTCCATGATCAGGAAACCTTGATCATCTTGTTAATCAACGAGCTAGTCTATAAGAGAGGCATAACTAGGAACCTTTTATTTGTTTATTAAACACGCATGTATTGATGTTTCCAATCAATACAATTATATCATGCAAAATAAACATTTATCATAAACAAGGAATAAGATAATAACCACTTTATTATTGCCTCTCGGGCATATTCCCTTCAGTCTCCCACTTGCACTAGAGTCAATAATCTAGTTTGAAATTTTTTGCGTATTGAACACCTATGGCTTTCTAGTGTTGCATCTACGCGATTGCTAGTGGTTAACGTAATCTCCGGATCTGACAGTTTCAGGTGCTTGTGTATTTGTATGTCTTTGCGTCTCTACGCATCACTCATTCTCAAATGAGATGGCATTGTATAAATTTGGTCCTTTGGTGAGACCCTTAGTTCGTTCGGGTTAAAGTATGTTGATATTATTGTCATACAATATATCTTCATAGTATTAGCCCACTTTGAACCACACCTAGATTGATAACAAACTACTGAACACAAATGCCCTCCTTTGCTGCTACTATAGCAGTCATATACTTAGCCTTTTGTGGTAGTATCTGTCACAATGCCTCAACTTTGGAACTCATCCAAATCCATCATGGAACATCCTTTACATTACATTGTGCCACCCATAGTATAAATTGAGATAAATTTAATTTGTATCTTGTGACAAAACTAGTATCAATGTAACACTTTACAATGAACTACCTTCAACTATTTGTCACTTATACATGATATATTCTTAGTTCTTCCAAAGCTCATAAGAATATCTTTACTATCGTCCAATGATCATCTTATGAATCATTCTGGTATGTGCTCATAACATTTAGAGCATAGGCCATATCTGGATATATACATATTACGGTATAATCGATCAAAATATTCATGTGATTTAGTCACTAAGTGTTGAAACACTTGAATCTTGATACAATCCTTTCCATGCAGCAAGAACTTTTCTTGTTGTTTCCATATTGAACCCTTTCAATATCTCATATATGTACGTCCGACATAACCATATTAGCGCCTCAATTTATCCATATAGACATTGATGCCAAATATTCCGGTTTTGCCCAAGTCTTTCATTGAAATCCTATTTTAATGAAATTCTTAACTTGTGTCAATAAAAGAAACATAATTTCCAATCAACAATATATACTCTGCATAATGTATTGGAAATTTATCGTAGCGCTCCCACTTAATTTCTTGCAAATGCAAGCATCTTCATCATCTCCGATGAAATTAAACTCTTTTAACATTTTCATCATGGTGAAGATTCCAACTTCGCTATGCTCACTTCAACTATTGAATTTTCGCATGCCCTTTTAGCACCCTTTGAATTAACAAAACCCTTCGGACCGTGTCATCTACACGTCCTAGGTAACCATTCTATTAGAAGAACTTTGTTTTGTTTATTCAACTACCATATACCAAATTATATGTAGTGGTTGCTACATTAATCCGTCAAGAGTAAATATCGCTATGAAAGATCAAATCTTGTCATAGTCAACTCCTCGAACATTACCGTAAACTTCTTTCCGACATGTCGACTATTTCATAGATGTTAAACATCCATGTCTATTTCTTTATAGATCCAAACACGACCGATAGGCTTTACGCCTTTCCGGAGGGTCTTCCAAGTTTAGAAACTTGATTTCTCTTGTATGGACACTATCACGGATTCTATGACTTTTAGTCATTTTATGGAGTCAGGGCCCATCACGGCTTCTTTGCATGTAGTCGGTTCATCATTGTCAAAACAATAATGACTTCTGTTTCAAATCTTACTATTTGATTCTTACCGACCCACATGGTTCAATAGGAACTCTAATCTCCAAGATCACACGCTTTGTAATCACGGGAGCCATGAGCATTGTAGCCGCCACCGGGACTCTTTCCAACGCTGCGCTACTTAGCACATATAGCTAAGGTTCAACAACCTTATCAAAGTTCTATTGTCCTCGCACTTAAATTTTCACGAAAAATCCCTTCTCAAGAAACTTGACGTTTCAAGCGACAAACTCTTTTGTCCTTGGTTTTATGGAGGAATTCCCAACAAATTCTTTGGGATAACCTAAAAGACGTGCTTATCCGACTTTGGTTGTAAACATTTTACTTATGCATAGCATACCAAAATTTAAGAAAAGACAATTCAGGTTTTATCCCAAACCATAACTCATATGGTGTCATTTCAACAGATCACGATGGTGCTCTTTTCAGTGTAAAAGAGATAGTCTCTAAAGCTTTAATCCTTCAAACATAATGGCAGTTTTATAAATGACACCTTCGATCTTACCATGTCAAACAAGGTTTGATTTGATCTCTCGAACATACCATACTCCTATGGTTTATTAGGAAATGCAAATTTATGGACCAATTCCTGAAATCTTAGGTGTTTTGCTAAACCTGTAACTCAAATATCTTCCTTTATGATCAAATCATAAACTATTTTATTTTCTTATTACAATGATTTTTCACTTCATCTTGAAAGTCTTTGAACATTTTTCAAATGTTTCATACTTCTTCTTATTAAGTAAATATATAGATATATTCACTTAAATTTCTGGAGAAAGCATATGAAGAAAAAAAAGATCCATCGCATATGGCTACACATAATGGACTATATACATCAACATGCATAATATTCAATAAGTTAGTCATCCGTTCCTCTTTGGCCTATGGACGGAGTTTCAATTATCTCGAGGAAAGTTTCACAAGCGTCAATTGATCAAAATCAAAAGACTCCAAAAATCCGTGAACATGGAGTTTCTTCATGTTTACTTTCCAATATAATTCAAACAGTGATTTCACTTCATAAGTGATCTCCCAATCATTTGTCTTATGACATTTTAGCAATAATGTTATGGATGTGATTTCTCCAACTAGACTTGTAAATGTTCATCCATCCTTTATGGAATATGGTAATTATTTGAACAATCATTGTTCTCGTAATACTAGAACAAAATAGCAATTATTAAAACAAATCTTGAAGGCTAGATTTGATGAGAACGAAAACACAATAACACTATTTGTTTTCGATGTACATCATCACTTCTTCTCTTGCCAGTTACTTAGGTCGTTGTAGTTCAAGAATTGTGTTGTTCTGTATGACACTTCACACCAACCAATTCGGTATCCAATACATCAGAACCACATTGTTTAACAAGCAAGGAATACAGCCATAACATGTATATCTTCTATATACCTAAGTTGGACATCTCCAACCTTTTCTTTTTCTGCCAAATATTTTATAGATTCTCTTTAAGCAATTCCTTTTCTTTTAAAAGAATCTATCAACATCAATAGTGGTGTCATTCACATGACACATAGTACAAAGTATATATAGTCAAATACTAATACCTTTGGACTTGCACTTTGAAGTGGATCACCATCATCAAATGTTTGGTGTTTTTTCAAAAACCCATTCTTTAGTAATCTATTAGTGTAGTAAACATTTTACTTACATCTTCTATTCATCCTTATCATGAAAACTTTCATGATCAAGCTACTATAGCCTATAAGGAAGAATCACGAGTATAATGATAGTTCCCAAAACCTTTTGGGAGATACGGATGCCTAGCAACTCCATCCTTCACAAATTCTCATACAATATGAGAACATGTATTTTGCTAAATTATACTCTATCATAATGCAACCAAAAACATTGTTTCAGATATCACAATATCTTTCACACATGATGGTTTCTGAAACAATTTTTCAGCTCCTAGATAATCTTGATATTAAAACAACTTTTGAATATTAATAATCATGGAGGCAAACATGACAATTTAGATACTAACATTGGAATTCTTACTCTTGATTTAATACTACTTATCAAACTTCATGGAGTAAACAGAGTTTGCTGAAAGTTTGCAATAGGACTTCTAAACTTTAAATTGACATTCAAAACAATAGGACACCAGTTCGTAAAGTAAATATCTAGAATTCTATAGTTCTATTATCTGAATTAAAACTAAGCATAAGGTAGTGAATAGATGCCAATGACTACAACAAATTATGCAAATTCACTTCGATTTAGTTTATGACAAAGTGAGTTCGACTAATCCAAATTAGAAATGAACTCCCACTCAAAAACGACATCCCTCGTGCCTTTTTGGTGATTACACGAACCAAATCCACTACACCAAGTCCGATCATCACGTGAGTCGGTGTAGCTTCAAAGGCGAGCATCAATATGGGCATCACATCAACTATATGACTCATTCTTAACCTTTTGGTCCGTGTTCCGAGGACATGTTTGTACATGCTAGGCTCGCCAAGTAAGAACCTTAGTATTCGCGTGTGTAAAACTGTCTTACACCCGTTGTATGAAAGCGTAGAGTCGAGTACACCCGATCATCACGTGATGTCTCAAAACAAGATCCATAAAACGGTGCATACTTAAGGAAGAACACATTTTATCTTGATATTTAAATGAGGGATCATCTTACAATGCTACTAAAAGCGCCAAACTAGCAATATAAGATGCAAATATCAAATATGTAAAGTGGAATGATATGGTCCATGCATTTGATCACCATCATGTGCATCGTGGTATGATCTCTATCATTCCTTTGTGTGTAAGGCCAAGGTCTATGGAACTTACACGTTAGGTGTGTTGTAAGAGTATCTATCATACATCTACTTACAATATTACCATATCATGACACTAGCCCAGCAACAATCTAAACTAGACACCTCTAATTTATCCATTGCAAGTTTTATGTGGCTTAGGGCTTTAGAAGATAGAACCGGTCTTACCTACGAACATGGAACCACAACGAGGATAACCAAGTTATTAGAAACTCGTTGTAAATCAGATATTGACTATAGTAGGAGAGACAGACACCTGCCAGCCACTAATGCAAAACTAGTTGCATGTCAGTCGTGGAACCGGTCTCATGTGCGATGACATGTAAGGTTGGTCCGGGCCGCTTCATCCCACTATGCCACCAATATCCAAAATACATAGAAGATGAAATAACATGATCATCATCGCCCACATATAAACATATGTGTACTACCCGTGCAAAGCACCTACGCATAGATCAGGCTCTGGTACCACTGTTGGGTTCGCAGCATAGAAAACAAAAAAATTCCTACGATGGGAACTATTGCCAAGATCTATCTATTAGATACAAGCAACGGGTGGATATACATCGATAGAGAACTTACCCTCTAAGACAACAAAGATTTGTTAACGAGATGGAACTCGTGGATGATGTAGTTGTACACTTGCCGATCTCAAGATCGTGATGAAGTCCAGCAGGTCCAGCTCCAGCACGTCCATCAGATCCAGCTCCAACAAGTCCAGCACCACCAAGTCCAGCACCGCAAAGCAGCGGTGCATCCGTGATCACACACACGTCCGGTACCTCGAGAACCTCCGTCCCTCGGTCCAGCAAAGCAGCGGAAGCAACAACTCCTTTCTAGATAAAGCCACCAGGAACATGTATCTCGCTAATCCGAGACCATGGGGAATAACTAGAGGGGGAGAGAGATCCTTCACGAGGAGGTGTCTGTTGTGAGGAGGAGAGTGGGGCACCCAAGGGCCATGGCATGGCAGCCATGGTGGTGCCCCACCTCTTCCACATTCATGTGGGTGGAGCTCCCACTCCCATAAAAGGCCTCAACTCAAAATTCCACTCACATGCCCCAAATTTAATGCAAGCTCTCATTAAATAAAACTATTTTATTTATTTTATTCAGAATTTTGTTAATTACATTAATTAATAAACATTCATATAAAACCCCCTGCAACATTTCAATATCACATGGAGGACCAGTTTTAGCAATTTCACCCGAAACAATTCCGATTTTCATCGAAATGATTCCAGCTTTCTTAAATCTTTATCTGAAACATATTTGCTCCAGATGGTGTCGGTATCCCTTAAGTGTGTCACCCTACGGTTCGCGAATAATGCAGACATGATTGAGACCCCTCTCCGATCAATAATCAGCAGCGGGACCTGGAGATCCGTACTGACTCCCACACATTCAACGATGACCCTTGTGATCGTGTGAACCTTTAACGTCGTAACTAAATCCCTTTGTCTCGCGATATATTACATGTCCGAGATTCGATCATTGGCATCCAAATACCTAGTTTGATCTCGTTATCGACATGCACTCTTTTCTCGTTCCCGTGATATAACATTCTAGTGATGACATCACTTGCTTGCAAGCTATTTCAATGTGATATAACCAAGAGGGCCCAGAGTATATCTATCCGTCATCGGGATGGACAAATCCCACTCTTGATCCATGAGCCTCAACATAACACCTTCGTAGCACTGAACTCACCTTTATAGTCACCATGTTATGGTGTGACGTCTGATGTTATTAAGATACTCTTCCGGTGTTAGCAATTAACATGATCTCATGGTCTAAGGACTAAGATTACTTCGTATGATGTTATAGCAATACTAGTTGAATGCCCGTGCGTTGCTACGGGCTAAACTTTTTCTTCACACATGTAAACCACAAAGGCACTACAAGCTAAACATTTTCTTCACACACGTAAACCACGAAGGCACGCCAATGTTGCATCTTTCATCCCTTCTTTCAAGCCACTATACCTTGTAATGACAATAGTCCAACAACAACGCCTTTGTACTTAGTAGTCATGCCACTCCAACAATATGTCACTCACCATTGGAACAATTTGAGGCAATCCATGGCCAAGGAAAAAAAGCTTTTTTGGCCTAACCTTTGGTTACATTTGCTAATAAACAGCCGACTATATCTTTGACCTACTTTTTCGGATAATCCCAAAAACAAACTGAACTAACATGGCCGTTCAAGTTGTATCTCTTTTGTTTTACTACACTCAAGGTTGTTGTTCTTTCACACGTAGTAGTAATGTTCAAAAGTCTATATTCGTCGGGGGTTCTCGGTTATCAACTACCGCATGATCGAAAATATGCCCACAACAGCATATAGATCACCAAATCTGTTAGATATTGCTGGATGTTTTGCATTTCTAACTTATACATATGGAAACATATGTAAAGCAGATGCTTTAGAACTCGTGTGATTCAAATATGACTATACGAGTGAGAAAGTAATGGGTCATTTGTCTTGGATCATCGGGTAGGCAAACTTAGTATTTGCAGAGTTAAAAGTCTAGCAGAATGGCATTTACTTCGGAAGATGGCTGCCTCTAGCAAAATATCGCAAACTCTAAAGATATCCGTGTGAACTGAGTTGTCTTCCTCAAGAAAAATCCCCATGAACTCAGTCGCTTCCTTGAGAAAAATCCCCATTGCATTTCCAATTTTTAAGCAAACACAAGCTAAACCAATAACTGACCTAGCCCCTTGCGCCTGGTGCCCTAGTATGGCTTCAGTGTCCGATGAGTTTCCAATTTTTCAAGCAAACACACAGGCTGGCTCTCCTATGATTTGTGTGAAGCTGGCTAGCCAGGGGCACAATACGTCCACACCTGGCAGGCCGGGAGGCGGGGTAAAATGCCGGTGCGGACTGCAGAGGCGACCATAGTGTCGTCGGAGTTGTTGGCTATTCTCCTTTGTCGATAGCCAAAGACGGGACGTCTGGTAAATTCCCAAATCTCTATCAATCAAGTTAACTATTTTTGAGTGCAACTCCGGAATCATGTCAATTATGTAGATATAAAGAGTAGGATGAGAGAGAACCCAAAGCCAAGCGTCGAAACCTCTTTCTCTCCGGAGGTGGTCCAGCCGGACTCGAGCTGCCACTGCCATTGGGATGGGTACACAGAGGACGACGGCGCCCTGAGCACATTATTAGGATAACACTACTCGTTGAAAATGAGAACATATTGTATGAAATGTCAAATACTCATAAAGATGGATTGGCTGCTCGAAGGCTCAGTTAAAAAAACACGGGCTAGCACTACTAAAAAAATGAGAACATATTCTATCAAATGCTAAATACTCATAAAGCTGGCTCTCTGGTTTGAAGGCTCGGTGAAAAAACATGGCTAACTTCGCGTTGTGATCTCCTTGTAAGCCCTCGTCGAGCGGTGCTACAGCACGGTGTGTACAAAGAAGCATGTGCATCGTCTCTATTTGGTCGCGGTGTTCCCAAGCTAGCTAGCAGAGCTAACTCGCATGCCTCCCGAGCCCAACTTGTAAGCTTGTAGCTACGCACGGCTTCGCAGGAGCAACACAACAGCCGGCGAGCACGGAGATGCATGCGTACAAGAGTGTGGAGAGCTGGCCGGCATGCGTGCACGGTCGAGCAGGCCGATATGCAGCGCGCCGAGCTGATTGAGCGGATCTTCCGGCGAGCTACCACAACTAACAAATTTCCTGAGCCGTGTGAAAAAAAACGTTTCAGCTCTTTTAATTTACCCGTGGCAATGTGTTTAATATGGAATTTGGCAGGAGGGCAAAATCGTCCAAATTAAAGTGACGTACCATCATCAAGACCATAAGTCATTTAATACTCCCACCGTCCCAAAATATAAGGCGCCTAATGATTGGTCAAAAGTCAAACCTTACTAACTCTGATCAAATATTTAGAAAAAAGTATCTACATCTACAATATTAAATGGACACATTAAGAAAATATACTTTATGATGAATCTATTAATATTAATTTAGTATTATAAATTTTTATATTTTTGTGTATAATCATGGTCAAATTAAAAAAATGTTGACTTTTGACTAATCCTTAAGCGCCTTATATTTTGGGACGGAGGGAGTAGTAAAGACTAGCTATATACTTTGGGACGGAGGGAGTAGTAATCCTTAAGCGCCTTATATTTTTATATTTATATTACCGTGCGTTGCTACGATCTCTTATTTTTATCTTGTTGCACATATAACTATATACACATAAAAACAATAGGTTTGTCGTGGAAAGCTATAATTCAACCAAGTATGCATAGAAATCAATGTACTGCCATTAGTCACATTCGCTAAATGAAAAGTTACCATAACCCCTAAACAGTAATTAAAAAACCAATTGTGCATGTTCGACAACAACCTGGTTTCAGTCATTTCTTGTTTACCACGACCAACACTCTTGTTTTAATGATATTTTTTGCCATGAATGGAAGAAGATATATATGCACTATCGTTCTACTTCAGCCTACTCCCATCCACCCCGATCACGCTTCTTCTACAACTTTGAGGTATGCATTATTTTTTCCATCAGCTGTAACTACAAATGTGACACTAAGCGTATTACAGTAGTGTACATGATCAAAAGAAAAGCTATCAATCATGATTATAAACAGAACTTATGAGACATAGTATTGCTGGAGAAAATAAATAAATGGGACATCTATAATGGATTTTTAGGTATATTATGTGTGAAACCTCTGATGTTAAAATAAGCTAACGATACACGCATCAGCAAAACATAGCAGGAGTAAACAGTACCCATTCCCATGCTTTGCTAAGCCGGTGATCATTCTTGTTCGTGCCAAATCCTTTCTCTTGAGACAATGAAATACCTGGACATTCAAATCTTTACATTTCATTTTTTGAATACATATCCATGAGAGATGTGCAAACTGCAACATGTCGGGAACAGTACTCTAGTCACCTCGTTTCTTCGAGGCATTGCATAGAACACCTCCAATGCGAACTCTGGACCACCACACCTTATATACATATGGAGTACTCGTTGTGAGCAACATGGGCTTGACGCCCCAGCGCTGGAGCGTGTCATGTACCCGCCTCTCGCTATCCATGTCACCACACTATGTGCACAACGCCCTCACCTGCATAACGGTGACAACATTAGGGCTCGTTTGTTTAATCCAGCAGAGTCATGGATCAGCATGGATTGTAGCCGATCCCAGACTTTCCAGCCAAACGAGGTAATTTTTCCAGACATGCAAATCGCTGGTCTTCGTTTATCCCCAAGTGAGATTTTGGCCCAGCCCGTCCCCTCTAGTTTCTTCTGAATCGGTCTGGATTTTTTTCCTCCCCAGCTAACATATGGAACAATTCCAGGACGCCGGAGAGAGATGTCATATACGCCGGAGAGAGATGAATGTTGAGACGAATTCTGCGACGCTTGTATTAAACGAACGGACATGTAATTGACGGGTTTAGCAGTGATTAATCCATGCATGGATTGGGTGAAGGGACGGGATCCACCCATTCCCTGCCTAGATCAATTCCACGTTGGGATTCAATCCCATGAAACCGAACGAGGCCTTAATTGCATCCCATCGGAAGATACTTTGATTCCCATAGCGCACCATGTCGTCCTTCCCGGCACAGCCGTCCTCCGCCCGTGGCGCCCGGCCGAAGATCACCTCCACGTGTTCCCCGCGCCGCCACCTGCTGTCTGTCGACGAGGGTGAACTCGGTGTAGCGGAGGTCGCTGCCATCAGGCGAAGAAACGTACAGGTCGTGAGGGTGGACACCATCCACCTGCGAGACGCAGAGTCGCACCACAACATGCGCTCCACCACGGCGTGCATGCCAACCGAGCCCACCATTTGCATCCCCTACCCTCTTTCTCATCGGGGGGACATACATAGACGATTTCGGAAGGACGAGCTAGAGGATACGGCGGCAAAAGGGAAGAACTGCGCCCGAGCACTGCTTCCTCGAGAGGTAACATGAATGAGGAGGTGTCGGTGGCGCCTGTATGTAGAGCAAGGATGAGATGGTCTTGGCGATGACAGGGAGCTCCTGGGCGGCGCGGCCGGAGCTTGAGGAAGGAAGGCGTGTAGGAGGAAGAAGGGTGTGGGGGGCGAGGTCGACTGCCGGAGGAAGCACCAAGAGGAGGGGCTCGCTCGCGGCAGAACTATAGCAGAGTAGGCACGTGGTGGCGCTAGTCCGTTGGGCTTAGAGGCGGCGGCGCGCGGTCACGCGAGGCGGGGGAGGGGAGGAGATGCGAGCTCGGGAAGCAGGAGATGAAGGTGGGGTTGGTCGCGATGGGAAGGGGATCGCGAGGAAGGAGGCAGGGATCGCGTGCGCTGGGTTGTGTGGCGTGCGTGAGTCTCTGCACCTCCTCCATGATTCGCTACCCCGGCAGCCTGCACGTCCTGCTACCGACGCTGCTGTTGTGTGGGCGGGGGACTTTTTTTCCAACCGAACCGGCAGGTTGACTTCGGGGTGGCACAAGTGGGTAATTCCGTACGGACGGAGGGGTAGAATCAGAAATTAAAAATGACGTACCATCAAGACCGTAAGCCTTTTAATAGTATAGATAAACATAATGACTCTGATCGTAATGTTATACTTCGGATGAATGTTCATCACATCATTCCACCAATGTTGTGACCTCGTTATTAACAACATCCAATGTCCATGATCAGGAAACCTTGATCATCTTGTTAATCAACGAGCTAGTCTATAAGAGAGGCATAACTAGGAACCTTTTATTTGTTTATTAAATACACATGTATTGATGTTTCCAATCAATACAATTATAGCATGGAAAATAAATATTTATCATAAACAAGGAATAAGATAATAACCACTTTATTATTGCCTCTCGGGTATATTCCCTTCATTGAGATGCTATTTCAGATTGATTATTGATTCTATCATGTATTTGTTATTTGTGATCTTGCATGCTCTCCGTTGTTAGTAGATATCTTGGCCGAGTAGATGCTAGTAACTCCAAAAGGGAGTATTTATACTCGATAGTGGGTTCATGCCTCTAGTAATCTGGGGAAGTGATAAAAATCTCTAAGGTAGTAGATGTGTTGTTGCTACTAGGGAGAAAACAACAATCCTTTATTCATAGAATAGTAGTATTGTTTACTTTACACGCAATGTGTAATGCAATTATCTGTTGCTTGCAACTTAATACTGGAGGGAGTTCGGATGATAACCTGAAGGTGGATTATTAGTCATAGATGCAGTTGGATTATGGTCTATGTATAATGTTGTAATGCCCAATAAAATCTCATAGGAGTCAAGATGCTTAGTATATGCATGTATGCTTTCTCGATGTTTCTCAATTGCCCCATTGTAATTTGTTCACCCAACATGTCATCTATCTTAAGGAGAACCACCACTGGTGAACTATGGACCCTGGTCCTTTCTTTTACCATCAATCTACAACTGTTTACAGCTTTCTGTTTACTTTCTGCAAGCTTTTACTTTCTTCCACACAATACGTTTAATCCTTTGTTTTCAGCAAAACCGGTGAGATTCACAACCTCACTGTAAGTTGGGGGCAAAGTTCTGTGGTTGTGTTGTGCAAGATTCCAATTTGGCAACAATACCTTGGAGGTGTTTCCTTGCTCCTATTGGTTCGATAACCTTGGTTTCATAACTGAGGGAAAACTTGTTGATGTGCTCATCATACCTTCTTCTTGGAGTTCCCCAACGAGCTCGATATATTTTGGGCCATCACCCAGCTCCAGCAATATGCAGGTAATAAACACCACCTCTCCTAGAGAGCATTCCACAAGCTTTTAAAGTAGAGAAACCAACACGTCGCTCACCTAGCACAGGTTGCAACTCACCTAGGTCGATGCCTAGGGCAGTGGCAAGCACGGCGATGACGCCTCCACCTGTGATTGGTCCTTGGTTTTGGGAGAATTGGTGCTCCAGGTAGCGCACAAGGATGGCACCCAAGTTGAGTGACAAGCTGAAGTTGATGTAAGTAGCCTTTGCGAGGACTAGGATGTCCTCCTCGTTGAGTCTCATGAACTCATTATGTGCCTGCAAGGTGTTAGCAATAACATAGAACGAATAGCAAATTGTAGGATGTTGAATATTCTTCCCCTTGCTCACTCTAGTAGTGAAACTCATTCCATTATAATATTACTCAGTGGAAGGTTCTAAGCCAGTAATGGATGCGCGTAAAGCGTTATCATCATTGTTTGGCAAATTAAAACATGTGCACCATTCATCTAATGTTATAGTGTAGTTGTTGTTCATAAGTCGGAAAGAAATCATGTCCTCTCCTTGCCATAGTTTAACGGTGCTTTACAATGAACTTAGGAATTCAATAGTTAGGCACATCATTATACACAAAGTTTTGCAGGCCATCTCTATTGCAAAGTAAATTGAAGTCATCAAAGATACTGAGTTGGTTCAATACAATGGGGCAAGCCCACTTGGTGGCCTTCACTTCGTGGTTCTTGATCTTGTCGAAGCACTCACATTGGAGCTCATTCCTGAACTGTATCCCCATGCATTCTTGAGCGACAGCCCGAGAAGCGCTAGCGGTGGCACGAGCACGAGTTTGGCTCCTTGTGTTCATCATCTAAAACATTGAAGAAAGACAAAAATAAAACTTTTTGATCCAACAACAGTAAGTATAACATGTGCCTCATCATAGCACACTAAAGAATCTCCTCAAAATAATAACCTATGCAAGAGAATCATGGCAATTGGTTCATAGTAGGTCTTACCCTAGATTGATAATGACAATAGATCGAAGATGAATTTACAAAAAGTAATTGGAGGATCAGAGAAGAAACATATCGTAGATCACTTGTGTGCGAGAAAATCAAACGAAATTGAGTAGAGATGAAGATCTCTTGAGGTTTTGAGAGAGTTTGGAGGTAGAAGAGAGAAAAATGATTGAAGTTTTGGAGTTGGAGGTACCTTACCGTGCAATTTTGTGGTCAGACGCAACTATACGGGGGCAACTATATGGCTGAAACAATGTGTTCTCGCCGTATAGTTGGCCTTTTGTCAAAATTTTAGGGTTCCCACTTGGCAGGGCAGCTTATATGGCTGGAACTATACAGCCGGAACATAGTTGGTCGTCAAACCATCTGTACCTGGGAAAAGAAATTATACAAAGGCATCGATATCTATATGACCGGAACTATACGACCGAAATTTTTATTCCTGCCCTATAGTTGGTCGTTAAACCGTCAGTACATTGGAAAAGAATTTGTATGGAAGCACCGATATCTATACGACCGGAGATATACGGCCAGAATTTTTATTCCTGCCATATAGTTGGTCATTAAACTCTCGGTACATATGAAAGAAAAATTGTCAATGGGAAAGATATCTATATGACCAGAACTATACGGCCGGAATTTTTATTCCCGGAGTATAGTTGGTCGTTAAACTCTCTATTGCATCAAAAATTGTTTCTTTGAAAATTATTTCTTATCCTATAACTTAGTGATATACCTTGTTTTTGACAGAAAATTGATAGTAAATATTGTCGACCAACAACAACATGAATAAAGCAGAATTTTTAGTACTACCGAACTTCTTCTTCTCAATTGGAGTTTTCTAGCACTCTTTATTAAACATAAACTTAAACTAAAACTTAAAAACTTTACTCAAACCTTTATTTCACATGGGTTGCCTCCCATGAAGCGCTCTTTTATAGTAATAGCGTGACCTAAATATTACTCACTTAGGCCAGATGAGTGGAACACCCACTCGAAACTAGTTGGCCTTGAAAGTGATGGCCTCCTTTTCATCATGCTTGGCTTTCTTCTTCCTGGGAAAGTAAATAACAAAATGATCCTGCGAGGGCAATTGGAGCTTCACGTTCCCTTCATGTAGATTAGTCAAAGCCTTAATAGTTCTTAAGAAAGGAAAGACCTAATATAATAGGAGCAGTAGCATCTTCAGGCATGTGAACAATAACAAAATCAATAAGAGCGGGACAACTTTTAAAATATACTAAAGTATTCTCCTTAATTCCTACAGCTTGTTTGTAGGTAGAATCTGCTAGATGCAATTTTAACTCGGTGATCTCAAAAGATCCAAGATTTAACTTGTTAAAAAGACTCTTTGAAATCGTTGAGACGCTTGCACCTAGATCACAAAATGCAACTATCTCATTGGTCCCAATTTTAACCTTAATAGTAGGCTCAAATATGTCATCTAGCTTCACATGTAATTTTTTAGCAATTTGCTTATATTCTTCCTCAAGCTCACGTACCTTTATTGCTACCTAATTAATGAAGTGTTGGTACATAGCTTCCTCACTACCTTCACTTACCGGAATCTTAACGTTGATCCTTTTTACGAGATCTTCAACGATATAACTTGGTGAAGGAGCATTACTATAATTAAGTTTTTCAGGCTCCTCCCTTTGGATTCTCATCATCTTGAGGTCTTCAATAGGATTGGGCTCAACTTTACCTGTAAATTTGGCTAGAATGATAGTTTGACTCTCGGTTATGTTACCTAGCTATGCCTCAATGATCCTCGTTCTTTCTTGGAGGGCCTGCAAATTATTTCTCAAACTTACAACTTGGTTAGATAATTTACCAAGCATAGCATCATAGTTCTCCATTATTTTAACAAGAATATTGTTTTGTTAATTTTGTGAGTCCATAAAAGACTTAAGTGTTTCTTGGAGACTACCATTACTAGTTCCCATATTTTTATTAGAGTCACCTGCAGGACTAGAATAATGTTTCTGAAAATCAGGATTTTAATTCTTCTTCCAAGTAGGGCTATAATCATTACGAGCTATGAAGTCTATTTCTTCATTTGTTTTAGGGATGGCTCTTACTTGGATTTTCTTACCTTTTATGGCTAATATGAGCTCATCCAACTTAGCATTGAGTTCTTCATTTTCTTGTGGCGAGACAGAGTTCACTTCTCCGTGTTCGATCTATCCACATGCCATTGGGCATGGTTGTCCTCCAGCTGCAGTATCAAGCATAGACTTAGACACATGGTTAAGAGCATTATAAAATAGATGGAGAAACCAGTCTTCCATCCCATGACTAGGACAGTTTCTCATGCATTCTTTCATCCTCTCCCATGTAAGTGCTAGTGGGTCACGCTCTTCCTGTCTAAAACCAGTAATATTAGATCTGAGCTGCATAGTCTTTGCAGGTGGAAAAAATTTAGTCATAAATAAAGAAGTGTATTCCACCCATGATGTAATAGTATTTCTAGGCAAAGATAGCAATCATTCTTTTGCTCTTCCTCTAAGAGAGAAAGGAAATGGACGCAATTTGACCGCATCGGGGTCAACATCTTTTATACGCATCATATCACATATTTCAGTGAAAGTATTCAAGTGCATACCTGCGTCTTCAACAGCAGAGCCTCCAAATTGATTCTGTTGAACCATACTTAAATAATGGGGCTTAATTTCATAGTCATCAGCAGCAATTCCTGGCTGAGTAATAGGAGTACATAAATAATCATTGTTGGGAGTAGCAAACTCCCCAAGCTTCTTTTCAGCCATATTTCCTATGTTTTTGGGTTTTCTTAAACAGAGACTTATAATAGTAAAAGCAAGAATTAAATAAAGAATTAAAAGCAAGAATTAAACAAAGAATTAAAAGCAAGAATTAAACAAAGGCTAACTAATTTTTTTAGTTTATCAAATAAAGATTAAAAGCAAACTAACAAAATTACAAACAAGAATTAAAACTAACAAGATTCCTACTAACCTCACCAGGGTAGCTATTGCTTCCCCGACAAGGCGCTAGAAAACAGGTTGATACCTTCGATCCAGATTATGGATGTCGTATAGCTTCTTTTTCCCTAGTAGACCTAGGTTATCAAATCCTCGGGAAGTAGATGCGTAGTGAGGTTACTTTAACGGACCTTCAGGAGTTTTAGAATTCCTTTTGTGTTTTTACCGGACCAAGAGTTTGCGTCTTTTTGTGGTTGTCGATGATAGAGAGAGGGCCTAGGGCATTTGGTTTCACCTGTAGCTGTGCAAAAACATCTGATGGGAATAAAAGATAAAGATAAATTATGCATGTAATTGTTAGAGCAAGATAAATTATATGTGGGCAGTGCATCCATAATTCTATTGCCTCCGCAACCGCTTACAGCAATAACCTACTAGTCTCATCCATAGAAGAAAGAGAACTAATGATATGCATAGTGATGTCACCGTTAATCCCAAGTAAATCCCTCACATATAGTCGTACTACCCCTTCTATCACTAGGGTTCTCAACCTGCAGATCACTCATTACTCATACTCCCTATACCTGGCTCAACCCTCCGGGTCTTGTGTACCTGACAAGTACTTAGATTGAGGCAAGAGAGGATACAATAATCATCATGTCATACAAACTAATACATGATCCCATCTATGATAAATAACATGCACAAACGCTACATGGCTAGGCCAACACCCTTAGCCTAATGAGAATTACTCACACATAGATATGAGATCAACAATCACAAACATTGTAATGGAAATCATGAGATTGATATCAAATAGTCTTACAATGTCGCCAATCGAAGAAGAGATCTACTACTAAAAGTGGTGGATTATGGCTATGGAGATGGAGAAGGGTTTTGAGATCTGGAGGCGGCTGATGATCTGGGGCAGCGACTTCAGGGGGAGGCATGCTTGTTTTCTCGTTGCCTGAGGCTTATTTATATAGGGATCCCTTCACAAAAGTTGTTCTGTTTGACCTAGCGATGGCAGCGCCAACTATATGACTGGAACTATACGACCGGAATTTTGTTTCGGTCGTATAGTTGGTCGTTAAAGCGTCTGCCTCCCCTTCACAGCTCCTGGTTTCTTCTGGTTGTTGGAAATCTCGTATCTTTGACTTTAATGTAGTGATTCCCATCTTCAAATGAAATTATATGCACAGGAAAAAATAGAAAGGAAGAATTGCATACCCCTTTGAATATTCAGCATTAGTGGCAGGGTTTAGAGAGATATTTTATCAAAAAAAATGAATAATATCCAGTTTAAATGTGGACGTAGATGGCTATATTTCAGAGCCATCAACCCCCACCTCCCCACCTACCTCCTGTCGCCGTCGCCGACTAGGGCCGCTGGACACTGCCTGTGTGGCGCGTGCGGCGGCGCCTTCTCTTTCCCGCATCGGGCGGGCGGCTCGGGGACCTTCTTCTCAGCAGCGGAGGTCCTGGGGCGGCGGAGAGCAGCCTTGGCTGGGGCGAGGCGGCGCAGTGGTGCGGCTATGGGTGGCGGGGCAATGCTTCACAGCTGCGGTAGGCGGGGATCGGGGCTTGCTACGCCAGGCCGACCTAGAGCTAGGCCCTCCCAGATCTGGGTAGTACGGGTTGGCCCGCCTTTATCTGTCTGCTCTGCAACATCGCGGTGGGAAGGTTGGATGGGATCCCTGGCGACCTTGGCCGGCCTATTGCAGTGTGGCCGCGGACTTTACGGGGCCCGGCCGGACCGCCATGGGACTGGTGTGCCCCCGCGGAGGCTTTATGGGTCCACTAGGCCCGGCTAGACCTATGGAGGACTGGTGTGCTGTGACCGCGTTCGGTCGACTACCGCCTCCGGTGGTGGAGGCTGTTCCCTCCCACGCTGCCAGGGTACCGCGGGACCTGTTTCAATTCCGCCCGTGCCGTGATACTTTAGACCTCGCGATAGCTTGCTCGATGAGACAATGATGGCGGATTCAGGACCGGAGTGGCGCATGCTAGTGGGCGACAAGTTTGGTGGTGACAAGGTCTCCCCCTCATGGGGCTCGTGTGCAACGGATTGCCCGAGGGTTGTGGATAGGGTTTTTCAGGAGAAATCCTTGTCGGCTCGACCGACATCGACGCGGTGCGGCCCGCGGGTGGCATCTTTCCTTCCTAGAGGGCGTCGTGGCTACCTCACTAGTGAGGGCCCTTAGACATTGGTTCTTATTTTTCAACCTTGAAACCAACACATGGTCCAAGCGATGCCAATGGACAAACCTACAAGTGAAACTAAATTTACACATTAGTCCATAGAGATTGTCATTAATTACCAAAACCACACATGGGGGCATACATGTCGTTTCACCGATGATACTCATTTTTCCTATCAGGCGCGATCCTGTGCGCCCACCAATGGACCGGCGACCCCAATGTCGGTTGCCTCCAGGTTCTTCTCCACTAGTGGACCGGCGACCGATGATACAGTCTTCCATCTTCACGCATGTAGTCCAGGATAGGGACACCCTCATGCCCACCATGGACGAACCACTATTGGGGTTGTTGATGACCCACAAGTATAGGGGGTGTATCGTAGTATTTTCGAGGGAAGTGAAACCCAATTTATTGATTCGACACAAGGGGAGCCAAAGAATATTTATAAGCCTTAACAACTGAGTTGTCAATTCAGCTGCACCTGGAAACAATCTTGCTCACAGTAGTTTATCAGTAGCAACAGTTTTGTAGTAGCAATAACAAAGTAATAGTAGTAGTAAAAGTAAAGACAATAGTAACAATTGCAGTAAACAGTAGGATTAAAGCGCGGTAGGCATTGGGATGGATGGACGGGCGTTGCATGGACAAGACAATTCATATGGCAATCAAGACATAGGGAATTTGTAGATAAATAATATAAAACATCCAAGTACTAAACAATCATAGGCATGTGTTCCATATATAGTCATACGTGCTCGCAATGAGAACTTGCACAACATCTTTTGTCCTGCCAGCCCGTTTGCAGCGGGGTCTCAAGGGAACTACTGGCAATTAAGGTGCTCCTTTTAATAGAGCACCAGAGCAAAGCAATAACACTCTGTGAACACATGTGATCCTCACATCAAAGCCATTCCCTCCGGTTATCCCGATTACTATCACTTCGAGGCCTTTGGTTCTGGACAACAATATGTGTACACAACTTGTAGGTAAGACTATAAACAATACTATCATAATGAATCAATAACATGTTCAGATCTGAAATCATGGCACTTGGGCCCTAGTGACAAGCATTAAGCATAACAAGTTGCAACAAAGTCAAAAATCACTAATAGTAGATACTAGGCACCATGCCCTAACAATCCAAAGCTATTACATGAACAATCTCATCTAACCCCTACCATCCCCATAGCCTACAATGGGGGATTACTCACTCATAGATGGGGGAAACATGGATGGTCGATGGAGAAGCGATGGTGATGATGATGGCGATGATCTCCTCCAATTCCCCGTCCCGGCAGGGTGCCAGAACGGAGTTTCTGGTTCCAAATCACGGAATCTAGTGGTGGCAGCGCAGTGGAACTCTTTCTGGAAAACATCGAACCCCCTTTGGTTTTTAGGTCAAGAGGCAACTTATAGGCGAAGAGGGAGGCCGAGGGGGTGCCTGGGACGGCGAGACCACCCCCTGGTGCGGCCAGGCCTGGCCCGCGCGGCCAGGTGGTGTGGCCGGGCCCCAGCCCCTCTCCGTTTCATATTCTGGCTCCTGGTGTCCCTCGGTGAACAACTGACTTTGGCTTTTGTCCCATCTAATTCCGAGAATATTCATTTTCTGACTTTCCTGGAACCAAAAACAACAGAAAATAGGCAGCTGTCATTGTGGCTCTTGTTAATAGGTTAGTCCAAGAAATCATATGAAAAGTACTCCAAAGTGTGGACAAAACATAAGAAAGTAGGTAAAACCAAGCATGGAACATCAAAAATTATGGATATGTTTGCAACGTATCAACATCCTCAAGCTTAAATCATGCTCGTCCTCGAGTAGGTAAGTGATAAAAAGAAAGAATAATTTTTGAGGTGACATGCACCATCATAAACTTGACGAAAGTATTTGTAA
Organism: Avena eriantha; assembly: GCA_910589775.1. NCBI lineage: Eukaryota > Viridiplantae > Streptophyta > Magnoliopsida > Poales > Poaceae > Avena > Avena eriantha. The sequence continues at coordinate 521,672,863 of OU342740.1, read as the reverse complement.
AATAATGATAGCTGGGATCATAGTACTTCAATCATAACATGAACGATAAAGTTCTAGCAATAAGACAAAGCAACTATGTTGTAACATGAAAAGGAACAAACAAAAGATTCATGAATAACAATGCTTTGCAAGACGTTTGTTTGTTTCACCTAAAGAAAACATAGCATAGTGGCATTCAGCTTCTCCCTCATAGAGTAGCAAACATAAATGCATAGGACACCTTCAAAGTTCATAAGAGTGAGTGGATACAAACAGTTTAAAACAAGCAATATCCTAGTTATGCATCAATCAACAAGTCTTGGGACAATGCACATAGAACTAAGAATGGCCACTATGCTCTCAAAGTAGGTGCATAAAGATAGAAGGTGTAGACTCAAGAGGTAGTAAAATAAAGGCCTTCATAGAAGGAAGCAGTGATTGAAGTTTCATAAAGAGCTTCCAAAAATATGGTACTTATTAGCTTTCATCTCTCATTGCCCCTATCATAAGCATCTTGAAGTGGTTAAGGTTAAAGTGAACAAACTATGAAGTATATGCTTGACAAAGTATAAGTTGGAAATCTCATGTCCCTTGAATACGAGGGTCGCTCCTCATGCTACTCAAGTTTAGTTACCGGTAAGTTCTTGTCATTGCAAGTACATGTGTATCATAGAGAACCGCCAACGGGTTACCCCTTGCCCGATGATACGGAAGAATCCCTATATCAAAATGACAAGGCAAGCATACAACGAGCATCTCAGCAATCTTATTATTTACCATGGGAATATGGTGCCTTTTTCTCTCTTTCCTCTTTTCTCATATCTCTTTTTTCTCTTTTTTTCTCAATATCCGACTCTTTTTTTATAAGAAGAATGCGTCATAGACAGCTCATTATGGTTACGCTGCAGGTTTCCAACATGATAGCATGGATTAGACCAGCGGCCCAAGCGTTTCTCTAACACACATACAGAACTCCATGGACTTACAAGCTCCCCTTTCATTTCATGCCGATGACATCCATAGACAAAAGAGCATGATATCAACTAGGTACAAAGTACAAGTGCAATGTTGAAAGCGTTCCCCATGACAGCATGGTTCTGCTAATCCGCAACATATAAGTGCAAGCATATATAACATAGACGACACAATGGTTCAAGTTTACTAAGGGCAAGAAAAGTAAAGTGTGCCATCAAGTTCGTGAGAGCTTTAATCACTAGTTTTCTCATAACAAGTTTAATTCGGAAGGTAGATAAAAACATGAACATACTTGGAATAGCATATGCTAATAGGTAGGTATGGTGGACTCTTTGGAATAACTTGGTTTCCGGAATTGGATGCGTGAGTGGAACTCATACTCGGTTATGAAGGCTAGCAAAAGCATGGGAGCGACCAACTAAGAGAGCAATAATGGCCATAATCATGCAGAGCGACAAAACATCATTAATCAAAGCATAAAGTGATACTAAAAGTTGAAAACTAAAGGATCATAAAGGCTATGGTGACTTGGGATAGTCATAACATGGTGTGAGCATGTGCCAAGTCAACCCAAATAAAGCATCAAAGGAGAATACCACAATACTATGCTTTAATATGCTAAAACAACGCATGATTCTTCAAAGGCACATTAAGCAATCTCAATTGTTTATAACAAGTCATGCTACAGCAAAGAATACTAAGCATAAAGTCAAAACGATATCAAGCATGGCATGACAAAGCATAGGCCACAGTCAAAAACAAGCTCTCTTTACCACTTAAGCATGAATTTTCCTACTCTTTTCCAATTCAAACCAAACTATTTGAAAACCAATTCATGAAAGAAGGGGTCCAACCAATTTATTCAGCAAACTAAGAAAACAAAGCAAACGAAAACCAAAACGAAAACGAAAAAGAAGACGCTCCAAGAACAACACAACTATGCATGAAACAATAAAAATGAAGTGTTTGGAAGAAACCTGGGATTTTTATTAATGAAGAAGGGGATGCCTTGGGCATCCCCAAGCTTTTACGCTTGTACTTCTTGGATATTTCTTGGGGTGACACGCGTGGCATCCCCAAGATTGAGCTTTAGTCCATCCTTCATCTTATTACTCATTCCTTCCATACACCTGAATTTTTTCCTTCATACAAAACTTCACACAATCTTTATTAGCAACATTAGTGCACTCAAGACAATAGGTCTTTACTTTCAGTTCCAACACCAATAAAACTTTCATTAAAACACAAGCTACTGTTGCACTTCCCTCAAAAAGCTCAATTTCCCAAAAGAACTCAAAAAGCAACTGACATGGGTATACCCTATAGGTACTCGAGCTTGGTATATACGGCCTGCATACATAGAGTCCCACGGTGTCGCCAGGGCCCAAACGAAGGACTCGAGTAACCTAGGGACTCTCGATTGCTTGAAGAACAAGAAGAAGCTAAAGATAGTAAGTTAAAAGGGGAAAACCCTAACTTGTAACCGACTTGACCTACTACCCGAGACCTAGCCTATCTATATAAAGGCTAGGAGGGGGCAGCGAGGAGGATGCACGCAACCCTAGTTTCCACAACCCTCGCCAGATTGCATCTGCACACCATTGTAATCTTCGATTCCTTCGATAATTCCACGAGCAGACAAGCAGGAGTAGGGACCTCTACGAGGCCTGAACCTGGGTAAATATTCGAGTCCCCTGTGTGCTTGTTTGCTAGCCGATAGATGTCTCCAGCGCTCCCTCCTTCTCCAAAACCCAAGTCCATAACAATGGGCATTGATGAGTTAAACCCTCGTCAGGAACCAACAAGAAGAAAATGCAAGTAATGGTAGAAATCTGTCAAAACAGACCAGCAGGTAAAGATGAATTTTTTTGAAGACCTTCTATTGCTCAAATCGAAACGTGTTGAACTAACTAAAGTTATATAACAACCTGGGTCATAAGCACAAAAATTCACGCCTCAAAACAACATACAGATATTTTACACGAATTTTTACGGTGAATCACAGAAATCTGTTTCGGGACAACAACTTTCCCAATCATTACTTCTCTCTCATTAGAGATTACTCTTGGCACAAAAAGCAAATAAAAAGGATAAGAAGCGGTTATTAATAAAGTAATAACTTCGAAGACTCATCTAAAACTTTTGGGTTATCTCCCAATAAGTACTTTTCTTTAACGCCTTTAAGTTTGGCATGATAGTTTGAGAGGATGCTCACATAAGAAATATGAATTGAAGTAAAAGAGAGCATCAAGAAGCAAATTCAAAACACATTTAAGTCTAACCCACTTCCTACGCATAGGAATCTTGTATGTAAATAAATTCCCAGAGAACAGAGTGACAGGCATAGGAAGATAAAACAAGAGTAACTTCAAAACTTTTAGCACATAGAGAGATGTTTCAATACCATGAAAACTTCTACAACCATATTTTCCTCTCTCATAATAATTTTTAGTAGCCTCATGAATAAGCTCAACAATATAACTATCACATGAAGAATGCTTTTCATGTTCTACGAAAACATAATTTTTATCAAGCTCAAAAATAGTGGGATTAAAACCTTCAAACCCACTTTTAACAATTCTATAACAAGATGACTGATCATTCAATATAGGACCATCATCTAGAGCTTTATCATAAACAATTTCTAAGCAAAACTCTTTAGTACCATGCATCTCGAAGTTAGGCACAAATAAAGGATTATCACAGATAACATGAGCATAACATTCATCCTCCTTTGGTAAGCATGGGGGACAATCAAATAATGTAAGGGATAAAGAGTTACTCTCATTAGAAGGTAGGCATGGGTAGCTAATCCATTCTTCCTCCTTTTGTTCATCACTCTCCTCCTATTTTTCATCTAATGAGCTTTCAGGTTCATCAATTTCTTCTTCCATAAGATCCTGCAAGGCATTAGTCTCTTCCATTTGTGGAAAGCATCTATTAATATATTCAAGAATATAGCCAGTTTCTTCCTTGTAATTATCAAAGCAAAATTTAAGTATATCATAAACCTCATATTTATAAGGTGAATCATCAATATTTTCAAGCAAACTAGCAAGTTCAAATGCACCCTTCCAAGCAATAAATTCCTCAATTTGTTTCACATCATAAAAGTCATAATTTTCTTTAACATAAGAAGATATGGTAACATCATCATTATACTCACATTGAAAAGGGAGGTGTTTGTACCTCCTACAGCAACAAGATTTATCAAAGCAATAAGTAACATTATAAGTAGATCAAACATTTATAGCAATGGTATACAATTTATCAATTTGTTCCCATAAGTGTTTCCCTTTTTGTAACAAGAGGTGTCCCTTATAATAATTTTTTTGTTCTTCCATGAACCCACCTTGCCAATAAGATTCCGTTTCAAAGAAACCAACCATTGATAGAAAGCATGATAAAGCAAGACAATAACAAACCAACAAAATAACTAGAGTAGGAACTAATTTTTTTGTATTTTTGATAAGGAAACAAGCAAACAAGGCGGAAATAAACTAAGCAAAACAAAAATAACAAAGTAAAGAGATTGGTTATGATTATGCTTGAACAATAGTGATTCCAAGTGGACTTGATAAATAAAGCTATGCTCCCCGGCAACGGCGCCAGAAAATAGTCTTGATGACCCACAAGTATAGGGGGTGTATCGTAGTATTTTCGAGGGAAGTGAAACCCAATTTATTGATTCGACACAAGGGGAGACAAATAATATTTATAAGCCTTAACAACTAAGTTGTCAATTCAGCTGCACCTAGAAACAATCTTGCTCACATCAATTTATCAGTAGCAACAGTTTTGTAGTAGCAATAGCAAAGTAATAGCAATAGTTAAAGTAAAGACAGTAGTAACAATTGCAGTAAACAGTAGGATTAAAGCACGGTAGGCATAGAGATGGATGGACGGGCGTTGCATGGACAAGACAATTCATATGGCAATCAAGACATAGGGCATTTGCAGATAAATAAGATAAAGCATCAAAGTACTAAATATCATAGGCATGTGTTCCATATATAGTCATACGTGCTCACAATGAGAATTTGCACAACATCTTTTGTCCTGCCAGCTCGTTTGCAGCGGGGCCTCAAGGGAACTACTGGCAATTAAGGTGCTCCTTTTAATAGAGCATCGGAGTAAAGCATTAACACTCCGTGAACACATGTGATCCTCACGTCAAAACCATTCCCTCCGGTTATCCCGATTGCTGTCACTTTGGGGCCTTTGGTTCTGGACAACAATATGTGTACACAACTTGTAGGTAAGAAATTAAACAATACTATCATAATGAATCAATAACATGTTCAGATCTGAAATGATGGCACTCGGTCCCTAGTGACAAGCATTAAGCAATACCAAGTTGCAACAAAGTCAAAAAGCACTAATAGTAGATACTAGGCACCATGCCCCAACGATCCGATGCCACTACATGAACAATCTCATCCAATCCCTACCATCTCCATAGCCTACAACGGGGTATTACTCACTCATAGATGGGGGAAACATGGATGGTCGATGGAGAAGCGATGGTGATGATGATGGCGATGATCTCCTCCAATTCCCCATCCCGATAGGGTGCCAGAACGGAGTTTCTGGTTCCGAATCGCGGAATCTGGTGGTAACGGCGCCAGAACTCTTTCTAGAAAAATGTCGAACCCCCTTTGGTTTTTAGGTCAAGAGGCAACTTATAGATGAAGAGGGAGGCCGAGGGGGTGCCTGGGGCGGCCAGACTACCCCTGGCACAGCCAGGCCTGGCACGCGTGGCTAGGTGGTGTGGCCGGGCCCTAGTCCCTCTCCGTCTCGTATTCTGGCTCCTCGTGTCCCTCGGTGAAAAACTGACTTTGGCTTTTGTCCCGTCCAATTCCGAGAATATTCATTTTTTGACCTTCATGGAACCAAAAATAGCAGAAAACAGGCAACTGGCACTCTAGCTCTTGTTAATAGGTTAGTCCAAGAAATCATATGAAAAGTACTCCAAAGTGTGGACAAAACATAAGAAAGTAGATAAAACCAAGCATGGAACATCAAAAATTATGGATACGTTTGGAACGTATCAGTTGTAGCCAACAACAACCACCTTCTTTTTGTTCAACTTGTACATCTCCTCTCTATACCGCCTGAACCAAAATTTCTTCACTTTATCTGCCACTATAGTCACCTGCAGGTTAGTTACAATAGTTTGCATTTATATATTCCTCATCTTTCTCTTTGACATGCATCTCAATTACCACTTTGCCATCCCTTGAACCATTGTTGCTACTGATGTTGAAGTAGTGTGCTCCTCTTTAGTATCTGCCTTATGGGTTGTTGTAATTGTGTTCCCATCCGGCATCCGAGTTTCACTAGTGGTCATCTCTAGGTTAGCTTCCATCTTGAGTGTGAGGGGCTCTGAAGAAGAGTTTCTTCTTGACATTTAATTTTTCTCCATGTAGGTAAAAGCTGCGATGCTCGAACATCTTATAAGGAGAAGATTTTTGTTCCATGTTATACCTAAAAATATCGTCATCTTCAAGTAATAGGAAAGAATGACATTTGTGTCCTGCAAGACCACAATAAAAGCAGAAAGCTAGCAAACTCTCGTACTTCACCTCATAAAGCTTTATTTATTTTCCCCTTTCTCCTAGAAAGGCAGCCAACATTTGATAGGATTTTTCACATCATGCTTGATGCGAGCATGCATAAAGTCACCACTAACCTTCCCATTGTTGTCATTCCAGATCCCCTTAAGCGAACCTAGATTCATGGCAACTCCCTCTCCCAACTCTAGATTCATTAGTGACATGGGAAGGCCATAAATTCTCACCCAAATTGTCATGATATCTACTGGCATCTCCCCAGCACTACATCTCCCATCAAATTCAGTGACTAGCAGTGGGTAATCCAGATGTTTCCATGGCCCTCCCTTTAGTAAATGCTTAAAATCTCCCTCTTTTTGGAACTCAACTATGAATCTATTATCAAAAATGTCTTTCTCACACATACCCCCTTGCAATTGCTAGACCCCTCCTCATGGAAATAAACATAGATTTTGCATTATATACCTTAGGGCACAGATAGGGGCCAACGACGATGAACTTTTCTCCATGGACTTCTCAACAACTTCAAAGTCCACCACGAACACATCCTCATCCTCCTATCCCCGAGATTGCTCAAAGCGATGTTGGGTTCGCAGCATAGAAAACAAAAAAATTCCTACGATGAGAACTATACGCCAAGATCTATCTACTAGATATAGAGCAAGGGTGGATATACATCCATAGAGTACTTACCCTCAAAGACAATAGAGTTTTGTTAACGAGTTGGAACTCGTGGATGATGTAGTCGTACGCTTGCCGATCTCAAGATCGTGTGGAAGTCCTAGCACCGCAAATCAGCAGCGCATCCGTCCTCGCACACACGTTCAAGCCACCGGATAACCTCCACCTCCTCACTCCAGCAAATCGGCGGAAGCAGCAACTCCTTCCAGACGCAAGGCCACTGGGAACATGTATCTCGCTAATCTGAGACCATGGGGGAATATCTAGAGGGGAGAGAGATCCTTCACAAGGAGGTGTGGTTTGTGAGGGAGGAGATGGGGGCCTTTTATAGGAGAGGGGGGCTCCTCCCCTCCCATGGCCGGCGGCCAAGGGGGGTGCCCCAACCTCTTCCTCATTCATGTGGTGGAAGCTCCACTCACATCAATTCAAGCTCCACCTAAAATTCCACTCACATGCATTAAATTTCTACCAAATTTAATGCAACTCTCAATTAATAAAACTCTTTTATTTATTTTATTCAGAATTTTGTTAATTACTTTAATTAAAGAACATTCACATAAAACCCCTTGCAACATTTCAATGTCACATGCAGAACCACTTTCTGCAATTTCACCCGAAACAATTCCGGTTTCTATAGAAACAATTCCTGCGCTTTGCAATTCTTTCGTCTGAAACATATGTGCTCAAAAATGGTGTCTGACAACCCTTAAGTGTGTCACCCTATGGTTTGTGAATAATGCAGACATGATTGAGACTCCTCTCAGATCAATAATCATAAGCGGGACCTGGAGATCCATACTGACTCCTGCACATTCAACGATGACTTCTGTGATCGTGAGAATCTTTAACGCTAGTAACTTAATCCCTTTGTATCATGATATAATACATGTCCGATATTTGATCATCGATATCCAAATACCTAGTTTGATCTCGTTACCGACATGCACTCTTTTCTCGTTCTCGTGATATAACATTCTAGTGATCATATCACTTGCTTGCAAGCTATCTTAATGTGATATCACCGAGAGGGCCTAGAGTATATCTATCCGTCATCGGGATTGACAAATTCCACTCTTGATCCATGAGCCTCAACATAACACCTTCGTAGCACTGAACCCACCTTTATAGTCACCCTGTTACGATGTGACGTTTGATGTTATCAAGATACTCTTCCGGTGTTAGCAATTAACATGATCTCATGGTCTAAGGACTAACATTACTTCGTATGATGTTATATCAATATAAACATAATGACTTTGATCGTAATGCCATACTTTTGATGAATGTTCATCACATCATTTCACAAATGCTGTGACCTCATTATTAACAACATCCAATGTCCATGATCAGGAAACTTTGATCATCTTGTTAATCAACGAGCTAGTTCATAAGAGAGGCATAACTAGGAACCCTTTTTGTTTATTAAACACACATGTATTGACGTTTCCTATCAATACAATTATAGCATGCAAAATAAACATCTATCATATACAAGGAATATATAATAACAACTTTATTATTGCCTCTCAGGACATATTTCCTTCAGTCTCCCACTTGCACTAGAGACAATAATCTAGTTTACATAGTGATAAATCTAACACCCATGGAGTTCTTGCCCTAGGGAGAACTTTAGTCAACGGATCTGCTACATTTAGGTCCGTGTGTACTTTACAAATCTTTATATCTCCATCCTTGACATGCTCGTGGATGGAGTGAAACCAACGCTTAATATGCTTACAATTCTTGTGAGACCTTGGTTCCTTGGCGTTGGCTATGGCTCCATTGTTGTCACAATAGATCACCATTGGGTCCAATGCACTAGGAACCACACCTAGTTCCATTATGAACTCCTTCATCCAAACCGCTTCCTGCGCCGCTTCTGAAGCAGCAACATATTTCGCCTCCGTTGTCGATCCAGCCACCACAGGTTGTTTGGAACTCCTCCAACTAACTGCTGCTCCGTTCAAGAGAAATACATATCCAGATTGAGACTTAGAGTCATCGAGATCGGTGTCAAAGCTAGCATCGACATAACACTTAGCGACTAGCTCTTCTTCACCTCTGTATACAAGAAACATATCCTTAGTTCTTCTTAAGTACTTAAGGATATTGTTGACCGCTATCCAGTGTTCAGAACCTGGATCAGATTGGTACCTACTAGTCAAACTAATAGCATGTGCCACATCCGGTCTTGTACATAGCATGGCGTACATTATAGAGCCTATGGCTGAGGCATAGGGGATCTTATCCATTATCTCTCTTTCTTCCACCGTAGCCAGACTTTGAGTCTTACTCAATGTCTTGCCTTGCAACATAGGTAAGAACCCCTTCTTACTTCCATCCATATTAAACTTCTTTAATATCTTATCAAGGTATGTACTCTGCGATAGCCCAATTAGGTGCCTTGATCTATCTCTATAGATTTTAATGCCTAATATATATAAAGCTTCACCAAGGTATTTCATCGAAAATTTGCTGTTTAGATAACTTTTAACACTGTTTAAAAGATCTATATCATTTCCAATCAATAATATGTCATCCACATATAATATCAGAAATGCCACATTGCTCCCACTCACCTTCTTGTAAATACAAGCCTCTCCATAAGTTTGGACAAATCCAAACTCTTTGATCACCTCATCAAAGCGGAGATTCCAACTCCGGGATGCTTGCTTCAGTCCATAGATGGATCGCTGAAGCTTGCATACCTTATCAGCATCCTTAGGATCGACAAAACCCTTAGGTTGTATCATATACAACTCTTCTTCAATATTACCATTGAGGAACGCAATTTTGACATCCATATACCATATTTCATAATCGTAATATGCAGCAATTGCTAACATAATCCTAATCGACTTTAGCATCGCTATGCGAGAGAATGTCTCATCGTAGTTAACTCCTTGAATTTGTCAAAACCCCTTTGCGACAAGTCGAGCTTTATAGATGGTCACATTACCATGCACATCAGTTTTTTCTTTTGAAAATCCATTTATTCTCAACGGCCTTCCGATCATGAGGTAAGTCCACCAAGGTCGAAACCTAGTTTTCGTACATGGATTCCATCTCGGATTACATGGCTTCTAGCCATTTGTTGGAATCCGGGCTCATCATCACTTCTTCATACGTCGCAGGGTCATCAATTTCATCAATCATGAAATTCATAACATGATTGCCATATAGTTCAGGAGTTGCACGTGTCCTGCTTGACTTGCGAGCTTCGGTAGTGTCCTCTTTCGGAGTTTCAGGATCATTATCATTAGCTCTCTCTTCATTAGGTGAAGTCAACTCCGAAACAACTTCCGATGCTACGCTACTCACCATTTCATGAAGAGAAGGTTCAATAACCTCTTCGAGTTCTACCTTCCGACTACTCACACCTTTTGCGAGAAACTCCTTCTCAAGAAAGGATCCATTCTTGGCAACAAAAACCTTGCCCTCGGATCTGTGATAGAAGGTATACCCAATCATTTCCTTAGGGTATCCTATGAAGACACATTTTTCCGCTTTGGGTTCGAGTTTATCCGGCTGAAGTTTCTTCACATAAACATCGATCCCCAAACTTTAAGAAATGATAGCTTAGGTTTGTTTCCAAACCATAATTCATAGGGTGTCGTTTCAACGGATTTAGATGGTGCCCTATTTAAAGTGAATGTAGCGGTTTCCAGTGCATAACCGCAAAATGACAGTGGCAAGTCAGTCAGAGACATCATAGATCAAACCATATCTAATAAAGTACGATTATGACGTTCCGACACACCATTGCGTTGTGGTGTTCCGGGAGGCGTGAGTTGTGAAACTATTCCACAGTCTTTCATATGTGTGCTAAACTCGTAACTAAGATACTCTCCTCCACAGTCGTACCGCAGAAAATTTGATCTTTCTGTTACGATGATTTTCCACTTCATTCTGAAATTCCTTGAACTTTTCAAAGGTTTTAGACTTATGTTTCATCAAATAGATATACCCATATCTACTCAAATCATCCATGAAAGTAACAAAATAACGATATCCACCTCGCACCGACACACTCATTGGTCCACACACATCAGTATGTATGATTTCCAATAAATCTGTCGCCCGTTCCATTGAACCGGAAAACTACATTCTAGTCATCTTGACATAAGGCATGGCTCACATGTATCAAATGATTCAAAATCAAGTGATTATAAAAGTCCATCAAAATGGAGTTTCTTCATGCGTTTAACGCCAATATGACCTAGACGGCAGTGCCACATATATGCAGATATATCATTATCAAGTTTAATCATTTTAGCATCAACATAATGAATATGTGTAATACTACTATCAAGATCCAACAGAAATAAACCATTCAACACAGGTGCATGACCATAAAAGATATCATTCATATAAATCAAACAACCATTGTTTTCAGATTTAAAGGAATAAAAACTTCGCATCAAACACAATCCGGATACAATGTTCATGCTCAGTGCAGGCACCAAATAACAATTATTTAGATTTATCACTAATCCCGACGGCATATGGAGAGGCAGCGTTCCGACGGCGATCACATCAACTCTTGATCCATTGCCGACCCGCATTGTGACCTCATCCCTTGCTAGCTGTCGCTTGTTCCACAGCCCCTGAATCGAGTTACATATATTAGCAACCAATCCCATATCAAATACCCAGGTGCTACTACGAGTACTAGTCAAGTACACATCAATAACATGTATATCATGTATACCTTTGTTTGCCTTGCCGGCCTTCTTGTCCGCCAAATACTTGGGGCAGTTGCGCTTCCAATGGCCAGTCCTCTTGCAATAGTAGCACTCGGTATCAGACTTAGGGCTAGCTCGGGGTTTCTTCTCAGGTGCGGCAACATATTTGCCGCCCTTCTTTCCCTTCTACTTGCCTTTCTTGTACTTCTTGAAACCAGTGGTCTTATTGATCATCAATACTTGATGTTCTTTCCTAATCTGCACTTCTGTAGTCTTAAGCATAGACAAAAGCTCGGGAAGAGACTTATTCATGCCCTGCATGTTATAATTCATCACGAAGCTCTTGTAGCTAGGTGGCAGAGATTGGAGAACACGATGTATGCCTAAGTCAATGGGAATTGTTATTCCCAAGGACACAAGCTTATCAGCGTACCCAGACATTTTGAGTACGTGCTCACTAATGGAGCTGTTCTCCTCCATCATGCAGCTAAAGAAATTTTCAGAAGAATTATAACTCTCTACGGTAGCATAGGTATCGAAAATCATTTTCAATTCTCCCATGGTATCAAAGGCATTGCCATTTTCGAAACGCTTTCGAAGTTCTTGCTCTAGCCCATACAGTATGCCGCAATGAACTAAGTTGTGGTCCTCCTGACGAGTTATAAAGACATTCTTTTTCTTGTCAGGGGCATCAGGAGCTGGTGGGGGGCCTAGCGGCGCCTCTAGCACATATTGCTTTTGTGCAGCAGTGAGGAGAATCCTCAAATTCATAGCCCAGTTGGTGAAGTTGCTACCATTTGCAGCAAGTTTCTCTTTCTCCATGAACACATTGAAATTAAAAGCAGGTAGTGCCATCTACAACAGAATTTGTAAAGTTTATTTAGACTAAGTTTATGATAGATTGAGTTCAACTAATTCAAATTACTAATGAACTTCCACTCAAAAACGACATCCCTCGTGTCTTTTTGGTGATTACATGAACCAAAACCACTACACCAAGTCCGATCATCACGTGAGTCGGTGTAGCTTCAAAGGCGAGCATCTATATGGGCATCATATCAACTATATGACTCATGCTTAACCTTTCAGTCCATGTTCCGAGGCCATGTCTGTACATGCTAGGCTCGCCAAGTAAGAACCTTAGTATTCGCGTGTGTAAAACTGTCATACACCCGTTGTATGAAAGCGCGGAGTCGAGTACACCCGATCATCACGTGATGTCTCGAAACACGATCCATAGAACGGTGCATACTCAAGGAAGAACACATTTTATCTTGATATCTAAATGAGGGATCATCTTACAATGCTAGCAAAAGCGCCAAACTAGCAATATAAGATGCACACATCTAATGTGTAAAGTGAGATGATATGGTCCATGCATTTGATCTCTATAATTTGCATCATGGTATGATCTCTATCATTCCTTTGTGTGTAAGGACAAGGTCTATGGAACTTACACGGTAAGTGTGTTGTAAGAGTATCTATCATACATCTACTTACAACAATACCATATCAAAACACCAGCCCAGCAACGATCTAAACTAGACGCCTCTAATTTATCAATTGCAAGTTTTACATGGCTTAGGGCTTTCGAAGATAGAACCGGTCTTACCTATGAACATGAACTACAACGAGGATAAAAGTTATTAGCAACTCGTTGTAAATCAGATATTGACTATAGTAGGAGAGACAGACACCCGCCAGCCACTTATGCAAAACTAGTTGCATGTCAGTCGTGGAACCAGTCTCATGTACGATGACATGTAAGGTTGGTCTGGGCCGCTTCATCCCACTATGCCACCAATATCCAAAATACATGAAAGAAGCAATAACATGATCATCATCGCCCACATATAAACATATGTGTACTACCCGTGCAAAGCACCTACGCACAGATCAGGCTCTGATACCACTGTTGGGTTCGCAACATAGAAAACAAAAAAATTCCTACGATGAGAACTATACGCCAAGATCTATCTACTAGAGAACTTACCCTCGAACACAACAGTGTTTTGTTAACGAGTTGGAACTCGTGGATGATGTAGTCGTACGCTTGCCAATCTCAAGATCGTGTGGAAGTCCTAGCGCCACAAATCAGCAGTGCATCCATCCTCGCACACACGTTCAAGCCACCGGATAACCTCCACCTCCTCGCTCCAGCGAATCAGCGGAAGCAGCAACTCCTTCCAAACGCAAGGCCACCGGGAACATGTATCTCGCTAATCTGAGACCATGTGGGAATATCTAGAGGGGCAGAGAGATCCTTCACGAGGAGGAGTGCTTTGTGAGGGAGGAGAGGGGGCTCCTCCCCTCCCATGGCCAGCGGCCAAGGGGGTGCCCCCACCTATTCCTCATTCATGTGGTGGAAGCTCCACTCACATCAATTCAAGCTCCACCTAAAAATCTACTCACATGCATTAAATTTCCACCAAATTTAATGCAACTCTCAATTAATAAAACTCTTTTATTTAGAATTTTGTTAATTACTTTAATTAACAAACATTCACATAAAACCCCTTGCAACATTTCAATATCACATGCAGAACCACTTTCTGCAATTTCACCCGAAACAATTCTGGTTTCTATCGAAACAATTCCTACGCTTTGCAATTGTTTCGTCTGAAACATATGTGCTCCAAAATGGTGTCCGACAACCCTTAAGTGTGTCACCCAATGATACATTGCAAATGTATCTGTAATTTTTGATGTTCCATGCTTAGTTTTATCCACTTTCTTGTGTTTTGTTCCAACTTTGGAGTACTTTTATTATTATTTCTTGGACTAACCTATTGTAGCATCCCAATTGTCTAACAATTGTAATGCTACTTGGTCTAGTAATATAATGGCTACTTCCTATATATAATTGTTGCATCATAATTATATCATGCTCATGTCATCATGCCACCTTGCATTTGAGCATCATATAAAACCTTTTCCATTTGGTTCTTCTCTCATACGCATTATCAATTGTATTTGCCTCTTGATATTGTATTTGGTTATTGATATATTGTTTAATGCCCAAGTTGAGTTGGGGGCATATCTTTTATTCCACTCCACCACCTTTCTTTGTCACCACCTTATAATTCCACCATCCTAATTACCCATGGGCTTTTATTTCCTTTTGGCATTTAATCTAGCTCATGTGGGTTAGTGTGGATCCAATTCTATTTCCTTTAGCATGGCTCTACTCCATGTTTTGGAATGCATATGTATAAATGCCAGGATTAATTATTTGTTTTCACAAGAATAAAACATGGCATTTATTACACATGCATGGGCCATGCAATCATCACCCCATTTCATTCTTTTGGATTTTACTTGGATTTTTGGGTGGTTTACCTCTTTTGAGCTCTCTCTTCTCTCAAACCTTTCCACCTTGTTTGGTTTATCCTTGCCATGTGCCCATCAAGCCTCTCTCCCATGTGTAATGCCATGCATGATCATGCATCTTTTAATCCTTTCACACTACCTCACTCTCACATCTCCATATCTCCATCAAACTCTACTCCTCCTCCCTTTCATGCTTGATCTTGCTTGGGGCATGAGTAAACCCTAACCACCATACCATCCCTACCCTAACACCTCTCTATTCTCTCTAACCTAATCACCATACCTAGTAAACCCTAACTACAAAACCCTAACCCTTAACCTCACCTCACCTCACCCCTCTCTCCCTACCAAGGTACCCCACCTAGTCTCTCTCTACCATGCGAGCTACCCACCCCTCTAACCTAACCTAGCCAAGGCTAACCCTAGCTAAAACCCGAGCCTCTCTCTCTCTTTCCCCCTCTCTCTCTACCGTGCTGGTCCCACACCGAGCCAGCCCTTAGCTTCGCCGTCCCCACCTGGCAACCTCCACCCTACCTGCCCTGGCCGCTCACGTTGCGCACGTGAGAGAAGGAGGGAGAAAAGGTGTTGAGGCCACTTTCCTCTACCCCGCTACCACACGACATCCTCTCCCTCCCCGTCCCTATCTACTCCCTTTTCCCCGTCTGGTAGCAGCCCAGATCCACCCCAGGGCCTTGCCCTCTCCCCTCTTCTTCTCCACCGCGCCATCTCCTCTCTCGCCGGTCACCGTCAGTACCACCGCCGAGTCCTCGTTCCAGCAGGCGTGGGTGACGTGGAGGTGGTCGAGGAAGCCGAGAAGGGTCCCCTGCTTCGCCTAGTACACGCCAACGAGGAGACGCCACTCTGCAGCCACCAGAACTACCGCCGGCCACCGCAAAACCCTAATTCCCCGGGCTCTGCTTCCTCGCCGCTCCGTCGTCTCCTGCACCGATCCGCCGCCGTCAAACTCCCCGCGGTGAGTCCCTCTCCCGCCTAGACACCCTCTGCCTTGCCGTAAAACCCTAGCCGTGACAGGTGTTTCGTCGAGCACTCTCCGTGCACCGTGGCCGCGAGCGTCTACACGCCTCCGCGTCGCGTACCGCTCTTCTAGCCGCGCTCCCCCGTCCTGTCAGCAACCCCCACCTGCCACAGTGGCTGCCGCCTCCGCGCGCGAGCCCCAGGTCCCCGGTTCGATCCCTCGCGCCTCACCGCCATTGCCGCGCACGGATCTGACTGTCAGACCGTGGAGAAGATCCACAGTACCACCCCTTTTTGCACATACCCTCCTGCGTTTTTGTCGGCTCAACCCGCGGTCCAGCTCGACCCCACCTGTCCGTGTCTGTGAACTTTTTGCAAAAAGGCACCCGCCTTTTCTGCACACTCATCCTGCGCCCCATCCGCACCCACCTGTCAGTCTCTGCAGGTTCAGCCGCTGGCACGTGGACCCATAGCCCGCTGGCCCACCTGTCATTCACATAGGGTAGAGAAGCACGAGGTGAGGAAAGTTTTGCACGCCGAATCAGCCCAGTCAGCAGTGACCCCACCTGTATGTGACTGTGGCTAGGAGAGGCTGAGTATAAAAAGGTTTTCCGTTTATCTGTTTTAATAAAACAATTCTAGGAATTGTTTAAATATGTTTTAAATCTGTTTTAAATAACTTTTAAATTGTAAATCCAAATAATACAAATGATATATGTTTTTGAATCAGAAAATGTGAGGAATTCAAATATTCTATTCAAAATAATGTTTGAACACTTTAAATTTTCGAGATGATTAAAATTACAATAAAATGCCATTTTCTTAATAAATTAATAACTTTAATTCTATAACTCCAAATTTGACAAATAATATGTCTGAATGGATCAGCGCGACGAGCCCGTTCTACCTATGCATTCCTTGTTCTGAATTGAAGCATGCATCGGGTCATTATTAAAAATCAGAACTGTTTATGACAATAAAACTTGGCTAAATAATTAATAAAATGCTTTATTCTTGTACCACACCTCACCCTTGCCATGCTACTTTAATGCCATGTAAATTGTGCATCATTCATCATGGCATGCTTGTTTGCTTGTCGCATTTTAATTCATATTCTTGTGCGCTTTATTTATGTTGGCCCTTGTTTGTTTGGTTCTTCTTCGAATAGACGCCCAGCAGGAGAATTACCAGGAATCACAGGAGTTCTACCCAGATCTATCTCTCGCTTCAACTGAGCTGCCAGGCAAGCACTACCACATGCTTGCATACATATAGTACCTATTGCCTCTATCTTAATCTTGCATCATTGAGTCGCGATTGCATTAAATTGAATCCCAAGTACTGCATAGCCTTTACTTTTAAACCCCACTGAAGCTTGTTCCTCCATCCCATGAGCCATTACTACAGGAGTTGCTTGAGCCATGCGAGTCGTAGAAAAGCATGTGTAGGGTATGTGAGTGTCTGATGAATAATGAGGTACCTAAACAACATAACCTGAGTAGTAATGGGATAACTAATGAAAGAGGCACCGGTGAGCAATATCTGCTATTTGGTTTTTCATGCTCACTTGTGTCCCGTAGGACCCCGAGTACTTGATTCATGTTCCTTGACTATTCGCGCTATCCACATCCGGGAGGCCTTATGGACCCCCCTGAGCCAGAGCTTGATTCATTCTTATTTCTTGGGGCCAAAATTAGTTTGGGGCTTTATTACTATCCTGTACTTATGCCATGTTACTGCTTTATTTAAGATTGTGCGAGGAGCACCTGTACTGGTTTGGATTGCGCCACGTTTTCGCGGTATCGACAAGCCCAGTCACATTTTCGGGTTCCCAGCGTTTACAGCCGTCGTCGCAAACCCTGGGTCCGTCTCGGAGCCGGCCAACTTCGTTGCAGGTAGCTTATTGGGGTGGCCCCCTGAAATATTTCTGAATCCTGTGATCGCTTTGTCGTGAATGCCTCGTTGGGTTTTGAGTTGCTTTTTCCGAGGTTGATCGAGTGTGTGTTGCTCTTCGTGTACCCCTACAGGGTAAATCTTTCTGAAAGCCGTGTCCGCGGTTATGAACGACTTGGAGCACAGTTTCTCGATCATAGACAAGTCTAACTAAAGTACCTCTTTTAAATTGACTAAGTACCTGACTAGTAAATAGTACAATACCCATGGAATGGTTAATAAAATTGTCACGGATGGGGGTTGTTCGTCTGCCTCCTCGTTGGTAAGCGAGGAGGATGATGGATTTGTTAATTATACTATTATAACTGTTGTTATTAATTCACGGACATCTGGCTATCATTGGTTAGACAGATGGTTAGCGAGTATCTATAGACTTGTTAATTATTATCTTTTGCTGCAATTGCGTCACCCCAGGTTGTGTCCCCTTTAGTGGCATAAAGACTTGCTGAGTACCCCTAGGGTCTCACACGATAAATTGTTTGATTCAGATGAACAGGTGTACTTGCAAGATGGATATTGGGTGGAGGAGACAGATGATGTTGGCAACGATCACTCGGTGTAGAGATTCCGGGAACGGGGATCTGTGGGATCTGTGGGATCTGTGGGCGGGATATGTTATTTATGTGGCATCTTATGCCGATTTGCTTCTTATCCGTACTCGGATCTTGTTTTCCGCTTCCGCCTGATACTCTGATGTTTGATGTATGAGGAGCTATCCTAAAATATTATCTCTATCTAGGATATTTGAATATTGCCGTATGGTGTCGCAATATTTCTATTTCTTTTAGATGGAATGGCTTTGAGGACTGTTGTATGTGGCTTGCATACATACTCATTTGTGTATGTAGTTGATCCCTTTGCCTGACGATTACGCCGCTCGTTCTTGTCCCGATGATCTGAAAGTGGTTAGGACGGCCAAAAGGTCTACCGTGAGTGGCCCCGGGCCCCACCGTACTATTTTAACCACTTTCGCTCATCCAGGCATGTAACTAAGAGCGTAATTCACCGAGGTAGTTACAATTGGTATCAGATCCATCCCGCCATTCAGGGTCTTAGCCAAAATGGTCGTTGTCAGTCTAGCAAATATTCTTGGTAGTTGTGTATACTAGGGAAAAACAAAACGTGAGAGTAGGACTGCTTCCATTTTTCTTCTTACCCACCCACCCACCCTTTTTCTGGTAAGGAAGTGCAACGTTTTCAATCCTCTTCTAAAATTCAAACTAGGATTCACGTGTTCTGGGTTCCGTAGTACCATAGGGTGTGTCTGTGTGTGTGTGAATCCCTTGTCTATCTGTTGCATCCAAATGTTATCGCTCTCTGCCTTTTTGGTTATCAACTGTTGGTACATTCCATACCGAAAGGCCTTTGTAAACCGACGTGATCTATCTGATTCCTTGTATACCGATGCGATCTGTCTTACTCTTTGTTATCCGACGTGATCTTGTTTGGGGTGTTCGTTTCCGTAGTTACTAATCTTTAGGTTCATCTTAAGAAGAAGGTGTTGGGATATGTGTTTTACTGATTCATATGCGGAGTAATGATTTGAGTGCGGGATGGAGTCACGACCATACCACTACTTTTATCATTCGCTCTTGTATATTGAATTAGTGGAGTTACTAATCTTGATTCGTTAAGTGGTTTTCCGCATATAGTGGTATTTTAATGCCGAGATTTGCGGAATTTTTTTCTTTGTTAGCTTGTGTACCACACTCCTTGTTCAGTCGTGTACGTTATGCTTAATATCTTCTAGGTGCCTTGAACTTTGTTGATATTTTAATATCATCTCAGTGAATTGTATCCTTTAATCTTGATTAATTCCATTTTAGTACTATTTTGGATTATTATTATTCTCCATTATAGTACTGACTTGTGTTTTATATCAATCACAGGATGGCACCACCACGCCGTTTTGAGGAGGACATACCACCTGAACTGGGGGATGCTTTGGCAAGTATTGCAAATGCCTTGGGCACTATGCAGCAGAATCAGCAGCGCTTCGAAGAAAGTGTCAGGAGGAATGAGTTTGTTCCGCTACCTCCACCTCCCAAGCGAGGAGACATCAAGAGTTTTCTCAAGTTCAACCCACGCCAATTTGAGGTGTCTGATCAGCCACTTGATGCGGATGATTGTCTGCGTGAAGTGTCAAGGTTGCTGATGACTGCGGATGTTCCTGAGCAAGAATGGGTCAAATGTGCCACTCACCTTCTGAAGGAAGATGCAGCTCTGTGGTGGGAAAATTACCTCAAGGCAGACCTCTCTGGTTTTCAGCCTACTTGGGAGCAATTCACTGCGGCGTTCAAAGAGCAATATCTGTCAGAAATTGTCATGGAAAGGATGAAGGAAGTGTTTCTCAACCTCAAGTAGGGCACTGATAATGTCAATACCTACATCAGAAACTTCATGAACCTTTCTCGGTATGGTGGCGATGAGATCTCTGATGATAAGAAAAAGCAAAAGAGGTTTAGGCAAGGCCTCAATGCATCCATCAAATATGCAATCACTCATGTAAGGCCGGCGTCTTTTTTGGAACTCCAACACATAGCTCTGCAGGAAGAAGCAAGTAGGCAAGTGTTTGAGGAGTCAAATAAACACAGCCGCGATGCAGCAAGCTCTTCTTCTATGACAGCTCCTTCTAAGCGCCGTTTCTAGGTTCCTAACACCCCACCGTCGCTCCCTGCTCCACCAAGACCGTCAAGCTACATGGCAAGGCCACCAAACTCCTTCACTACGGCTCCCAGGGGCTACAACCACAACTACCCTGGAGCGCATGGCGGAGTCCTTGGCTACGTTGCTCCACGTCCACCTGGTGCTTGCTATACTTGTGGAAACACTGGGCATCAGCACTCGAATTGTCCAATGAACAACAAAGCTCTTCCACCACCACCTCCAAGACCTGTGGCAAGTTCTCATATGATTCGTGCACCTCCACCTCGGGCTCTCAACATCAACACCAAGCCTGGGTCTACGGTTGCTCGTGCCAACTGTGTCAACATCGCTCAAGATGAGCATGCACCTGGAGTTGTCATGGGTATGCTTCCTGTTAACTCAGTTCCTGCACGAGTTTTATTTGATTCTGGTGCTTCACATTCTTTCGTGTCATACAAGTTTGTGGAGAGTAATGGGTTACCTTCTGATGCTTTACCAACTCGGCTCATGGTGCAATCTCCTAGATCAAACATGAGGGCTTCTAAAATCAGCCATGGCAATCAAATTGAGATTGGTGGCTCTTCGTTTCCGGCTTCCTTAATTATTCTGGGCAATTCTGACATTGATGTTATCTTGGGCATGGATTGGTTAACAGCAAATGCTGCTGTGATTGATTGTGCTGAACGTTCGGTTTCTCTGAAAATTCTTGGAGGCCATATAGTCTATTATCCAAGTCTGACTCCTGCAATTCAGCTTTACTCTTTGGCGGCTCTGAATGATGATGCTATGGAAGGTATTTAGAGTGTTCCTGTAGTTTGTGAATTTCCAGATGTTTTTCCTGAAGAGTTACCGGGGATGCCTCCTGATCGTGAGGTCGAGTTTGTCATTGAATTTGAACCTGGTACCGCTCCTATCTCCAAGCGGCCTTATAAAATGGGTCTTGCTGAGTTGGCTGAACTCAAACGTCTGTTGGATGAACAAGAGAAGTTGGGTTTCATTCAGCACAGTACTTCTTCTTGGGGTAGCCCAACCATCTTTGTGAAGAAGCGGGACAAGACTGATAGACTTTGTGTTGACTATCGGGCACTCAATGCTAAGACAATCAAGAATAAATATCCCCTTCTGTGGATTAATGATCTCTTCGATCAGCTAGCTGGAGCTGTGGTTTTCTCTAAGCTTGATTTGAGAAGTGGTTATCATCAAATCAAGATCCGCAAGGAAGATGTTCCTAAAACAGCTTTCACCACCCGCTATGTCCTGTATGAGTACACGGTCATGTCTTTCGGTCTCACCAACACACCTGCCACCTTCTCGAGGCTTATGAATTCGGTTTTCATGGAGTATCTTGTTAAGTTTGTTGTGGTCTATCTGGATGACATTCTAGTCTATTCTAAGTCAAAGGAAGAACATGAAGAACACCTTCGGTGTGTCCTAAACAACCGTCGTGAGAACCGTCTGTATGCAAAGTTCTCCAAGTGTGAATTCTGGCTGCCTCAAGTCACCTACCTTGGTCAAGTCATCTCTGCCAAGGGCATTGCCGTCAACCCAGAAACTATTAAGACAATTATGGACTGGCTTCCACCCATAAATGTCAAAGAAGTCCGGAGTTTCCTTGGTTTGGCCAGTTACTGTCGTCGCTTCATTCAAAACTTCTCGAAGATTGCGAAGCCTCTTACCGATCTCCTCAAGAAAGGCAAGAAATACCTTTGGACTCCTGCATGTCAAGAAAGCTTTGAAACACTCAAAGAGAAGCTCACTTCCACACCAGTCTTGGTTCCTCCAGATACATCAAAGCCTTTCCAGATATTCTGTGACGCCTCATTGCAAGGATTGGGTGCAGTCCTTATGCAAGAAAAACAAGTTGTTGCTTATGCCTCTCGACAGTTGAAGACGCATGAGATCAACTATCCTACACATGACCTCGAACTCGCAGCAGTTGTCTTTGCTTTGAAAGTATGGATCCATTACTTGCATGGCAACCGTTGTGAGATCTTTTCTGATCACAAGAGTCTGAAGTATATCTTCACACAGCCTGATCTCAACCTTCGCCAGAGGAGGTGGATTGAAACAATCAATGATTTCGATTTGACCATCAACTACACTTCGGGCAAAGCTAATGTCATGGCCGATGCTCTAAGCCGAAAAGCTTATGTCAACAACCTCATGGTGGAAGAACAACAACCTCTCTTGTGCGAGGAGTTCCGCAAGCTAAACCTTGAAATTCTGGATCAGGGGTATCTTCTGAATCTTCTGGCAACACCGCTCTTGGAAGAAAAAGTTCGCTCCATTCAACTTGGTGATCCTTACACTAAAAAGATCATCTCCAACATTCAGCTTCTGAAGTATGAGTCTTTCCACGTTGACGACCAAGGCACTCTTTTCTTTGAACACCGGATGTTTGTTCCAAACTACCCGGGTTTAAGAGAGCAAGTTCTCAAGGAGGCGCATGATTCTGTTCTTTCTATCCACCCTGGCAGCACTAAGATGTACATGGACTTGAAAACACAATATTGGTGGCCTGGGTTGAAACGATATTGTGCCAAGTATGTCTCGGAGTGTGATGTCTGTCACAGAGTTAAAGCTGTCCATCAGAAACCTTCCGGTCTTCTACAGCCATTGAAGCCTCCGGAATGGAAATGGGAGAAAGTAGAGATGGACTTCATCACTGGTTTTCCAAGGTCGTAGAAGGGCAACAATGCAATCTTTGTTGTCATCGACATGCTTTCTAAAGTAGCTCACTTCTTTCCCGTCAAGGAAACAATTTCTGCAATTCAGTTGGCTGAGCTCTATATCAACAGAATTGTCTCTCTGTATGGGGTTCCTCTTGAGATCAGCTCAGACCGTGGAAGCATATTCACTTCCAAGTTCTGGGGAAGTTTCCAAAATGCTTTGGGAACAAAATTAAACTTCAGCACAGCTTACCACCCTCAGTCTCAAGAACAAGTTGAAAGGATCAATCAGATTCTGGAAGATATGCTCCGTGCTTGCGTTATCTCTTTCGGCATGAAGTGGGAAGAATGCCTTCCTTATGCTGAATTCTCTTACAACAATAGCTTCCAGAAAAGTCTAAAGATGGCACCATTTGAGGCTCTCTATGGTCGCAAATGCAGAACTCTGATTGGTTGGTCGGGCGCAGGTGAAAGAATATTGTTTGGCCCCGACATTGTAACTCAAGCGGAGGAGAAGGTTCACATCATTCTTGAAAACCTGAAGATTGCTCAAAGTCGCCAGAAGAGCAATTATGACAGAAAGCACACGGACATGGAGTATTTTCCTGGTGATCTCGTTTACCTTCGTGTCACTCCTATGAGAGGCACGCACCACTTTGGTATCAAAGGAAAGCTGGCTCCTAGATACATCGGTCCTTTCAAAATTCGTGGAAGAAGAGGAGAAGTTGCTTATGCTCTTGAACTCCTTGAAAAACTCAAGGTCCATGATGTTTTCCATATCTCTCAACTCAAGAAGTGCTTCAAGGATCCCGGCAGGACCGTGGACCATAAACTCATCAATCTCCAAGAAGATCTGTCTTATCAAGAACACCCCATAAAAAATCTTGAAGTCGCAGAAAGAAGGACTCGCAACAAGTCCATCAAGTTCTGCAAGGTGCAGTGGTCGCGCCATTCCGTTGATGAAGCCACTTGGGAACGTGAAGATGAGCTCCGTGCCAAGTATCCTACCCTCTTTGAATCTTCTTCTTCTTCCTAGAATCTCGGGGCGAGATTCCTGTTTAGTGGGGGAGAGTTGTAGCATCCCAATTGTCTAACAATTGTAATGCTACTTGGTCTAGTAATATAATGGCTACTTCCTATATATAATTGTTGCATCATAATTATATCATGCTCATGTCATCATGCCACCTTGCATTTGAGCATCATATAAAACCTTTTCCATTTGGTTCTTCTCTCATATGCATTATTAATTGTATTTCCCTCTTGATATTGTATTTGGTTATTGATATATTGTTTAATGCCCAAGTTGAGTTGGGGGCATATCTTTTATTCCACTCCACCACCTTTCTTTGTCACCACCTTATAATTCCACCATCCTAATTACCCATGGGCTTTTATTTTCTTTTGGCATTTAATCTAGCTCATGTGGGTTAGTGTGGATCCAATTCTATTTCCTTTAGCATGGCTCTACTCCATGTTTTGGAATGCATATGTATAAATGCCAGGATTAATTATTTGTTTTCACAAGAATAAAACATGGCATTTATTACACATGCATGGGCCATGCAATCATCACCCCATTTCATTCTTTTGGATTTTACTTGGATTTTTGGGTGGTTTACCTCTTTTGAGCTCTCTCTTCTCTCAAACCTTTCCACCTTGTTTGGTTTATACTTGCCATGTGCCCATCAAGCCTCTCTCCCATGTGTAATGCCATGCATGATCATGCATCTTTTAATCCTTTCACACTACCTCACTCTCACATCTCCATATCTCCATCAAACTCTACTCCTCCTCCCTTTCATGCTTGATCTTGCTTGGGGCATGAGTAAACCCTAACCACCATACCATCCCTACCCTAACACCTCTCTATTCTCTCTAACCTAATCACCATACCTAGTAAACCCTAACTACAAAACCCTAACCCTTAACCTCACCTCACCTCACCCCTCTCTCCCTGCCAAGCTACCCCACCTAGTCTCTCTCTACCATGCGAGCTACCCACCCCTCTAACCTAGCCTAGCCGAGGCTAACCCTAGCTAAAACCCGAGCCTCTCTCTCTCTTTCCCTCTCTCTCTCTAACGTGCTGGTCCCACACCGAGCCAGCCCTTAGCTTCGCCGTCCCCACCTGGCAGCCTCCACCCTACCTGCCCTGGCCGCTCACGTTGCGCACGTGAGAGAAGGAGGGAGAAAAGGTGTCGATGCCACTTTCCTCTAACCCGCTCCCACACGGCATCCTCTCCCTCCCCGTCCCTATCTACTCCCTTTTCCCCGTCTGATAGCAGCCCAGATCCACCCCAGGGCCTTGCCCTCTCCCCTCTTCTTCTCCACCGACGCCATCTCCTCTCTCGCCGGTCAACGTCAGTACCACCGCCGAGTCCTCGTTCCAGCAGGCGTGGGTGACGTGGAGGTGGTCGAGGAAGCCGAGAAGGGTCCCCTGGTTCGCCTAGTACACGCCAGCGAGGAGACGCTGCTCTGCAGCCACCAGAACTACCGCCGGCCACCGCAAAACCCTAATTCCCCGGCCTCTGCTTCCTCGCCGCTCTGTCGTCTCCCGCACCGATCCACCGCCATCAAACTCCCCGCGGTGAGTCCATCTCCCCGCCTAGACACCCTCTGCCTCGCCGTAAAACCCTAGCCGCGATAGGCGTTTCGTCGAGCACTCTCCGTGCGCCGTGGCCACAAGCGTCTGCACGCCTCCACGTCGCGTACCGCTCTTCTAGCCGCGCTCCCCCGTCCTGTCAGCAACCCCCACCTGCCATTCTGGCTACCGCCTCCGCGCGCGAGCCCCAGGTCCCTGGTTTGATCCCCCGCGCCTCACCGCCACTGCCGCGCACGGATCTGACTGTCAGACCGTGGAGAAGATCCACAGTACTACCCCTTTTTGCACATACCCTCCTGCGTTTTTGCCGGCTCAACCCGCGGTCCAGCTCGACCCCACCTGTCCGTGTCTGTGAACTTTTTGCAAAAAGGCACCCGCCTTTTCTGCACACTCATCCTGCGCCCCATCCGCACCCACCTGTCAGTCTCTGCAGGCTCAGCCGCTGGCACGTGGACCCATAGCCCGCTGGCCCACCTGTCATTCACATAGGGTAGAGAAGCACGAGGTGAGGAAAGTTTTGCACGCCGAATCAGCCCAGTCAGCAGTGACCCCACCTGTATGTGACTGTGGCTAGGAGAGGCTGAGTATAAAAAGGTTTTCCGTTTATCTGTTTTAATAAAACAATTCTAGGAATTGTTTAAATATGTTTTAAATCTGTTTTAAATAACTTTTAAATTGTAAATCCAAATAATACAAATGATATATGTTTTTGAATCAGAAAATGTGAGGAATTCAAATATTCTATTCAAAATAATGTTTGAACACTTTAAATTTTCGAGATGATTAAAATTACAATAAAATGCCATTTTCTTAATAAATTAATAACTTTAATTCTATAACTCCAAATTTGACAAATAATATGTCTGAATGGATCAGCGCGACGAGCCCGTTCTACCTATGCATTCCTTGTTCTGAATTGAAGCATGCATCAGGTCATTATTAAAAATCAGAACTGTTTATGACAATAAAACTTGGCTAAATAATTAATAAAATGCTTTATTCTTGTACCACACCTCACCCTTGCCATGCTACTTTAATGCCATGTAAATTGTGCATCATTCATCATGGCATGCTTGTTTGCTTGTCGCATTTTAATTCATATTCTTGTGCGCTTTATTTATGTTGGCCCTTGTTTGTTTGGTTCTTCTTCGAATAGACGCCCAGCAGGAGAATTACCAGGAATCACAGGAGTTCTACCCAGATCTATCTCTCGCTTCAACTGAGCTGCCAGGAAAGCACTACCACATGCTTGCATACATATAGTACCTATTTCCTCTATCTTAATCTTGCATCATTGAGTCGCGATTGCATTAAATTGAATCCCAAGTACTGCATAGCCTTTACTTTTAAACCCCACTGAAGCTTGTTCCTCCATCCCATGAGCCATTACTACAGGAGTTGCTTGACCCATGCGAGTCGTAGAAAAGCATGTGTAGGGTATGTGAGTGTCTGATGAATAATGAGGTACCTAAACAACATAATCTGAGTAGTAATGGGATAACTAATGAAAGAGGCACCGGTGAGCAATATCTGCTATTTGGTTTTTCATGCTCACTTGTGTCCCGTAGGACCCCGAGTACTTGATTCATGTTCCTTGACAATTCGCGCTATCCACATCCGGGAGGCCTTATGGACCCCCTGAGCCAGAGCTTGATTCATTCTTATTTCTTGGGGCCAAAATTAGTTTGGGGCTTTATTACTATCCTGTACTTATGCCATGTTACTGCTTTATTTAAGATTGTGCGAGGAGCACCTGTACTGTTTTGGATTGCGCCACGTTTTCGCGGTATCGACAAGCCTAGTCACATTTTCGGGTTCCTAGTCGTTTACAGCCGTCGTCGCAAATCCTGGGTCCGTCTCGGAGCCTGACCAACTTCGTTGCGGGTAGCTTATTGGGGTGGCCACCTAAAATATTTCTGAATCCTGTGATCGCTTTGTCGTGAATGCCTCGTTGGGTTTTGAGTTGGTTTTTCCGAGGTTGATCGAGTGTATGTTTCTATTCGTGCACCCCTGCAGGGTAAATCTTTCTGAAAGCCGTGTCCGTGGTTATGGACGACTTGGAGCACAATCATAGACAAGTCTAACTAAAGTACCGCTTTTAAATTGACTAAGTACCTGACTAGTAAATAGTACAATACCCATGGAATGGTTAATAAAACTGCCAACGGATGGGGGTTGTTCGTCCGCCTCCTCGTTGGTAAGCGAGGAGGAGGATGGATCTGTTAATTATACTGTTATAACTGTTGTTCTTAATTCATGGACATCCGGCTATCATTGGTTAGACGGATGATTAGCGAGTATCTATAGACTTGTTAGTTATTATCTTTTGCTGCAATTGCGTCACCCCAGGTTGTGTCCCCTTTAGTGGCATAAAGACTTGCTGAGTACCCCTAGGGTCTCACAAGATAAATTGTTTGATTCAGATGAACAGGTGTACTCGCAAGATGGATATTGGGTGGAGGAGACAGATGATGTTGGCAACTATCACTCGGTGTAGAGATTCCAAGAACGGGGATCCATGGGATCTGTGGGCGGGATGTGTTATTTATGTGGCATCTTATGCCGATTTGCTTCTTATCCGTACTCGGATTTTGTTTTCTGCTTCCGCCTGATACTCTGATGTTTGATGTATGAGGAGCTATCCTAAAATATTATCTCTATCTAGGATATTTGAATCTTGTTGTATGGCGTCGCAATATTTCTATTTCTTTTAGATGGAATGGCTCTGAGGACTGTTGTATGTGGCTTGCATACATACTCATTTGTGTGATCCCTTCGCCTGCCGATTACGCCGCTCATTCTTGTCCCGATGATCTGAAAGTGGTTAGGACGGCCGAAAGGTCTACCGCGAGTGGCCCCAGGCCCCACCGTACTATTTTAACCACTTTCGCTCATCCAGGCATGTAACTAAGAGCGTAATTCACCGAGGTAGTTACACCTATTAACAAGAGCCACAGTGCCAGCTGCCTGCTTTCTGCTGTTTTTGGTTCCAGGAAAGTCAGAAAATGAATATTCTCGGAATTGGACGGGACAAAAGCCAAAGTGCCTATTTTTCCGGAAGGGATCAAGTGCCAGAATACGAGACGGAGAGGGGCCAGGGGCCGGCCACACCACCTGGCCACGCGGCCAGGCTTGGCCCGCGCCAGGGGGTGGTATGGCCGACCCCAACACCCCCTCGGCCTCTCCTTCCGCCTATAAGTTGCCCTCGGGACGAAAACCCTAGGTACCCGATCAAAAATCCACGAAAGAGTCTGTAGCCGCCGTCGTCTCTGTCCCTAGATCGGGGGATCTAAAGCTCTTCCCGGCACCCTACCGGAGAGGGGAATTCACCCTGGAGGCCTTCTCATCACCATGCAAGCCTCCGGTGTGATGCGTGAGTAGTTCATCCTTGGACTACGGATCCATGTAGTAGCTAGATGGCTAGTCTCTCCTCCTTTGTGCTTTCATGTTTAGATCTTGTGAGCTCAATTCATAATCAAGATCATCTATTTGTAATTCATACATGTTGTGTTTGCGGGGATCCGATGGATATTGAGATGCTATTTCAGATTGATTATTGATTCTATCATGTCTTTGTTATTTGTGATCTTGCA
Organism: Avena eriantha; assembly: GCA_910589775.1. NCBI lineage: Eukaryota > Viridiplantae > Streptophyta > Magnoliopsida > Poales > Poaceae > Avena > Avena eriantha. The sequence continues at coordinate 521,643,202 of OU342740.1, read as the reverse complement.
TGCTTTCCGTTGTTAGTAGCTATCTTGGCCAAGTAGATGCTAGCAACTCCAAGAGTTAGTATTTATGCTCGATACTGGGTTCATGCCTCTAGTAATCTGGGGAAGTGACAGAAATCTCTAAGGTACTAGATGTGTTGTTGCTACTAGGGAGAAAACAACGATCCTTTGTTCATAGAACAATTTTATTGTTTACTTTACACACAGTTCGTAAAGCAATAATCTGTTGCTTGCAACTTAATACTAGAGGGGGTTCGGATGATAACCTGAAGGTGGATTATTAGTCATAGATGCAGTTGGATGGCGGTCTATGTATTATGTTGTAATGCCCAATCAAGTCTCAAAGGAGTCAAGATGATTAGTATATGCATGTATTGCTTTCTCGGTGTTTGTCAATTGCCCCGCTGTAATTTGTTCACCCAGCATGTTATCTATCTAAGGAGAGCCACCTCTAGTGAACTATGGATCCCGGTCCTTTTACTTTACATACAATCTACAACTGTTTACTACTTTGTGTTTACTTTCTGCAAACTTTTACTTCTTTCCATTCGATACGTTTAATCCTTTGTTTTCCGCAAAACATGGTGAGATTGACAACCTCATCGCAAGTTGGGGACAAAGTTCTGTGGTTGTGTTGTGCAGGTCTCCACGTTGCTACTAGCACCGGTAGTGCGCCCTGCCAAAGCTCAGCTAGTAACACCTTTGGGGTGTTTCCTTGCTCCTACTGGTTCGATTAAACCTTGGTTTCATAACTGAGGGAAACTTGCTGTTGTGCTCATCATACCTTCCTCTTGGGGTTCCCAACGAGCTCTACATCAACACCGCCAACAAGCATTTTTCTGGGCGTCGTGCATTGAGCCATCAAGCTTTTTTCTAGTGCCATTGTCGGGGAGTCAAGGACATCTTCACAAGGGGAGTCCCTCATAACCAATCTCTTTACTTTGTTGTTTTTGTTTTGCTTAGTTTCTCTTTGCTTTGTTTGCTTGTTTTGTTCTTCAAAAACACAAAAAAATAGTTCTACAAGTTTGCTTTCTTATTTAAAATACACAAAAAAAATAGTTTCTTTCTTAAGTTGCCTTTATGACTAGCTCTGCTCCAATCACTATTTCATTATGGATAGCTCACTCAGTTTCCTATTTGGGAACAGTTTTATGACTGCTAAGGTAATAGATGAACCACCGCCTGCTAGAACCTCCATGGAAGAAGAAATTGTTGAACCTGAAAGCTCATTAGATGAAAAAGAGGAGGAGAGTGATGGACAAAAGGAGTAAGAATGGATCTACCCATGCCTACCTTCTAATGAGAGTAACTCTTTATCCCTTACTTTATTTGATTGTCCCCCATGCTTATCAAAGGAGGGTGAATGTTATGTTCCCGAGGATTCTTTTGAAAAGGTTTATAATAAAGCTCTAGTGCTTGTAGATCATGAAAAGCATGCCTTATGTGATAGTTATATTGTTGAGTTTATTCATGAGGCTACTGAAAATTATTATGAGAGAGGAAAATATGGTTGTAGAAGTTTTTATGGTAATGAAACACCTCTTTATGTGCTGACAGTTTTGAAGTTACTTTTGTTTTATCTTCCTATGCTTGTCACTTTGTTCTTTGTGCATTTATTTGCATACAATATTCCTATGCATAGGAAGTGGGTTAGACTTAAATGTGCTTTGAATTTGCTTTTTGATGCTCTCTTTTACTTCAATTCATATTTCCTATGTGAGCATCTTCTCAAATTTTTATGCCTAACTTAAAGGCGTTAAAGAAAAGTACTTGTTGGGAGGTAACCCAAGAGTTTTAGAAGAGTCTTGGAAGTTATTACCTCTGTAATAACCTCTCCTTAACCTTTTTATAGAGTAACCTCTAATGAGAGTGAAGTAATGATTGGGAAAGTTGCTGTCCCGAAACAGATTTCTGTGCTTCGCCGTAAAAATTCCTGAGAGAGCTCAGTAAGTCGGATTGAGATGTCATTTTTTGTGCTTCTGCCACAGGTTGTTATCTAACTTTAGTTAGTTCAACACTTTTTGATTTGAGAAACAGAATGTCTTCGAAAAAATACGTCTTTACCTGCTGGTCTGTTTTGACAGATTTCTGCCATTTTCTGCATTTGCTTCTTGTTAGTTATTTCTTGAGTTCCTTTGGGGAATTGAGCTTTTTGAGGGAAGTGCTACAGTAGCTAGTGTTCTAATGGAAGTTTATTTTGTGTTAGAACTGAACCTTGAGACCTATTTATCTTAAAGTGCACTAATGTTGTTAATGAGATTGTGTGAAGTTTTGTATGAAGGAAAAATTTCAGGTGTATGGAAGGAATGAGTATGAGATGAAGGATGGACTAAAGCTCAAGCTTGGGGATGCCACGCGTGTCACCCCAACAAACATCCAAGAAGTACAAGCGTCAAATCTTGTGGATGCCCAAGGCATCCCCTTCTTCATCAATAAAAATTCTAGGTTTCTTCCAAACGCTTCATTTTTATTGTTTCATGCACAGTTGTGTTTTTCTTGGAGCGTCTTCTTTTTCATTTTTGTTTTGGTTTTTAGTTTGCTTGGTTTTCTTAGTTTTCTGAATAAGTTGGTTGGACCCCCTCTTTCACACATTGGTTTGCAAATAGTTTGGTTTGGTTTGGAAAAGAGTAGGAAAGTTCATGCTTATGTGGTAAAAAGAGCTCGTTTTTGACTGTGGCTATGCTTTGTCATGCCATGCTTGATATCGTTTTGGCTTTATGCTTAGTATTCTTTGCTGTAGCATGACTTATTATAAACAATTGATATTGCTTAATGTGCCTTGGATGAATCATGCATTGTTTTAGCATATTAAAGCATAGTATAGTGGTATTCTCCTTTGATGCTTTATTTGGGTTGACTTGGCACATGCTCACACCATGTTATGACTATCTCAAGTCACCATAACCTTTATGATCCTTTAGCTTTCAACTTGTAGTATCATTTTATGCTTTGATCAATGATGTTTTGTCGCTCTGCATGATTATGGCCATTATTGCTCTCTTAGTTTGTCGCTCCTAGTCTTTTGCTAGCCTCCACAACAAAGTATGAGTTCCACTCATGCATCCAACTCCCTAAACCAAGTTATTCCAAAGATTCCACCATACCTACCTACTAGCTTATGCTATTCCAAGTATATTCATGCTTTTGTTTACCTTTCACTTGTTATGAGAAAACTAGTGATTAAAGCTCTCATGAACTTGATGGCACACTTTACTTTATGGCCTCTAATAGACTTGAACCATTGGGTCCTTCTTTGCTGCGTATATGCTTGCGCTTTATAAGTTGAAATTAGCAGAACCATGTTTCATGGGGAACGCTTTCAACATCGCACTTGTACTTTGTACTCCGTTGATATCATGTTCTTTTGCTTACGGATCCCGGCGGTGTGAAATAAATGTGGAACTTGTAAGATCATGGAGTTTGTATATGTGTTAGAGAAACGCATGGGCCGCTAGCCTAAGCCATGCCTAATCATGGTGGAAACTTGCAGCATCACCATAATGAGCACTCTATGAAGCATCCTCAATAAAAACCTATGCAAATAGCAAATAACAAGATCGTTGAGATGCTCATTGTCTGCTTGCCTTGTCATTTTGGTTATGGGAAAGCTCCTGTATAATGTGCAAGGGGTACCCCGTTGGCGGTTCTTAATGATACACATATACTTACAATGACAAGAGCTTATTCGTGACTGAAGTTGAGTAGCATGAGGATCGGTCTTCGTAAGTAAGGGGCATGAGATTTTGGTTTATAACTTGTCAAGCATATCCTCTTAGTTGTGTCACTTTAACCTTAATAACCTTCAAGATGCTTATGATAGGGGCAATGAGAGCTGAAAACTACAAGTACCATAATTTTTGGAAGCTCTTTATGAGACTTGAATCCCTCCTTCCTTTTTACAAAAAGGCCTTTCTTCCACCATTATATTGAGTCTCCACCTTCTAACTTTATGCACCTACTTTGAGAGCATAGTGGCCATTCTTAGTTCTATGTGCATTGTCCCAAGAATAGTTGATTGATGCATAACTTGTTATTGCTTGTTTGAAACTATTGTATCTAGTCACTCTTATGAACTTTGAAGGTGTCCTATGCATTTATATCTGCTACTCTATTGAGGGACAAGCTGAATACTTTTATGCTATGTTTTCTTTATGTGAAACAAACAAACGTCTTGCAAAGCATTGTTATTCATGAATCTTTTGTTTGTGCCTTTTCATGTTGCATCTTAGTTTCTTTGCTTTTTGCTAGAACTTTGTCTTTCATGTTATGATTGAAGTACTATGATCCCAGCTTTGAATGTTTTGCAAATATTTTGATCAAGTCTTTGATGGTGCATGTCACCTCAAAAATTCTTTCTTTTTATCACTTACCTACTCGAGGACGAGCAGGAGTTAAGCTTGGGGATGTTGATACATTGCAAATGTATCTATAATTTTTGATGTTCCATGCTTAGTTTTATCCACTTTCTTGTGTTTTGTTCCAACTTCAGAGTACATTTATTATGATTTCTTGGACTGACCTATTAACAAGAGCCACAGTGCCAGCTGCCTGTTTTCTACTGTTTTTGGTTCCAGGAAAGTCATAAAATGAATATTCTCGGAATTGGACATGACAAAAGCCAAAGTGCCTATTTTTCCGGAAGAATCAAGTGCCAGAATACGAGACGGAGAGGGGCCAGGGGCCGGCCACACCACCTGGCCACGCAGCCAGGCTTGGCCCGCGCCAGGGGGTGGGCTGTTATCTATCTTAAGGAGAGCCACCTCTAGTGAACTATGGATCTCAGTCCTTTTACTTTACATACAATCTACAACTGTTTACTATTTTGTGTTTACTTTCTGCAAACTTATACTTCTTTCCATTCGATATGTTTAATCCTTTGTTTTCCGCAAAACACGGTGAGATTGACAACCTCATCGCAAGTTGGGGACAAAGTTCTGTGGTTGTGTTGTGCAGGTCTCCATGTTGCTACTAGCACCAGTAGTGCGCCCTGCCAAAGCTCAGCTAGTAACACCTTTGGGGTGTTTCCTTGCTCCTACTGGTTCGATTAAACCTTGGTTTCATAACTGAGGGAAACTTGCTGCTGTGCTCATCATACCTTCCTCTTGGGGTTCCCAACGAGCTCTACATCAACACCACCATCAAGCATTTTTCTGGGCGCCGTGCATTGAGCCATCACCCTACGGTTCGCGAATAATGCAGACATGATTGAGACTCCTCTCAGATCAATAATAAGAAGCGGGACCTGGAGATCCATACTGACTCCTGCACATTCAACGATGACTTCTGTGATCATGAGAACCTTTAACGCTAGTAACTTAGTCCCTTTGTCTCATGATATAATACATGTCCGAGATTCAATCATCGATATCCAAATACCTAGTTTGATCTCGTTACTGACATACACTCTTTTCTCGTTCCCGTGATATAACATTCTAGTGATCACATCACTTGCTTGCAAGCTATCTTAATGTGATATCATTAAGAGGGCCCAGAGTATATATCCGTCATCGGGATTGACAAATTCCACTCTTGATCCATGAGCCTCAGCATAACACCTTCGTAGCACTGAACCCACCTTTATAGTCACCCTGTTACGGTGTGACGTTTGATGTTATCAAGATACTCTTCCGATGTTAGCGATTAACATGATCTCATGGTCTAAGGACTAACATTACTTCGTATGATGTTATAGCAATATAAACATAATGACTTTGATCGTAATGCTATACTTCGGATGAATGTTCATCACATAATTTCACAAATGCTGTGACCTCGTTATTAACAACATCCAATGTCCATGATCAGGAAACTTTGATCATCTTGTTAATCAACAAGCTAGTCTATAAGAGAGGCATAACTAGGAACCCTTTTTGTTTATTAAACACACATGTAAAATACAATTATAGCATGCAAAATAAACATCTATCATATACAAGGAATATATAATAACAACTTTATAATTGCTTCTCAGGGCATATTTCCTTCAAGCGATTGTTAGGGCCTACTTATTTTGCCTCACCTTGTCACTCGTTGCATCCTTCTTCTCGATCCTCCCTTCCCCAAGGGTGTGCAACAGGGGTAGGATTCTCAGCTACACTGATATGACCTTCATCGACATTCCTTCCCACCCCAGCTCTGATAGGGGTAGCCATGGTGAATGAGGTATGGTGGGCTTAGATGAAGTGGCGAGAGGTTTGTACTGCCACCTCTGACCATCTAAATTTATAGGCTCAGTGCCCCTTTCCATCTCAATGAGCCAGAGCACAATCTTCAAATTGATATTGTATCTGATCTAGCACACTCCAATTGCATGCACATACATCTTATTACAATCTGATCATGAGACCATTTGATTCCCTCATGCCGTCAATGTATCCAGATTGTAGTTGGCACAAACGGGAGACACACTTGCCAAAAACTGCATAACCAAACCCGCATCATATCTCGGCTATCCTACTCACCGAAGGTGGCCAGGTTATGGTGATCGGGCTCAACACCATGTGCTCGTCGTCGCTCCAGACGATCAACCTGAACATTGATGGCTCAGTGTTGATGTAGAGCTCGTTGGGAACCGCAAGAGGAAGGTATGATGAGCACAACAACAAGTTTCCCTCAGTTATGAAACCAGGTTTAATCGAACTAGTAGGAGCAAGGAAACACCCCAAAGGTGTTACTAGCTGAGCCTTGGCAGGGTGCACTACCGGTGCTAGTAGCAATGTGGAGACCTACACAACACAACCACAAAACTTTGTCCCCAACTTGCGATGAGATTGTCAATCTCACCGTGTTTTGCTGAAAACAAAGGATTAAACGTATCGAATGGAAAGAAGTAATAGTTTGCAGAAAGTAAACACAAAGCAGTAAACAGTTTGTAGATTGTATGTAAAGAAAGAGGATCGGGATCCATAGTTCACTAGAGGTGGCTCTCCTTAAGATAGATAACATGCTGGGTGAACAAATTACAGCGGGGCAATTGACAAACATCGAGAAAGAAATACATGCATATTCTAATCATCTTAACTCCTTTGAGACTTTATTGGGCATTACAACATTATCCATAGACCGCCATCCAACTGCATCTATGACTAATAATCCACCTTCAGGTAATCATCCGAACCCCCTCCAGTATTAAGTTGCAAGCAATAGATTATTGCTTTACGAACTGCGTGTAAAGTAAACAATACGATTGTTCTATGAACAAATGATTGTTGTTTTCTCCCTAGTAGCAACAACACATCTAGTACCTTAGAGATTTCTGTCACTTCCCCAGATTACCAGAGGCATGAACCCACTATCTAGCATAAATACTAACTCTTGGAGTTGCTAGCATCTACTTGGCCAAGATAGCTAATAACAACGGAATGCAAGATCACAAATAACAAAGACATGATAGAATCAATAATCAATCTGAAATAGCATCTCAATATCCATCGGATCCCCGCAAACACAACATGCAGAATTACAAATAGATGATCTTGATCATGAACGAAGCTCACAAGATCTAGACATGAAAGCTCAAAGGAGGAGAACCAGCCATCTAGCTACAACATGGATCTGTAGTCCAAAGTTGAACTACTCACGCATCACACCGGAGGCTTGCATGGTGATGAAGAAGGCCTCCAGTGTGAATTCCCCTCCCCGGCAGGGTGCCGAGAAGAGCTTCAGATCCCTCGCGATCTAGGGATGGAGATGACGGCGGCTACAGACTCTTTCATGGAATTTTGATCGGGTACTTGGGGTTTTCGTCCCGAGGGCATCTTATAGGCGAAAGGAGAGGCCGAGGGGGTGCTGGGGTCGGCCAGACCACCCCCTGGCGCGGGTCAGGCTGGGCCACGCGGCCAGGTGGTGTGGTGGCTCCCTGGCCTCTCTCCGTCTCGTACTCTAGCATGTGATGACTTCCGGAAAAATAGGCACTTTGGCTTTTGTCCCGTCCAATTTCGAGAATATTCATTTTCTGACTTTCCTGGAAACAAAAACAGCAGAAAACAGGCAGCTGGCACTGTGGCTCTTAATAGGTTAGTCCAAGAAATCATATGAAAAGTACTCCAAAGTGTGGACAAAACACAAGAAAGTGGATAAAACCAAGCATGGAACATCAAAAATTATAGATACATTTGCAATGTATCAACATCCCCAAGCTTAACTCCTGCTCGTCCTCGAGTAGGTAAGTGATAAAAAGAAAGAATATTTTTTGAGGTGACATGCACCATCAAAGACTTCATCAAAGTATTTGTAAAACATTCAAAGCTGGGATCATAGTACTTCAATCATAACAAGAAAGACAAAGTTCTAGCAATAAGACAAAGAAACTATGATGCAACATGAAAAGGCACAAACAAAAGATTCATGAATAACAATGCTTTGCAAGACGTTTGTTTGTTTCACATAAAGAAAACATAGCATAATAGCATTCAGCTTGTCCCTCATAGAGTAGCAAAACATAAATGCATAGGACACCTTCAAAGTTCAAAAGAGTGACTAGATACAAATAGTTTAAAACAAGCAATATCAAGTTATGCATCAATGAACTAGTCTTGGGACAATGCACATAAAACTAAGAATGGACACTATGCTCTCAAAGTAGGTGCATAAAGATAGAAGGTGGAGACTCAATATAATGGTGGAAGAAAGGCCTTCATAGAAGGAAGTAGGGATTCAAGTCTCATAAAGAGCTTCCAAAAATTATGGTACTTATAGCTTTCATCTCTCATTGCCCCTATCATAAGCATCTTTAAGGTGGTTAAGGTTAAAGTGACACAACTAAGAGGATATGCTTGACAAGTTATAAACCGAAATCTCATGCCCCTTACTTACGAAGACCGATCCTCATGTTATTCAACTTTAGTCACAAGTAAGCTCTTGTCATTGTAAGTACATATGTATCATAAAGAACCACCAACGGGGTACCCCTTGCACATGATACAGGAGCTATCCCATAATCAAAATGACAAGGCAAGCAGACAATAAGCATCTCAGCGATCTTTTTATTTGCTATTTGCATAGGTTTTTATTGAGGATGCTTCATAGAGTGCTCATTATGGTGATGCTGCAAGTTTCCACCATGATTAGGCATGGCTTAGGCTAGCGGCCCAGGCATTTCTCTAACACACATACAAACTCCATGATCTTACAAGTTCCACTTTTATTTCACACCGCCGGGATCCGTAAGCAAAAGAACATGATATCAACGGGGTACAAAGTACAAGTGCAATGTTGAAAGCGTTCCCCATGATACATGGTTCTGCTAATTTCAACTTATAAAGCGCAAGCATATACGCAACAAAGAAGGACCCAATGGTTCAAGCAAAAAAGTAAAGTGTGACATCAAGTTCGTGAGAGCTTTAATCACTAGTTTTCTCATAACAAGTTTAATTTGGAATATAAACAAAAGCATGAATATACTTGGAATAGCATAAGCTAGTAGGTAGGTATGGTGGACTCTTTGGAATAACTTGGTTTAGGGAGTTGGATGCATGAGTGGGACTCATACTTGGTTATGGAGGCTAGCAAAAGACTCGGAGCGACCAACTAAGAGAGCAATAATGGCCATAATCATGCACAGCGACAAAACATCATCCATTAAAACATAAAGTGATATTACAAGTCTAAAACTAAAGGATCATAAAGGCTATGGTGACTTGGGATAGTCATAACATGGTGTGAGCATGCGCCAAGTCAACCCAAATAAAGCATCAAAGGAGAATAACACAATACTATGCTTTAATATGCTAAAACAACGCATGATTCTTCTAAGCCACATTAAGCAATCTCATTTTTTTATAACAAGTCATGCTACAGCAAAAAATACTAAGCATAAAGCCAAAAAAATATCAAGCATGGCATGACAGAGCATAGGCCACAGTCAAAAACAAGCTCTTTTTACCACTTAAGTAAGAACTTTCCTACTCTTTTCCAAACCAAACCAAACTATTTGCAAACCAATGTATGAAAGAGGGGGTCCAACCAATTTATTCAGAAAACTAAGAAAACCAAGCAAACAAAAAACCAAAACCGAAACGAAAAATAAGACGCTCCAAGAACAACACAAGTGTGCATGAAACAATAAAAATGAAGCGTTTGGAAGAAACCTGCGATTTTTATTGATGAAGAAGGGGATGGCTTGGGCATCCCCAAGCTTTGCCGCTTGTACTACTTGGATATTTCTTGGGGTGACATGCGTGGCATCCCCAACATGAGCTTTAGTCCATCCTTCATCTCATACTCATTCCTTCCATACACCTGAAATTTTTCCTTCATACAAAACTTCACACAATCTTTATTAGCAACATTAGTGCACTCAAGATAAATAAGTCTTAAGGTTCAGTTCTAACACCAAATAAACTTCCATTAGAACACTAGCTACTGTAGCACTTCCCTCAAAAAGCTCAATTCCCCAAAAGAACTCAAAAAGGAACTAACAAGAAGCAAATGCAGAAAATGGCAGAAATCTGTCAAAATAGACCAACAGGTAAAGACGAATTTTTTCAAAGACCTTCTGTTGCTAAAATCAAAAAGTGTTTAACTAACAAAAGTTAGATAAAAACCTGGGGCAGAAGCACAAAAATTCACGCCTCAAAAAGACATTCAGACATTTTACATGAATTTTTACGGTGAAGCACAGAAATCTGTTTCGGGACAGTAACTTTCCCAGTCATTACTTCTCTCTCATTAGAGGCTACTCTTGGCACAAAAAGCAAAAAAAAGGATAAAGAGCGGTTATTACTTAAGTAATAACTTCCAAGACTTATCTAAAACTTTTGGGTTATCTTCCAATAAATACTTTGCTTTAACGCCTTTAAGTTAGGCATAAGAAGCAAGAAAAAGAATCAAGTGTTCTCAAATGAAGAAGCATTAAGATCAATACCAGAAATATTTTCAACAAGGCAAGGTATATCATCCAAATAAGTTCTAGAGGATCCTCTCTCAATTCTCTTAGGTTCACTATTCTCATCAAAAGGGTTTGCAGGAACAATCCAATCAAGATTCTTTTCTATGGCATCATGTATTGCTACTAGTTTAAAGGGTATTGGTATCTTAGGTTCCTCCCCATTAGGTTCGGTTTTGTTCATCTTTTCTCGTGTACCAACAACATCTACACATGAGCCTAGCATATTGAAACATTCAAAGACTTTTCTAGCTTCCTTGGCAACATCATAGAATTCCTTAAACAAAGTTTCTAGAATAAAATCCCTCTTTTCAGGGTCCTCAATTTCTTTAAGCTTAAGAAACATTACTTGCATTAAGGGGTTGAGGTTAACAAACCTAGCTTCTAACATGTTAATTAAATAAGCTGCAGAAATCTCATAGTTTGGAGCAAGTTCTGCAAGGGATCTATCTTCAGTATCTTCATGCTTACTAACATGATTAAAAAATTCTTAAATATTATCTTTCCCAATTATAGAACAACTACCAATTGAAAGGTCTTTTAGGGTGAATTTAGGGATCAACATGGTGAGCTAAGGAAGGGGTGACAACCAAAGGAGACTTAATTTTTTGTGTTTTCAAATAATAAATCAAACTAGTAAAACTAATTTTTTGTGTTTTTGATAAAGAAACAAGCAAACAAAGCAAAAAGAAACTAAGCAAAACAAAAACAACAAAGTAAAGAGATTGGTCATGAGGGACTCCCCTTGTGAAGAAGTCCTTGACGCCCCGGCAACGGCGCCAGAAAAATGCTTGATGGCTCAGTGTTGATGTAGAGCTTGTTGGGAACCCCAAGAGGAAGGTATGATGAGCACAGCAGCAAGTTTCCCTTAGTTATGAAACCAAGGTTTAATCGAACCAGTAGGAGCAAGGAAACACCCCAAAGGTGTTACTAGCTGAGCCTTGGCAGGGCGCACTACCGGTGCTAGTAGCAACGTGGAGACCTGCACAACACAACCACAGAACTTTGTCCCCAACTTGCGATGAGGTTGTCAATCTCACCGTGTTTTGCTAAAAATAAAGGATTAAACATATTGAATGGAAAGAAGTAATAGTTTGCAGAAAAGTAAACACAAAGCAGTAAACAGTTTGTAGATTGTATGTAAAGAAAGAGGACAGGGATCCATAGTTCACTAGAGGTGGCTCTCCTTAAGATAGATAACATGCTGGGTGAACAAATTACAGCGGGGAAATTGACAAACATCGAGAAAGCAATACATGCATATACTAATCATCTTGACTCCTTTGAGACTTGATTGGGCATTAAAACATTATACATAGATCGCCATCCAACTGCATCTATGACTAATAATCCACCTTCAGGTAATCATCCGAACCCCCTCCAGTATTAAGTTGCAAGCAATAGATTATTGCTTTACGAACTGCGTGTCAAGTAAACAATATGATTGTTCTATGAACAAAGGATTGTTGTTTTCTCCCTAGTAGCAACAACACATCTAGTACCTTAGAGATTTCTGTCACTTCCCCAGATTACTAGAGGCATGAACCCACTATCGAGCATAAATACTAACTCTTGGAGTTGCTAGCATCTACTTGGCCAAGATAGCTACTAACAACGGAAAGCATGCAAGATCACAAATAACAAAGACATGCTAGAATCAATAATCAATCTGAAATAGCATCTCAATATCCATCGGATCCCCGCAAACACAACATGCAGAATTACAAATAGATGATCTTGCTCATGAACGGAGCTCACAAGATTTAGACATGAAAGCACAAAGGAGGAGAACCAGCCATCTAGCTACTACATGGATCTTTAGTCCAAAGATGAACTACTCACGCATCACACATGAGGCTTGCATGGTGATGAAGAAGGCCTCTAGAGTGAATTACCCTCTCCAGCAGGGTGCCGGGAAGAGCTTCAGATCCCTCCCGATCTAGGGATGGAGATGATGGCGGCTACAGACTCTTTTGTTGATTTTTGATCGGGTACTTAGGGTTTTCATCCCAAGGGCATCTTATAGGCGAAAGGAGAGGCCGAGGGGGTGCTGGGGTCGGCCAGACCACCCCCTGGCGCGGGCCAGGCCGGATCGCGTGGCCAGGTGGTGTGGTGGCCCCTGGCCCCTCTCCGTCTCGTACTCTGGCATCTGATGACTTCCGGAATAATAGGCACTTTGGCTTTTGTCCCGTCCAATTCCGAGAATATTCATTTTTTGACTTTCCTGGAACCAAAAACAGCAGAAAACAGGCAGCTGGCACTGTGGCTCTTGTTAATAGGTTAGTCCAAGAAATCATATGGAAAGTACTCCAAAGTGTGGACAAAACACAAGAAAGTGGATAAAACCAAGCATGGAACATCAAAAATTATAGATACATTTGCAATGTATCAAACATGCGTGCTTCCTTGACGCTCCCTGCAGCTCGCTAGAAGGTGATTTTGTATTGTTGTGTCTCCTACATCATGCTGAACCGTAGCTTCTACGGTCTCATGGTAACGTGTGTGCCGGTGGGCCTAGTGACCATGGTAGTGTATGTGGCCTCAGCATTGCTGCTGACGTTCCACATAATGAGGCACTGTGTGATGACCTTGTGTTTCTTCGAGTTGAATACTGCTGCAAAGGCCGACTAGTTGTGGTCCCCGACAGAGGCGCCCGCGTGCAGAAAATCAACTATCAGGAAAAATCCCAGAAAATATGCCAAAAATCCTATTTCACTAGAAGACTCATGGAGCTAGAAGACGAGATGGAGGAGGGTCACGAGGGGCCCACACCACCTGGCCGCGCGGGCCAGGCCTAGCCACGCCAAGTGGTGGCGTGGCCGCCTCGGGCACCCCCTCGGCCTCCCTCTTCGCCTATAAGATGCCTCCTGGCCTAAAAACCCAGGGGGTTCGACGTCTTTCTAGAAAGAGTTCCGCTACGCCACCACCATCAGATTCCATGATTCAGAATCAGAAACTCCGTTCTGGCACCCTGTCGGGACAGGGAATTGGAAAAGGTCATCGCCATCATCATCACCATCGCTTCTCCATCGACCATCCATGATTCCCCCATCCATGAGTCAATAATCCCCCGCTGTAGTCTATGGGGATGATAGGGATTGGATGAGATCGTTCACGTAATTGCATCAGATTGTTAGGGCATGGTGCCTAGTATCTATTATTAGTGTTTTTTGACTTTGTTGCAACTTGTTATGCTTAATGCTTATCACTAGCGCCCGAGTGCCATGATTTCAGATCTGAACATGTTATTGATTCATTATGATAGTATTGTTTATGGTCTTATCTGCAAGTTGTATACACATATTGTTGTCCGGAACCAAAGGCCCCGAAGTGACAATAATCAGGATAACCGGAGGGGGTGGCTTTGATGTGAGGATCACATGTGTTCACGGAGTGTCAATGCTTTGCTCCGGTGCTCTATTAAAATGAGAACCTTAATTGCCAGTAGTTCCCTTGAGGCCCCGCTGCAAACGGGCTGGCAGGACAAAAGATGTTGTGCAAGTTCTCATTGCGAGCACGTATGACTATATATGGAATACATGCCTATGATTATTTAGTACTTAGATGCTTTATCTTATTTTGTCTACAAATGCCCTATGTCTTGATTGCCATATGAATTATCGTGTCCATGCAACGCCCGTCCATCCATCCCTGTGCCTACCACGCTTTAATCCTACTGTTTACCGCAATTGTTCCTATTGTCTTTACTTTTACTACTGCTATTACTTTACTATCGCCACTACAAAACTGTTGCTACTGATAAACTGCTATGAGCAAGATTGTTTCCAGGTGCAGCTGAATTGACAACTCAGTTTTTAAGGATTATAAATATTCTTTGGCTCCCCTTGTGTCGAATCAATAAATTGGGTTTCACTTCCCTCGAAAATACTGCGATACACCCCCTATACTTGTGGGTCATCAAGACCGAGAATAGATGCCCTTGCAGACGGCATTGAAGGAACCCAAGGTGGTGGTGTCCATATAAAACAGGGATGCCTAGGTGTCGCCGACTGAAGCGGAGATGACGTCAACCCCGTCGGCGATGGCCTCTTCAAACGCAGCGAGGACGTTGGAGCTCTAGCACCCGTATTTCCAACACACCTTGTAGGACGCGATGCGTGCACCTAGGACCATGCCTATGGCTTTCCCTCTGTGGTAGCTATAAAATGACGTGTCGACGATGACGGAGCCGGCAACGATGGAGGCGGTGTGCATGCCATGGCCTTCAGTGTCAAGCGGCGACCTCGACTCCTCCGTCTCGTAGATCGGACGGCCAAGTTCAACCTCGACTCCTGCGGTGCCAAGTGGTTGGACCATCGTCGCATGTCAAGGGATGGATGTTGCGGTGGTGGTGTTGGACTACTATAGTCAGTAGGAACCGGCAGCAACCCTAAAAAGATTGGAAGATCTGACCAAAGAAGATGTGTGATACTCACCAGAACCAAATCCAGCGAAATTGCTTAAGTATTGAGAGGTTTATTTGGAGCCAGAAATCCCGTTATGAATAGATCATGGATGTAGAAGTGGGACAAGTGGGATGTCACTTTTAGGACCATAGACTAACTCTTAATTAAGTGGAATAAGTGGGAGAAGTGCCCACTTATCCCAATTGTCCCACTTCTGTGTCCTTAGATCGTCCAAATCAAACTGATTGGAACTTGCTGTACAAATAACGGCGTTGGGTCCAATAGCCGTCAACTACATTGAGATGTATCTGCTCCATCCTTGCGAGCATGAAGAACCTTGCAAGTAAACCAAAACAATGGACCGAGGCAACAGATGCATGCACTGAATTTGTTGGTAGTCTGAGTTAGCTATCCAAACGTGCTGTACAAATAGATATCCTGCACTAATTTACATTGAGATTCTATAAATAATTAAATAGAATACAAGTCTAATACTAATAGATAATACCATGTATTATCAAGGTAATATCATACATTAGTATCATGTACTGTTAGATTTATATGGGTTGCGGCCCATGTAGGCAGCCCATTTAGTCTAATAAATCCTGAAATCTCAATGCCCATCTACTATGGCAGCTTGGGAGCTCCGTGGGAGACAAAGTTTAGTCCCACATTGCAAGAGAGTTGGACCAGCTTATAAGGTGAGCTGTTTCACTCCCACTAAGTGAGTGAGAAGAGAAGGAGTCCACGCGCACTCCTCCTCTGCCGCCGTCCACCTCGCCTCGCCCGCACACGCGTCGCATTTCGTGAATCGAGTTCGAGTTAGAAACTCGTTTTGTGGAAGACTAAATTTTTGCTTGGTGCACTAGCTGTTGGGTACGTGTCAACATTCGTGTGCATGTTTGACGCGTGTCCTTGTCTTCCAACGTGTGGCGACTTGGTCGGCTCACCTCCCAAGCTTTATAGAGCGAGAGACAGACAGGTCTAGATGCATCCAGTTCTGCTCTCACTCTCTCTCGTTGTGTGTTCCTTTTGCTGCGCTGCTCTCTAGGCTTCTCCATCTCGGTGGCTGTGTGCACTGCTGTCCGGGAGAGTAGGCCTCCGAAACCCTGTCCGTTGAGATCCTGCACCAGGAGACGGGCGATAAGATTTTTGGGGAGCGTCTCGGCGCGACTGCTCACCTCCGTTCACGTGTTCTTCTTCGGCAACCAACGACCTCATCAGCACTATGGGCGACAACAACAATGACCAAGGTGTTGCTACGGTGACGACCTTCCCGGTCAACCTGTACATGATATTCTTCTCTTTGTATGCACTAGTTCTTGCTAGATTTTCAGATCTACTAGATGTGGTTGTTTGGCTGCATGTGTTTAGATCTGCTAGTGCTTACATAATGTTGATTTCGGTAATTAATCTCATTGGGAAATTGCCTAATATTCCAACAATCTAAAAACCTTATTTATTGAGGCATTTTTCGTCATCTGGCTTTGCTGCTTCGCTGAAACCGACCCCTTTTACGGGTGCTAATTTTAAGAGATGGCAAGGGAAAACCCTCTTGTGGCTCACTGCAATGCGCATAGAAAAAGTTGTAGCTGGCACTCCCAGAGGTCCGCTTACTCTCGAGGAAGAGAGAGCGTTTAGGGAGGCCACTATACTTTTTGTTGGCTCTGTACTCAGTGTGCTTGGAGACAAGTTGGTTGATGCATATTTTCATATTCGTGATGCCAAGGAACTGTGGGATGCGCTGGACGCTAAGTTCGGTGTTGCCGATGCCGGTGGTGAACTGTATGCTATGGAGCAGTTCAATGGCTACAAGATGGTTGAAAACCGATCTATAGTAGAACAGGCTCATGAGATACAAATCATGGCAAAGGAACTCGAACTCATCAAGTGTGTGCTTCCGGACAAGTTTGTCGCAGGATGCATTGTCGCTAAGCTTCCCCCTTCATGGAGGAACTTTGCCACTTCTCTGAAACATCAGAGGCATGAGCTCTCTGTTGAGTACCTAATTGGTTCTCTGGATGTTGAAGAGAAGGCGAGGGCAAAAGACAAACACACTAGTGGAACCGAGGGACATTCTGCTGCCAATATGGTACAGAAAAATGCCCACGAGTTCAAGGGAAATAACAAAGTCTGCTAGACTACCAACTTTAAGAAGAAGAAGAAGGGGCAGAACAAGGAAAAGGAAAGAACCTTGCTGGGTGTGTGGCGAGATTGGCCATTGGGCTCATTGTTGTCCACAGAAGAAAGGCAAGAAGGGTTAGGCTGGACAGAGTTCTAAATCTGTCAACATGGTCATTGGCAATACTGATGCAGGAACTTCAGGTTCTGGGTATGGTAATTTATTACCTACTGTTTTTTCAGTATTTCAACCCACAGAATGGTGAGTTGATACGGGTGCCAATGTCCATGTGTGTGCTGACATTTCCATGTTCACCTCTTATCCGACTCGAGATTCCTCACTCATGATGGGGAATGGGCTACATGCTACTGTTCTTGGTGCTGGCACGGTAGATCTGAAGTTTACTTCGGGCAAGATCGTGCAATTGAAGAACGTGCAGCATGTCCCTTCTATCAAGAAGAATCTCGTTAGTGGTTCTCGTCTTATGAAAGATGGGTTTAAGTTGGTATTTGAGTCCAATAAAGTTATACTGTCTAAGTATGGAACCTTTGTTGGAAAAGGCTATGAATGCGGAGGCATGTTCCGTTTTCCATTGGTAGACTTCTGTGATGATGTAGTGAATCATGTTTGCACTACTAGTAACGAAACTAATGTTTGGCATTCACGACTTTGTCATATTAATTTCGGTTGTATGTCGTGGCTTGCTGGTATGAGTTTAATTCCGAAATTTACTATTGTCAAAGGCTCTAAGTGCCATGCTTGTGTGCAAGCAAAGCAGCCTCGCAAGCCTCATAAGCCTGCAGAGGAAAGAAACTTGGCACCTCTTGAGCTTATACATTCAGATCTATGTGAGATGAATGGTGTGTTGACAATTAGTGGAAAGAAATATTTCATGACTTTGATTGATGATTCTACTAGGTACTGTTATGTGTATCTCTTGAAAACAAAAGATGAGGCCTTATATTTCTTTAAAATCTATAAGGCAGAAGTTGAAAATCAACTTGAGAGAAAGATCAAAAGAATTCGGTCTGATCGGGGTGGAGAGTACTTTTCTAATGAGTTCAATTTATTCTGTTCGGAACATGGTATTATACATGAGAGGACGCCTCCCAATTCCCCTCAATCTAATGGGATTGCTGAGAGGAAAAACCGGACTCTAACAGATTTGGTTAACGCCATGTTAGACACTGCCGGTTTATCCAAGGAATGGTGGGGGAGGCTATATTGACTTCGTGTCATGTCCTAAACCGTGTTCCAACTAAGAATAAAGAGATTACACCATTTGAATAATGGGAAAAGAAAAGGTTGACACTCTCTTACTTACGAACTTGGGGTTGTTTGGCAAAGGTCAACGTGCCAATCAATAAGAAGCGTAAGCTTGGACCGAAAATTGTGGATTGTGTCTCTTGGCTATGCTTCTCACAACATTGCTTACAGATTTCTTGTGGTGAAATTTGAAATGGACGACATGAGTGTCGGTACCATTTTTGAATCAAGAGATGCTACATTCTTTGAGGATATATTTCCTATGAGACATATGCTTAGCATATCTAATAAGGAATATGATCCAGTTTCTGAACCTGAAACTCCCATAGAGACCGATGAACAATCAGAGATGTGAGTTCAGATTCGGATGAGGATGACAATGAAGCTCCTACAAGGAGTAAGAGACAAAGGACCGCAAGGTCTTTTGGTAATGATTTCATTGTGTACCTAGTGGATGATACTCCCACTACCATTTTAGAAGCTTTTGCATCTCCGGATGCAGACTACTGGAAGGAAGCGGTTCAAAGCGAGATGGATTCCATCTTGGCTAATGGAACGTGGGAGATATCTGAACGTCCGTATGGGTGCAAACCTATAGGATGTAAATGGGTATTTAAGAAGCTTAGGGATGATGGTACTATTGAAAAGTACAAAGCTCGGCTTGTGGCTAAAGGCTATACCCAAAAGGAAGGCGAAGATTTCTTTGATACTTACTCACCTGTGGCGAGATTGACCACAATTCGAGTACTACTATCACTGGCTGCCTCTCACGGTCTTCTCGTTCATCAGATGGACATTAAGACGGCTTTCCTAAATGGAGAGTTGGACGAGGAAATTTACATGGAACAGCCTGATGGTTTTGTACTAGAAGGTCAAGAGAGAAAGGTGTGTAAATTAAAGAAATCTTTGTATGGCCTCAAACAAGCTCCCAAGCAATGGCATGAGAAGTTTGAAAGAACTTTGACATCTGTGGGATTTGTTGTAAATGAAGCCGACAAATGTGTGCACTACCGCCATGGTGGGGGTGAGGGAGTTGTCCTATGTCTCTATGTTCATGACATATTAATTTTTGGGACAAGTCTCAAAGTGATTAATGAGGTCAAAACCTTCTTGTCTCAATGTTTTGAGATGAAGGATCTTGGAGAAGCTGATGTTATCCTAAACATCAAGCTACTGAGAAATGAGAATAATGGGATTACACTTGTGCAATCACATTATGTGGAGAAGGTGTTGAGTAGATTTGGATATGATGATTGCAAATCTTCTCCTACACCTTATGATCCTAGTGTTTTGCTTCGAAAGAATCAAAAGGCAACTAGAGATCAGTTGAGATACTCTCAGATTATTGGCTCACTTATGTATTTAGCTTGCGCTACGAGGCCTGACATCTCGTTTGCTGTGAGCAAACTTAGCCGGTTTGTGGCCAACCCGGGAGATGATCACTGGCATGCTCTTGAGAGAGTAATGCGCTATCTAAAAGGAACCATGTGCTATTGAATTCATTATACCGGGTATCCAAGAGTACTTGAAGGGTATAGTGATTGAAACTGGATATCAGATGCTGATGAGATAAAGGCCACAAGTGGATATATATTCACTCTTGGTGGTGGCGCTGTTTCATGGAAGTCTTGCAAGCAGACCATCTTAACGAGGTCAACTATGGAAGCAGAACTCACAGCATTAGATACTGCGACTGTCGAAGCAGAATGGCTTCGTGAACTCTTAACAGATTTGCCTATGGTTGAAAAACCAATACCGGCAATCCTTATGAACTATGACAACCAAACTATGATTGTCAAAGTGAATAGTTCTAAGGACAATATGAAGAGTTCAAGACATGTCAAGAGAAGACTGAAGTCTGTCAGAAAGCTGAGAAACTCCGGAGTTATAGCATTGGATTATGTCCAAACGGCTAAGAATCTGGCAGATCCTTTTACAAAAGGACTATCAAGAAACTTGATAGAAAATGCATCGAGGGAGATGGGTTTGAGACCCACGTGAGTTGTAAAGGGGGTAACCCAACCTATGTGATCGGAGATCCCGTGAATTAGGACCTGGGAAAACAAACCGAAACAACTGAGTTGAGAGAAACTTTAATACTCCCACTTCGCTGCAGATGCAATTCTCTCATAGCATACTGTAAGGAAGGTTGATTATATCTTAATGTGTTTTGTCTGTCTCCTTGGGAGCAAAGACGCTGTCCTACAGAGCGATCTTGAAAGAACACACCTATATGAGCTACACTGCTGGTCACGGTGTATGAGATTTGGGTGAATCTCTAGGAAGCTCATGAAAGGCCAAGGAGTGTGACTTATAAGCTCCACCCGAGGGGTAGCCTATGGCAGCCAAGTACCGGTAACGGCATCGAGTGAAACTTGCTATGCAAGACTGGCAATTCAAGGCATAGTCCATTGTTCAGTTGTAGTAAGCGTATCTCTTTGTCTAGGTGGAAGTTCAACTTAACAGTCTCCACTGAACTGCAGGTATATTAAACAGTGATTGGAACTAGTGTGACATATGATGTGCCTCTGAGATCTGGTGGGGGATTGTTAGATTTATATGGGATGCGGCCCATGTAGGCAGCCCATTTAGTCTAATAAATCCTGAAATCTCAAGGCCCATCTACTATGGCAACTTGGGAGCTCTGTGGGAGACAAAGTTTAGTCCCACATTGCTAGAGAGTTGGACCAGCTTATGAGGTGAGTTGTTTCACTCCCACTAAGTGAGTGAGAAGAGAAGGAGTCCACGCGCACTCCTCCTCCTTCGCCGCCCGCCTCGCCTCGCCCACACGCGCGTCGCGTTTCGTGAATCGAGTTCGAGTTAGAAACTCGTTTTGTGGAAGACTAAATTTTTGCTTGGTGCACTAGCTGTTGGGTACGTGTCAACATTCGTGTGCATGTTTGACGCGTGTCCTTGTATTTCAACGCGTGGCGACTTGGTCGGCTCACCTTCCAGGCTTTATAGAGCGAGAGACAGACATATCTAGATACATCCAGTTCTTCTCTCACTCTCTCTCACTGTGTGTTCCTTTTGCTGCGCTGCTCTCTAGGATTCTCCATCCCGGCGGCTGCGTGCACTACTGTCCGGGAGAGCAGGCCTCTGAAACCCCGTCCGTTGAGATCTTGCACCGGGAGACAGGCGATAAGGTTTTTGGGGAGCGTCTCGGCGCGACTACTCACCTCCGTTCACGTGTTCTTCTTCGGCAACCGACGACCTCATCAGCACCATGGGCGACAACAACAATGACCAAGGTGCTGCTGCGGTGACGACCTTCCCAGTTAACCTGTACGTGCTATTCTTCTTTTTGTATGCACTAGTTCTTGCTAGATTTTCAGATCTACTAGATGTGGTTGTTTGGCTGCATGTGTTTAGATCTGCTAGTGCTTACATAATGTTGATTTCGGTAATTAATCTCATTGAGAAATTGCCTAATATTCCAACATGTACTCCTCACTATGACCAGTCTAAGAACAACTCTAGGCAAAAGAGCCAAAACCAAAAAATAATCAAAGTTTTTTAGGGTTTCGAATAAATATATTGCTCAAATTGGATTGAAACTGTATTTTTTGGGGTAAACTGTAAATCAAGCCCCGCTTATCTCATATTTTCAATACCAAGTTCGAGTTTTAAGGTGTGTTTGGCACCCGGGTGAACACAGAAATTCCCACCTCAACCGAGATTTAGATGTTTGGTAGAGCAGGTTATGCATTTGGGCTATGCCCACCTCATATAGAAAAGACCTCTTAGCCATGCCTGACTGTGAAGCCCAAATCGAGCTTCACGACTCAGCTCGGCCAGACTCATCCCAAAATCCCTCACCCCAACCCACGTCTCTCTCCAACCATCTTCCGCCACTCGACCCCGATTCCGACCGTTTTTGACAAAATCATGGCTAAATTCCAGCTATTTGAGCACCTCCATGGGTGAGCTCCTCCATGGGATCACCTCCATGGTTGAAACCTCCATGGCCGAGATCCTCCACGGGGGCACCTCTGAGCACCACCTAGGGAGGAGCCGGGTCAAGATGAGGGCATCAGAGCCACGGAAGCTGAGCAAGGGCCTCTGCACGGCAATAATGACCGTGCTAGGATTTGCCAGTGCATGGCTCGATCGAGGCGGGAGAAACTGGGCACCCGCGGCCAGTGTGTAGACCGCCTATGCAGTCAGGTGGGGCGGTTGGGTGCTCCGTCTACACTGGTTATCTTCTAGTTGGTAGATGGTTTATCCGTCGGTGAGGAACACGCTTGGAAAGAAGGAAAGAAAAAAAAGGTGTAGCACAATAACACATGGGTCGCACGTAACATATGTTCCATGGGAACCCATGCTATTTCATAAACGTGTTCTACGATTTATCGCAAACCTCTTTTGCAATATACATTTTACAAGATCTACTACAGTTTCTTTAAGACTAGCTAGTAAATTTTAGAGCACCACACCCCTCCTCCACCTCCTCCTTATCCTTACCATCTCTCTAGGAGACACGAGGCGTGTAGCCACTGATTCGTTTTCCCTGCGATATTTATCTTCTCTCAACTCTGCTACCGCTCCTCTCCCAGTCCGTCATCACATATTTCTACACTAGCTAACTGTGATGCTCACCTATCACCGAATATGTTCTCTATGACATGTTTTCGCTGCCGCTTCCTCTTACCTGCGCTAACACTTCTCGCCCACGTATGACGCCACCTCTCTCATATCTAGCGGACAGGGCCCGAATGCGGCAAACAACATGTGGGATGTGCCACTCGAGTTCCGTCCCAAGTGATTCCTCAGTAGAGGCATAATAACTGCAAAGAGAAATGAAAAGGACAACCTCTCATGGGTATTGTCGATTTCGAAGAACATGCACAATGAAAAAAGCACAACACAAATCTTTCCTCAGTGGCAGAATTTGTCACACCAGAAGGCATGATAAAAATACCTTTTTCAGAAAACATAGAAAGTAATGCTATTACAAGGAATAAGTGCCCCACTACTAAGAAGGCCTCCTATGTCAAGCATGCCACCCATGCTCTCCTACGGTAGCATGACATGCTAGCAAAAACGCGCAAGTCATAGATGCGTTTGTAAAGTAAAGAAAAGCACACAAGGGAGTAGGGGAGTCCCCAGGGGCGAGCCTTAGATCAACATGTTTTCCTCAGAGGAAGAAGCCTCCACACATCCAATAGAGGAACATGACTTATTATGAAATCCAGCACGATGTCCTCAAAGGTAGCTAGACCTCGAGACCATATCCAAGCCCTCTATAGTAGCATCTCGAGCAAGCATGGCCACGAGGCTTACCACTAGATGCGCATGTGCGGATAATCGATGAAGCGCGTTGAGGCCGTGTAGTCCCATGATCGTTGAAGGGTTGAACGTACATCACCTCTGCCAGTATCCACACGTACGAGGAGGAGCACCGACGGTGGGTTGCTAGGTCTGATATGGCGGCTAGGGTTTCCAACGCATGGAAGTGTATAACTGTTCCCCTTGGGCATCATGTACCCCACTCTATATTGGGAGTGACATTGATCTACACAACACTTGTGTCCCATTCACTAAAGCTCAATTCTGGTCATTGCCATTCCAACTCACTAACATAGTCTATGTCTAGTTCGGGTCCAACCCAATCAACATACTTCTCAGTCGGATTCTCTTTCAACTTTCTCGTGCTCTTAAGTGTGCGACCCTGCAGGATTATGACGACTTGGACACGATTTGAGTCCGACTCACAATCGATCAATCAGTAGTGGCTCCTATAAGAACTGCCAACTCCCAAGTGCCATCAAGTTATGACGACATACCTTTTCAATGTGACTTATGTGTGTCTCTTTTTCCTCATGATATAATTTGTCGAGCTATAGGCGAATCGTCGTCATCTCTTTAAGAGCTCAACTCTTAATATGTGATATGTGATTCATCTGACTAACTCTTAGTAGATTGCCCCAGTTAACACTTAACCGAGTCGCGCATGACCATGAATCATATCATCCGAGAGGGCCTAGAGAATATCTCTCCAGTCGGAGGGGCAAAATCCCATCTCAATTATCCACATCACATAGCTTGATTCTTGGTCAGCCCGAACTCTGCTTTTATAACTGCCCTGTGATGGAACTATGTTTGATAGAATCTAAGTTGATTGATCCACAACTTGGATTGTGCGACAACCACAGGTCTAAGGATTATATTGATTGAGACATACAAATAATGACTTACTCGTTGTGTCTCAATATGGGCCAGTACGACCCGCTAAACTCTTTAGTTGAATCCTTGTAAGTCAAAGTAGCATCACCATGCCGATAATAAGTGGAACCGAGTCATCAACCGACTTTCACATTAGCATAAGTTGTGTGTCCATGGCAACCTCGATGACTAAGGATATCTAATATGAACTACATGAATATATAGTCCCACAACTGAATCCCATATTCAATGATATATCATATGTTCATATAAGAATAACTTAAAACTTTATGAATACATTGGGAATGACATCATACATGATTGCCTCTAGGGCATATTCCCAACAAACCCGGCCATATATCGCTGCCACTAGCTCCACCTAGGGAAGATGAGAACCAAGAGCCATCTTTGCCTCCTCCACCATCCCACACGCGCCAAGAGGAGGAAACTCAGCGAACTTCAATTTCATGAGGATGTTGTGTACCAAAGTCATGCAACTCATCATAAAGTCATGGGTTCATGAAGAGCGATCCACCATCGCCTTGTGATCGAGGCCAGGCACCAATGGGAAACTTGCTCGATGATAGGAGCTAGAGGAGCCTCTTAGATATTCGTAGCATGCGCCTTTAACTATGATATCCAATTGCCAGGATTCTCCATGTACATCTCTATAGAAGCAAGCCATGAACGATCCCCCATAACTTGGACTCAGAAAGATCAACATGGCTGGTCTGCTTCTTCAACTCGTCCTCGGCATGGTGAGATCACTCTGTCATAGCCTTCAACTTAGCCTAAAATACAACTCACTCTCTAAGAAGCATGGTTAG
The DNA here is from genome assembly GCA_910589775.1 of Avena eriantha. NCBI lineage: Eukaryota > Viridiplantae > Streptophyta > Magnoliopsida > Poales > Poaceae > Avena > Avena eriantha. The sequence goes on along the minus strand of OU342740.1, from coordinate 521,617,534 downwards.
AGGCTCACAAGTCATCGTGAAAATTGGAACGAGAAGACACATCGCTGGCAAGCTTCTGTTCCACGATGAGAAGTTGCTTCTCAACCTTCCTTAGCTTCCCCTAGGACTCGTCACGAACAAATGAGACAAGCCATGACCTCAAGAATGCCAACGTTGTCCTTGATGTCAGGAGGAATCTGTACTAGATAAACAAATCCCTCAACCCGCACGAAGATATCACCCCATGGGCATCCAACCAAAGACCGAAGCGAAAAAGCGGTGGAAGAAGTCCACTCACCATTCCTAGCAAGACCAACCAAAGTATCTTCCATCGCCTAGATTTGCACAAATAACTCATCTTGAGTGGGCATTACATTTTGTCCTCCTACATGGATGCCGGGGCGGTGGCTTTGGATGGTGAACATGAGCTGACGCCTCGGATGGATTTGCAACGACGACTCTATGGGTTGTGGTCATGACCTAGCAAGGCGTAGCTGCCATGCTGGTGTTGCGAGGGTGAGGAGTTTGTTGGCCGAGTTGGTGCGATCAGTGGGTCGGTCCAGGTGACATGTCAGAGCGACGGCTCTGGGTCTTTCGCACAACGCTTGTGGTCTGCGGGTGGTTGTCCTGACTCTTATGTAGCACAAGCTACAAGATGTCTAGGTCGCACGCCATTGCGGCTGGTGTACGAGTGGAGGTCTTTCGGGTTGACGTATGTTGTTTGTGCTAGTTTTTAGCTCGGTTTTAAACTGTACTGTCTTTATTGGTCATTTTAAGCTTTTTAATGTTGTAAAAAAATAACGATCGGGCGAAAAAGGCGAGCAGCAGGGACTGATCCCGACTCAACTACAACTCCGGGTCCCGCCATGGCAGCAGCTTCCGTCGGCGCCACAACCCCGCGAGCGGTCGAACCCCACCGCCATCCCTCCCCAGAATCGTCATCGGAGCGATCCTCCTCGTCTCCCTCGTCCTCATCGCGCGCCGCAGAGGCAGAGGCAAGGCCGGTGTCGTGTGATGGCGGCACCGAGGAGGACGTGCTCGACCTGGACTCCCCGTGGGTCGCAGCGGCTGAGGCGGAGTCGAGGCTGAAGGAGGCCGCCATCGCCGGGGCTGCCGCCGGGCTCCACCTTTGCGCCGAGAACGAGACAGATGAGATACGAGACAACCAGCAGCGACAGGACGACGAGGTCCGTCTACTGAAAATCAAATTGGAAAATTTCATTTATCTTATCTATGATCTTGATCTGAGCTGTGGCAATGCATTTTCTCAATTCGTACGGTCGTGACGCTGCCTCTGATTATTAGGGGGTCTGCTGAAAACTGCATAGCGTGGCGATTATATTTCTCTCCATCATATAACTAGTACTGTACTATGTCTAGGGTAAATTTGGATATTCTTGTATTTTATAGTTTCTGTACTCTGTCTAGGGTAAATTTGGAATATTCTTGTATTTTATAGTTCCTATGAAACGATGTGTAGAGAATTTTGATAATAAGCCGCAGATTAAAAAAAAAAGGAAAGGAAGCTTTGTTGGGATATATAATTGACTCTATGAGGTTGTGTTGGCGTTGCTACTGTGTTGCTTCAGGGTTTGCGAATTGCGTTGACTCATTGTACCGTTGATGCTTTACGATTTTAGCATGGCTCATTTACTTCCTCATTTGATCCTCACCGCAGCTGATGGCACTGGAAGCAATATATGGGGATGATCTTGTTGAACTAGAAAACAAAGGAGCCCTCCGCTATTTTCAGGTTTCTTATATTGTCCATCAGTGTTTTGGTGATAAAAACTCCGTTTTGATGGTTTTTTATTTCTTTCATTCCAGATTTACATACATTACGAATTGCACGATGGCGCTGAAGTGTGCGCTAGGCTTTCTTCAGTCAATAGAAATGGAGAAGATGGAGGATGTCCTGATGATTGTACAGAACAACATAATGAGGATGAACCAGATGACTTCTCCTACTCTTGCAACTTTGAGCACCTACCCCCTCTGATATTGACATGCTTTCTTCCGCAGTTGTATCCTAGCAAACAGCCCCCATATTTTACAGTCACTGCTAAATGGATGGATGGTCCTAATGTTTCTCAGCTCTGTGAGATGCTTGACACCATTTGGGCAGAGCTGCCAGGGGAAGAAGTGGTATACCGATGGGTTGACTGGATATACAGTTCTTCTTTACCACACCTCGGGTTTGATAAGAAAATAACATTAGGTCCAGATATTCCTACACCTAAAGGAGATAACCGGGCGATCTCAAGAAGTCTCTCATTGGAGTCTATAATCCCTTCTATGATCAGTTACAGTAGTAAGAAGTGCTATCAAGTTTTTCTTGAGGATCTCCATATGTGCATGATTTGCCTTAATCAGAGTAAAGGTAAGTCTCTTTCATTTTCTTTGTATTCTTTCCTTTTGTGCAGTCATGCCGAAGTCGTATCGATGGCACTGGATGCCCTGTGGTTATTTACTTTTCTTGGAAGTACACCCACCGATTCTGCGGCATCCATTCCACATTGTACTCTAGTTGATCTGTCCCAAAGTGGTAGCATACCAATCTGTGTCTAAATTTCCATAGCTTATTGTATGTATTATACTCACCGGCTGTGCTTCTTATTAAGCTACTTAGGAAATTGAATAAGTCTCTCTCATACAAGTTCATCCTTCCATAGACTAACTTTAATTTTGAAACAATTAGGTTCAAACTTCATCAAGCTTCCGTGCAAGCACATGTTTTGTTTCCAATGCATGGAGACCTTATGCAGGATGCATGTGAAGGAAGGTACTTTGTTTCAGTTGGTATGCCTGATACTAAGTGCAGCGCTTCTATTCCACCGTATTTGTTAAAGAGGCTTCTTGGCGAGGAAGAATTTGAACGTTGGGATAAGCTTACTCTTGAGAAAGCATTGAACTCGATGTCTGACGTAGTCCATTGTCCAAGGTGTGGAATTGGTTGCTTGGAAGATGAGGATAACAATGCACAATGCCCAAAATGTTGCTTTGTATTCTGCTCGGCGTGCAAGGACCCGCGCCATCCAGGGAAGCCGTGTCTAACTCTGGAAGATAAACTCCAGCAACAGCAGGTAGAAATGCATCTAAAATCTCCTTGTTATTTGACTTGACAGACTCGGAGACTCTAGATTATTTATGTTTCAGACTTGCATTTATATTGATACTCATTTTAGTAGTCGGGGTCGGAGTACCTCAAGAAAATATCTTGCTTTTTGTTGATAAATCCTTCGAACATACAATATGCATTTGATCTGCAGTCTATCATGGATCTTTGGAGAGTGTAAGATACTTTTGGAACCTGCTTGTTGCGTCATTACATGATGTATTAACCGCTGATAATAATTGGATTTTAACGAATGTTCTCTGATCTGTTGTCTTCAATTTTATGTCTGCAGTCATCAGGCAGGGTGGCCACAAGAAGGATGGTGGAAATGCTGAGTGTAAAAGTTCTTTACAGCGATGTTAAATCATGTCCAAAATGCAGAATGACCATCAGCAAAACTAAAGGATGCAATCACGTGGTGTGTATCAGCTGTGGTCAGCATTTCTGCTTCCTCTGTGGCGAGGCTCTCATCGCTGGCTATACCCATTTTCGGTATACCAATTTGAGCTATCTACGGTGTTTTTAATAAAAAAAACAAGGGTCCATAATCTACGAGCTTACTTTTCTTTCTGCATGTATGTTTTGAAAAACTGCAGTGGGAACTGTGGCCTCTATGAGAAAGAAAATGACACAACGGATTGGCAGAAGCTAATGGAACAGTTACGCCGACAAGCTGAAACACAGCCGGTAGGCAGCACTGTAAAATGTCCAAAATGCCGTCAAAAAATTTACAAGGTAATGAACTATCTTTTCAATCTGCAACATGTCATGAATGCTGCAGCATTTTAATCCATATTACAGATCACTGGTTTTTTTTTTTTTGCGGGGTACAGATCACTGGTTTGCCTCTATTGCGTCTAACAAATTGCCACATGCATTCAGGATGATGAGAAATATATTTTCTGCTGGGCTTGCCAAGCCAGCTATTGCACATTGTGCAAAAAGAAGGTCCAGTTTTCTGGGCTACAGGGCGAGCACTGGGGTTCACCGCAATGCATGGGGACAAAGTTCTAGCGTCGAATCCCAGCTTCCATTGTTACAATTTTGCAGATTAGGCTGCAGTTTCGCGACTTCCATAATTCTGAGAAGTCAATTCTGCACGATATATATTACAAGCAAGCCTCTCTTTTTTTCACATCGACGTTGAATTTGATACTCTGGGCTGGGGTATACTGAAATTTTGCATTTATGTATGCAATGTGAACTTATTCACAAGCCGTGTAGCCTTTTCAGGAATATGATGGTACCTATATCTTTTTTAAGGATACGTCCTCCGAGAAGTATCAGGTTCATACGAGAAGGCATACATGTCCTGAGTCCTGACCAACATGTTGTAAGGGGCATAGAGCATATATACAAAATAGGGTATAACCGCTTTTTAGGGCACATGGATCAATCGCTCGGTGCTCCAAGAGGCGATGTATCTCTAAAATTTGGTTTCTACTCTCTCCGTTTTAAAATATAATATTTTTTAAAATATTAAGAAACGAATGTATCTATACCGTTTTAGTGTGTAGATTCGGATTGATCTATACACTAAAAAAATCTAGATATTCGTTTCACAAAAACTAAAACATCTTAGTATATTTTAAAACGGGAGTATTTTACATCATGTCTTTAGTGATGTATATTTAGGGAACCAACGTGTTGCCGCATACTAGCATACATCGCCATGCATAGCCTCCAACCCCCACGAAGTGACATTTCCCCTCCCCGCAGCCATTTCCCCTATCCCCGCCGTCGCGCCACAGATTGACGCATCCGCTGCTGAGCTTTTGTGAAGCAAATGTATACAGATGATCTTTGTATGTAGGTTTTAGGGTTTCAAGTGAATTTATAGCTAAAAGATATCTAGATATATCCGTTTCACAAAAGCTAAAATATCTTATATGTTAGAACAAATCAGTATATTGTACTCTCCCTGTCTCAAAATAAATGTCGCAAAATTTGAATGTATCTAGATATTATTTAGTGTTTAGATTCATCCAAATTTAGATAAGCTTTCGACATCTATTTTGATACACGAGGAATACTTAGTTTCCAAATTCAAAGTATGCAATGTCCAAATTTCAATGGCAGTGGTACCCTATTTTACAACACCTTTGTAGGCGGTGGTACCCTATTTTGCATCACCTTGTACGGCAAAATAAATGTCATGCTCTAAAATTGTTTTGAGTGCTCTAGCCATTAACTTCATTTTGAAATGCCGATAGTTTCTGTTCCGATGCGCTGATCCGTTTACCTCGATGACTTTTCTTCCGTCTACTACAACAAACTCTACTGCAACAAGTTGTTTGTCCGATTTCGGTGATGGAGAGGCGAGGATGGGGGCACGTCTTCGTCTCGTGCTAGTATATGTATTCGTCACTAGATGGTCCAATGACTTATTTATAATTTTTATTACTTTTGAGACTATTTGTACCGCTATTCATGATTATTAGATATAGGTGAAACTTCGCATAAAAGACAAAACAAAAATACAATTACCGAAAGTCTGTAGGTTCGGAAAGTGTCTTTTGCTTGTGTCCGTGCCCGTGTCTTACTCGCCAAAGTTTGTATCGGAGCAGGAGCAAGTACTAGCCCATGATAGTTCAGTACAGTAAGTCGGCGTGAGGTTTTCCGGCGAGAATAATACGTACTCGGTCTAGCGATCAACGGAGATCGTGTGTACTCCCGCCATGGCACAAGAAGCGCGGGCGATGGTACCCAACCGCGAAGACGGCACAGGATTCTTGGCTGAGGCGGCCCCGTCGAGCGCGGAGGAGCCGAGTAAGGTGTCACGTAAAGGGGATGGCGACGAGGACGTGGTCGACCTGGACTCCCCGTGGGCGGCGGTGGCCGAAGCGGAGTCGAGGCTGGAGGAGTCCGCCTCGGCGGCGGAAGCTCGCCGTCGCGCCGACGACGAGACTGGGGAGGATGAGATACAAGACAACCTGCAGCGACAGGAGGACGAGGTCTGGTGCACACTAATTTAAGGGTCTGTTTGGTTCATGCCCGAGCCAGCCCACCAAAATTGGCACGCCAAATATTTGGCGCAGGATTCTGCCGCCGTGATTTTGCCAACGCGTGGACGTGGAAACTGTACAGGACTACCAAAAAATTGGCGTGCTTTCGATCCTCTGGCTCTCATCCAAACGGAGCTCGTGGTAGTAGTCAACTACCAAAATATTGGTTGGGCGAGCTGCAATCCAAACAGCCCCTAACTCTCTGCTTTGGAATTTTTTTACACTGATTTTATGATCTTGATTTCGGGGTTCAGAACTGACAAATCGCGATTTTTGTTTTCACTGACAAGTAAAGAAATTCGAATATCTGGAAAGAAAATTATCACTACCCTTCAATTGCAAAAATCATATGCACCTTATGCTCACGAGTCAGTATTGCCAAAATATCGTATTGTTCTCAGATTTATCTAAATTCGAATGCTAGATATATTCGAATATGGACAAATCTAAGAACATTAATTTGGATCGGAAGGAGTACCTAAAAAAGACCATTTCTTGTAGAGAATCTTTGCTCATAAGGCTATGATATGATTCATGAAAAGGTTTTTCTAAATAAAATGTGCGTTTAACATGTGTATGTGTGGTACATTTTATTGCATATAAATTTGTGGACAGTAAATCTTTCATACAACTTATATAAAACAACCCTGTATATATAAAATTAAAATTAAAGGTAATTATTACTTTGTGAGTTTTTTCGCGGGGTGTTAAATAATTATAACAGTAGAAATAAGTTCCTTAAAAAAGTAGAAATAAGTACTCCCTCCGTCTCAAAATATATTAGATATATCTATATAGTAAAATTCATTTAAATTTTGTTAAATCTGCGACATCTATTAAGACGATGGAGTATTATTATCTCTGTTCCACTATATACGACGTTTTGGTGACTGTTTTAACCTACCAGAACATCTTATATTTATGAACGGATGTAATATAAGAGATTATTAGCAAGTGACTACGATTTGAGACCAATAAGAAAATCATGAAACTCGATTAAATATTGTCAAATAAGTATCTCGTTCTAACTTGTCTTTCTTATGCATTTGCCATTAGTGGCATACAAATGAATTGTCACTTTTTATAAATCCCGAATTTACCCTCTCGTAGCCACAACTCCGCTCCGATTCACCTATTCTGTTTGGACCGAAACACTACTCAGGATCAACAGCAGACCCAGGAACTGGAGGCGGATGGGGGCGCCGCCGGCCGCCTTTGGTGGCGCGCGCCGGAGGGGACGCAGCCCGAGTCCTCCGCGCAGCTCAATTTCCTCCTCCTCGCTGACCTCGCTTGGCTCCCTCCTGTACGACTTTCCAAAGCACTGTCTGCGGCAGTGCGGCCAACTCCACTGACCAGCCTATGAACTTGGACTCGGAACGGGAGCATGTTCCCCTCCCGTCTCGAGATGGTACAAGTCTCTTCACTGCGTGTGCGTGGTACTCTTAATGACTAGTGATTGCCTCCATAACTGTGTAGTACGAGTGTCGTTAGATTTGGGAGGAGTACTACGATCTGCATCTGTACAGGGAATAGGTTTCTATTCACTTAATCAGTTGTATGTATATAAGAAATTGGGCTTTTATTCAGTGGTTCAGAAGTGAATTTCTCTTACAGTTTTAGACAGTGGCTAGGACGATTAAATGTGTTTGTTTCCTCACACGATCTCATCGTTCACTGCAGCTGCTGGCATTGGAAGCAATATATGGAGACGACTTGGTTGAATTCAGAAGCAAAACAGGGCTCCGCTATTTCCAGGTTTCTTGTGCTGCCCTTAATTGACTTCATTCTTTATTGAATGGTGATGATCCGGGTTTAATGGCTTTTCCATTTTCTATTCCTTGAATTACAGATTTACATACGTTATGATTTGCGCGATGGCACTGAAGTGTGCGCTAAGTTTTCTTCAGAAGACAGAAATGGAGAATGTCCTGATGATTGTACAGAACAATACGAGGATAAAAAAGATGATCTCTCCTACTCATGCAACTTTGAGCACTTGCCCCCTTTGATATTAACATGTGTGCTTCCGCAATCCTATCCTAGCAGACCCCCCATATTTTACAATCACCGCTAAATGGATGGATGGGACTAATGTTTCAAAGCTCTGTGAAATGCTTGACACCACTTGGGCAGAGCTACCCAGGCAAGAAGTGGTATGTCAATGGGTTGAGTGGATACGTAGTTATTCTTTGCCACACCTCGGGTTCGATAAGAAAATAACATTAGGTTATGATATCTCTGCACACAAAGGAGATAACCGTGCAATCTCAAGAAGTCTCTCATTGGAGTCTGTAATCACTTGGATGCTCAGTTACAGTAGTAAGAAGTGCTACCAAGTATTTCTTGAAGATCTCCACATGTGCAAGATTTGCCTCAACCAGAGGGTAAGCCTTTTTTTCCTTTTTGACTTCTTTTCTGTTGTGCAGTAGGACCAAAACCGTACCAAGGCCGGCGTGTTTATCCCCTTTACGGGGAAAAAACCAAAACCGTGCCAAAATATCATATGCCCTGTTATTAATTACTCTTCTTCGATCTTCCTTGAAAGAATACCAATTATTCGACGGCGTCCATTCTGTACTGTACTCTTGTTGAACTTTCCTACAGTGGTAGCAATCTGCGTCTCAAATTTTTATACTAGTCCATAGTAGATCTTATTTTAGAACCATCTGGGCTTCTAATTAAGCTTCTTATGAATTCATCTTTGTCCTCCCAGTTGAGTAACTTAAATTTTGAAACAATTAGGTTCAAACTTCATCAAGCTTCCATGCCAGCACTTGTTTTGTGTCAAGTGCATGGAAACCTTATGCAGGATGCATGTGAAGGAAGGTACCTTGTTTCAGTTGGTATGCCCTGATACTAAGTGCAATGTTTCTATTCCACCGTATTTGCTAAAGAGGCTTCTCGGCGAGGAAGAATTTGAGCGTTGGGATAAGCTTACTCTTGAGAAAGCATTGGACTCGATGTCAGACGTGGTCCACTGTCCGAGGTGTGCAATCGGGTGCTTGGAGGATGAGGATAGCAATGCGCAATGCCGAAAATGTAGTTTCGTTTTCTGTTCGGTGTGCCAGGAGCCGCGCCATCCAGGGAAGCTGTGTCTAACTCTGGAAGAAAAGCTCCAGCAGCAGCAGGTTGAAATGCATCTTAGAGTTTAGAGTGTTGAAGAATAATTTCATGTCACTGAACATCACCCATCTGTTGTCTTCAATTTTATGTCTGCAGGCATCAGGCAGGATGGCAACAAGGGCGATGGTGGAGGAAATGTTGGGCGTAAAGCTGCTTTACAGCGATGCTAGACCATGTCCAAAATGCAGAATGACCATCAGCAAAACTGATGGATGCAATAAAGTGGTGTGTAGCAGCTGTGGGCAGGCATTCTGCTTCCTCTGTGGCAAGGCTATCATCGCTGGCTATGCCCATTTCAGGTATGGCAGTCTGAGCTATCCAGGGTCTTGCAAATAAATAAAAAACAAGGGTCTATAATTTAGGCTTACTCATCTTTATGCATTCATGTTTTGACAAACTACAGCGGGAGGTGTGACCTCTTTCGTGAGAAAGAGAAAGATACAACAGACTGGCAGAAGCTACTGGAACAGCTAGAAACAAGAAACCGTGTACGTGCTGAAAGACAACCAGTAGGCAGTACCGTAAAATGTCCGAAATGCCGTCAAAAAATTTACAAGGTAATGAACCCAAGTCATTTTTCAGTATGCAACATGGCATGAATGCAGCAGCATTCTGTTCCACATTACACATCACTAGTTTGCCTCTATTGCACCTAACAAACTGCCACATGCATCCAGGATGATGACAAATATATTTTCTGCTGGGCGTGCCAAGCCAGCTATTGCACACTTTGCAAAAAGCCCATCCAGTTTACCGGGCTAAAAAGCGAGCACTGGGGTTCAACAGAATGTGTGAAGATAAAGTTCTAGCGTCAAACCCCTGCGCTCATTGTTACATTTTTTCCAGATCTGGTTGTAGTTTCGCGGATTAGGCTTTCACATTTGATTTTTTTTTTGCGGGGACACATTTCTTGTATGTGTGGGGATATTAAAGGGTCAACCCGTTAGTGTATTCTGATAGGAAAGAATCAATGCCATAATTAGTGGAGGCATGATGCGGTCATCATGCATGGTCTCTCCCAATTAAAGCGAATGCGCCTTTATTATTACTCTACCAATTAAAGTCTGAAATTTGTTGCCATGTTTTACAATGGAGAAGCAAACTAGGTATGTCCAGCAAATACCTTGAGCTGTGCACGCATAGGCTACATGGATTTCCACGAAATTCTTTTTAAATTATATTTATTCTACACTAGATATCTAAGGTACGATATACCTGTATATGCATCTTAGGTATGTATACATAGTGTATGTAAAACTACTCTGTGATATCTTAAAATTAATTTAACATAAATAGAAATATAATTTAAAATGCCCCTAGAAATATCTTAGGTATGGGAGATGTAATTTACCATACGTAGAGATAGCTTTGGTATCAATACCTAGTGTATGTAAATATAAATACCTAAAAAAATTCTTGGGTATCTACGTACACATACCCAGAGATGCAATTTAGCATACATTGGAGTACATTGGGTATATACCTAGGGTTTCTAGCTTTGGGTATCTATACATACACGATGACGGAATATAACGTACCCACCTGGGGTATATAAACTCTAATAAGCTAATTGATGGGTTCGTAGCATGGAAAACAAAAAATTTCTACCGCAAGAACGAACAAAACCCAGATCTAATCTAGATAAAAGCCAAGATCTAATCTATTAGACATGTGCAACGAGATAGATATGTACTAACCCTCGTAGATCCGAAAACGTTACGAGATTAGATCTCGTGGTTGATGTAGTCGATCACTTGCCGATCTCAAGATCGTGTGGACGATCCTTCCGGCGCCGCGTTCCGGCAGCGCTTCCGCAGTCGGTCACACGTGTGGAGTCGAAGCAAACCTTCCTCTCCTCGTTCCAGCGAGCAGCGGAGGTAATAGATCTTCTCCACGGAATCCCAGCAGCACGACGGCGTAGTGGTGGTGGTGGAGTAGAGAATTCTGCAGGGCTTCGTCTAAGTCTGAGCAGAAGAGAGAAAGAGGAGAGAGGCGGCTAGGGTTTGGAGTGGTGGAGGGGGGCAGGGGGTGGCGCCTCCACCCCTCTATTTAAAGGAGGGAGGGCGCCTTGGGAGGGGGAGTCCTAGTAGGACTCCCCTCCCTCCTTGGCCGGCGGATTGGGGAGGGGGAGGAGTCCTCCTCCTCCACGACTCCTTGTCTTGCCCCACAAGGACTCCTTGATCCCTTTCTTGGTTTTTAAGCAAACTCCAAGAATTCTTCTAGAACCTTTCGGAACATTCCAAAACCTTCTAGAATCCTCATACAAATACTCCGGAACATTTTCTAACTCAGAAAATGATCCCCGATATATGAATCTCATTCTCCGGACAATTCCGGATCTCCTCGTGATGTCCCGGATCCAATCCGAGACTCCGAACAACATTCGGTCTCCAACGCACATTCCATATCTACTTAAAATAACTTCGAACCTTAAATGTGTCACCCTACGGTTCGTGAATATGTAGACATGACAGAGACATATCTCCTATCAATAACCATCAGCGGAACCTGGAGATCCATAATGGCTCCCATATACTCAACGATGACTTCGTGATCGATAGAACCATTTACATACGAAACCAATTCCCTTTGTCTCGCGATACTATACTTATCCGAAGTTTGATCGTCGGTATCTCCATACCTAGTTCTACCTCGTTACTGATAAGTACTCTTTACTCGTTCCATGTTATGTCATCCCTTGTGACCCAGTCACATGCTTGCAAGCTAACTAGATGACATTCCACCGAGAGGGCCTAGAGCATATCTATCCGTCATATGGATGGACAAATCCCAATCTTGGTCCATGCGCTTCAACACATACTTTCAGAATACTCAATGACACCTTTATAACCACCCAGTTACGAAGCGGCGTTTGATGTCATCAAAGTACCCATCCGGTGATGGTGATTAACACAACCTCATGGTCGAAGGATTAGGTTACTATGCATTTAAAAGCCTATAGCAATACGAACTTAATGACTTGATCTTATGCTACGCTTACTACGGGTGTGTGTCCATTACATCATTCTCCTAATGATATAACCTTGTTATTAATCACATCCTAATGTCCATGATCAGGAAACCATGATCATCAATTAATCAACAAGCTAGTTCTACAAGAGGCTTACTAGGGACTCTTTTATGTTTACAAAACACACATGTATTAGTGTTTCCTAATAATACAATTATAAACACAAAGATATAATAATAACCACTTAATGCCTCTTGGGCATATCTCCAACAGTCTCCCACTTGCACTAGAGTCAATAATCTAGATTACATGGTAATATACCTAACACCCATGGCGTTCTGGTGTTGGTCATGCTTTTCCCTATGGAGAGGTTTAGTCAACGGATCTTCCACATTCAGATCAGTGTGTACTTTGCAAATCTTTATGTCACCATCTCGGACATACTCGCGAATAGCGTGGAAATGTAGCTTGATGTGCTTCAGCTTGCTATGTGACCTTGGCTCCTGTGCATTAGCTATGGCACCTGTGTTGTCATAGTAGATGGCCATCGGGTCCAACGCACTGGGAACCACGCCAAGTTCAGTAATGAATTCCTTCATCCATATGGCTTCTTGCGCAGCCTCCGAAGCAGCTATGTATTCCGATTCAGTTGAAGGTTTCGCCACAACGCGTTGCTTTGCACTCCTCCAGCTCACTGCAGCACCATTCAAAATAAATACGTATCCCGACTGTGACTTCGAGTCATCCGGATCGGTGTTCCAACTAGCATCGGTGTAACCGTTTACAACAAGTTATTCATCACCCCCATAAGAAAGAACCATATCCTTAGTCCTATTTAGGTACTTTAGGATATTCTTGACCGAATGTCCAGTGCTCCATTCTAGGATCACTTTGATATCTGCTAGTCAAACTAACAACATGTGCTATATCCGGTCATGTACACAGCATGGCATACATGATAGAACCTATGGCCGAGGCATAGGGAATATTATTCATTTTCTCTCTATCTTCTGCCGTAGCTGGACAGTCTTACTCAAGGTCTTACCTGACAACATGGGCACGAACCCTTTCTTGCTCTCTTCCATTCTAAACTTCTTTAGAACTTTGTCCAAGTATGTACTTTGTGAAAGCGCTATTAGGCGTCTTGATCTATCTCTATAAATCTTGATGCCTAGAATATATGCCGCTTCGCCAAGATCCTTCATTGAAAAACTATTATTTAAATAGACTTTGACGCTATTAAGAAGTTCTATATCATTCCCAATCAATAATATGTCATCTACATATAGTACTAGGAATGCTACAGAGCTCCCACTCACTTTCTTGTAAATACAAGCTTCTCCATAAGTTTGTATAAATCCAAAGTTTTTGATTACTTTATCAAAACGTTGATTCCAACTCCGGGATGCTTGCTTCAGTCCATAAATGGAGCGCTGAAGTTTGCATACCTTGTCAGCATCTTTAGGATCGACAAAACCCTTGGGTTGTACCATATACAACTCTTCCTCAATGTCACCATTAAGGAACGCCGTTTTGACATCCATCTGCCAAATCTCATAATCGAACTGTGCAGCAATTGCTAACAAAATCCTCACAGACTTTAGCTTCGCTACTGGTGAGAATGTCTCATCATAGTCAACTCCTTGAATTTGTCGGAACCCTTTCGCGATAAGTCGAGCTTTATAGACGGTAACATTACCATCAGCATCTGTTTTTCTCTTGAAAATCCATTTGTTCTCGACAGCCTTACGGCCATCCGGTAAGTCCACCAAAGTCCATACTTGGTTTTCATACATGGATCCCATTTTGGATTTCATGGCTTCTAGCCATTTGTCGGAATCTAGGCTCGCCATAGCTTCTTCATACGTCGCAGGGTCATCAGCGTTGTCCACCAACATGACGTTCAAGGCAGAGTCATACCAATCAGGAGTGGTACGAACCCTCGTTGACCTACGAGGTTCAGCAGTAACTTTGTTTGAAGTTTCATGATCATGATCATCAGCTTCCTCTCCAATTGGTGCAGGCGGCACAAAAACATCTTCCGGTGCTGCGCTACTCTCAAATCCGAGAGAAGGTTCAATAACCTCATCGAGTTCTACTTTCCTTCCAGTCACCTCCTTCGAGAGAAACTCCTTCTCAAGAAAGGATCCATTCTTGGCAACGAAAACTTTGCCTTCGGATCTATGATAGAAGGTATACCCAATTGTTTATTTAGGGTATCCTATGAAGACGCATTTCTCCGCTTTGGGTTCTAACTTATCAGGTTGTAACTTCTTTACATATGCTTCGCAACCCCAAACTTTAAGGAACGACAACTTAGGTTTCTTTCCAAACCACAATTCGGTACGGTGTCATTTCAACGGATTTAGATGGTGCCCTATTTAAAGTGAATGCGGCTGTCTCTAATGCATAGCCCCAAAACGATAGCGGTAAATCTGTAAGAGACATCATAGACCGAACCATATCTAAGAGAGTTCGATTACGACGTTCGGACACACCATTACGCTGTGGTGTTCCCAGCGGTGTCAACTGCGAAAGTATTCCACATTTCTTTAAATGTATGCCAAACTCATAACTCAGATATTCACCTCCGCGGTCAGAATGCAGAAACTTAATCTTCTTGTTACGATGATTTTCCACTTCACTTTGAAATTCCTTAAACTTCTCGAAAGTTTCGGACTTATGTTTCATAAAGTAGACATACCCGTATCTACTCAAGTCATCTGTGAAAGTGAGAACATAACGATATCCACCACGCGATGCTACACTCATTGGACCGCACACATCGGTATGTATTATTTCCAATAAGTCTGTAGCTCGCTCCATTGTACCAGAGAATGGAGTCTTAGTCATTTTTCCCATTAGACATGCTTCACATCTTTCAAGTGATTCAAAATCAAGTGATTCAAGAAGTCCATCAGAATGGAGTTTCTTCATACGCTTCAATCCAATGTGACCAAGACGACAGTGCCACATGTATGTAGAATTATCATTCAATTTTATTCGTTTAGCATCTATGTTGTGAACATGTGTATCACTACTATCGAGATTCAGTAAGAATAAACCATTCATCTCAGGTGCATTACCATAAAAGATATTACTCATATAAATCGAACAACCTTTATTCTCGGACTTAAAAGAGTAACCGTCTCGCAATAAATAGGATCCAGATATAATGTTCATGCTTAACACAGGCACCAAATAACAATTATTTAAATTTAAGACTAATCCCGAAGGTAGATGTAGAGGGAGCGTGCCGACGGCGATCACATCAACCTTGGAGCCATTTCCAACGCGCATCGTCGCCTCGTCTCTTGCCAGTCTTTGCTTATTCCGCAGCTCCTGTTTCGAGTTACAAATATGAGCAACCGAACCAGTATCAAATACCCAGGCACTACTACGATTACTAGTAAGATACACATCTATAACACATATATCAAATATACCTTTCTTTTTGATGTTGCCGTTCTTTAGATCCGCCAGGTACTTGGGGCAGTTACGCTTCCAGTGACCAGCACCCTTGCAGTAGAAGCACTCAGTTTCAGGCTTGGTACCAGCCTTGGGCTTCTTTGCAGGTGCGGCAGCTTTCTTGCCGTCCTTCTTGAAGTTGCCCTTGTTCTTAGACTTGCCCTGTCTCTTGAAATTGGTGGTCTTATTGACCATCAACACTTGGTGCTCCTTCTTGATCTCCACTTCAGCAGTTTTCAGCATGGACGATAGTTCAGGCAACGTCTTGTTCATGCAGTGCATATTGTAGTTCATCACAAAGTTCTTGTAACTTGGTGGCAGTGATTGGAGGAGACGGTGAATCCCTAACTCATTAGGAATCGATATCCCCAACTCTTGGAGCTTGTTTGTGTACCCAGACATGGTGAGCACGTGCTCGCTAACGGAGCTTCCCTCTTCCATCTTACAGTTAAAGAACTTTTCGGAGGCCTCATAGCTCTCCATGGCCGCACGAGTCTCAAAAATTAGCGTGAGCTCCCTAATGATCTCGAACGGGTCGTGGTGCTCAAAACGCTTCTGGAGCTCCGCTTCTAAACCGTACAGGATGGCACACTGAACTGTGGAGTAATGATTTTTCCGAGTGGCGTAAACACTCTTTACGTCATCGGTGGCATCTTCTGCAGGTGGGTCACCTAGCGGTGCTTCGAGCACATAGGTCAACTGACCAGCCCTGAGGACGATCTTCAGTCCACGGAACCAGTCCGTGAAATTGCTTCCATTGTTCTTAAGCTTTTCTTTCTCTAGAAACGCATTGAAATTGATGGAGGGGGTCGCCATAATCTACAACAAATTTGCAAGTAGTTTAGACTAAGTTTATGATAAATGGAGTTCAAATTTAATTCTTAAATTAGCTAGGTGAACTCCCACTCAAAACAACATCCCTCACATTGTCTTAGTGATTACACGAACCAAGTCCACTACACCAAGTCCGATCTTCACGAGAGAAGATGTAGTTTCATCGGCGAACAATCTTCATGTTCATCATATCATTTATATGACTCATGCTCTACCTTTCGGTATTCTGTGTTCCGATACCATGTCTGTACATGCTAGGCTCGTCAAGATTAACCTTAGTTTTCGCATGTGCAAATCTGGCTTGCACCCGTTGTGTGCACACGTAGAATCTATCACATCCGATCATCACGAGATGCTTCAAAACGACGAGTCTTAGCAACGGTGCCAACTAAGGGTGAACACTTTATTACTTGATATTTAGTGAGAGGGATCATCTTATAATGCTACCGTCGCGATCTAAGCAATACAAGATGCATAAAGGATTAACATCACAGGCAATTCATAATTAGTGTGATATGATATGGCCCTTTCTTCTTGCGCCTTTGATCTCCATCTCCAAAGCACGAACATGATCTCCATCATCACCAGCATTGCGTCAAGGTCAGTGGCGCCGCTTCATGGTTGTCCATCATCACTAGCAACTATTACAACTACTTGGAATAAAGCTATTACAAGATGAATAGACACGCAGGTCTTAACAGAATTAAAGACAACCATTAGGCTCCTGCCGGTTGCCATATTACAACAAGGATCATTGCATACATCAAATATAATCACAATCACATGATGGCCATATCACATCACAAAACCCCTGCAAAAACAAGTTAGACGCCTCTAATTTTCTTTGCATGTTTTACGTGGTTTGGGGCTTTCGAACAAGAACGGATCTTACCTACGAAACTGAACCACAACGTTGATACAAGTGCTATCAAGTGCAAAGTGTAAATTAGATCTATACTATGGTGGGAGAGACAGACACCCGCAAAGCCACTTGTGCAAAGCAAGTTACACGTCAAGCGTGGAGCAAGTCTCATGTGCGATGACATGTAAGATTAGCCCGAGCCGCTTCATCCCACCATGCCGCAAGATGCAAAGTACACAAAGCAAAAGACGACACGAGCACCAACACCCACAAAACCATTGTGTTCTACTCGTGCAACAGATCTACGCATAGATACGGCTCTGATACCACTGATGGGTTCGTAGAATGAAAAACAAAAAATTTCTACCACAAGAACGAACAAAACCCAGATCTAATCTAGATAAAAGCTAAGATCTAATCTATTAGACATGTGCAACGAGATAGATATGTACTAACCCTCGTAGATCCGAAAGCGTTACGAGATTAGATCTCGTGGTTGATGTAGTCGATCACTTGCCGATCTCAAGATCGTGTGGACGATCCTTCCGGCGCCGCGTTCCGGCAGCGCTTCCGCAGTCGGTCACACGTGTGGAGTCGAAGCAGACCTTCCTCTCCTTGTTCCAGCGAGCAGCGGAGGTAGTACATCTTCTCCACGGAATCCCAGCAGCACGACGGCGTGGTGGTGGTGGAGTAGAGAATTCTGCAGGGCTTCGCCTAAGCCTGAGCAGAAGAGAGAAAGAGGAGAGAGGCGGCTAGGGTTTGGAGTGGTGGAGGGGGCCAGGGGGTGGCGCCTCCACCCCTCTATTTAAAGGAGGGAGGGCGCCTTGGGAGGGGGAGTCCTAGTAGGACTCCCCTCCCTCCTTGGCTGGCGGATTGGGGAGGGGGGAGGAGTCCTCCTCCCCCACGACTCCTTGTCTTGCCCCACAAGGATTCCTTGATCCCTTTCTTGGTTTTCAAGAAAACTCCAAGAATTCTTCCAGAACCTTTCGGAACATTCCAAAACCTTCTAGAATCCTCATACAAATACTCCGGAACATTTTCTAACTCAGAAAATGATCCCTGATATATGAATCTCATTCTCCGGACAATTCCGGATCTCCTCGTGATGTCCCGGATCCAATCCGAGACTCCGAACAACATTCGGTCTCCAACGCACATTCCATATCTACTTAAAACAACTTCGAACCCTTAAGTGTGTCACCCTACGGTTCGTGAATATGTAGACATGACAGAGACATATCTCCTATCAATAACCATCAGCGGGACCTGGAGATCCATAATGGCTCCCACATACTCAACGATGACTTTGTGATCGATAGAACCATTTACATACGAAACCAATTCCCTTTGTCTCGCGATACTATACTTATCCGAAGTTTGATCGTCGGTATCTCCATACCTAGTTCTACCTCGTTACTGATAAGTACTCTTTACTCGTTCCATGTTATGTCATCCCTTGTGACCCAGTCACATGCTTGCAAGCTAACTAGATGACATTCCACCGAGAGGGCCCAGAGCATATCTATCCGTTATATGGATGGACAAATCCCAATCTTGGTCCATGCACTTCAACACATACTTTCAGAATACTCAATGACACCTTTATAACCACCCAGTTACGAAGCGGCGTTTGATGTCATCAAAGTACCCATCCGGTGATGGTGATTAACACAACCTCATGGTCAAAGGATTAGGTTACTATGCATTTAAAAGCTTATAGCAATACGAACTTAATGACTTGATCTTATGCTACGCTTACTACGGGTGTGTGTCTATTACATCATTCTCCTAATGATATAACCTTGTTATTAATCGCATCCTAATGTCCATGATCAGGAAACCATGATCATCAATTAATCAACAAGCTAGTTCAACAAGAGGCTTACTAGGGACCCTTTTATGTTTACAAAACACATGTATTAGTGTTTTCTAATAATACAATTATAGCATGGGATGCAAACATTCATCATAAACACAAAGATATAATAATAACCACTTTTATTATTGCCTCTTGGGCATATCACCAACACTAATATACCCGGAGATATTTCAACATACCCGTGAAAAACATCTTAGGTATACACATACAATTTAATATCTTAGGTATATACCTGGGAGATGTAATTTACCATACCTAGAGATAGCTTTGGTATCAATATCTAGTGTATGTAAAAATAAATACCCAACAAAATTTCTTGGGTATCTACACATACCCAGAGATGCAATTTAGCATACACTGGAGTACATTGGGTATATACCTAGGGCTTGTAAAATGACATGCCCGGAGATTTCTAGCTTTCGGTATCTATACATACACGATGATGTAATTTAGCGTACCCACCTGGGGTATATAAACTCTAATAAGCTAATATACCCAGAGATATTTCAACATACCCGTGAAAAAATCTTAGGTATACATGTATATACACATACAATTTAATATCTTAGGTATATACTAGGAGATGTAATTTACCATACCTAGAGATAGCTTTGGTATCAATACCTAGTGTATGGAAAAATAAATACCCAACAAAATTTCTTGGGTATCTACACATACCCAAATATGCAATTTAGCATACCCTGGAGTACATTGGGTATATACCTAGGGTATGTAAAATGACATGCCCCGAGATTTCTAGCTTTGGGTATCTATACATACACGGTGACATAATTTAGCGTACCCACCTGGGTATACAAACTCTAGTCAGCTAATATACCCAGAGATATTTCAACATACCCGTGAAAAACATTTTAGGTATACATGTATACACATACAATTTAATATCTTAGGGATATACCTGGGAGATGTAATTTACCATACCTAGAGATAGCTTTGGTATCAATACCTAGTGTATGTAAAAATAAATACCCAACAAAATTGCTTGGGTATCTACACATACCCAGAGATGCAATTTAGCATACCCTGGAGTATGTTGGGTATCTACCTCTAGGTATATACATGGAGATACCTTGGGTATCAATACCTAGCGTATGGAAATTTAAGCACCAAAAAAATCTCGCCTGGATATCTATACGTACCAGAGGTGTAATTTAGCATACCCTGGAGTACATTATTATCTATACCTTGGGAATGTAAAATTACATGCCCGGAGATTTCTAGCTTTGGGTATATGTATATATACTGTGATATTATTTAGCATACCACAAAAGTAGCTTGGGTATCTCCACCTAGATCATGTAAAATTACATACCAAATTTCTAGATTGGTTATCTCTACCTAGGGTATATAAACTCTATTAAGTTAATATACCCGAAAATAGTTCAACATCTATATACACGTACCATTCAAGGTTTTATCGGTATATACTCACACACTTTCTCTTCTCTAGTATGCCACTTATTTGAAAATCCGTCGGATAAATCTCCGATGTCGCCTCGGCTACGGCAGCCACCATGTTGTCGCTCGCCTACATTTACTATTTTTCTAAGAATGTCAAATACCTAGAACACTCTCCGCAAAAAAAAAACCCTAGAACACCATGATGAGGTATGTGAAGGTAGAATATTTGAAGATGGGTTTACGTCCATGTGGTTCTGATACCTAGAATATGTAAATACACTAGGCATATACGTGGAGATAGCTTGGCTATCCATAGTTAGCGTATGTAAGTATGAGTACACAAAAAAAATCTAACTTGGGTGTCTATACATATACCAGAGGTGTAATTTAGCATACCTGAAGTACATTGGTTATCTATGCCTAGGGTATATAAAATTACACAACTGTAGATTTCTAGCTTTGGGTATCTATACATACACGGTGGTAGATTGGGTATCTCCACCCAGACTATGTGAAGGTAGGCTATTAGAACATGGGTTTACGTCGGTGTGGTTCTAATACCAAGAATATGGAAATACCCTGAATATGGAATGGTGGAGAAGAAATAAGAGGAGGCAGGCCAGCTGGTTTTATTAAGAGAAACAATTCATTGCTAGAAATGTGTTGCCATGTATGAAATGACGTCTGTCAAGAATAGTTAGGAAACAAATCAAAGGTTGTTTGTCTTTCCTAAAATGAAACGCTCTAACGGGTTCAACCTGAATTCTATGGAAACATACCCGAGTTCCTTCCTGTGATTTCTAAAGCGCTGGACCAACTATTGGTCTTGGTGTCCAGGCACCTATATATATATATATATATATATATATATATATATATATATATATATATATATATATATATATATATATATATATATATATAGGTAGAATAACCGATATATATATATAGCAAGGGTAATTACTTATTGACCATGAATGGGAAATTACCTTTATCAGATCATGCATGTTCTGCTATAAAGCAAGAGTAATTGCGAGGACATGTATGGCTGCTATCACCTAGTGAGCCGAAGAAGCAAGTCATAGCTTAAAAGAAACATAAATGACCCATTCTTCTAGGGAATTTCAGTCTGCACTGCGATGCCCGAGCAACGAGAGCCATGGAATATTATTTTTCGATCCCGGAGAATGACGGCAAGAGCTCACAGGAGAGAAAAAAGAGAGAAAATAGGAGGGGGGGGGGGGTGTGACCCGCACTACCATGCTCAGGCGCGGCCTCCTCCACCTATGTCATCCATGAGACGAGATGAGAGCGCCTTTTAGGCCGCTCACCAGCGAAATAGGGTGGGGAAAACCTCAAAATTCACCAATAGTCCCCTAACCGGCTAGTTTCTTATCGAATGATCTCCAACTTTGTAAAAATCTTGAATATCCCACCCTCCCCACCACCCCAAACAGCCTAGATTCTACAAAATGGCGCTCCAAGTTTGAAAAAACAAGTATATAGGTCCCCAACCAAGATTTTAATGAAAGGGACCTCTAAGTTCAAAAAATACTAATAGTCCACCAAGTGGCATGGTCTTTCTATAGAAAGGACCGTGGTTTTCATGGAAAATTCCGAGTAGACCTTGAGTACATGGTATATATTTCTTGCTTTAAAATATCCTAGACTTTTTTAAATTATGTATAGATCCCCAAGTAGCATGGAATTTTGAAGGAAGATCTAGGATTTCTCGATAATGATGAATTAGTCCACAAGTGTCCTAGAATATTGTACGGAATTGTACAATCTTATACTCTCTGCAACAAAATCCCTGAGATTTCTAAGAAAAAAGAGTTATAGGAAACTCATGCTCTTACCTAGGATTCACATTTCCATCTTAATGGTCATTCATCGGAGGTAGGTAAATAAAGAAGAGAGCCCCCCTCGCGCGCGCGCGCACACACGCACGCACATGCATGCACGTGCGCGTGTGCGCGCACGCCCATTGCTAGCTCTATTGTCCATTGTTCTTCCATCCCCGCCAAAAGAGATAGCATCATCTCCTTATCCGATGTTGGCTGTTTATTTCTACCTCAGGCAATCAAAGGGTATTTTTCATGGAATGCCTAAAAGAAGAAAAGCATGCCCCTATCCCCACCCTCTGAGAAGGACATCATTAAGACCATAAGGTCGTCAAGAATCACAATATGACCCGTAACCAGAATGCTAACTTATTATGATGTACTATCTTTCAAGAGTACTCATGTTGCGGGAATAGGTAATTTTACCCGAGGTCCCTCCTTATGTGACATGTAAACAAAGTGGCAAATCACAAAAGTCAAAGAAAGTCTAAGAAACTAGTCATGGTCAACAAGTGAAAGAAGGAGCAAAGCTAAAAATAAGAAGTCAAAACATGAAGATCAAACAAAGAGGCCCACTAGGTGGAGGGATGTGGGGTTAGTCTATGATGGACCATGCACCCCTCTTTACCTAGTACACCATGGACCAGCTGACCAAAGATTACATCCCCTACACCTACCATCTCAAGGTTATCCTTTGTCATTTTTCAAGAACCCATAGCCTATAAATAGCCTCCATGAGCATGTACTCCATTCACTCTCACATGAATTAAAGCAAGGGGAGAGCACTAAATTTCTGAAACTTGTATCGGGGATTATAGAAGTCTTGCATGAAGAGTGTCCTAGAGTCATTTTCTGGAAGTCTTGAATGGATCAAGCCTTCTACCAAGCCTCTGTCAACATCTTCCTAATGTAGGATTAAGTCGTGCTTATGATTAATACAAGATTAGGCCATTCATCTAAGCTGAATCTTGAAGTACATTTGGAGGGACAAAATGTGCAGATAACCCAAAAAAGACATATTTTCAATCATGGGACCATACATCGAGCATAATCATGCTCGTATGGTTGTTAGCATTGCTGATGTTGCAGCTTGTGCTAAAGGCCCTATAGAGGCGTGAGGTTGTATTCAAGGGGGTGCACGACAATTGTTCCTGGCGGGGGTGGTATTACAGAAAACTAGAAGGCACCTACAAGACATGCTCCCTTTCCTGCTTAACTAGACAATTAAAAAAAGCATTGTTATACATGTCGTGACCAACATGATCTTATGGGTAATCTCTGAAAAAGGCTAACCTTCTTAAAGGCCCGTCCCACGTGCCGTCATCGCGCCAAGTATCACATTCTCCTTCCACATGTTATGTGGCTTTGCCAAGTGTCACCTTCTCCATCCTGTAGTCACCCGCTAGGTTCTTGCATGCTCGCCAAGTGTCGCAACAAGGAGCAAAGTGAGATTATGATGAGAGAGGGAGAAAGAAGGGCTGAGAGCACAACTTTACCTTTTAATTTTCAAAAGAAAAATTCAAATCAAAATATCTTGAGAACACTTCATCCAAGTTATGAACCATTTTTACTTTTGAGCTGCTCGGTCGAGATGTTCAAACTAAATCCCATGTTTATAGGTTTTGACGAACTCTTTTTGTATATCGCTTCAGAGTAGCTGTACTTCGCTTTCTATATACGTATATTTCGTCTTTTGTTAATTGTATTAGGTCTTCTGTGTACTTTTACCTCTTTCGTATACTTATACTCAGTCTTCTGTATACTTGTACTCGGTATTTTGTGTACTTTGTACTTCATTTCGTATACATGTACTTCGTTTTCTAAAACTTTGGTGTACTTTGGTTAGTTTACTTTTTTTTACTCCAGTCCGTAGTGTAGTGTACTTTGTATATTTGTACTTTGGTAGCTTACTATGTAATTTGTACCTAGTCCACGTGCAGGCAAGTACTTTGTTACCAATGAAAACGACCGGTAGGGCACGTGCCGAACGGGAAACGAAAAACACCGGCCCCCTGTAGAGACATGTGCCGCTACTCGGTTGACCATCTCCCATATGCTAGACCACAAAGGTTGGCCTTCGAGGAGTGATACTCCATCAATGCCCCTAATAACCCCCACCCCCCCTCCCCCCCTTAGGGATGCCGGGCACAAAGAAGACCATAACGACAACATGCACGGTCCAATAATGTGTCTGGCCCTCACCTACAGAGGCCGGCGTAGGAGCGCCAACAACCAACGCCACATCAGATCGGCCTCGTGGCCCCTCCTTATCGATGGTAAAAAAAGGCGAGGGCCGGCGTAGGAGCGCCAACAACCATCGTCACATCAGATCGGCCTCGTGGCCCCTCCTTGTCGGCGGTACAACATATAACATATATTAATTAATGATGCGCCAGTTCTCCGATCCCCATTTCGCGAACTGACAGGGTCACGCGTGTCAACAACGGTCACTTTACCTAGTCATGCAAGTGGGTCATCCTTAAGTTACCATATATCTTCTTTAGTCCCAAAAAAATGAACTAACTTACCCGCAAAAAAAAAATTGAACTAGCTTTTCTAAAATGATGATGTCATCAGAAAATATTGACCAATTTGCATCTCTAACTTTACAAAAAGAAAAAAAGGTCTAGTATGTACACGTTCCGAAAGGGTCTCGTGCTCTTGTCCGTGCGCGTGTCTTACTCGCCAAAGTTCATATCCGAGTAGGAGTACGTACTGGCCGTATATAATGAGCATACCGTGATCGTTTGGTAGTACTAGTACACGAGTATGTCGGCGTGAGTTTTTGCGGCGAGAATACGTGTTCAGTCTAGCCAACGACGAGTTATCGATCGCGTTTGCAGTTTGCACCCTCCATGGCAGCAGCGTCGACGTCCCTCAGCACCTTCTCGGCCAAGGCATCCACCACGTCGAGCGCCGCGGAAGCGTGGTCGGTGTCGCGTGATGCCGGTGGCGAGGAGGACGTGGACGACCTGGACTCCCCGTGGGCGGCGGTGGCTGAGGCGGAGTCGAGGCTGGAGGAGGCCGCCTCGGCGGCGGAAGCTCGCTCTCGCGCTGAGGGTGAGGATGAGATACAAGACAACCTGCAGCGACAGGAGGACGAGGTCTGGTGCACGCTGATTTAAATGTCTACATTGGATATTTTTACTGATTTTATGATCTTGATTTGGGGGTTCAGAACTGACGACTAAGTTGGAATTTTTTACTGATTTTATGATCTTGATCTCTGCTGCGGTCCTAGTTGCAATGTTGCCTGTCTGTTCTTCTAAGGACTGCTTTTTTATTTGTGTCCTGTTGTTACCCATGCTGACTAAATAGGAAATACCATGGAACATATTGTGCATGTGAAAACCTCGAAATACATACCCCTCGCATTTGATTTGAGGAGCTTTGAGCTAAGCTTTGATTAATTAAGATACTGCCTTGAACCATGTTAATCGTGTTATGCTCATGATTGCCAAAATATTACTTATTACTAAAAAGGTACCTTTCCTCCTAGAGTCTTGTTGATGATTCAATTTTATTCTTGTCACGGCTTTGTTGAATAAAATTTAAATAAAAGCCTTATGCGTGTTTTCGATGCAAAGGCTAGGACTATGAGTCTCAACCTCCTTTCTGAAAAGAAAAAAAAATGAAATTTATGACTCTTCCTTTGTTCTAAACAAAATGTGCATTTTAATATGTTTGGTTATTTTTACTGCGTGGTTTCTTGGAAAATGAATCTTCATAAGATCTATAAATATAATTCGCATATACTCCCTCCATCCTGAAAAGTACGTCGCATACATGCACATCTGAACACATCTACGACATCCTTTTCAATGATAGAGGGAGTATATAAAATCAAACTAAAGGCTATTGTTTTGTTCGTTCTTTGGCAGGATCTATTTAGTAAGAGAGATCGTAATTGTCGTAGAAAGGTAGAAATAAGTAGTACAACTAAATGATTGTAAGCAAGTGACTTAAAGTACACTCACTATTGAGTCCCTTTAAAAAAAAAGTATACTAGTATTCAATTGTAGTCGGCTAGAAAATCACGAACCTTCACTAAATATTGTTATACATTAGGGACGGATAAGAATCTCATTCTGACTTGTGTTTTCTAATTTCTTGACGCATTTGCCATTAGTGGCATACAAATAATAATAACTTGTCATTTTTCTAAATCCTGAAATTACCCTCTCCTCGTCACAACCTCACTGGCTCACTCCAATTCCGACCGAGACAGCCACTCGCGATAAACGCCAGACCCAGGTCACGGATGGGGGCGCCGCCGGCCGCCTTTCGTGCTGTGCGCCGGTCGCCGGAGGGGCGCAGCCCATTCCTCCTCCTCGCTGACCTCGCTGAGCTCTCTCCTGGACGACTCCCCAGCGCACTGTCTGCGGCAGTGCGGCTAACTTGGTTCCAGCGGGTGACCACCAGCCTATGAACTTGAAGTCGGAACGGGAGCTTGCTCCCCACTCGTCTCGAGATGGTACTAGTCTCGTCACTGCGCCTGTGTGTGTTTTACTCCTAATGACTATTGATTGCCTCCGTAACTGTGTAGTACGAGTGTGGTTGGATTTGGGAGGAGTACTATGTTCTGCATCTATACAGGGAATAGGTGTCTATCAAGTTCATCCTCGTATGTATATACAGGGAATAGGCTTATTATTCAGTGGTTCAGAAGTGATTTTCTCTTTCAGTTTTATAGTACTCGTATTAGATAGTGGCCAGGTGGATGTGTTTGTTTCCTCACACGGTCTCATTGTTCACTGCAGCTGCTGGCACTGGAAGCAATATATGGAGACGACTTGGTTGAATTCAGAAGCAAAACAGGGCTCCGCTGTGTCCAGGTTTCTTGTGCTTCCCTTGACTGACTTCATTCCTTATTATTATTGGATGGTGATGATCCGGGTCTAATGGTTTTTCCATTTTCTATTCCTTGAATTACAGATCTACATACGTTACGATTTGCACGATGGTGCCGAAGTGTGCGCTAAGTTTGATTCAGCCAACGGACACGGAGAATGTCCTGATGATGATTGTACAGAACAACATGAGGATAAACAAGATGATCTCTCCTACTCATACAACTTTGAGCACCTGCCCCCTTTGGTACTGACATGTCTGCTTCCTAAGTCCTATCCTAGCAAAGAGCCCCCGTATTTCACAGTCACCACTAAATGGATGGATGGGCCTGATGTTTCAAAGCTCTGCGAAATGCTTGACACCATTTGGACAGAGCTACCGGGGCAAGAAGTGGTATATCAATGGGTTGAGTGGATACGTACTTCTTCTTTGCCACACCTTGGGTTCGGTAAGAAAATAACATTAGGTTCTGATATCCCTGCACACAAAGGAGATAACCGTGCAATCTCGAGAAGTCTCTCACTGGAGTCTGTAATCCCTTGGATGCTCAGTTACAGTAGTAAGAAGTGCTACCAAGTTTTTCTTGAGGATCTCCACATGTGCATGATTTGCCTCAACCAGAGTAAAGGTAAGCCTTTTTCATTTGTTTCCTTTTCTGTTCTATTGTGCAGTTGTACCAAAATCGTACCAAAAGATCATGGTAGATACTATTAGGACCATCTGGGCTTTCTAATTAGGCTTCTTAGGAAACTGAATATGGTTTCTAAATAACTTCAATTTTGAAACAATTAGGTTCAAACTTCATCAAGCTTCCGTGCCAGCACATGTTTTGTTTCGAGTGCATGGAGACCTTATGCAGGATGCATGTGAAGGAAGGTACTTTGTTTCAGTTGGTATGCCCTGATACTAAGTGCACTGCTTCTATTCCACCTTATTTGTTAAAGAGACTTCTCAGCAAGGAAGAATTTGAACGCTGGGATAAGCTTACTCTTGAGAAAGCATTGGACTCAATGTCAGACTTGGTACACTGTCCAAGGTGTGCAACCGCTTGCTTGGCAGATGAGGATAATAATGCGCAATGCCCAAAATGTCGCTTTGTATTCTGCTCGCTGTGCAAGGACCCGCGCCATCCAGGGAAGCCGTGTCTAACTCTGGAAGAGAAGCTCCTGCAGCAGCAGGTAGGAATGCATCTAAAATCCCTCATGCTGTAGGACTGGTTGAGGCAACCTGCGTTTATAGATATACCGTGCAACTATACTCATTTGGGTAGACGGGGCCAGAGTATACCTCAACAAAAGATCTTGAGTTTTGTTGTTAAATTCCTCAGACTTACAATATGCATTTGATCTGCAATCTATCATAGATCTTTGGAGAGTGTCATACGGATTTGGCACCTCTTTTTTTCTTCATTATTAAATGCCACACGGACTGCTGGAAAATAATTTCATGTTACTGAACATTTCCTGTCTGTTGTTTTTTATTTAATTATAATGTCTGCAGGCATCAGGCAAGATTGCTGCAAGGGGGATGGTGGAGGAAATGCTGAGCATACAGAGTCTTTACAGCGATGCTAGATCATGTCCCAAATGCAGAATGACCATCAGCAAAAGTGAAGGATGCAACAAAGTGGTGTGTATCAAATGTGGTCAGGCATTCTGCTTCATCTGTGGCAAGGCTATCATCGCTGGCTACAACCATTTCGAGTATGGCAGTCTGAACTATCCAGGATCTTTTTTAAATAAAAAGAAAATAAGTGTCAAGAGTCTAGGCTTACTTATCTTTATGCATGTATGTTTTGACAAACTACAGCCGGAACTGTGACCTCTACGAGGAGAAAGAAAAGGACACAACGGATTGGCGGAAGCGATTGGACCAGCTAGAAGCTAAAAACCGCCGACGAGCCCAGAGTCAACCGGTTGGCAGTACCGTAAAATGTCCGAAATGCCGTATTAAAATTCACAAGGTGATAATGAACCCTATCTTCCCAAATCTGCAACTTGTCTCTATATTGCATCTATCTAACCAATGGCCACATACACATGCATCCAGGGTGATGAGAAATATGTTTACTGCTGGGCGTGCAAAGCCAGCTACTGCACATTGTGCAAGAAGGAGGTCCAGTTTAGCGGGTTCCGGAGCGAGCACTGGGGTTCACCGCAGTGCGTGGGGATAAAGTTCTAGTGTCAAATGCTTGCGCTCCCGTTCTTGCAGTTTTGCAGATTGTAGGTTTGTTGTATCTTGAGTTTCTGATGAGTCGATTAAACACGATGAGTTGTAAGCAAGGTTGACTAGTTAGGAGTTCGTGATAGTGCCAACTAACTTATGATCATGCATGGTAAAAATCTCTTCATATTATTGCCTTTCATCTTCTGGAAAAGAATCCATTGTCAAAGCTTATGCATCTGCGGCAGAGCAGTTTTTTGCCAACTGTTGGTACGTGGATGGATCGTTGATTTCTTTGTGGTTGTCCAGGTAAGAGAAAATCCTGGATATAGAGCAGAAAATGCATGATATATGATGCTAAAAAATTCCACTTCGTTTGTACAAAATGTGGTGTTTTCTGTTCAGAAGTTGAGAACCACACCTGTTCCTTTTTTTTTTTTGAGGCGACCACACCTGTTCCTGGTCCACCCAGAGCATATTGCATCGCTGCACCCGGTGAAACTACTAACTGAATCTACATAACTGGCTTCTTTTAAGCTGTTACTACTACTGCACACGTTGAAATTCTTCATGTCTTAATCCTGCATTAGCAGGCACCCAAAACGCCTGTCGTGATAAACCGTCTTAAATGAGATTTCACATAACAGTTCAGACAAGGAACGGACGCGCCGCATCCTATAAGACCGTCCCAGTCCACGCCCTCTTCCCCCACCAAGAGAGCACCAGAGACCGATACCAGTCTCTTCAGTTCCCGCAACGCAAACCATGGTGAAAACCACAAGCCAGACGTTGGCATCGCTCGCCATCCTGACGGTGCTCGCCGTCGCCACCCTCGCCGTCACCGGCACCGACCCCGACCCCTCGCCCAAACGCAGCGGCCAGCAGGTCCACCTGTTCGAGGTCACAGTTCGCATACTGGACAACATGGACGACGACTACAATTACCAGTTGCTCGCCACCATGCTCGGCAGGTCCTTCTGAATTTTCAGAGCTCCAGGCTCCGTCCGGTCGACAGTTTCTACTTCATTTTCTGATGTTCCTCTCTTGTTTTTCTTTGGATCCTGAAGCATCGATGCTGCTCGGAGCGCCACCTTCGAGACTGAACCCGGGACGTTCAGTGCGTTCCTCACAAACAACCAGGCCCGGAAATTATCAAGTAAGAATTCCTGCCACTAGCCCACTACTGCATTGCTTGGTATCAAATACTACTACAATGAGAACGTTTTTGGTTGAGCAGAAGTCAAGGGGGTGCTGGGAGTTCGGCAAAGGGATGATCCTGTGCCTACGGAGGAGGAGGGCCACTGATATCAGCAAACGCCAAGAGGAACTATACTTACAACAGTTCAGCGACTCCAATCACATGCGATTCACAGCATCAAAGGAAGCAACACCTAGCATTTCATTGTTCACAATAAAAAAGAGTGCCACGGGCTTAATGCTTAGAAAAACTGTGTTGTACTGAATCCGGCAAAGCTTTGCAGATATAAAGGCCTTCCACATAACCGATGTTCCTCGACATAAAACTAGAATGGTCTCCAGGGCTCAGGGCTTCAGCAATATCCGAAAAAAAAAATGCTCGGTAAAACCCAAAAAGTGTAATAGATGTGACTGTTAATGCTATTTGAAACTTTGTATCAGCACAGGACTGAACCTGTTCAACGTAGCCGCCGAAACCAATGCTCGCTCTTGGATCATCTATATCTCAAAAGGATTCTGATTCACAGTCAATCATTCTTACCAGACCCAGTCTAGGCAAACCCGAGGTCGACGGTGTGCTGCTTGCAACCCCGGGGCCCATAGTGCTCCGTGCTCTTGTACACCCTCTTCTGGCACAGGGCACAGTAATGAACCTGGCATGTCCCGCAGAAGATATGGTTGTTGTTCCCAACCTGCTCAAATCAGAGACTGCCTTCATTTACCAGAAATCAAGTGAAACAAAAAATCACAGCTATCTTCAGAACACGCTACAAGAGATCACTTGTATCCATATGATACACGAGGGGCACAAATACTTTACCTTGAAATTTGGCTGGTGGCAGTTTGAGCATGGATGCGCTCTGGACAGTGTCAACCTCAGGTCTTTCTGTATCTTTTTCATGACATCGTTCACCTCCACCTTCACCCTCAGCTTCTCTCTGTCAATCTTGCATTGCTCACTTTCAAAAAGGGAGGGAACATGGTTCAGAGTTGGTATGCAGAGAATAGCTACGGTACAGAATACTTGACACTTGACATATCACACTTAACCAGGGGACAAGCAGAAGAATACCTTGTATGATCTTGATTTACCGCCTTGCCACAGCTATAACAGAACGACTTGTCACAGTTCCTGCAAAGAATGTGGTTGCAGCCTGACGCGCGTGAGATGGCAACGCCACAATGCGGACATGCAACACAAGAACGAAGTATTTCCTTGATGCTAAATATTTCATTCGCCACATTAATTTTATGCCCAGTGTCGCCTTTGCTTAAGTTGGGTACCTTCTCACGCTCCTGTATAAAACAAATAGCACACTGAATGCTGTAATCTCAATAATTTTCTCATTGCATGGAACTTCACGAAGAGTCTAAGACAAATGATGAAATACCCCTTGAGCAAATGATGGAACCTGGAATGCCCATCTTACTGGAAACAACACCATGTTTTACAATAACCTTAAAGTAACAGAATGTGTTCTGGAAACATAATTTGTTTATGAATAGTTACTGTATCTAGAATACAGATACACTATATGCAAGTAGAGCTATATATTTTTCTAGAATTCACATAAGGGCTGCTGATCTTTTTATTAAGAACACACTAATGTGGCAAGTAGAGTTATCTTGCAATGCATTTTCCTTGAGTAAATTGCACTTTGACCAGGTATTGTGTTTCTAGTTGCATTTTGGACCAGGTATATTCAAATGTTGTACATGACACACTAGTGGAGACCCAATAATTTTGCACTTTGGACCAGGTTTGGCTGGTTAAGCAAAAAAAAACTAATGTGCAAATTTTGTGTCCCAATAATCCTGTTCTTAATATGTTGGAAGTAAACCCTCATAGTGAATATAACAGCCAATACTTTACAGAAAAGTGAATATGTATTGTTTCGATGGATTTAGATTAGAGCATGGGCAGACAGCTAGTAATTGTTACCGTAAAAAGAGAATTCAGTGTTTAGATGGAGTTTGAACCTGCAAGGAAAGAAGTTTTTCTTCTGGAGTAATGCATTTCGCCCCTATGTGGCGGCGACCTCTGCAGCGAGTGCAGAAGCTGAAGTGGCAGTTGGAGCACTGGGCAGTGTCATCCTCTTCCACGCAAGGTGTTTCACATCTTGGACAGTAAGCAACATCAGCCATTGAGTCTAGAGTCTTCTGAAGTATCAATCTTTCCCACCGTTCAAAATCTGCTTCTCCGAGCAACCTCTTCAATAGATTAGGAGGAACAAAACCTCCACATTTCTCATCAGGGCACACCAATTTCAGTACTGAGCCTTCCTTGACATGCATCTTTGAGTATGTCTCCATGCACCTCCAGCAAAAGTAATGACGGCATGGAAGTTCTATGAAGTCAACGCCTGAGGGTGATCAAAAGAATAGCAGTTTCAGAATTAACTTGAAATTATTCCAGGCTATAGACATGATGGAACATGGATTGTTCATGAGTATACCTCAGTAGAATGACACATGAACATGACCAATTGTGCTAATCTTGACAATTATAAAAAAATTGCAAAGAAGCTTATAATTTTTATTTCTTATGGGGAAAATATGCTTATCAATAAGCGATTAGGTTTTTAAGCCGTTTGGGCTGTACCTTGGTTCCTGCAAAACCTGTAATTTACTTGTATTTACTCACATTAATGTAGTTAGCAGGACCATGCCCGAAAATTGTTAGTCTCGCCAAGGTATGGGGCACAAAATAACTTGATATATGTTGAGTCTGGTTTAAAATGTGTACTAACTAGTTGAAACAAGTTTGAACTAAAACTTAAATTGTACTTTTTCTAATGATTGTTTGACCGCAGCTATGTGTTGTTTTCTATAAAAGCAGCATGGAATGCAAATAGATTATCCCAGAACTAAAATTTCAAAAAACTATATCAAAATATGGATTAAATTTGTGCATTTTAAAACATGGGACCCTCGCTCCATGGAGCCCAAATTTAGTGTCCAGTATATACTAATATATCAGTAGCGCTCTCCCTTACTGTTTGAAAACAAAAGATTTTAGTTATGATGGAGAACTGGAGATTTAGTTGTGAATTACGTATGGTAAGTCGTCATAAAAGATAATGATAATCTAATGCATAACACAGTACAAATATGAGCACCGGGGAAAGAACCCCTGCATCAGATGGAGCATCTGAATTACCTGTGTACTCATGTAAGCAAATTGTACAGACATGGAGGCCACGAAGAAATGTTTCATGGCATTGCTCTTCGTTGTAGCTGATCAAACGTTCAACAATCTCCTCTACAGATAGAATGTCTCCAACAACCCGAACATCCACAGGATCAACCTTTCTATCAGACTGCCGTATGTTTAGTTGTCTATCAAAACCAAGATGAGAGAGCATAGAGCTCTGCAGCCATTGCACCCAATCAAAAACAACTTCCTGTCCAGGTTGCTGCGCCCAAATCGAGTCAAGCATGTGACAAAGGGTGGAAACCTTCACACTATCCAACCATTCTGCACCGAGAGTAAAGTATGGAGGGTGATGGCTCGGGTACGACGGAGGCATGAGGCATGTCAGTGATATTGGAGCCAAGTGCTTGACACTGAATGTGAACCAGTTGTTTGGGTAATCATGAACACCCTGGCGAAGGTCTACGGACACACTGATACCATCTGGAATTTCACAATGCACAAGGATCTGCAAGTAATTCAAAATGGAAAAAAACATCACAATTCTGTGGATTTTTTTGATAATTTACAAGTCCTGGAGATCTGGAATCAACTAAAACAACAATAATTTCCTCAAGAAAGTAAACATAGGAAAGCAGATATACCTGGAAAGACAGTGGGACAAAATTTTCACCAAAAACATGTAAATTATCTCCATAAATTGCCTCCAGTGCCAGCATCTGTGCAATCATATATCAGAGAAAAATTTACATCGGCAGAAAATTTGTAAATTTACTGTAGTATCGAATTCATCTAAATTTGAGAAAACTGATATAACCAACCACTCTTCAGAGTATTATAAACTTGTCTATCCACGGACCAATGTTTCAATGAATTCCATCATTTCTAAAAGGAACCTTTTTTCTAACTTATTTCTAAAAGGAACCTGGATGCGTCCCTTTAGTAATGCAAACATCTTCACTAGACCATTGATAATAGAGTTGTGTGCATGTATTTCAAAGCCCGTTTAGCTGATTCACAGCATACCAACTATTTCGATCTTACAATCGATTTCCTTCTTTTGTTTTGCGGGGAATCTAACAATCGAGTTGCAGTTATTCCAAATCACAATCTACACATAAGCACGAGAGGACTAGAGAACTCTCCTGCAGATTCAAGGGCACACGGTAAAATACCACCACAAACATATAACATGATCCGCAGCGGGTGCGCGCCCGTTCCGGTTTGCAAAATTTGAGGAATTTGGAGGTTTCGGTGGACACTAGAACCGCCCCGCGGTCACGAGAGGGATTCGCAATGCTGTTCCGCAAAACTGGCCCCAAGGGCTAAATCTCTAGCGAGGTAGTAGCGGTGTCAACGGTACCTCGTCTTGCTGGAGCTGGTTGTTGGAGCGCAGCTGCTCGTCCGGCAGATCGAGCTCCTCTCCCTCCTGGCGGTCCCGTAGCGCCATCTCGCGCAGCATCCTCACGGCCTCCTGCGACGGAGAGAGGTCGCCCTCTCCGTGGACGTCGGCGCGAGGGCTCTCCATAAGAGGACTGGGGGTGGCGGCGGGGGCGGCCTTGCTGGTTGCTACGGTGCCGCTGCCGCTGCCGCTGCCGCGTACGGACGGAGGAAATTGGTGTGCGCGTCCGTGTGTGTACACGAGTTTGATCTTGGTGGGCGGCCCGAGCACCGAGGTGGAACCGCGCAGTCACCCTCGTGCCGCATGAACTCTCTAGAACTTTTTTTTGAGGGAATGAACTCTCTAGAACTTGATTGGCGGGTTTATTTTAGTCTATTAATTGAAAGAATATATGAATTGGTCTAATAATTTATTACTCAAAAAATACTCCCCTATTTTACTTTACTTCCATTATTACTTTGGTCAAAGCCAACATAAAAAAAATCAACATCTACAATTATATATACTCTTGGGCGTACATACTCCCATGTTCCTTATACCACATAGATGAGTCAATTATACCTCTTTATAATTATTAATATACTTACTAAATATTAGATACATAAAAGTGAGTTATAAAAAAATTCATGTAAGTCTATATACCCTATATTATTCATATATATACTATTTTTCTGTATGTAAAAATGGCATATTAAAAGAACTAAGGGCTCCGATGATTTTTTTCGTACTTCTTGTATTGAGGTATGTTATAATAATTAATGAAGTATACTGAAAATGATAAAGCGGTATAATACCCATGTATGTGAGATATATTGAATATGGGAGTATGTACATCCATGAGTATACTGTAAATAGCTAGCTACTCATGGGTATAGCTGCGCATATCCATCCACCCATTGAATAGAGAGCACACGAGATGAAAGGATAGACACATGCAAACAAAACTAACGGCGTTATATCCAGAGCACGTTCCAACCAAAAGACCACTCACCCCTAGTTTATATGCAAAACTCCATGAAAGCAGGTTTTAGAGGATGGTTTTTTCCTCCCTTAGGGTGAAAGTCCTATTGCATGCTATTTGGCTAGGTAGTTTTTGTGTTTCACTTACGTGGTTGTGGATGTGACACTATGTAGGAGCAAAACAATAGTTAGGCTTGTGCCATCTTACCAAACAACAATTGATGGATTCACCTGGTAGGCTGTTGCACGACCATGATTTTTGAGTTGCTGAGTCAAGCCAAGTCGCCAAGGCTACGACTAGTGACTTGCTGACTTGACTCAGTGACTTGGCTTGATTAGTCGTCCCAAGTCGCCATGGCAATTAGGAGAGAATAGTGCATCTGGTTCTCTCATTTACATAGCCCATTAATGCCATATCAGCAAAGTTGTCTCGTTATCTCTCGCAGCCAGACCGGCCAGGCCCAACATTGGCCCAGCTAACCTCTCCCAGCTTCACTCTCTCGCTAAACCTAGCACACCAGCACCTAAAATCCTCCCAGCGCCGCCCACCCGTACACGCAGTCCCACACATGCCTCGCTCGAGCCTTTTTCCCTCGAACCCTCTCCTTCTTCTACGCCGCCGGCGAGGACCGGCGGTGGCTCGAGCCTCTCCTCCCAAGCTCTGCCTTTGCTCTCCCTTTCCATCCCCTTCTCTCTGGAATCCCAAGGCAGGAGAGAGCCTTTTCCCCAAAAAAACTTCTAGCAGACCAAGAGGGCGACCAGCGACTATTCCCCGCCGTTGTATAGTCGTTGTATAGTCGCCGGCGAGCCAGAAAGTCGCGCGACTCGCTCCATGAGTCAAGTCGCGTGCGCGAGTCAGCCACGCCGCAACGACTTGGCGACTATACGGTGACTATACAGTGACTATACGGTGACTCAAAAATCATGTGCACGACCTTGCGTGAAACAAGAATTGGTTGTGGCACTATGTTGGGCAAAACAATAGCTGCTATGTTCTTCATCTACCACATGTGGCACCACCTCTCCAAACAACGGTTGATTTGTTTCACCTCCTGGGTTGTTGGACCAACTTGTCCGAAATAAGGATTGATTGGTTTGCATCTTGGGGCTATGGTGTAGAGTTTCCGCAGCAGATAATAAAAAAATTACTACGTGGAATGTCCTGATTGGCCAAGGATCTATCTAGAAGTAATGTAGTAACAGAGGAAGACAGCGATAATATACTCTTAAAGACCGAGAGAGCGTTACGCTCATGCAGGAGCGTAGATGATGTAGTCGTATCGTCCGACCTCAAGGTTGCAAAGCTCCTCGCATGTCACCCCTTGTCCAGGTCCTTGCACGACGGTCGGTCGCTACAAGTGCAGCTCCCCCGATTTATCGCGCACATACAGTGCAATACAATGACTCCCAAACTTTTTGATCCCTGCCGAGGTTGCGGAAGTAGACCTCCTGATGGAATCACTACAACACAACGGCGTGCCACAGATGCGTTGACTTTGTGCGTACAGTCCTTTCCCTGGGATCGTGCCACCGCAAAGGCAACTAGAGAGAGGGGATATTTCTCTAAGGAAAGACGCATTAGAGAATATTCGTTGGTGTGTTTTAATCCCATCCATTGGCGCCCCTTTATATAGGAGAAGGGATGTGTGCCCTCCCCTTTAGGCGCATGTGAGACTAAAAGTATAAAGAAAAGCAGAAAAAGAGCTCAGCTGGCCAGCTAGGCCAGCTCCTAGCTGAATGGGCTGGCTGGAGCCAACCCAGCAACCAACAGTGGTAGTGGAGAGCAGCAGCGGCAGCGCAGTCCGCCGAGCTTGGGCCGGCCACCCGCCCGCGGCCCAGCTGGCTTGCCAGCCCGCCACGCCTCAGTGCTATCCGCCTGGGTGGGCTGAGGGCGGCCATGGCCCGTTAGCGCGGTAGTGCCAGCCCGCGCCTCTGCACGCCCGCATTGGGCCGGAGTCGGGTGGGTCGCTGGCTACGGCTGTCTGTCGCTCGCCTGTGTGGCACCAATTACTTTTCGCCTGCCTGTGTGGCACTTAGTGTCTTGGCTAGATCAAAACTTCCCAGCACGCATCTGAGTGTTGTTTTTGTTGTCCTTTTCCTGCGGCTTTCTCCTGGGCCAATTTTTTCCAGGATTTTAAGAAAGTTGTTTTATAAATTTTAATTTTAATATTTATTTAATATAAGTTAATGGTGGAAATATGTCCTAGTGACAAATAGTAGTAAGGACTATTATCATATTTCATATAGTTTATGATTAAGTTTTATATCATGTTATAACTGATCAATACACGTGTGATATATAAACAACCAGGAGTTTCCACTGAAACTCTAGTCACTGGTTCATTGGTCAACAAATAATCATGTTTCCTGATCATGTGGCATTTATGCCAGTTGGAAATGGAGTTAACTCATTCGGAGAATGAGATGATGAATCAATACCCAACCTAAACATCGTGACCCGATCATGTCACGAAGTTCAAGTTATGATGATTAGAAATGGATCCTCGTAGACTATTCCTTAGACAGTGAGACTATATCAATCACTGTCTCCCGAGAGTGCTTAGATAGCATCAAGCGCCACTTTGTAATACAGTGGTTATAAAGGTGTGTTCAGGTACTCAGAGGAAACCGTAGAGGCAATATATGTCAAGAGCGGGATTGTCCGTCCATGTGACGGGAAGATACTCAAGGGCTCACTCGGAGAAGTTATATCCAATAGCTACGCAGCGCATGATTTGATCACGGGGATATCACTTGTCGGAACGAGTCAAGTAGCATTGTTCAGTAACGAGATTAAACACGACATGGGGATGTCATTGATCAGATCTCGGTCAATGCAAGTATCGAGAGACAAAGGGAATAAGACACGACTATCCCGGTTCAAACGACGAAAGATCTTCGTGGTACGCACAGGGGTCACATGGCCATCCAGGTCCCTCTGTCGATCATTGGTGCGGGAGTGTCCCGACCATGTCTGGAGTGTTCCCGAACCGTGGGGTACCATGCTTAAGGGCTTGATGATGCTTAGAGAGTGTTTATAGGATCGGTGGAATCACCAAAGAATAGTAGAGAGAAAACCGAAAGGGTTTCGGTAAGTCCGGAGGATGTCCTAAGTGGAGGTGGAAGGTGTTCTATAGCCACGGAGGTTGAATAATATGTGAATGAATGTTAAATGTTGATTTAATCATTAATTCATAATTATTTAAATAAAGATAAAATGAATTTTAATGGTCAAAGGCTTAATGGGCCAATTCCGGAGGGGAGAGGGCCCATTAGGGGAAAGGAGAGAGGGAGAAGGGGCAAAGGGGGTGGCCGGCTGGGCCAAGCCCCCTCCCCCATGCGGGGCCCACTAGGGCCGGCCGGCGGCTGCCCCTCCCCCTCCTCTCCTTTAGTCCCACCCCGTGACTTTGAGGGAGGTAGTACCTCCCCTCCCCCTATATATAGTGGGGGTATTTGGCCAGATAAATACACACAATAATCAATAAAGGTCTTCTCACTTTCGGGAGGACCTCCAATTGATATTTGTTGTCTCTCCCTCTCTCTCTTGTGATCGTGGTCCCAAGTTTCGACTGCGCGAACGAGAGACATCTTCACCGCGGAGCACCATCGCGCTGCGGGATTCGGATCCAGGAGCTCTACTTCCGCAACTGTTGCTGGATCGGGGAAGCGGGAGTCATCGTCAGGCACCGGACGTGTGTAACTCCCCGCGAGGTGTCGCACTTGAGGCACTCAAGTCATTGGAGCCAAAGGAGCGCAAGGACTTCATCACGACCTTGAGGTCAGCTTCGCCTCGTCTATATCAACCACGCTCTCTTCCCGTTACTATTTTACTAATAGATAGGTCCTGATAGCTTCAGGGGTTCAGGGGCGTAGGGTAAGAATTATTGTTTTCATACACGGAACCCCAACAGTGGTATCAGAGCTAGATCTATGCGTAGTAATGCTAGTACGGGTAGAACACACGAGATGTAGCGTGTGGGCGTTGATCTTTTAGTTGTTACCCTCCCACGTGTACTTGTGTATACCGTAGTAATGCTTGATGAAGTGGCCCCCAACTGACTTTACGCGTTCATTCGCGAGACTGGTCCACGCTTGACATACGGCTTATACCATATAAAGTGGCTTAGGGGGGGTGTCTGTCTCTCTCGCATTAGTTGGTATACCATTTGCAACTGAGGGCCCCGAAAGGGGTGTAGTAGAGACAACTACTTGATCAGCATTGTGCTGAAAGTTCGTAGGTAAGAACGGTTCTTGTGTGAAAGCCCATTCAGCCATGTAAAACATGCAAAGATAAAGTAGAGGCGTCTAACTTTGTTTTGCAGGGGGGGCGTTGCTTTGTGATATGGTTGTGGCAAAGGTAAAGTGATTACCTTATGTTACATAGTAGTAGATAGTCACGGAGGTGACGGACTACCATGCTGGAATGACACCGGTACCCTGGTGTCTACGGCATCGGAACCCTGGCACCGGAATCCGGTGACGACAGATGGAGATCACGACGTGAAGAACCATATCGCATCGCATTTACATTCAATGTTATTGTTTGTATATCTTATTGTGTGCTAGTATTAGATACTCGACGGTAGCCTAATAAGATGATCCCTATTAAAATTACCAACGATTGTGTTCCCCCTTAGTGTGCACCACCAAGGAAGTTCTTCAGTATGAGGGATCCATGGTACAGGCATGGGTGTCAGACATATCTACGTTCGCATACAGTGAGTGTAAGCCATGTTCCACATTGAATACACTAAGGTTGAGTTAGCGAGCCTAGCATGTGCAGACATGGCCTCGGAATGCGGATGGTTGAAAGATCGAGCACGAGTCGCATGAATGATGTGACCGACGTTTAGTGTCCACCCTTGAACCCACATTGATGGCCGTGATGATCGGGGGAGATGTGGCTGATAGGGGTCGTATTATCACTAGGAAACCTTATGGGGATAGGTGTTTCTGAGTGGAGTTATTATTAACTCATTTAATTATAAACTTAGTCTAAATTCCTTTTGCAATTGTAAATGTAGAAAAGTTCTCCCCGATGCCATCTTTCCTGTTAACGATTGATTGGTTAGAAGGAGAGATGCTCAGATTAGATGGATCAAACTTCTCTATATGGTTGCGCGTCTCCATGTTCTCTTTAGCGAGAATGACGTGCTCAACTACATACTCGACGGGATGGATTTGGATCAGCCCATTGACCTAGAGACCCCAAAGCAGCGGGAAGACCGCTATCTCCGTCGGGAAATGGCCTCCTTCATTTCAGTTACAATGTGTTTCGGAATGGTGGATGAGCTATGTCCTTTCGTGGGTGATATCAACCCTCGTACGGTAATGCTACAACTTAGGACACATTTCATGGAACAAGCAGGACACATTTCGTGGAACAAGCACGCATATGGGAGCATGAGCTGATGGGGGACTTCCTCTCCATTAAGATGGAGGAGAACTCATCACTTGACGACCACTTGGAGCGCATGCATGATGTGTACATGAGGCCTGCATACTTCCTAGATAGCTGGATGACGGGCTCTTTTGCAAACGGCATTGCGCTGCGGTCGTTGTCACCAAGCTACCAAGCACAAGTCAGAACTTGCATCATGAGGGGCGACGTGGAATCAGTGGAGTTCCACCGGTTCGTAACACATCTCAGAAATGTGTTGGTTGAACCAAATGTCGCTGAGGTCATCAATGACAAAGGTATATATTTGATATACAATTTTATAAATGTTATAATCTTGCAAACACATTTGTAGTGTTAAGTATATTTGATACTTGTTCTGTTTTGCTGAAAACAGGTCCTTCTTCAAGAGAGGTGCTTGCTGGAGAGGAGGTGACGTTGCGTGTTGATGGCGAGCATGATGATGATGGCCGACGACACTCTCCCTCGAAATTTATTACTTAGTTTATGTTTTAGGATGATTATTGTAATCAAAAGATTGTGAACTTATTTAGTGTGTCTCATACTTTGTGAGACGGTTATTCATATGAGTTTGTAACAAACGGTTTTTC
The DNA here is from genome assembly GCA_910589775.1 of Avena eriantha. NCBI lineage: Eukaryota > Viridiplantae > Streptophyta > Magnoliopsida > Poales > Poaceae > Avena > Avena eriantha. Next base: position 521,575,296 of record OU342740.1, on the reverse strand, counting down.
CACTTTTATGAATGATTTCTATTCGTGTTCATATCTTGTTTGATTATATGTGAATTATACTTGTTGTTATGAAACTAATTGATAATGCATAAACATTTGTAAAATGTTGAAATGCCTTTAAAATACCCAACTTAATGATATATTCATTTTGAATGAAACCATTGTTTAAATTCAAAGTTATAATGATAATATGTGAAAGACATTTGATTTCTTATCACATATAAATCATGCCTAAGTTCGGCAAATTAACTTGAACACCGTGTATTACTTGAATACAAGGTGTTTAATGAATTGTTAAAAGAAAATACATATTCGATGTATTGTGTTTTAACGAAAATGGTAATTATCATTATATGATTGTTTAAAAGTGTAAAGAAGTTTAGCAAAGGAAACATAAGTATGAAACTATTTGATATGATCAAAGTGTTTCATCAACAAAGGGTATAAATATAAAAGAGAATCTAATTACTACAATTTGATCAATAGTAATGAAATTCGACTTTATAAGAATGGCATAAGAGAAATTGTGAAATGAAAAGCATTTTGAAATGTCAAAATGCAAAGTATCACAGTGTGATATTAGATATCAAATGGGTAAATAGATGGTACCAAATAAATCGTTGTAGTGTAGATGTAGAGACCATTAGTTAGAAATAGTTAGCACTCAATTAGAATATATAGTGAACCATTTGAATTCGTGAAAGCGGCTCCATATCTAGTATGGATCATCGTGAAAGTTTTGGGGTTATTCGATATAACCAAAAAATAGTGAATAAGTCCTTGTATAGTATTCATTAGAAACTTTGAATACAAAATCCATAGTTGAAACCAAAAGAGAAGCAAAACTTGTATTGCTTAGATTTTGGTGCATTCTTGAGAAAGCTCACTTTTAGTGATATTTCTCGATTATAGAGCAAATGGAAGATAGTGAAAAACACGATGAGGATTCATATCCCTGCATCAGAGTGTTGAGAAGTGCAACGGAAAACGTTCATGAATGATTCTCTTCACAAAGGAAAGAATCAATGATAATGATCATTATGTTTTCCCCACTGGTGTTTTCACTACATGAAGTAGGATTCACAATGTATCCCATATCTTGTATGGAGACTGATGTCCCAAAATATATCGAGCTCATTGGGGAACCCCGAGAGCAAGGTATGATGAGCACAGCAGTAAGTTTTCCCTCAGTACGAAACCAAGGTTATCAATCCAGTAGGAGCAAGGAAACACCCCAAAGGTGTAGCTAGCTGAACGTTGGCAGGGCACACTACCGGTGCCAGCAGTAACATGCAGACCTACACAACACAACCACATAACTCTGTCCCCAACTTGCGATGAGGTTGTTAATCTCACCGGTTTTGCTGAAAACAAAGGATTAAACGTATCGAATGGAAGGAAGTAATAGTTTGCAGAAAGTAAACACAAAGCAGTAAACAGTTGATTGTAGATTGAATGTAAAAGAAAGGACCGAGGTCCATAGTTCACTAGAGGTGGCTCTCCTTAAGATAGATAACATGCTGGGTGAACAAATTACAGTGGGGCAATTGACAAACATCGAGAAAGCATACAAGCATATACTAATCATCTTGACTCCTTTGAGACTTGATTGGGCATTACAACATTATACATAGACCGCCATCCAACTGCATCTATGACTAATAATCCACCTTCAGGTTATCATCCGAACCCCCTCTAGTATTAAGTTGCAAGCAACAGATTATTGCATTATGAATTGCGTGTAAAGTAAACAATACGATTGTTCTATGAACAAAGGATTGTTGTTTTCTCCCTAGTAGCAACAACACATCTAGTACCTTAGAGATTTCTGTCACTTCCCCAGATTACCAGAGGCATGAACCCACTATCGAGCATAAATACTAACTCTTGGAGTTGCTAGCATCTACTTGGCCAAGATAGCTAATAACAACGGAAAGCATGCAAGATCACAAATAACAAAGACATGATAGAATCAATAATCAATCTGAAATAACATCTCAATATCCATCAAATCCCCGCAAACACAACATGCAGAATTACAAATAGATGATCTTGATCATGAACGGAGCTCACAAGATCTACACATGAAAGCACAAAGGAGGAGAACCAGCCATCTAGCTACTACATGGACCCGTAGTCTAGAGATGAACTACTCACGCATCACACCAGAGGCTTGCATGATGATGAAGAAGACCTCCAGGGTGAATTCCCCTCTCCGGCATGGTGCCAGGAAGAGCTTCAGATCCCTCCTGATCTAGGGATGGAGATGACGGCGGCTACAGACTCTTTCGTGGAATTTTGATCGGGATACTTAGGGTTTCTGTATTAGAGGCAATATATAGGTGGAAGGAGAGGCCGAGGGGGTGCCTAGGCTGGCCACACCACCCCCTGGCGTGGGCCAAGCCTGGCCGCGCGACCAAGTGGTGTGGCCGCCCTTCTCTGTCTCGCATTCCTGCTCCAAGTGTCCCCCGGTAAAATAATGACTTTGGCTTTTGTCCCGTTCAATTCCGAGAATATTCATTTTCTGACTTCCTGAAACCAAAAACAACAGAAAACAGGCAGCTGGCACTGTGGCTCTTGTTAATAGGTTAGTCCAAGAAATCATATGATAAGTACTCCAAAGTGTGGACAAAACACAAGAAAGTAGATAAAACCAAGCATGGAACACCAAAAATTATAGATACATTTGCAATGTATCAACATCCCCAAGCTTAACTCCTGCTCGTCCTCGAGTAGGTAAGTGATAAAAAGAAAGAATAATTTTTGATGTGACATGCACCATCATAAACTTGATCAAAGTATTTGTAAAAACATTTAAGGCTGGGATCATAGTACTTCAATCATAACATGAAAGACAAAGTTCTAGCAATAAGACAAAGAAACTATGTTGCAACATGAAAAGGCACGAACAAAAGATTCATGAATAACAATGCTTTGCAAGATGTTTGTTTGTTTCACATAAAGAAAACATAGCATAGGACATCTTCAAAGTTCATAAGAGTGACTAGATACAAATAGTGTAAAACAAGAAATATCAAGTTATGCATCAATCAACAAGTCTTGGGAAGATGCACATAGAACTAAGAATGGCCACTATGCTCTCAAAGTAGGTGCATAAAGATAGAAGGTGGAGACTCAATATAATGGTGGAAGAAAGGCCTTCATAGAAGGAAGTAGGGATTCAAGTCTCATAAAGAGCTTCCAAAAATTATGGTACTTATAGCTTTCAGCTCTCATTACCCCTATCATAAGCATCTTGAAGTGATTAAGGTTAAAGTGAACAAACTATGGTGTACATGCTTGACGAAGTATAAGTTAGAAATCTCATGTCCCTTGAATACGAGGGCCGCTCCTCATGCTACTCAAGTTTAGTCACCGATAAGTTCTTGTCATTGTAAATACATGTGTATCATAGAGAACCGCCAACGGGGTACCCCTTGCCCGATGATACAGAAGAATCCCCATATCAAAATGACAAGGCAAGCAGACAACGAGCATCTCAGCAATCTTCTTATTTACCATGGGAATATGGTGCTTTTTCCTCTCTTTCCTCTTTTCATAATCTCTTTTTTCTCTCTTTTTTTCTCAATATAGGACTCTTTTTTATAAGAAGAATGCTTCATAGACAGCTCATTATGGTTACGCTGCAGGTTTCCACCATGTCAGCATGGATTTGACCAGTGGCCCAGGCGTTTCTATAACACATATACATAACTCCATGGACTTACAAGCTCCCCTTTCATTTCACACCGACGACATCCATATACAAAAGAGCATGATATCAACTAGGTACAAGTACCAAGTGCAATGTTGAAAGCGTTCCCCATGAAAGCATGGTTCTGCTAATTTCCAACAAATAAGTTCAAGCATATACAACATAGACGACACAATGGTTCAAGTTTATTAAGGGCAAGAAAAGTAAAGTGTGCATCAAGTTTGTGAGAGCTTTAATCACTAGTTTTCTCATAACAAGTTTAATTTGGAAGGTAAACAAAAACATGAATATACTTGGAATAGCACAAGCTAATAGGTAGGTATGGTGGACTCTTTGGAATAACTTGGTTTAGGGAGTTGGATACATGAGTGGAACTCATACTTGGTTGTGGAGGCTAGCAAAAGACTGGGAGCGACAAACTAAGAGAGCAATAATGGCCATAATCATGCAGAGCGACAAAACATTATTGATCAAAGCATAAAGTGATACTAAAATTTGAAAACTAAAGGATCATCAAGGCTTATGGTGACTTTGGATAGTCAAAACATGGTGTGAGCATGCGCCAAGTCAACCCAAATAAAGCATCAACGGAGAATACCACAATACTATGCTTTAATATGCTAAAACAACGCATGATTCATCCAAGGCACATTAAGCAATCTCAATTGTTTATAACAAGTCATGCTACAGCAAAGAATACTAAGAATAAAGCCAAAACGATATCAAGCATAGCATGACAAAGCATAGGCCACAGTCAAAAACAAGCTCTCTTTACCACATAAGCATGAACTTTCCTACTCTTTTCCAATCCAAACCAAACTATTTGAAAACCAATGTATGAAAGAGGGGCTCCAACCAATTTATTCAGAAAACTAAGCAAACCAAAGCAAACGAAAAAACAAAACGAAAACGAAAAAGAAGACGCTCTAAGAACAACACAATTGTGCATGAAACAATAAAAATGAAGCGTTTGGAAGAAACCTCGGATTTTTATTGATGAAGAAGGGGATGCCCAAGGCATCCCCAAGCTTTGACGCTTGTACTTCTTGGATATTTATTGGGGTGACACGCGTGGCATCCCCAAGCTTGAGCTTTAGTCCATTCTTCATCTTATTACTCATTCCTTCCACACACCTGAAATTTTTCCTTCATACAAAACTTCACACAATCTTTATTAGCAACATTAGTGCACTCAAGATAATAGGTATTTAGGGTCAGTTCCAACACCAATAAAACTTCCATTAAAACACAAGATACTGTAGCACTTCCCTCAAAAAGCTCAATTCCCCAAAAGAACTCAAAAAGGAACCAACAAGAAGCTAATGCAGAAAATGGCAGAAATTTATCAAAACAGACCAGCAGGTAAAGACGAATTTTTTCGAAGACCTTCTGTTGATCAAATCAAAAAGTGTTGAACTAACGAAAGTTAGATAACAACCTGGGGCAGAAGCACAAAAATGCACGCCTCAAAAATACATACAGATATTTTACACGAATTTTTACGGTGAAGCACATAAATCTGTTTCGGAACAGCAACTTTCCCAATCATTACTTCTCTCTCATTAGAGGTTACTCTTGGCACAAAAAGCAAATAAAAAGGATAAGGAGCGATTATTACTGAAGTAATAACTTTAAAGACTCATCTAAAACTTTTGGGTTATCTCCCAATAAGTACTTTTCTTTAACGCCTTTAAGTTAGGCATAAGAAGCAAGAAAGAATCAAGTGTTCTCAAATGAAGAAGCATTAAGACCAAATTTTTTTTTCATAGGAGAGGCAAAAGAAATATTCTCTCTCTTCTTAGGGAAATGTTCTATACCTTTCTTGAGTGGGAGTTGATATATAATGGTGCCTTCTTTCATATAAATAATGGCACCAACAGTTCTAAGAAAAGGTCTTCCCAAAGTAATAGGACAAGAAGCATTGCATTCAACATCCAAAACGTAGAAATTAACGGGGACATAAGCACTGTTAACCACAATAAGAACATCATTAATACTCCCCATGAGTTTCTTTTTAGCATTATAATCAAGTGGGACATTCAAATAGCAATCTTCAAGTGGTGGCAAATCAAGCATATCATAAATCCTTCTAGGCATAATAGAAACACTACTATCAAGATCACATAAAGCTTTGAAATCTAAATCATTCACTTTCATATTAATGATGGGTTCCCAACCATCTTCTTGTTTTATAGGAATAGAAGCTTTATGTTTCATCTTTTCTTCTTTAATCTTTATGAGAGCATCAGTAATGTGTTTTGTAAAGGCCATGTTCATAGCACTAGCATTAGGACTTTTAGCAAGCTTTTATAGGAACTTAATAACTTCAGAGATATTGCAACCATCAAGATCAAAACCATAATTATCATCTAAGGTAGTAGAGCTATTACTAGCCTCAACACTAGTGGTGGTGATAGTAGAAACACTAATGTTTCTAGCAATTTCATCTTCTCTTTCCCACTTAGCATGTAATTCAGCTAATAGTCTAACATTTTCATCAATTCTCACTTGTATGGCATTAGTAGCTGCAACGGGATTCTCATTAATTTCAGGTTTAGTAGCCATTTTATTCAAAGAAGATTGAGCTTCAGCCAAAGATGCTATTTTTCTTTCAACATTAGAGAGTTTTTCCTCAATAGTTTTATTGAAAGCAGTTTGTTTACTAATAAAGTCTTTAAGCATAAATTCAAGTTCAGAGGGAGCACTCCTATTATTGTTGTAGGAATTTTCATAAGCATTACCATTGTTGGGAGGATATGGTTTATATTTGTTGTTACCAAAATTATTCCTGTGGGCATTGTTGCTAAAATTGTTGTTTCTTATAAAGTTCACATCAACTTGCTCTTCTTGAGCAACCAAAGAGGCTAAGGGAACATTATTTGGATCAATATGGGCTCTACCATTAACACGCATAAACATAATAACATCAATCTTATCACTCAAGGAGGAGGTTTCCTCAACATAATTTACCTTCTTACCTTGTGGAGCTCTCTCAGTATGCCATTCAGAATAGTTAACCATCATATTATCCAGAAGCTTTGTTGCAGCACCCAAAGTAATGGTCATAAAGGTAACTCCAACAACAGAATCCAATAGGTTCCTTGAAGAATAGTTCAATCCTGCATAAAAAGTTTGGATGATCATCCAAGCAGGCAGTCCATGAGTGGGACAATTCTTTACCAAAGATTTCATTCTTTCCCAAGCTTGAGCAACATGCTCATTATCAGATTGTTTAAACTTCATTATTTCACTTCTCATAGATATAATCTTAGCAGGAGGATAGTATTTTCCAATGAAAGCATCTTTGCATTTAGTCCAAGAATCAATACTATTCCTAGTTAGGGAATTCAACCATTCTTTAGCTTTTCATCTCAAAGAGAAAGGAAACAATTTAAGCTTAATAATATCTCCATCTATATCCCTATGCTTTTGCATCTCACAAAGTTCAACAAAGTTATTTAGATGGGTAGCATCATCTTCATTACCAATACCAAAAAATTGTTCTCTCATAACAAGATTGAGTAAAGCACGTTTTATCTCAAAGAAAGTAGCTTCAAGAACAGGTGGAGCAATAGGTGTGCTCATAAAATCATTGTTGTTGGTGCTAGTGAAGTCACACAACTTAGTGTTTTCAAGAGTAGTCATTTTTTGTGTTTTTGATAGAGAAAGCAAACTTGTAAAACTATTTTTTGTGTGTTTTTGATAAAGAAACAAGCAAATAAAACAAAAGTAAACTAAGAAAAACAAAAACAACAAAGTAAAGAGATTGGTTATGAGGGACTCCCCTTGTGAATATGTCCTTGACTCCCCGGCAACGGCGCCAGAAAATATGCTTGATGGCCCAAAATATATCGAGCTCGTTGGGGAACCCCAAGAGGAAGGTATGATGAGCAGAGCAGCAAGTTTTACCTCAGTACGAAACCAAGGTTATCAATATAGTAGGAGCAAGGAAACACCCCAAAGGTGTAGCTAGCTGAACGTTGGCAGGGCGCACTACTGGTGCAAGCAACAACGTGGAGACCTCCACAACACAACCACATAACTCTGTCCCCAACTTGCGATGAGGTTGTCAATCTCACCGGTTTTGCTGAAAACAAAGGATTAAACGTATCGAATGGAAGGAAGTAATAGTTTGCAGAAAGTAAACACAAAGCAGTAAACAGTTGATTGTAGATTGAATGTAAAAGAAAGGACCGAGGTCCATAGTTCACTAGAGGTGGCTCTCCTTAAGATAGATAACATGCTGGGTGAACAAATTACAGTGGGGCAATTGACAAACATCGAGAAAGCATACAAGCATATACTAATCATCTTGACTCCTTTGAGACTTGATTGGGCATTACAACATTATACATAGACCGCCATCCAACTGCATCTATGACTAATAATCCACCTTCAGGTTATCATCCGAACCCCCTCTAGTATTAAGTTGCAAGCAACAGATTATTGCATCCGAACCCCCAGCAGCAGCCCAACCTACCTGGTCGCAGCCCAACAACAGCTTCGGCCCGCCCTTCTTTTCCTCCTGGGCCGCCCCTTTTCTTCCCTGGCCCGTACCCCTTCGCTGTTACGCCGTCTCCCTCTGTTCCTCTTCTCCGTCGCCTCCCCTCTCTGCTCAGCGACAGACGGTAGTGGGCAGGTGGCCGTCCCCGCCGTCATCCGTGTCAGCAAGCACGCCGAATGCGTGACCTACCCGCCCTTATCCTCTTGCGTCGCGCTGCCGAACCCTAGCTGCCCGTCCTTGTTTTCCCTCTCCCTCCTCTCCTGCGTGCCATGGCCACCGCCGGTCAGAGCCCCACGACGCCGATCCCGTCCTAGTTGTCGACTAAGGACTCGCCGGGGAGCGCCGCCGCGGATCTTGGCGTCGTTCCAGCCTGCTAGGAGGAGCCGGACTCGCTCGGAGCTGCCCCTCGCCAGCGAACCGTGCACCACCACCGCGATCTCATCGTCCCCCTCCGCTCCGGCCGTCCCATCCTCTGATTCCCTAGGGAATCAGACGAGGTGAGCGTTACCCTCTTTTCCCTTCCCCTTTTCCTCCCCTCCGCGTGCCGAGCGCTGCCCGATTTTGGCCCCGCCGGTGATGTGCCCCGCCGACGAGCAGACTAAGCTGTGCGCTTCCCCGCTGTTCCCCGAGGCGCTCCGCCTGGTACAGCCCACCTCTGGCATACCTTCCTGAACGAGATCCGTAGCCGGTAGATCCCTCTCCTCGTTTTGTTTTAGAGGCATCACGAGATTCGCCATAACGCCGACGCCAGCCTCGCCAGAACTCGCCGACGTCGTCGGGTTGTCGCCGCGGTTCATAGAGCATATGGCAGGTTCAGTCGGAGCACGGGCGTCGTTTTCCTGAAACCCCCCTCGCAACTTTTGTCGATCACGCCCAAGTCCTTCGCAGCCCCAGCGTCCCCACGAGTCAGCCCCTGTGTGGTTTTGCAAGAAGGCCCCCGTGTTTTTGAGTATCTCAACCCGCACTCCCCGGATCCCACACGTTGCAGGCCCCCGCTGGCGCGCCCGTGTGTGGCCCCCTGGTTTAGCCGGTCCTGCCCGTCAGTCTCTGTAGCTGGCTGCGTGTGCGGTAAGAAAAGGTCCTGCGCGCCGAATCTGCCTAGTCAGCAGTGACCCCACCTGTCTGTGACTGTGGCTAGGAGAGATCGAGTATAAAAAGTTTTTCCGTTTATCTGTTTAATAAAACAATTCCAGGAAATGTTTAAATTCAAATTCAAATCTGTTTTAAATAACTTTTAAATTATAAATCCAAATAATACAAATGATATATGTTTTTGAATCAGAAAAATGTGAGGAATTCAAATATGCTATTCAAAATAATGTTTGAGCACTTTAAATTTTGGAGATGATTAAAATTACAATAAAATGCCCTTTTCTTAATAAATTAATAACTTTAATTCTACAACTCCAAATTCAACAAATAATATGTCTAAATCGATCAGCGCGATGAGCCCGTTCTATCTATGTATTCCTTGTTCTGAATTGAAGCATGCATCATGCCATATTTAAAATCTGAACTGTTTATGGCCAGAAAATTTGACTAAATAAATAATAAAATGCTTTATTCTTGTACCCCACACCTCACCATGCCATGCTACTTTAATGCCATGTAAATTGTGCATCATTCATCATGGCATGCTTGTTTGCTTGTCGCATTTTATTTCATATGCTTGTGCACTTTATTTATGTTGGCCCTTGTTTGTTTGGTTCTTCTTCGAATAGACGCCTAGTAGGAGAATTATCAGGAATCACAGGAGTTCTACCCAGATCCATCTCACGCTTCAACTGGGCTGCCAGGCAAGCACTACCACATGCTTGCATACATATAGTACCTATTGCCTCTATCTTATTCTTGCATCATTGAGTCGCGATTGCATTAAATTGAATCCCAAGTACTGCATAGCCTTTACTTTTAAACCCCACCGAAGCTTGTTCCTCCATCCCATGAGCCATTACTACAGGAGTTGTTTGAGCCATGCGAGTCGTAGAAAAGCATGTGTAGGGTATGTGAGTGTCTGATGAATAACGAGGTACCTAAACAACATAACCTGAGTAGTAATGGGATAACTAATGAAAGAGGCACCAGTGAGCAATATCTGCTATTTGTTTTTTCATGCTCACTCGTGTCCCGTAGGACCCCGAGTACTTGATTCCTGTTCCTTGACTATTCGCACTATCCACATCCGGGAGGCCTTATGGACCCCCCCTGAGCCAGAGCTTGATTCATTCTTATTTCTTGGGGCCACAAAGTAGTTTGGGGCTTTATTACTATCCTGTACTTATGCCATGTTACCGCTTTATTTAAGATTGTGCGTGGAGCACCTGTACTGTTTTGGATCGTGGAATGTTTTCGCGGTATCGACAAGCCCAGTCACAATTTCAGGTTCCCAGTCGTTTACAGCCATTGACACAAACCTTGGGTCCATCTCGGAGCCGGCCAACTTCGTTGCGGGTAGCTTAATGGGGTGGCCCCCTGAAATATTTCTAAATCCAGTGATCGCTTTGTCGTGAATGCCTCGTTGGGTTTTGAGTTGGTTTTTCCGAGGTTGATCGAGTGTGTGTTGCTATTTGTGCACCCCTGCAGGGTAAATCTTTCTGAAAGCCGTGTCCACGGTTATGGATGACTTGGAGCACAGTTTCTCGATCATAGACAAGTCTCACTAAAGTACCGCTTTTAAATGGACTAAGTACCTGACTAGTAAATAGTGCAATACTCATGGAATGGTTAATAAAACTGCCAACGGATGGGGGTTGTTTGTCCGCTTCCTCGTTGGTAAGCGAGGAGGAGGATGGATCTGTTAATTCTACTGTTATAACTGTTGTTCTTAATTCACGGACATCCGTCTATCATTGGTTAGGCGGATGGTTAGCGAGTATCTATAGACTTGTTAGATATTATCTTTTGCTGCAATTGCGTCACCCCATGTTGTGTCCCCTTTAGAGGCATAAAGACTTGCTGAGTACCCCTAGGGTCTCACACGATAAATTGTTTGATTCAGATGAACAGGTGTACCCGCAAGATGGATACTGGGTGGAAGAGACAGATGATATTGGCAACGATCACTCGGTGTAGAGATTCCGGGAACGGGGATCCGTGAGATCTGTGGGCGGGATGTGTTTATTTATGTGGCATCTTATGCCGATTTGCTTCTTATCCGTACTCGGATCTTGTTTTCCGCTTCCGCCTGATACTCTGATGTTTGATGTATGAGGAGCTATCCTAAAATATTATCTCTATCTAAGATATTTGAATCTTGCCGTATGGCGTTGCAATATTTTCTATTTCTTTTAGATGGAATGGCTCTGAGGACTGTTGTATGTGGCTTGCATACATACTCACTTGTGTATGTAGTTGATCCCTTCGCCTGCCGATTATGCCGCTCGTTCTTGTCCCGATGCTCTGAAAGTGGTTAGGACGGCCGAACGGTCTACCGTGAGTGGCCCCGGGCCCCACCGTACTATTTTAACCACTTTCGCTCATCCAGGCATGTAACTAAGATCGTAATTCACCGAGGTAGTTACACGGAAGGAGAGGCCGAGGGGTGCCTAGGCTGGCCACACCACCCCCTGGCGCGGGCCAACCTAGCTGCATGGCCAGGTGGTGTGGCCACCCTCTGGCCCTTCTCCGTCTCGTATTCTGGCTCCAAGTGTCCCCCGGTAAAATAATGACTTTGGCTTTTGTCCCGTCCAATTCCGAGAATATTCATTTTTTGACTTCCTGAAACCAAAAATAGCAGAAAACAGGCAACTGGCCATGTGGCTCTTGTTAATAGGTTAGTCCAAGAAATCATATGAAAAGTACTCCAAAGTGTGGACAAAACGCAAGAAAGTAGATAAAACCAAGCATGGAACACCAAAAATTATAGATACATTTGCAATGTATCAGAGACATTTGTGAATTATTTGTCATGATTCTTGGAATATGACATACCTATGAACTACTGAGGAAATAATGGTAAACTAGAATTACGAGAAATCCTAAAAGCAAAATTCACTTGAGATTAGAAGCAATTAGTTGATGAATCTCACAAGTAAAAGGGGTTACTTGAATTTTCCCAAATGACTGCAAAGCCATAGTGGAAAAGGGAGTGAATGACAAAAAGCACAATTTGTCAAGTATTGGATGAATTCAAATGAATTTGATTCAAGTATGCTTATTTTCCAGTGGATTTAAAACTAGTAAAGTACTAGTATCTCATAGTAAAACTCCAAGTTTGATATTTGATCAAAGGATTTTGAAATTGTTCAAAATAGTGAGTGGATATGCAATTTGCATGAAATTGAGTGGGAGCTATGAAATTCTTCCTAAAACAATATGTGAATGACATATTTTTGAGTGGGAGCAATATAAGTCTCAAATTTAAATATGTAGGAACATAGTTTGAGTAAGAGTACTGTCTCATACCCAAATATGGTAGGAACATATTCTGAGTGGGAGCTTATAGGAGTAATTCTTAAGTGTGTTAAGAATAAAAGCACAAGTACTTATAAATAATGATTTATGAGGTATAGAAGTTGATGATAGGTGTATTATGTAGTATTCCTTAAGGGATTCTGAAAAGGGTTTCAAAATAGAAGTTAATTAAGGAACTGGTCCTTAATAACTCAAATTAGTAATAATATTATGTTTAACATCAATGGTTGAAAGAAACAAAAGGATGATCATCATCCACTATGTTGATACATAGGTTCTATCTTAGAAAACCATGATGATAACTTAACATAATATATGATCCAATAAGGAACGTTTGAAAGTGATTAAGTTTGAATCACGAAATGTTGAGATAAGTTTGTCCGCAGTGTCTAGTAGAGAACTGCAGACATGTTTTCCAAATCCATAAGTATGACATATCTTAAAACATTAAGGGTTATGTTATAAGGGAATATGTTGGAAACTCCTGTAATACCGATTAGAGTCAAGTAGGAAGCAAGGTGAACAAAACATCGAAAGTTGCACAGAGTGCACTAGTGTTTCGATGAATACATTTATAATAATAGATAAGGGTACCATCTAAAGTGTTGTATAATGTTATGGTGGGGCTTGTTCTCTTTTAACGTAGAATGATGTGTCCCAGGGCACAGTGCCCATGAGAAAGCCCTCGAGGTTGATCTAAAGTCACTGTAGGCTCCTGGAATCAGGCCTCGCACTGCTGCCATAGAGACGATGCATACACACAGATTTTATTATGTGATGATAAAGTATTAATGTCAATCAAGGTGACATTAGTAAGTTGCAAATGATTTGGGACTATAAAGTACAGGACCAAGACTCAACCTCTTCCATGAGCAAGCATGTTTAGGGTACCGGATATATGGTGCCAATGATTAAAGAACAAATGCAGCTAGTGTATTTGTACTCTAGTGCAAGTGGGAGACTGTTGGAAATATGCCCTAGAGACAAATAGTAGTAAGGACTATTATCATATTTCATATATTTTATGATTAAGTTTTATATCATGCTATAACTGTATTGAGTGGAAACATCAATACATGTGTGATATACAAACAACCAGGGGTTCCTAGTGAAACTCTAGTCACTGGTTCATTGGTCAACAGATGATCATGTTTCCTGATCATGTGGCATTTATGCCAGTTGGAAATGGAGTCATCTCATTCCGAGAATGAGATAATGAACCAATACCCAACCTAAACATCGTGACCCGATCATGTCACAAAGTTCAAGTTACGATGATTAGAAATGGATCCTCGTAGACTATTCCTTAGACTGTGAGGCTATATCAATCACTGTCTCCCGAGAGTGCTTAGATAGCATCAAGCGCCACTTGGTAATACAGTGGTTATAAAGGTTTGTGCAAGTACTCGGAGGAAACCGTAGAGGAAATATATGTCAAGATCAGGATTTGTCCGTCCATGTGACAGGAAGATACTCAAGGGCCCACTCGGAAAGGTTATATCCAATAGCTGCGCAGCATGTGATTTGATCACAGGGATATCACTTGTCGGAACGAGTCAAGTAACATTGTTCGGTAACGAGATTAAACACGACATGGTGATGTCATTGATCAGATCTCGGGCAATGCAAGTATCGAGAGACAGAGGGAATAAGACACGACTGTCCCGGTTCAAATGACGAAAGATCTTCGTGGAACGCACAGGGGTCACATGGCCATCCAGGTCCCTCTATCGATCATTGGTGCGGGAGTGTCCCGACCATGTCTGGAGTGTTCCCGAACCATGGGGCATCCCGCTTAAGGGCTTGATGATGCTTAGAGAGTGTTTATAGGATCGGTAGAATCACCGAAGAATTGTAGTGAGAAAACCGGAAGGGTTTTGGTAAGTCCGGAGGATGTCCGGAGTGGAGGTGGAAGTGTTCCATAACCACAGAGGTTGAATAATATGTGAATGAATGTTAAATATTGATTTAATCATTTATTCATATTTATTTAATAAAGAGAAAATCAATTTAAAAGGTCAAAAGGCTTAATGGGCCAATTCCCGGAGGGGAGAGGGCCCATTAGGGAAAGGAGAGAGGGAGAAGGGGCAAGGGGATGGCCGGCTGGGCCAATCCCTCCCCCCCCCCCCCCCGCGCGGGGCCCACTAGGGCCGGCCGGCGGCTGCCCCTCCCCCTCCTCTCCTTTAGTCCCACCCTGGGACTTTGAGGGAGGTAGTACCTCCCCTCCCCCTATATATAGTGGGGGTATTTGGCCAGATAAATACACACAATAATCAATAAAGGTCTTGTCACTTTTGGGAGGACCTCCAATTGATATTTTCTCTCTCTCCCTCTCTCTCTCTCTCTCGTGACCGTGGTCCCAAGTTTGGACTGCGCGAACGAGAGACATCTTCACCGCGGAGCGCCGTCGCGCTGCGGGATTCGGATCCAGGAGCTCTACTTCCACAACTACTGCTCGATCGGGGAAGCGGGAGTCATCGTCAGGCAGCGAACGTGTGTAACTCCCCGCGAGGTGTCGCACTTGAGGCACTCAAGTCGTTGGAACCAAAGGAGCACAAGGACTTCATCACGACCTTGAGGTCTGCTTCGGCTCGTCTACATCAACCACGCTCTCCTGAGCGTTGACAACGCTTTTCGGTCTTCAAGGGTAAGTTCACGAAAAGCCCCTCCCGTTACTGTATTACTAATAGATAGGTCCTGGCAGCTTCAGGGGTTCAGGGGCGTAGGGTAAAAATTATTGTTTTCATACACGGAACCCCAACAGTTAATTCATAATTAATCTATAATAAATACATATTATAAATTGCCATTTATTTGAAACTCCTTTCAGCCCTTTTCCTTCTTTCACTGAAGAACTTTGGATTTCTCTGGAACGATTCCGATTTCTCTCTCTTTCATGATTCCATCTCTCAGGAGGATCTCTAAGCATCGTATCGCCCTTGAGCGTGTTTCCCTATGGTTCGGGAATGCTATAGACATGATCTCTATCAATAATCAACAGCGGGATCGGATGCCCATGTTGACCCCTATGCACTCCACAAATCTCCATTGTGTCGAACTTGAAACAATATGTCCAATTCCCTTTGTTACGCGATACAAGACTTGTCCGAGATTTGATCATCGGTATCACAATACCTTGTTCAATCTTGTTTCTAACAAGTACTGTTTTACTTGTTCCCGTGAAATTCCATCCCCATGACCTAGTCATGTGTTGCGTAACCTGGATGTAATTCATCGAGTGGGCCCAGTGTATCTTCCCGTCACACAGGAGAACAAATCCCGATCTTGAGGCATAATCACCTCTACATGCCCCTTTGGATACCTGAACATACCTTTATGATCACCGTTTAACCAAGTGATGTTTGATGCTATCTAAGTATTCTCAGGTGAGAGTGATTGATATGATCTCACGGTCTAAGGATTAGGACACTCTATTCCTGACAATTGCAACATGAACTAAGTGACATGATCGTGTTGAAACAATCATTGGTGGGAAGTGTCCATCACATCATTCCAGATAATATGACTTCATTGTTAGTTGGCTTTTGTTTCATAGCCCCATGATCAGGAAACCTTGATCATCATCTGACCAATGAAGTAGTTGAACAAAGGCTACTAGGGACCTGGGTTTGTTTATATACCACACCTGCATCAATGTTTTTGATTGATACAGTTATAGCATGATATAAAACTATTATGAACTAATGATATATGACAATAAAACCCTTTTATTATTTGCCTCTACGGAATATCTCCTTCATGTGGCACCAGCTAGCAAGAAACTATACATGTCCTGGCATCTTCTATGTGGGTGTGGCACCACCTAGCCCAAACATCATTTGATTGGTTCCTTGTTTTCATGCAAACAAATCAAAGCTTATAACCAATGGTAGTAAGTTTTTCATGCAAAAAAGGTAGTCATTCACATTAGCATGCAAAAAAGACGCAATAGAGGTATATCACATGCATGCAGGCTTTCAAACGGCATGTGGCGTTGCACTCTGCCGTTAGCCTACCATCATGTTCAAAAGACTGTCATCGCATGTGGGGATGCATTTGATCTCTATATCTAATGGTCAACTACATATGTGCAGCTATACGCATGAGTAGCAAATCTGCATTGATATATATACATATATATCAATTAGTATGGTAAACATTGTGAAGGTGGACTCACCGATGACCTTGATCCCGCCGGAGTGATGAGATGTGGCCTCGGCACCCATTTCACCTCGGCCAACGTGTGATCCCGATACTCTCTTTGCAAAGAGATTAGTGAATTTCTTAGTAGATCGGATGTTGGTATTCCTGTATGTCAAAAGGTGATTGCTTGCCTCTTAACAGGGATGGCAATCAAAGCAAGAGGACTAGTGATTTCCCTCGGTCTGGCACCCAATAAGGAGAAGTCACTAAGGTGCAAAGGCATGAAGAGTAACACCATTGGAAAGGTGTCCATGGCTGCTTGACGGATGATCTTTGGTTTCTTGGCGTGTCCTATCGGGGTTGGTCAATTTGTGGCTTTGGTGTTGCCCATTTCTTTTGTTGGTATGTTCTTATCGAGGGTTGGTGTTGTTAGGGGTTGCAGATGTGGTGTGTTTGATGTGCTTGTTGGGGTGATCTGTTCGTGAATGTGTGTTTTTCCTTCTTTGTGAGTAGTTCGCGTTGGTCCATTTTGTATCGGTTTTTGTCTAGTTTTATGTAAATTAATAGGAAAATTCTCTTCTTCTTAATTAATATATTGGGACAATAATTGTCTTTATTTTTTTAAATATGGTAACCTTTTGTACTATAGATGTTAACTTTTTCCTATATACTAGTCAAACTTTATACATTTAATTTTGACAAGCTAATATCCAAAACTACCACCTTGCTTCGTAATATAGAACATCTTGACAAACTAAAATAGTTTGCTAAAACATTATCATGGAACATAATTAGTCTAGCATGCCACAATGGCCTTGGACAAAAAATAAATGTTATAGAATAGTCCCTAAAGTGTTTTGAAATTACATAAATTGGCCCTCAAAACTTCTCACGCCATTAAACCAAAAATCTGTTAGAATCAATCAAACTTCTCCCATACCTTTTCTCTATAGTATGTCGGAATAAATTAGCGTGATTATGCAAGTTTCTATAAATTGGATTTTTGACACTTCGTTTAGGTGCGAACGATGTGACATGTATTTATTGTTTTGCATGCACTTTCTACATCTCACAACAAGCACACATCTAAAGATCGATCTAAGTTTTTTCTCGAAATGGAGACTTAGCCCCGGCCTCGCATCGGTAGATGCATACGACCCTTTATTACTTTATTATTAGTTCATCGTTTACAAAAGATTATATCATGGGTTACACAGGGTTGAGATATGTATCAACCATCTATACATGAAGTGACTCTGCATCAGCATGTTATCCTGTGATCAAAATGCCAGTTGCATTGGCTCTATAAATCCCATGCCACCGACTCGAGCTTGATACACCCAGTATCCAGATCTTCTCTCTTGTCCATTGATTGTATGAAGGACCACGTATGGATTCAGTGAGTAGCTATTAGGGTAACCTACATAAAAAGTAGCTTTTGCCTTGTTAAAGATATAATCGTTCTATATGTCCATGTGGCCCAAAGTAAAGCACATACACTCACTCAGATTTGTACTTTGAACTCTTTTGGAACTCCTATTAGGCAATTGTCAAACAAATTATTAATGCTAGTAGGAGGAGTAATACTAAAGGCCATATGTAGAAGGGATTTCTATTTTCGTGCCTCTTGTTTGTTAGTTGTACTCAGTTTTCCCCAGCCGCTTAGTTTTTCCTCACTTTTCCCCTCTGATGTCTGCAAGAGCACAAATCGTTTGTAGCTAGTTTCGATGTTCAGATATAGATCCCACAGGGAGCCCAAAGGTAAGTATTTATTGATAAAGTCTCTGTCACACCCGAAGTTGTCACAGGTCTTCGAGTGAATTTACTACAAGTGTTGAAATAAGAATGGTGTTTGATTAAATGCCATAGATTTAAATATAACTAAAATGTAAACTTCAGAAATATAAAGCATAAAAGTAAAGAACGACTTTGCTTGTTTGTTGTTTCCTGCAGATGGCGAAACAAGGCGCGGGGAGATTCAGTTCATGGTGATAGTGACTATGCCAGATGGACGAGTGGTAAATGTAACAATTATAATCTTATAAATATATGTGTAGGCGAGCAACCCATAATTAGGCGGAACTCCTCTTGGTAGATTTCATCCTAACTTCAATAATCCTACTAGCCTGCTACCAAAACCATGGTTAGACACTAGACGATTAAGATCCTTCAGGTCGCTTAGCGATTAAGCTCCTTGGATCGGACTAATGCAATAAGCACAGTGGTTACTCGTTATCCTCGGGTCAACTAGCTTTCCATTGATATCCCCGTGTCACCCGGGGGTCGCCGGTCCACTAGCGAACAAGATCTCATCTATGTAGAACAAAGTATCGTGTTGTCTGGGCCCTTAATTGGAAAAGAAGCATTAGGCATCCCAAAGATAGTTAAGCACACATAATATACTAATTAGAATCAATCACAAACTAATGGAAAATATATGAAGGCACATCACATCTCACCAATCCCTTACATCTCCCATGCCCAAGGGGGTTACTCACACATGAGAGAAGAACGGATCATCAATATAATGAAATAAAGGGAATTCGTCTTTATATTACTGTGGAGACCCACAATAAGAATAGAAAAATATCCAACACAATTCAAGATGGGAAGGAACAATCTAAAACCCTAGTCTTGCAAGGTGGATATCCCTCTCTCTCTCAAGTACAAGTAGTGGCTATGGGGGTGTATTGGCTAGGAGGTCGAAGATCATGGAGCAAGATGAAGAACGTCTTCTCCTTCTTCTACTTATCTCTTCTTTATCCCTTCTGGATGGTATGTCGGCTGTTGTGTTGTGTTTTCGCTCCCCTCCCCTTCACGGAAGTTGTCCCTTTCGACAAGACAGAGGCGGTGGCAACTATACGGCCAAAACTATACGGGCAGAAAAATATTATTGATGTATAGTTGCTCGTTAAAGCTTCTGTGAGCTCCCCTCGCGTGCTTCCAAAGTGAGACTTGCTTGTTTTCTCCAATATATTTTATTTCTCTAGTTAAATCCTTCTGTTGACGTTCAGAACCTGAAACACACATTAAAAACCAAGTTTTCTTTGTTGCCGAAGTATTAGCGTAGGTAAAGCCTGAAAACAATCAAATCTGGGAGAAAACCATCAATAAAAGCCATCAAAAATGTGTTGAATCTCACAGCTATCAACTCCCCCAAGCTTAGATGTTGCTCGCCCTCGAGTGACAAGGAAATAAGGAAGAATAGTGGAGATTCGAAACTGAAAATAAAGGAACTCACAAGTTTGAATTGGTGTCAAATTATTTTCTTCACAATCCCTGCAATCTTAAATATGATCATACAAGTATTCGCAAGATTGCACAGAGTCCACTTCCTAACCACGTATATCTTGTTAACAAATAAATTATATGCCCAAGCAAATTTCGAAAGTTTAGCTAGGAAAGTGAGACAGATTCTTTTGGTGCCTCTCTTTGTTGAGAGATGAAAACCTTTTGTTCTTGTTCATTTAACCGATTAAGAGTACTCAAGTTGACATCAAAACATTTAATTTAAGAACAACTCATCTACTCCCATGTCAAAATTCAAGACTCTCAAAGCACCTTTTTTTTCTTTGGGTTTTCAAAAACTTCAGATCTTTCATAGAGAAATCATGCCACTATTTTTAACATGTTAATTGGGGATGTGTTGTGCACTCGTGACCATGACAATAAATGATGTTGAGCAATAATGGGCCAGAGGAGTACTAGAACTTCACTTGGAACATGAAACCATGAGGAGACTAATTTTTTTACACGTCATAGCATGCTTCTACAGACGTTTACATAACTCAATAGCTGAAATCAAGTGGTTTCCCACATTTAGACCGTTTGTTGGCCAGCGGAGTTAATAGTTCCCCATGGAGCACGACAGAGTTGTAATGACATGCATAAAGAAATATCTTACGGTAATTATTAGAAAAAGTAGTGGCATAATTTCTACTACTTTGAAGCATCCATTTAATCAAACAATTTGAATCAAGGGTACTATCGAGTCTATTTATATTAAGCTCAAATGGGATGGAGTAGTTCTAAAATCAAATTGTTTGAGCTAAGCATGGACTCAAGTCATCTTTCAGATGCTTTTTCTTGTTGTAAAAATGTAGGAAGTATTTTTTACCAAGTTCATTGCTCATTGTTTTAAGGCTAAAAAGGAGACACTAGCAAAGGAATAGAATTTGTAGGATAACAAGCTAAGTGGGGAGTGACTCCAGTGCAAGCAAGTCAATAATTGTAGGATCAATTTAAGGTTGCAAAGAGTGTGATGAAAGGAATGTGATACCTCCTCTTGCTTGTTTCGTTCTTGTATTTGAGTCAAACCTCTCCTAAATTCCATATTGCTAAATCACCTGAAATTAAGCAATCTCCAAGAGAAACAAAGAAATGAACTTGAAAATAAAGTTACAAATATTTTTTTTGTATTTTTGTTTTAGGAATGCAAAACTAAAAATAAACATGCAAATTTTGAAGAAATAAAATAAATCAAAAGAAGAAATAAAAACATGAATTCAAAGTTTGGAGTTTTTCAAACTTCCCCCAAGCTTAGGCGATTGCTAGGCTCAGTTGTTGCCATCATTTGGCGGCTGGTGCGGATACTGCTGGTAGTGGTTGGGGAAGTGGGTTATGAAGTGACTGAAGTTGTGAGTCAAAGTATTCACATCTTCATTCACTTCTTGAAAAGTGTGGTCGATCTCCCCAACGCGCTGGTTGAGCTGCTAGAATTCCTAATATGGGACATAGCCGTACTCCTACTGTGGCTGGTTGGGCCACGATTCCCAGGCTCCTCCTGGTTGCTACTGCTGTTGTCCTTCCCAAGCAGGGTTGTGTCCCTACTCTTCCTCTTGCTCCTGCTCCTACTCATCCTGCTATCCTCCTTCTTCACCTTCCTCTTCATCAGGCTGGAGCTCGGCCAGGATCTCCATCACTTGGTCCTTGGTGAGGATCCAAGCGTCCTTCTCCACTATCGAGAAGGCTTGGAGGCATGGCAGCTGGACCTGCTCTCCCTGTGCATCACCAAGATAATTGAATTGATATGCTTAGAGCCTCCGGTTAGCATGGTAAACACCAAGGAAGCCATAAGCAGTCAAATACTTGACGTCCATAAGTTTGGAGCCGTCAACAGGTTCCATAACATGTAGTACAATATTTAATGCATAGGAAAGGTGGGTTACCAATCCTCCAATGCGAATATCACCTTTGGTCTTGTTGCTCTGGTGGCAAAAGTGCTGGATGAGTAGAGATGCAGGACTGGAGCTTTGCGGTGTGGTGGGGAAAAGAGCCATGGTGATCATTGACATGTCCGCATTGGCCATGGAACCAGTGTCACCTCTTCCCATCAGTGTGTTGGCGAGGAACAAAGCATAGTAGCGGATGGTTGGGTTCTGAATGGTGGACATCTTCTTTTGGTAAAATTGACTACCACCATTAACAGAAATAACCTCCCAAGTCTCTCCACTTGTGACGCTATAAAGGATAGTAACATTGGGCTGCCCAGTACGAGGGAAGCTGAAGGCACTGCAAAACTGTTCGAAATTTATTTCATAATATTGCCGGTTCATGGTGAAGCTTATCATGCACATGTTACCTTTCTCCTTGTGGTCGTCGTAGAAGGGGGCAAGGAACTCGTGGGTGAGCTCAGCGTAGGTGTCATGGCTTGCGAAGCAAAGTACCACCACCCTCGCCCTGTTGCACATGAGGTCGAAATCCTCCTTCAACCCTGCTGTGGTGAGAAAGTTTTGGTCAGCCCAACGTGTGGGCAGCACCCTCCTCGATGAGACAATGTCCAACTTAGAGTTGCGCGGAGCTCGGGACCCCGAGCTTGAGCCCTCACCCCATTGGCGCTTGCTCGAACGAAAGAGGTTACCGATTTTGTTCATCGTGATGCACTGAAAAAATTCAGCATAAAACCCTAGGCATATAGCTTCTATATGATATACGAACGATTCTACGTGGAAAAATTCAATCCTAATGTGAGAAATTAATAGGAAAAACAAAATAAGCTTGAGTTCATCCACTAGATCAATGTGAGAGTTTCAACGATGGAAATCTGAAAATAAAGCATGGATAGGGAGAGAAACATATCGATATGTTGATTCCCCCACTCAGACAAACGAAATTCGCGAAGAATCAAGAGTTCTAGGTGGATATTGAGAGGTTTGAAGAGCGAATATGAGAGAAATAATGAGGAGAGGAGAAAGACCTAGCCACCCCGGTGTGATTTTGTGGTCGCATCAAACTATACGTCCGACACTATATGGGCGGATGATGTTGCTTCGCCCGTATAGTTGCGGCGGCGCCGCCAACTAGGGTTTCTTTATACAGAAAACAGCTATACGGGCACAACTATACAACCGTATAACAATGATCCTGCCGTATAGTTGGTCGTTAAACCATCTACCTCTCGAGATTAATTTCTAAAACTGGCATTGATATCTATACGACCGGAACTATACGGCCAAAAATTTTATTCCCACCGTATAGTTGGTCGTTAAACTCTAAGTACCTTTGGGATGAAATTCTACGAAGGCATCGATATCTATAAGACCGAAACTATACGGCCGAAATCTTTATTCCCACTGTATAGTTGGTCGTTAAACTCTCGGTACCTTGGGGTGAAATTCTACGAAGGCATCGATATCTATACGACCAGAACTATACGACCAGAATTTTCAGTCCCGCCGTTTAGTTGGTCGTTAAACTCTCAGTACCTTTCAGAAATTTTTGTGTGAAGGCATAGATATCTATACGACCTGAGATATACGGCCAGAATTTTTATTGCCGCCGTATAGTTGGTCGTTAAACTCTCTATGCCTTCGAGGAAAATTTGTTGATGGAAAATATAACTATACGACCGGAACTATACGGCCGAAATTTTTATTCTTGCCATATAGTTAGTCGTTAAACCATCAGTAGTCATCAAAAAAATTCTATTTCTTCGAGGATACCTTCTTATCCCATAAATTAGCGAAATGCCAAGTTTTTAACAGAAATTTGATAGTAAAAACTATCGACCAACATTAGCATATTAAAAGCAAAATTTTAGCTTCTGTAAATAGAAAACTCAAACTGTTATTCTTATTATTATTCTCTACTCATTCAATCAACATTTCTACTACTTTTTGACAACTGCATATTCACGGGCGCGCTTCCGCAAGAATGTCTGTGAAAAAGTGGTGGGAATGCGATGAACTTCTTATTCTCTATTCTACTAAATTGACGAAAATGGGTTGACTCCCATTAAGCATTTATTAAGAATGTTTGAATAAGTCAACATCTTCTCTCTTCTCGAATTCTTACCTTTGGTTGCCCCTTACCAATGGCACTTACCACATGAACTCGTTTTGCCGGTGGAACATATCTTTCTCCTGCTTCTAGCTTCTTTGGAAAATATCGGATGATTTCAGCATCATAAACATTGAAGAGTATCTTCTCTTCTGCTCAATCTACTGACGCACCTGCAGTACTAAGGAAGGGTCTTCCAAGTATTATAGATAATCTTTCATCTTCTGGCATTTCAAGAATAATAAAATCAGTGGGAATAACATGCTCATCTATCCTAAGTAAGACATCTTCAATCAGACCAACGGGTTGTTTAGTGGACTTGTGAGCCATTTGTAAAGTGATAGTAGTAGGAGAATACTCCCCTAATCCTAACCTTTTATAGAGGGAGAATGGCATTACACTAACTCCTGCTCCTAGATCACATAAGGCATTGTGAATATTTGTTTTACCTATTGAGCATGAAATAGTTGGTGTTCCAGGATCTCCAGACTTAGACAACAGCTTTCCGTTAGCAAGATAGCTATGGCATTACACAAACTTCTGCTCCTAGATCACATAAGGCATTGTGAATATTTGTTTTACCTATTGAGCATGAAATAGTTGGTATTCCAGGATCTCTAGACTTAGACAACAGCTTTCCGTTAGCAGGATAGCTAGTTACCATGGCAACATTTTTAGTTATTTCTTTCTTTCTACTAAGAATATCGCGGAGGAATTTACTATAAGTAGGAACTTTGATTGCATCCGCAAATGGAATTTCTAGACGAAGGTCACTAAGTGCCTTAGTAAAAAAATTATAAATTACCTGATCCGGTGCTTTCTTTTTTTATCTGGATAAGGAAGTTTTTTCTCACCTGACTTACTCGTGTCCTTTACCTTTTGTGGGGGGGTCAGGTTCTTTCGTTGCTTTCTTATGTTGTTGCTTATTGCTTTTCTTCTTTTCTATTACAACAACTTCATCTTCCTTGCTTACTTCTTTATCTTCTCTTAGATCAACCGTCTCTGCATCAGAGTCATAATGGTCATCTTGTGCATCATTTTGGTCCTCCTTGGTTTGATCTTGTGTTTCAGTCTCATCTTGAGGATCCACCAATGTATCATCTTCTTGGCTTGCTTCGAGCAAGGTTTTTTCCTTTCGCTCTTTTTCAGCTTCGTATTCCGGTGGTCCTAAGGGTCCTGTAACAACTGCACCCCTTCTTGTGACAACATTAGTAGAAACAGAAATATCTTTATCATCATGAAGAAAAATTTAATAACCAGATGCTATTTGTTCACACTGGGTTTCAATCATACTAAGATACTTGTGAAATAGTTTTATTTCTTGGTCAATCTCATCATAATTTTCAGTGAGTTCTGCCAAAATCTTTTTGTGTTTTTGGAAATGCTTATGCAAGTTATTATGAGATTTCACTTGTCGATGTTTTAATTCTTGAAAAACTTTTCTAGTATCATCTTGTTCATTTAAAACTTGTAACAAATCCTCTTTGTTTTCCTTAGCAAGTTCCGAAGGTATACCTTTTTCTTTTATAGTTTTGCGTACCTTAGGCATAAGATCAGGAGTTATCCGAAGTATCCCTTTTTCCGGCTTAGTGCCAAAATCAGGATTATATAAAGAATCATTCTTAGCCCTAGTAGGCATTAATTCCAAACATTCTTTACTAGTTAAAGTATTTATTGATCCTCTTGCCGAGAAGTCAAGTAGTTCTCTACATTGAGTATTGAGACCATGGTAAAATAAATGGAAGATTGTTAGTTCAGAATAGCCATGATTAGGAATACTATTGATCATTCCAAAGAATCTTTCCCAGGCTTGTGGGTAGTTTTCTCCCTCGTTCTGACTAAAGTTGCCTATGTTCTTTCTTAGTTCAGTTACCTTTTTAAAAGGATTAAACTTGTTTATGAATTTAGTAATGCTATTTTCCCAGCAGTTAATGTAATGGCGAGGGAGAGAGTATAACCAGTCTAGAGCTTTACCTTCAAGAGACCATCGAAATAATTTAAGACGAGAGAAGTCTCTTGGCAAACCTTTTGGTCCGAGCGATGTTATCACATCGTCAAATTCTCTAATGTGTCTTCTTGGGTCTTCATCTTCCCTTCCCTTGAAAGCTTTCTCCTGCAAAATTTTAATGATTCCATCATCAAATCGATATTCTCTAACTCCAAGATTAGGGAACTCTATTGGTTGTTTAAGAAATTCAGAACTTGGAGCACTGTATTCCCTGAGAGTTTTCTCAGGTTTCATAGGAGTTGTCCTATAAATAGACATGATTTCCATAATATCACTCAGGTTTTCAACTTCAACTTTATTTGATCTTAAAAGTTTTTCAATAATTTCTTCGCTCCTCTAAGCATGCACGCGCTCAATATAATCCGACAGGTAGGTCCTACCAGAGTGTGTAGACCCTTTGTCTCCTAAGGAGAACATTTTGTTGTAGCAACACTTGAAATGTCAAAACACAAACACTTAGCGCTCAGCTCCCCAGCAATGGCGCCAAAAAATAGCTTGATGTCTGCAAGAGCACAGATCGTTTGTAGCTAGTTTCGAAGTTCAGATATAGATCCCATAGGGAGCCGAAAGGTAAGTGTTTATTGATGAAGTCTCTGTCACACCCGAAATTGTCACATGTCTTCGAGTGAATTAACTGCAAGTGTTGAAATAAGAATGGGGTTTTGATTAAATGCGATATATTTAAATAGAACTAAAATGTAAACTTCAGAAACATAAAGCATAAAAGTAAAGAACGACTTTGCTTGTTTGTTGTTTCCTGCAGATGGCGAAAGAAGGCGCGAGGAGATTCAATTCATGGTGACAGTGATTGTGTCAGGTGGATGAGTGGTAAATGTAACAATTATAATCTTATAGATATATGTGTAGGCAAGCAACCCATAATTAGCCGGAACTTCTCTTGGTAGATTTCATCCCAACTTCAATAATCCTACTAGCCTGCTACCAAAACAATAGTCAGACACTAGACGATTAAGACCCTTCAGGTCGATTAGTGATTAAGCTCCTTGGATCGGACTAATGCAATAAGCACAGTGGTTACTCGTTATCCTCGAGTCAACTAGCTTTCCATTGATATCCCCATGTCACCCAGGGGTCGCCGGTCCACTAGCAAAGAAGATATCATCTATGTAGAACAAAGTATCATGTTGTCTGGGCCCTTAATTAGACAACAAGCATTAGGCATCCCATAGATAGTCAAGCACACATAATATAGTAATTATAATCAATCACAAACTAATGGAAAATATATGAAGGCATATCACATCTCACCAATCCCCTACAAAGGGAATTCTCTTTGTATTACCGTGGAGATCCACAATAAGAATATAAAATATCTAACACAATTCAAGATGGGAAGAAACAATCTCAAACCCTAGTCTTGCAAGGTGGAGATCCCTCTCTCTCAAGTACAAGTAGTGGCTATGGGGGTGTATTGGCTAGGAGGTCGAAGATCGTGGAGCGAGATGAAGAACGTCTTCGCCTTCTTCTCCAGATCTTTTCTTTCTCCCTTCTGGATGGTATGGTGTCCGCTGTGTTGTGTTTTCGCTCCCCTCCCCTTCATAGAAGTTGTTGTTGGAAATATGCCCTAGAGACAAATAGTAGTAAGGACTATTATCATATTTTATATAGTTTATGATTAATTTTTATATCATGCTATAACTGTATTGAGTGGAAACATCAATTCACATGTGATATACAAACAACCAGGGGTTCCTAGTGAAACTCTAGTCACGGGTTCATTGGTCAACAAATGATCATGTTTCCTGATCATGTGGCATTCATGCCAGTTGGAAATGGAGTCAACCAATACCCAACCTAAACATCGTGACCCGATCATGTCACGAAGTTCAAGTTACGATGATTAGAAATGGATCCTCGTAGACTATTCCTTAGACCGTGAGGCTATATCAATCACTATCTCCCGAGAGTGCTTAGATAGAATCAAGCGCCACTTGGTAATACAGTGATTATAAAGGTGCGTTCAGGTACTCGGAGGAAACCCTAGAGGCAATATATGTCAAGAGCGGGATTTGCCCGTCGATGTGACAGGAAGATACTCAAAGGGCCCACTCAGAGAAGTTATATCCAATAGCTGCGCAGCGTGTGATTTGATCATAGGGATATCACTTGTCGGAACGAGTCAAGTAGCATTGTTTAGTAACGATATTGAACACGACATGGTGATGTCATTGATCAGATCTCGGGCAATGCAAGTATCAAGAGACAAAGGGAATAAGACATGACTGTCCCGGTTCAAACGACGAAAGATCTTCGTGGAACGCACAGGGGTCACATGGCCATCCAGGTCCCTCTGTCGATCATTGGCGCGGGAGTGTCCCGACCATGTCTGGAGTGTTCTCAAACCGTAGGGTATCATTCTTAAGGGCTTGATGATTCTTAGAGAGTGTTTATAGGATCGGTAGAATCACCGAAGAATAGTAGAGATAAAACCGGAAGGGTTTCGGTAAGTCCGGAGGATGTCCGGAGTGGAGGTGGAAGTAATCCACAACCATGGAGGTTGAATAATATGTGAATGAATGTTAAATATTGATTTAACCATTTATTCATAATTATTTAATAAACAGAAAAATCAATTTAAATGGTCAAAGGCTTAATGGGCCAATTCCCGGAGGGGAGAGGGCCCATTAGGGAAAGGAGAGAGGGAGAAGGGGCCAAGGGGATGGTCGGCGCCCTAGTGGGCCAGCCCCCCACGCGGGGCCCATGGGGGTGGCTGGCGGTGCCACCCCTTCCCCCCTCCTCTCCTTTAGTCCCACCCCGGGACATTGAGGGAGGTAGTACCTCCCCTCCCCCTATATATAGTGGGGGGTATTTGGCCAAATAAAATACACCAATAATCAATAAAGGTCTTCTCACTTTTGGGAGGACCTCTAATTGATATTTTCTCTCTCCCCATCTCTCTCCCGTGATCGTGGTCCCAAGTCTGGACTACGCGAACGGGAGACATCTTCACCGCGGAGCGCTATTGCGCTACGGGATTCGGATCCAGGAGCTCTACTTCCGCAACTGCTGCTGGATCGGGGAAGCGGGTGTCATCGTCAGGAACCGAACGTGTGTAACTCCCCACGAGGTGTCGCACTTGAGGCACTCAAGTCATTAGAGCCAAGGGAGCGCAAGGACTTCATCACGACCTTGAGGTCGGCTTCGGCTCGTCTACATCAACCACGCTCTCTTGAGCGTTGACAATGCTTTTCGGTCTTCAAGGGTAAGTTCGCGAAAAGCCCCTCCCGTTACTGTATTACTAATAGATAGGTCCTAGCAGTATCATGGGTTCAGGGGCGTAGGGTAAAATTTTATTGTTTTCATATGCGGAACCCCTACAGTTGCCCCTTTTGACAAGACAGAGGCGGTGACAACTATAGGGCGGGAACTATACGGCTGGAAAAATATTCCTGCCATATAGTTGCTCGTTAAAGCTTCTGTGATCTCCCCTCGCATGCTTCCAAAGTGAGACTTGCTTGTTTTCTCTAGACTATTGTATTTCTCTAGTTAAATCCTTCTGTTGACATTCAGAACTTGAAACACTCATTAAAAACCAAGTTTTTTTTGTTACCGAAGTATTAGCGTTAGGTAAAGCTAGAAAATGATCAAATCCGGGAGAAAACCATCAATAAAAGCCATCAAAAATGTGTTGAATCACACAGCTATCACCCTCCCACCATTCTGAAACCCTCACATGCGCTCGGACGGGTGGATGCCATCAGGTCAAAGGCTTGACCGTTATATGTTGACAGGTGGGACCGCGTTGGGCGGGTCCTATGTTGAGTGTTACGTTACGTCGCCTCGACCATTACATGCTGACATGTGGGGCCGTGATACATGGCGGACCAGCCATCCATCTCTCGCTGACTTGTGGGCCCCGTTTTTCCTGATTGTGTGGCCGGTGCAGCCAATGACAAATGGGGCCATTCTGTGGGGCCGTCGAAGCCAATGAATGATGGGGCCGCTATGTGGATCCGTTCTATGGGGCCTTTGTAGCCAATGATCGGTGGGGCCATCATGTGAAGCTGGAGGGGGATTTGCATATTTGCCATGTTTTACTTTGCAACTTGCATTTTGCCATTTTGTGTGTCACTGGCATGTGGTGGTCATGTGGCAAATATGCAAATTTCAAAGAAAAAGTTTGGCAGATATGCAAAATTGGCAAATATGAAATAATTGACAGGTGGGGTCATGTATGACACGTCGGCTCTCTCTCATCCGGTCCCAGCCCCTAGCCCCGAGCAGCTCCTATCTCACCGGCGGATAGAGCAGCCATCGTCGGCGTGTCGGTGCGTCGCCGGATCGGTCCTAAGGAGGTATCAGATGGACTGTCGCGCTGCACCTCAACCACGGCTCCGGCACCTGTTTCGTCCGCACACATTGTACATTGGGGCAGTACCGACCGCAGGCAGGTCCACCGCCCATGACGACCGGGATTTGGTTCCGCCGCCATAGCTCGACGAACAGTCACAGGAATTGCTAGTGGTGCTTGCTAAGACCTCTGTTCCTGCTCCGCCCACCCTAATCGATTCGGTTCCCGTAATTTCCTCGATATTTTAGGTGCAAATTAGTCCTCAATGTCTGGTCGTAGCGGGTACACCGGCGATGGTGGGGAATCGATCATGCCATGGACACATTCTCCTTCTCCTACCACGTCGGAAGTGCATGTAGCTCCTTCTCTTTGTACTGCCGTTGAATTTGAAGTGCTGACATGGCCTGTTGGACTGATTCCAATTTAGTTTGTTTTGGGATTGTTACAGTGTGCTATCCAGGCCGATGCTCCATGGTACATTGCATACCAGGATGAATCAACTCGGTGGTCTATCCATAGGATGGATTTGGAGGGGAGGGTTGCCAAGTTAGGTGATGAATTGGCCCATAAAAACCTGTTGATATTTGAGCTAAAGCATATCGTCGAGGAAGAATTCAGAGCTTATTCGCAAAGAGAAGTTGACACCTGAGGTTGATATTGATGTATCTGATCAAGTCGTAGAAAATCTAAAACATGAACTTCAAGTGAAGCGTGCGCGGGGGGGGGGGGGGGGGTTAGTAGAGGGTAGAATTGTTATTCAATAGATGGTTTTAGTTCCTGCTAATTTAGTCACTTTGCGGTCCCAGAGTTGTTGAGAGAATGCATTGCGGTGCCCGAGTTGCTTGCCATTAGATCTAGCGGTCCCAAAGTGGTCGAGAGAATGCATTGTGGTACCCAAGTTTCTTGGCATTGGATTTAGCGGTCCCAAAGTTGTTGAGAGAATGAATTGCATGTCCCGAGTTGCTTGCCATTGGATCTAGCTGCCCATAGTTGAAGTGCCAAATGCCTAGAGGGTCAAGTTGGGGTCTATCAGTTTTGACTGTTTTGTCGCTGCCATCGTGGCTGCCATGTAGAGTTGCAGCGTTGGCGGCAACATCCATTCCCTGTTCCAAATTAGTGGCTGAGATTGTCAATCCAAGTTAGTTGACTCAAATTCCTCAAGATACAATCGAATCTAGTCAAATATAAATCAACTAATTTGGGTTGGAGGGAGTACTACTTATGAATCAGCTTTAGAGCATAACCATCATCCTCACTGCTCAAATACATATCAATTTTGATTCAAATCATACATATATCGATCAAATTTATACAAGCCTACCGGAGATTGTCAAACCAAGTACTACTACTTATGAATCAGCTTTAGAGCATATCCACTGGTCTCACAGCTCAAATACATGTCAAATTTATTCAAATCATACATATATTTTAAGTCATGGAATTTTGGTTCAAATTGGGCTTAAATTTGTCCCAATTTTAAGTGGACGGTGAGCTAGCCGCCCTCCCCGCCGTATGTGTACTCCAAGAAGTACGGGCAAAGTTCTCCCATCCGACCTTCACCATCCAATGCACCTTGACGTGTTGGCCGCGGCCGTGGCCTGCCTCCCACAACTTCGATTCATGATCTACACCGTCGCTATGATGTTGTGGATGATGGCTTCAATCGTCTTTGCATCTATGAACATTGTTGGCACCACAACCATAGATGTTGCGGATGATGGCTTCAATCATCGTCGCATCAATGACCACTGTCGGCACCACATCCGTAGATGTGAACGGATGATGGCTTCCATCAGTGTCTTTCATGGATGGCCACTGTCGGCACCACCGCCATCGCACTGATGTTGCGGATGATGGCTTCCATCAATGTCTTTCATATGGTTAGACCCTCACCGCCGCACGCTGTTCTAGCAGCCGCGCTTAGATCCGTGCTGCCACAAGCCGTTTCAACCCCCACGCGTAGGTCCGCGCCACCGTACGTCGACAGGAGGGGAGGAAGATGCTGCTGGTATACGTGCGACAGGGAAAGGGAGAGAGAGACCTCTAGCCTGTCGGATTATGATGTATCCAACGGTGGTTGTCCAAGATCTGTATGACATACATCTCGACCAATTAGAGCGCAGCCAAACTGAGCGCTAGTTTTTTTTGAACACTAGTTGATGCGGCTGGTATACGTGATAGGGAAATGGAGGGAGAGACATCCAGCCTGTCGGGCTCTGCTCACCATACAAGGTTAGGTGCACCCATCGGGAGAGAGAGACCTCTAGCCCATCGGATCATGATGTATCCAACGGTGGTTGACCAAGATCCGTGTGACATACATCTCGACCAATCAGAGCGCTAGCCAAACTGAGACATGAGAGAGGGGAAAAGTGAGGAAAATTTTAGCAGGAGGGGAAAACTAAGGAAAAATTTAGCGAGAGGGGAAAACTCAGTAGAGCTAAGGAAAACAAGGGCGCTCACATAAAAAATGACTAAGGGAAATTCAAGCTTTTGGCATAACAAATGGAAAATGTGTTATTTGAACAAAATAATCCATCTTGGCCGACATTATATTGTTTGCAACTCAAATATACACAAGTGTGCCAAATTTGGCCTCATTTAGACAAAGTATGTTTTGGGATGGGTTATCTTGGAGGTTGACTGAGTAGAAAGCCATGCATCTTCATAGCTAGTAGCTCATTCCAAGAAGTGGTTTAGGGGAGAAGTCCATTTCTCTTTATTTCCTTTATTATTCATGCTAGGTTTTAGTTAACATAACAAGACTCCATGCGAAGGTTGCACTATGTTTCGACTTCTTGTTTGAATTAAAATAACCCTAAAATCATTTATTTGAATTTAATCACTTAGAAAAAGAAAAATGTGGCTGATTACAAGTAAATACAAAATTTCCAATTTCATATGGTAAATCAATCCAGGATACACAAGTGTGCCAAGTTTTGGATCAATTGGTCAATGTTTGCTATGGTTTAAGCCATGAACTAGCTAAACCCCATGTGTTGACCACATGTCAAGGGCAAAACTGAGCAGTGCTAAGCAACTAGGTGCATGACAATAGAAACTTGCAATAACACATACATTATGGGGTTATCCAACATACAAACTTGGAAGCGTCACAAACATTGACAGTAGTTCAAATTCAATACAAATATTGATAGTAGTTCAAATTCATCATACAAGTTCAAATTCATTTTTCTTGCTCCTAGTGTTTTGATTCTCGGAGTTCACCACCTTGCTCCGGGTGATCCTGGCTGGAATATTCTCGAACTCCACCATCAAATTCTTCCGTTTGTTCCCTTTGTTCTTTTTCTCTACATCAAATGAATCAAGTGCTTCAGTCTGTTATACAATTGGTTCAACCACGTTTCGATTCATTGGTTCATACAGTTCAAGACGCATTGGCATCATTTCTTCAATATCCTCTTGTGTAATTCCATTACTTTTGAACTCTTCTTCTAATGAATAAATTGTTTCAATCTCCCATGCATTTGGTGCAATCTCCCCTTCATTTGGTTCAATCTCCTCTCGATCCATTGGTTCAATCGCCCTGCATCTGGTTCAATCTCCCCTGCATTTGGTTCAATCTCCCCTGCATCTGGTTCAATCTCCTCTCGAACCATTGGTTCAATCACCCCTGCACCTGGTTCAGTCTCCCGTGCATTTGGTTCAATCTCCCCTGCATCTGGTTCAATCTCCTCTCAATCCGTTGGTTCAATCTGCAATGTATCCATTGCTTCATTCTCCTCTGGTTTAGATACTTCATTCTCATCTGCATTTGCTGCTCCCGCCTGATCATCCATTCCATAAGCTGGGTCCACTGCATTTTTACAAAGCCTAGAAATGTGCCCTAGGATCCCACAACGTTTGCACTTACATCGTCGAGGTGGTGCACCACCATCTTCACTAGCTCTCATCCTATTCTTCCTTGGCCTACATGCTGGTCTAGTAAAAACTGGAGGGTATAGCTTGAAGCCTGGATTCACTTCCATCCATTGGTCTTTTCCCAACAAGGCTGGAACATTCTGAGCATATGCTGCCCTAAATTTGGCAACGAAGAAATACTCTGACACGTACTGATCAACTTCACCCTCTTCACCTCCTAGAACACCCATGAAAAATAGTCCATGCATGCAGGGTTTCCCACGGAGCTGCCATTGCCTGCAATGGCATGTCCTGTCAGCCAAACTCACTGGATACCTCCATTGCCTATCTTTACTGTCACTGTATGTTACCTCAGCCTCCATTCCTTTTGTAATTCATTTCATATTCAATTGTTATGCCCTGGCATGCAATGCCTTAATCAAAGATGGGAGGATGAGATGGCCAGCATATACTATTGATGCAATTCTTTGACGCAAATCGATCTTTATCATGATCATCTGCCTAATCTTATCAAATATTTGCCACGGCATAATCTCTTTCAATGACTTGACCTTTGCATTGAAACTCCCTACAAGGTTACTTGTCACATAGTCTACCTTGCAAATTTCATTGAATTGGCTTCTTGACCACACCATTCCATGATGTGCATCCAAGTACTCCTTCACCGCAGGTTTTTGTTTATACAACACTTCCAAATGATACAGATGCTTCCTCAAACTTCATGTGTATGAAGCTGGCCATAGGTTGTTAGTATAAACTTTACCCTTGAATTTCTTTGTAAAATTTTGCACTAAGTGTCACATACATTCCCTATGCTCCACTCCGAGGAATACTGCTTCTACAGCTTTCTCCAAACCTTTGCAAGCGTCCGTGTGGATAGTAAGTCCTGGTGGATGACCTATAAGGTCGCGCAAATTCTCCAAAAACCAAGTCCTAATTTCCTCTGACTCAATCTCCAAAACTCCAAAATCAACAGGGAACATCCAATTGTGGCCATCAACTACAGTAGCAGCTACTAGTTGTCTTTTAAATCTACCATGAAGAGCTGTTGCA
This sequence comes from Avena eriantha, assembly GCA_910589775.1. Classification (NCBI taxonomy): domain Eukaryota; kingdom Viridiplantae; phylum Streptophyta; class Magnoliopsida; order Poales; family Poaceae; genus Avena; species Avena eriantha. The sequence goes on along the minus strand of OU342740.1, from coordinate 521,539,988 downwards.
TCCACAGCCAAATAAGGCTTGCAACCATCTAGAAACCCTTGCCAGCAAGCTTTGAAACAAACAAAAGCCCTTCTCAAGCACTCCTTCTCCATTGTCTTCCCTCTTATTTTGTACTGAACTGTATGCCTGTCTATATGTACAACACTACCTGGACTAGCAATCTCCACTTCAGCTTTGAAGCTATAAAGCAACTGAAAACTTTCATTCCATGGACCATTGATCCTATCAAGAGCCATTTCCTTGGCATAGAACATCCTCATGTAAGGTACTGTAATATTAAACTTTTCAGAAACTTTTCTTATGAGCACTGTTGCACCAAGTGATGGGTTCGCTCTCATCTAATCCATGATTGCATCTGCCAATCACCTAGTCTTTGCTATTTTTGTTTTGTCCTTTGGCTGCCCCCCTTGAGGTGGACAAGAATGTTCGAACTGGTTACCTTTTATCTGAAACATAATGAAAATGTCAGGTATAGTTAACAAATTCTACACAATGATCTAAAATACACAACTAGCTGTAATACCTGAACCAAACTGCTCCTGAGCATAGTGGATGCATGCATCCTCCACCTACACCTCTTGTATGGGCACTTCACTGTGAACCTTGCTGGCTCACTCTAAATAACAACACAATCATTATTGGTGTAGATGCAATATGTAGTAAGGGCATTACGACAGTCCCACATCGTTTCAAATACGGTGCCTTCTGAAATCTTAGGATCGTTCATGTCCCACTCAATTACTGGTAAGTCCTCACCATCGTACTCGGCTAAAACAAGACTGTCATTGTTCTCCTCGTTCTCTTCTTCACCAGTGTCATCAAATCTAGCACCTTGGGCCAATTCCTCCGTATATTGATCCTCTAGTGCCTGTTTACTAAATCTATCTAGCAATTCAGGAAACATCAACTCATCCTCATCATCTAGTGCAGGGGCTCCCTCGGCAAGCTCTGCTTCGTCCTCCACATCGGCCGCACGAGCGATTTGGCTTACACTCGCAGTGCCAACATATGGTACTGCTGTGGACCTACAAGGAGCGCAGGGGCGCACACTATTAGCAGAGACAACAGAGACACATGATGCCCGACCACTTGATGATGCCTGACCACCAGATGATGCTTTAGCCATATTTCCCGTGTGTTCAACTTTAGGTTGCACATGAAGACGAATTCAACCAAAACATTTGGCAGCATTCAAAGAGAAAAGCATTACCAGATCAGCTTCGCTAGTTAGTGGGAGCAATCTTTGCTTGCTAATGTTGAAATATTGCAAATCAACTGAATGGCCATTGCTCCAATGGAATTTAGAATATATTTTATCTTTCAAATCTCTGAGAGTTATGAGGTTGTAACCACCGCTAGGAAGTAAAATCCAGAGAGATACCTTTCACAAGCATGAATTACGCTAGTATCCAGTTTAACCGCCAGCCGAAATGCCAGCGCTGGATCAATCCTATTCGAAAAGCAAGGCAGTTAGCTGAGCACCGGTGATTCGTGCTCAATTACTACCTATAATGAATCCACAAAGGGAAACAATACTTACCTACATGGAATCCATGCGTTAGATCCTTCCGATTCCACCCAATCTTCTATGCGCTCGACGGGGAGGACCGGTACACCCGCCAACGTCGCATACTGTTCCGCGAAAGGGGTAGATCGTGTTGGGGTTCCGCGTATGAAAACAATAAAATTTTACCCTACGCCCTTGAACCCCTAAAGCTGCCAGGACCTATTTATTAGTAATACAGTAACAGGAGGGGCTTTTCGCGAACTTACCCTTGAAGACCAAAAAGCGTTGTCAACTCTCAGGAGAACATGGTTGATGTAGACGAGCTGAAGCTGGCCTCAGAGAGAGAGAGAGGGAGAGAGAAAATATCAATTAGAGGTCCTCCCAAAAGTGGGGAGACCTTTTTTGATTATTGGTGTCTTTAATTTGGCCAAATACCCCCACTATATATAGGGGGAGGGGAGGTACTACCTCCCTCAAAGTCCCGGGGTGGGACTAAAGGAGAGGAGGGGGAGGGGTGGCCGCCGGCCACCCTAGTGGGCCTCGTGCGGGGGGCTAGGCCCAGCCGGCCAACCCCTTTGCCCCTTTTCCCTCTCTCCTTTCCCCTAATGGGCCCTCTCCCTCCGGAATTGGCCCATTAAGCCTTTGACCATTAAAATTCATTTTCTCTTTATTTAAATAATTATGAATAAATGATTAAATCAACATTTAACATTCATTCACATATTATTCAACCTCCGTGGCTAAGGAACACCTTCCACCTCCACTCCGGCCATCCTCCGGAGTTACCAAAACCCTTCGGTTTTCTATCTACTATTCATTGGTGATTCCACCGATCCTATAAACACTCTCTAAGCATCATCAAGCCCTTAAGAGTGATACCCCATGGTTCGGGAACACTCCAGACATGGTCGGGATACTCCCGCACCAATGATCGACAGAGGGACATGGATGGCCATGTGACCCCTGTGCGTTCCACGAAGATCTTTCATCGTTTGAACCGGGACAGTCGTGTCTTATTCCCTTTGTCTCTCGATACTTGCATTGCCTGAGATCTGATCAATGACATCCCCATGTCGTGTTCAATCTCGTTACTGAACAATGTTACTTGACTAATTCCGACAAGTGATATCCCCCTGATCAAATCACACGCTGCGCAGCTATTGGATATAACTTCTCCGAGTGGGCCCTTGAGTATCTTCCCGTCACATGGATGGACAAATCCCACTCTTGACATATATTGCCTCTACTGTTTCCTCCGAGTACTTGAACACACCTTTATAACCACCGTATTACTAGATGGCGTTTGATGCTATCTAAGCACTCTCGGGAGACAGTGATTGATATAGCCTCACGGTCTAAGGAATAGTCTACGAGAATCCATTTCTAATCATCGTAACTTGAACTTCGTGACATGATCGGGTCACGATGCTTAGGTTGGGTATTGGTTCATCATAGAATGAGATGACCTCATTTCCAACTGGCATAAATGCCACATGATCATTTGTTGACCAATGAACCAGTTTCACTGGGAACCCCTGGTTGTTTGTATATCACACGTGTATTGATGTTTCCACTCAATACAGTTATAGCATGATATGAAACTTAATCATAAACTATATGAAATATGATAATAGTCCTTACTACTATTTGTCTCTAGGGCATATTTCCAACAGTCTCCCACTTGCACTAGAGTACAAATACACTAGCTGCATTTATTCTCAATCTTTGGCACCATATATCCGGTACCCTGAACATGCTTGCTCATGGAAGAGGTTGAGCCTTGGGTCTGTACTTTATAGTCCCAAATCCTTTACAACTTACTAATGTCACCTTGATTGACATTAATACTTTATCATCACATGATAGCATCTGTGTGTATGCATCGTCGCTATGGCAGCAGAACGAGGCCTGATTCCAGGAGCCTACAATGATGTTAGATCAATCTCGAGGGCTTTCTCATGGGCACTGTGCCCTGGGACATATCATTCTATGTTAAAAGCGAACTAGCCTCGCCACAACATTATACAACACTTTAGATGGTACCCTTATCTATTATTATAAATGTATTCATCGAAACACTAGTGCACTCTATGAAACTTTCGATGTCTTTGTTCACCTTGCTTCCTACTTGACTTTAATCGGTATCTACGGGAGTTTCCAACATATTCCCTTATAACATAACCCTTTATGTTTAAGATATATCATCCTTTATGGATTTGGAAAACATGTGTGCAGTTCTCTACTAGACACTGCGGACAAAACTTAGCTCAACGTTCTGTGATTCGAACTCAATCACCCTTAAACGTTCCTTAATTGGATCACATATTATGCTAAGTTATCATCATGGTTTTCTAAGATAGAACCTATGTCTCAACATAGTGGATGATGATCATCCTTTTCTTTCTTTCAATCATTGATGTTAAACTTAATGCTATTCCTAATTCAAGTTATAAAGTACTGGTTCCTTAATTAACTTCTATTCCGAAACCCCTTTCAGAATCCCTTAAGGAATACTACATAATATCATAATACACTTATTATCAACTTCTACATCTTATAAATCATTATGTATAAGTATTTGCGCTTTCATTCTTAACACAATTAAGAATTACTCCCATAAGCTCCCACTTAAAAATATGTCATTCACATATTGTTTTTAGGAAGAATTTCATAGCTCCCACTCAATTTTTATGCAAATTGCATATCCACTCATTATTTTGAATAACTTCAAAATCCTTTGATCAAATATCAAACTTGGAGATTTACTATGAGATACTAGTACTTTACTAGTTTTAAATCCTCTAGACATTCAACACACTTGAATCAAATTCATTTGAATTTGTCCAATACCTGACAAATTGTGATTTTGTCATTTACCCCTTTTTCCTACTATGGCTTTGCAGTCATTCGGGAAAATTCCAAGTAACTCCTTTTACTTGTGAGATTCAACGACGAATTGCTTTCTAATCTCAAGGGAATATTGCTTCTAGGATTTCTCATAATTTTAGTTTACCATTATTTCCTTAGTAGTTCGTAGGTATGTCATATTCCAAGAATCATGACAAATGATTCACAAATGTTTCCATACAAGATATGGATTACATTTTGAATCCTACTTCATGTAGTGAAAACACTAGCGGGGAAAACACAATGATCAATATCATTGATTCTTTCCTTTTGTGAAGAGAATCGTTTAGGAACGTTTTCCGTTGCGTTTCTCAACACTCTGATGTAGGGTTTTGAATCCTTGTCGCGTTTTACACTATTTCTCATTTGCTCCATAATTTAGAAACATCACTAAAAGTGAGCTTTCTCAAGAATGCACCAAAGTCCAAGCAATACGAACCGTGCTTTCCTTTTGGTTTCAGCTATGGGTTTCGTATTCAAAGTTTCCAATGAATATGCTACAAGGACTTATTCGCTATCATTTTGGTTATATCAAATAACCCAAAACTTTCACGAATTCAAATGGTTCACTGTATATTCTAATTGAGTGCTAACTATTTCTAACTAATGGTCTCTACATCTACACTGCAACGATTTATTTGGAGCCTCCTATTCACCCACTTTGATATATAATATCACATTGTGATGCTTTGCATTTTGACGTTTCAGAACGCTTTGCATTCCACAATTTCTTTTATGCCATTCTTATAAAGTTGAATTTCATTACTATTGATCAAATCATAGTAATTTGATTCTCTTTTATATTTATACTCTTTTGTTGATGAAACATTTTGATCAAATCAAATAGTTTCATATTCATGTTTCCTTTGGTAAACTACTTTACACTTTTAAACAATCATACAATGATATTTACCATTTTCGTTAAAATCCAATACATCGAATATGTATTTACTTTTAACAATTCTTTAAACACTTTGTATTCAAGTAATACACGGTGTTCAAGTTATTTTGCTGAACTTAGGCATGATTTATATGTGAAAGAAATCAAATGACTTTCACATATTATCACATAACTTTGAATTTAAACAATGGTTTTTCATTCATTAATGAAATATCATTTAAGTCGGGCATTTTAAACAAGGCATTTTAATGTTTTACAAATGTTCATGCATTATCAATTAGTTTCAAACAACAAGGATAATTCACACATAATCAAACAAGATATGAACACGAATAGAAATCATTCATAAAAGTAGAACAACTGTTTGTTACAAACTCATATGAATAACCGTCTCACGAAGTGTGAGACACACTAAAGAAGTTCACAATCTCTTGATTACAAAAATCATCCTAAAACATAAACTAAGTGATAAATGTCGAGGGAGAGAGTTGTCGGCCGTCATCATCATACTCGCAATCAACACGCAACGTCACCTCCTCTCCAGCAAGCACCTCTCATGCAGAAGGACCTGTTTTCATCAAAACAGAACAAGTATCAGATGTACTTAACACTGCAAGTGTGTTTGCAAGATTATAATATTTATAAAACTGTATATCAAATATATACCTTTGTCATCGATGACCTCTCCGGCGATTGGTTCAATCTTTAAGTTCCTGAAACGTAATATGAACTCATGGAAATCCAATGATTCTGTATCACCACTCATGATGCTACTTCGGACATGTCCTTCGTAGCTGGGAGGCAACGATCGAAGCAGTATGTCTATCGCAAATGGATCAGCCATCCAGTAATCCACGAAGTGCACCCGTCTCATGTGTGCATCAAGCATGCGCTCCAAGTGACCCTTTAGACATGTATGCTCCTCCATCTGTATGGAAAGGAACTCTCCAAGCAGCTCGTGCTTCCACATGCGCACATGGCCTATGAACTCTGCTCTCAGTTGATCCACCATCGAATATGGATCAATATCACCCATGAGCGGATGTAGTTCATCCACCATCCCGTAACACATTATTATCTGAATGTAGGTGGACATCTCTTGACGATAGTAGCTGTCTGCCAGCTCTTGTGGGGTCTCATAGTAATCTGCCTCAGTCAAATCCATTGTGCAGCGTATGTAGTCTACCACATGATTCCTAGTAAGGAGATCATTCAGGCACACAAGACAACTAGGGAAGTTGGACCCATCAAGTCTAAGTTTCTCACCCTTTACCCAATCCTCAGTGACAAAGTAAGCTTCGCGGTGAGCCATCTACATTTATAATTGCAAAAGGAATTTAGACTAAGTTTATAATTAAATGAGTTAATATTCACTCCACTCAGAAACACCTATCCCCAGTGAGGGTTCCTAGTTATAACACAGCCCCTATCAGCCACATCTCCCCCGATTGAACACGGCCATCAATTTGGGTTCAAAGGTGGACGCTAAACATCGGTCACATCATTCATGTGACGCGTGCTTGATCTTTCGACCATCCGTGTTTCGAGGCCACGCTTCTATGGCGTTCTAGGCTCGCCAACTCAACCTTAGTGTATTCGCGGTGCAACATGGCTTGCACCCACTGTATGCGAACGTAGATATGTCTGACACCCAGGCCTATAACCCTGGATCGCCTCATACCGAAGAACTTTCTTGGTGGTACACACTAAGGGGGAACACAATCATTGGTAATTTTAACAGGGATCATCTTATTAGGCTATCGTCGAGTATCTAATACTAGCACACAATAAGACATACAAACAATAACATTGAATGTAAATGCGATGTGATATGGTCCTTCATGTCGTGATCTCCATCCGTCGTCACCGGATTCTGGCGCCAGGGTTCCGGCGCCATAGACACCAGGGTTCCGGCGCCATAGACACCAGGGTACCCGTGTCTTTCCGGTGTGGTAGTCCGTCACCTTCATGACTATCTACTACTACGTAACAAAAGGTAATTACTTTACCTTTGCCACAACCATATCACAAAGCAACCCCCTGCAAAAGAAAGTTAGACACCTCTACTTTATCTTTGCATGTTTTACGTGGCTGAATGGGCTTTCGCACAAGAATCATTCTTACCTACGAACTTTCAGCACAACGTTGATCAATTAGTTGTCTCTACTACACCCCTTTCGGGGCCCTCCGTTGCAAATGGCATACCAACTAATGCGAGAGAGAAAAACACCCCCCTAAGCCACTTTATACGGTACAAGTCGTATGTCAAGCGTGGACCAGTCTCACGAATGAACGCGTAAAGTCGGTTGGGGGCCGCTTCATCAAGCATTACTGCGGTATGCAAAAGTACACGTGGGAGGGTAACAACTAAAAGATCAACGCCCACACGCTACATCTCGTGTGTTCTACCCATACTAGCATTACTACGCATAGATCTAGCTCTGATACCACAGTTGGGGTTCTGCGTATGAAAACAATAAAATTTTACCCTACGCCCCTGAACCCCTAAAGCTACCAGGACCTATCTATTAGTAATATAGTAACGGGAGGGGCTTTTCGCAAACTATCCCTTGAAGACCGAAAAGCGTTGTCAACGCTCAGGAGAACGTGGTTGATGTAGACGAGCCGAAGCCGACCTCAAGGTCGTGATGAAGTCCTTGCGCTCCTTGGCTCCAACGACTTGAGTGCCTCAAGGTTGACACCTCGCGGGGAGTTACACACATCCGGTGCCTGACGATGACTCCTGCTTCCCCGATCCAGCAGCAGTTGTGAAAGTAGAGCTCCCGGATCCGAATCCCGCAGCGCGACGGCGCTCCGCGGTGAAGATGTCTCTCGCTTGTGCAGTCCAGACTTGGGACCATGGTCATGAGAGATAGAGGGGGAGAGAGAAAATATCAATTAGAGGTCCTCCCAAAAGTGGGGTGACCTTTTTTGATGATTCGTGTCTTTAATTTGGCCAAATACCCCCACTATATATAGGGGGAGGGGGGTACTACCTCCCTCAAAGTCCCGGGGTGGGACTAAAGGAGAGGAGGGACAGGGGTGGCCACCGGCCACCCTAGTGGGCCCCGCGCGGGGGGCTAGGCCCAGCCGACCAGCCCCTTTACCCCTTCTCCCTCTCTCCTTTCCCCTAATGGGCCCTCTCCCTCCGGAATTGGCCCATTAAGCCTTTGACCATTAAAATTGATTTTCTCTTTATTTAAATAATTATGCATAAATGATAAAATCAACATTTAACATTCATTCACATATTATTCAACCTCCGTGGCTATGGAACACCTTCCACCTCCACTCCGGACATCCTTCGGACTTACCAAACCCTTCCGGTTTCTCTCTACTATTCTTCGGCGATTCCATCGATCCTATAAACACTCTCTAAGCATCATCAAGCCCTTAAGCGTGATACCCCACGGTTCGGGAACACTTCAGACATGGTCGGGACACTCCCGCACCAATGATCGACAGAGGGACCTGGATGGCCATGTGACCCCTGTGTGTTCCACGAAGATCTTTCGTCGTTTGAACCGGGACAGTCGTGTCTTATTCCCTTTGTCTCTCGATACTTGCATTGCCCGAGATCTGATCAATGGCATCCCCATGTTGTGTTCAATCTCGTTACTGAACAATGCTACTTGACTCGTTCCGACAAGTGATATCCCCGTGATCAAATCACACGCTGCACAGCTATTGGATATAACTTCTCCGAGTGGGCCCTTGAGTATCTTCCCGTCACATGGACGGACAAATCCCGCTCTTGACATATATTTTCTCTACGGTTTCCTCTGAGTACCCGAACACACCTTTATAACCACCGTATTACCAGATGGCGTTTGATGCTATCTAAGCACTCTCGGGAGACAGTGATTGATATAGCCTTACGGTCTAAGGAATAGTCTACGAGGATCCATTTCTAATCATCGTAACTTGAACTTCGTGACATGATCGGGTCATGATGTTTAGGTTGGGTATCGGTTCATCATCTCATTCTCAGAATGAGATGACCTCATTTCCAACTGGCATAAATGCCACATGATCATGAAACATGATCATCTGTTGACCAATGAACCAGTGAATAGAGTTTCACTGGGAACCCCTGGTTGTTTGTATATCACACGTGTATTGATGTTTCCACTCAATACAGTTATAGTATGATATAAAACTTAATCAGAAACTATATAAAATATGATAATAGTCATTACTACTATTTGTCTCTAGGGCATATTTCCAACAGATCTAGCGGGGGATGAAGCGGAGCTGGAGTGGGCTCTGCGGCTAGGGGGAGGGGCGGCTCAGGGGCCGAGGATGACATAAGGTAGGAGGGGCTCTTAGGTAGGAGGGCACGGCAACACGGGAGCAGAGCGGAGGGGTGGTGTGGGAGCTGTTCCAGGCTTGGAGCGAGAATGGCCGGCCCGACGTGTCTCCATGCGGCCCCACCTTTCACCACGTATGCAAGACCCATCCCAACGCGGCCCCACCCTTCACCACGTATGCAGGACCCGTCCCAACACGTCCCCACCTATAAGCATGTAACGATCGAGGCGACGTAACGTAACGCTCAACGTAGGACCCGCCCAACACGGTCCCACCTATTAGCATGTAACGGTCAAGCCTTTGACCTGACAGCATCCACCCGTCCGAGCGCATGTGAGGGTTTCAGAATGATGGGAGGGGAAAAATGAGGAAAAACTAAGCGGCTGGGGAAAACTGAGTACAACTAACGAACCAGGGGCATGAAAATAGAAATCCCTATGTACAATATGCCACACTACTTTTGCAAGAGGACACGATATGAACAGGTGTTGTATTGATTCATTGTGATAACATAAACAACACCTCTTACTTCCTTGCCAATTTCTTTTCGCCCGGTTGTATTTTGTATGTAACACTCTGCCATATAAGAACCACATGAAAATTCAGATTTTTAGTGGTACTTTTATTTTCTAAATATAATTATGCAAGAATCTAGTGTGGTCATTCAAATGATCTAGATATAAGGATTTGACCCAAAAAGATCCCGACTTTGTTAGTTTCCAAACAAACTTATCTGACTGATCAGTTAAATTTATATCCATCTAACAGCGAACTAGATGGAGCCATCTTACTCCTCTATTGCTTGTAAGTGTTTGTAATATTCAAAGGTGTGTGCATCATAACTAGCAACCGTCACATGTTTTGTTTGGACAATACAATATAAATTTGGATATTGATTAGATAAAGGAGTATTGTCCAACCAAGTATCTTCCCAACAACGAGTTTTCTCGCCGTTCCCTATTTGAAAGGACCCTCGATCGAAATAGTCATCTTTACTTTTAAAAATTCCTTTCCAAAAGGGAGAGTCCGAGGCTTTTGCCTTTACTTGCGATAAAGAACTAGAGTGTAGATATTCTTTTATGAATAATTTCTTGCCAGATCCTTTTTTTGTTAGCAATTTGTAGAACCATTTACTTAAAATACATTTGTTTTTTATGTCAATTACCTCCACCCCAAGCCCCCCTCTGATATTTCAGACGGCATATGATGTTCCAACGAGTTAGTCTATACTTTCTCTTATGACCATCACTTTGCCAAAAAAATCATGAGCGGAAATAGTCTAATCTTTTCTTTACCCCTTTGGGTATTTCGAAGAAGGATATCATGAACATCGGTAGACTAGTTAATACTGGATTAACTAGTACTAACCGATCCCCATAAGATAATAATTTTCCCAACCAACTAGCAAGTTTTTGCTCAAAACGATCTTCTACCGATTTCCATTCACCATTTTTTAGTTTGTGAAAGTGGATAGGAATTCCCAAGTATATAAAAGGGAACAAACCAGCCTCGGAACCAAACAAATTGATATATTTATCATGTTGTTCTTTTGCTTTACCAAAACAAAATACTTTTCTCTTATGGAAGTTTATCTTCAGTCCTGATAGTTGTTCTAAGATGCATAGAATTAATTTCATATTGAGCGCTTTTTCCAAATCATGTTCCATAAAAATGATAGTATCATCCACATATTGTAATATCGACATCCCCCACTCAACTATATGTGGTATGAGCCCCTCTACTTGCCCATCTTCTTTTGCTCACGAAATTAGGATTGCTAACATATTATCCACAATGTTGAAAAACATAGGAGATAGTGGACCCCCTTGCCTAAAACCTTTAGAAGTTTGAAAGTATGACCTATGTCATCATTGACCTTAATACCAACACTCCCTCTGCTAATGAAATCATCTATCTAGCGGAACCACTTCGGATCAAAACCTTTCATCCGCATTACTTGCTGCAAGAAGGGCCATTTAACTTTATCATATGCCTTTTCAAAGTCTATTTTTAGTAAGACCCGTCCATTTTCTTCCTATGAAGTTCATGGATCATCTCATGAAGAATCAACACCCCTTCTAGAATATATCTCCCTGGCATGAAGGTCGTTCGAGTTCCTCTGATTACCTGTTCTGCTACAATTGTAACACGGTTGGTTCCTACCTTTGTAAAAAAATGAAACTTACATTTAGTAGACATATCTACATGTATTGTTAAATCTGGACCGCATTCTCTTTCTTAGGTAGAAGAATAATAGTACCATAGTTTAAATGGAATAGTGATAGCTCTCCTTGTTGAATTTTTTTGAACATGTTCATTAAATCGTGCTTAATTTTCTCCTAGAACGCTTGGTAGAATTCAACAGGGAACCCATCAGGTCCTGCAACCTTATTATTTTCCATTTACATAATAGCATCATGCACCTCCTTTTATGCAAAGTTGGGTGTAAGAATCTTATTTTCTTACTCGGACATTGCGGGATGTCCCCAATTTCTGTTTCGTTCAAAGTGAAATTATTCTAGCTAGGTGGTCCAAAAATTCTTTTATAAAATTTGGTGATATATCATTTAATATTCTCTTTTCCTATGTAAGTTCCTTCATCTTGTTTGTGTTCAAAAATATCTTTCCTTCTATGCTTTCCATTAGCAATGAGGGTGGAAGTATTTCGTCCAATTTCCACCATCTTGAACATATTTTACTTTTGAGCGTTGTGCTCATTTTGATTTTTTCATCACATAGGAGCTTAGCGATTTTATCATTAGCATCTCTCAATTCCTCTCGCTCTGAGGCATTGAGAGGGGAGCTTTGTTCTTTGATATATAACCTATCGATAATGATTAAAATCCTTCACTTTTGGATTCTATAATCACCGCTTAAATTTCTTGCCTAGCCCCTAAGAAAATTATGGAGATGACATATCGTATTATGCCATATATCCATTAGATTCTTTTCATGATTAATTACCGCCGACTCTCTTGCTATCATCTCATAGTATCCATCTTGTTGCAACCATGATAATTCAAAAGAGAAATGTGTCGTGTTGCCCACGTGAGCTTGTTCCCTCGAGTCAATAAGCAACAACGTATGATCCGAGACCTTTGGTTAGTGCTCTTAGACTAACGAAAGGAAACTTTTGTTCCCATGACACACTACTAGAACTCCATCCAACTTTTTGTATGTGGGGATTTCTTTTCTATTGCCCAAGTAAATTGCCTTCTGGACATGGCTAATTCCCTAAGATCGAGGCTTTCAATAATCACATTAAAAATGAAAGGACATCTAGCACTAAAAGTATCGTTATTCTTTTCTTCTTGATGTCTAATGATATTAAAACCGCCTCTGACCAACATGGGTAACAAATCATCTTGACACATGTGGACCAGCTCTGCCAAGAATTCACTTTTCTTAGCATCTTGAGCTGCTCCATATACAACAACTAGAGACCATTTAAAATTATCAATTTATTAGAGAGATGGAACTTGCCACACCTCTCTCCCCAAACAAATTTATTGACAGAAAGCGTTTGAGAGTTCATGCCAACTAAGATACCTCCTGATCTCTCTATGGGTGGTAAGCAGCACCACACATAGTCTAGACCTCCTGATATTTTTTTAAAAAGGTACCGAAAAGTTTTCCCTTTCTATTTCTAAAATTTGAAATATGTTTGATCGGGATCTGCTACTCTACGCAATCTAAGTTGAATGGCATGCCCGATGTCCTTTGAGTTAATCAACTTGTTGCCCTTATATCCCCATTTATTAAAGTGAACATGAAAGAAGGAGGAGGTGGCGTTTTGGCTCCCAAGTGTAAATGATCCATTATGAAAAATACATAAAAAATAAAATTTAAATTTTCAAAAAAAACCTGAACAAAATTGTCGCATGTACATCCGGACATTCTATGTCCGTACACAAGTTTTTAGCATAAATGAACATTTGGCTTGTGTACAAAAGACAAAAAACATGCTCGTAAATAGACACGTTGGAGCACTGAAATTTGTTTTTTTATATTGGACATCTAAAATATTCTTTTTCCATGGAAACTTGTGTATGAACATATAATGCATGCATGTACATGTAAATATTTTTTTGAAATTTTCTGACATTTTAAAATATAGTTTCCCATGGAAGGTGCTGCAACAGTGGCTGGAGGTACGACGGTAAGAGTCATCAATTTCTAGTCTCTACTCTAGCGGCATCCGGTTAGCGAGGAGTCATTAGCTGGACAAATGTTGATGGTAGAAACGCCTTCAACATGGAGTTTTGCACTCTGGTGAAAATACTTGATTACTACGTAATGCAAATGCTCGCTTGCACCATGTCCTTGTTAAAGGTGGTGGCTCGAATCTCTTCTTTGGGTATGAAAATCCCGAGACGACCCACGGTTGGACTTGTCTTCATTGGCACAATCCTTTTTGAAGGTTTTGCCTAGGAGTTGGGTATTTTCATTTTTTGTCTTTTACCATAGGGTTAGTGGTAGCCTAGTTATGTATGGTTACATTTGATACGTCTTGTCTAACTTTTAATAATATAAAGCTATATGCATAAGTTGGTCAGATATTGGGGGTTATCCTCCTTTTCAAACAAAAATCTCTTATCACACCGAATTTTGATAGTACCATTTTTCCCTCGGTGAAGGCAACTTGAATGCTTGTCTAGACATCCTAGACAATACCATATGACCCTAGAGTGTGTAATGTGGTATGTGCGGGCCCCCGGTGAGCGGGAAATGGAGCGAGGAGGAGCTGAACGAGACCGGTCAACCATAAAAGAGGGGGTTATCATGATATTGTCGATTAGTACGCCATGAGGAGTTTCTCACAGAGAGTTTAGAGAGGTGGGGGATGAAGGTTTGGTGAGCGTCTGGGATCAAGATGACACAGCTTACCCAGGTTCAAATCTCACGATGGTGGCGAGATCCTACTCCTACTATAAATCACTATAATGACGATATTCCGGGTTACACAAATAGTAAGGTTCGTTGTGCATGAGTTGTTATCTAGATTGTTACCCTAAAGGTTCTTGTAGGTCGTCTTATAAAGACGCCAAAACCTAGGGTTACATGGAAAGTCCTAGCCAGATGGATTACATGGTCCTACACTAAGACAACTAGTCTCCGTGCCTTGCACTCCAAGGCTCTAGCTTCACGTGTGATGGTATCCGTAGCCTTCCCATATCCGGTTTGGGAATCCCTTCTAGAATCCTCTAGCTGGCCCATCTAGTAGGCCATAGGCCTTGCCACCATATGTGGGCCACCCGGTGAAGGGTAAGATGGTTAACCTAGAGGGGTGAATATATTTCTACATATTTATTTATAATATTTTGCAAGTTTTAGGCTTCGCGGATTATAAGTATTCCTAAATGAAAACTAGGTAAGGCAACCTAGATGATGATACAAGATACTTCAAGCACGAAAGGATATCACAAGGTAAACAACACAAGCAAGAGGTTCTGTTTACGGATAATTGAAGTATGCGGAAACAAATATGTATTCCCGTGTTCACTCCCTTAGGGGGAGCTACGTCACATTTGGAGAGGTGTGGGATCCCACGAAGGATTTACCCAATCCATGAAGGGAACCTTATCTCCGAGCCTATCCCGATGAAGGAATAGCTCACTCACTTGTGGTAGACTTTGAGGTAGTCTCCAAACCCTCACAAACTTTTCACGGGGCAAATCACAAGCCAAAAGCCTCTGGGACACCCTAGCTGCCTAGGGTTTCCCACAAACCCAAGAGTAACAAGAAAACTCGATGAACTCAAGGGGAATGAATTTATCTTGGTGGAAACATAGACGGGACCTCCTCTTGCTTTCTACCAAAGGGATTTGGCTTTGGTTGGGTAGAATGGGAGATCCTCAAGCTTTTTGTATTTCAACAATGAAGAGAGAAAGAGAGAGCTCAAAGAAACAATATGAATGATTGACCTAACCTCTCAATGGAGAAGAAAGGGGTATATATAGTCCGAGGTGGAAAAATAGCCATTTAGAGATTCCTGCACTAGAACTAGCTATAAGTTCAGCGGTACTGGAGTGCAAGTCAGACGGATCGGCGACACAGCTGGCGGACTAGAGCCCACACTGGAAGCACCAGCGCCAGGTCCGGCTGATCGAAGTCTAGGCAGAATGAACCCGGCGGCCACCGGAATGATCGTCAAGCCACCAAATTCCTATACTAAGGAGGATACCAGAGAGCGTCGGATCAGCATGACGATGGCCGAATGTTTCGGCGGCCAAGCCAGCGTGCTGGAGATCCTACGGATTTTGCGGTAAACCCAAACCGTGCTCTTTATCAACGACGACTATGGCTCATCTCAGGTGGGTGTGGGGTTGATTGGTGTTAGGATGTGTATAAGGTGTAAAGCATCCCCAAAGAGCTCATCGAGACCGCCCCTCTTAATAGTGCAGTGTTTCCTACTAGACTCAAATAATAACGAGAGAGAAAAAGCAATGAATACACCAACTCTTTTCTTGAATAATGAATGGGGGATCTCACACCACCTCTCATCATCACTTGCAGACTAAAACCTGTGTATACAGTAGTAGATAACATTAGTCCACAATTTAGCTCTAGTGTCAGCATGAACCAAAATAATGGATAAGGGCATTTTCCCTTTCAATCTCTCCTTTTTGGTTAACGATGACAAATCGAGCTAGAGTCACATAGAGATATTATAATAATAATATGAAAAATGTTTCCTTGGAAGATTTTAAGAAAGCTTCCCCATAAAATATGCACTTGGTTTATTTTGCGTTTAAATGCAAAGTGCACCAATTTGAGATGTGGAGAGCTCCCCAAAATCCTTAGGAAACAAGCATGGTATTGACAAGTTAATAACAAGGATATCTAGTAGAATGAAACAAGATAACATAGAGCATAGCATCACAATATCCAAGTACTATAATAATAATACAAACTTGTCCAACACACCACACAAATCCAAATGGTTCGAAATATAGCAAATAGTAGCACAAGCCCATAAGAACCAAAGGAAGTAGCAAGGCTTGTGCCTACGGTGAACCCCGGAAACCCTGGAAAAGAACCTGTATCCTAAGTAGACTCTACGCTATTCTCCCCCTTTGGCATCGAAACACCAAAAAAGAACAAGAGAATAGACGATGCTAGTGCTCAAACAAAGTGATCCCGAGCAGCAGAGTCTTCTTCTTCCTCATCTTCCTCATCCCCATCCTCTTCGTCATCATTACCATCCTCATCCTCATTGGAAGCACTAGAGCTGGAGGGAGGAAAGAGTGGCATCTGGGATGGATCAAACCCTCTGAACATGTTCTCATCAAGTGGTGGCATAACATAGTTGACATATGGGATGAGATTCAACTCATCTCCAAGACTCCAACAACAGGAGTAGGGTGGCCTATTTCTCCCATGAAAACATTGTGCTTCCTTCTACTCTCCTGACTGAGCTCAAGAATCCTATGGGCAACATCATATGAACTCCAACACATATCCCATAGGCTGGTGAAGAACTTGGCAAGACCATTCTTGTGAGGAAGAGCGGGGAGGCGAAAACTAGAAGTTGCCAATTGTGGGTCATGAGCTACCTTGGTCCTATACTCATAAGGCATCATCTCAGGAAGATCCACATGATGACCACAGAGAGGCAAAGTGAAAATGTCCATGTCTTCACGCTGGCCACAAGGAAGACTTGTGGCAGCTAGTGTTGCATTGATCATGCCTTGAAAATATTGGAAATATTTGGGTGTCATGCGCTTCTCCATGGACCGATAAATCTCAAAATATATGAAGTCACAACCATTGATCTTCCTGAAATGGTGGGGATGGCAATAGTACATCGGATTCTTGTGATACCCACGGCAGTCACCTGCATCACCTGCCTTGCTCACAAGGTTGTGACGGAAGAGCTTGGCAAGGTACATGTAATAGAATTACATCCCAGAAAGGTGGGGTGGAGCATGTATTGGGTCCTCAATATAACAATGACCAATGTGATCATCAAGCATGGCCCTCTCAGAGTGAATGCAAAAAACCACGGACCCTATCCTTTAATATAGCCCAAAGCAGCACAAAACTCAACAAACGTGGTAGAATAAGGCTGAGTGCTAGTCATCCACGTGATGGTGCGATCAGAGTCGGTGTGGAAGAACACCATACAGAAGAACTAACAAATGGTAACTAGCATAAGCTTCACATTGATGGTGGTGATATCATACACATCTAGCTTCTGCAGGGCTGCATCAATGAATCGAAAGTCCCTATTAACGTGTTGCTCATAGTGTTCCTCATTGAGGTACTTGGGAGGAACAGTAAAACCAGACTTCATGCAAAATTTATGATTGTAAAAATCATCCCAAAAACAACGTTGAGTATCTATCGAGAAAAACTGGTCCTAACATTGATAGGTGCCATCACGGAACCAACATGGGTTTTCCCTCCTAAGGTTTCTCCACTCAACACTAGACATCTCAGAGTAGGTGTTGACATTAGGAGGAACTTCTTATTCAGTCTGACCAAGGGCCTTGCACTTCATAGCCGCTTTATAGTAGTGAATTTCTTCCTTAGATCCAATTGACTACCTCTAGTACCTGAGTCCCCTGCTTCTGATGCTGCTTCTTGACGCTCGGTGAGATGGCCACTAGAATGGCCAGAAGGTGGCCGTTGAACATCAAGCTTCTGCTTCTTGGCTGTCTTAACCTCTGTCTCAACAGCGAACTCACTATGCTTGGAAACTGTAATTAAGAACCGCAAAAAGAGAGCAAAACATAAACATGTGTACATGCCACAGGAGAGGAACCCAACAACATCAGATTTGAGCATGTGCACATTTGAAGAATTAGGAGACAAGGAATTTTGGCGTTAGGTCCTACGAGTCGGACCCACTTCCGAAGCTTCACCATAGAAATGGCCGGTGCTAGGTTAGGCGGACCGGAGCCACCGCTAGAAAAATCACATGAGCGGCAATGTCTCATAAATTCGCAAAGGTGACTCAAAACTTGCATAAATATGACTAGTGAGTTAGTGGGAGGCCATGATTTGACGTGGGTGGCATCCAAAGACAAAGAGGTACACTAGATAATCCTAGTTCTTCAACACCTAGGAGATGGAGTAAAACTAGGGAAAGACGGGGCAATAGATGGAGCAAAGTAGTCGGAGACTCCGAGTAAGCCATGATTTCCCTTGACAAAGTTGTGACAAGGAGATGAACCACATGGGAAGAACGTGGAGAAAATCCCCGATCTCCCAATGTGGTCAAGGGGAGGACAAATCCTTCGGTGGAGCACTGTCAAATGACCCGATCTATGGAATGGTGAAGTTTGGGGAGGATTTGGTGGAGGGAATTTCCTATAGGGTGGTGGAGAAAGGTGGGGCGACAACCATGGACCTAGAGCATGGGGGAGGAAGGAGGTGAAGTGACCAACTGCCCCCACGCACGAAAGAATATAGACCCATTTTTTCATAGGGATTTCTATTTCTGTGCCTCTGGTTCGTTAGTTGTACTCAGTTTTCCCCAGCCGCTTAAGTTTTTCTCACTTTTTCCCATCTCCTTCTCGGAAACTCATCAAAGAGCTCGAACGGCAGTTGCCGTTAGGTTGACCATTGGCTGACGTGTGGGGTCGCGCGGTGTGGGACCACGTGGGGCCGTTTGGTCAGGAATGCGTTATGCTAACGTGTGGGGTCGTGCCATGTGGGACTACGTGGAGCTGGTTTGTTGGGAACGTGTTATGGGGGACATGGTGTGGGACCATGTGGGCGTGTTTGGTGGTTACGTGCGCCATATCGCCTAAATTGGAAGTTTTTTTTTGTTATTTTTATGATTGGCCTTTTTAAGAGCGTCTTTTCCCCCTCTCTTTCGCTAACAGTTGTGTTTTTTTGCCCAGAAAGTTAGTGAATCTAGAGCAGCTTCTCTATTCATTCATTGTTCCTTTTGGCCCTCGTTTTTCCCTAATATGGTAGCAAATCTAGAGCAGCAAATCTAACCAATACCATAGATACATTTAGTAAACAGGACAGATGTAGATAAAGCAGCTAATATAGAATATATAGTAGATGTAGATCAAGCAGCTAATATAGGATATATAGTACGGTACTTAACGAGGTTCGACAATTACGCTGCTCAGCAGTAGCAACGGACAAGTTCAACACAGACAATACAAAAGCAGCTACGTTACAGCAGCATCACAAGATCAATGGCCCCTCATGGCCTCCGCCTCCTCCCTCTGGCGCCTCCTCCACTTCTTGTTGCCTAGTCCCTTGATCTTGGGCGCGTTGGGCTTGATCGAATACTGATCCAACTACAAATCGACGCTAGTACTAACTAGGGAATCCCTTAACAGCAACTCGAAGGACAAATAAAATAGGATTGAAATACAAACAGGGGGATTCATTGAAATACGAGATCTAACACAAGAGGATTAGCTACTGTAAAATACCTAGCATCCCACGATTGAAAAGACGAATAGCCAAACCCTAATAACATATGATCTAGCATCCAACGATGGGAATGGGGGAAGAATAAAGGAAGGGGAGAAAATCCTAGTTACCTCCGACCATGGGTCGGCGATGCTGGTGTCGTAGGGTTTCTCTAGCCTGATGTAATCCTACTCCTCGTAGGGGTCCCAGCCGAGCGGGATCTTCCCGAGATTGGCGGGGGCCTCCTCGCCACTGGCTACGATGGAAACGGGGACGGGGACGACAGCTGCCTTCGATGCCTCGATAGGGACATGTACAGGGACGGGAGCCACCTCGTCGGCAGCCTTGGAGGCAACGATGGCCACCGCGCTGTTCTTCTCCATCATCGGTGTGGTTGGGGTTTTCTTGGAGGTTTGCAGAAGGTGATGGGATAGTGGAGACGGTTGCGTGAGTGAGCGAGTGAGTGATGAGTGAGAGTGAGGAGGCCTCTATAAATGTGAAGGGAAGGGACATTTCGTTGCACCATCGTGCACCGCGCAACCGCATACGCTACTGTACCGTGCATGGCCACACGTCCGCTACCGCCCCGTGCACCGCGACACGCGTACCGTGCGTCACATTTTTCCCTTGTGCCTAACCCTAGCAACTTAGTTATGCTTAGTTATAACCTTGAGTGTAACACTGGCAGTTTGGTTGTACTCAGTTTGGCCCTCAAGTAATAACACTGGCGTGTGCAATATACTCAGTTTTACCCTCTGGTGGCTGGTCAACAGGGAGTCTATGAATGGATTTTAGCTAGCTAATTGAGTCATTTTATGCACAACAAATTCAAAAAGATCAAAACATAGTGGCATCTACCTAGGGAGTCTTATTATGTGACCTACCACCATAAGAAATGTATAGAAATCAAGTTTTAACATAAATCACCACTTCTCAAATCACTTACTATCTATGAAGGTTCATGGCTTTGTACTCAAGCCTCTTCCCAAAACATCTCTGCCCAAAATATAGTTTGTCTGAATGAGGCAATAATTGTCAAACTGATGTATATTGAATTGCAAATAGTTTGATGTATGCCAAGATGTATTTTATTATATAAAAGACGCATTTTCCATTTTTTTTAAATCTCTTTCTATTTTCTATTTGAATCCGTTTGACAGTTTTGCCCTTGGTTTTTAAGTTCTACTTAGTTTTGCCCTTGTTTTTTAAGTACTACTCAGTTTTCCCCTCTCTCTTAGTCAGAAACTCTCACACTTGTGCTCATCTTGGCTGCTACGATCTGATTGGTTGAGACAGTTGTCAGACGGATCGTGTCCACCAATCGTTGATCCTCTGTGATCGAGCGGACAGGATAACCCCTATGTCTAACGGGGGCACCCCTCTATCCATGCAAAATAACGAGTTTTCCACCGATACTTTAACTCCATAAACAAATGATTTTCAATATAATTTGAAGGGAAAGTGTTCAAAGGTGTATAATTTTTGGATATGCAAGTTTATGCATTACATTCCACTCTATGAAAATAATAATCTCTCAAGATTTTCTTAGCAGAACATTATCATGTATTAAGTGTGATTTCAAAGAGTTCAAAGGTGTATAATTTTCGTATATGCAAAGTTTATGCATTACATTCCACTCTATGAAAATAGGGAGAAAATGATAACCTCTCAAATTTTGTTAGCACATCATTATCACGTATTAAGTGCGATTTCACAGTGTTTAAAGGTTTATAATTTTTGTATACGCAAGTTTATGCATTATATTTCACTCCATGAAAACGATAAATGATCAAAAAAAATAGCATTGTCCCAAGTGCGATTTCAAAAAGTTCAAAGGTGTATAATTTTCGTATATGCAAGTTTATGCATTACATTTCACTATATGAAAATGATAATCTCTCAAGATTTTGTTAGCACATCATTATCACGTAGTAAGTGCGATTTCACAGTGTTCAAAGGTGTATACTTTTTATATATCCAAGTTTATGCATAATATTTCACTCTATGAAAATGATAAACTCTCAAGATTTTCTTAGCATGACATTATCATGTAGTAAGTGCGATTTCACAGTGTTTAAAGGTGTATATGCATGAGGCATAAATATTTTAGTTTAGGGATCACTTTTCACGCTCTAAAAATGATAATCTCTCAAGATTTTCTTAGGACAACATTATCATGTACAAATTGTAATTTGAAAGTGTTTAAGAGTTGTGTCAATTATAAACACTCTTTTACATTAAGAGTTGTATATTTTTTAATTTGAAAGTGTTCAAGAGTCGTGTCATTTTCTTATTTCTTATACATCCATCTTCCTAGATCTCATAGTTTGACTTTCACCTCATAGATTCACTTGATTGCAGCCGAGACATTAACTCGATAAACCAAAATCATCGGAATGGCTCGCCGACTGCATTCTCCATAGCAAGCGTGCGCCCAATCATCAGAACATTTTGGTGCGAGATCTAACCTTCCCCGCGCATGGTTACCATTATCATCATTCATACAAGTCAATGGGACGGCACCATACTACGACCAGGATGAACGGGAGGCCGAAGTGAAGCTAGACAAAGGGTCACCGTCGTTGCAGAAGAAGAAGAAAGGGGAGGCAATGGCACGGGCGCGGGCGTGGGGCTGGCTCGGAGTCCCATCTTGCAACGCCAACCTGGGTAAGTTGTGGGTCCGGCGCTCACGTGGATAAGATGTGGGTCCCATGCTGATCTGGATAAGTGGAGATAGGTGTCCACTACAGGAACCTACTGAACCCAGCCCACTTGTCAGCATGTAACAGCAAGGTTCCACTACGAGACCCGACAAAACGCGGCTCCACTTGTTAGCACGTAACGGCGAGGGTCCACTACGGGACCCGAATGAACACGGCCTGACCGTGTGAGAGTTTCATAGAAGGCTATGGTCAAAAGTGAGGAAAAGTTAAGCGGCTGGGGAAAACTGAGTACAACTAACGAACCAAGGGCACGGAAATAGAAATCCCTTTTTCATAATCAATGATAAGCCCGATGGGACCATAGTCCACGTCGAACAAATCATTAGTGACCAAAACAGAGCTCAATATGGTTGTTCGGTCATCGCTAGAACAATCAGTGCATGCCGGAGCTTCTAGTGGTAGTACCGGCAGGCCAAGGCCACCGCCGAAACTTCCTAGAGCTGAAATATTTGGGCCATTGGCATGGATGTAGATAGTGTAATCTTTGTAGAACCAAAGTGACATGTACTCAATATGAAAAAACAAGTATTCTATCCAGACGCACTAGATTAAAAACCAAATAAAATATGAATAGCAATAATGGGCATGTGTTCGAAATCATCAAGAGATAATTCACACAATACACAAGAGGCAAATGTTTGGTGGGGGATTTATCCCCCTATATTTAAGCACAAATGTCATGGCGCCTCAAAAATAGATGCTTGGACCCATATCATGACATGAGATAAATTTATATCGCACACATAGGTATGCATCAAACCAAGACATGGTAAGATGACTATCCCCACATGTGTTGCGCGACTAAGCTACATATCATGTTAAGAGCAAGAATATAGTGCAAGAAGTAAATCAATCCATGTTTTTAGGATCTATAATACCGAGTTCTTTCCTCAACATGACAAAATAGGCTTCATCCAAAGGTTTTGTGAAAATATCCGCTAATTGGAACATCGTTCCCACATGAGTGAGATCGATGTCACCATTTTCAACATGGTCATGTAGGAAGTGGTGGCGGATGTCAATATGTTTGGTGTAGCAATGTTGGATGGGGTTATTGGCAATCTTTATTGCACTTTCATTGTCACATAGAAGAGGCACTATACCAAGAGACACACCATAGTCTTTTAAGATCCTCATCCATAACAATTGAGCGCAATAAGATGCCACGGATATGTATTCGGCTTCGGAGGTGGATAGGGCGGTGGAGTTTTTTTCTTGGATGACCAACTCACCAATGGCTGGCCAATGAATTGGAAAGCCCTAGAGGTCGACTTTTGGTCAACCTTATCACCAGCCCAATCAAAATCCTACCGTATAGGTCAACTTCGGGTCCTGGAGGCCGTTGAACTTCGGGTTTTCCGAAGGAAGTTTAAACCCTACCGTATAGCTCTGCTAAAACAGCCGACGCCACAGAGTTTTGTCCTTCGTCCTTTGACTCTGTTGAGCAGGTGTGCTTGGCACACATCTTTTCGACCTTGTGCTGGGTGATGACGTCACATGCGTCATAGTCACGATCGTGTCTTCGCGAGCTGCGGCGTCGTCGTGATAGATCATGGTCGTCTTCCCTGGAAGACATCGAGTAGTATTTTGGAGATGGAGCCTTGCATTTCTTCGGCTCCGGTGTTGGCTCCTTGGCAAGCGTAGCTGTGACCAATCCGATCCCAATAATGGCGGATCGATGCACGGTAGGTCGTGGATCTCCGGCTAGTGGCTGGTTGGTGAGTAGATATGTGGTAGCTGTTATCACCGTTGCTTGTAGTGTTTTTGGGATCATGTGACCCTGCGAGTCCACCGACATGAACGAGAAGTCGAGGGCTCTAGTAGCCTTGTCTCGATCTTTGTCGTTCAGGTGGTCTAGTCGAGAGTGCCTTTTGTGGCCGCGGGACCGTTTCCCTTGGAGGAGGATCCACCGATAGAGGAGAGCGCTGGTCGTCGGGCACTCGATTCATCTGCGACTTTTCTGTGGTCTTCGAGTTGCACGTTCACTGCCTGTTGGCGCTTGAACTCCTGGATGAGTAGCCAATGGTATCCCATTATCATGTCGCGGGGTGCGTCAGGTGGCAGGAGGTTGCCTTGCAGGGCCTCCTTGCATCGTGCCCATTCGGCTTGGTTGAGGTCGATTTGCTGGTGCTCTGACCCCCTGTTGGCATGCTCGCATTGATTATCGAGGTTGGGAGGTACGGGGTATTTGCCGTTGATAGGGCCATTGGTAGGAGGACTATTGACGACGCATTGGTGGGGTCGTCATTGACGGGCCCGTTGGTAGGGGCACTGTTTGTTGTCCCCTGGTTGCTGGTGTTGACGACAGCACACATGTAGTGGTTGGGGAAGCTGCTGCTTCCGCAACTTTCAGATCCAGAGACCTAGGTGCCATCTTTCAATGTCAGGTCGCATAGATCGGACTCACAACTGTTGTTGCTATATGTGTCGTAGGCTGATGTCGAGGCGTTGAGTTTGCTCAGCGTGCCATCAGTGGTGGGAACCATGAGGCAGGGGCAATCGAGGGTGCCTGCGGGTGATCGGGGAAGCGGAGCGTGCCGATCTGGCCGACCTAGAAGCGTAGGCTTCCGATCGTCATGCCGATTCCGTCGCCCACAGACTCTAAGTCCGGGCGAGTCGCCGGCGAGTGGACGGTGAAGTCGAAGGTGCCGAAGAGGAGGCAATTCTCCGTTGCAGCAGAGTTGTAGATCGTAGTTGATGGGGCTGAGGAAGCCGCAACATCAACACTCCCGATTCCCATAGACGGCGCCAATTGACGAGGGGTTAACTCATCAATGCACATCATTGACGAACTAGGGTTACAGGAAGTGGGGAGCACTGGAGGCATCGATCGACTAGCAAACAAGCATATAAGGGACACTCGGTTTACCCAGGTTCAGGCCCTTGGAAGGGACCCTACTCTTGCTTGTCTGCTCTTTGATTTTGAGGAGTTGAAAGTTACAGGGGGTACGCATATGAGATTTGGCGAGGTGTATGCTAGGGTTGCGAATATCTTTCTCGCTGCCCCCTCCTAACCTTTATATAGGGAGGCTAGGTCTCAGGATAGCAGGTTGAGTCAGTTACATATTAGGGTTTCACCCTTTTGAAAATCTATCTATTGCTTGTCGTGTTGGAGTCGCCTCCCTCCAGACTTGGGCCACCCGAATCCTTGTTGGGCTTCAATTGTCCTGCAGGTTCCTCTTGGGTATGACCGTATAGGCTAAACACGAGTAACCATAGGGTATACCCGTGTCACTTGGACTTTTGGATGAGAGATGTTCCCTCTTGGAGAATATAAAACCTATCCCAAAGCTCCTTAGCGGAGTGAATGCCACTAACTTGATCAAGGAGAGTGCGGCTAATGGCAGTCTGAGTATTATCACAAGTTGTAGAATTTAGTAGACGATCATAGTACTCTCCAGGTGTGATGTTGTTTAGATCTCGTGGGTCAAAGCCAGTGAGCACAATATCCCGTAGCTCCACACTGCAGCTGCGAAGATGAGATTCCATGGTAGCTTTCCAATTAGAGAAGTGAGTTCCATCAAACAGGGGTGCGGGACCCAAACCATTAATATATTAAGGCATGGCGTTCTTTTGCTTAGGATATATATAAGGAAATTTATTAGGGGCCGTGGATATTTTTGAAGGGTCACTCTCATTAGAGGACCCGGCAACGCTCTCCTTTCTGGTCTCCAATGGCCTCCCATGAGGTACTACCGAAGTGCCACAATGAAGGGCCCCCCTTGCCAATTCCCTTAAAACATCCTTCTAAGAAACTAATTCGAGCAAAGAGGTTCGAATCCTCCTTAGCCTTTTCACGGAAATCCTTGGCAAGGATTTCACGAAGCTCCTTTACTGAAAAAGTCTTGCCCTCCTCATCATCGGAGAAACCCATCTTTTCTCTTAGGCGGTAAAGCCCTTAAAAGATCCCTAGGCTCTGATACCAATTTAAAGGGTAAGATGGTTAACCTAGAGTGGGAGTAAATAAGTTTCTACAAAAAAAAAACTTATGCGAGTTTTAGGCTTTGTAGAATATAAGTGTGCCTAAATGCAAATTAGGTGAGACAACCTAGATGATGATACAAGATAGTTCAAGCACGAAGGCTATCACAAGTTAAACAACACAAGTAAGAGGTTTGGTTTAGGGATAACCGAGCACGCGGAGACGAAGATGTATTCCCATGTTCACTCCCTTGGAAGGGAGCTACACCATGTTTGGAGAGGTGTGAGACCCCACAAAGGATTTTCCAAAGCCACGTAGGGTACCTTATCTCCAAGCCTATCCTGATGAAGGAATAGCTCACTCACTTGTGGTAGATTTTGAGGTAGTTTCCAAACCCTCTCAAACTTTCCACAGAGAAAATCACAAGCCGAAAGCCTCCGAGCGACCCTAGCCGCCTAGGGTTTCCCATGAACCCAAGAGTAACAAGAAAACTCGATGAACTCAAGGGGAATGAAATTTGGCTTGGTGGAAACATAGATCGGGACCTCCTCTTGCTTTCTATCAAAGGGATTTGGCTTTGGTTGGGTAGAATGGGAGATTATCAAGCTTTTGGTGTTTTAGTAATGGAGAGAGAGAGCTCAAAGAAAGAATATGAATGATTGACCTAAGCTCTCAGTGGAGAAGAAATGGGTATATATAGTTCGAGGTGGAAAACTAGTCGTTTAGGGATTCCTGCACCAGAACCGGCTATAAGTCCGGTGGTGCTGGAGCGCACGTTGGACGGATCGGCAACACGGCCGGCAGACCGGAACCCACGCCGGATGGACCGACGCCTGGTACAGCTGGTCTAGGTCGGGTCAACCGGTGGCCGTCAGAATGATCGGCAAGCCACCGAACCCCTATAACGAGGGGGATACTCACAACCATCAGATCAGCTCGGCGACGGCCGAATGTTTCAGTGGCCAGGCTAGCGTGTCGGAGATCCTGTCGATTTCGCAGTAAACCCAAAACATGCTATTTTTCAATGACGACTATGGCTCATATCAAGTGGGTGTGGGGTTGATTCGTGTTAGGATGTGTATAAGGTGTAAAGCATCGCCAAAGAGCTCATCGAGACCGCCCTTCTTAATACTACGGAATTTCCTAATAGACTCAAATAATAACGAGAGAGAAAAAGCAACGAAAACACAGACTCTTTTCTTGAATAGCGAATGAGGGGGTCTCACACCACCTCTCATCATCACTTGCAGACTAAAACATGTGTATACACTAGTAGATAACATTAGTCCGCACTTTAGCTCCGGTGTCAGCATTAACCAAAGTAATGGATAAGGGATTTGTCCTTTCACCTGGGTTAGCCGGATTAAGGTCGTGCTATGGTGTTACCCATTATGCATATCCTCAATACGGGCAGTCGTGGAGCCGGCGATGACGCGGATGGATGATGAGACTCGTCCTGGAGCAGCTGGTGGAGAATTGAATCATTTTTCTCAAATTTATATAATGTTTATGTACTTTCGGGTCAGAACCTTTTAAATTTTAAGGCATGAGAGTTTTAAAAATATGCTATATTAGGTTGTTTCCTTCTAAATGCAATTTTAAATGGTGGATGACTTTGAGTGAACCATCTAGAGTTGCTCTAAGAACATTTTCAACAATCACCCTAGTTTCCTCCCTAACCCTTAATGTGGGGGTTTGGGCACAAAAAAATCCACCCCATCCATCACCTTTCTTGCTCCTAACATGCACACTTTTTAGATACGACTAGCTAAGAAAAATAGGAAACTAAGGTAGAACAAGTAAAGTTCGAGACATAACCACACAATGGAACATCAATGTATCTCGGAGTTCCCACCTTGGTGGTACATCTTTGTTTGGGAGGTGTGGTGGCATGATTCTCACCAATATCCTTGAGCAATCGCATGATGTAAGGTGCCTTGATCCTCAATTGAATGTTACCAAGAACACCATGAAGCTTTACACCACTATAATTGACCTTAAAGGTGACCTCTTCAGTCCAGGGTGTCCAAATACCCAAGAGTAACAATATCCAGAATGGATAGTAGGGAGAATATAATTTCCTTCAGTGGATTAATGGATCTAGACCTTCGCCCCAAGCCCTAGGGAATCAACAAGATTGGAGCAATAGGGAGAGAGATCTGGGAAGTTTGAGTTTTAACAAAAATGGTGGAAAGAGAGAGGAAAGAGGCAACCTTCACTTGCAAAAGAAGAAGGATTTATATAGGTACCCCCAAAACCGATTTGTTGGGATGTCTCCACGGGCCAGAAGTTCCGAGGTTAAGGGCCAAAAGTCCTGCCCCTAGAAGTTCTCGGTTGGCTTCCGGTCTAAACTTACATCACAAACAAACTTGAGGAAAACTTCGCAACTCAATTGGAGGCTCCCAAGAACACCATGAAGCTTTACACCACTATAATCGGTCACCTCTTTTATCCAGGGTGTCCAAATACCCAAGAGAAAAAATATCCACACAATGGATAGTAGGGAGAATAAAATTTACTTTAGTGGATTAATGTATCTAGACCTTCTCCCCAAACCCTAGAGAATCAACAAGATTGGAGCACTAGGGAGAGAGATTTAGGAAATTTGAGTTTGGAAAAAAATGGTGGAGAGAGAGGAAATAGGCAACCTTAACTTGCAGAAGGAGAAGACTTTGTATAGGTCCCTCTAAAACTGATTTGTTGGGTTGTCTCCACGTGCCAGAAGTTCCAAGGTTAATGGCCAGAAGTCCTGGCCCAAAAGTTCCCGGTCTAAACTTCCATCCATGTACAAAGCTTTTTCACAATTTGGCGACGCATCACCAAACGTTGAGAACACATTGTATAGATTCGGATGTTCCTGGCCGGAAGCTCCGGGCCACCAGAAGTTTCAGGCAGTTAACCCAAGAAAGTTCTGGAGAACCAACAACTCGACAATTGGATTTAGAGCTCTTTCAAGTCAATGGGGAGAATTTATTTGGTGAAAAAGTTCTTGTGTACATGATTTGATTCCACCCATACGTTCTGATGTGGATCCCCTGTTGGTAGTGCGATTCCCTAGCAACTCAAATAAATGAAGAAAACGATGGGTGACTGTCTTCTCTCTTTGAGGGTTCTCCAACCATTCTTTGTGCAAACTTCGAATAGACCTATAATGCTTGAGTGCATGGTTAATCCACTAATAACGTTTTCATTAACACCAAAACCATCTGTTCGAGGTCACGGTTCGCATGCTGGACGATGAGTACGAGTACACCGGTTGCTCGCCGCCGTACTCAGCTCGGCAGTTCGGTCGCCTGGTTCATCCAGAATTCCTACAACTCCAGGCCCCGTTAAGTCGATCGTTCTGCTTCAGCTTTCTGACGCATGTATCTTGTTTTTCTCTGGAACCTGAAGCTGCAGGGAGCGCCACGTTTGAGACTGAACCTGGGAAGTTCAGTGCGTTTCTCGCAAATAAGCAGGCCCCTAGATTATCAGGTGACTTGAATTCACAGTAGTACCAGTTATCAGCCTACTGATGATGGCATATTCCTACCGGTACTAGTTTTCAGTCGGGTGCTAGGAGTCAGGAAAAGGAACGATCCTGTCAGAGTGTCAGTACGGAAGGGCAGCGATAGCGCGATGCCAAGACGAACTTTAATGTCTCGTATCAAGTAAGTACTTGAATGATATGTGAGAGCAGCAAAGAAAAAAAACGCATACTTCATTTTTCCAATAAAATAAAATTCAAAGTGACACCCTTAGATATTATCACAAGGATTCTGATTGAGAATCATCGTTCTTCTTTGGTCTATTCTTAGCGACCTCGGGCTCGACAGTGTGTTGCTTGCACCCTCGGGGGCCAAAGTGCTCCGAGCTCTTCCGCACCACCTTCCGGCACTGAGCACAGTGATGAACCCGGCATGCCCCGCAGAAGACATGGTTGTTGTTTCCCAGCTGCTCACATCAGAGACGATGTATTCAGTTACTGTACCACAATCAAGTGAAAAATGAACTACAACTAACTTCAGATCCCATTAAAAATAAACCACAGCCATCTATAGCTTACCAACAAATTTACCTTGTAAGTTATCTGGTGGCAACTCGGGCACGGATGCTGCTTGCATGCTCCCAGTTTCAGTTTTCTCACTAGCTCTTCGATACAATCAACCTTATCTAGCTTCTCTGCCAACTTCTCAGAATCCCTTCTGCATTGTTCACTTCAAAGGGGAGCACAGGTTCAGATTTGTTATCCAGAGAATAGCTATGTGATGTGACAGCATGTTTGACAGCTCACACTTGATCTGAAGAATGTACCTTGTATGAGTAGCACTTAGTGGCTTGCCACAGCCATAGCAGAACGACTTATTACAGTTCGTACAACGCATGTGGTCGCAGCCTGACACGCGCGAGATGGCACTACCACAATGCGGACATGGGACAGAAGAATGAAGTATTTCCTTGATGCTGCGTATTTCATCTTCCAACTTAGTAGATCCAGTATAGCCTTTGCTTAGTTTGCGTACCTTTTCACGTTCCTGTGTAAAACAAAGAGCACACTGAACACTGTGATATATATCAAGCCTAAAGTGTCAAAGGAAATTACAAGTTCTGAACTACATATGTTTTATATATCATGAAATATCTAATAACAATTTTGGCATCCCCAAGTCCCCTTGTTCTTAATGCTGAAATTTAGCTCTTATAGCGAATATCACAGCTAATACTTGTGACAGAAAAACAGAATATGTAGAGTTTAGATGGACTGAATAGAGGATGAGATGGTAGATTATACTTTCTGCAAACAAAAGAATATGTAGTGTTCAGTGGTAGATAATACTTTCTGGAAACAAGAGAATATAAATAGTGTTTTGAGGGATTTTGAACCTCCAAAGAGAGAAGTTTTTCTTCCGGAGTAAGGCATCTCTCCCCTACGTGACGACGATCTCTGCAGCGGGTACAGAAGCTGAAGAGGCACTTGGTGCACTGGGCGTTGTCCTCATCTTCCAGGCAAGCTGTTTGACATCTTGGACAGTAAGCTACATCAACCATTGAGTCCAGAGTCCTTTGGAGTATCAACCTTTCCCACCGTTCAAAATCTGCCTCTCCTAGCAAGCTCTTCAGTAGATTAGGAGGAACCAAACCTCCACATTTTTCATCAGGGCACACCAATTTCATGACTGATCCTTCCTTCACATGCATCCTTGAGTATGTTTCCATGCAATTCCGGCAACAGTAATGATGGCATGGAAGTTTTATGAAGTCAATGCCTGATAATAAAAAAGATACAGATTTAACTTTGAATTCCAGATTCTGGACATGGTTGAACTTGGATAGTTCATGATTATAGTACATCAGAAGAAATACACATGGACATGATTAATTGTGCTAATCTTGGAAATTGTAGAAACTTTGTGAAGATGCTTATAGTTTTTAATTATTGCAGGGAAGATAAGCTTATCTTGAATAAGTTAGGTTCTTTAGTTAATTGTGATGTACATTGGTTTCAGCAGAACCTTGTAAATTAACAGTATGACAGAGCAGAAGTTGCGAAATAACGAATGGCAAGTCCTGCAAGAATAGAGCTGATCTGATACTGTACTTAGTACAAAAACGAGCACTAGGAAGAGTACTCGAGCATCAATGGGGCATCCGAGTTACCTTTGTACTCACTGAAGCAAATCATGCAGACATGAAGGCCATGGAGAAATGATTCTTGCAATTGCTCTTCATTGTAGTTGATCAACCGTTGAACGATATCGTCTACAGAGAGAATCTCTCCAACAACACGAACATCCACAGGATCCATCATATTATCATCAGGTTGTCGTATGACTATCCTGTCGTCAAAGCCAAGATGAGAAAGCGCAGAGCTCTGCAGCCATTGCACCCACTCAAAAACAACTTCCCGTCCCGGTTGTTGCGCCCAGATCGAGTCGAGCATGTGACAGAGGGAGGAAATCTTCACACTATCCAACCACTGCACACCGAGAGTGAAGTATGGAGAATGATGGCTCGGGTACGATGGAGGCATAATGCATGTCAGGGATATTGGAGCCAAGTGCTCGACAGTGAATGTGTCGAAGAACCGGTTGTTTGGGTAATCATCAACAACCCGCAGAAGTTCTGCAGACACAGAGATACCATCTGGAATTTCACAATTCACATGGATCTGCGGAGAATTGAATGCGGAAAAAAAAACAATTATAACTTTTTTTTTGTAATTGCTGTGTCCCGGAAGTCTGGAACCGATTAAAAAAGAATCCTCAAGAAAATAAATATGGAAAACAGATAATACCTGGAATGACCGTGATGCAGACTTTTCACCAAAAGTATCTAGATTGTCTCCATAAATTGCCTCCAGTGCCAGCATCTGGAGTTTTGAAATTTACATATACCGGAGGAAATTTACATCGGCAAGAGTTTTGAAATTTACTATATTGCACATTCGTCTAAATTTGGGAAAACTAAAAAATATTCACCATCTGTTTTTGTAACACATGTTTTTGGCATCAAATTTTCTTCAGTCTAAGAATATGTTTTAGTATTAACTTATGTATATTTGCCGATATATTATTTTTTAACAAATCCATCATTATTTCTGCATTCTACGGGGAATCTGGAAGTGTCGTTCTAGTTCTCCAACCACCTTACAAAGTTGGAGTCGTCCAAATCACAATTCTATACATAACACAAAGAGTACAGTCTGCAGATTGGTCACAAAGAGTACAATCGATCATGATTTGCAACGAGTTCCCTTTTTCTTCTAGAGTTCATTCTGAGACCTGAGCGAAATTGCACTAGCCTGGACACTCCCCACCGCGCGTGGTCACGAGAGGAATTTCGCAATACAGTTCCGCAAAGTTGGCCCAAGTGCCAATCCCTAGCGAGGTAGGAGTGGTGGTACCTCATCTTGCTGGAGCTGGTCGTTGGAGCGTAGCTGCTCATCCGGCAGATCGGGCTCCTCTCCCTCCTGGCGATCCCGTAGCACCATCGCGCGCAGCATCCGCACCGCCTCCGGCGACGGCGAGAGGTCGCCCTTCCCGTGAGAGCCGTCGCGAAGGCTCTCCATAAGCGGACTGCTGGTGGCGGCCGGAGCGGTCTTCTGGTTGCGCAGGAATCTGGGGGTGGGTACCACCACGGGTTTGATCCTGGTGGGCCGCCGAATTTTTTGACGTAATCGCAACGGAACTGTACGAACTTATTTGGCGGGTTCTGTTTAGCTAGTGTCGAAAACGAAACGGAAACGGAAGTTAAAACTTTTTTCCTTGTCTTATTGGAATCGCAAACGAATCTGTCACAACCCAAATTCAGAGAGATGGGTGCGCAGGGCTTAATTCCTTGAACACCATGTCGTGCTGAATCTGTCAAGCTTTCCAACAATATAACTGATGCTCCCAAACTGATAAAAACACTAATGTCAAAAAAATTGAGATGTTTACTCATCTTCAATTACATGTTCCATAAAGAAAGGTTTAAGATGTATACTAATATTGTTGTATTCTAATAAACTGTATTATGTATTAACGACAGTTGCCAATTGTAGTCGAAACTGATCCTCCACCTTTAGATCATTTCATACAAGTTTGGATCCAGACTCATCATCCTTGTTCGTTGTTCCAGCCTGAGCAACCTCAGAAGGGTCGACAGTGTGCTGCCTGCACCCTCTGGGGCCATAGTGCTCCGAGCTCTTCCGGACCACCTTCCGACACAGAGCACAGTAATGAGTCTGACATGCCCCGCAGACGAGGTGGTTGTTGTTTCCAATCTGCTCATATAAGAGATAGTGAAAGAAATCATATCCCAGCACCAGGTGAAAAGATGATGAAAAAAGATACTGTAGAAGATATCAAGTGCACCCTGCCCTCTGCAATAACTTTACCTTGGAATGTGGCTTGCGGCATCGCGGGCATGGATATTGTCTGGCGCCGAGGGACAGTCCCATTACTGGTTCTTTCTGTGCCTCGTCCTCTTCAATGAAATCCATGGCACTTACATTGTCTCTTCTAGCAAGGGCATAGTTAAAATGTTTACCGCATTTCTTGCAACACATGTGGTCGCAGC
The DNA here is from genome assembly GCA_910589775.1 of Avena eriantha. Lineage (NCBI taxonomy): Eukaryota > Viridiplantae > Streptophyta > Magnoliopsida > Poales > Poaceae > Avena > Avena eriantha. The sequence goes on along the minus strand of OU342740.1, from coordinate 521,505,294 downwards.
CAGACACACGTGAGATGGCGATACCACAGCGAGGACATGGAACGGAGGAACTGAGCACTTCCCTGATGCTAAATATTTCATTCGCCAAGGTAGTTATCATGCTAACTTCTCCTTTGCTCAAGCGACGAACCTTTTGCGTTCCTGCATAAACCAAACAGCACAGTGATAATTGTGTGGTCTCAATAATATTCTTATTGCTTTGATCAATCGCTGGGAGCGCATCATATTCTACAATAGCCTTAAGAACAAAATGTGTTACCATAAAACAGAAAATTAGCTAGTATGTGAAAGTTATTGTGTCCAAAATGTTTTTTTGACATGTATCCAAAATACTTGTTATGCCTTTTATCTAGACCCAGATAAATATTTTTTACGATAATAAGCTCGGTACAAAGACATGTCGAACCGCAATCACTATTAGTACTATATATACTCCAAATTTCCACATGCAGCACTTCAGTAGGGACATGATTCGATTTTCCACACTTGAGGTTTTCTATTTTAGTTCAAACTTTATGTTTTCTAAATTCCGAAGAACCAAGCAAGTCTTCTCTTTTATGAAGAATATCCAATAGAAATTTTAACATCATCAAGCCTCTGTGTCTTCATACGTACCAAGTTAAACTTGGATCTGATAGTTAACCTTCCCAGCTAATGTCTATGGAAAACAATGATCTGTACTTCCTCGGTTTACTAATATAAGATGTTTTAGCAAACTATAAAACATCTTCTTTTAGTGAATGGAGGGAGTATTTTTTTAGCTGGATTTTAAACAGAGCATGTCAAGGTAGATCCACTTTCTACCTCTAAGGTGAGTAATTTTTCTTCTGGAGTAAGAATAATGCAGCCCCTCCCTATGTGGCAAGGATCTCTGCAACGGGTGCAGAAGTAGAAGAGGCAATTGGAGCACTGGGCTTTGTCCTCGTCTTCCAGGCAAGCTGTTCCACATCTTGGACAGTAAGCTAAATCATCCATTGAATCTAGAGCCTTCTGAAGCATTAACTTTTCCCACCGTTCAAAATCTGCATGTCCTAGCAACCTCTGCAATAGATTAGGAGGAACAAAGCCTTCGCACTTGTCATCGGGGCACACCAATTGCAGTACTGTTCCTTCGTTGACATGCATTCTTGAGTACGTCTCCATGCACCTCTGGCAAAAGTAATGCTGGCATGGAAGTTTTACGAAATCAACACCTGAGGGTAATCAAAGACATGGACATGATTAATTGTGGTAAGGTTTAGGTTGAACCTTGCAAATTTGTGTGTAAGCTACTTTTATTTATTAATATATGTATATAATTTGTGGGGGATAAGTTGTACCCGAAAAAACGATTTATTTTGCCAGTAACTTGTTCTCTTAACTAATTTAAACTAGTTTGCACAAATATTTAACATTGTATTTACTTGAGTTATTATAGCTGGCTCTGGGATATACACCAAAAATAGATTTTTCAATAGATACAACCAATGTTAGCGGAAATTCATGCAAAATCCTGAAGAAAAAAAAAAGATAATCTAATGCAGAGCGCAGTGCACGAGATGAGTGCCAGGAAGGGTGAGCATAAACTGGAGCATTCGAGTTACCTGTGTACTCACAGAAGCAAATCATGCAGGCATGAAGGCCTGTAAGAAAGGATTCATGACACTTCTCCTCATTGTAGCTGATCAAACGTTGAACGACATCCTCTACAGGCAGAATCTCTCCAACGACTCGAACATCCACAGGACCCACCATACTATCATCAGGTGGTCGTATGACTATTCCATCATCAAAACCAAGATGAGAAAGCATAGAGCTCTGCAGCCATTGCACCCACTCATAAACAACTTCCTGTCCAGGTTGTTGTGCCCAGATCGAGTCGAGCATGTGACAAAGGGAGGAAACCTTCACATTGTCCAACCATTGTACGCCGAGAGTTAAGTACGGAGGACAATGGCTTGGGTAAGATGGAGGCATGAGGCATGTCAGTGCTAGTGGAGCCAAGTGCTCGACACTGAAGTTGTTAAGGAGCTGGTTGTTTGGGTCATCATCATCAACACACTGGGATGGTTCTGCGGATACACTGATACCATCTGGAATTTCACAATGTACCTGGATCTGCAGAGAATTGAAAATGGAAAAAGAAAGTATCATGACTTTTGTTTGCCGGTGATAGCTACTGATTTTCTGGGAGTCTGAGACCAATTGAAAGAAGTTTTACCTGGAAAGACCGTGGTCTAGCCTTTTCATCAAAAATGTGTATCTTGTCTCCATAAATTGCCTCCAGTGCTAGCATCTAAGAAATAATATTACCACAAAAAAGTATTACCTCCTCAGCATTTGCCTTTTGGAAATTTACTACTCGTACAGTTTTGTTATACTATACAAGTTTGAGACGATGAATAATTCTCTTCAGTTTCTGACCACATGTTGTTTGGCATAAGAAAAGTTATGTCGTCCCTATATGAAGTAACTTACGGAACTACTAACAAATGTTAACCAATGGCACAACTTTTTTTGGTTCAGATATCCTGCACGCCAGAAACCTGTTTAGTTCTGTAACCAACTTTTCTAATTCTGCAACCAACTTTTCTAGACCATCGAATGCATTATTTCAGTTCTACTAGCTGAATATCAGAGCAGTAAATATTTCGAGATTACAATCAAGTCGCTTCTCTTCCCAAATCGCTACCTCTGCACAACACAAGAGGACTACATTGTGACAACATTAACATTAACCATGATCTGCACTGAATGTTCCTGATTTTCTGCTACAAGTCCATCCACTCAGTTACGGCGAAATCACCCTAGCCTAGACCTTTTCTGCGACCTCTATCTTCCGCTAGGCAAAACTGGACATGATTCACAAGTTTCGGCGGACGCCACGATCACAACAGGGGTCAGCAATGCAGTTTCCCAAAATTTGGCCCGGGGGTTTATCAGAAGTTTCAATGAATACTAAGTACTCCCTCCGTTTCAAAATATAAGATGTTTTAGCTTTGTGAAAGAAGTGTATCTAGACCCCTTTTAGTGTGTAGGTTCACTCCAAACTTAGATGAACCTACACACTAAAAGGGGTCTAGATACACACCATTTACAAACCTAAAACATCTTATATTTTGAAACGGAGGGAGTATCTTCTGTTGCTGAACGCAGGTTGTTTTGCACAAGAAAAGTCATGTATTTTCTGTCTTGGAAAAAAAAACTTACATATGAAACTATTCACGTATTCTTATACAAGTTAACCAATGGCGCAACTTTTTGTGTTCTACTATATCCTGCAGGCAAGAAACCTGGAAGTGCCACTCTAGTTGTGTAACCAAGTAGAGAGTAACCAACTCCTCTAGATCATTATGCACTCTTTCAGTTTCAGAGCGTGTTCAGCTTGAATGGCTGAGCAGCAAATACTGGGATCTCACAACCAAGTCGCTGCTATTCCCAAATCACAACCACTACGCGACACAAGAGAACTACTACAAAATTGCCCTACCCTGGTCCTTTTCTGCGACCAAAATTGCGCCCAATTTGGAACCACGAGGCGTTTGCAATGCAGTTCCCAAAATCGACCCAAGGGTAGTAAGGTTTATGAGCAACGAGGTCTAGGGCGGAGCGTCAGTTCCAGCAGGGAGTACCTCGTCCTGTTGGAGCTGGTCGTTGGAGCGCAGCAGCTCCTCCGGCAGATCGGGCACCTCTCCCTCCCGCAGCATCCTCGCCGCCTCCGGCGACGGCGACAAGCCCTCCGCCTCCTCTTCGTGGCAGCCACCGTGACCGCCAGGGCTCTCCATCTGCGGACTGCGGGTTGCCGCCTGCCTCCCTTGCCGGGTCAGAACTCAGAATTGCTACTCTCCGCGTACGGGGAAATTAAATTAAATTCGGGTGTACACGGATCCATGTACGTATATAGGGAACCATGTACGGATTGGGTATCATCAGAGTCCAGGTATCTCAGAGTTCGTGGAATATGATCAAAATTCCACCGTGTTGCTAAATTCTGCAACTCTTGTGGTGGCATGAACTTCACGTGCACACAGATCACATACAAAAGGGCCATAAACAAATCCTATATATAATCTTCCGCTCAAAAATGAGCCGAGAAAACTTTATACAAGACTATGTTACAAACATGGACCCAAGAGAGAACAACCGCCACGGCTACGACTTGTACTACACTCCTCACACTAAGGACATGTTGCAGTTAGCGCCCTATTAGCCTGACCATCCATGCTCCTCCCAGGTAGAGACCAAGCAGCGGACCCGCCAACAGCATCTGAGTCAACGGATCGGTCGAGGGCGTGAGCACGGCGGCGGCGACCACCGCGCCAACCACGACGTACCTCCAGATTGATAGCATTTGGTCGCTGGAAACCAGTCCGACTTGCCCCAGCAGGAGCTGGATCACAGGGACCTGCAAAATAGTTGCATGCAGGGTTAATTCTCTTTCTCTGTATTCAACTAGAAATCATGTTCTAAATATACAGTGCCATTTGTTTACCTGAAAAGATAACCCTGTGCTGAACAGAAGCACGAGTACAAACTCAAAGTACTGGTCTATTGACCATATCGACTCCACCGCCCCTTCGGCATAGTTCACGAAGAAGTTCAGTGCTGCTGGAGCAAGGACAGTGTAGGAGAACAAAATGCCAAGGTAGAACAGAACTGAAGAACCCAAAACAATGGGCCCTAAGAATTTCCGCTCATCCTTGGTTAAACCTGGGAGAACAAATGCTATGATCTCGTACAAAATGATAGGACTTCCGATTAGAAGACCACAATAACCTGAAACCTGAATAATGTTGAAAATAATGAAAAATGTCATCAGTTAATTTGCTTTAACGTATAACTATAACGGACAAAATTGAAGAAGGGTGCCAGCTAATTAAAATCTGATACACAAACAGGATGATAATATAAAAACACTAAACTATTTTTCCATATAGACTAATAACCTAAACAAAATGTAAAGGTCTCGAGAGCAGTTTATAGACCAGTATGTGCAGTAGTTCTGCATTTCTGCATAGTTAGCCACCTTTTTCATCATAGACCAATGAACGTGAAAACTTCAGATTTATTTTCTAAGAAGCTGAAGGCACATGTACAGCCCATGTACTTATGTGTAAGTTCCTCCCATGTGTTTACAAGCAAAATGTGTGGTAGTTTCCAGTACTCCCTCCGTCCCAAAATAAGTGACGTGGGCTTGTCTAGATTCGGATGTATCTAGACATGTTTTAGTATATAGATACATACGAATCTAGATAAACTCACATCACTTATTTTGGGACGGAGGGAGTATTAAGTTTGTGACTGTCTGTCATATTAACTATTGAACCGTAAAAAGTGACTAAATGATTTGAAAGAAAGTATATCAGAGTATTGAAGTTGTGCAGTGAGAAAGCATGCACACATTAAAATTTACCTCTACCATCCCTTTCCGTTCTCACAAATCTTGCTGCCCAGAGCCCACCCCCACTCAGCATCAAGAAAGTATGTGCGCCAGCTCACCCAATGTGAGATTTATCAAGTGCTTATTGGGCAGGCACATATGCTAATCTGCCTACTTACAGCTTTGCATTCTGGTTGTAGGATATGCAAAATGAGCACCTAGAAGCGACACAAAGAACTTGTACTTTAGCTTCGTAACCGTGTGTGTGAAGGGTTTTGATATGTTCAGTCTTTAAGAGGGTGCTGGTGATAGTGTGCCAGTATGCAGATTGGGCAAAAATGACTAATTTGGATTGCTCAGCAGATTTGGTTGCACGTGTTTCTTTGTACCTGACAGACTCCCCTGGCTGTACACTATATATGACCACAAATAACTTTGCAGTGCAATATTACTATAACATTCGAATAAGAAAGGTGACTTAGCCTTAGAGGTTTACCATCACAGCCAAGAATATTATCAATGGTCTAGAAAAATAAGAATAATACCAGCAAAATTCTAATTGAAGAATATTTAGATTTGCATAGGCTCACCTTCAATGTTGTAAAGAAAAATTCTCCAGGAGAGAGTTGCAAGAACCGGACACCCTGAACACTGACAGGTGCTTCTAGAATCTTGATTATATCTTTGGAGAAGAAAAAACAACCAAGTATTGAAGCTCCAACAGCCAATACTGATACAAATATCCTCTCACGAAGTTCCTCCAGATGATCAAATATACTCATTTCCTTATCATCTGGAAGTAGCTCTTTGCTCGGATAAAGAAAATTATACAGAGAACTGGGATCTTCTTCCTGTGCGAGACTGCCAAAGGAACCATTTTCAACTGCACAAGGTGAGTTTGAGCAGTCACATATTCTGAAAAGGAAACTCCACCAAAGCATAATAACAATCAGTAAGATTAAGGCGTATTATGACCACCAGCTGAAATAGCTAACACTGATGAACTGGACAGTGCCCTAAAGTCAAACAAACGCCTCTTCTAGCGTACAACTTTGTTACACAAAACTGTGTCTACTCTCTTTAATGTTTAGGTTTTATATGATAAATGACAGTAGGAATAAGTCCATATACTCCCCCTCCCCCCTAAGGTTTCACAGATCGGCTACAGAACCACCAACTCTAAAACCGGTTAATTAACCCCACGGGCCACGAGATTACAAATACCATTTGAATCACCCACCCCTAACCTTCTGTTATGTGTGTGTGGGTGTGTGTGATGTGGCCGATCAGTTAGAGCTTCGCGGGGTAAATGGACTTATTTCATTCCAATATTTTAGCGCTGTATGTACCAACGGCTGACACAGTGAGCGCCTAGAAGGTGAATATTGAAGCATATATCTTGACTGGCAGATTCTTTATGGAATACTTAACATCAATTCATCTCCGGGTCAGAAACTTGAAATGAAGTCTGACAGACAGTGGAGCACAACAAATTCTCCATGCAATCCCTCAAATTCTTGACTAAGCAAGCATGGGAATTAAGAAGAGGCTAGAGGGGGCGTACCAGGGCCTGGAAGTGGATCCTGGAGCTGGAGGCTGGTCGACGGAGACTCCTCCCTCTGAGGCACCGGCGAATCCGTCTCCCCTTCAACGGCGGAGCAGCGGAGGTGCCGCCGGCGGCGGCGGCAGTGGAGGGGCTCGGGCGTGCAGGGGACGAGACTGGGGACGGAGATGCGGTGGCGACGCAGGAGGGTGCCGCCGAGCTGCGGTGGCGGGTGGGAGAGCAGCGCCCCCGCGCTTCCCATGTTCTCCTGCTGCTGCGGACTACCGTGCCGCACTTGGGAGGCAACGGGAGCTCGGATAGGTGGTGATAATTGTCTATGGCTCTTCGGCGATTTCCGCCGCGTGAGTTTTGCGTTTCGTCACTTCTCCTCCTCCTCCAGCTGAGCTCGGGATAGACTCGTGCCGTTGTCGGGGCCACACGACACGAGCGAGACCAGCGGCTTTGCTTGCTGCGAAATCTAAACTCTTTTTTTTTTGGAACGCAGGAAGGAAATAACTTTAGCGACAACAATAAGGGCATGTTTGTTTCATAGAAATTACAGGAATTGTATAGGATTTGAATTCTATGGAATTTTTTTCTATGTTAATTGTTTGATTCATAGGAACATACTATCCTATAGGATTAATTTCTATAGAAATCTTGTAGTGCAATTCCTATAAGAAATGAAACATTAGAATAGACCTCATGAAAAAAATTCTTTACATTAAATAAAATTCCTCTTCCTGTAGGATTCAAGTTGGCATGATATCTCAATCAGTGGCGGATCTAGGACAAAATCGACGGGGGTGCCAAGCTTTAAAAACTCCCTATTAGGCTATAATTTGAGTAAGAATTAGTCTAAAAATTACAAGCTAAAAAGTTTTTATACTTTTGGAGGGGGTGCCATGGCACCTATGGCACCCCCACTAGATCCGCCACTAATCTTAATCCTATGTTTTTCCTATTCCTATACTTTTCCTATCTTATGAATCAAACGAGACCTAATAATACTGTATGTATAGAAAGCAAAAGCACGAAAATGCTCCAAATTTTTCAAAATATATCTCTTCACAAGCTCAAGCTTTTAGGTGAACTGAAATGAAACAAAACATCTCGGCGAACTGGATGTTACATGTGGCCGGATTTAGTAGTAGAGTCCAGGTATCTCAGAGTTTGGCTTATTTCTCATACTTTTCTGTGACAAATTACCCTTTCTAGTTTATTTATCATTTCTGTCTGATGGGGCCCACATTTCCAACGCGTAATGACTATTGTGCATGCGGTCAAATGCCCAATGGAACTCATGACATGCACTGTGATGCTAAATTTTGCAACTTCTGTGGTGACATGAATTTCATGTGCATAAAACGAACATAAATAAATCCTGGAATAAATAAATTTCGCCTGACATACAGACAGGTTTCCAGCCAGAGTACATCAGACTTAAGTCATCATACAAAAGTCACAGCCTCAAAGGATAAAAAAGGACATCATAGACAATTCAAGATATAGAGGAAACATAAACAGACGACAGTATAACAAAGATATTTGCAGTGTATCACTACAATTATACAAGGGGACAACTGGCATCCTGAATATGCAGATTTTTCTCAACAAAACATACACGGAAATGAACAGGATAAACAAATACTACTAGATTTCTGCTAATGAATAAAAATTTCTGAGCTGCTTTTACGAGTACAAGGAAGCCGAGAGTAGAAACCAAGTTCGCTTCCAAATGTCGGTAACGCCAAGGCGAATGCACCCAGCGACAAGTGTATATGCACACACAGACCTTTGGAAATTGGGCTTGCGTTGAGGCTGCGCATATACGACAACCTGCATCAGGGATCTGCAGTATGTTGCTTGCATCCCTTGGGACCAAAATGCTGTGACATCTTCTGGACAGACTTCCGGCACAATGCACAGAAGTGTTGGTTGCATGACCAACAGTAGAGATGGTTGTTGTTTCCAATCTGCCCAAGTTACCAAAGCAAATACAGACTCATGAGGAAGGGCAATGTGGAAAAATAAACAAAGTTATGGTCAAGATCTATAAGTTCACTAGGAGCACGCGGGGAGTGGCTAGCCTGAGACTTCTCTTGGCTCAAGCAAAAAAAAAAACTTCTAAAAGTAAACTAACGTAAAGATCAGTTGCTGATTTACACAGTAACTAAAATACATGTTGCTAGTCATGAATCATGGAAGATACTGAACTGGTAATAAATAGTTAAATTGGTAATCATGACTAGAGGTGAAAGAATAACCACATGAAAAAAATTCAAAGGAAAAAGTGACCACAAGTAGTTGTACATGAAATAGCACCTATTGATTTCTTGATGCAAAAGATAGGCAATTGATCATTCTCATTATTATTAGAGAAGCTGGTCCTCAAATATGTTCACAAGTAAGGTATTTTCTTATTTACCTTTGGAACTGCTGTGCGGCAAGTGGGACACGGGTAACCATATTCTCCTTCAAACAAGTCAGCCTGCACTTGTGCAACAACTTGGCGTTGTTGCCTTTGATTCACTTGCATCTCCCATCTATCAATTTCAACCTGATCGAATACTACACAATCACCCCTGGAGGCAACAACATAATTATTTGTCAATTCACAGCTATGTCAATGGACAAAAGTAGATACTACTAAAAGAGAACTTACTTGAAATGATCATATCCACTAATTGCAGCGTTGCATTGGTAACAAAAGAACCGGCCACAGTTCCAACAGGTCATCTTATTGCATCCTTCTATCTTAGATATAGCCATCTTGCATCGCGGGCACTGTTTTGCATCCTTCATAATTTCCTTGATGCTGCGTACTTCATCCATAAGCTTCTGAATATCTCCCTTTGATTGGCCAGACTTTTGACGTTTCTGTGCCAAACGAAAGAAAGTTAGCATTCCCAACAATTATCTAAGAAAATAATGAACCAAGGACGAATAGAAACAGATAATCTGGCGTCATTGTTACTGAAGTTGATCAAAATGTGAATTATCTTTAGTGCAGCCATCCAGCAGATGGATAAAGGAAAAACACATGTATATTAATGCTTGCAAAAACCTAGCCCTGAAGTGCAGTAACTATTTACAGAAAAAATATTCTATGGTCAAAGGGCACCCAGTGAGTAAAATATGTCTACGACTTAGATAGAGACATACTTATCTATCAGGTTAAAATCCTATGTGAAGAACATCAGATAACCTCTTAGATTCAGGAGACTAATATTCAGATCCATATCGGGCAGCAAATAACTCTAGAAACTTTCCATGTGAGCTATCAGTGGACACAACATCCTCAGATCCTCTCATTGCAAATGACGCATATCTTCTTCCTATAGCCACCATACATGCCTTACCACAGTCTACAATCACCATCCTACCAGGTCTCACCATTGGCTAGGATCTAGTAAATCAGCGATTTCTTGGCATGTTGTACCTTACCATTTCTTGCAATGGTAATAATAATTCATTTTCAAGTACTCTTACTGCCCTAATGGAAACTAATGATCCAATCACCATGCTACCAGGTCAGACCATTGTACGGGATCTAGTAAATCAGTAATTACTTGGCATGAACTTGTATCTCACCATTTGTTGGAATGGTTATACTGATTTGTTTTAAGGTATTTTTAACTGCCCTAGAATGGAAACCAATGACATAAGGACAAAAGAGACAGGATTAAAGCTTCAGCTAGGGGTTTATTGGGACAAGGTAAATCATCCCCATCGTCTAAGAGGTATTAATTCTAAAGCTTTTACTATAGTAAATTATATGCCAGTATGGTGGATTACTACCACTGTATTACTGCTAATATAAGTATGTGCGATATAGTCTTCATACCTCCAAAATAATAAGTTTTTCTTCTGGAGATAAACATTCCACCCCAACATGACGGCGCTCTTTACAAAGTGTGCAGAAGCAGAATAAACAACTTGAACACACAGCTTCATCACCTGAGTCTTCCAAGCAAGCAGTTTGACATCTCGGACAATAAACAACGTCAATCATTGCATCAAGGGTTCTCTGAAGAAGCAATGCTTCCCAGCGTTCAAACTCGTCCTCCCCCAACAGCACTTTCAATATATTGGGAGGAACAACGGCTCCACATTTTGTATCAGGACACAACAACTTCACTACACTTCCTTCCTTGACATGCATTTTGCAATAAGTTTGCATGCATTTCTGGCAAAAGAAATGGTGGCATGGAAGTTTGATGAAATCAACACCTGATGAAACAATAAATTAGACTCAAAAATAGAGGCGAAATTCAAATAACAGGGATTAACAAATGTTAATGGAAACATAAAGGTTGGAGGAATACCATGATTCTAAATTTTTAAATTGTTTACAAAGACAGTTTCACTCAGAACAAGGACTGATGAATTGAATATCTAAATGAGAACCTCTAACTTGCACCTATATAACTATGTTGCCATTACCATATATAGTCTCTTTTTTCTGTTAAAAAAACCAATACTATGGGAACTAAACTGCACTTAACCAAGATAGTTCCACTCCGAGCAAGGACAGTACATGTCAAACGTGGTAAGTGTAACACAGCAGAAGACTTCTACTATAACACTTGCGCAAATAGTTCTGTGGAAATGGAAGAAAGAGTTACCAGGAAACTCGCTGAAACAAATCATGCAGTCATGGATAGCATGCAAAAAGGCTTCATGACGCTTATCATCATTGTATCTAATAATCCTTGGAATTGTAACATCAGGTGGAGCATTGTCTGGACAAGCACGCCTATCCCCACCATCTTCAGTACACGCTAGATCACCCTTGCTTAAAACTATCTCATTGTCAAATCCTAAGTAAGACAGGGAAGAGCTTTGGAGCCATTGCACCCACTGATATATTACTTCCATGCCCTGTTGCTCTTCCCAAGCCATATCCAGCATGTGACATAATGACGAAATCATCCCTTTGTCTAGCCATTCAACGGACATAGTGAAAAAGGGTGGTTGATGGCTCGGGTACGACGAAGGCATGAGACATGTTAGCAGGATTGGTGATAGATGCTCAACTCTAAACTTGTAAACAAGATCATCCGTGGCATCAGCATCGTGTCCTTCCTTATAATTTAGTGTTCCAGCACCAAAACTGAGCCTCGCCGATACATTTGTACCATCTGGGATCTCAATATGCACATGAACCTGTAATTACGACAACAGCTTGGAACCTTTGCCCTGACAGATAAGAATGTGACCTGAAAATTCATCGTGAGGGATATACCTGGAAAGACCGCTGGCCCTCCTTTCTATTGAACATGACTACATTGTCGCCGAAAATTGCTTCCAAGGCACATATCTGAGCAAAGTATTTAGATTCTATCAGACTAAGATAAGTGATAGCACATGTCCAAGTAAAAACAAGATAACAACAAAATAGAATTAAGTACATCTGAAGACTCCCTTTCATACTACTTGACAATTAGTATCTTACTACTTGACACTTAGTATAACTATGCTAACGAATGTGCACGACACAGTCTTAAGTTCTCTGGCTCATTTCCTATGAATGGCAGAAACCATGAACCAATGATCCTCGCCCGATCTTACAAATTTACTAACGAGATTGACCACAAATGCAGGCATGAATTAACTAAAGGGCTCTCACTGTGCATCTTTTGAGATGCTAAAGTATAATTCCAGCCCTCGGTTGGCCCTCGGAGAATCAGTAAGTAAAGCGCACCAGGAAAAGGAATCATGAAGTTCACTACGGCCTCGTTTCCACGACAGAAGCTACCCGGTCATGCTTCCCGATCTACTGAACAATTCACGAGTCGCAAAGGGAGAGAGAAGGAGACCATCGCATTACCTCGTCCTCCTGCCTCTGATAGTTGGCGCGCACCTCCTCCTCAGTCAACTCCACCTCCTCCCGACCAATCCCCACCAGCTCCTGTAGCCTTCTCAGGCCCTCTTCCTCCCGTCCCCCTCCCGCCGCACCGCTCCCGGAGGACGAGGCTTCCATCGGCGGCTGAGGAGGCGGCCGCGGCGCGGGGACCTCGGGCTGGGGAGGCGGCGTCTCCACGGGAGCATCCTCGGCGGCAGCGGCCGCGGTGGAGGCGTCGAGGTCGAGGCGCCCGAGGGCTTCGGCGGCGGAGAGCTCGGCGTCGTAGGGGTACTCGTGGGCCGGGTTAGGGTACGGGACGGAGGCGGCGGCCTTCCCGTGGGGTTTGGGCGCGGGCCCGCGGCCGGCCTTCGTCTTCGACGACTTCCGAGGCATCGGCTTCGAAATAATCGGCGGCGGCTAGAATCGAGAGGTATCTCGTGGCGGCGCGGCCCCGGAATTTGACGGCGAGGCGTGAGGCGGTGGGCGCCGACGCGGGCGGCACGAATCTCGGGGTTCTCTTCTCTCTTTCCGGCTCGTCGCGCGGCTGGAGAAAGGGGATACCGCCACCGGAGGTTTATGTGGAAGGCGTATTTGCACTTCTTATTTTTCTCCGTCTTGATTGACGGCTTAATAACAGAACAAAGTTTGTTCCCTTCAAAAAAAAAAAACAGAACAAAGTTTGTTTGTCAAAAAAAAAAAACAGAACAAAGTTTGAACCTTTGACTCATGGGTCAACGTTGGAAGAGAAGAAGTATCCACGTCCGGTGTGACGTAGCTGACAAGTTTGCTGCACTCGTTGCCCACGAGCAGAATTGACTATTCTAATCAGAAGGTTCCTTCTTCAATGGATCTGGAGTTTTTTTTTTTTATTAAACGCTGTGATTGTATTAATTCATAACATGAGAGTCGAGTACAATTCGGTTCGCAATACAATCCCGTTGAACTAGAAGCAGCGGCAGACCCAAGTTTATTTTGAAGGCTGAGCAAAGAGTTAATTCAAAGGCTAATAAGCTAACTTTTAGGTAAATACTCCCTCCGTTTCAAAATATAAGATGTTTTAACTTTGTGAATGAAGTGTATCTAGACCTCTTTTAGTGTCTAGGTTTATCTAGGTTTTGAATGAACCTAACACTAAAAGGGGTCTAGATATACTCATTTTATAAAGCTAAAACATCTTATATTTTAAAACGGAAGGAGTAGTTATGAACTTGAACTGTGTCGGCCGTCCGGAAGCTCGGGCAGTTGCTTGGTCCACTAATGACGGGAAGCCACACCTTACACAATTTATTATAGTTGTCATTTTATGGGCATCTTCATTCGCAGATCGCCGCACAGAGCGCAGCAAGGATTCTTCAAAACCTTGGAGCATATACTTTATTTCACTAACTTATTTCACTAACCAGTGGACCGTAGACGGATCGATCATGTCCCTCCTTACCGAGTTTTGCCGCAACCTCGACACTTTCCGTCTCTAGAACAACACGCTTCACCTGAACCTCGCTCGCAACCAGCGGTCTCCTCTTGCATGCCATCATCTCAGCTCATTCGGTCGTCAACGACATGTGGAAAAAATGGCAAGCTCCTGCAAGAAAGCTACCATGACAGTCTCTAACAACTGCACCACCACCGCCGTTTTGATCTAAAGATCTGAAAGCTCCATTGACGTTCACCTTGCACCACCCCTGACCTGGCGGGAGCCAGTGCTCATGTGCCTTCAGTGTTGCCCCTGGTGCGCAGGTTTATAAACATATAGACATTCGTCCATCCCTGCAATAGTTCTTCTCACAATAGTCGTGAGATCAGCAATGCATTTAGAGTCACGAGCATCATTTCTGGATAACCACATGATATAGATCAGTAGCATACTCAATGCTATCATATGCCCACTTGCCTTTCCAATCCAGTCCAAAAGTCACCCCTTGAGATCTGAATGACAAACTAACTGATCGGGTGGTTTCTCCATGACTAAACCCATCTCCTCTTCAAGCACCTTCCAGGTCATGGCTGGATGTGAACAAGTACAGAAGCGATGTACCAAACTCTCATCTCTATCGCACATTAGACAGTTAACCATGTCTTTGATTCTTCGGTATTTGAGTTCAGTACCCACCTCTACGCCATTCTCTATCAACCTCCAGAAGTGTACCCTGACTTTGCCTGGGACATTTGCACCCCAAAGCGCCAGCGAACCTCTATGTTGATCGCAGCTCCGAGATGATTTCGCCAGGCCCTTCGCTAGTCGCTTGAGTTGCACGGCTAGATGGTATGCCAACTTAACTGAAAAGAGCCCCGATTTGGTGTAATTCCAGCCTAGAAAATCTTGTGACCCCGGTCTGCCAACAGGAATAGTCAAGATGTCTTGGATGTCTTGTTCATGGAAGAACGGACGGAGTTTATTCTCGTCCCACATCCTTCCACCTGGAACCATAAAATCACAAACAAGAGTTGGACAGTCGTCTTGCTTACACCCTAGCGGGAGTTGTGCGCTTGACCTCAGGATCCACTTGTCCTTCATAGCTTGTATGCATGACCCGTCCTTGATCCTCGAGACTAATCCAGCTCTAAGGAGATCTCTGCCATGGGTAATACTCATCCATGTATGTGAGGCATGCTTGGGACTTGTTGCATTCAAAAAGCACCCATATTTAAAATACCTCGCTTTGTGCACACACGGCGCAGAAAGAGTCTGGATCAGTGATCATCCGCTAACCTTGCTTAGCCAAAAAAACTTGATTGAATCTTTCAAAATCTCTAAAACCAAGACCCTCGTGGCTCTTGGCTCGACATATCTTGTCCCATCCAATCTAGGGCACTTTACGCTGGCCATCTGAATCCCCCAACCAAAAATCTGAAGATACGCCGCTTAGCTTCTTACACTGTTTCTTGGAGAAGAGGAAACAACTCATTGGTTATGCTGGCACAACCTGCAAAACAGACTTAACTAGCACGCCCTTTGCCTCCTTGGACATACCTTGTCCCTTCCAACCCTTGACCTTGCCCATGATTGTTCTGTAATATATTTAAAATATCCATTCTTTGAACGACCCACTACTATAGCCAGTCCTAGGTAACGCTCTGACAGAGCTTCACAAGAAGTCCCCACCGAGGCCTTTAAGTTGGTATTCAAAACATCTGAAGAGCCCGGACCCAAAAAATAGAGTGGATTTCTGTAGATTAACCCGACGGCCGAAACTAGCCTCATAGTCTTGCAAAACTTCTTCCTTTTTCCCTTCTGAAAAGGAAATGGATGTCGCCTAGAAGGCGGTGAATAGGCGTGTTAAAATTATTACGATTTAGGCTCTAATAAATGCGGAATAAAACTTAACGTTTAATTTATCAAGCCAAAACCTATATTCACTAGGTTCACTAAGTGCACCAACAACCTATGCTAAGCAAGACAAGCAACAAGGTGATAGCAAGATATAATACTTCAAGCACGAAGGCTATCACAATGTAAATTGCATAAGTAAAGGGCTAGGTTGAGAGATAACCGATGGACGCGGAGACGATGATTTGTTTCCCGAAGTTCACTTCCAAAGAAGCTACGTCTCTATTAGAGAGGTGCAGGGGCGCAATGTACTTCGAACGCCACAAATGGCTCACCTCGAGGTGTGGTGGCACGATGTTCACCCAACGCCACACAAGGCCTCACCCCAAGATGTGAAGGCACGCAACCTACCGACGCACAAAAGGCTCACCCTATTCTCCCGTGAGCTTGCCACAAAGGCCTACTCACGTTCCACTATGGGACACTTGAGGGTGGTCACCGAACCCGTACAAGGCTTGGGGAAATCTCCACAACTCAATTGGAGGGCTCCCAAGAAATGCCACAAAGGCTCCACAATGCCAAAAAAATCCAACAAGCTTGGGGAACCTCCACAACTCAATTGGAGCCCCAAGAACACACCACAACTCCACACAACCGTCTAGGGTTTCAAGAACCCAAGAGAAACAAGCCCAAGGGCTTGAACTCGCCAAATCTCCGAAGAGAACTCAAACCTATGCACCAAATGCAAGAGGCAAGTCCTTCTCTCTCAAATTCCACCAAAGCTACAAAAGCTATTGGGGGAATAAGAGAGGAAGAACACAAGAGGAGAACACAAAACTCTCCAAGATCTAGATCCCAAGGATTCCTTCACAAAGAAGGGATTTTGCTTGGTGGGGCTTGTAGATCTAGATCTCCTCTCTCAAATCCCTCAAAAAGATGCAAGAATAATAGGAGGGAGAAAGGGAGAGAGCAAGCTCTTCAAGGTCAACAATGGAGGAGAGAGAGATAGAGAACCAAGAAAAAGCAAGTTGGAGCCAAAGGGGAAAGGGGAGCTCCTTTTAAAGGGCTCCCTGATCTGCCCGTTACTCACAGATCCGCGCACAGCCGGTAGTACTGGTGGCACTAAGCCAACGGTCCAAAAATGAGGTGCGAATGAACACAAAAACAAGGCCGGCCGGTACTACCGGTGGGTCACCGGTACTACCACCTGGGCTGGTACTACCACCCAAGATTCCGACCGAAGTTCCGACAAATACGCACACCAAGACAGAGATGGTACATAACCAAAATCGGGGTTGCCGGAAGTTGGGCCGGAATTAAGACCGGTACTAACGGCGGCATTTCTGCCCGAGCGGTACTTCCGGGGCCTGGTCGGTACTTCCGGTCAGTGAAACTTCAGAACCAAAATTGCAATAACTTTCACGCCCGAACTCCAAACAAGACGAAACCAATTTTGTTGGAAAGATAACGACGCGTAGAATCCAACAAAAAATCGAAATATTGGATATCACCAAGGGAGAAAATATCATGAATATATATGTGAGATACCTCCCAAGGTGTGGAGCCGGAAAACCCGCAAGATCAAAAACGCAATAAGATATGCATGGGAAATCCGTTTTTAATGAACTAGAGCTTGTTATGAAGATAACCACAAGCTCTAGATCCTCACATGGACAAGAACCAAACAACAACCAAGAAATATGATGATATGTATGCAAAGGTTTGAGCTCTCTCCGAAAGATACAAACGAGTCACCCACTCGAGAGCCCCTCTTGATAGTATGGCTATCTATCCTAAATCCGGTCTCCCAACACTACAAGAGACCGGTAAAATAGAAACCCTATCAAGATCATACCTTTGCCTTGAGCATCCCACTTGAGCTTGATGTAGACTATCTTGTCACCTTCAAGATGGAACACCTTTCTTGATTGCTCTTGCTTGATGAAGACTTGTGAATGGCTCCCCCATACTCCATGGGAAAACCACTTCTTTGACCTTGTCTTCATCACTCCATGAACGCCGAGGATGGCAAGCTCCAAGCATGAGATCTTCTAGAGACGGTGCATCTTGAGCTTGCACTTCATTTCTTGATGATGTTTTGAAGATATCCATGAGGAACTCCATCTTCTTCTTCAAGACATACTTGATCTTCTTCTTCTACTTGATTCCAATAGGCACAAAGCCCTTGGACATTGCTTCTTCTTCTTCATCCTTGAAACCAACACATGGTCCAAGCGATGCAAATGGACAAACCTACAAGTGAAACTCAATTTGCACATTAGTCCATAGGGATTGTCATTAATTACCAAAACCACACATGGGGCATACATGCCCTTTCACCTTCTCTCTTGGTTTTCTTCTTCAATGGAGGATAACCTGGATTTTCGTCACTTCACCTTGTGGTGGATGGATAGGAGTGATGGCTGTGAAAATAGACATCTTTCTCCGTGAACTTCGTTTTTATTCAAGTAATTTGTTGGGGATAGCAGCAAAAAAAACCCTACGATCTAAACCCAAAACTTTCCTAGGATCTATCTATGTAGTAATGCAGTAACGGCCGGAGGGTAGAGAATACATACCCTTGTAGACCGTACGCGGTTAACGTTCCGCCGAGAACGTGGTTGAAGTAGTCGTACTCGTAGCCAACCTCAAGGTCGCGAAGCTCCTCGCAGGCCACCCCTTGCTCATTCGTCACCTTCATCGTGCAACAGCTCCGGCTCACGACATTCAAGCACCCCAAGTGTTGCGCCTCGTGTCTTCGTACACATCCGGTGCACGATGAGACCTCCAGCTCCCCGATCCCGCCGGGAGTGCGGAAGTTGATATCCGGCTAGGAATCCCTACAGCGCAACGGCATACTGCAGGTGTGCCTTGATCACATAGCCCAGACTTGGGGCCATGGTCACAAGGTATAGAGAGAGGGAGGAGGAGAAAGTCAACCAAAGGACTTCTCCAAAATTGTTTTCATTCCACCCATGGGCACCCCTTTATATAGGCGGAGGGGGTGTGCTCTCCCCATTGGGTTAGCCATGTGGGACTATTCATAAAAAGAAAATACCAGGTATTTTCGTCCTGGCCGGATGGGCCAAAAACTGGCCCAATAACCAAAACAGAAAATAACAAATAAAAAGAAAAGGGGCTGCAGATAGGGGCTGGTCGGGTGGGCCTTGGCGCGGCCCACCCCGCACCCAGCTGTTCTCCCACGAGGCGGCGCCCTGCTGGGGAAGCCCGGGTGGGCTGGCCACCCCCCGGCGGCCTGTTGGCTCCTACGGCCTGGGTGGGCTGGTCGCCTGCCCGCGGCCCGCCCGCCCGCCTGGCGCCCGAGTAGCGGCCTGGCGAGGCAGAGCCCGGGTGGGCCGGCTGCTGCTGCGGCGATCAAGCTCGGTGCGACCCGGTGCCTGGTGCGGCTCAGTTACACGCCGCCCACATGCCTGACTGTTTTGCCTTTTTCCATTTATTTTTCTGCAGCTTTTATTCTAGGCCTTTTCCCTCTGGGATTTGGCCTAATATAAAAGTTGCCTTTATAAATCTTAACTTAAATATTATTTAGAATATATTAATTCACAATTAACATATAATAAATATATATTTAAATTCCCATTTATCTGAAAACACTTTTCCGGTCTTTTCCTTTATTCTTTCTCCGAACAACTTCGGATCTCTCCGCGGAACGATTCCGGCTTTCTCTTTTTCTCTACTGTGATTCCGTCTTATGAATGATCGCTCTCATCGTACCCTTAAGTGTATCCTCTCACGGCTCAGGAATGCTCTAGACATGATCTGTGTCAATGATCAATAGAGGGACCATGGATATCCATGTGACCCCTATGCATTCCTGATGACAATGTCGTTTGAACCGTCTAAATGTAGCATCCTCTTCCTTTTGTTTCTCGATACAACTTGTCCAAGATCCGATCATTGGTATCCCATACCTTGTTCAATCTCGTTCACAACAAGTTATGTTTTCTTGTTACCGTGATATTACGTCCCCGTGACCTAGTCACATGTTGGAACATTTATGAATGCAATCTCACCAAGCCGACCGTATGTATCTTTACCCGTCATGTGGGTGAACAAATCCCGTTCTTGCAGTCACATGTCATCTACTGTTCCTTTGGAATACCCAACATACACCTTTATGGCCACCGTATTACCAGATGACGGTTGATGCAGTCTAAGCAGCCTAGGGAAACAGTGAGTAATATGAGCTCACGGTCTAAGGAGAAGGAGTCTAGGTATAGCTGTTGCAACAATGAACTATATGACTTGATCGTGTTGCAATCCTTCGAGGAATGTCCAATCACATCATTCTCCAATGATATGGTCTCATTGTCAGTAGTCATAAATGCCCATGATCTTGAAACCCAGATCATGTTCGTGACCAACAAACTAGTATGAATAGAGGCTACTAGGGACTTTGTTGTTTCATACCACACTTGTACCAATGTTTCTACTTGGCACAGTTCTAGCACAATATGAAACTAGTATAAACTAATTGAGACATGACAATAAAAACCTATTTATTATTTTCCTCTAGGGCATATCTCCTTCAGTCTCCCACTTGCACTAGAGTACAAATAAACTAGCTCGCATTTTACTCATATAAACCATATACCATATGCGTTTACAGATCATGCATGCTCATGGGAAACATCATGTCCATGTTCTGTTTTACCAGATTATTATGTCTTTTGCAAATCATTAATGTCTTCCTAATTTTGACATTCACATATCTTATAATGGGTCGAAGTATTTGTTTGGCGACAAAGTGAGACTTTTGTTTCTAGTGTTTACGATGACAGTCGTTTTCACCGTTGTCATCTAAACTTCGAAACACACGTTGCTATCCTTTGTGTATATACTATAGTCATGGCAGCAGAACAAGGACGGATTCCAGGAGCTTACAGTGACGTTAGATCAACCTTGAGGGCTTTCTCATGGGCACTGGGCCCTGGGACACATCATTCTATGTTAAAAGCAAATTAGCCCCACCATAACATTATACATCACATCGGATGGAACCTTTATACTTCTATATCTATGTAGATCCTAGTGCATGAAATGCAACTATGACACTTACATTGCTTCTTGTCATTTATGTACAAATTTAATTCTGGTTTAGTGATCAACTCAGGAATCACTTAAAAAACACGTTCTTACAGTTAAGACTCTATCCTACCAACCAGAACCTCGGGTCACATTACGTCGAGTACACAACATGGTTATGTGGAAGAACCTATGACCGAGGCATAGTAGATGCAACACATCTCTTTCTTTCAACCTTAGTTGCCATACTAACTCAATGCTTCATATAGTAAGAACTTCTTTCTTACCTTGTTCCATTCTGAGCTTCTTCAGAATCTTGCTTAGGACTTTCTGAACATCTTTCAGAATCAAGTCCAGGAACTATTCGACATTCAGTGTTTATTAAACTCACCAATCTATCTCGATAGATTTTCTTGTTTAATAACTTCATCCTTATTTATCTAACTTAAATATTATTAACACCAATCACATCATTCACATATGTCGTTCACATATCATAGAATGATTTCACGCTCCCACTCAAATATGACATTCATGTTTGAGATCCAGGGATTTCACTTAGCTCCCACTCAAAATATGTTAGATACATATTATGAATTAGCCAAGCTGATTTGCTCCCACTCAAATCTAGGTCCTCTCGATAACCTTGGACATTCCAAAAATCTTTGATCACCATCAAATTGAGAATCCCATTAACGAGATTTCAATGACCATTCATTTCTCGTACTTAGGTCCATCATGCTTCTTTGTAATTCGTAGGTATGTCTTGTTCAAAACATGACAAGTGAATCAACAATATAATTCTACAAACATATAGTTGAATCCTACTTCCTTTAGTAAAAGTATTCACTGAAACTTTATGATCATTATCAATAGTTTCTCCTCTATATGTAGAGTTTGGATTCACGAAACGAATTCCACTGTGCCACTCAACAATCCGGAGGTAAGGTCAAATACCTTGTTTTGATCTTTTACTTTCTTCCATCTGTACCTTCATCAAGACACATCAACTTAGGACAACAACAGATTTGCCCCTTATGGAAGATGCATTCATAGCTTCCTAAGAATGCTTTACAAAGACTTTTTTATTCGCCACGACTTCGACTTATCGAAATGTCCAGAAACTCGAACGTGCCATAACACTTATGGTGTTGTTTCCACGAATATTTTAGAGGTTCCTTTGCATTTCAAATGAGTGTTTGCTTATTTTGATCTCTAACTCTAAACGACAACTATAACCCTGATAAGAGATAATATTATACCATATGTATCTTAATACATAATGATTATGATGTTTAGATATCTCAACATGGTTTGAATTCATCCAATTATCATAATTTGCGAAACATCTTTCACAAGTTCCTTTTATGCTAAACTTAACTTGAATACCTTAGTCATGTCGATCAAATCGAAGAGACTTGTTAATTCAATATCCCATTTAGTTATGAACTCATTTGAACAATTCAAATCATTTCAAACTTCATGTTTCATTAAGTAAATACATTTATTCACTTAACTCCACAATAAATGATTTCTGCTACTTGTTGAAAATGTGATACATCACTATGTATAAGATTCAACATTTCTTCGCATATCACCGTTTTACCAGAATGCGGAGTTTTAGTCATTCTGCCCAAGAGGCATGGTTTTGCAAAGTCTCTAGATTAAGCATCAAGGACCCCGATCTTTCATAAAGAACCCGCAATAACCAAAATGACTTAAATTGTAGTGTCATTTCATTATTGAACTTTGGATATCTTTTAGCATTCTAATCCTTTATAAATGTTTTAAACTATTATCATTAACATAGTGATGAGAATAACTTATTTGTAATCATAATGTGACCATAAGGTATTGTTGGAGATATGCCCAAGAGGCAATAATAAAAGTGGTTATTATTATATCTTTGTGTTTATGATGAATGTTTACATCCCATGCTATAATTGTATTATTAGGAAACACTAATACTTGTGTGTTTTGTAAAAATGTAAGAGTCCATAGTAAGCCTTTTGTTAAACTAGCTTGTTGATTAATAGATGACCATGGTTTCCTAGTCATGGACATTGGATGTCATTAATAACAAGGTTGTATCATTAGGAGAATGATGTGATGGACACACACCCATAGTAAGCATAGCATAAGATCAAGTCATTAAGTTCGTATTGCTATAAGCTTTTAAATGCATAGTGACCTAATCCTTCGACCATGAGGTTGTGTTAATCACCATCACCGGATGGGTACTTTGATGACATCAAACACCGCTTCGTAACTGGGTGGTCATAAAGGTGTCGTTGGGTATTCTGAAAGTATGTGTTGAAGCGCATGGACCAAGATTGGGATTTGTCCATCCATACGACGGATAGATATGCTCTGGGCCCTCTCGGTGGAATGTCATCTAGTTAGCTTGCAAGCATGTGACTAGGT
Organism: Avena eriantha; assembly: GCA_910589775.1. Classification (NCBI taxonomy): domain Eukaryota; kingdom Viridiplantae; phylum Streptophyta; class Magnoliopsida; order Poales; family Poaceae; genus Avena; species Avena eriantha. The sequence goes on along the minus strand of OU342740.1, from coordinate 521,481,806 downwards.
CACAAGGAATGACATATCACGGAACGAGTAAAGAGTACTTGTCAGTAACGAGGTAGAACTAGGTATGGAGATACCGATGATCAAACCTCGGATAAGTAGAGTATCGCGAGACAAAGGGAATTGGTTTCGTATGTTAATGGTTCAATCGATCACGAAGTCATCGTTGAGTATGTCGGAGCCGTTATGGATCTCCAGATCCCGCTGATGGCTATTGATCAGAGAGGTGTCTCCGTCATGTCTACATATTCACGAACCGTAGGGTGACACACTTAAGGTTCGAAGTTGTTTTAAGTAGATATGGAATGTGCGTTGGAGACCGAATGTTGTTCGGAGTCTCGGATTGGATTCGGGACATCACGAGGAGCTCCGGAATTGTCCGGGGAGTAAGATTCATATAATGGGGATCTTTTTCTGAGTTAGGAAATGTTCCGGAGTGTTTGTATGGGGATTCTAGAAGGTTTCGGAATGTTCCGGAAGGTTCTAGAAGATATTTTGGAGTTTATTTGAAAACCAAGATAAGATAAGGGAAATTTAAAGAGGAGACTTGGGGGGGAGGACTCCTCCCCCCACCTCCTTGGTGCGCCGACCCTAAGGGGTGGGCCTAGGGGTGGGAACCCTAGGCCGCACCCCTCCCTCTATATATAGAGGGGTGGAGGCGCCACCCCCCTTTGATCCTCCACTCTTGCCCCAAGCCGCCTCTCTCCTCCTCCTTCTTTCTGCTCAGGCTTAGGCGAAGCCCTGCAGAATTCTCCACTCCACCACCACCACGCCGTCGTGCTGCTGGGATTCCAGAGATCTACTACCTCCGCTGCTCGCTGGAACGAGGAGAGGAAGGTCTGCTTCGACTCCGCACGTGTGACCGACTACGGAAGCGCTGCCGGAACGCGGCGCCGGAAGGATCGTCCACTCGATCTTGAGACCGGCAAGTGATCGACTACATCAACCACGAGATCTAATCTCGTAACGCTTTCGTGTCTACAAGGGTTAGTACAGATCTATCTCGTTGCACATGTCTAATAGATTAGATCTTGGCTTTTATCTAGATTAGATCTGGGTTTTGTTCGGTCTTGCGGTAGAATTTTTTTGTTTTCCATGCTACGAACCCATCAGTGGTATCAGAGCCGTGTCTATGGGTAGATCTGTTGCACGAGTAGAACATAATGGTGTTGTGGGCGTTGGTGCTCGTGCCGACTTTTGCTTTGTGTACTTTGCATCTTGCGGCATGGTGGGATGAAGCGGCTCGGGCTAACCTTACATGTCATCGCACATGAGACTTGCTCCACGCTTGACGTGTAACTTGCTTTGCACAAGTGGCTTTGCGGGTGTCTGTCTCTCCCACCATAGTATAGATCCAATTTACACTTTGCCAATTTTGATAGCACTTGTATCAACGTTGTGGTTCAGATTCGTAGGTAAGATCCGTTCTTATTCGAAAGCCCCAAACCACGTAAAACATGCAAAGAAAATTAGAGGCGTCTAACTTGTTTTTGCAGGGGTTTGTGATGTGATATGGCCATCATGTGATTGTGATTATATTTGATGCATGCAATGATCCTTATTGTAATATGGCAACCGGCAGGAGCCTAATGGTTGTCTTTAATTCTGTTAAGGCCTGCGTGTCTATTCATCTTGTAATAGCTTTATTCCAAGTAGTTGTAATAGTTGCTAGTGATGATGGACAACCATGAAGCGGCGCCACTGACCTTGACGCAATGCTGGTGATGACGGAGATCATGTTTGTGCTTTGGAGATGGAGATCAAAGGCGCAAGAAGAAAGGGCCATATCATATCACACTAATTATGAATTGCCTGTGATGTTAATCCTTTATGCATCTTGTATTGCTTAGATCGCGACGGTAGCATTATAAGATGATCCCTCTCACTAAATATCAAGTAATAAAGTGTTCACCCTTAGTTGGCACCATTGCTAAGACTCGTCGTTTCGAAGCATCTCGTGATGATCGGATGTGATAGATTCTATGTGTGCATACAACGGGTGCAAGCCAGATTTGCACATGCGGAAACTAAGGTTATCTTGACGAGCCTAGCATGTACAGACATGGTCTCGGAACACGGAATACCGAAAGGTAGATCATGAGTCATATAAATGATATGATGAACATGAAGATTGTTCGCCGATAAAACTACATCTTCTCTCGTGAAGATCGGACTTGGTGTAGTGGACTTGGTTCGTGTAATCACTAAGACAATGTGAGGGATGTTGTTTTGAGTGGGAGTTCACCTAGTTAATTTACGAATTAAATTTGAACTCAATTTATCATAAACTTAGTCTAAACTACTTGCAAAATTTGTGGTAGATTATGGCGACCCCCTCCATCAATTTCAATGCGTTCCTAGAGAAAGAAAAGCTTAAAAACAATGGAAGCAATTTCACGGACTGGTTCCGTGGACTGAAGATCGTCCTCAGGGCTGGTCAGTTGACCTATGTGCTCGAAGCACCGCTAGGTGACCCACCTGCAGAAGATGCCACCGATGACGTAAAGAATGTTTACGCCACTCGGAAAAATCATTACCCCACAGTTCAGTGTGCCATCCTGTACGGTTTAGAAGCGGAGCTCCAAAAGCGTTTTGAGCACCACGACCCGTTCGAGATCATTAAGGAGCTTAGGTTAATTTTTGAGACTCGTGCGGCCATGGAGAGCTATGAGGCCTCCGAAAAGTTCTTTAACTGTAAGATGGAAGAGGGAAGCTCCGTTAGCGAGCACGTGCTCACCATGTCTGGGTACGCAAACAAGCTCCAAGAGTTGGGAATATCGATTCCTAATGAGTTGGGGATTCATCGTCTCCTTCAATCACTGCCACCGAGTTATAAGAACTTTGTGATGAACTACAATATGCACTGCATGAACAAGACGTTGCCTGAATTATCGTCCATGCTGAAAACTGCTGAAGTGGAGATCAAGAAGGAGCACCAAGTGTTGATGGTCAATAATACCACCAATTTCAAGAGACAGGGCAAGCCTAAGAACAAGGGCAACTTCAAGAAGGACGGCAAGAAAGCTGCCGCACCTGCTAAGAAGCCCAAGGCTGGTCCTAAGCCTGAAACTGAGTGCTTCTACTGCAAGGGTGCTGGTCACTGGAAGCGTAACTGCCCCAAGTACCTGGCGGATCTGAAGAATGGCAACATCAAGAAGAAAGGTATATTTGATATATATGTTATTGATGTGTATCTTACTAGTAATCGTAGTAGTGCCTGGGTATTTGATACTGGTTCGGTTGCTCATATTTGTAACTCGAAACAGGAGCTGCGGAATAAGCGAAGACTGGCGAGAGACGAGGTGACGATGCGCGTTGGAAATGGCTCCAAGGTTGATGTGATCGCCGTCGGCACGCTCCCTCTACATCTACCTTCGGGATTAGTTTTAAATTTGAATAATTGTTATTTGGTGCCTGTGTTAAGCATGAACATTATATCTGGATCTTGTTTATTGCGAGACGGTTACTCTTTTAAGTCTGAGAATAAAGGTTGTTCAATTTATATGAGTAATATCTTTTATGGTAATGCACCTGAGATGAATGGTTTATTCTTACTGAATCTCGATAGTAGTGATACACATGTTCACAACATAGATGTTAAACGAACAAAATTGAATGATAATTCTACATACATGTGGCACTGTCGTCAAGCGTATGAAGAAACTCCATTCTGATGGACTTCTTGAATCACTTGAAAGATGCGAAGCATGTCTAATGGGAAAAATGACTAAGACTCCATTCTCTGGTACAATGGAGCGAGCTACAGACTTATTGGAAATAATACATACCGATGTGTGTGGTCCAATGAGTGTAGCATCGCGTGGTGGATATCGTTACGTTCTCACTTTCACGGATGACTTAAGTAGATATGGGTATGTCTACTTTATGAAACATAAGTCCGAAACTTTCGAGAAGTTTAAGGAATTTCAAAGTGAAGTGGAAAATCATCGTAACAAGAAGATTAAGTTTCTGCGTTCTGACCACGGAGGTGAATATCTAAGTTATGAGTTTGGCATGCATTTAAAGAAATGTGGAATACTTTCGCAATTGACACCGCCGGGAACACCACAATGTAATGGTGTGTCAAAACGTCGTAATCGAACTCTCTTAGATATGGTTCGGTCTATGATGTCTCTTATAGATTTACCGCTATCGTTTTGGGGCTATGCATTAGAGACAGCCGCATTCACTTTAAATAGGGCACCATCTAAATCCATTGAAACGACACCGTACGAATTGTGGTTTGGTAAGAAACCTAAGTTGTCGTTCCTTAAAGTCTGGGGTTGCAAAGCATATGTAAAGAAGTTACAACCTGAAAAGCTTGAACCCAAAGCGGAGAAATGCGTCTTCATAGGATACCCTAAAGAAACAATTGGGTATACCTTCTATCATAGATCCGAAGGCAAAGTTTTTGTTGCCAAGAATGGATCCTTTCTTGAGAAAGGAGTTTCTCTCGAAGGAAGTGACTGGAAGGAAAGTAGAACTCGACGAGGTTATTGAATATTCTCTCGGATTTGAGAGTAGCGCAGCACCGGAAGATGTTTTTGTGCCGCCTGCACTAATTGGAGAGGAAGCTAATGATGGTGATCATGAAACTTCGAACGAAGTTACTGCTGAACCTCGCAGGTCAACGAGGGTTCGTACCACTCCTGATTGGTATGACTCTGCCTTGAACGTCATGTTGGTGGACAACTGATGACCTTGCGACGTATGAAGAAGCTATGGTGAGCCCAGATTCCGACAAATGGCTAGAAGCCATGAAATCCGAAATGGGATCCATGTACGAAAACTAAGTGTGGACTTTGGTGGACTTACCGGATGGCCGTAAGGCTGTCGAGAACAAATGGATTTTCAAGAGAAAAACAGATGCTGATGGTAATGTTACTGTCTATAAAGCTCGACTTGTCGCGAAAGGGTTCCGACAAATTCAAGGAGTTGACTATGATGAGACATTCTCACCAGTAGCGAAGCTAAAGTCTGTGAGGATTTTGTTAGCAATTGCTGCACATTTCAATTATGAGATTTGGCAGATAGATGTCAAAACGGCGTTCCTTAATGGTGACATTGAGGAAGAGTTGTATATGGTACAACCCAAGGGTTTTGTCGATCCTAAAGATGCTGACAAGGTATGCAAACTTCAGCGCTCCATTTATGGACAGAAGCAAGCATCCCGGAGTTGGAATCAACGTTTTGATAAAGTAATCAAACACTTTGGATTTATACAAACTTATGGAGAAGCTTGTATTTACAAGAAAGTGAGTGGGAGCTCTGTAGCATTTCTAGTACTATATGTAGATGACATATTGTTGATTGGAAATGATATAGAACTTCTTAAAAGTGTCAAAGCCTATTTCAATAATAGTTTTTCAATGAAGGATCTTGGCGAAGCGGCATATATTCTAGGCATCAAGATTTATAGAGATAGATCAAGACGCCTAATAGCGCTTTCACAAAGTACATACTTAGACAAAGTTCTAAAGAAGTTTAGAATGGAAGAGAGCCAGAAAGGGTTCGTGCCCATGTTGTCAGGTAAGACCTTGAGTAAGACTCAAAGTCCAGCTACGGCAGAAGATAGCGAGAAGATGAATAATATTCCCTATGCCTCGGCCATAGGTTCTATCATGTATGCCATGCTGTGTACAAGACCGGATATATCACATGTTGTTAGTTTGACTAGCAGATATCAAAGTGATCCTGGAATGGAGCACTGGAAAGCGGTCAAGAATATCCTAAAGTACCTAAAGAGGACTAAGGATATGGTTCTTTCTTATGGAGGTGATGAACAACTTGTTGTAAACGGTTACACCGATGCTAGTTGGAACACCGATCCGGATGACTCAAAGTCACAGTCGGGATACGTATTTATTTTGAATGGTGCTGCAATGAGCTGGAGGAGTGCAAAGCAAAGCGTTGTGGCGAAATCTTCAACTGAATCGGAATACATAGCTGCTTTGGAGGCTGCACAAGAAGCCATATGGATGAAGGAGTTCATTACTGAACTTGGCGTGGTTCCCAGTGCGTTGGACCCGATGGCCATCTACTGTGACAACACAGGTGCCATAGCTAATGCACAGGAGCCAAGGTCACATAGCAAGCTGAAGCACATCAAGCTGCGTTTCCATGCTATTCACGAGTATGTCCAAGATGGTGACATAAAGATTTGCAAAGTACACACTGATCTGAATGTGGCAGATCTGTTGACTAAACCTCTCCCTAGGGCAAAGCATGACCAACACCAGAACGCCATGGGTGTTAGGTATATTACCATGTAATCTGGATTATGGACTCTAGTGCAAGTGGGAGACTGTTGGAGATATGCCCAAGAGGCAATAATAAAAGTGGTTATTATTATATCTTTGTGTTTATGATGAATGTTTACATCCCATGCTATAATTGTATTATTAGGAAACACTAATACTTGTGTGTTTTGTAAACATGTAAGAGTCCCTAGTAAGCCTCTTGTTAAACTAGCTTGTTGATTAATAGATGATCATGGTTTCCTAGTCATGGACATTGGATGTCATTAATAACAAGGTTGTATCATTAGGAGAATGATGTGATGGACACACACCCATAGTAAGCATAGCATAAGATCAAGCCATTAAGTTCGTATTGCTATAAGCTTTTAAATGCATAGTGACCTAATCCTTCGACCATGAGGTTGTGTTAATCACCATCACCGGATGGGTACTTTGATGACATCAAACACCGCTTCGTAACTGGGTGGTCATAAAGGTGTCGTTGGGTATTCTGAAAGTATGTGTTGAAGCGCATGGACCAAGATTGGGATTTGTCCATCCATACGACGGATAGATATGATCTAGGCCCTCTCGGTGGAATGTCATCTAGTTAGCTTGCAAGCATGTGACTAGGTCACAAGGGATGACATATCACAGAACGAGTAAGGAGTACTTGTCAGTAACGAGGTAGAACTAGGTATGGAGATACCGATGATCAAACCTCGGATAAGTAGAGTATCACGAGACAAAGGGAATTGGTTTCGTATGTTAATGGTTCAATCGATCATGAAGTCATCGTTGAGTATGTGGGAGCCGTTATGGATCTCCAGATCCCGCTGATGGTTATTGATCGGAGAGGTGTCTCCATCATGTCTACATATTCACGAACCGTAGGGTGACACACTTAAGGTTCGAAGTTGTTTAAGTAGATACGGAATGTGCGTTGGAGACCAAATGTTGTTCGGAGTCTCGGATTGGATTCGGGACATCACGAGGAGCTCCGGAATTGTCCGGGGAGTAAGATTCATATAATGGGGATCTTTTTCTGAGTTAGGAAATGTTCCGGAGTGTTTGTATGGGGATTCTAGAAGGTTTCGGAATGTTCCGGAAGGTTCTAGAAGATATTTTGGAGTTTATTTGAAAACCAAGATAAGATAAGGGAAATTTAAAGAGGAGACTTTGGGGGGAGGACTCCTCCCCCCACCTCCTTGGTGCGCCGGCCCTAAGGGGGGGGCCTAGGGGTGGGAACCCTAGGCCGCACCCCTCCCTCTATATATAGAGGGGTGGAGGCGCCACCCCCCTTTGATCCTCCACTCTTGCCCCAAGCCGCCTCTCTCCTCCTCCTTCTTTCTGCTCAGGCTTAGGCGAAGCCCTGCAGAATTCTCCACTCCACCACCACCACGCCGTCGTGCTGCTGGGATTCCGTGGAGAGATCTACTACCTCCGCTGCTCGCTGGAACGAGGAGAGGAAGGTCTGCTTCGACTCCGCACGTGTGACCGACTACGGAAGCGCTGCCGGAACGCGGCGCCGGAAGGATCGTCCACTCGATCTTGAGATCGGCAAGTGATCGACTACATCAACCACGAGATCTAATCTCGTAACACTTTCGTGTCTACAAGGGTTAGTACAGATCTATCTCGTTGCACATGTCTAATAGATTAGATCTTGGCTTTTATCTAGATTAGATCTGGGTTTTGTTCGTTCTTGCGGTAGAATTTTTTTTCCATGCTACGAACCCATCAGGTATTGTTCATAAGAATAGTACAAACTGGCTTGTAACTTGTTCATATGAATAATCGTCTCGCCAAAAGCAAGACACACAAACTAGGATCACAAAATTATATTCAATTTCACTAATCCAAATGACAAACTTTGAGGGAAGAGGTGATGTCGGCCATCAACTGTTTGCTTGCCGTCGTCAAGTCACCTTGCCTCAAAACCAGCAATTCTCAAGTAGATCATCCTGTTTTCACAAAACTAGGACAAGTATCAAATACTTTGCAAACTGCAATGAGTTTTGCAAGAATCACATTTATAATTTGTATATCTAACATATGCCTTTTTATCCATGACCTCCTTTTGCAATCAAGCCCTTTAAAGAGTTCTTAACTCTAATACAAGACCACTAAGTGTTTTTCCAAACATTCTGGAGTCATCGATTTATCTCCTAATGGTTATTGTATCAAAGAGAAGATCACCTTTTATGAGGATATCCCTCAGGCGTGGGTATTAATCTATGAAGTTGGACCCTTTTGCTAAGTTCCTCATTAAGCAATATATTCCCATGGTCGTAAAGGACCTCAATGGGATAGGCCAAGGTGTACTAAGATATTTGCAAATAGACATCTAGACTAAGTTTATAATAAGAGATCAATTTATAATTGGTCTCCACTAAAAATTGTCATCCCTTGGACGATTTTAGTGATCGCATGATCCCTATCCCCTGCACCTCCCCCGATCATCACGGCCATCAGTGCAGTATCAAAGGTAGACATTCACTAATGCCAATCACATCATCCATGTGACTCATGCTCGATCTTTCGATCTCTTGTGTTCCGAGGCATGTAATAGTTTGCAGAAAGTAAACACAAAGCAGTAACAGTTTATAGATTGTATGTAAAGAAAAGGACCGGGATCCATAGTTCACTAGAGGTGGCTCTCCTTAAGATAGATAGCATGCTGGGTGAACAAATTACAGCGGGGCAATTGACAAACATCGAGAAAGCAATACATGCATATACTAATCATCCTGACTCCTTTGAGACTTGATTGGGCATTACAACATTATACATAGACCGCCATCCAACTGCATCTATGACTAATAATCCACCTTCAGGTTATCATCTGAACCCCCTCCAGTATTAAGTTGCAAGCAACAGATTATTGCTTTATGGATTGCGTGTAAAGTAAACAATATGATTGTTCTATGAACAAAGGATTGTTGTTTTCTCCCTAGTAGCAACAACACATCTAGTACCTTAGAGATTTCTGTCACTTCCCCAGATTACCAGAGGCATGCACCCACTATCGAGCATAAATACTAAACTCTTGGAGTTGCTAGCATCTACTTGGCCAAGATATCTACTAACAACGAAAATCATGCAAGATCACAAATAACAAAGACATGATAAAATCAATAATCAATCTAAAATAGCATCTCGATATCCATCGGATCCCCGCAAACACAACATGCAGAATTACAAATAGATGATCTTGATCATGAACGGAGCTCACAAGATCTAGACATGAAAGCACAAAGGAGGAGAACCAGCCATCTAGCTACTACATGGATCCGTAGTCCAAGGATGAACTACTCACGCATCACACCGGAGGCTTGCATGGTGATGAAGAAGGCCTCCAGGGTGAATTCCCCTCTCCGGCAGGGTGCCGGGAAGAGCTTCAGGTCCCTCCCGATCTAGGGATGGAGATGACGGCGGCTACAGACTCTTTCGTGGATTTTTGATCGGGTACTTAGGGTTTTCATCCCAAGGGCATCTTATAGGCGGAAGGGGAGGCCGAGGGGGTGCCGGAGGCGGCCGGACCACCCCCTGGCACGGGCCAGGCTAGGCCGCACGGCCAGGTGGTGTGGTGCCCCCTGGCCCCTCTCCGTCTCGTACTCTGGCATCTGGTGACTTCCGAAAAAATAGGCACTTTGGCTTTTGTCCTTCCAATTCCGAGAATATTCATTTTCTAACTTTCCTAGAACCAAAAATATCAGAAAACAGGCAGTTGGCACTGTGGCTCTTGTTAATAGGTTAGTCCAAGAAATCATATGAAAAGTACTCCAAAGTGTGGACAAAACACAAGAAAGTGGATAAAACCAAGCATGGAACATCAAAAATTATAGATACATTTGCAATGTATCATTCATCCTCTCCACCCTCCATCCTCTCCATAGCCATTAGCTTGTACTTGATATCTTGTGATTTGGCGACCATTGTAACAATATTTGATTTCAATCTAAGTATTTTGCAAATGTTTTCTATCCTCAATCTTATTGTTATGAGTGAGTAGTTGATGTCTACGCACTTCTATTCTTGTAGACAGTTGTTGGGCCTCCAAGTGCAGAGGTTTGTAGAATAGCACCAAGTTTTCCCTTAAGTGGATCACCCAAGGTTTATCGAACTCAGGGAGGAAGTGGTCAAAGGTATCCCCTCTCAAGCAACCCTGCAATCAAGATACAAGAAGTCTCTTGTGTCCCCAACACACCCAATACACTTGTTAGGTGTATAGGTGCACTAGTTCGGCGAAGAGATAGTGCAATACAAGTGGTATGGATAATTATAAGTGGTAACAGTGCTAGAAAATAGCTTGATGGCGTGGAAAAGACTAAAGGCAAACTGAAATAAAGATGGAAGCAAGCAATCATGTAACAGATCTAATTGCAAACGGTGTTTCAATGCTTAGAAACAAGGCCTAGGGATCATACTTTCACTAGTGAACACTCTCATATAAATATATTCTTCTTTATGATACTACGCTGAACTACTCTCCGGTTGGAAACTCTAATCGTTGGTAGGGCTATAACAGCACACCTCAAAGTTCATCTTTCCCATCTAGATAACCCCACACTGTCACCTTGAGTACTAGATTGGTCCAACAAACACCACAATTTCATAAAGACATCCAACTCCAAATATAACTCATAACAAGTATTTGTAATCTCTAGCCTAAGTGCCACCATGGTGTGCACACTGTCAACTTCACACACATGGGGAGAGCAGAGATCTATTGAAGCACTTGAGTAGCAAGGTAGATCTACTTGATTACAAAGCTCATGATCGCAATATGATCATGCATAGAGAGAGAGATGAACACATAGCTACCGGTAGAACCCTTAGCCTCGACAGAGAACTACTCCCTGCTCATCATGGGAATCAACAACGACGATGGAGATGGTGGTGAAGATCGATGGAGATGGCTCCGGGGGCACTTCCCCGTCCCGGCAGAGTGCTGGAATAGAGACTTTCTGTCCCCCGAATCTCCCCTTCGGTGGTGGCAGCGCTGTGGAACTTTTCGTGGCTGGAGGCTGGATGATTTTGGGTTTTTGCATCGGGAGGCTTCTTATAGGCGAGAGGGGAGACCGAGGGGGTGCCGGAGGGGCCCACACCACCCCCTGGCATGGCCTGGCCTGGCCCGCGCCACCAGGTGGTGTGGCCAGCCCCTGGCCCCTCTCCGTCTCGTCTTTTGGCTTCGTGAAGCTTCCGGTAAAATATCGACTTTGGCGTTTGTCTGGTCCAATTCCGAGAATATTGAATTTTTTGACTTTCCTGGAACCAAAAACAGCAGAAAACAGGCAACTGGCACTGTGGCCTCTTGTTAATAGGTTAGTCTAAGAAATGGTATGAAAAGTACTCCAAAGTTTGGACAAAACATAAGAAAGTAGATAAAATCAAGCATGGAACATCAAAAATTATGGATACATTTGCAATGTATCAACATCCCCAAGATGAACTTCTGCTCGTCCTCGAGTAGGTAAGTGATAAAAGGAAGGAATAATTTTTGAGGTGACATGCACCATCATAAACTTGATCAAAGTATTTGTAAAACATTGATAGCTGGGATCATAGTACTTCAATCATAACATGAAAGACAAAGTTCTAGCAATAAGACAAAGCAACTATGTTGCAACATGAAAAGGCACAAACAAAAGATTCATGAGTAACAATGCTTTGCAAGACGTTTGTTTGTTTCACATAAACAAAACATAGCATAGTGGCATTCAGCTTGTCCCTCATAGAGTAGCAAATATAAATGCATAGGACACCTTCAAAGTTCATAAGAGTGACTAGATACAAATAGTTTAAAACAAGCAATATCAAAGCTATGCATCAATCAACAAGTCTTGGGACAATGCACATTAAACTAAGAATGGCCACTATGCTCTCTCAGCAGGTGCATAAAGATAGAAGGTGGGGACTCAATATAAAAGTGGAAGAAAGGCCTTCATAGAAGGAAGCAGAGATTCAAGTCTCATAAAGAGCTTCCAAAAATCATGGTACTTATTAGCTTTCAGCTCTCATTGCCCCTATCATAAGCATCTTGAAGTGATTAAGGTTAAAGTGAAAAAACTATGGTGTATATGCTTGACGAAGTATAAGTTAGAAATCTCATGTCCCTTGAATACGAGGGCCGCTCCTCATGCTACTCAAGTTTAGTCACCGGTAAGTTCTTGTCATCGTAAGTACATGTGTATCATAGAGAACCGCCAACGGGGTACCCCTTGCCCGATGATACGGAAGAATCCCCATATCAAAATGACAAGGCAAGTAGACAACGAGCATCTCAGCAATCTTCTTATTTACCATGGGAATATGGTGCTTTTTTCTCACTTTCCTCTTTTCTCATATCTCTTTTTTTATCTTTTTCTCTCTTTTTTTCTCAATATCTGACTCTTTTTTTATAAGAAGAATGCTTCATAGACAGCTCATTATGGTTACACTGCAGGTTTCCACCATGTTAGCATGGATTAGACCAGCGGCCCAGGCATTTCTCTAACACATATACATAACTCCATGGACTTACAAGCTCCCCTTTCGTTTCACACCGACGACATCCATATACAGAAGAGCATGATATCAACTAGGTACAAAGTACAAGTGCAATGTTGAAAGCGTTCCCCATGACAGCATGGTTCTGCTAATCCACAACATATAAGTGCAAGCATATACAACATAGATGGCACCATGGTTCAAGTTTATTAATGGCAAGAAAAGTAAAGTGTGCCATCATGTTCGTGAGAGCTTTAATCACTAGTTTTCTCATAACAAGTTTAATTCGGAAGGTAGATAAAAACATGAATATACTTGGAATAGCAAATGCTAATAGGTAGGTATGGTGGACTCTTTGGAATAACTTGGTTTTAGGAGTTGGATGCATGAGTGGAACTCATACTTGGTTATGGAGGCTAGCAAAAGACTGGGGGCGACCAACTAAGAGAGCAATAATGGCCATAATCATGCAGAGCGACAAAACATCATTAATCAAAGCATAAAGTGATATTACAAGTCGAAAACTAAAGGATCATAAAGGCTATGGTGACTTGGGATAGTCATAACATGGTGTGAGCATGCGCCAAGTTAACCCAAATAAAGCATCAAAGGAGAATACCACAATATTATGCTTTAAATGCTAAAACAACGCATGATTCTTCCAAGGCACATTAAACAATCTCAATTGTTTATAACAAGTCATGCTACAACAAATAATACTAAGCATAAAGCCAAAACAATTCAAGCATGGCATGACAGAGCATACGCAACAGTCAAAAACAAGCTCTCTTTACCACTTAAGCATGAACTTTCCTACTCTTTTCCAATCCAAACCAAACTATTTGAAAACCAATGTATGAAAGAGGGGGTCCAACCAATTTATTCAGCAAACTAAGAAAACAGAGAAAATGAAAAACCAAAATGAAAACAAAAAAGAAGACGCTCCAAGAACAACATAACTGTGCATGAAACAATAAAAATGAGGTGTTTGGAAGAAACCTGGGATTTTTATTGATGAAGAAGGGGATGCCTTGAGCATCCCCAAGCTTTGACACTTGTACTTCTTGGATATTTCTTGTGGTGACACACGTGGCATCCCCAAGCTTGAGCTTTAGTCCATTCTTCATCTCATTACTCATTCCTTCCATACACCTCAAATTTTTTCTTCATACAAAACTTCACACAATCTTTATTAGCAACATTAGTGCACTCAAGATAATAGGCCTTTAGGTTCAGGTCCAACACCAATAAAACTTCCATTAAAATACAAGCTACTGTAGGATTTCCCTCAAAAAGCTCAATTCCCCAAAAGAACTTAAAAAGGAACCAACAATAAGCAAATGCAGAAAATGGCAGAAATCTGTCAAAACAGACCAGCAGGTAAAGACAATTTTTTCCGAAGAGCTTCTCTTTCTCAAATCAAAATGTGTTGAACTAACGAATGTTAGATAACAACCTGGGGCAGAAGCACAAAAATTCACGCCTCAAAACGACATACAGATATTTTACACGAATTTTTACAGTGAAGCGGGAAAATATGTTTCAGGACAGCAACTTTCCCAATCATTACTCCTCTCTCATTAGAGGTTACTTTTGGCACAAAAAGAAAATAAAAAGGATAAGGAGCGGTTATTACTGAAGTAATAACTTCCAAGACTCATCTAAAACTTTTGGGTTATCTCCCAATAAGTACTTTTCTTTAACGCCTTTAAGTTAGGCATGATAGTTTGAGAAGATGCTCGCATAAGAAATATGAATGGAAGTAAAAGAGAGCATCAAGAAGCAAATTCAAAGCACATTTAAGTCTAAACCACTTCCTATGCATAGGAATCTTGTAAAGAAACAAGTCATGAAAGCACAAAGCAACACTCATAGGAAAGCAAAACAAGTGCAACTTCAAGACTTTCAACGTAAAGAGGGGAAACTTAATATTATTGAGATGCATAAAATCATGTTTCCCTCTCTCATAATAACTTTCAGTAGCATCATGAATAAAATTAACAATATAACTATCACATGAAACATTCTTATCATGAGCCACATGCATAAAAGAATTAATACTCCCCACATAAACATAGTCATTCTTATTAATTGTAGTGGGAGTAAATTCAACAAAATAGCTATCATTGTTATTCTCATCACCATAATCATCAAATATAGGAGGCATATTGTAATCATAATTAATTTTCACCTCAATAGTAGGTGGACTGAAAATATCATATTCATCATTGTAATCATCATATATTGGAGGTTTTGTATCATCATAAGCAATAGAATAGCTATCTTACAAAGTCGGGGAACTAAAAAGATCATTTTCATAAAAACTAGCTTCCCCAAGCTTAGACTTTTCCATAGCATTAGAAATAATAGTGTCCAAAGAATTCATATTAACAAGATTTCTATTAGCATGCAAATAAAGTTCCATAGGTTTTTTAATTTTCTCTTCAAACACTTCATGTCCTAACTCAAGATAAATACTATAAAGCTCTCTAATTTTGTTGTTGTTTTCCATTAAGACTAACTAGTGAAAATAAGAATAAAAATACAAAATTGCAGAATCTAAAGGAAATAACTCCGAGCACTCACACCAGAGGATGTGAGTACCTTTTACCTTACCTCCCCGGCAACGGCGCCAGAAAATAGCTTGATGTCTACGCATTTCTATTCTTGTAGACAGTTGTTGGGCCTCCAAGTGCAGAGGTTTGTAGAACAACAACAAGTTTTCCCTTAAGTGGATCACCCAAGGTTTATCGAACTCAGGGAGGAAGTGGTCAAAGGTATCCCCTCTCAAGCAACCCTGCAATCAAGATACAAGAAGTCTCTTGTGTCCCAACACACCCAATACACTTGTCAGGTGTATAGGTGCACTAGTTTGGCGAAGAGATAGTGAAATACAAGTGGTATGGATAATTATAAGTGGTAGAAGTGCTAGAAAATAGCTTGATGGCGTGGAAAAGACTAAAGGCAAACTGAAATAAATATGGAAGCAAGCAAACATGTAACAGATCTAATTGCAAACGATGTTTCAATGCTTAGAAGCAAGGCCTAGGGATCATACTTTCACTAGTGAACACTCTCATATAAATATATTCTTCTTTATGATACTACACTGAACTACTCTCCGGTTGGAAACTCTAGTCGTTGGTAGGGCTATAACAGCACACCTCAAAGTTCATCTTTCCCATCTAGATAACCCCACACTGTCACCTTGAGCACTAGATGGGTCCAACAAACACCACAATTTCATAAAGACATCCAACTCCAAATATAACTCATAACAAGTATTTGTAATCTCTAGCCTAAGTGCCACCATGGTGTGCACACTGTCAACTTCACACACATGGGGAGAGCAGAGATCTATTAAAGCACTTGAGTAGCAAGGTAGATCTACTTGATTACAAAGCTCATGATCGCAATATGATCATGCATAGAGAGAGAGGTGAACACATAGCTATCGGTAGAACCCTTAGCCTCGAGAGAGAACTACTCCCTCCTCATCATGGGAATCAGCAACGGTGATGGAGATGGTGGTGGAGATGGCTCCGGGGGCACTTCCTCGTCCCGGTAGAGTGCCGGAACAGAGACTTTCTGTCCCCCGAATCTCCCTTTCGGTGGCGGCGGTGCTGTGGAACTTTTCTTGGCTGGAGGCTGGATGATTTTGGGTTTTTGCATCGAGAGGCTTCTTATAGGCGAGAGGGGAGACTGAGGGGGTGCCGGAGGGGCCCACACCACCTCCTGGCGCGGCCTGGCCTGGCCCGTGCCACCAGGTGGTGTGGCTAGCCCCTGGCCCTTCTCTGTCTCGTCTTCTGGCTCCATGAGGTTTCCGGTAAAATATTGACTTTGGCATTTGTTCGGTCCAATTCCGAGAATATTGATTTTTTGACTTTCCTGGAACCAAAAACAACAAAAAACAGGCAACTGGCACTGTGGCATCTTGTTAATAGGTTAGTCCAAGAAATCATATGAAAAGTACTCCAAAGTGTGGACAAAACATAAGAAAGTAAATAAAACCAAGCATGGAAAATCAAAAATTATGGATACATTTGCAATGTATCAGTAGTCCTCACAGGCTACGGGTTGGGGTGAAACCTCACAACGATTATGTGCATCTAATCCATAGGAGTACCGTGTATTGATTGAATAGAGATTTGTATCTTTGTTTCTTTGTCTCTTGTCTCGATCTATGGACTTGTAGGTATCCAAGATCCCAAAGATTAATAAAGGCTTGAGGTGAGATACTTGGTGAGTGATAACCCACACGTATAGGGGGTGTATCGTAGTACTTTCGATAAATAGAGTGTCGAACCCAACGAGGAGCAGAATGTGTTGACAAGTGGTTTGGATCAGGAATTCTCTGCAATACTTAGCAAACAGATTTTTAGGGGTTTTTTGATAATGCAGATAAATAAAGTGCGAGTAAATAAAATACAATAATAATAATAATTGCAGCAAGTGTCCCAATCCTTTCTTTAACAAGGGACAAGCTGGTTATATTACTTAAGATGACCAAACGTTCTCGAGGACACATGGGAATATTGTCAAGTGCTTTCGCTTCATATAGTTGATTAATCTTCTCTGGTTGGATAAGTGTTGTGTGGGTGAACCTATGCTAATGTACTGACCTTACTAGGACTAATACATACTTGTGATTATACCCCATGCAAGCATCCGCAACTACAAGAAAGTAATTAAGATAAAAACCTAACCACAGCCTTAAATCCGAGATCCTACACTCCCTTATGCAAAGGTTTCCTAACGGGGGTTTAGGTTTTTGTCACTCCGGCAACCCCACAATTAGTAGCCAAATACACAATGCATTCCCCTAGGCCCATAAAGGTGAAGTATCATGTAGTCGATGTTCACATGACACCACTAGAAGAATAGCACCACAACTTAAATATCAAACCATTAAATCTTTCTCAACACAATTCCACTACTAACAATATGACTTCTCCCATGTCCTCAAGAACTAAACGAACTACTCACAACACATCATATGGATCAAGATCAGAGATGAAATAATGATAAGTAACAATCTGAGCATGAACAATAATTCAATGGTTCTACTCAATAGCATCAACTACAACAAGTAATCAACACCGGGAAAGTTTCCCCTAAGAACTATGCAAGATTCAACCCAATTGTTACAGCGGTACGAAGTGGTGGTGATGGTGCTGGTGGAGATGATGGTGAAGAACATGATGATGATCCCGATGACGTCTAGCTTGATGACGGTGTTGATGGCGACGATCTCCCCTCTCTGGGAAGGAATTTTCCCCAGCAGATTTCTACCTGCCGGAGAGCTCTTTCTCTCTTTGTAGTTTCTGCCCCGCAGAGGCGGCGGAATCTTTTTGTGGTTGCTCCGCAAAATTTAGGTGTAAAGACCCAAACTTGGCTTGGTTCGAATCCCTGTGATTATAGTGCTAGTCCCTGGATCGAATAGCTAGCACCCACAGTTTAAGATGTAATATCAAGATACAAAGGTCATATTACATCGCATGATCCAGAATAAGAATACTTTATTACAAACTCATAACCATAGGCTATGTTATTACAAAGTAGCAGAATACAAGTAAAGCATGGAGTCCTTCATCTTCATGTGCCATAGGCAAACATGTTGGGTGTAAACTCATAACCACTATCATCAATCCTCACTCATCAATAGAATAACCTGCAACATGATAGGTTGCAGCCACAAAGGATCAATACTTTGAATGTATTGGCAGGTGTCACTAGTTTGTGAATATAAGTTGGACTATCACTACATGCATATTTGGCTAAGTAGATCTTAGGCTTAATTGCAGAAAGCAATATGGTTTTCTCCTATCTTTGCAAAATGGTTTTGGTCTTTCAACAACTTTCTGAACTCCTTGGCAAACTCCAAGTTCTTCTACTCCCTTGTTGACACCATCAAGTTTTACTTTGAAAAATTGGAATGTCGAGATCTTCCATAGATTCATGCCTTAGTTTCTCAGAGTTGTCCATAACCAGGGACACGGCTAAGTACTTAGAATTTAATCTTCTGTAGAAGTTGTACACTTTACCGACATGACACACTCTCGTCTTGACGCCACCAGTGGCCGCTGGATTAGTACACACCAAGATGGAGTACCGGCAGATCGAGAATGTGACAAAGTCTTTCCATAGAAGTTCTCCCAATACATAATGCTAGCACGTCTACCAGGCACCAATGCAAGGATATACTTCCAATACATAATTCAAGTTAACCTGAAGAGGTACCAATGCATGGGTCTTCCACTATGTAATTGACTAGGCCAGAGCCCATTTGGCATGTGGCTGTACACGGAAGCCACTGTACGAGAAACATGTTCAATTTCTAAGTTCCTGGGTGGTATTCTTCTAGTGCACACACGAAAGAGATAGCCATAGATATGGTTCCCTTCGTTGCCACCTTATTATCAACTGAGTATCCACATTCCACCTAGGTGATTCATTGAGTACTTGTTTTATTATATAAAACTATCTTTCCAACACTTCATATAATCACAATATGGTATATTCCACCCCGAATCTATAGCAGGGCTAAGCATGCTACAACTACAATGTTTTCCCTAAGGAAGATATAAAGGATATCCTAAATAGGACATAGCATAACATAGTAACATAGTAGTCCTATCATGCGTACTACAAAAATCCACTAAGTGTAATGAAAATAGTAGGACATGGATGATAGTGCCACTTGCCTTAGTAGTAGGTGGTGTTGGTACACTCTTTGCAGTAACACACTTGACAATCCACACAATCTATCAAACAAAACAACCAAGACAAAACATCCACAAAATCAACACTAATGGCAAAACAAAAATCATGCAAAATATGCAAGCATGCAAGATGGCAATTTTTATTGTACAAATTGTTATAACAAAGGTTTTGAACATTACTAAGTGCTTTCTGAACATTTTATAATTGCAAGATAAAAAATGCAACCATTTGTGCAATTGTAACAATTAGCAATAATTTCTAGTATTTGGAAAGGCTAAACTCACTAAATAATTGCCATGTTATTATGTATAGTTAAGTAAATTTATATTTTGGTCTTACTGGATAGAGGGTTCAATTTGTAATCCATAACAAAAAGATTCACCCAAAAATAATTTACAAAACAATTTTTATGGGTAAAATACTTCTAAAAATATTCTTCCTAAAACTCCAATTTTCCAAAAGCTAAAGCGTGAAATAAGGCCTCAGGAGTGTATCTCTCATTTTTCTGAATCCGTGGACACCAAATTTGTTTTTTTTCTGAATTGTGGATCAAAAGTTATTGAATTTCCAAGTTAAACATATTTTATGTCTTTTTCTAAATTTAACAGACGCTCAGGCCTACGTGGCGTGTTTCTATTGGCTGGTACCAATTCGGTTGGATCGACCGCTACGGCCGTTGGATCTTAAGTGGAAATGGACGAACTAGATCAGCCGATACCTTTTCGATAAGTGGTCTAATCTAAGCCGCTAGATCTATATCCAACGGATCTCAGCACTTTGGCCACGGACTGGCGGCGCTGGCGACTGCGCGCGGCGGCGGCGCGTCGGGAGGGTGGCACTCCGGTGGTTCTAGAGGGGTAGGGAGACCGTGGACTATTACCAGCGATCGCCGAGGTCGAGCTGGTCTCGGGGATGGTCGCGGTCGATGAAGGGGCGCTCGGCTTGGCCGAGGATCCCTCGCCGGAGTTCGTTAGCGAATGGCGGCGGCAGAAGCGGCTCAGACGATGACCTTGGCGACGACCTGGGGCACAGAAAAATGCATGGGAAGTGTCAGTAGGTGCGCCAGAGCATGACGGAGCTTATAGGACAGAGAGGAGGGCGTGGGGTAGTTGATTCTCGCCGGAATCTTCGCCGGAGCTCATCGGTGACTGCGGTGGTCTGAGCTGGATTTCGAGCAGCCTAGTGGCTCCGGGGTTGTGGGGTTTGAGGGAAAACGGAGAGAAGGGAGTGGAGTTTTAAGAGGCCGTCGTCCGAGTGGAGATTAATCACGCAACCGCTTGAATTCGATTCGATTTTAGAAATGGCAGAGGAGGGGGACAGACTGTTCGTCGTGGTGGAAGAAGGTGAGGTGGAGGTGACGTGGAGTGGGGCCGGGGCATCAGGGAGAGGAGGTGAAGAGGGGGTCGGTGAAAAAGATCCAGCAGGGGAGAAGGGGAGAGCCGGGTGGGCTTCTGTTGGGCTGGGGGTGTGGGCCGACTGTTGCTGCTGTTTTTTTCTCTCTTTTGCTTATTCTTTTTAGTTTTTCTTTTTCTTATTCTGTTTTCATCAAAAACTTTTGATTTAGTGATCCAATTTGAATCAAACAAATTTCTAAAAATTTGTAAAACTCAAGTTAGGTTTTTAGGGCATTATAGAACACATTTACTTTCCATCTCAGATTTTTCTAATCAAATTTATTCACTTTGGATTTAATAGCTAATATTGTATTTTCTTAATTCTATTCTCAAATAATTCATATCTTTTTATCCATGGATCCAAATTGGATGAAACCAATCTCTATTGTTTTATTATTTTTCCCATTATATTTTTAGCCCTCATAGGAGTTCTCTTGTATAATTTAAATATGGAATATATCCATAGTATTGTGTTGTTCTTAGTGTTAACCAATAATTAGAGTTTTAGGGTTTGAGATAATTTTCACTTCTCTTAGGTTTTAAAATGCAACCAAGTCAAGATGCTCATGCATGCTCCATGATTTGGGATTTTAAAACATGCACACCACTTCACAAACAAAAATCATTTTATTTGACTTGGGTTTTGGAGGCATTATATTAAATGTTCCAAAAGTTTTTGTTCCTTCTGAATTTCAAGGAACTTGTTTCTTCACTTGATTTAAGTTTTTTCACATTTCAAAATTTGGAAAATTTTGGGATGCGACATTAGGTTTGCTAGGGGATTATATACGTGGAAAGGCGATGCCGGAGGTAGGCCAGGGTGGCCACACCACCTGGTGGCGCGGCCCAGGGGGCCGCGCCAGGGGGTGGTGTGGGCCCCCTATGGCCCATCTCCATCTCCCCTTCTAGCATTCTTAATCTTCTGGAAAAATAGGATTTTCCGTATATTTTCTAGGATTTTTTGATCTTCACAAATATTGCATCTGGACATTGCTTTTTTCCTTCAGAATCCTGACTCCGGTGGTACATCCTCCAAAAGTCATCAATCATGCAAAAATAGATGAAATAACATAAGTATCATCTCTTAATATGAAATATATCAATGAATAATAGTAAATTATGATATAAAATAGTGATACAAAATGGACGTATCAACTCCCCCAAGCTTAGACCACTCTTGTCCCCAAGCGAAAACTGGGCCCAATAAACATGACCACAGGTTTATGGAGTGAAGTGTCGATAAAGAGAATATGGATAAGAAGCATCACATTCATCAATACACAAATCATAATAGAAAAAAACTCACTATTATATAACTTAACTTGCAATGAGTAAGGGAACACAATAAAGATACACAAAGTAAATCATAATTGGTAATGGCAAACTTCTTTCTTGGTTAGAGAACGGTTAAGAAATTGCAGGAGTCAGACATAATGGGGTTTTCAATGATAGCTTTCAAAGTGATATTCACTCAGATAAGAGCAGCGTGCAAAACAAGAAACATAAGAAACATGATTGAATAAATCATCATATGATGATTGAATCACAACAACTCAAATGTTTGCTTGAGATAGAAAGGAATAGGTTTACTGACTCAACTAAAAAGTAAAAGATAGGCCCTTCACAGACGGAACCAGGGATTTCAAGTTTCATAAAGAGCCTCCAAAAATTATGGTACTTACTAGCTTTGAGCTCTCATTGCCCCTATCATAAGCATCTTGAAGTGATTAAGTTTAATGTGAGGGAAAATATGAGTTATATGCTTGACAAATTATAAGTTGAAAATCTCATGCCCCTTGAGCATGAGTACCAGACCTCATGCTACTCAACTTTGGTCTGCGGTAAGTTCTTGTCATTGTAAGTGTATGTGTATCATAGAGAACTGCCAACGGGGTACCCCTTGCCCCATGATACAGGAGGTATCCCATATCAAAATGATAAGGCAACAGACAGTGAGCATCTCAGCGATCTTTTTATTTTCTATTTGCATAGGTTTTTATTGAGGATTCTTCATAGAATGCCACTATGGTTATGCTGCAAGTTTCCACCATGATTAGGCATGGCTTAAGCTAGCCGCCCAAGCGTTTCTTTAACACGTATACAAACTCCATGAGCTTACAATGTCCCCTTTTATTTCACATCGCCGGTATCCATAAACAAAAGAGCATGATATCAACTAAATAATAAGTGCAATGTCGAAAGTGGACCCCATGATAACATGGTTTTGCTAACTCCCAACTTATAATTTGCAAGCATACAAGCTCCATAAGATAGTCATAATGGTTCAAATTTATTAAGTACAAGAAAATAAAGTGTGCCATCAAGTTTGTGAGAGCTTTAATCACTATTTTTCACATAACAATTTTAATTTGGAAGATAGATAAAACTCGAGAATTTACTTGAAATAGCAATAATGCTAATAGGTAGATATGGTGGACATAAATGGCATAGGTTTTAGTTCAAGGATTGGATGCACGAGAAGCATTCCCTCTCAATACAGGTTTTTGGCTAGAAAGGCTGGGTAGCAAGCATAAGAGTTGAAGGAAACAAACAAACATACAAGTGATAGAAACAATCATGCAATCTTCCTTGGAAACACAAAAGATCTTAACTAGAGAATACTAAGCTTATGAGCCAATCAAGAAAGAAAGATAATGAAATTATATTTCTAAAAGTACTTTCTCTTTTCCATTCAATCCAAAATAGTGTTGCTACTAACCAGAGCTAGGTTTGCCAAAACCAACTAAATTTACTTAATGATCCCAAAGTGATACCAATACTAACAACAAGATGAATCATATAACAGAAATTGCAAACTAAAATAAGATATGCAAAAAGTAAATGATAGAACTTCTCATTAATATTCTATAACGGCAACTCACACCAAGGGATACATAGATAACTAACTAGAGGAGAGATACTTCCACAATGAAAACCATCATATATGATAACTTCTCTATTCATGATATGACTCTACTAAAAAGGTAAAAAGATGAAAGATAATGATGTGATACCGTGGCACTCTCCCAAGCTTGGAACAAACCAAGGGGATGCCAAAACCTGATGACGAATTACTCCTTCGGAGGTGGTGGTGTTCTCTTGTCATCATCAAACTTCATTGTGAGAATCTTCAAAAATATAATGTTTAAGTCTTTTGACCATTCTTCATCTCATTACATCATTCTCTCCTAACACCTAAAATTTTTTTATCATACAAAACTTCACACAATCTTCATTAGCAACATTAGTGCATGCAAGATAATAAACCTTTTGGGTTCAATTTCAACTAAAGTCCATCAAAACATAATCTACTATAGCAACTCCTTTCAAAATCCCAAAAGAATTCAAAAAGGAAATCGATTTAAGAGGCAAATGCAAAAATGGCAGAAATCTGTCAAAACAGACCAGTAGGTAAAGATCAATTTTTTCAGAAATCTTCTGTTGCTCAAATCAAAATGTGCAAAACTAACGAAAGTTAAATAATAACCTGGGTCATACACACACAAAATTACAGACTAGTACGATGTTCTAGGATTTTTCACGATTTTTTACAGTGAAGCACAAAAATCTGTTTCGGGACATCAACTTCCCCAGATCTTACTTCTCTCTCATTAGAGGCTAATCTTGACACAAAAACCAAACAAACAGGACAAGGAGAGGTTATTACAGAAGCAATAACTTCCAAGACTCAAATAAACAAAAATAAACTGAAAGAAAAAATATAATGGGCTGTCTCCCAAAAAGCTCTTTCTTTATAGCCATTAAGATAGGCATGATAATTTCAATGATGCTCACATAAGAATATGAATTGAAGTAAAAGAGAGCATCAAGAAGCAAATATACACATATTTAAGTCTAACCCACTTCCTATGCAAGGGAATTTTGTAAGAAAATAAATTATCAAAATAAGAGGCTACTAGCATAGGAAGGCAAAACAAGTGCAACATAAAGACTTTCAGCATAAAGCGAGGAAACTTAATATTATTGAGATGCATAAATTTTTTTCCCTCTCTCATAATAACTTTCAGCATCATGAATAAATTTAACGATATCACTATCACATGAACCATAGTAGCAATGATCACTTATTCTAACAGAAAACACAGGGACACTAGCTTTCCTAGTTCTACTAGGATGTGAAACAATATTAGAAGTATCCTTGCAAAGGATAATGTGTCTATCTTCTACATTTTTAGTGACAAGGTCTTTCATATTTGCTACTTCAGGTTCAACATCTATTTGTTCATCAGGTTCTACAGCTTTCTTTGTAATTTTGTTAACCATACTAGCTATCATAGAATGTTCCTTTACCTTAACAGGGAAAGGTATTTTCTCGATGTAAGGTTCAGATAAAATACGATCAGCAGTATAAACTTTAGTATTTCTAGCAGGAACGCAATTAACAATATCTTTATATGGCTCATGATACTTGTTCCATTTATTTTTAGGAATTTCAATATAAGAGGCAAAGGCCTTAAAACAATTTGCAATACTTTGAAAATCAAGACCATAAGCAACACTAATATTATGAAAGTCATCAGTTCCTATAAAAGATTTAATGCATTCATAATCATAGTTTATACCTGACTTTCTTCCTTTATCATTCTCCCATGCTTCAACATTGTCTTGAATACAGTCTATAAGATCCCATTTAGCTTCTTCTTTCATATGTGTAAATGATCCAGCACAAGAAGCATCTAATAAATCCTTATCATAAAGATAAAGCCTTGCATAAAATTTATTGATAATAATATTATTAGGGAGATCATGAATAGGACATTTGAGCATTAGTAACTTCAATCTCCCCCAATATTGGGCTCTACTCTCTCCATCACGAGGCCAAAAGTTATATATTTGATTCCGATCTTTATGAATCTCACTAGGAGGATAAAATTTGGAATAAAAGAGAGGTACAATTTCCTCCCATTCAAGAGATTGGCCATTCTTTAGCAGCTTATACCATTCCTCAACTCTGCTGTTCAATGATACAGAGAATAACTTTTTATTAACTTGATCTATTGTAATACCTGCACACTTGAACAATCCGCATAATTCATGTATAAAAATAAAATGATCACCGGGATGGACAGTTCCATCTCCAAAATAGTAGTTATCCATAACATGATCAACCATTTTTGTAGGTATTTTAAAAGGATCAATTTCAGCAGGTGGTGGTTCATCTACTACCTTAGCAGTGGTAGCAGCATTCCAAAATAAGAAACTAAGTGAATTATCCATATTGAAATAAAGTAACAAACAGAAATAAACAATACTCACGGTAGAAGTTTCCTTTACTGGTTCCACTCTTCAATAGCGCTACACTCCCTGGCAACGGTGCTAGAAAATAGTATTGATGACCCACAAGTATAGGGGGTGTATCGTAGTACTTTCGATAAATAAGAGTGTCGAACCCAACGAGGAGTAGAAGGTGTTGACAAGTGGTTTGGATCAGAAATTCTCTATAAATACTTAGCAAATGGATTTTTAGGGTTTTTTTTGATAATGCAGTTAAATAAAGTGCGATTAAATAAAAGACAATAATAATAATTGCAGCAAGTGGCCCAATCCTTTCTTTAACAAAGGACACGCCAGTTGTATTACTTAAGATGACCAAACGTTCTCGAGGACACATGGGAATATTGTCAAGTGCTTTCGCTGCATATAGTTGATTAATTTTCTCTGGTTGGATAAGTGTTGTGTGGGTGAACCTATGCTAATGTATTGACCTTACTAGGACTAATACATACTTGTGATTATAACCCTTGCAAGCATCTGCAACTACAAAAATTATTTAAGATAAAACATCCACAGCCTTAAACTCTGAGATCCTACACTCCCTTATGCAAATGTTTCCTAACGGGGTTTAGGTGTCTGTCACTCCGGCAACCCCACGATTAGTAGCCAAATACACAATGCATTCCCCTAGGCCCATAAAGGTGAAGTATCATGTAGTCGATGTTCGCATGACACCACTAGAAGAATAGCACCACAACTTAAATATCAAACCATGAAATCTTTCTCAACACAATTCCACTACTAACAACATGACTTCTCCCATGTCCTCAAGAACTAAACAAACTACTCACGAGACATCATATGGATCAAGATCAGAGATGAAATAATGATAAGTAACAATCTGAACATGAACAATAATTCAATGGTTCCACTCAATAGCATCAACTACAACAAGTAATCAACATCGAGAAAGTTTCCCCCAAGAACTATGCAAAATTCAACCCAATTGTTACAGCGGTATGGAGTGGTGGTGATGGTGCTGGTGGAGATGATAGTGAAGATGATGATGATGATCCCGATGAAATCTATCTTGATGATGGTGTTGATGGCAACGATCTCCCCTCTCCAGGAAGGAATTTCCCAGATAGATTTCTGCCTGCCGGAGAGCTCTTTCTCTCTCTGTAGTTTCCGCCCCGTAGAGGCGGGTCGGAATCTTTCTGTTGTCACTCCCTGGACTTTAGGTTTCTGAGGGGAATATATACGCGGAAAGGCGATGCCGGAGGTGGGCCAGGGTTTATTCTCGTCCCACATCCTTCCACCTAGAATCATAAAATCACGAACAAGAGTTGGACAATCATCTTGCTTACACCCCAGCGGGAGTTGTGCGCTCGACCTCAAGATCCACTTGTCCTCCATAGCTTGTATACATGACCCATCCTCGATCCTCCAGAATGACGGGAAGCCACACCTTACACAATTTATTATAGTTGTCATTTTATGGGCATCTTCATTCGCAGATCGCCGCATAGAGCGCAGCAAGGATTCTTCAAAACCTTGGAGCATATACTTTATTTCACTAACTTATTTCACTAACCAGTGGACCGTAGACGGATCGATCATGTCCCTCCTTACCGAGTTTTGCCGCAACCTCGACACTTTCCGTCTCTAGAACAGCACGCTTCACCTGAACCTCGCTCGCAACCAGCAGTCTCCTCTTGCATGCCATCATCTCAGCTCATTCGGTCGTCAACGACATGTGGAAAAAATGGCAAGCTCCTGCAAGAAAGCTACCATGACAGTCTCTAACAACTGCACCACCACCGCCGTTTTGATCTAAAGATCTGAAAGCTCCATTGACGTTCACCTTGCACCACCCCTGACCTGGCGGGAGCCAGTGCTCATGTGCCTTCAGTGTTGCCCCTGGTGCGCAGGTTTATAGAGATATAGACATTCGTCCATCCCTGCAATAGTTCTTCTCACAATAGTCGTGAGATCAGCAATGCATTTAGAGTCACGAGCATCATTTCTGGATAACCACATGATATAGATCAGTAGCATACTCAATGCTATGATATGCCCACTTGCCTTTCCAATCCAGTCCAAAAGTCACCCCTTGAGATCTGAATGACAAACTAACTGATCGGGTGGTTTCTCCATGACTAAACCCATCTCCTCTTCAAGCACCTTCCAGGTCATGGCTGGATGTGAACAAGTACAGAAGCGATGTACCAAACTCTCATCTCTATCGCACATTAGACAGTTAACCATGTCTTTGATTCTTCGGTATTTGAGTTCAGTACCCACCTCTACGCCATTCTCTATCAACCTCCAGAAGTGTACCCTGACTTTGCCTGGGACATTTGCACCCCAAAGCGCCAGCGAACCTCTATGTTGATCGCAGCTCCGAGATGATTTCGCCAGGCCCTTCGCTAGTCGCTTGAGTTGCACGGCTAGATGGTATGCCAACTTAACTGAAAAGAGCCCCGATTTGGTGTAATTCTAGCCTAGAAAATCTTGTGACCCCGGTCTGCCAACAGGAATAGTCAAGATGTCTTGGATGTCTTGTTCATGGAAGAACGGACGGAGTTTATTCTCGTCCCACATCCTTCCACCTAGAACCATAAAATCACAAACAAGAGTTGGACAGTCGTCTTGCTTACACCCTAGCGGGAGTTGTGCGCTTGACCTCAGGATCCACTTGTCCTTCATAGCTTGTATGCATGACCCGTCCTTGATCCTCGAGACTAATCCAGCTCTAAGGAGATCTCTGCCATGGGTAATACTCATCCATGTATGTGAGGCATGCTTGGGACTTGTTGCATTCAAAAAGCACCCATATTTAAAATACCTCGCTTTGTGCACACACGGCGCAGAAAGAGTCTGGATCAGTGATCATCCGCTAACCTTGCTTAGCCAAAAAAACTTGATTGAATCTTTCAAAATCTCTAAAACCAAGACCCTCGTGGCTCTTGGCTCGACATATCTTGTCCCATCCAATCTAGGGCACTTTACGCTGGCCATCTGAATCCCCCAACAAAAAATCTGAAGATACGCCGCTTAGCTTCTTACACTGTTTCTTGGAGAAGAGGAAACAACTCATTGGTTATGCTGGCACAACCTGCAAAACAGACTTAACTAGCACGCCCTTTGCCTCCTTGGACATACCTTGTCCCTTCCAACCCTTGACCTTGCCCATGATTGTTCTATAATATATTTAAAATATCCATTCTTTGAACGACCCACTACTATAGGCAGTCCTAGGTAACACTCTGACAGAGCTTCACAAGAAGTCCCCACCGAGGCCTTTAAGTTGGTCTTCAAAACATCTGAAGAGCCCGGACCAAAAAATAGAGTAGATTTCTATAGATTAACCCAATGGTAGGAACTAGCCTCATAGTCTTGCAAAACTTCTTCCTTTTCCCCTTCTCTCTTGGTTTTCTTCTTCAATGGAGGCTAACATGGATTTTCATCACTTCACCTTCTGGTGGCTGGATGGGAGTGATGGCTGTGAAAATAGACATCTTTCTCCGTGTTTAAACTTTGTTTTTATTCAAGTAATTGACCAAGAATCTCTCTAGCCTTGCAAATAATAAATAATTATTGCAAAGATGTGCAATCCATTGTTTTGAATTGTATTGTGCAGGAAATCATGCTTTTAAGGTGAAATCAGGAGCCATTAATGAAGATTTTGAGGAAGTCTACACGGCCAAACAATCCTGGAGTAAAAACCAATCGATAGAGGCTTTAACGACCACTCATACAGTAAAGGATCACCCGTACCATGTGGCATTGGCTTCGTCT
The DNA here is from genome assembly GCA_910589775.1 of Avena eriantha. Taxonomy (NCBI): domain Eukaryota; kingdom Viridiplantae; phylum Streptophyta; class Magnoliopsida; order Poales; family Poaceae; genus Avena; species Avena eriantha. Next base: position 521,451,925 of record OU342740.1, on the reverse strand, counting down.
CGTCAAACCCTGCGACTTTCGTGAAGACATCTATATATTTTGAGGTGCCAACCGTCGCGTAGGAGGCCGTCATTCTCAGATTGCATCACAACACCACCAAAGGAGATCCACCACCATAGTTCATCCTCTCCACCCTCCATCCTCTCCATAGCCATTAGCTTGTACTTGAGATCTTGTGGTTCGGTGACCATTGTAACAATATTTGATTTCAATCTAAGTATTTTGCAAATGTTTTATATCCTTGATTTTTTTGTTATGAGTGAGTAGTCCTCACGGGCTGCAGGTTGGGGTGAAACCTCGCAGCAATTATGTGCATTTAATCCATGGGAGTACCGTGAATTGATTGAATAGAGATTTGTATATGATGACCCACAAGTACAGGGGGTGTATCACAATATTTTCGAGGGAAGTGCAACCCAATTTATTGATTCGGCACAAGGGGAGCCAAAGAATATTTATAAGCCTTAACAACTGAGTTGTCAATTTAGCAGCACCTGGAAACAATCTTGCTCACAACAGTTTATCAGTAGCAACAGTTTTATAGTAGCAATAGCAAAGTAATAGCGGTAGTAAAAGTAAACACAGTAGTAACAATTGCAGTAAATAGTAGGATTAAAGCGCAGTAGGCATAGGGATGGATGGACGGGTGTAGCATGGACAAGACAATTCATATAGCAATCAAGACATAGGGCATTTGCAAATAAATAAGATAAAGCATGCAAGTACTAAAAAATCATAGGCATGTGTTCCATATATAGTCATACATGCTCGCAATGAGAACTTGCACAACATCTTTTGTCCTGCCAGCCCGTTTGCAGCGGGGCCTCAAGGGAACTACTGGCAATTAAGGTGCTCCTTTTAATAGAGCACCGAAGCAAAGCATTAACACTCCGTGAACACATGTGATCCTCACATCAAACCTATTCCCTCTGGTTATCCCGATTATTGTCACTTCGGGGCCTTTGGTTCCGGACAACAATATGTGTATACAACTTGCAGGTAAGATCACAAAAAATACTATCATAATGAATGAATAACATGTTCAGATCTGAAATCATGGCACTCGGGCCCTAGTGACAAACATTAAGCATAACAAGTTGCAACAAAGTCAAAAAGCACTAACAATAGATACTAGGCACCATGCCCTAACAATCTGATGCCATTGCATGAATGATCTCATCCAATCCCTACCATCCCCATAGCCTATAGTGGGATATTACTCACTCATGGATGGGGGAAACACGGATGGTCGGTGGAGAAGCGATGGTGATGATGATGGCGATGAACTCCTCCAATTCCCCGTCCCGGTAGGGTGCCAGAACGGAGATTCTGGTTCCGATTCGCGGAATCTGGTAGCGGCGGTGTAGCGGAACTCTTTCTGGAAAAATGTCGAACCCCCCTTGTTTTTTCGGTCAAGAGGCAACTTATAGGCGAACAGGGAGGCCGAGGGGGTGACCGAGGCGGCCACACCACCCCCAGGCGCGGCCAGGTGGTGTGGGCCCCTCATGGCCCTCCCCCGTCTCGTCTTCTGGCTCTGTGAGTCTTCTGGTGAAATAGGATTGTTGGCATATTTTCCGGGATTTTTCCTGATAGTTGATTTTCTGCACAAAAACTAGACATCAAGGTAATTCTGCTGAAAACAACGTCAGTCCGTGTTAGTTGTATCCAAATCACACAAGTTTTAGAGGAAAAGCAATAGCAAATGTGTTCAGGAAAGTAGATACGTTTTGGACGTATCAACTCCCCCCAAGCTTAGCTTATTGCTTGTCCTCAAGCAATTCAGTTGAAAACTGAGTGCGATAAAAGAAACTTTCACGAACACATTTGCTTCATAAGATGTATATATTCTCAGCATATGATCAACTACTTAGGAAAATCAAAATAAAGAGTATTCAAATAAGTTTACTTAATAGTCATTGTAAGCTATGAAGAGATTCCAACTCAAAAATAATAAGTAGCATGAAGCATAAATATAAGAAACATTGAAATACTCATAAAAAGGTATGATAGAGTGGTATCTCGCTTGCCTTTGATTGTAAAGCAAATAAATGCCGAGGCACCTGTGAAATTCAAGTGAAGACTAGAAGTAAAGATATCAAAGATACAAGCATCAAAGTCATGACACAATTAACTAAATTTTGAGACAAGCACATTACACTAAGAATGACAACTATGCTCTCAAGAAAGTGCTCATAGAATAAGTGGTGACTCAACAAGGAAGTGAAAAGGTTTTGAACAGTTTGAAAGGCCTCCAAATGCTGAAAGTAAGGTACTTATTAGCTTTCAACTCTCATTGCCCCTATCATAAGCATCTTTAAATGGTTAAGGTTAAAGTGACACAACTAAGAGGATATGCTTGACAAGTTATAAGTTCAAGTCTCATGCCCCTTGCTTATGAGTACCGAACCTCATGCTACTCAACTTCAGTCACAAGTAAGCTCTTGTCATTGTAAGTACATATGTATCATAGAGAACCACCAACGGGGTAACCCTTGCACCTGATATAAGAGCTATCCCATAATAAAAATGACAAGGCAAGCAGACAATGAGCATCTCAGTGATCTTTTTATTTGCTATTTGCATAGGTTTTTATTGAAGATGCTTCATAGAGTTCTCATTATGGTTATGCTGAAAGTTTCCACCATGATGAGGCATGGCTTAGGCTAGCGGCCCAGGCGTTTCTCTAACACACATACAAACTCCATGATCTTACAAGTTCCCCTTTATTTCACACCACCGGGATCCATAAGCAAAAGAATCATGATATCAACGGAATAATAAGTGCAATGTTGAAACCGTTCGCCATGATACATGGTTCTGCTAACTTCAACTCATAAAGCGCAAGCATATACGCAACAAAGGCGGACACAATGGTTCAAGATTATTAAGTGCAAGGAAGTAAAGTTTGCCATCAAGTTCGTGAGAGCTTTACTAACTAACTTTCTCATAAGAAGCAAACATTTTATCCGGAAGAAAACAAGGCATACTGAATATGCACATACTAGCAAATGATGCTAATAGGTAGGTATGGTGGACACTTTTGGCAATATTGGTTTTGGGGAGTTGGAAACATGACTAGAGCTCATACTTAGTGCAAGTGAAGGCTAGCAATAGTAAGGGAGCGACAAACGAGAGAGCAATAATTATCATAATCGTGCTTGCAACAAAATAGGACTAATTATGGCATGAAAGTGATTCAAGACCCCTGAGGCAAAATAATTCATCGAGGCTTAACTGATTATTGTTTCGGTCATGTGCATGTGTGAGCATGTGCCAAGTTAATTCAAGTGAAACATTCTGAGGAGGATACCATAGTGTCATACCAAGTTATGAATAGAACAATGCAAGCAAACATTCATATGACATGCTACAAACCATTCGCAAGTTGGAGCTAATCATAAGAAAGAAAGAACTACTAAGCATCCATAAATAACATACACCTTACATGAACAAACTAAGCATGCCCACAATGATGAGTATATGTACAAAAATGAAAACAAATGGAGTTTGTTACCAGCCTCTTACCACACCTCAAGTTGTCATTAATCCTCATTATTACCCTTCACTTGTGTGGCTTGAATAATAACATGAAACCCAACTCCACTGAGGACTGCTGAACCCTGCAACGAACTTCACAAAACCAAAGAAGAACAACAAATATTTTTGGGTTTTCGATTTTTAAAGGCAAGAACCAAAAGGAAGAATAAGCCAAGCAAAATCTTTTTGGGTTTTTCGAATAATCCAAACAAAGCAAAAGGGAAGAAGAAAACCAAGACTAAAAAGACAAAGAAGCAGACAAAGAGAAACAACAAAAATATTTTTGGTCTTTTTGTGTTTTGGAAAGCAAAAGTAAAGAAAGAACAAAAACTAAAAAGAGAAAGAAACATGGATATACAATGTACCGACTGAACATGATATGTAGGTGAGTGTGGTGTCAGTGTACCTCCCCCCAAGCTTAGGCTTTTGGCCTAAGTTGGTATCAATCCCAAGCTGGCCTAGATGGAGCGCCTCCGTAGTACGATGAGGAGGTGCCCTTGTCCTGATACGAGATCAAGGACGCCCCAACGTAGTGTGCAGAATAATCATAAGAGGACACATCCCCCTGGTGCTGCTCGTGGAAACCAAGAAAGCGGAGCTGCTCGTCCACCTCCTCTTTGGAACGCGACCATGGCCTCCTATAAATACTTAACAAAGTGGATTGTGGCAAAGGAATTTCCCTCTCGTCCCCGCCAGTAAACAACATCCTGTATACTAAACCTTCCGTACTAGAGTCAGCAGTGACAAAGTGATGTGTTTTCATAGCAGCAAGATCAAGCCTTTGTGGTGCTAACATAGTGTCATTAGGATCCACAAAAAGTTCTAAAGAAGCAACCATGCATGATGCAATAATGCCCCCATAAATAGGTCCCCTAGCGGCTAGACGGCGAGCAATGAGAGAGCCAAGATTATACTTGGTATCATTATTAAGTGCAGCAACGAGGAAGGCTAAATGATAATTAGAAATATTACTAGTGTTCTCCCTACCAAGAATGCTAGTGGCAAGATAATAAGAAAAATATCTAAGAGCTGGGAGTTGAATGTTCCTTATCTTCCCACGCTGAGCTACGTGGTCATCATCATTTGTCACACTTCGGTAGAGCTCTAGAAATCAGCAGGTCGACCTTGGATCTTCTTCACTGTCCCAGTCATGCCTATGCCTATAATGCTGCAAAATCTTTCCAATGACATGGTAATAGGATGATTATAAATTCTGAATGAAACAGTTGACTGATAAGGGGTGTTAGTGAAAACAAAACTCTCAACGAAAGTTTTGGTGAGCACGGCATATTGCTCACTCTCATCTTCCATGTATGTGGTCAAACCAACCCTCTGAACCAGTAGTAAGAAATCATCAAGGATCCCTACAGCTTGCAAAAAGGTAAAACAAGGGAAGGTAGATGGGTGAGCATCCCCCTCATCTCCTTCATTGCCAAAGCGTGGTGCAATAAGATCTTCATTTTATGATGGCCTAAATTGAGTGGCTGATCTTGAAGGGCTTTCTCTCCTAGGCGTGTCCCTCTCAAATATTTCTCCAAAAGTGTGGTTGTTCATTTTTGATATTCTGAAATTTAAACATCCATCATACAAGTGATTGCAAAGTGAATACATAATGAATCGAACTACTCATAGGGACTTGTAAGAGGCCTAAACATGCATCAAAACAATTTCTCTAAGCATTGAACAAGCTCACAAGCTCACAAAACATGTCACCTATAGCAGCAAAATACTCAAGATATAAATCACTAATCACAAATCTACTTGTACAAGCGGGGGAGTCACATACCAGAGAACAAATGCTCCAAATTTCAGCAGCAAAGATGGGCTGAGCAAGGAGATCGAAAAATCATGGACAAGAACAGCAAGAACGCGATTTCGAGCAATGAACTGGTGTTTTCTTGGGAGAGAGAAGGAAGTGGCAAGTGAGAGAGTGAGTGGATGGCCAGGGGTGGCCCACACCATGGCTAGGCGCGCCCCTGGGGTGGCCACGCCACCAGGTGGTGTCCCTGCCTGGTACTCTCCAGGCACTTCTCTGCCCCTTTTTTCACATAAAAAATTAATATGAATTTTTTGAAATTTTTCGAGACACTTTATTTTTGAGCAATTTTTAGGTAATGATGAATGATTTTCTGATAGAAATATTTTTTCGGAAAGATGCAAAAGCAAAACAAAATAAAAACTTCAGAAGTTCTAAGACACTCTAAAATGCAAGCAAATAGCAATAGAAAAGTAAACTAAGCGAAGGCAAAAACTAAAATGGGTAAAATAAAGTAAGCAAAGATAATCATGGTGAAAACATTGTTTTGTTCATTAAAATCCCTTTGCTAACAAGGTTGATCAGGTCTTGTTACCAAAACAATTTTATATGAAACAAAAACTTTGTATTCCACTAATGATTATGTTACCTCAACCTTGATAGCAATGGTCCCAATCATAATAGTTTCATACTTTTCTCGTGTATGGGACAATATATTTCTCCAACTTGGATGCCCTCAACATGTTCAATTGAGTTTAAACCATAAGTCTTATCAATATTCTTGGGGAAATAGACAGTATGCTCCTTGTCATTAACATTAAAAGTCACCTCTCCTTGATTACAATTAATAACAACTCATGCAGTATTAAGAAAAGGTCTCCCAAGAATAATAGACATATTTTCGTCTGCAGGCATTTCAAGCACAACAAAATCAGTTAATATTAAGCAATTATGAGCCACTTGAACAGGTACATCCTCACATATACCAACAAGAATGGTAGTAGATTTATCAGCCATTTGCAAAGATATATCAGTTGGTATTAGTTTTTCCAATTGAAGTCTCTTATAGAGAGAGAAAGGCATAACACTAACTCATGCTCCCAAATCACACAAAGCAGTTCTTACATAACTATTTTTAATAGAGCATGGAATAGTTGGAATCCCTGGGTCTCCAAGTTTCTTTGGAACCTTACCATTAAAGGAATAATTAGCAAGCAAAGTAGAAATTTCTTCATTTGGGATCTTCCTTTTATTAGAGACAATATCCTTCATATACTTTGAATAAGGAGGTAGTTTAATAGCATCAGTGAAAGGTATTTACAAAAATAAAGGTTTCATCCACTCACAAAACTTGTTATAGTGTTCATCTTCCTTTGACTTGTGTTTCTTATCAGGGAATGGCATAGGTTTTTGGACCCAAGGCTCTCTTTCACTACCATCTTTCTTAGCAACAAAATCTTCTTTAGTGTATTTAGTATTCTTAGTGTGCCTTTCAGGTTCTTCTTCAACTTTTTCTTTATCAGGAGCATCATTTTCCTCATTACCACTTTTAGTTTCAGCATCAGAGACAAATATACTATTAGGATCTTTAGCAGGTTTAGAAGGTTCTACAATAGTTTTATGTTTCTTTTTCCTTTTCTTAGGAGTAGTACCAATATTTTTAGTTTGTTGAGAATCCTGCTCAATTCTTTTAGGATGTCCTTTAGGATATAGAGGATCCTAGGAAGCAGCACCACTTCTAATTCTAATTTCATAAGCATGTTTTTCTTTAGCGGCATTAACTAGCAAGTCTTTTTGTACTTTAATAAGCTGATCAATTTGAGTTTGAACCATTTGAAAATGATAAACAAGCATTTTAACATCATTATATGTTCTTTCCATAATATCTTTTAATTCAATAATAGCTCTAGAGTTTTCTATTAAATGATTTTGCACCCTTTTATTAAAATTATCTTTCTTAACAATAAAAATGTCAAATTCTTCTAAGCATTGATCAGGAGGTTTAGAATAAGGAATATCACCTTCATCAAAATGTTGGAGAGAGTGTACCTCAATAGTGGATGAGTGGGAGTTTGGCTTACATAATTCTTCTATAGGAGGTAAATTCTTGACATCTACAGCTTTAATTCCCTTCTCCTTAAGACATTTCTTAGCTTCCTTCATCACTTCATCATTTAGTTCAATAACTCCCCTCTTCTTTGGTTTTGATGTTGGTGTTGGCTCAGGCACAATTAACTCAGGTGTAGTTGTCTCAGGCGTAGTTGGCTCAGATGAAGTCTAGTCTTCATAATTCTTGCTTATTTTAGCCATTAATTCCTCAGCCTCTTTGGGAGTTCTCTTCCTAAAAACACAATCCGCACAACTATCCAGGTATGTCCTAGATTCTTCAGTTAGTCCATTATAATATATATATATCAAGAAGCTCATTTTTAGGTAATGGACATCCAGCCTGTGCATGAATCAAAGCACAAACCTTGCCCATGATTCAGGCAATATCTCTTTTCTCCCTGTTTAAAATCAAAAAGTTCCCGCAATATGGCATGTCTAGCACTAGGAGAGAAATATTTCTGAAGGAAGGTACTAATCAAGCAATCAGGACTATCAATAGATCCAGGAGGTAAATTATTAAACCAAGTTTTAGCTTCTTCTTTCAGTGAAAAGGAAATTTTTTAGCAACAAAGTAGGTGCGCATCTTAATATCATCAGAAAATAAGCCACTCATGGTAGAAAGCTCAGTCATATGTGCTACCGCACTTTCATTCTTAGTCCCACAAAAAGGTTCTTTCTTAACAATAGTTATGTAAGATAAATCAAGAGAGAAATCATAATCCTTATCTTTAATGTTTATGGGAGATGTAGCAAACTCAGCATTAGGAGATAATTTAGGTCTAACAGTATGTTCCTCAAGAAGACTCTTAATAGCACTCCTATCATGGGTGTTTTGGCATTCTTTAATAAATTCATCAGTCATTTCTATATATCCATCTTCAATATCATAGCTCGCTCTAGACTCAGGTGAACTAACAGGTGTAGTAGTGTCTTCATTAGGAGTTTCAGTATTTCCAGCTATAGTTCTAGCAATCATAGCATCTAGGAAAGGACCTAATGAACCACTCTTATCAAGCACAGTAGAAGCAGCATCAGAAGTTTCAGATTCAGCAGTAGTAGCAGTATGTGTGGTGGTGTAAGGAACTTACTCATAACAGATGGTGAATCAAGAGCAACAGAGGTGTTCAGAACCGTACCTCTCCTTGTAGTGGATGGTAAAATAGGGACCTTGCCATCACGAGACTTACCCATGATGGATGGATGGCAGCAAACAATAGTGATTCCAAGTGAACTTGATAAATAGAGCTATGCTCCCTGACAACGGCGTCAGAAAATAGTCTTGATGACCCAAAAGTATAGGGGTGTATCGCAGTATTTTTGAGGGAAGTGAAACCCAATTTATTGATTCGACACAAGGAGAGCCAAAGAATATTTATAAGCCTTAACAACTGAGTTGTCAATTTAGCTGCACCAGGAAACAATCTTGCTCACAACAGTTTATTAGTAGCAATAGTTTTATAGTAGCAATAGCAAAGTAATAGAGTAGTAAAAGTAAAGACAGTAGTAAAAATTGCAGTAAACAGTAGGATTAAAGCGCGATAGGCATAGGGATGGATGGACGGGCATTGCATGGACAAGACAATTCATATAGAAATCAATACATAGGGCATTTGCAGATAAATAAGATAAAGCATCCAAGTACTAATTAATCATAGGGATGTGTTCTATATATAGTCATACGTACTCGCAATGAGAACTTGCACAACATCTTTTGTCCTGCCAGCCTGTTTGCAGCGGGGCCTCAAGGGAACTACTGGCAATTAAGGTGCTCCTTTCAATAGAGCACCGGAGCAAAGCATTAACACTCCGTGAACAAATGTGATCCTCACATCAAAGCCATTCCCTCCATGTATCCCGATTATTGTCACTTCGGGGCCTTTGGTTCCGGACAACAATATGTGTATACAACTTGTAGGTAAGATCACAAACAATACTATCATAATCAATCAATAACATGTTCAGATATGAAATCATGGCACTCGGGCCCTAGTGACAAGCATTAAACATAACAAGTTGCAACAAAGTCAAAAAGCACTAATAATAGATACTAGGCACCACGCCCTAACAATCTGATGCCATTACATGAACGATCTCATCCAATCCCTATCATCCCCATAGCCTACAGTGGGGGATTACTCACTCGTGGATGGGGGAAACATGGATGGTCGATGGAGAAGCGATGGTGATGATGATGGCGATGATCTCCTCCAATTCTCTGTCCTGGTAGGGTTCTAGAACGGAGATTCTGGTTCCGATTCGCGGAATCTGGTGGTGGCGGCGTAGCGGAACTCTTTCTTGAAAAATGTCGAACCCCCCTTGGTTTTTAGGTCAAGAGGCAACTTATAGGCGAAGACGGAGGCCGAGGGGGTGCCGAGGCGGCCACACCACCCCCAGGCGCGACCTAGCTTGGCCCGCGCGGCCAGGTGGTGTGGGCCCCTCGTGGCCCTCCTCCGTCTCGTCTTCTGGTTCCGTGAGTCTTCTAGTGAAATAGGATTGTTGGCATATTTTCCGGGATTTTTCCTGATAGTTGATTTTCTGCACAAAAACTAGACACCAAGGTAATTCTGCTGAAAACAACGTCAGTCCGTGTTAGTTGTATCCAAATCACACAAGTTTTAGAGGAAAAACAATAGCAAAAGTGTTTAGGAAAGTAGATACGTTTTGGACGTATCAACTCCCCCAAGCTTAGCTTATTGCTTGTCCTCAAGCAATTCAGTTGAAAACTGAGTGCGATAAAAGAAACTTTCACGAACACATTTGCTTCATAATATGTATATATTCTCAGCATATGATCAACTACTTAGGCAAATCATAATAAAGAGTATGCAAATAAGTTTACTTAATAGTCATTGTAAGCTATGAAGAGATTCCAACTCAAAAATAATAAGTAGCATGAAGCATAAATATAAGCAACATTCCAATACTCATAAAAAAGTATGATAGAGTGGTATCTCGCTTGCCTTTGATTGTAGAGCAAATAAATGCCGAGGCACCTCTGAAATTCAAGTGAAGACTAGAAGTAAAGATATCAAAGATACAAGCATCAAAGTCATGACACAATTAACCAAATTTTGAGACAAGCACATTACACTAAGAATGACAACTATGCTCTCAAGAAAGTGCTCATAGAATAAGTGGTGACTCAACAAGGAAGTGAAAAGGTTTTGAACAGTTTGAAAGGCTTCCAAATGCTGAAACTAAGGTACTTATTAGCTTTGAGCTCTCATTGCCCCTATCATAAGCATCTTTAGATGGTTAAGGTTAAAGTGACACAACTAAGAGGATATGCTTGACAAGTTATAAGTTGAAGTCTCATGCCCCTTTCTTACGAGTACGGAACCTCATGCTACTCAACTTCAGTCACAAGTAAGCTCTTGTCATTGTAAGTACATATGTATCGTAGAGAACCGCCAACGGGGTACCCCTTGAACCTGATACAGGAGGTATCCCATAATAAAAATGACAAGGCAAGCATACAATGAGCATCTCAATAATCTTTTTATTTGCTATTTGCATAGGTTTTTATTGAATATGCTTCATAGAGTGCTCATTATGGTTATGCTGCAAGTTTCCACCATGATTAGGCATGGCTTAGGCTAGTGGCCCAGGAGTTTCTCTAACACACATACAAACTCCATGATCTTACAAGTTCCCCTTTTATTTCACACCGTCGGGATCCATAAGCAAAAGAATCTTGATATCAACGTAATAATATGTGCAATGTTGAAAGCGTTCCCCATGATACATGGTTCTGCTAACTTCAACTCATAAAGCGCAAGCATATACACAACAAAGACAGACACAATGGTTCAAGATTATTAAGTGCATGAAAGTAAAGTGTGCCATCAAGTTTGTGAGAGCTTTACTAACTAACTTTCTCATAACAAGCAAACCTTTTATTCGGAAGAAAACGATGCATATTGAATATGCACGGACTAGCCAATGATGCTAATAGGTAGGTATGGTGGAAACTTTTGGGAATATTGGTTTTGGGGAGTTGGAAACATGAGTAGAGCTCATACTCAGTGCAAGTGAAGGCTAGCAATAGTAAGGGAGCGACAAACGAGAGAGCAATAGCTGTCATAATCGTGCTTGCAACAAAACAGGACTAATTATGGCATGAAAGTGATTCAAGTCCCCTGAGGCAAAATAATTCATCAAGGCTTGAATGATTATTGTTTTAGTCATATGCACGCGTGAGCATGTGCCAAGTCAATTCAAGTGAAACATTCAGAGGAGGATACCATAGTGTCATACCAAGTTATGAATAGAACAATGCAAGCAAACATTCATATCACATGCTACAAACCATTAGCAAGCTGGAGCTAATCATAAGAAAGCAAGAACTACTAAGCATCCATAAATAACATACACCTTACATGAACAAACTAAGAATGCCCACAATGATGAGTATATGTACAAAAATGAAAACAAATGGAGTTCGTTGCCAGCCTCTTACCACACATCAAGTTGTCATTAATCGTCATTATTGCCCTTCACCTGTGTGGCTTGAATAATAACATGAAACCCAACTCCACCGAGGATTGCTGAACCCTGCAAGGAACTTCACAAAACCAAATAAGAACAACAAATATTTTTGGGTTTTCGATTTTTAAAGGCAAGAACCAAAAGGAAGAACAAGCAAAGCAAAATCTTTTTGGGTTTCTCGAATAATCCAAAAAAAGCAAAAAGGTAGAAGCAAACCAAGGCTAAAAATACAAAGAAGCAGACAAAGAGAAACAACGAAAATATTTTTGGTCCTTTTGTATTTTGGAAAGCAAAATTAAAGAAAGAATAATCGTAAGAGGGCACATCCCCCTGGTGCTGCCCGTGGAAACCAAGCAAGCGGAGCTGCTCATCCACCTCCTCCTTGGAACGCGACCATGGCCTCCTATAAATACTGAACAAAGTGGATTGGGGCAAAGTAATTTCATTGAGAACAACAACATCACTTCTTAAGGCTTTGATCTATGTTTTCACTTAATAATTGTTGTAAGCCCGGTGCTTCGTGGTTACATTGGTTGGATCAAAAGACTATTGCTATGCTTGAGACTCGTAGGGGTTCTAGTATATCGGGATGTGTTACCCACAGATTTTATCTTTGTTAAATCATTACACATGAATATGTGTATTACTATATTTATCCCATATGATGTGCAGTTGTAGGTGAATGTTCAACCCTGGCCTTAAACAACCCATGATCCAAAGTAAACTAGAAAGGTCTGGTGAACAAAGGTAAACGAAGAAACAAGTCTGGTAGATGTGTTTTATTATTTTTCTTTTAGCATTGTTTCCCAAGGATTCAATTAAACCTATGTCTACTGGGGAAAAAGCTACTATATTGCATATGTAAATCCATATCAAAGGTATCAACCCTTTTTCTGGCATCGTTACCAGGGAAGCAATTCACTATCCTGGTGAGGTCACTAGAGACCTTGTTTTGAGTTTTATATTTGTTTGTAGTTTATTTCTTGTTATTAGTTTACCTTTTGTTTTCTATTGAAAACCCAAAAAATTAGTTACTTGTTTATTTGTTACTCTTATATAAAAAAACAAAAAGAAAAGACCCATGGCTCAAAAGAAACTTGGAGAGTATGCTACTCACACTGATGAATTTATTCGTGCAGCTATTACGCAGCCTGTTGTTGATGCAGAAACTTATGAAATTAAGCCTAACCTTTTGATTTGGTTCAATAGAATCAATTTCGAGGCTCATATGCTGAGGACTTAGGTTTGCACCGAAATACTTTTACTGAGATTTGCGACATGATGCGCATAAAAGATGTTGATTCAAACGCGGTTAAATTACATAAATTTCCTTTCTCTCTAAGAGGAAAGGCTTAAGAATGGTTGCTAGCTTTGCCTGAAGGCAATATTAAATCTTGGGAGGAATGCACTAATATTTTATGACTAAAATTTTCCATCCAGTTAATACTACGCATCTAAGGTCCAACATTACAAGATTTAGACAAGAAGACCGCGAGCCACTAGTGCTTGCTTGGGAAAGGATGAAAGAAGACATAATGAACTGTACTAGTCATGGGATGGAAGAATGGCTTATATTACATTTATTTTATAATTGTCTTAACCCAATGTCTAAGTCTATGTTAGGAACTGTTGCAGGAGGAACCATCATGGGAAAGCAAGTGAGTTTTGCAAAGAAATTACTTGATGATATGTAAAACAACCATGCCCAATGGCATGTAGAAAGATCCTCAAAGAGGGTAAATTCCATCACCGAGGAACATAATGAACAACTTGCTTCAAAGGTAGATGAGTTACTTAATATTGTGTAGGGTAAGGAAGATACCCAAATTAATGCTATCACTATCGATGTTAATGAAGTTAATTTTATAGCTCGTAATTCTTACAATCCCTCTTGCACGAGTAAAAACTTTGGCTCAAACTTTCAAAAGCAATATTCTAATCCTATAGGTGCTCATTATAATGAAAATTATGATAACCATAATGGAGCAAATCATGACAATCTCTCTCTTGAAAATAGTATTAGAACTTTCATGAAAGCTCCAACCGAGCAAAATAATATGCTTATTAAAATCACGGAGAACCATGAGACTAGTATTGGAAAATTATCTAACCAGGCCATTGCAATTAGAAATGATGTACATGCACTACAAGAAAGAACCAAGACCGTGGAGGCACAATTGGGCAAAGTAGCCGAGAGCCAAGCTCTCATACTTGCAAAATTTGCTGGAAAGCCCGAGCCAAACCCGATGGAAGAGCTCAAGATGATGAGGGCATAAAATAAAGACGAGAATCTTGAAGAGGTAGACTATAGCAATGCACCATCACCAGATTATACTGTGAAAGATTTGTTAAACATGATCACCGTGAAGAATCTTGATATAGAACAAGGTAATGATGCTACATATCAACAATTTATAAAAGAAGTTGCATCTAAAGTTTGTGAGCGCTTGACTCGACGAGCGCAGAAGGGCTGCAGACGAGTCAAGCCTTTAGCGAGCGGCGCTCTCTTCCATCGAAGGATCCTCCTCCAAGGGTAATGATCATGCAGCCGCCAAAAGGCACTCTCGACTGGCCCAACTCAATGACAAAGAACAAGACGAAGCCACTCGAGCCCTCGACTTATCGTTCATGACGGTGGACTCACGGGGAAACATGCTCTCGAAAACACCACAAGTAGTGGTGACAACAGCCACCATGTACCTACTCAACAATCAACTGCTAGATGGGGATCCACGATCTGCCATACACCAATCTATGATCACTGGCCTTGGACTGGTGGAAGCTGCACTCACCAAAGATCCAACGCCGGAACCGAAGAAAAGAAAGGCTCCAACCAGGTACTACTCGCTGTCCTCCAGCGATGACGAGCATGACCTATCGTGGCGACGCCACTCACGTCGACACGATCTCGACTACGACGCACATGACTACATCAAGCAATGCAAAGTCGACAAGATGCATGCCAAGCGTGCCTGCTCAACAGAGTCAGAAGACGAAGGAGCGGAGCTCTGCAATGCTGGATGCTTCAACTGGGATATACGGCAAACACGAATGCTGAAAGGGTTCAAACTCCCATCATAGAACCCAAAGTTCGGCAGTCTCCAAGACCCGAAGATCTGGCTAGAGGATCATATTTCCTCCGTCAAATTGCATGGTGGAAACAAAAGCATAGCCATGCAATGCCTCCAGATGCAGCTCCAGGGCGCTGCCCGCGCGTGGCTCAACAACCTCCCCTGCGGATCGATCTGTAGCTGGGAAGAGCTGGTCTACAGGCCTACTATCAAAACTTCAAGGGAACTTACAAAAGGCCTACTATCAGAAGCCTGGTGAATCACTGTGATCCTATATCCAGAGGTGGTCCATCATTAAAAACTCCGCAGAGGACATCTCTGAGGACTGTGCAATCAATGCGTTCAACAGCGGCATACGCCGTAGAGAGATCAGGGAGGAGCTGGGGTGCATGAAGCCCAAAACAATCGACCACCTAATGGAAATCGCAAATAGGTGGGCAGATGGAGAGGACTTGGTGAAAAATAACCGCGTTCACTCATATGACGACAAAGACCTCGGCCGTAGACGCGACCGTCGAGGAAAATGTCAGATGCGCGGCTACAAAGACCGCGAAGAAGTCGACATGGTCGCGGCTGGCTACACCGACAAACGCGACAACGGCAAACGCAACAGCGGGTACCGCAGTGGTGGCTACCACGATAGTGGGAAAACCACGCGAGTATGGAAACACCATACCCGTGACGAAGCTCCTGGAATGTTGATCCAGGATAAGCTATCTGGACCTTGCAACATCCACTTCTACATCGACAAACACAACAGCAGGAAGAAGTCCAGCCACCTCCTAAAGGACTGCCGCAAGTTCCTCAAGCTCCACGAAGGCCTCACCCAGATGAATCGTGACGCGATAAATCAGGGCTACAGAGCTGCCCCAGGTGCCGTAGCTCCCGGAGCACCACCACCGCCCGGATCACCACCACTTGCGGCTCAACTGGCTCGGAACAATGGAGACGAGCAGTATGCACGACCACTGGGGAATATGGGCATGATCCAAAAAGGACGCCCCTCCAATAGGGTGCAAAAGTCAATCACTCGCCAAATTAGTTTGGCGGTAAATTCTCCACCCACAACCACTGAGTAGCTCAACGGGTGCGAGTCCTACATCACCTTCGACAAGCACAATCACCGGCGCCTGGTACCACGCCTGGGCCACTCTCCATTGGTGCTCGAGGCACAAATCAGAGGCTACAAGATGAGTCGCGTCTTCATGGACGGAAACAGCGACATAAATCTCATGTTTGCTAGTACCCTACGCGCCATGCGGATCCCCTCTCTTTCCTAGAGACCTCTGACACAATGTTCCATGGCATCGTCCTAGGGAAAGGAGTATACCCCTTGGGCGAAATCAACTTGGACGTCATCTTCGGCATGCCAATAGAATTTTGGCGAGAGCGCCTAGAGTTCGAAGTGGTCGAATGGCAATCACAATATCACACAATCCTCGGACGTGTCGCGTTCACGAGGTTCATGGCGGTCCCGCACTAGGCCTACCTGCAGATGAAGATGCCGGGACCCAACAGTATTATTACCGTCAGCAAAAGCTTCGCCAAGTCAGACAGTTACGACAGGGAATTCAACAGAATCACCCAATCTTTCAGCATGCAAGAGGAGCTCGCGAGGCTGAATGAGTCGACAGACAATAGTCTACCGCCACCGAGTAAGCCGAACGCGCCTGACCAATCCTTTGACTCATCGGTGCACACTAAGCCGGTCCAGGTCTACCTGACAGACCCGACCAAGATGGCTGATATGTTGCAAACGTATCTATAATTTTTGATGTACCATGCTTGTTTTATATCTACTTTCTTATGTTTTGTTCATACTTTGAGGTACTTTTATGCATATATGGGACTAACCTATTAACAAGATGCCATAGTGCCAGTTGCATGCTTTCTTCTGTTTTTGGTTCTAGAAAAGCTAGAAAATGAATATTCTCGGAATTGGACAGGATAAAAGCCAAAGTTGATATTTTACCGGAAGACTCATGGAGCCAGAAGACGAGACGGAGAAGGGCCAGGGGCTGGCCACACCATGTGCTGGCGCGGGTCCCCCTGGTTGCGCCACCAGGTGGTGTGGGACCCTGGTCCACCCTCTGACATCGCCCCTTCGCCTATAAGAAGCCTCTGATGCATAAACCCTAAATAATCTAGCCTCCAGCCACAAAAAGTTCCACAGCACCGCCGGCACCGAAGGGGAGATTCGGGGGACATAAAGTCTCTGTTCCGGCACCCTGCCGAGACGGGGAAGTGCCCCCAGAGCCATCTCCATCGATCTCCACCACCATCTCCATCGCCATTACTGATTTCCATGATGATGAGGGAGTAGTTCTTCCTCGAGGCTAAGGGTTCTACCGGTAGCTATGTGTTCATCTCTCTCTATGCATGATCATATTGTGATCATGAGCTTTGTAATCAACTAGATCTACTTTGCTACTCAAGTGCTTTAATAGATCTCTGATCTCCCCACGTGTGTGAAGTTGAAAGTGTGCACACCGTGGTGGCACTTAGGCTAGAGATTACAAATACTTGTTATGAGTTATATTTGGAGTTGGATGTCTCTATGAAATTGTGGTGTTTGTTGGAACCATCTAGTGCTCAAGGTGACATTGTGGGGTTATCTAGATGGGGAAAGCAAACTTCGAGGAGTGCTGTTATAGCCCTACCATGGATTAGAGTGTCCAACCGGAGAGTAGTTCAGAGTAGTATCATGAAGAGAAGATATTTATATGAGAGTGTTCACTAGCGAAAGTATGATCCCTAGGCCTTGTTTCTAAACATTGAAACACCATTTGCAACTAGATCTGTTACATGTTTGCTTGCTTCCATCTTTTTGCCTTTAGTCTTTTCCTCCCGTCAAGATCTTTTCTGGCACCGTTGTCTTATATCTATACCACTTGTATTTTACTATCTCTTCACCGAACTAGTGCACCTATACACCTTACAAGTGTATTGGGTGTGTTGGGGACACAAGAGACTTCTTGTATCTTGATTGCAGGGTTGCTTGAGAGGGATACCTTTGACAACTTCCTCCCTGAGTTCGATAAATCTTGGGTGATCCACTTAAGGGAAACTTGCTGTTGTTCTACAAACCTCTGCACTTGGAGGCCCAACAACTGTCTACAAGAATAGAAATGCGTAGACATCAAGCTATTTTTTGGCGCCGTTGCTGAGGAGGTAAGGTAAAAGGTACTCACATCCTCCGGTGTGAGTGCTCGAAGTTATTTCCTTTAGATTCTGCAATTTTGTCTTTTTGTTTCTTGTTTTCACTAGCTAGGCTTAATGGAAAACAACAACAAAAATAGAGAGCTTTATAGTATTTATCTTGAGTTAGGACATGAAGTGTTTGAAGAGAAAATTAAAAAACCTATGGAACTTTATCTGCATGCTAATAGCAAAGTTGTTAGTATGAATTCTTTGGACACCATTTTTCCTAATGCTATGGAAAAGTCTAAGTTTGGGGAAGCTAGTTTTTATGAAAATGATCTTTTTAGTTCCCCAGCTTTGGAAGATAGCTATTCTATTGCTTATGATGATACCAAACCTCCAATATATGATGATTACAATGATGAATATGATATTTTTAGTCCAGCTACTATTGAGGAGAAAATTAATTATGATTACAATATGCCTCCTATATTTGATGATTATGGTGATGAGAATAATAATGATAGCTATTTTGTTGAATTTGCTCTCACTACAATTAATAAGAATGACTATGCTTATGTGGAGAGTAATAATTAGTATATGCATGTGGCTCATGATAAGAATGTTTTATGTGATAGTTATATTGTTAATTTTATTCATGATGCTACTGAAAGTTATTATGAGAGAGGGAAACATGGTTTTATGCATCTGAATAGTATTAAGTTTCCCATCTTTATGTTGAAAGTCTTGAAGTTGCACTTGTTTTTATTTACTATGCTTGTTTTGCTTTCATGACTTGTTTATTTATAAGATTCCTATGCATAGGAAGTGGGTTAGACTTAAATGTGCTTTGAATTTGCTTCTTGATGCTCTCTTTTACTTCAATTCATATTCCTTATGTGAGCATCTTCTCAAACTATCATGCCTAACTTAAAGGCGTTAAAGAAAAGTACTTCTTGGGAGATAACCCAATAGTTTTCTTGAGTCTTGGAAGTTATTACTTCTGTAATAACCTCTCCTTATCCTTTTTTATTTGATTTTTGTGCTAAGAATAACCTCTAATGAGAGGGAAGTAAGATTTGGGGAAGTGCTGTCCCGAAACAGATTTTTGTGCTTCACTGTAGAAATTCGTGAAAAATCACTGTATGTCGGATTGAACTGTAATTTTCTGAATAAATCCCCCAGATTGTTAGATAACTTTCATTAGTTCAACACTTTTTGATTTGACTAACATAAGGTCATCTAAAAAATCGGTTTTCACCTGCTGGTCTGTTTTGACATATTTCTGCCATTATTTGCATTTGCCTCTTTATCGAATTCTTTTTGGGTTCTTTTTGGTGAATTGAGATTTTTGAGGTAGTTTCTACAGTAGCTTGTGTTTTTAATGAAAGTTTTGCTGTTTTAAAACTAAAACCTAAAGGTTTATTATCTTTTGAATGGACTAATGTTGCTAATTAAGATTGTGTGAAGTTTTGTATGAAGGAAATTTTCAGGTGTAGGGAAAGAATGATGTAATGAGATGAAGAATGGACAAAAGCTCAAGCTTGGGGATGCCACCCGTGTCACCCCAAGAAATATTCAAGAAGTACAAGCATCAAATCTTGGGGATGCCCAAGGCATCCCCTTCTTTATCAATAATTTTTTTTGGTTTCTTCCAAACACTTCATTTTTATTGTTTCATGCACAGTTGTGTTGTTCTTGGAGCATCTTTGTTTTTTGTTCTTGGTTTTCATTTGCTTAGTTTGTTTAGTTTTCTTGAATAAATTGGTTGGACCCCCTCATTCATACATTAGTTTTCAAATAAGTTGGTTTGGATTGGAAAAGAGTAGGAAAAGTTCATGCTTAAGTGGTAAAAAGGAGCTTGTTTTTGACTGTGGCCTATGCTTTGTCATGTCATGATTGATATTGTTTTGGCTTTATGATTAGTGATTATTGCTGTAGCATGACATGTTATGAACAATTGAGATTGCGTAATGTGCCTTGAAAGAATCATGTGTTGTTTTAGCATATTAAAGCATAGTATTATGGTATATTCTCCTTTGATGCTTTATTTGGGTTGACTTGGCGCATGCTCACACCATGTTAAGACTATCCCAAGTCACCATAGCCTCTATGATCCTTTAGTTTTCGAATTGAAATATCACTTTATGCTTTAATTAATGATGTTTTGTCACTTTTCATGATTATGGCTATTGTTGCTCTCTTAGTTGGTCGCTCCCAGTCTTTTGCTAGCCTCCATACCAAGTATGAATTCCACTCATGCATCCAACTCCAAATAAAACCAAGTTATTCCAAAGAGTCCACCATACCTACCTATTAGCATTTGCTATTCCAAGTATATTCATGTTTTTATCTACCTTCCGAATTAAACTTGTTATGTGAAAATTAGTGATTAAAGCTCTAACAAACTTGACGGCACACTTTACTTTTCTTGCCCCTAAATAAACTTGAACCATTGTGTAATCTATGTTGTATATGCTTGCACTTATACGTTGGGAATTAGCAGAACCATGCTGTCATGGGGAACGCTTTCAACATTGCACTTGTACATTATACCCAATTGATATCATGCTCTTTTGTTTATGGATGTCGTCGATGTGAAATGAAAGGGGACCTTGTAAGTCCATGGAGTTATGTATGTGTGTTAGAGAAATGCTTGGGCCGCTAGCCTAAGCCATGCCTTATCATGGTGTAAACTTGCATCATCACCATAGTGAGCAATCTATGAAGCATTCTTCTTAAAAAAAGATAGAGATTGAGAAAAAGAAAAAAGATGAGGAAATAGGAAAGAGATAAAAAAGCACCATTTTCCCATGGTAAATAAGAAGATTGCTGAGATGCTCATTGTCTGCTTGCCTTGTCATTTTTATTATGGGATAGCTCCTGTATCATGTGCAAGGGGTACCCCGTTGGCGGTTCTCTATGATACACATGCACTTACTATGACAAGAACTTACAGGTAACTAAACTTGAGTAGCATGAGGAGCGGCCCTCGTATTCAAGGGACATGAGATTGCCAACTTATACTTTGTCAAGCATATACTCCATAGTTTGTTCACTTTAACCTTAATTACTTCAAGATGCATATGATAGGGGCAATGAGAGCTGAAAGCTAATAAGTACCATAATTTTTGGAAGCTCTTTATGAGACTTGAATCTCTGCTTCCTTCTATGAAGGCCTTTCTTCCACTTTTATATTGAGTCCCCACCTTCTATCTTTATGCACCTGTTGAGAGAGCATAGTGGCCATTCTTAGTTTAATGTGCATTGTCCCAAGACTTGTTGATTGATGCATAGCTTTGATATTGCTTGTTTTAAACTATTTGTATCTAGTCACCCTTATGAACTTTGAAGGTGTCCTATGCATTTATGTTTTCCTACACTATGAGGGACAAGCTGAATACCATTCTCATTATGTTTCCTATATGTGAAACAAACAAACGTCTTTCAAATCATTGTTATTCATGAATCTTTTGTTTGTACCTTTTCATGTTACAACATAGTTGCTATGACTTATTGTTAGAACTATGTCTTTCATGCTCATGTTTATAGTACTTTGATCCCAGCTTTCAATGCTTGCAAATGGTTTGATCTTGATTGTGATGGTGCATGTCACCTCAAAAATTATTCTTTTTATCACTTACCTACTCGAGGACGAGCAGGAGTTAAGCTTGAGGATGTTGATACGTTGCAAACATATCTATAATTTTTGATGTTCCATGCTTGTTTTATATCTACTTTCTTATGTTTTGTTCATATTTTGAGATACTTTTATGCATTTTCTAGGACTAACCTATTAACAAGATGCCACGGTGCCAGTTGCATGTTTTCTTCTGATTTTGGTTCCAGAAAAGCCAGAAATTGAATATTCTCGGAATTGGACGGGACAAAAGCCAAAGTTATATTTTCCCGGAAGACTCACTATGCCAGAAGACGAGACGGAGAGGGGCCTAGGGCTGGCCACACCATGTGGTGGCGCGGGTCCCCTGGCCACGCCACCAGGTGGTGTGGGCCCCTGGTCCACCCTCTGATCTGGCCCCTTCTCCTATAAGAAGCCTCCGATGCAGAAACCCTAAATAATCTAGCCTCCAGCCACGAAAAGTTCCGTAGCGCCGCCGCCACCGAAGGGGAGATTCGGGGGATAGAAAGTCTCTGTTCCGGCACCCTGCCGAGACGGGGAAGTGCCCCCGGAGCCATCTCCATCGATCTCCACCACCATCTCCATCGCCGTTGCTGATTCCCATGATGAGGAGGGAGTAGTTCTCTCTCGAGGCTAAGGGTTCTACCGGTAGCTATGTGTTCATCTCTCTCTCTATGCATGATCTTATTGAGATCATGAGCTTGTAATCTATAGATCTATTCTGCTACTCAAGTGCTTTAATGAATCTCTGCTCTCCCCATGTGTGTGAAAGTGACAGCGTGCTCACCATGGTGGCACTTAGGCTAGAGATTACAAATACTTATTATGAGTTATATTTGGAGTTGGATGTTTCTATGAAATTGTGGTGTTTGTTGGACTCATCTAGTACTCAAGGTGACAGTGTGGGGTTATCTAGATGGGGAAAACAAACTTTGAGGAGTGCTGTTATAGCCCTACCATGGATTAGAGTGTCCAACCAGAGAGTAGTTCAGAGTATATCATGAAGAGAAGATATTTATATGAGAGTGTTCACTAGCAAAAGTTTGATCCCTAGGCCTTGTTTCTAAACATTGAAACACCGTTTGCAACTAGATCTTTTACATGTTTGCTTGCTTCCATCTTTTTGCCTTTAGTCTTTTCCTCCCGTCAAGTTCTTTTCTGGCACCGTTGTCTTATATCCATACCACTTGTATTTTACTATCTCTTCGCCGAACTAGTGCACCTATACACCTGACAAGTGTATTGGGTGTGTTGGGGACACAAGAGACTTCTTGTATCTTGATTGCAGGGTTGCTTGAGAGGGATACCTTTGACAACTTCCTCCCTGAGTTCGATAAATCTTGGGTGATCCACTTAAGGGAAACTTGCTGTTGTTCTACAAACCTCTGCACTTGGAGGCCCAACAATTATCTACAAGAATAGAAGTGCGTAGAGATCAATGGCCCTCATCGCCAACAACTTGAGTCCCGCATAGGAACTCGCGCTCATCGAATTCCTCCGTGAGCGCTGTGAGATCTTTGCATGGTGTCCAGCAGACATGCCAGGAGTTCCCAAGGAATTCTCCGAGCACTCGCTCAACATGAATCCTGAGGCTAGACCAGTCAAGCATTCGATACATTGACAGTCAGAACGAAGGGCAAAGGTGGTCAGTATGGAAGTCAACAGACTCCTCGACGCCAACTTTATACGAGAAATCAAGGAAATCACCTGGGTAGCAAATCCCATGCTTGTTCCTAAAAAGGACATAGATATCCTACAGATGTGCGTGGACTTCACCTGCCTCAACAAGCATTGCCTGAAGGACCACTTCCCGTTACCACAGATCGACCAGATAATCGACTCCACCGTGGGATGCGAGCACCTCTTCTTCCTCGATGCCTACTCAGGCTACCATCAGATTCGAATGAATTAGGATGACCAGGAGGAAATGGCCTTCATCATGCCTTTTGGCATCTACTGCTACATAATAATGCCCTTTGGGCTGAAGAATGCAGAAGCCACCTATCAGCGGTGCATGTAAGCCTGCCTTAAAAATCAGCTTGGCCAGAACATCCAAGTCTATGTCGATGATGTCATCATCAAAACCAAGGAGGAAGTGATGTCTACGCACTTCTATTCTTGTAGACAGTTGTTGGGCCTCTAAGTGCAGAGGTTTGTAGAACAGCAGCAAGTTTTCCCTTAAGTGGATCACCCAAGGTTTATCGAACTCAGGGAGGAAGTGGTCAAATGTATCCCCTCTCAAGCAACCCGCAATGAAGACACAAGAAGTCTCTTGTGTCCCCAACACAACCAATACACTTGTCAGGTGTATAGGTGCACTAGTTCGGCGAAGAGATAGTGAAATACAAGTGATATGGATAATTATAAGTGGTAACAGGGCTAGAAAGTAACTTTATGGCGTGGAAAAGACTAAAGGAAAACTGAAATAAAGATGGAAGCAAGCAAACATGTAACAGATCTAATTGCAAACGGTGTTTCAATGCTTAGAAACAAGGCCTAGGAATCATACTTTCACTAGTGAACACTCTCATATAAATATATTCTCTTCACGATACTACGCTGAACTGCTCTCCGGTTGGACACTCTAATCCCTGGTAGGGCTATAACAGCACACCTCAAAGTTCATCTTTCCATCTAGAAAACCCCACACTGTCACCTTGAGTACTAGATGAGTCCAACAAACACCACAATTTCATAGAAACATCCAACTCCAAATATAACTCATAATAAGTATTTGTAATCTCTAGCCTAAGTGCCACCATGGTGAGCACGCTGTCACTTTCACACACATGGGGAGAGCAGAGATTCATTAAAGCACTTGAGTAGCAGAATAGATCTATAGATTACAAGCTCATGATCTCAATAAGATCATGCATAGAGAGAGAGAGATGAACACATAGCTACCGGTAGAACCCTTAGCCTCGAGAGAGAACTACTCCCTCCTCATCATGGGAATCAGCAACGGTGATGGAGATGGTGGTGGAGATCGATGGAGATGGCTCCCGGGGGCACTTCCCCGTCCTGGCAGGTTGCCGGAACAGAGACTTTCTGTCCCCTGAACTTTTCCTTTGTATTCTAGTTCGAGAACCCTCTTGTTTTCTCAAAACACGGATTTGGCTCCCTTCGGTGGCAGCGGTGGCGCTGCGGAACTTTTTGTGGCTGGAGGCTTGATTATTTAGGGTCTTCGCATCGGGAGGCTTCTTATAGGCGAAGAGGCAAGGTCGGTGGAGGCCAGAGGGGCCCACACCACCTGGTGGCGCGGCCAGGGCTAGCCCACGCCACCACATTGTGTGGCCACCCTGTGTCCCCTCTCCGTCTCGTCTTCTGTCTCCGTGAGTCTTCCGATAAAATATCAACTTTGGCTTTTGTCCGGTCCAATTCTGAGAATATTGATTTTCTGACTTTGTGGAACCAAAAACAGCAGAAAACATGCAACTGGCACTGTGGCTCTTGTTAATAGGTTAGTCCAAGAAATCATATGAAAAGTACTCCAAAGTGTGGACAAAACATAAGAAAGTAGATAAAACCAAGCATGGAACATCAAAAATTATAGATACATTTGCAATGTATCAACATCCCCAAGCTTAACTCCTGCTCGTCCTCGAGTAGGTAAGTGATAAAAAGAAAGAATAATTTTTGAGGTGACATGCACCATCATAAACTTGATCAAAGTATTTGTAAAACATTCACAGCTGGGATCATAGTACTTCAATCATAACATGAAAGAAAAAGTTCTAGCAATAAGACAAAGAAACTATGATGCAACATGAAAAGGCACAAACAAAATATTCATGAATAACAATGCTTTGCAAGACATTTGTTTGTTTCACATAAAGAAAACATAGCATAGTGGCATTCAGCTTGTCCCTCATAGAGTAGCAAATATAAATGCATAGGACACCTTCAAAGTTCATAGGAGTGACTAGATAAAAATAGTTTAAATCAAGTAATATCAAGTTATGCATCAATTAACTAGTCTTGGGACAATGCACATAGAACTAAGAATGGTCACTATGCTCTCAAAGTAGGTGCATAAAGATAGAAGGTGGAGACTCAATATAATGGTGGAAGAAAGGTCCTTCATAGAAGGGAGTAGGGATTCAAGTCTCATAAATTGCTTCCAAAAATTATGGTACTTATATCTTGATGGTGATTAAGGTTAAAGTGACACAACTAAGAGGATATGCTTGACAAGTTATAAACCGAAATCTCATGCCCCTTACTTACGAAGACCGAACCTCATGCTACTCAACTTTAGTCACGAGTAAGCTCATGTCATTGTAAGTACATATGTATCATAAAGAAGCGCCAACGGGGTACCCCTTGCACATGATACATGAGCTATCCCATAATCAAAATGACAAGGCAAGCAGACAATGAGCATCTCAGTGATCTTTTTATTTGCTATTTGCATAGGTTTTTATTGAGGATGCTTCATAGAGTGCTCATTATGGTTATGCTGCAAGTTTCCACCATGATTAGGCATGGCTTAGGGTAGCGGCCTAGGCGTTTCTCTAACACACATACAAACTGCATGATCTTACAAGTTCCACTTTTATTTCACATCGCCTAGATCCATAAGCAAATGAACATGATATCAACGGGGTACAAAGTACAAGTGCAATGTTGAAAGCGTTCCCCATGAAATATGGTTCTGCTAATTTCAACTCATAAAGCACAAGCATATACGCAACAAAGAAGGACCCAATGGTTCAAGTTTATTAGATGCAAAAAAGTAAAGTGTGCCATCAAGTTCGTGAGAGCTTTAATCACTAGTTTTCTCATAATTTTTTTAATTTGGAAGGTAAACAAAAGCATGAATATACTCGGAATAGCATAATCTAGTAGGTAGGTATGGTGGACTCTTTGGAATAACTTGGTTTAAGGAGTTGGATGCATGAGTGGAACTCATACTTGGTTGTGGAGGCTAGCAAAAGACTGGGAGCGACAAACTAAGAGTGCAATAATGGCCATAATCATGCAGAGCGACAAAACATCATTGATCAAAGCATAAAGTTATACTACAAGTTGAAAACTAAAGGATCATAAAGGCTATGGTGACTTGAGATAGTCATAACATGATGTGAGCATGTGCCAAGTCAACCCAAATAAAGCATCAAAGTAGAATACCACTATACTATGCTTTAATATGCTAAAACAACGCATGATTCATCCAAGGCACATTAAGCAATCTCAATTGTTTATAACAAGTCATGCTACAGAAAAGAATACTAAGCATAAATCCAAAACAATATCAAGCATGGCATGACAAAGCATAGGCCACAGTCAAAAACGAGCTCTTTTTACCAGATAAGTATGAACTTTCCTACTCTTTTCCAATCCAAACCAAACTATTTGCAAACCAATGTATAAAATAGGGGGTCCAATCAATTTATTCAGAAAACTAAGAAAACCAAGAAAACAAAAACCAAAACGAAAACGAAAAAGAAGACGCTCCAGGAACAACACAACTGTGCATGAAACAATAAAAAAGAAGCGTTTGGAAGAAATCAGGGATTTTTATTGATGAAGAAGGGGATGCCTTGGGCATCCCCAAGCTTTGACACTTGTACTAATTGGATATTTCTTGGGGTGACACGCGTGGCATCCCCAAGCTTGAGCTTTAGTCCATCCTTCATCTAATTACTCATTCCTTCCATACACCTGAAATGTTTCCTTCATACCAAACTTCACACAATCTTTATTAGAAACATTAGTGCACTCAAGATAAAAGGTCTTAAGGTTCAGTTCTAACACCAAATAAACTTCCATTAGAACACTAGCTACTGTAGTACTTCCCTATAAAAGCTCAAATCCCCCAAAGAACTCAAAAAGGAACCAACAAGAACAAATGCAGAAAATGGCAAAAATCTGTCAAAACAGACCAGTAGGTAAAGACGATTTTTTTCGAAGACCTTCTGTTACTCAAATCAAAAAGTGTTGAACTAACGAATGTTAGATAACAACCTGGGGCAGAAGCACAAAAATTCACGCCTCAAAACGACATACAGAGATTTTACACGAATTTTTACAGTGAAGCAGGAAAATCTGTTTCAGGACAGCAACTTTCCCAATCATTACTTCTCTCTCATTAGAGGTTACTCTTTGCACAAAAAGAAAATGAAAGGATAAGGAGCAGTTATTACTGAAGTAATAACTTCCAAGACTCATCTAAAACTTTTGAGTTATCTCCCAATAAGTACTTTTGTTTAACGCCTTTAACTTAGGCATGATAGTTTGAGAAGATGCTCATATAAGAAATATGAATTGAAGTAAAAGAGAGCATCAAGAAGCAAATTCAAAGCACATTTAAGTCTAACCCACTTCCTATGCATAGGAATGTTGTAAAGAAGCAAGTCATGAAAGCACAAGGCAATAAGCATAGGAAAGGAAAACAAGTGCAACTTGAAGACTTTCAACATAAAGAGGGGAAATTTAATATTGTTGAGACACATAAAACCATGTTTCCCTCTCTCATAATAACTTTCAGTAGCATCATGAATAAAATTAACAATGTAACTATCACATAAAACATTCTTATCACGAGCCACATGCATAAAATGATTATTACTCTCCACATAAGCATAGTCATTCTTATTAATTGTGGTGGGAGTAAATTCAACAAAATAGCTATTATTATTATTCTCATCACCATAATCATCAAATATAGGAGGCATATTGTAATCATTAATTTTCTCCTCAATAGTAGGTGGACTAAAAATATCATATTCATCATTATAATGATCATATATTGGAGGTTTTGTATCATCATAAGCAATAGAATAGCTATCTTCCAAAGCTGGGGAACTAAAAAGATCATTTTCGTAAAAACTAGCTTCCCAAGCTTAGACTTTTCCGTAGCATTAGCAATAATGGTGTCCAAAGAATTCATACTAACAACATTGCTATTACCATGCAAATAAAGTTCCATAGGTTTTTTAATTTTCTCTTCAAACACTTCATGTCCTAACTCAATATAAATACTATAAAGCTCTCTAATTTTGTTATTGTTTTCCATTAAGCCTAACTAGTGAAAACAAGAAACAAAAAGACAAAATTGCAGAATCTAAAGGAAATAACTTCGAGCACTCACACCGGAAAATAGGCGTTTGCCGTGGGAGGTTCTTCTTCTTTAATCCTCCGGTGTGAATACCTTTTACCTTACCTCCCCGGCAATGGCGCCAGAAAATAGCTTGATGTCTACGGACTTCTATTCTTGTAGACAGTTGTTGGGCCTCCAAGTGCAGAGGTTTGTAGAACAGCAGCAAGTTTTCCCTTAAGTGGATCACCCAAGGTTTATCGAACTCAGGGAGGAAGTGGTCAAAGGTATCCCCTCTCAAGCAACCCTGCAATGAAGATACAAGAAGTCTCTTGTGTCCCCAACACACCTAATACACTTGTCAGGTGTATAGGTGCACTAGTTCGGCAAAGAGATAGTGAAATACAAGTAGTGTGGATAATTATAAGTGGTAACGGTGCTAGAATGTAACTTGATGGCGTGGAAAAGACTAAAGGAAAACTGAAATAAAGATGGAAGCAAGCAAACATGTAACAGATCTAATAGCAAACGGTGTTTCAATGCTTAGAAACAAGGCCTAGGAATCATACTTTCACTAGTGAACACTCTCATATAAATATATTCTCTTCACGATACTACGCTGAACTACTCTCCGGTTGGACACTCTAATCCATGGTAGGGCTATAACAGCACACCTCAAAGTTCATCTTTCCTATCTAGAAAACCCCACACTATCACCTTGAGTACTAGATGAGTCCAACAAACACCACAATTTCATAGAAACATCCAACTCCAAATATAACTCATAATAAGTATTTGTAATCTCTAGCCTAAGTGCCACCATGGTGAGCACGCTGTCACTTTCACACACATGGGGAGAGCAGAGATTCATTAAAGCACTTGAGTAGCAAAATAGATCTATAGATTACAAGCTCATGATCTCAATAAGATCATGCATAGAGAGAGATGAACACATAGCTACCGGTAGAATGCTTAGCCTCGAGAGAGAACTACTCCCTCCTCATCATGGGAATCAGCAACGGTGATGGAGATGGTGGTGGAGATCGATGGAGATGGCTGCGGGGGCACTTCCCCGTCCCGGCAGGGTGCCGGAATAGAGACTTTCTGTCCCCCGAATCTCCCCTTCGGTGGCGGCGGCGCTGCGGAACTTTTTGTGGATGGAGGCTTGATTATTTAGGGTTTTCGCATCAGGATGCTTCTTATAGGCGAAGAGGCAAGGTCAGTGGAGGCCAGAGGGGACCACACCACCTGGTGGCGCGGCCAGGGCTAGCCCACGCCACCACATTGTGTGGCCACCCTGTGGCCCCTCTCTGTCTCGTCTTTTGGCTCCATGAGTCTTCCGATAAAATATCAACTTTGGCTTTTGTCCGGTCCAATTCCGAGAATATTGATTTTCTGACTTTCTGGAACCAAAAACAGCAGAAAACATGCAACTGGCACTGTGGCTCTTGTTAATAGGTTAGTCCAAGAAATCATATGAAAAGTACTCCAAAGTGTGGACAAAACATAAGAAAGTAGATAAAACCAAGCATGGAACATCAAAAATTATAGATACATTTGCAATGTATCAGGAAGCCACATTACTCGATGATCTCCGCGAGACCTTTGAAAACCTCGACCGCTACCGGAACAAGCTGAATCCGAAGAAGTGCGCCTTGGCATGCAATCTGGGCAACTGCTCGGGTACCTCATATCTGCTAGGGGAATCGAGGCCAAACCAAAAAAGATAAAGTCCATACTGGCCGTGGAAAAACCAAAGAACGTCAAAGGCGTCCAGTAGCTGGCTGGGCAAATCGCGGTGCTCTATAGATTCATCAGTCGAATGGGTGAAAAGGCACTCCCATTCTACCAGCTCCTCCGCAAAGCTGAGAAGTTCAAGTGGATGGATGAGGCACATGATTCATTCGACGTCCTCAAACGCCTACTCTCCACCTCTTTAGTGCTGGTGACCCCCAGGGAAAAGGAGCCAATGTTACTATACATTTCCGCAACCAGGTGGTCAGTATCGTATTGGTGGTGGAACGAGCCGAAGACAACAAAGTTCATGGAGTGCAACGCCCAGTCTATTACCTCAACGAGGTACTCACGCCAACAAAACAGCGGTACCGCACTACCAGAAGCTGGCCTATGGTGTCTTCATGACAACACGACGACTGCACCACTACTTCCAGGAGCACCCCATCGTCGTGGTGAATGACGCTCCGTTGGGGTACATCCTCAAAAACCCATACGCCACAGAACAAGTCGCCCTTTGGGGAATCGAACTGTCTCCACGAGACATTACATACGAGCGGCGATTGTCGATCAAGTCGCAAGTTCTCCCAGACTTCCTCGTTCACTGGATGGAGAACCAACTCCTGGACAAACCAGACATGTCCTGCCTATGGACAATGCACTTCAAAGGATCCAAACATCGAGAAGGAGATGGTGCCGACATCATCTTGACGTCACCATAGGGCAAAAAATGAGATATGTTCTGTGAATGCAGTTCCGTGCCTCCAACAACGAGGCAGGATATGAAGCCTTGCTCCACGGGATGTGGATAGCTAAAGCTTGCGGCGCAACATGACTCATCATCTACGGAGATTCCAAGCTCGTGGTGGACCAAACCATGAACTAGTGCGATGCTCTGATCGATAACATGATCACCTACCGCAACCTCTATGACCCACTTAAAGGAGACTTTGACGGCTGTGAACTACAGCACGTAGGCTGTGAAAGCAACAAGGAGACTGACACGCTCGCCAACATAGGGTCCACCTGCACTCTGGTGCCGCCCGATGTATTCCTGGAGCAGATATGCGAGTGCTCCATCAAACCAAAGGCTCCTGAAGGACCATCCAGCACATCAAAGGACTCGGAGGTTGCGCCACCCGAAGAACTCGAAGGTCCCAGCAATGCGAAACACGGACCCGAACTCGAAGGCCCCATGGAGGTCATGCTCATCGAGCCATCCTAGACGAAGCCGTACATCACATACCTGCTCACCAACAGGCTGCCAGACGACCCAATAGATGCGCGACACATAGCACGATGCTCCAAAGCCTTCACCATCATCAACGGCAAGCTGTACAAACGCAACATTACAGGAGTCCTTCAATGATGTGTCTCCAATGGTGATGAAAGAGCCATACTCCTCGAGATACACGAAGGCACCTACGATCATCATGTCGGGAGTCGCGCCCTTGTGCCAAAGCTCTACGAGCTGGTTTTTACTGGCCAATGGCGATGCGCGATGCCAAGGACATCGTCCAGAAGTGCAATGCTTGCCAAAGATTTGCGGATAAGCCGCACGCACCAGGTGCAAAACTCAGGCCCATACCTGTGTCTTGGCCCTGCGCGCAATGGGGACTCGACATGGTTGGCAAGCTGCAAAAATCATCACCTGGAGGATATGTCTTCCTCCTCGTCGCAATCGACAAGTTCACCAAGTGGATCGAGGCCATGCTAGTGACAAAATAGATAGGCGCCACCACCGTCAAGTTCTTTGAGTCCATCGTCTTCAGGTTCGGGGTGCCACACATCATCATCACTGACAACGGGATGCACTTCACCTAGAATGAGTTCTAGGATTTCTGCAAAAACCTAGGAACCAAATCAGCTACGCTTCGGTAGCACATCCCCAGACCAACGGTCAAGTCGAGAAGGCCAACGGCCTCGTCTACAGCGGCATCAAGAACAGACTCCTCTGACCACTCGAGCGAGCAGATGGGTGTTGGGCTAAGGAACTGCCATCCATACTATGGAGCATGCGCACAACTCCAAACAGCGCCACAGGCTACACCCCGTTCTTCAGGGTACATGGTGCCGAGGTAGTACTACCTGCAGAAGTGCGCTACAAGGCCCCAAGGGTCGTCGCGTACAGCGAGGCCGAATCTATGGCCACACTTGAAGACTCCGTTGACCTCCTCGATGAAGCACGCGAGATCGTGGCAGAATGATCAATGATCTACCAATAGAGCCTCCGCAACTACCATAGCCGACGGCTATGCCCAAGATCCTTCGTTGAAGGAGACCTCGTCCTGTGTCTGAAGCAGAAAGGACACCTCAAGCTCGAGTCCCCCTAGGAGGGACCCTATGTTATTTCTGAAGTAATCCCAGGTGGCGCCTATCGCCTAAAGGACATAAAGAGTGGAGTCACATACTCCAACCCATGGAACGCCGCGCATCTGCGACGATTCTACCCCTAGCCAAACATTGTACCTCCTAATTTCTACAAGTAAATAAAGCTAAGTGCCTCAAACCACGTGTCTTGTCACATTTTATTTTCATTATTGTTTTCTACACTCGGGGGCTGCGCCTCCCTGACGTCCTCGTCACACATACAAACTCACAAAACAATGACCCGAGTAGCTGACTAAACTGCCAATCGAACCCTTGATAAAACCAACCCAGTTGCAACACAACTAGTAGGCTGGCAAGGCGATGAGATCTGCAAGTGTCAGGCTAACGAAAAGGCATTGCACACTCGAAAAACAAGCAAGCTAACAAATTTACATAGAAACATGGGTATCAACACCCAGTCGAAAAAACTATACAAATTTTACAACACTTATACGTCATGTGCATGCTAATCACTATTCTACTGACGTGAAAGAAGAACGTTGGTACGCTCGTCGAACAAGATCAGGATGTCTTCCGTTGGATGATCAACCACTCGATAATGGGGCACCATGTTCCATGCCATCCCTGCTGGAGGCAGCGGTGGTCCCGTGGCGATAGCATCCAAATCCACATCGGGTCGTTGCATGCGCACAAGCACCAACGCAACCTTAGCACCTGCAACAAGCTATTGGTGCACGCAGTCATGTAATGCATCAGCACTCTGAAACTTCCGCATCAGAGCCAACATGCTTGAGGGTCCGACATCTAATGGAAACATCGCTTGGAAAATATGTTTCAGGCACGACTGTGCCTTCTTTTGAAAATGCAGCACCTGCGACACGCGATCCTACAACATCGCCAGCGTGATCGCACGATCCCAGTCGGTCCAGAAGAATCCACCAGCTTCCAGCTGTTCCTGAGTCAAACAGCTCAGTCGAATACTGATGCGATCCCTCTCTTCCTACGGAATGAGATTGACAACTACACAAAACAAAATAGAAAACATATTAGTCAGCATATTGGCTACACAGAAGAACAAGAACAAGGCAATCAGTCAAACACCCACATTGCAACTGCTCATTGATTTGGGCGATCTTGTCAAGAAGGTACTTCTCGCGCTCAATTACTTTCTCTGCCTTCGACTTCCAGACATCAGCATTACCGCGAATCATCAATGCGTCTCTCTGCAATTGCTTCACGTGATCATGCAAGTGAGACAAGAGCGAAAGCTCCTCTAGTTTTGAGCGCGGCTGCACCACAGGCACATTTGAAGCAGGCACATCTGGAGAGACACTCGAAGATCCCTAACCAAATATAGAATTCAAGCAGGAAAAAGCACGAAGATAATTTATACATCGCGAATTGTAACAAGTTCTAATAGGGGAACCCCCACAAAAGTAGTTCAAGGACAAAGCCAAAGTTCTTGACGCAGCTACAAATGGAAGCGATGAGGACGGCTATGCCTACGCTTCAGCACCCACAGGCTTCGATGACTCCGTGGTGGCCTCCGACGTCGTGGCCTTCGCTGTGGTGGCCTCCGACGCCGTGGCCTTTGCTGCGGTGGCCCCTGACGCTATGGACTTCACTGTGGTGGCCCCTGACACCGTAGCCTTTGCCGCATTCAGTCATTTTCGCTCCGTAGAGTACTTCGTGAGTGTATCTATGAGCCGCGACCCATATTTATGATAGAGAGTAGCAAAGGGAGCGAAAACTACCTCCTGGCCCTCCACGGTCATTGGCATCCTCGAGGTTATCCGGCTAACGTCTAGATTGGCACTGCATGCCTACGCCATCGCCAACCCCAAGGACGCACTGACTCCCTTCTATGCATTCTTGAAGTCCGTAGGCACGCCACCCACGAAGGTCTCGACCAGGCCATCAAGATCTTGAACTAGCTTGTCCTTGGGGAGCATTTCTTCACGAAGGAGTCCTAGAACAGGGCTGACCTTCTTGTGGGCATCTTGAGCGGAGACACCACAATCTTCGATCACTGCCACACCATTAACCAAGGCGTCCCCACGGGCCAGAGCCTAGCGGTCAAAGCCAACACCGGCAGCATCTGGAATCGCATTCCATCAAGTTAGTAGACATGACCAAAAGAGAAAAATATAAGCATATATCAGATATAGACATACCCGAGAGCACTTGTGCGATAGAGAAAAGTTGTTCTGTGAACCCTGATACGTCCATTTTGCATCACTATTCTATGTCATAATTCACTGTTACTCATTGAAATATTTCATATTGAGAGGTGATACTTATGTTATTTCATCTGTTTTTGCATGGTTGATGACTTTTGGAGCATGGACCACTGCAGTCAGGATTCTGATGGAAAAGGTGCTCTTTGGAGGCAAAATTCGCAAAGATCAGAAAATCCGGGAAAATATATGGAAAATCCTATTTTTCCTATTTTTCTAGAAGACGAAGGCTGCCAGAAGAGGGAGTGCGGATGGGACAAAGGGGGCCCACACCACCCCTGGCATGGTCTAGCCTAGGCCGCGCCACCAGGTGGTGTGGCCGCCCTGGCCCACCTCTGGCTCTCCCCTCTGGCGTATATATTCCTCCCGAAACCCTAAGACTCGGAGAGCGACCATAGAAAGATTCCGCCGCCTCTGCGGGGCGGAAAACACCGAGAGAGAAATATCTCTCCGGCAGACAGATTTCTGCTGGGGGAATTCCTTCCCGAAGAGGGGAGATCGTCGCCATCAACACCACCATCAAGCTGGAATTCATCGGGATTATAATCACCATCATCATCACCATCATCACCATCAACACCCTCATCACCATCTCCATATTGCTGTAACAATTGGGTTGAATCTTGAATAATTCTTAGGGGAAACTTTCTCGGTGTTGATTACTTTTTGTAGTTGATGCTATTGAGTGAACCATTGAATTATTGTTTATGTTCAGATTGTTATTCATCATTATTCCATCTCCGATCATGATCCATATGATGTCTTGTGAGTAGTTCGTTTAGTTCTTGAGGACATGGGAGAAGTCATGTTGTTAGTAGTGGAGTTGTGTTGAGAAAGATTCGATAGTTTGATACTTAAGTTGTGGTGTACTTCTTCTAGTGGTGTCATGTGAACGTCGACAACATGACACTTCACCTATATGGGCCTAGGGGAATGCATTGTGTATTTGGATACTAATAGTAGGGGTTGCCAGAGTGACAGAAACCTGAACCCCCGTTAGGAAACCATTGCACAAGGGACGTAAGGGTCTTAGAGTTTAAAGCTGTGGTTAGGTTTCTACCTTAATTACTTTCTTGTACTTACGGATGTTTGCAAGGGGTATAATCACAAGTATGTATTAGTCCTAGGAAGGTCGGTACATTAGCACAGGTTCACCCACACAACACTTAGCAAGCTAAAGAAGATTAATCAACTATATGAAGCGAAAGCACTTGACAGTATTCCCATGTGTCCTCGAGAATGTTTGGTCATCTTAAGTAATACAATCGGCTTGTCCATTGCTGAATAAAGGATTGGGACACTTGCTGCATTTATTCCTAGTGTCTTTTATTTACTGAGAATTCCTGATCCATACTACTAGCCAGCACCTTCTGCTCCTCGTTGGGTTCGACACTCTTACTTATCTAAAATACTGTGATACACCCCCTATACTTGTGGGTCATCAAGACTATTTTCTGGCGCCGTTGCCAGCGATTGAAGCGCTATTGGAGAGTGGAACTGTTAAAGGAAACTTCTACCGTGAGTATTGTTTACTTCTGTTAGTTGCTTTATTTTCGTTAGGGATAATTCGCTGAGTTTCTTATTTGGTAATGCTACTACCACTGCTAAGGTAGTAGATGAACCACCACCTGCTGAGAATGATGCTTTTAAAATACCTACAAGAATTATTGATCGTGTTATGGATAACTTTATGTTGGGGATGGAACTGTCCATCCCAGTGATCATTTGCTCTTTATACACGAATTATGCGGGTTGTTCAAGTGTGCAGGTATTACTATAGATCAAGTTAAGAAGAAGTTATTTTCATTATCACTGAAAGGAAGAGCTGAGGAATGGTATAAGCGGCTGAAGAATGGTCAAGCTCTTGAATGGGAGGAAATAGTGCCTCTCTTTTATTCAAAGTTTTATCCTCCTAGTGAGATTCATAAAGATCGGAATCAAATATACAACTTTTGGCCTCTTGATGAAGAGAGTACAACTCAATCTTGGGGGAGATTGAAGTTACTAATGCTCAAATGTCCCATTCATGAGCTCCCCAACAATATTATTATCAATAACTTTTATGCAAGGCTCCCTCTACATGATAAGGATTTATTGGATGCTTCTTGTGCTGGATCATTCACTCACATGGAAGAAGAAGCTAAATGGGATCTTCTGGACCGTATTCAAGATAATGCTGAAGCTTGGGAGAATGACAAAGGTAGAAAGTTAGGTATAAATTATGATTATGAATGCATTGAATCTTTTATGGGAACTGATGACTTTCAAAATATTAGTAATGCTTATGGTCTTGATTTAAAGTTATTACAAAATGTTTTAAGGCTTTTGCTTCTTATATTGAAATCCCAACAAAGGGATGGAGCAAGCACCATGCACCTTATAAACATATTGTTGACTATGTTCCTATTGGGAGTACTGAGTATTGCACTATTGATCATGTTTTACCTGAACCTTACATTGAGAAGATACCCTTTCCAGATAAGGTAAAGGATCATCCTATGATAACTAGTGTAATCACTAAAAGTGAAAAGAGAACTGTAAAACCTGATGAACAAATAAACGTTGAACCTGTTGTAGCAATTGTGAAAGACCTTGTCACTAAAAGCATAGAAGATGGACACATAGTATTTTGTGAGGATGCTTCTAATATTGTTTCACATCCTAATAGAACTAAAAAGGCTAGTGTCCCTGTGCTTTCCGTTAGAATTGGCGATCATTGCTATTATGGTTTATGTGATATTGGTGCATGAAATCAGTCCAGTTTTATTGCTATTATGGTTTATGTGATATCGGTGCAAGTTCCAGTGTTATTCCTGATGAGCTTTACAGAGAAATTATGCATGAAATCAGTCCCTCCGAATTGGAAGAGATTGATGTGGTTATCCACCTTGCTAATAGAGAGACCATCTCTCCAATTGGTATTGTACGAGATGTGGAAGTTCTTTGTGGTAAGATTAAGTATCCTACTGATTTTCTAGTACTTGGTTCAGCTGCTAGTAAAACTTATCCTATCATTTTTGGTAGACCTTTCTTGAGTACTTGTGGAGCTATTATAGATTGCAAAAGGGAGAAAATATTGACTAAGTTTGATGGGGAATCTTATGAGTTTAATTTTCCGAAATTTACTAAAGAACCTTGTGAAGAGGAAACCCATAATGAGGATTTTAAAGTTGAAAAACTTGCTTCTATTTCTCTTGCTCCTAACAATGCTTTGCAGCAATTTATGGAAGATCATGAAAGTGAGATCTTCATGGAAGAAAGGAATGAGATTGACGGGATTCTCCGTCGTCAACCCAAGATGCTTAAGCATAACTTGCCTGTAGAAGACTTGGGTACCACGTTGCCACCTAAAAGGATCCGGTCTTCGATCTGAAACCTCTCCCTGATGATCTTAAATATGCTTATATTGATGATAAAAGGATATATCCTATTATTATTAGCTCTAAACTTTCAGGGAAGGAAGAAGAAAGGTTATTGGAGGTCTTGAAGAAACACCGAGGAGCTATGGGCTATACTCTGGATGATTTAAAAGGGATTTCACCTACTATATGTCAGAATTCTATCAATATAGAACCAGATGCAAAGCCGGTAGTAGAGCATTAACGACGTTTGAATCCTAAGATGAAGGAAGTGGTAACAAATGAGGTATTGAAACTCCTTGATGCTGGTATTATTTACCCTATTGCTGATAGTGAATGGGTTAGTCCTGTTCATTGTGTCCCTAAAAAGGGAGGTATTACTGTTGTGCCTAATGATAATGATGAGCTTATTCCCCAAAGAATAGTAGTAGGCTATAGGATGTGCATTGATTTTAGGAAAGTCAACAAAGTTACTAAGAAAGATCATTATCCGCTTCCTTTTATTGATCAAATGTTGGAAAGGTTGTCTAAAAAGACCCATCTTTGTTTTCTTGATGGTTATTCTGGTTTCTCTCAAATTGCTGTTAAACAACAAGATCAAGAAAAACTACTTTTACTTGCCCTTACGGAACCTATGCTTATAGACGTATGCCTTTTGGTTTATGTAATGCTCCTGCTACTTTTCAAAGATGCATGTTTGCTATCTTTCATGGTTTTTGTGAGGAAATTGTGGGAGTATTCATGGATGATTTCTCTGTCTATGGAACTTCTTTCGATAATTGTCTGCACAACCTTGATAAAGTTTTGTAGAGGTGTGAAGAGACCAATCTTGTTCTTAATTGGGAGAAATGCCACTTCATGGTTAATGAAGGTATTGTACTTGGACATAAGGTTTCTGAAAGAGGCATAGAAGTTGATAGAGCTATGGTTGAAGCAATTGAGAAAATGCCATGTCCAAGAGACATCAAAGGTATTCGTAGTATCCTTGGTCATGATGGTTTCTATAGAAGGTTTATTAAAGATTTTTCTAGGATATCAAAACCCCTCACTAATCTTCTTCAAAAAGATGTACCCTTTGTTTTTGATGATGATTGTAAGGAAGCTTTTGAAACTCTTAAGAAAGCTTTAACTACAGCTCCTATCGTTCAACCACCTGATTAGAGTTTACCCTTTGAAATAATGTGTGATGCTAGTGATTTTGCTGTAGGTGCTGTCCTTGGGCAATGAATTGATAAAAAGTTAAACGTTATTCATTATGCTAGTAAGACTATTGATGCTGCTCAAAGGAATTATGCTACTACTGAAAAAAATTCCTAGCTGTCGTTTTTGCTTGTGATAAGTTTAGACCTTATATTGTGGACTCAAAATTAACCATTCATATTGATCATGCTGCTATTAAGTACCTTATGACGAAGAAGGATGCTAAGCCTCGGCTTATTAGATGGGTGCTGCTTTTACAAGAGTTTGATCTACATATTGTAGATAGAAAAGGTGCTAAAAATCCTGTAGCTGATAATTTATCTCGATTGGAAAACATATCTTTTGATCTTATGCCTGTTAATGATAGCTTCCCAAATGAACAATTGGCTGCGTTAGGGGTAAACTCGCGAGGGAGCCCTTGGTACGCAGATTATGCTAACTTTATTGTCTCCAAGTATTTGCCTCCAACTTTTACAGCCCATCAAAGAAGAAAGTTCTTTTATGATTTGAGGCATTATTTTTGGGATGACCCACACTTATATAAAGAAGGAGTGGATGGTATTATACGAAGATGTGTTCCAGAACATGAACAAAAGGAGATATTGTGTAAATTTCATGGTAGTGCTTATGGAGGACATCATGCAGGAGATAGAACTGTGCAAAAGGTACTGCAATCAGGTTTCTACTGGCCTACCCTTTTTAAAGATGCAAGAAAATTTGTTTTATCTTGTGATGAGTGTCAGCATGTTGGTAATATTTCTAGATGCAATGAAATGCCTATGAACTACTCTCTAGTTATTGAACCCTTTGATTGCTGGGGATTTGACTTTATGGGTCCTTTTCCTGCCTCGAAAGGTTATACTCATATTCTTGTTGTCGTTGATTATGTTACTAAGTGGGTAGAAGCCATTCCTATGAAGAGTTCTGACAGGGAGACTTCTCTAAAAATGCTTAAGGATGTTATCTTTCCTAGGTTTGGAGTTCCTAGGTATCTCATGACTGATGGAGGTTCACATTTCATTCATGGTGGTTTTAGAAAGACCCTTGCTAAATATGATGTTAATCATAGGATTGCTTCGGCTTATCACCCCAAAACTAGTGGGCAAGTAGAGTTATCAAATAGAGAAATTAAATCGATCTTGCAAAAGACTGTTAATAGATCTAGAAAAAAACTGGGCTAAAAAGTTGAATGATGCTTTATGATCCTATAGGACTGCCTACAAAAACCCTATGGGGATGTCTCCTTATAAAATGGTTTATGGGAAAGCTTGTCACCTACCTTTAGAATTAGAACACAAAGCTTACTGGGTAGTTAAAGAACTCAATAGAGATTGTAAGCTCGCTGGTGAGAAAAGATTATTTGACTTAAGCTCTTTAGATGAATGGAGGGGTGAAGCCTATGAGAATGCTAGGCTCTTTAAGGAAAAATTTAAAAGATGGCATGACAAGCGAATACTTAAGAGAGAATTTCATGTTGGTGTGAAAGTTATATTGTATAGGTCTCGTCTCAGATTTTTTGCAGGAGAGCTACTGTCAAAATGGGAAGGACCTTTCATTATTGAAGAAGTGTACCGTTCGGGAGCAGTAAAAATTTCTTCTTTAAAAGATAATACTACACAAGTAGTGAATGGGCAGTGACTCAAGCACTATATTGCTGGAGATTCCTACAATGAAGATGTTGATGCCTTTCAAGTTGTAACTCCAGAAAAATTTATCAAGGATCAAATTCAGAGACCTGCAGACTCCATTTTTGAATAGGTAACAGTTCTGGTAAGAAAAGTTCCGTGAAAATACTATTCAACTATATTTTTGCAGTTTTTAGTCAATAAGGAAAGCTATGAAGCGAAAGAGGGGCGGAAACGGAGCCAGGGTGGCTCACACCACCCTGTGGCGTAGGCCTACCCCTGGCTACGCCACCAGGTGGTGTGGCCACTGCGGACTCCGTCTCTGACCCGTTTTCTCCTAGTACCTTCCTTTTGTTGTGAAACTTCATAATATATAATTCCCCGGATTTCCCAAGGTTCATATATTGTGTTTTCGTTGTGTTTTTGTTTCGATCTGTTTCTGCCAGGAACTATCTTTGAACGCTTAGAAGCACAATGGCGT
Source organism: Avena eriantha (assembly GCA_910589775.1). Taxonomy (NCBI): domain Eukaryota; kingdom Viridiplantae; phylum Streptophyta; class Magnoliopsida; order Poales; family Poaceae; genus Avena; species Avena eriantha. Next base: position 521,410,177 of record OU342740.1, on the reverse strand, counting down.
CCGCCAAGGATAAAGGAAAGGAGCCTATGGAGCAAGATCTCCAAGACCTCGGGCAGGAGAAGGAGATCAAGGGCAAAGGTGAAGAGGAGGCAAAGCACACCGGTACTACCATTGCAAGCATTGGAGTGATGGCAAACCCTGCCAGGACTATGTCAATGGAAGGGAAGCCTCCTCATCACCGTTCAGATCCCTGGTCACTTCCTCCACGCACCAAGAATGCTTTCCATACTCTTATCCATGAGCATCAATACCAGAATATGTCCAAGGGGAAATTACCCTCCAATTGGGATTTGCCTCGTTCTAGCCATGCAGGAAAAGAAGACTTCAAGGAGGCAGAGTGGGGAAATAATCGCAAGAGCTAGGATTCTCAACCCGACATGATCATGAGCCGCATTGAGCAAAACTCGCAGCTTATTCGTAATCTCACCTTCGAGGTTGAGGACTTGGGGAAACTGATCAAAGAGCTCATCAAGAGGATACCACCACCACCGAAGGAGTAATTCGTCATCAGGTTTGGCATCCCATTGGTTTGTTCCAAGCTTGGGGGAGTGCCGCGGTATCACATCACTATCTTCTATCTTTTTACCTTTTTAGTAGAGTCATATCATGAATAGAGAAGTTATCATGTAGGATGGTTTGCATTATGGAAGTGTCCCTCTCTCGTTAGATATGTATCCCTTGGTGTGAGTTGCCGTTATGGAATATTAATGAGAAGTTCTATTATTTACTCTTTTGCATAGCTTATATTAGTTTTCAATTCGTGGTTATATGATTGATCTTGTTGTTAGTATTGGTATCACTTTGGGATCATTGAGTTAATTTAGTTGGTTTTGGCAAACCTAGCTCGGTCAGTAGCAACACTATTTTTGAGAGTTGAATGAAAAAGATAAAAGTACTCTAAAGAAATATAATTTCATCATCTTTCTTTCTTGATTTGCTCATGAGTTTAGTATTCTCTAGTTAAGATCTTTTGTGCTTCCAAGGAAGATTGCATGTTTGTTTTTATCACTTGTATGTTTGTTTGTTTCCTTCAACTCTTATACTTGCTACCTAGCCTTGCTAGCCAAAAACCTGTACTGAGAGGGAATACTTCTCGTGCATCCACTTCCCTAAACCAAAACACATGCCATTTGTGTCCACCATACCTACATATTAGCACTATTGCTATTCCAAGTAAATTCATGTTTTTATCTACCTTCCAAATTAAACTTGTTATGTGAAAATTAGTGATTAAAGATCTCACGAACTTGATGGCACACTTTATTTTCTTGCACTTAATAACCTTGAAGCATTGGGTCCTTCTTTGTTGCGTTTATGCTTGCGTTTTATGAGTTGAAGTTAGCAGAACCATGTATCATGGGGAACGCTTTCAACACTGCCATGGTACTTTGTACCTAGTTGATATCATGATTCTTTTGCCTATGGATCCCGGCGGTGTGAAATAAAAGGGGAACTTGTAAGATCATGGAGTTCATATGTCTATTAGAGAAACGCCTGGGCCGGTAGCCTAAGCCATGCCTAATCATGGTGGAAACTTGTAGCATAACTATAGTGAGCATTCGATGAAGCATCCTCAATAAAAACCTATGCAAATAGCAAATAAAAACATCGCTGAGATGCTCATTGTCTGCTTGCCTTGTCATTTTGATTATGGGATAGCTCATGTATCATGTGCAAGGGTACCCCATTAGCGGTTCTCAATGATACACATGTATTTACAATGACAAGAGCTTACTTGTGACCGAAGTTGAGTAGCATGAGGTTCGGTACTCGTAAGTAAGGGGCATGAGATTTCAACTTATAACTTGTGAAGCATATCCTCTTAGTTTTGTCATTTTAACCTTAATCACCTAAAGATGCCTATGATAGGGGCAATGAGAGATGAAAGCTAATAAGTACCATAATTTTTGGGAGCTCTTTTTGAAACTTGCAATTCCTGCTTCCCTCTACGAAGGGCCTTCCTTTTACTTTTGAGTTGAGTCAGTAAACCTATTCCCTTCTATCTCAGCAAGTATTTTGAGTTGTTGTGTTTCATTCATTCATATGATGATTTATTCAATCATGTTTCTTATGTTCCTTGTTTTGCACATTGCTCTTATCTTGATGTTTACTACTTTGAAAGCTATCATTGAAAACCAGTTATTTGTGAACTCCAGCAAAGTATCAATTATTCTTCGACCAAGAGCTAAGTTTGCCATTACCAATTATGATTCACTTTATGTATATTTATTGTGTTTCCTTTACTTATTGCTAGTTAAGTTATATAATAGTGAGTTGTCTTCTATTATGATCTATGTATTGATGAATGTGATGCTTCTTGTCTGTATTCTTTTATCGACTCTTCACTCCATAAACCTGAGGTCATGTTTATTGAGCTCAGTTTCGCTTGGGGACAAGCGAAGTCTAAGCTTGGGGGGAGTTGATACGTCCATTTTGCATCACTATTCTATGTCATAATTCACTGTTATTCATTGATATATTTCATATTGAGAGGTGATACTTATGTTATTTCATCTGTTTTTGCATGGTAGATGACTTTTGGAGCATGGACCGCTGCAGTCAGGATTCTGATGGAAAAGGTGCTGTTTGGAGGCAAAATTTGCAAAGATCAGAAAATCCGGGAAAATATACGGAAAATCCTATTTTTCCAGAAGACGAAGGCTGCCAGAAGAGGGAGTGGAGATGGGCCACAGGGGGCCCACACCACCCCCTGGCGCGGGCCAGCCTAGGCCGCGCCACCAGGTTGTGTGGCCGCCCTGGCCCACCTCTGTCTCTCGACTCTGGCGTATATATTCCTCCCGAAACCCTAAGACTCAGAGAGCGACCATAGAAAGATTCCGCCGCCTCTGCGGGACGGAAAACAACAAGAGAGAAAGATCTCTCCGGCAGATAGATTTCTGCCAGGGGAATTCCTTCCCGGAGAGGGGAGATCGTTGCCATCAACACCACCATCAAGCTGGACTTCATCGGGATCATCATCACCATCATCACCATTAGCACCCTCATCACCATCTCCATATTGGTGTAACAATTGGGTTGAATCTTGCATAATTCTTAGGGGAAACTTTCCCGATGTTGATTACTCTTTGTAGTTGATGCTATTGAGTGAACCATTGAATTATTGTTTATGTTCAGATTGTTATTCATCATTATTCCATCTCTGATCATGATCCATATGATTTCTTGTGAGTAGTTCGTTTAGTTCTTGAGGACATGGGAGAAGTCATGTTGTTAGTAGTGGAGTTGTGTTGAGAAAGATTCGATAGTTTGATATTTAAGTTGTGGTGTACTTCTTCTAGTGGTGTCATGTGAACGTCGGCTACATGACACTTCACCTATATGGGCCTAGGGGAATGCATTGTGTATTTGGCTCCTAATCATAGGGGTTGCCAGAGTGACAGAAACCTGAACCCCCGTTAGGAAACCATTGCACAAGGGACGTAAGGGTCTTAGAGTTTAAAGCCGTGGTTAGGTTTCTACCTTAATTACTTTCTTGTACTTACGGATGTTTGCAAGGGGCATAATCACAAGTATGTATTAGTCCTAGAAAGGTCGGTACATTAGCACAGGTTCACCCACACAACACTTAGCAAGCTAAAGAAGATTAATCAACTATATGAAGCCAAAGCACTTGACAGTCTTCCCATGTGTCCTCGAGAACGTTTGGTCATCTTAAGTAATACAACCGGCTTGTCCTTTGCTGAATAAAGGATTGGGCCACTAGCTGCATTTATTCCTACTGTCTTTTATTTACTCGTAGTTTGTTTACTTGCATTATAAAAAACCCCTAAAAATCCGTTTGCTAAGTATTTGCAGAGAATTCCTGATCCATACCACTAGCCAGCACCTTCTGCTCCTCGTTGGGTTCGACACTCTTACTTATCGAAAATAATGTGATACACCCCCTATACTTGTGGGTCATCAAACCCCTTCTCTCTATCGGCTGCGGCGACCATCAGGTCATCCTCACGCTTCTTTGACTCCTGTTTGAGGCGCTCGAGGGCTTCGAGTGCCTCATCTTGCTTGGTCTCCGCCGCGTGCAAACTCTTCTCAAGGGAAGTCACCTAACGAAGCAGGTCATTGTTTTCATCTGAAGAACAAGGAAAACATGTCAAAACCCAAAAAAACGAAGATTTGGTGGTACATCACATGTCGAATGGCTTACTTTGCAGCTGTTGGTTTTTTAGTATCTAGTCCTGCATGCTGCCAGCATAGGTTCACGATCTGCTCACCTAAATGAACAACCTGCTGCAGGATGGGCTGTACAGGATAACATATATTGTTGGAGATATGCCCAAGAGGCAATAATAAAAGTGGTTATTATTATATATTTGTGTTTATGATGAATGTTTACATCCCATGCTACAATTGTATTATTAGGAAACACTAATACTTGTGTGTTTTGTAAACATATAAGAGTCCCTAGTAAGCCTCTTGTTGAACTAGCTTGTTGATTAATTGATGATCATGGTTTCCTGATCATGGACATTAGGATGTGATTAATAACAAGGTTATATCATTAGGAGAATGATGTGATGGACATACACCCATAGTAAGCGTAGCATAAGTCAAGTCATTAAGTTCGTATTGCTATAAGCTCTTAAAATGCATAGTAACCTAATCCTTCGACCATGAGGTTGTGTTAATCACCATCACCGGATGGGTACTTTGATGACATCAAATGTTGCTTCGTAACTGGGTGGTTATAAAGGTGTCATTGGGTATTCTGAAAGTATGTGTTGAAGCGCATGGACCAAGATTGGGATTTGTCCATCCATATGACGGATAGATATGCTCTGGGCCCTCTCGGTGGAATGTCGTCTAGTTAGCTTGCAAGCATGTGACTGGGTCACAAGGGATGACATATCACGGAACGAGTAAAGAGTACTTATCAGTAACAAGGTAGAACTAGGTATGGAGATGCCGACGATCAAACCTCGGATAAGTATAGTATCGCGTGACAAAGGGAATTGGTTTCGTATGTAAATGGTTCAATCGATCACGAAGTCATCGTTGAGTATGTGGGAGCCATTATGGATCTCCAGGTCCCGCTGATGGTTATTGATAGGAGATGTGTCTCTATCATGTCTACATATTCACGAACCGTAGGGTGACACACTTAAGGTTCGAAGTTATTTTAAGTAGATATGAAATGTGCGTTGGAAACCGAATGTTGTTCGGAGTCTCGGATTGGATCCGGGATATCACGAGGAGATCCGGAATTATCCGGAGAATAAGATTCATGTATTGGCGATCATTTTCTGAGTTAGGAAATGTTCCGGAGTATTTGTATGAGGATTCTAGAAGGTTTCGGAATGTTCCGGAAGGTTCTGGAAGATTTCTTGGAGTTTGCTTGAAAACCAAGAAAGGGATCAAGGAGTCCTGGTGGGGCAAGACAAGGAGTCGTGGGGGAGGAGGACTCCTCCCCCCTCCCCAATCCGCCGGCCATAGGAGGGAGAGGAGTCCTACAAGGACTCCCCCTCCCATGGCGCCTCCCCCCTTTAAATAGAGGGGTGGGGGCGCCACCTCCAAGCCCTCCTCCACAACTCCAAATCTCCGCCGCCTCTCTCCTCCTCCTTTCTTCTGCACAGGCATAGGCGAAGCCCTGCAGAATTCTTTACTCCACCACCACCACCACGCCGTCGTGCTGCTGGGATTCCATGGAGAAGATCTACTACCTCCGCCGCTCGCTGGAACGAGGAAAGGAAGGTCTGCTTCGACTCCGCACGTGTGACCGACTGCGGAAGCGCTACCGGAACGCGGAGCCAGAAGGATCGTCCACACGATCTTGAGATCGGCAAGTGATCGCCTACATCAACCACGAGATCTAATCTCGTAACGCTTTCGGATCTACGAGGGTTAGTACATATCTATCTCGTTGCACATATCTAATAGATTAGATCTTGGCTTTTATCTAGATTAGATCTGGGTTTTGTTCGTTCTTGCGGTAGAAATTTTTTGTTTTCCATGCTACGAACCCAATCAGTGGTATCAGAGCCGTGTCTATGCGTAGATTTGTTGCACGAGTAGAACACAATGGTGTTGTGGGCGTTGGTGCTCGTGCCGTCTTTTGCTTTGTGTACTTTGCATCTTGCGGCATGGTGGGATGAAGCGGCTCGGGCTAACCTTACATGTCATCGCACATGAGACTTGCTCCACGCTTGACGTGTAACTTGCTTTGCACAAGTGGCTTTACGGGTGTCTGTCTCTCCCACCATAGTATAGATCCAATTTTCACTTTGCACTCGATAGCACTTGTATCAACGTTGTGGTTCAGTTTCATAGGTAAGATCCGTTATTGTTCGAAAGCCCCAAGCCACGTAAAACATGCAAAGAAAATTAGAGGCGTCTAACTTGCTTTTGCAGGGGTTTTGTGATGTGATATGGCCATCATGTGATTTTTATTATATTTGATGTATGCAATGATCCTTGTTGTAATATGGCAACCGGCAGGAGCCTAATGGTTGTCTTTAATTCTGTTAAGACCTGCGTGTCTATTCATCTTGTAATAGCTTTATTCCAAGTAGTTGTAATAGTTGCTAGTGATGATGGACAACCATGAAGCGGCGCCACTGACCTTGCCGCAATGCTGGTGATGATGGAGATCATGTTCGTGCTTTGGAGACGAAGATCAAAGGCGCAAGAAGAAAGGGCCATATCATATCACACTAATTATTAATTGCCTGTGATGTTAATCCTTTATGCATCTTGTATTGCTTAGATCGCGACGGTAGCATTATAAGATGATCCCTCTCACTAAATATCAAGTAATAAAGTGTTCACCCTTAGTTGGCACCGTTGCTAAGACTCGTCGTTTCGAAGCATCTCGTGATGATCGGATGTGATAGATTCTACGTGTGCATACAACGGGTGCAAGCCAGATTTGCACATGTAGAAACTAAGGTTATCTTGACGAGCCTATCATGTACAGACATGGTCTCGGAACACGGAATACCGAAAGGTAGAGCATGAGTCATATAAATGATATGATGAACATGAAGATTGTTCGCCGATGAAACTACATCTTCTCTCGTGAAGATCGGACTTGGTGTAGTGGACTTGGTTCGTGTAATCACTAAGACAATGTGAGGGATGTTGTTTTGAGTGGGAGTTCACCTAGTTAACTTAAGTATTAAATTTGAACTCAATTCATCATAAACTTAGTCTAAACTACTTGCAAATTTGTTGTAGATTATGGCGACCCCCTCCATCAATTTCAATGCGTTCCTAGAGAAAGAAAAGCTTAAGAACAATGGAAGAAATTTCACGGACTGGTTCCGTGGACTGTAGATCGTCCTCAGGGCTGGTCAGTTGACCTATGTGCTCGAAGCACCGCTGGGTGACCCACCTGCAGATGAAGCCACCGATGACGTAAAGAATGTTTACGCCACTCGGAAAAATCATTACTCCACAGTTTAGTGTGCCATCCTGTACGGTTTAGAAGAGGAGCTCCAAAAGCGTTTTGAGCACCACGACCCGTTCGAGATCATTAAGGAGCTCAGGCTAATTTTTGAGACTCACGCGGCTATGGAGAGCTATGAGGCCTCCGAAAAATTCTTTAACTGTAAGATGGAAGAGGGATGCTCCGTTAGCGAGCACGTGCTCACCATGTCTGGGTACGCAAACAAGCTCCAAGAGTTGGGAATATCGATTCCTAATGAGTTGGGGATTCACCATCTCCTTCAATCACTGCCACCGAGTTATAAGAACTTTGTAATGAACTACAATATGCACTGCATGAACAAGACGTTGCCTGAACTATCGTCCATGCTGGAAACTGCTGAAGTGGAGATCAAGAAGGAGCACCAAGTGTTGATGGTCAATAAGACCACCAATTTCAAGAGACAGGGCAAGCCTAAGAACAAGGGCAACTTCAAGAAGGACGGCAAGAAAGCTGTCGCACCTACAAAGAAGCCCAAGGTTGGTCCCAAGCCTGAAACTGAGTGCTTCTACTGCAAGGGTGCTGGTCACTGGAAGCGTAACTGCCCCAAGTACCTGGCGGATCTGAAGAACGGCAACATCAAGAAGAAAGGTATATTTGATATATATGTTATTGATGTGTATCTTACTAGTAATCGTAGTAGTGCCTGGGTATTTGATACTGGTTCGGTTGCTCATATTTGTAACTCGAAATAGGAGCTGCGGAATAAACGAAGACTGGCGAGAGACGAGGTGACGATGCGCGTTGGAAATGGCTCCAAGGTTGATATGATCGCCGTCGGCACGCTCCCTCTACATCTACCTTCGAGATTAGTTTTAAATTTAAATAATTGTTATTTGGTGCCTGCGTTAAGCATGAACATTATATCTGGATCTTGTTTACTGCGAGACGGTTACTCTTTTAAGTCCGAGAATAAAGGTTGTTCCATTTACATGAGTAATATCTTTTATGGTAATGCACCTGAGATGAATGGTTTATTCTTACTGAATCTCGATAGTAGTGATACACATGTTCACAACATAGATGCTAAACGAATAAAATTGAATGATAAGTCTACATACATGTGGCACTATCGTCTTGGTCACATTGGAGTGAAGCGTATGAAGAAACTCCATTCAGATGGACTTCTTGAATCACTTGATTTTGAATCACTTGAAAGATGCGAAGCATGTCTAATGGGAAAAATGACTAAGACTCCATTCTCTGGAATAATGGAGCGAGCTACAGACTTATTGTACATACCGATGTGTGCGGTCCAATGAGTGTAGCATCGCGTGGTGGATATCGTTATGTTCTCACTTTCACGGATGACTTAAGTAGACATGGGTATGTCTATTTTATGAAACATAAGTCCGAAACTTTCGAGAAGTTTAAGGAATTTCAAAGTGAAGTGGAAAATCATCGTAACAAGAAGATTAAGTTTCTACGTTCTGACCGCGGAGGTGAATATCTGAGTTATGAGTTTGGCATGCATTTAAAGAAATGTGGAATACTTTCGCAGTTGACACGGCCGGGAACACCACAGCGTAATGGTGTGTCCGAACGTCGTAATCGAACTCTCTTAGATATGGTTCAGTCTATGATGTCTCTTACAGATTTACCGCTATCGTTTTGGGGCTATGCATTAGAGACGACCGCATTCACTTTAAATAGGGCACCATCTAAATCTGTTGAAACGACACCGTACGAATTATGGTTTGGTAAGAAACCTAAGTTGTCATTCCTTAAAGTTTGGGGTTGCGAAGCATATGTAAAGAAGTTACAACCTGATAAGCTTGAACCCAAAGCGGAGAAATGCATCTTCATAGGATACCCTAAAGAAACAATTGGGTATACCTTCTATCATAGATCCGAAGGCAAAGTTTTCGTTGCAAAGAATGGATCCTTTCTTGAGAAGGAGTTTCTCTCGAAGGAGGTGACTGGAAGGAAAGTAGAACTCGATGAGGTTATTGAACCTTCTCTCGGATTTGAGAGTAGCGTAGCACCGGAAGATGTTTTTGTGCCGCCTGCACCAATTGGAGAGGAAGCTAATGATGATGATCATGAAACTTCAAACGAAGTTACTGCTAAACCTCGCAGGTCAACGAGGGTTCGTACCACTCCTGATTGGTATGACTCTGCCTTGAACGTCATGTTGGTGGACAACGCTGATGACCCTGCGACGTATGAAGAAGCTATGGTGAGCCCAGATTCTGACAAATGGCTAGAAGCCATGAAATCCGAAATGGGATCCATGTACAAAAACCAAGTGTGGACTTTGGTGGACTTACCGGATGGCCGTAAGGCTGTCAAGAACAAATGGATTTTCAAGAGAAAAACAGATGCTGATGGTAATGTTACCATCTATAAAGCTCGACTTGTCACGAAAGGGTTCCGACAAATTCAAGGAGTTGACTATGATGAGACATTCTCACCAGTAGCGAAGCTAAAGTCTGTGAGGATTTTGTTAGCAATTGGTGCACATTTCGATTATGAGTTTTTGCAGATGGATGTGAAAATGGAGTTCCTTAATGGTGACATTGAGGAAGAGTTGTATATGGTACAACCCAAGGGTTTTGTCGATCCTAAAGATGCTGACAAGGTATGCAAGCTTCAGCGCTCCATTTATGGACTGAAGCAAGCATCCCGGAGTTGGAATCAACGTTTTGATAAAGTAATCAAAATTTTTGGGTTTATACAAACTTATGGAGAAGCTTGTATTTACAAGAAAGTGAGTGGGAGCTCTATAGCATTACTAGTACTATATGTAGATGACATATTGTTGATTGGGAATGATATAGAACTTCTTAATAGCGTCAAAACCTATTTGAATAATAGTTTTTCAATGAAGGATCTTGGCGAAGCGGCATATATTCTAGGCATCAAGATTTATAGAGATAGATCAAGACGCCTAATAACGCTTTCACAAAGTACATACTTAGACAAAGTTCTAAAGAAGTTTAGAATGGAAGAGAGCAAGAAAGGGTTCGTGCCCATGTTGTCAGGTAAGACCTTGAGTAAGACTCAAAGTCCAGCTACGGTAGAAGATAGAGAGAAAATGAATAATATTCCCTATGCCTCGGCCATAGGTTCTATCATGTATGCCATGCTGTGTACAAGACCGGATATAGCACATGCTGTTAGTTTGACTAGCAGATATCAAAGTGATCCTGGAATGGAGCACTGGACAGCGGTCAAGAATATCCTAAAGTACCTAAATAGGACTAAGGATATGGTTCTTTCTTATGGAGGTGATGAACAACTTGTTGTAAACGGTTACACCGATGCTAGTTGGAACACCGATCCGGATGACTCGAAGTCACAGTCGAGATACGTATTTATTTTGAATGGTGCTGCAGTGAGCTGGAGGAGTGCAAAGCAAAGCGTTGTGGCGAAATCTTCAACTGAATCGGAATACATAGCTGCTTCGGAGGCTGCACAAGAAGCCGTATGGATGAAGGAATTCATTACTGAACTTGGCGTGGTTCCCAGTGCGTTGGACCCGATGGCCATCTACTGTGACAACACAGGTGCCATAGCTAATGCACAGGAGCCAAGGTCACATAGCAAGCTGAAGCACATCAAGCTACGTTCCCACGCTATTCGCGAGTATGTCCGAGATGGTGACATAAAGATTTGCAAAGTACACACTGATCTGAATGTGGCAGATCCGTTAACTAAACCTCTCCCTAGGGCAAAGCATGACCAACACCAGAACGCCATGGGTGTTCGGTATATTACCATGTAATCTAGATTATTGACTCTAGTGCAAGTGGGAGACTGTTGGAGATATGCCCAAGAGGCAATAATAAAAGTGGTTATTATTATATCTTTGTGTTTATGATGAATGTTTACATCCCATGCTATAATTGTATTATTAGGAAACACTAACACTTGTGTGTTTTGTAAACATATAAGAGTCCCTAGTAAGCCTCTTGTTGAACTAGCTTGTTGACTAATTGATGATCATGGTTTCCTGATCATGGACATTAGGATGTGATTAATAACAAGGTTATATCATTAGGAGAATGATGTGATGGACATACACCCATAGTAAGCGTAGCATAAGATCAAGTCATTAAGTTTGTATTGCTATAAGCTTTTAAAATGCATAGTAACCTAATCCTTCGACCATGAGGTTGTGTTAATCACCATCACCGGATGGGTACTTTGATGACATCAAACGCCGCTTCGTAACTAGGTGGTTATAAAGGTGTCATTGGGTATTCTGAAAGTATGTGTTGAAGCGCATGGACCAAGATTGGGATTTGTCCATCCATATGACAGATAGATATGCTCTGGGCCCTCTCGGTGGAATGTCGTCTAGTTAGCTTGCAAGCATGTGACTGGGTCACAAGGGATGACATATCACGGAACGAGTAAAGAGTACTTATCAGTAACGAGGTAGAACTAGGTATGGAGATGCCGACGATCAAACCTCGGATAAGTATAGTATCGCGTGACAAAGTGAATTGGTTTCGTATGTAAATGGTTCAATCGATCACGAAGTCATCGTTGAGTATGTGGGAGCCATTATGGATCTCCAGGTCCCGCTGATGGTTATTGATAGGAGATGTGTCTCTGTCATGTCTACATATTCACGAACCGTAGGGTGACACACTTAAGGTTCGAAGTTGTTTTAAGTAGATATGGAATGTGCGTTGGAGACCGAATGTTGTTCAGAGTCTCGGATTGGATCCGGGACATCACGAGGAGATCCGGAATTGTCCGGAGAATAAGATTCATGTATTGGGGATCATTTTCTGAGTTAGGAAATGTTCCAGAGTATTTGTATGAGGATTCTAGAAGGTTTCGGAATGTTCCGGAAGGTTCTGGAAGATTTCTTGGAGTTTGCTTGAAAACCAAGAAAGGGATCAAGGAGTCCTGGTAGGGCAAGACAAGGAGTCATGGGGGAGGAGGACTCCTCCCCCCTCCCCAATCTGCCGGCCATAGGAGGGAGGGGAGTCCTACAAGGACTCCCCCTCCCATGGCGCCTCCCCCCTTTAAATAGAGGGGTGGGGGCGCCACCTCCAAGCCCTCCTCCACAACTCCAAATCTCCGCCGCCTCTCTCCTCCTCCTTTCTTCTGCACAGGCATAGGCGAAGCCCTGCAGAATTCTCTACTCCACCACCACCACCATGCCGTCGTGCTGCTGGGATTCCGTGGAGAAGATCTACTACCTCCGCTGCTCGCTGGAACGAGGAGAGGAAGGGCTGCTTCGACTCCGCACGTGTGACCGACTGCGGAAGCGCTACCGGAACGCGGAGCCAGAAGGATCGTCCACACGATCTTGAGATCGGCAAGTGATCGACTACATCAACCACGAGTTCTAATCTCGTAACGCTTTTGGATCTACGAGGGTTAGTACATATCTATCTCGTTGCACATATCTAATAGATTAGATCTTGGCTTTTATCTAGATTAGATCTGGGTTTTGTTCGTTCTTGCGGTAGAATTTTTTTGTTTTCCATGCTACGAACCCAATCATATATCACTTCAAAGTTTCGACTCTGAACAAAAACTTCAAGTGCAAAGCTCATAAACACTTACATGGTCACCCGAAGACTCCGAAAGTGTTTTCTTGGTAGGTATCCGCATAAGAACCCAATGTTTCCCCGGGTGGGGCGAGCTTAAGGGACTCTCGCTGGAGTTGGCCACTATCTTTGGGGATGGTGTTGATCCCTCTGCATCCGCACCTTTAGAGTCCATGACTCTGGCACCCCCCAGGAACTGGCAGTCATCCGATGATGACAATGATACGGTCCTACTACAACAAGTTCATAACAGCGTTCAGCACGAAGACAGTTGCAAGTCAGAAAATCCTTAATACTCCAGCAGAAGACTTACCCATCAAAATTGTCGAGGTCAAAGTCCTCATCCAACGGCTCTTTCAACTTCTTCAGCGGTGATGGAGCCACGCTACAGACAGGAACCGCTCGAATAAGGCTGGTGGTTCCTACCTCAGGTGAAGTATCCTTCGGTGCCTCTGGTGTAGACGCGTTAGATTCTTTGCTCCGGGAACGCTTGCGAGTACCACCCTCGCTGGAATCAGGGATTTCCTTTGTAGGAAAAGTCGACCCTGACTCATCATCCTCTTCGGCCTCGGAGGGCATAACCTCCTCCGGTTAAGGTGGTAGCGAAGCTACCACTTTCCATTCCTGATACGAGCATCGAACTACAATCAAGGAAAGCCTTATGAGCAAAATGACAAGCAGAAGAAAAGTCAATGATAAGTTACCTCAGGAGGGGAGTTACTCGCATGGAAAGGCAGGACGGCTGAGTCGCTAGGAAGTTTATCCTTAGCAGTGTACTTGGTCAGCGCTCTGACCCTTTCGTCAACCTCGCCTGAAGATATGTCCTCCTTGGAGAGGCGAGTGTCGTCATTGCCACCGGTCCAGAGGTACGTCGAGTGTGCCTAGCCCATAGAGGCTGCACCCGATGCTGCAAGAACATGCGAATAAGGTCGAAGCCGGTGATTTCTTGGCCTGGGACAAGCTGAAGGTCACAGACACACTTGTACAAAACTTCGACTTCTTCCACCTCGCCCAACATCACAACATTCTTCCAAGACCTCTTCCTCCTCAGCTCAGCCTTGGGGTGGAAAGGAGCAAGTCCATATCATTCATCGTCAACATGTTGATTGCGAATTGAGAACCACTTCTCCCTCCATCCCTGGACAGAGTCGGTAATGTTGAGGCTGAAGGACATTTGGGTCCACGTGGATCCTGCAGCCGCCAACTGTTGGGGTTCCGCGTATGAAAACAATAAAATTTTACCCTACGCCCCTGAACCCTTGATGCTACCAGGACCTATCTATTAGTAATACAGTAATGAGACAGACTTTTCGCGAACTTACCCTTGAAGACCGAAAAGCCTTGTCAATGCTCAGGAGAGCGTGGTTGATGTAGACGAGCCAAAACCGACCTCAAGGTCGTGATGAAGCCCTTGCGCTCCTTTGTCTCCAATTACTTGAGTGCCTCAAGTGCGACACCTCGCGGGGAGTTACACACATCCGGTGCCTGACGATGACTCTCGCTTCCCCGATCCAGCATCAGTTGCGGAAGTAGAGCTCCTAGATCCGAATCCCGCAGCGTGATAGCGCTCCACGGTGAAGATATCTCTCATTCGTGCAGTCCGAACTTGGGACCACGCTCACGAGAGAGAGAGGGAGAGAGAGAAAATATCAACTGGAGGTCCTCCCAAAAGTGAGAAGACCTTTATTGATTATTCCATGTATTTATCTGGCCAAATACCCCCACTATATATAGGGGGAGGGGAGGTACTACCTCCCTCAAAGTCTCGGGGTGGGACTAAAGGAAGGAGGGGGAGGGGAGGCCGCCGGCCATCCCTAGTGGGCCCCGCGCTGGGGGGCTTGGCCCAGCCGGCCACCCCCTTGCCCCTTCTCCCTCTCTCCTTTCCCTAATGGGCCCTCTCCCCTCCGGGAATTGGCCCATTAAGCCTTTTGACCTTTTAAATTGATTTTCTCTTTAATAAATAATTATGAATAAATGATTAAATCAATATTTAACATTCATTCACATATTATTCAACCTCCGTGTCTATGGAACTCCTTCCACCTCCACTCCGGACATCCTCCGGACTTACCGAAACCCTTATGGTTATCTCTCTATAATTCTTCGGCGATTCTTCCGATCCTATAAACACTCTCTAAGAATCATCAAGCCCTTAAGCATGATACCCCACTGTTCGGGAACACTCCAAACATGGTCGGGACACTTGCGCACCAATGATTGACAGAGGGACCTGGATGGCCATGTGACCCCTGTGTTCCATGAAGATCTTTAATCGGGACAGTCGTGTCTTAATCCCTTTGCCTCTCGATACTTACATTGCCTGAGATCTGATCAATGACATCACCATGTCGTGTTCAATCTCGTTACCAAACAATGATACTTGACTCGTTCTGACAAATGATATCCCTGTGATCAAATCACACGCTGCGCAGCTATTGGATATAACCTCTCCAAGTGGGCCCTTGAGTATCTTCCCGTCACATGGACGGACAAATCCCGCTCTTGACATATATTGCCTCTACGGTTTCCTCCGAGTACCTGAACACACCTTTATAACCACTGTATTACCAAGTGGCGCTTGATGCTATCTAAGCACTCTCGGGAGACAGTGATTGATATAGCCTCACGGTCTAAGGAATAGTCTACGAGGATCCATTTCTAATCATCATAACTTGAACTTTGTGATATCATCGGGTCACGATGTTAGGTTGGGTATTGGTTCATTATCTCATTCTCCGAATGAGTTGACTCCATTTCCAACTGGCATAAATGCCACATGATCAGGAAACATGATCATCTGTTGACCAATGAACCAGTGACTAGAGTTTCACTGGGAACCCCTGGTTGTTTGTATATCACACATGTATTGATGTTTCCACTCAATAAAGTTATAGCATGATACAAAACTTAATCATAAACTATATGAAATATAATAATAGTCCTTACTACTATTTGTCTCTAGGGGATATTTCCAACAATCTCCCACTTGCACTAGAGTACAAATACACTAGCTGCGTTTGTTCTTAATCGTTGGCACCATAACCTGTAACCTGAACATGCTTGCTCATGGGAAGAGGTTGAGTCTTGAGTTTGTACTTTATAGTCCCAAATCCTTTGCAACTTACTAATGTCACCTTGATTGACATTAATACTTTATCATCACATGATAACATCTGTGTGTATGCATTATCGCCATGGCAGTAGAACGAGGCCTGATTCTAGGAACCTACATTGACTTTAGATCAACCTCAAGGGCTTTCTCATGGGCACTGTTCCCTAGGACACATCATTCTACGTTAAAAGCGAACTAGCCCCGCCATAACATTATACAACACTTTAGATGGTACCCTTATCTATTATCGTAAATGTATTCATCGAATCACTAGTGCACTCTGTGCAACTTTCGATGTTTTTGTTCACCTCGCTTTCTACTTGACTTTAATCGGTATTTACAGGAGTTTCCAACATATTACCTTATAACATAACCCTTTATGTTTTAAGATATGTCATCCTTTACGGATTTGGAAAACATGTCTACAGTTCTCTATTAGACACTGCAAACAAACTTAGCTCAACATTTCATGATTCAAACTTAATCACTTTCAAACATTCCTTCTTGGATCATATATTATGTTAAGTCATCATCATGGTTTTCTAAGATAGAACCTATGTCTCAACATAGTGGATGATGATCATCATTTTCTTTCTTTCAACCATTGATGTTAAACTTAATACTATTCCTAACTTGAGTTATTAAGGACTAGTTCCTTAATTAACTTCTATTCTAAAACTCTTTTCAGAATCCTTTAAGGAATACTACATTCTTAATGTGTCGAATACACACTTAAGAATCACTCCTATAAGTTCCCACTCAAAATATGTTCCAAACATATTTGGGTATGAGTTAGTACTCTTACTCAACTATGTTCCTACATATTTGAATTTGAGACTTATATTGCTCCCACTCAAAAATATGTCTTTCACATATTGTTTTAGGAAGGCTTTCATAGCTCCCACTCAATTTCATGCAAATTGCATATCTACTCAAAATTTCAAAATCCTTTGATCAAATATCAAACTTGGAGATTTACTATGAGACGCTAGTACTTTTACTAGTTTTAAATCCACTAGACATTCAGCACACTTGAATCAAATTCATTTGAATTCGTCCAATACTTGACAAATTGTGCCTTTGTCATTCACCCCTTTTCCACTATGGCTTTGCAGTCATTTGAGAAAATTCCAAGTAACCCCTTTTACTTGTGAGATTCAGCAACGAATTGCTTTCTAATCTCAAGTGCATTTTACTTTGGGATTTCTCATATCCTTAGCTTACCATTATTTCCTTAGTAGTTCGTAGGTATGTCATATTCCAAGAATCATGACAAATGATTCACAAATGTCTCCATACTAGATATGGATTACATTTTGAATCCTACTTCATCTAGCGAAAACACCAGTGAGGAAAACACAATGATCATTATCATTGATTCTTTTGTTTGTGAAGAGAATCGTTCAGAAACATTGTCCGTTGCGCTTCTCAACACTCTGATGCAGGGTTTTGAATCCTCATCGTGGTTTTCACTATCTTCCAATTGCTCCATAATCAAGAAATATCACTAAAAATGAGCTTTCTCAGGAATGTACCAAAATCCAAGCAATACAAGTTTTGCTTCTCTTTTGGTTTCAGCTATGGATTTCATATTCAAAGTTTCCAATGAATAATCTACAAGGACTTATTCGCTATTGTTTTGGTTATATCGAATAACCCCAAAACTTTTACGACGATCCATACTAGATATGGAGCCGCTTTCACGAATCCAGATGGTTCACTATATATTCTAATTGAGTGCTAACTATTTCTTAACTAATGGTTTCTACATCTACACTACAACGATTTATTTGGTGCCATCTATTTACCCACTTATACATCTAATATCACATTGTGATGCTTTACATTTTGACGTTTCAAAATGCTTTGCATTTCACAATTTCTTTTATGCCATTCTTATAAAGCCGAATTTCATTACTATTGATCAAATCATAGTAATTTATACCCTTTGTTGATGAAACACTTTGATCAAATCAAATAGTTTCATATTCATGTTTCCTTTGGTAAACTTCTTTACACATTTAAACAATGATATACTGATAATTACCATTTTGTTAAAACACAACACGTCGAATATGTATTTACTTTTAAAAATTAATTAAACACTTTGTATTGAAGTAATACACAGTGTTCAAGTTATTTTGCCGAACTTAGGCATGATTTATATGTCATAAGAAATCGAATGACTTTCACATATTATCAACATAACTTTGAATTTACACAGTTGTCTTCATTCCGTAATGAATATCATTTAAGTTGGGTATTTTAAGGCATTTCAATATTTTACAAATGTTCACGCATTATCAATTAGTTTCAAACAACAAGGATAATTCACATATAATCAAAGAAGATATGTACATGAATAGAAATAAAAGTAGAACAATTGTTTGTTACAAAATCATATGAATAACCATCTCACAAAGTGTGAGACACACTAAAGAAGTTCACAATATTTTGATTACAATAATCATCCTAAAACATAAAATAAGTCATAAATGTCGAGAGAGAGTGTCGTCGGCATCATCATCATGCTTTCCATCAACACGCAACGTCACCTCCTCTCCAGCAAGCACCTCTCATGCAGAAGGACTTGTTTTCAGCAAAACAGAACAAGTATCAAATATACTTAACACTGCAAATGTGTTTGCAAGATTATAACATTTATAAAATTGTATATCAAATATATACCTTTGTCATTGATGACCTCAGCGACATTTAGTTCAACCAACACATTCCTAAGATGTGTTACGAACCGGTGGAACTCCATTGGTTCCGCGTCGCCTCTCATAATGCAAGTCCTGACTTGTGCTTGGTAGCCTTGTGGCAGCGACCACAACATAACGCCATTTGCAAAAGAGCCCGTCATCCAGCTGTCCAGGAAGTATGCATGTCTCATGTACACATCATGCATGTGCTCCAAGTGGTTGCCAAGTGATGAGTTCTCCTCCATCTTAATGGAGAGGAAGTCTCCCATCAACTCATGCTCTCATATGCATGCTTGTTCCACGAAATGTGTCCTAAGCTGTAGCATTACCGTACGAGGGTTCATATCACCCACGAAAGGACACAACTCGTCCACCATTCCGAAATGCATTGTAACTGAAATGAAGGAGGCCATCTCCCGACAGAGATAGCGGTCTTCCCGCTGCTCTGGGGTCTCTAAGTCAATGGGCTGATCCAAATCCATCATGTCGAGTATGTAGTCGACCACGTCATTCTCACTAAAGAGAACGTGGAGACGCGTAACCCATATAGAGAGGTTTGATCCACCTAATCTGATCTTCTCTCCTTCCAACCAATCAATCGTCAATAGGAAAGGTGGCATCGGGGAGAACTTTTCTACATTTACAATTGCAAAAAGGAATTTAGACTAAGTTTATAATTAAATGAGTTAATAATAACTCCACTCAGAAACACCTATCTCCATAAGGGTTCCTAGTGATAACACGACCCCTATCAGCCACATCTCCCCTGATCGTCACGGCCATCAATGTGGGTTCAAGGGTGGACGCTAAACGTCGGTCACATCATTCATGCGACTCGCGCTCGATCTTTCGACCATTCGTGTTCCGAGGCCACGCTTCTATGGCGTGCTTGGCTCGCCAACTCAACCTTAATGTATTCGCTGTGCAACATGCCTTACACCCACTGTATGCGAACATAGATATGTCTGACACCCATGCCTGTACCATGGATCGCCTCATACCGAAGAACTTTCTTGTTGGTGCACACTAAGGGGGAACACAATCGTTGGTAATTTTAACAGGGATCATCTTATTAGGCTACCGTCGAGTATCTAATACTAGCACACAATAAGATATACAAACAATAACATTGAATTTAAATGCAATGTGATATGGTCCTTCACATCGTGATCTCCATCTGTCGTCACCGGATTCCGGCACCAGGGTTCCGGCCTTGTAGACCCCAGGGTACCGGTGTCATTCCGGCATGGTAGTCCGTCACCTCCATGACTATCTACTACTACGTAACATAAGGTAATCACTTTATCTTTGCCACAACCATATCACAAATTAACACCCCCCTGTAAAAAAGTTAGACGCCTCTACTTTATCTTTGCATGTTTTACGTGGTTGAATGGGCTTTCGCACAAGAACCGTTCTTACCTACGAACTTTCAGCACAACGCTGATCAAGTAGTTGTCTCTACTACACCCCTTTCGGGGCCCTCTGTTGCAAATGGTATACCAACTAATGCGAGAGAGACAGACACCCCCCTAAGCCACTTTATATGGTACATGCCGTATGTCAAGCGTGGACCAGTCTCGTGAATGAACGCGTAAAGTCGGTTGGGGGCCTCTTCATCAAGCATTGCTGCGGTATACACAAGTACACGTGGGAGGGTAACAACTAAAAGATCAACGCCCACACGCTACATCTCATGTGTTCTACCCGTACTAGCATTACTATGCATAGATCTAGCTCTGATACCATTGTTAGGGTTCCGCGTATGAAAACAATAAAATTTTACCCTACACCCCTGAACCACTGATGCTACCAGGACCTATCTATTAGTAATACAGTAATGGGAGGGACTTTTTGCGAACTTACCCTTGAAGACCGAAAAGCCTTGTCAATGCTCAGGAGAGCGTGGTTGATGTAGACGTGCCGAAGCCGACCTCAAGGTCGTGATGAAGTCCTTGCGCTCCTTTGGCTCCAATGACTTGAGTGCCTCAAGTGCGACACCTCGCGGGGAGTTACACACGTCCGGTGCCTGACGATGACTCCCGCTTCCCCGATCCAGCAGCAGTTGAGGAAGTAGAGCTCCTGGATCTGAATCCCACAGCGCGACAACGCTCCATGGTGAAGATGTCTCTCGTTCGCGCAGTCCGAACTTGGGACCACGGTCACGAGAGAGAGGTAGAGAGAGAGAGAAAAAAAATATCAATTGGAGGTCCTCCCAAAAGTGAGAAGACCTTTATTGATTATTCAGTGTATTTATCTGGCCAAATACCCCCACTATATATAGGGGGAGGGGAGGTACTACCTCCCTCAAAGTCCCGGGGTGGGACTAAAGGAGAGGAGGGGGAGTGGCAACCGCCGGCCGGCCCTAGTGGGCCCCGCGTGGGGGGAGGGCTTGGCCCAGCCGGTCACCCCCTTGCCCTTCTCCCTCTCTCCTTTCCCTAATGGGCCCTCACCCCTCGGGGAATTGGCCCATTAAGCCTTTTGACCTTTTAAATTGATTTTCTCTTTATTAAATAATTATGAATAAATGATTAAATCAATATTTAACATTCATTCACATATTATTCAACCTCCGTGGCTATGGAACTCCTTCCACCTCCACTCCGGACATCCTCTGGACTTACCGAAACCCTTCCGGTTTTCTCTCTACAATTCTTCGGCGATTCTTCCGATCCTATAAACACTCTCTAAGCATCATCAAGCCCTTAAGCATGATACCCCACGGTTCAGGAACACTCGAGACATGGTTAGGATACTCCCACACCAATGATCGACAGAGGGACCTGGATGGCCATGTGACCCCTATGCGTTCCACGAAGATCTTTTGTCGTTTGAACTAGGATAGTCGTGTCTTATTCCCTTTGTCTCTCGATACTTACATTGCCTGAGATCTGATCAATGACATCACCATGTCGTGTTCAATCTCGTTACCGAACAATGCTACTTGACTCGTTCCGACAAGTGATATCCCTGTGATCAAATCACACACTGCGCAGCTATTGGATATAACCTCTCCGAGTGGGCCCTTGAGTATCTTCCCGTCACATGGACGGACAAATTCCGCTCTTGACATATATTGCCTCTACTGTTTCCTCCGAGTACCTGAACACACCTTTATAACCACTGTATTACCAAGTGGCGCTTGATGCTATCTAAGCACTCTCGGGAGATAGTGATTGATATAGCCTCACGGTCTAAGGAATAGTCTACGAGGATCCATTTCTAATCATCATAACTTGAACTTCGTGACATCATTGGGTCACGATGTTTAGGTTGGATATTGGTTCATCATCTCATTCTCCAAATGAGTTGACTCCATTTCCAACTGGCATAAATGTCAGATGATCAGGAAACATGATCATCTGTTGACCAATGAACCAGTGACTAGAGTTTCACTGGGAACCCCTGGTTGTTTGTATATCACATGTGTATTGATGTTTCCACTCAATACAGTTATAGCATGATACAAAACTTAATCATAAACTATATGAAATATGATAATAGTCCTTACTACTATTTGTCTATAGGGCATATGTCCAACACCAACATCATACATAACCGAGCCAAAACCCAACTACCGCTTCAGCTGGAACAACTTATTTAAGAGGCTGAAGTGTGGCTCGATTCTGAGCCAGCACTCACAGAGGGTAATGCAACACGCGGTGTGCAAGATGGAGTTTGGGGTCAGCTGATGCAGCTGCAGCCCATAGAAACAAATCAACCCTCGCACAAATTTGTGGAGGGGGAGAGAAAGACCGCGAAGGATGAAGGCCAAAAACATCACCCGAAATCCAACAGGAGGATTGAGGATTACCTCTGGCCCTGGCATCCTGCAATCTGCTACATTGGCGGGCAGCAGGTTGTCCTGGCGATGAGTGTGGAGCTTATGCTCCTTCAACAAGGTGCGCCGCCATGACCCATTGGTCATGCGGCTCCCCGGACCCTTCTTCTTGGTAGCAAAGACGGTGCCAGACCCAGTGGCACCGACACCCCTCTTCTTCGTTGCAGCAGCGGGAGCAGCAAATCCAGCGGCAACGCCTCCCTTATTTTCCCCATACTACGAAGGCGGAGAGATTGTAGAAAGTAACTGGGAAATGCTTTGTGTATGTCCTGCGCAGCAAGAGCAATGGGTAAGGCAGCAAAGGGGAATGGCAATGGCAATGGCAATGGTGCGCACAGGAGGAACAAGATCAAGTGCAAAAATTACCGCACCCAAAAACCCTACTTAAGCATCGGGGAATATCATCCAACGGCTCGTAGAACTTTACCTCTACGCGTGGCACACATCAATGAAGACACGTGGTGATGGTAATACCGAACCTTCGCTGCACGTTCCCCGCTACGTGCGGGAATCAAGGAGGCACAGTTAAAACAAAGATTCGCGTGACTGGTCAAATCCTAGTCAGGCTTTAAGGCCTGCCCCTGTCACGTCCCATCAGCACCACTTATGCGGGCAACCATCCTCATTCGATCATTAGCACCGACGTCATCAAAAGACCCACTCCAATGGAGATCATCTTCGACTGATCTAGTCCTTGCTTGACTCTGCGAGTTGATCAAGCACTCGGGGGCTACTCCTAATAGGAACGTTGGCTGCGCACCCAAATATTATAAAAAGGGCATACACTTCCATGACAAACGTACGACATTTATATCTCACACTCTCTTTCGAATTCACAATTCGATTGTGGACTTGGGGGATCCTCCCATAGGGAGCGCTGAAAGCACAATCGACAAAGATAAATCTAATGACAGAAGTCGACAATTGTTCAAAGTACCCACTCAAGTCCGGGACTCGAATAGGAATTCGAGGGCTACTCCCATAGGGAGCGCTGGTCCTACACCCTATGAAATGAAAAATAATTATACATGGCAAAGCGTGGACCACGTCCACACCATAAGCATTCGAAGCATGCGGCGACTCCGCCTCACAATCACTAAACATACCCTTCAAAGAGATGACGTCTCCTGGGTCACCCGAATCACCTTCGCGGTGAATAAACTTTCGGATGCCCCATTAACAATGTTAATGTAAGACCTACAAAAGGCCTGGCAACGCACCTGATGCGCTCTACCAGAAATAATACGTGCCTACAGGCACGATGAAAAGTCCTTGAGGGACGCGTCGAGTGCTCACACCCGAACACTAGAATTCGACTCTATAAGACCTCCGTGGCAGGAGTCGAATTACGCTAGCATTATTCCGAATTCGAGTCCGGGGACTCGAGTTTGAGTAGATAGTGTTGTTTTTCTCTAAGGCAGTTAACTGATCCCGGTCTGTCAGATGAATCAGGCACACATATCTACAATCCCTATGACACAAACTGCGGCACCCGAAAGAACTTCGGATGAGCCTATATACCATGCACTTGAAAGACTTATAGTCTCCAGCATAATCTATGATTCGGCTAGACACTCGGGGGCTACTGACATGAGTATACCTTACGGGTACTCGAGATTAGCCTATATGGTCCATCCCAAGAAGGAGTCCATGGTGCGAACGTAGCCCATCAAGGATTCGGGTGGCCCACAGGAGTTCGACTTCTTGAAAGATACGACAAAGTGTAGATAGAAAATTAAAGGGAAACCCTAATCTGTAACCGACTCGACCTGCTATCCCGAGACCTAGCCTCCCTATATAAAGGCTAGGAGGGGGCGACGAGGAGGAAAATCCACACACTCTCGCATACGCCTCGCCGGATTGCATCTACGCACCCTTGTAACTTTCGACTCCCTCGTAATCAAGAGCAGACAAGCAGGAGTAGGGTCCTCTACGAGGCCTGAACCTGGGTAAACCTCGTGTCACCTATGTGCTTGTTTGCTAGCCGATCGATGCCTCCAGCGCTCCCTATTTCCTCGAACCTAAGTCCATCAACGATGGACATTGATGAGTTAACCCCTCGTCACCTCATAACCCGCATGAGGAGGGTACCCAATATAAATAATAGGTCATTGGAGTTGAACTCAAGAAGAGTAGAACGTGAGATTGGGAACGTTTCGAGGACCATCTAAGGAGGGTCATGAGATGGAGGACGCGCCCCTCGGTCGCCCTGGGCAACCAGGGGAGAACCCTAATCTTTCCTGCCCCCTAAATAATAACACTTTTATTATCGTCGAGCATATTTCAAACACCTACTCCCTGTCCCCTCCCTTCCTGGCCACCACCGTCGGGGGCAGGATTTCCTTTCCCTGGCGCAAGGAGCTCCGTGCGGAGTGGATTCCTTTGGGGCAGTGCAGAACGACAGAAGTCGGTGTTGCCTAGCATAGCGGAGGCTAGTGAGCCGCGCTAGGGGTGGCTTCTCGCAGGTGGTGGTTGGCAGTGCATGTGGCTATTGTGGCCCGTGGCGGCGGCGGTCCAAGCCTATTCCCGTAGGAGGTCGCGGTGACTCCCCGAAGTTGGAGGAGGTGCAATGTAGGACGACTAGGGCTCAGGAGGCCACCAGGCATAGATGGTCAGTGAAAATGAAGCTCCTACCCTCGACCCAGACTGATTCGGGTTGGGCGGGTCCTGCTGTCTACTTGGTTTCAGAGGCTTCTGGTAAGCATGGGAGCCGACCCCTTAGCCAGGGAGTGGTTGAGATACTAGATCCGGGCCATACCGGTCTAGATCCGGTGACTGCCTAGCTGCCCTACTATGGGTGTTGCGGATTCGGTTCCTTGCTATCCGAGGAATGGCTGGCTAACCCGACCTCCCACTCTCACTTCGTTGTCTTCGGTGGCAAGTTTGGTGCTCCATGTACGTTTTTGTTTATATTTGATCTGCTTTGTAAGAGGATCCATATCACTTTGTATCGGTTCGGCCATCTGTCACTTTATTTATAAAACGGGACAAAAGTCTATTTTGAGGAATTATACAATGAGTTGTCACCCTAGAACATGACAAGTGTGAATAGTCCATTTCCTCTGAAAGAAAGAAATCCGGTGTTTTTATGATATAACCAACCATAAGATGCCATGTCGCCATCAATCTGAGTTATATCTATCGTTATTTGGCTTAAGTGGCCGTAACCACAAAATGCACATGCGTGAGAATCTTTTGCAAGTATTTTTTTTGAATGGTCTTTTCCAAGTATGTGATGATAAGTACACCATGAAAGCTAAGACTCATTATTTATCAAAATGGATTACCCGAAGCTTCATTAACATAAGAAAGTTGAGGTACACAGACCTCAAAATACCCGTGAATCACTATGGGGTGATATTCATGTGGTCAAACAATAAAAATGAACTTGGGCATTTGATTAATTAATCACAGGAAGGTTTTGGATTACAATCACGCTTCAGCAAATCCCCCACGCAGGGAGGATCACAGCCCAGCAACACACACCCAACTCACTGCATGTTTTAACTATTCTGATCTGGCTTTCAAATTCTTTGGTAAACAATGTCTGCGCAAGTAAAATACACACACGTACGTGCGTGGAGTCCGCAATTTATTTGTCTTGAAGGGAACGACACAATTTGCCCTGAGATGTATTTCAGGAAGTGCTCTGAGCGACCTTCTGCGCCTTGATATATCCTGCGAATTTCTCAGCGGTTTCAGCCAAAGGCCCAGTGCTGACCATGGCTTCAAGCTCGGGGTGCGCTTCGTCGACCTCGTACTCGATGGTAGATCTTACCACCGAAGAGGTCAGTCCTTTGGCGATGACCTCGAACCTGACCATGTAGTAGAGGAACCCGAGCTTCAGAATGTCCCCGTCGATCGTCTGCGCCTCCTTGATGTAGTTTTCGTTGTCGACCTTGATGAACTTCTCCCTGTACGTCTCCAGGCCAGGAATCCCTAGCAAGCAGCAAACAATTTTATTACTCCTTGTTAATACATATGCCCATCGATCGACGTCAGGATTCAAGATTGGTTTGAGGATCTCACCTGGAGGAAATGTGAGCTGCAAGATGGTGCCGACGCAGCCATCGCCGCTCACGACCTCGACCTTTGCGAGGACATGCGGCAGCAACTCAGGCAGCAGCTCACCAGCACGGAGCGTGCCGTAGACCTCCCATAGCTCGGCGGCGGGGATGTCGGTCTCGAAGTCGTGGCTCTGGCTTTTCCTCATCGCTCTGCCTTCGCCGATGGTGCTGATCGATGGACTGCGAGAAGTGGCTACCAAACAAGCTGAAGCAAGCAGTTCAGTGTGTGATTGTGTGTGTACAGCTAACTGATTAACTGTACTTATAGGCGAGTCCGGTATGAGTACTCAACACGGTTCTGTATCTTTACTCGGAATCTCAAATGTTGAGATGCTGCGGCAGCAACGAGGCGCGTGCTTTTGGCTGGACCGTGGTTATCTTGGCATTGTTTTGCCACAAGTTTAAGTATTCAGTGGTTTCCCTTGGAGGCAAATAAAGTATGTGAGTGGTTTGCAGGCCTGAATTGTACTATTATACACTTGGCCTGCCTGAACCAGGGGAGAAAGCGATCGATTCCCCTATAAGCCTTTTATTTTTCTTTATTCTTTTGGAGAATATGTTCCCCTGTAAGCGCTTGTTTGTTGCTCACATGCTGATTTAGTAATTTGTGATCTTGCATTTGTCTCCATTGCTTGGCTCTTTGTTTACTGCATCTTCTTTATCATGGAACCGTCTACTCATGTGCTGGCCGGCTCCCGTTTACCTAACATAATTAGTCTGTGTAATCAAACGCTACCCCCATATTTTACTCGTTTATGTAACTTGTATTCCAGTGACTGTTGTCAATTCGTCATCTGACTGAAATGCAGGTAAATGTACCTGTGTTGTAATATGCTGTGCAACCTGGGGCTGGCTTGTACGGCAATGCGAAAAATATTTGGTAGATTCGTTGCAACGATTTGGGGTGTTCTTTTTCATTGATTCTTGAAAGATTTGATCTAAGCAAAGGAATTTTATTTCGGTGACAGTCATTCGTGATGAACTAATTATGGACGGCCCCCTGGTCGTGCCTCCGCAACGGGCCTGATTATGGACATGTCCTCGAAAATGACATGTGTATTTTTTCAGGAATAAATATCTGGTATATGGACGGTAGCCATTAGAGCATCTCCACCCATGCTCTCTAAAGGACTCTCAAGCATCTATTAGGTGCACCGGATAGAAAATCTCCTAGCCGCGTTTCTCAAGACCGCGTTCTGTCTCGCACGACTCAATAGGATTCCCGGCATGCCTAGGCCGACTCCACGTTATTGGGAACCTTTTGGGCGTGGCGTACAAAGGTTGCACGTCCCGTGGGCCATCCCTAGCAATGACCGAATGTCTCTCCGGAGGCAGCCTAGACGTCCCGTCACCGCCGCCGCTGCTACCACATGCGGTGATGCTAATGCGAGCCACCGATATTCCTAACATTTCTTGTCGCTCCCCGTCTTCACTTCCTGTCCAGATGTCCAGCTATAAAATCGGAGTGTGCGGCTCACCGTGATCACAATCATATCTTGCCGTGCTCAACGATGTCGCGCTGCCATGTCTCGCCGCTGCTAGTAGGGACATATCCAAGTCCAACGCCTTTAGACGATGACTCCTCGTCCGACTACATCGACTCCAATTTTGAGGGCATGGAGGAGTGGGAGGACAGGCCGACTCCAGTTGGACTAGAGAAAGAGGAGATCCTCGAATCCTACGAGACGGCGTGCCAGCAGAGGGACACCGGTCAAGAACTGGAGGAGACGAACGCGGCCGTCTTGGCCTGCGCCACAGAGATATCGTGCGTGAGGGCACCGATGGATGAGCATGATAGCCTGCTCATGGAGACCGAACGTGTAACATCCCTTAGTCTGAAAGACTCAAAATGGGTAAAGAATAGATGGGTGGTCCGGTGTCATCTTTGGAAAATCGACTCTAAACCGGGATTGCCGATTGTCAATACCGGGTCTATCCGGAACCGGGAGAGTAAGCATTTCCGGTTGAGTTCCGGTCATCCGGCCTTGGAACCGGGCCATCCGGTCTGTGAGCCAGTGCAACCGAACTTAAAACCGGAAACATGTAGAATTGCTTTAAGCAGTTAGATTTCTCCCTGGGGTATAAATACCCCTTCTTCCACCTTGAGTAGGTCAGGCATTCTAGTTCATATTCATTCTTGAAGCTCTCTCTCTCTATCCCCATTGTTGAAACACAATTTCTTGAGGATCTCCCATTCTACCCAACCAATTCCAAATTCCTTTCGTAGAAAGCAAGAGGAGGTCCCGACTACGTTTCCACCAAGCCAAGGTTCATTCCTCCTTGAGTTCATCGAGTTAACTTGTTACTCTTGGGTTTGTGGGTAACCCTAGGCGGCTAGGATCGCCCGGAGGAATTCGGCTTGTGATTTGCTCCGTGGAAAGTTTGTGAGGGTTTGGAGACAACCTTAAAGTCTACCACGAGTAAGTGAGCTATTCTTTCGTGGGATAGACTCGGAGAAGAAGGTGAGCCTTTGTGGCATTGGGGAATTCTTCGTGGAACCTCACACCTCTCCAACGTGACGTAGCCCCCTTCCCAAAGGAAGTGAACACGGGAATACATCTTCGTCTCCGTGTGCTTCGGTTATTCCTTAACTGATATCTTACTTGTGTTGATTACTTTGTGATAGCCTTCGTGCTTGAAGTATCTTGTATCATCACCTAGGTTTCCTCACCTAGTTTACATTTAGGCACACTTATGTTCCACAAAGCCAAAAACTTGCAAAAGATTACAAAGAATTTTGTAGAAACCTATTCACCCCCTCTCTAGGTAAACCATCTTACACTTTCAATTGGTATTAGAGGCAAGGGCTCTTCTAAGGGCTTTAACGCCTAAGAGAAAAGATGGTTTTCTCCGATGATGAGGAGGAAAATACTTATTCGGTCAAGGAGCTTCGTGAACTCTTTGCCAAAAGTTCCTGTGAAAAGGCTAAGGTGGATTCCAATCTCCATGCTCGAATAAGTTTCTTTGAAGGACGTTTTATGGGGATGGACGAGGGGTCATGCTTGCCGGACCTAAAGTAGTACCTCATGGGAGGCCGATGGACACCGATAAGGAGACCATGAACGAGTCCTATAATGAGAGTGACCCAACAAAAGTCTCCATGCCTCCTAATCCATTTCCGTATATATATCCTAAGCAAAAGAAAAACATGCCTCATATTAATGGTTCAGGTTCCGCACCTCATTATGATGGAACTCACTTATCTCATTGAAAAGATACTATGGAATCTCATCTTCGCACCTGCAGTGTGGAGCTTTGGGAGATTTTGTGCAAAGGATTCTATCCATAAGATCCTGACAACCTCCCTCCGGGAGAGTACTATGACCATCAACTAAATGCAATGGCTTGTGACAAGATAAGGAGTGTCATCCACCGCACTCTCCATGATCAAGTTAGTGACATCCCCATCGCAAAGGTTCTTTGGGATAGGATTATCATTCTCCAAGATGGAACGCCTCTTATCCAAAATTCCAAGTATGAAGCTACCAAGTCGGATATGAATATGTCCATGAACCATGATGGTGAGTCCATTGCGGAAACATACAAGAGACTTGTTGCCCCGTGTGAATATTAGTGGTCTTGATTGTGACAAGTATGATGATGGGTTCAACTTTTGAATGATTAGCTCCTCAAGTCCAAGATCATCTCCATGATCGCAGCCACTGATAAGAAGCTTGCCTTGAACTGCAACTCCTAGATTCAGCTGGACATTTCTCTCCCGATTATCTAGTATCATATCTTATTGCCATGGATAAATTGGCGGATGAAGAACAAAAGATCAAGGAGATTAACCGTTCTATTGGGTATTTCTCATTCTCTAGCATTGAACCCAAGCATGTGCAAGAAGATGTTGCAAGTGAAGAAGAGAATTATAGTGATGGAGTTGATGATATGCTCTCTCAACTTGCACTCTTCACCAAGAACTTGAAATTCTGAAGAAGGGGATGTTCAACCGGACCAAGTGAGAATAAGAGGACTTGCAACAATTGTGATGAGTCAGATCACTTTGCTGACAAGTGCCTGATGGCTCAGTGTCAGCGCCAGGAAAATGCTGGTGCGATGTTGATGTAGAGCTTGTTGGGAACCCCAAGAGGAAGGTATGATGAGCACAGCAACAAGTTTCCCTCAGTTATGAAACCAAGGTTTAATCGAACCCGTAGGAAAAAGGAAACACCCCAAAGGTGTTGCTAGCTGAGCCTTGGCAGGGCGCACTACCGGTGCTAGTAGCAACGTGGGGACCTGCACAACACAACCACAGAACTTTGTCCCCAACTTGCGATGAGGTTGTCAATCTCACCGTGTTTTGCGGAAAACAAAGGATTAAATGTATCGAATGGAAAGAAGTAAAAGTTTGCAGAAAGTAAACACAAAGCAGTAAACAGTTTGTAGATTGTATGTAAAAGACAAGGACCGGGATCCATAGTTCACTAGAGGTGGCTCTCCTTAGATAGATAACATGCTGGGTGAACAAATTATATCGGGGCAATTGACAAACATCAAGAAATCAATACATGCATATACTAATCATCTTGACTCCTCTGAGACTTGATTGGGCATTACAACATAATACATAGACCGCCATCCAACTGCATCTATGACTAATAATCCACCTTCAGGTTATCATCCGAACCCCCTCGAGTATTAAGTTGCAAGCAACAGATTATTGCTTTACGAACTGCGTGTAAAGTAAACAATACGATTGTTCTATGAACAAAGGATTGTTGTTTTCTCCCTAGTAGTAATAGCACATCTAGTACCTTAGAGATTTCTATCACTTCCCCAGATTACCAGAGGCATGAACCCACTATCGAACATAAATACTAACTCTTGGAGTTGCTAGCATCTACTTGGCCAAGATAGCTACTAACAACGGAAAGCATGCAAGATCACAAATAACAAAGACATGATAGAATCAATAATCAATCTGAAATAGCATCTCAATATCCATCGGATCCCCGCAAACACAACATGCAGAATTACAAATAGATGATCTTGATCATGAACGGAGCTCACAAGATCTAGACATGAAAGCACAAAGGAGGATGAACTACTCACGCATCACACCGGAGGCTTGCATGGTGATGAAGAAGGCCTCCAGGGTGAATTCCCCTCTTCAGCAGGGTGCCGATAAGAACTTCAGATCCCTCCCGATCTAGGGATGGAGATGACGGCGGCTATAAACTCTTTCGTGGATTTTTGATCGGGTACTTAGGGTTTTCATCCCGAGGGGAATATATAGGCGGAAGGGGAGGCCTAGGGGGTGCCGGAGGCGGCCAGACCACCCCTGGCGCGGGCCAGGCTGGGCCACGCAGCCAGGTGGTGTGGTGGCCCCCTGGCCCCTCTCTGTCTCGTACTCTGGCATCTGATGACTTCCGGAAAAATAGGCACTTTGGCTTTTGTCCCGTCCAATTCCGAGAATATTCATTTTCGGACTTTCCTGGAACCAAAAAAGCAGAAAATAGGTAGATGGCACTGTGGCTCTTGTTAATAGGTTAGTCCAAGAAATCATTGTTGGAGATATGCCCAAGAGGTAATAATAAAAGTGGTTATTATTATATCTTTGTGTTTATGATGAATGTTTACATCCCATGCTATAATTGTATTATTAGGAAACACTAATACTTGTGTGTTTTGTAAACATATAAGAGTCCCTAGTAAGCCTCTTGTTGAACTAGCTTGTTGATTAATTGATGATCATGGTTTCCTGATCATGGACATTAGGATGTGATTAATAACAAGGTTATATCATTAGGAGAATGATGTGATGAACATAAGATCAAGTCATTAAGTTCGTATTGCTATAAGCTTTTAAAATGCATAGTAACCTAATCCTTCCACCATGAGGTTGTGTTAATCACCATCACCAGATGGGTACTTTGATGACATCAAACGCCGCTTCGTAACTGGGTGGTTATAAAGGTGTCATTGGGTATTCTGAAAGTATGTGTTGAAGCGCATGGACCAAGATTGGGATTTGTCCATCCATATGACGGATAGATATGCTCTGGGCCCTCTAGGTGGAATGTCGTCTAGTTAGCTTGCAAGCATGTGACTGGGTCACAAGGGATGACATATCACGGAACGAGTAAAGAGTACTTATCAGTAACGAGGTAGAACTAGGTATGGAGATGCCGATGATCAAACCTCGGATAAGTATAGTATCGCGTGACAAAGGGAATTGGTTTCGTATGTAAATGGTTCAATCGATCACGAAGTCATCGTTGAGTATATGGGAGCCATTATGGATCTCCAGGTCCTGCTGATGGTTATTGATAGGAGATGTGTCTCTGTCATGTCTACATATTCACGAACCGTAGGGTGACATACTTAAGGTTCGAAGTTGTTTTAAGTAGATATGGAATGTTTGTTGGAGACCGAATGTTGTTCGGAGTCTCGGATTGGATCCGGGACATCACGAGGAGATCCGGAATTGTCCGGAGAATAAGATTCATGTATTGGGGATCATTTTCTGAGTTAGGAAATGTTCCGAAGTATTTGTATGAGGATTCTAGAAGGTTT
The DNA here is from genome assembly GCA_910589775.1 of Avena eriantha. Classification (NCBI taxonomy): domain Eukaryota; kingdom Viridiplantae; phylum Streptophyta; class Magnoliopsida; order Poales; family Poaceae; genus Avena; species Avena eriantha. Next base: position 521,376,979 of record OU342740.1, on the reverse strand, counting down.
CGGAAAGTTCCGGAAGGTTCTGGAAGATTTCTTGGAGTTTGCTTGAAAACCAAGAAAGGGATCAAGGAGTCCTGGTGGGGCAAGACAAGGAGTCGTGGGGGAGGAGGACTCCTCCCCCCTCCCCAATCCGCCGGCCATAGGAGGGAGGGGAGCCCTACAAGGACTCCCCCTCCCATGGCGCCTCCCCCCTTTAAATAGAGGGGTGGGGGCGCCACCTCCAAGCCCTCCTCCACAATTCCAAATCTCCGCCGCCTCTCTCCTCCTCCTTTCTTCTGCACAGGCATAGGCGAAGCCCTGCAGAATTCTCTACTCCACCACCACCACCACGCCGTCGTGCTGCTGGGATTCTGTGGAGAAGATCTACTACCTCCGCTGCTCGCTGGAACAGGGAGAGGAAGGTCTGCTTCGACTCCGCACGTGTGACCGACTGCGGAAGCGCTGCCGGAACGCGGCGCCGGAAGGATCGTCCACAGGATCTTGAGATCGGAAAGTGATCGACTACATCAACCATGAGATCTAATCTCGTAACGCTTTCGGATCTACGAGGGTTAGTACATATCTATCTCGTTGCACATATCTAATAGATTAGATCTTGGCTTTTATCTAGATTAGATCTGGGTTTTGTTCGTTCTTGTGGTAGAATTTTTTTGTTTTCCATGCTACGAACCCATCAGTGGTATCAGAGCCGTGTCTATGCGTAGATCTGTTGCACGAGTAGAACACAATGGTGTTGTGGGCGTTGGTGCTCGTGCCGTCTTTTGCTTTGTGTACTTTGCATCTTGCGGCATGGTGGGATGAAGCGGCTCGGGCTAACCTTACATGTCATCGCACATGAGACTTGCTCCACGCTTGACGTGTAACTTGCTTTGCACAAGTGGCTTTGCGGGTGTCTGTCTCTCCCACCATAGTATAGATCCAATTTTCACTTTGCACTCGATAGCACTTGTATCAACGTTGTGGTTCAGTTTCGTAGGTAAGATCCGTTATTGTTTGAAAGCCCCAAGCCACGTAAAACATGCAAAGAAAATTAGAGGTGTCTAACTTGTTTTTGCAGGGGTTTTGTGATGTGATATGGCCCTCATGTGATTGTGATTATATTTGATGTATGCAATGATCCTTGTTGTAATATGGCAACCAGCAGGAGCCTAATGGTTGTCTTTAATTCTGTTAAGACCTGCGTGTCTATTCATCTAGTAATAGCTTTATTCCAAGTAGTTGTAATAGTTGATAGTGATGATGGACAACCATGAAGCAGCGCCACTGACCTTGACACAATGCTGGTGATGATGGAGATCATGTTCGTGCTTTGGAGATGGAGATCAAAGGCGCAAGAAGAAAGGGCCATATCATATCACACTAATTATGAATTGCTTGTGATGTTAATCCTTTATGCATCTTGTATTGCTTAGATCGTGACGGTAGCATTATAAGATGATCCCTCTCACTAAATATCAAGTAATAAAGTGTTCACCCTTAGTTGGCACCGTTGCTAAGACTCGTCGTTTTGAAGCATCTCGTGATGATCGGATGTGATAGATTCTACGTGTGCATACAACGGGTGCAAGCCAGACTTGCACATGCGGAAACTAAGGTTATCTTGACGAGCCTAGCATGTACAGACATGGTCTCGGAACACGGAATACCAAAAGGTAGAGCATGAGTCATATAAATGATATGATGAACATGAAGATTGTTCACCGATGAAACTACATCTTCTCTCGTGAAGATCGGAATTGGTGTAGTGGACTTGGTTCGTGTAATCACTAAGACAATGTGAGGGATGTTGTTTTGAGTGGGAGTTCACCTAGTTAACTTAAGTATTAAATTTGAACTCAATTCATCATAAACTTAGTCTAAACTACTTGCAAATTTGTTGTAGATTATGGCGACCCCCTCCATCAATTTCAATGCGTTCCTAGAGAAAGAAAAGCTTAAGAACAATGGAAGCAATTTCACGGACTGGTTCCGTGGACTGAAGATTGTCCTTAGGGCTGGTCAGTTGACCTATGTGCTCGAAGCACCGCTGGGTGACCCACCTGCAGATGATGCCACCGATGACGTAAAGAATGTTTACGCCACTCCGAAAAATCATTACTCCACAGTTCAGTGTGCCATCCTGTACGGTTTAGAAGCGGAGCTCCAAAAGCGTTTTGAGCACCACGACCCGTTCGAGATCATTAAGGAGCTCAGGCTAATTTTTGAGACTCGCGCGGCCATGGAGAGCTATGAGGCCTGCGAAAAGTTCTTTAACTGTAAGATGGAAGAGGGAAGCTCCGTTAGCGAGCACGTGCTCACCATGTCTGGGTACGCAAACAAGCTCCAAGAGTTGGGAATATCGATTCCTAATGAGTTGGGGATTCATCGTCTCCTTCAATCACTGCCACCGAGTTATAAGAACTTTGTGATGAACTACAATATGCACTGCATGAACAAGACGTTGCCTGAACTATCGTCCATGCTGAAAACTGCTGAAGTGGAGATCAAGAAGGAGCACCAAGTGTTGATGGTCAATAAGACCACAAATTTCAAGAGACAGGGCAAGCCTAAGAACAAGGGCAACTTCAAGAAGGACGGCAAGAAAGCTGTCGCACCTGCAAAGAAGCCCAAGGTTGGTCCCAAGCCTGAAACTGAGTGCTTCTACTGCAAGGGTGCTGGTCACTGGAAGCGTAACTGCCCCAAGTACCTGGCGGATCTGAAGAACGGAAACATCAAGAAGAAAGGTATATTTGATATATATGTTATTGATGTGTATCTTACTAGTAATCGTAGTAGTGTCTGGGTATTTGATACTGGTTCGGTTGCTCATATTTGTAACTCGAAACAGGAGCTGCGGAATAAACGAAGACTGGCGAGAGACGAGGTGACGATGCGCGTTGGAAATGGCTCCAAGGTTGATGTGATCGCCGTCGGCACGCTCCCTCTACATCTACCTTCGGGATTAGTTTTAAATTTAAATAATTGTTATTTGGTGCCTGCGTTAAGCATGAACATTATATCTGGATCTTGTTTACTGCGAGACGGTTACTCTTTTAAGTCCGAGAATAAAGGTTGTTCAATTTACATGAGTAATATCTTTTATGGTAATGCACCTGAGATGAATGGTTTATTCTTACTGAATCTCGATAGTAGTGATACACATGTTCACAACATAGATGCTAAACGAATAAAATTGAATGATAATTCTACATACATGTGGCACTGTCGTCTTGGTCACATTGGAGTGAAGCGTATGAAGAAACTCCATTCAGATGGACTTCTTGAATCACTTGATTTTGAATCACTTGAAAGATGCGAAGCATGTCTAATGGGAAAAATGACTAAGACTCCATTCTCTGGAATAATGGAGCGAGCTACAGACTTATTGTACATACCGATGTGTGCGGTCCAATGAGTGTAGCATCGCGTGGTGGATATCGTTATGTTCTCACTTTCACGGATGACTTAAGTAGACATGGGTATGTCTATTTTATGAAACATAAGTCCGAAACTTTCGAGAAGTTTAAGGAATTTCAAAGTGAAGTGGAAAATCATCGTAACAAGAAGATTAAGTTTCTGCATTCTGACCGCGGAGGTGAATATCTGAGTTATGAGTTTGGCATGCATTTAAAGAAATGTGGAATACTTTCGGAGTTGACACCGCCGGGAACACCACAGCTTAATGGTGTGTCCGAACGTCGTAATCGAACTCTCTTAGATATGGTTCGGTCTATGATGTCTCTTACAGATTTACCGCTATCGTTTTGGGGCTATGCATTAGAGACGACCGCATTCACTTTAAATAGGGCACCATCTAAATCCGTTGAAACGACACCGTACGAATTGTGGTTTGGTAAGAAACCTAAGTTGTCGTTCCTTAAAGTTTGGGGTTGCGAAGCATATGTAAAGAAGTTACAACCTGATAAGCTTGAACCCAAAGTGGAGAAATGCGTCTCCATAGGATACCCTAAAGAAACAATTGGGTATACCTTCTATCATAGATCCAAAGGCAAAGTTTTCGTTGCAAAGAATGGATCCTTTCTTGAGAAGGAGTTTCTCTCAAAGGAGGTGACTGGAAGGAAAGTAGAACTCGATGAGGTTATTGAACCTTCTCTCGGATTTGAGAGAAGCGTAGCACTGGAAGATGTTTTTGTGCCGCCTGCACCAATTGGAGAGGAAGCTAATGATGATGATCATGAAACTTCAAACGAAGTTACTGCTAAACCTCGCAGGTCAACGAGGGTTCGTACCACTCCTGATTGGTATGACTCTGCCTTGAACGTCATGTTGGTGGACAACGCTGATGACCCTGCGACGTATGAAGAAGCTATGGTGAGCCCAGATTCTGACAAATGGCTAGAAGCCATGAAATCCGAAATGGGATCCATGTACAAAAACCAAGTGTGGACTTTGGTGGACTTACCGGATGGCCGTAAGGCTATCAAGAACAAATGGATTTTCAAGAGAAAAACAGATGCTGATGGTAATGTTACCGTCTATAAAGCTCGACTTGTCACGAAAGGGTTCCGACAAATTCAAGGAGTTGACTATGATGAGACATTCTCACCAGTAGCGAAGCTAAAGTCTGTGAGGATTTTGTTAGCAATTGGTGCACATTTCGATTATGAGTTTTTGCAGATGGATGTGAAAATGGAGTTCCTTAATGGTGACATTGAGGAAGAGTTGTATATGGTACAACCCAAGGGTTTTGTCGATCCTAAAGATGCTGACAAGGTATGCAAGCTTCAGCGCTCCATTTATGGACTGAAGCAAGCATCCCGGAGTTGGAATCAACGTTTTGATAAAGTAATCAAAATTTTTGGGTTTATACAAACTTATGGAGAAGCTTGTATTTACAAGAAAGTGAGTGGGAGCTCTATAGCATTACTAGTACTATATGTAGATGACATATTGTTGATTGGGAATGATATAGAACTTCTTAATAGCGTCAAAACCTATTTGAATAATAGTTTTTCAATGAAGGATCTTGGCGAAGCGGCATATATTCTAGGCATCAAGATTTATAGAGATAGATCAAGACGCCTAATAACGCTTTCACAAAGTACATACTTAGACAAAGTTCTAAAGAAGTTTAGAATGGAAGAGAGCAAGAAAGGGTTCGTGCCCATGTTGTCAGGTAAGACCTTGAGTAAGACTCAAAGTCCAGCTACGGTAGAAGATAGAGAGAAAATGAATAATATTCCCTATGCCTCGGCCATAGGTTCTATCATGTATGCCATGCTGTGTACAAGACCGGATATAGCACATGCTGTTAGTTTGACTAGCAGATATCAAAGTGATCCTGGAATGGAGCACTGGACAGCGGTCAAGAATATCCTAAAGTACCTAAATAGGACTAAGGATATGGTTCTTTCTTATGGAGGTGATGAACAACTTGTTGTAAACGGTTACACCGATGCTAGTTGGAACACCGATCCGGATGACTCGAAGTCACAGTCGAGATACGTATTTATTTTGAATGGTGCTGCAGTGAGCTGGAGGAGTGCAAAGCAAAGCGTTGTGGCGAAATCTTCAACTGAATCGGAATACATAGCTGCTTCGGAGGCTGCACAAGAAGCCGTAAGGATGAAGGAATTCATTACTGAACTTGGCGTGGTTCCCAGTGCGTTGGACCCGATGGCCATCTACTGTGACAACACAGGTGCCATAGCTAATGCACAGGAGCCAAGGTCACATAGCAAGCTGAAGCACATCAAGCTACGTTCCCACGCTATTCGCGAGTATGTCCGAGATGGTGACATAAAGATTTGCAAAGTACACACTGATCTGAATGTGGCAGATCCGTTGACTAAACCTCTCCCTAGGGCAAAGCATGACCAACACCAGAACGCCATGGGTGTTCGGTATATTACCATGTAATCTAGATTATTGACTCTAGTGCAAGTGGGAGACTGTTGGAGATATGCCCAAGAGGCAATAATAAAAGTGGTTATTATTATATCTTTGTGTTTATGATGAATGTTTACATCCCATGCTATAATTGTATTATTAGGAAACACTAACACTTGTGTGTTTTGTAAACATATAAGAGTCCCTAGTAAGCCTCTTGTTGAACTAGCTTGTTGACTAATTGATGATCATGGTTTCCTGATCATGGACATTAGGATGTGATTAATAACAAGGTTATATCATTAGGAGAATGATGTGATGGACATACACCCATAGTAAGCGTAGCATAAGATCAAGTCATTAAGTTTGTATTGCTATAAGCTTTTAAAATGCATAGTAACCTAATCCTTCGACCATGAGGTTGTGTTAATCACCATCACCGGATGGGTACTTTGATGACATCAAACGCCGCTTCGTAACTAGGTGGTTATAAAGGTGTCATTGGGTATTCTGAAAGTATGTGTTGAAGCGCATGGACCAAGATTGGGATTTGTCCATCCATATGACAGATAGATATGCTCTGGGCCCTCACGGTGGAATGTCGTCTAGTTAGCTTGCAAGCATGTGACTGGGTCACAAGGGATGACATATCACGGAACGAGGAAAGAGTACTTATCAGTAACGAGGTAGAACTAGGTATGGAGATGCCGACGATCAAACGTCGGATAAGTATAGTATCACGTGACAAAGGGAATTGGTTTCGTATGTAAATGGTTCAATCGATCACGAAGTCATCGTTGAGTATGTGGGAGCCATTATGGATCTCCAGGTCCCGCTGATGGTTATTGATAGGACATGTGTCTCTGTCATGTCTACATATTCACGAACCGTAGGGTGACACACTTAAGGTTCGAAGTTGTTTTAAGTAGATATGGAATTTGCGTTGGAGACCGAATGTTGTTCGGAGTTTCGGATTGGATCCAGGACATCACGAGGAGATCCAGAATTGTCCGGAGAATAAGATTCATGTATTGGGGATCATTTTCTGAGTTAGGAAATGTTCCGGAGTGTTTGTATGAGGATTCTAGAAGGTTTCGGAATGTTCCGGAAGGTTCTGGAAGATTTCTTGGAGTTTGCTTGAAAACCAAGAAAGGGATCAAGGAGTCCTGGTGGGGCAAGACAAGGAGTCGTGGGGGAGGAGGACTCCTCCCCCCCTCCCCAATCCGCCGGCCATAGGAGGGAGGGGAGTCCTACAAGGACTCCCCCTCCCATGGCGCCTCCCCCCTTTAAATAGAGGGGTGGGGGCGCCACCTCCAAGCCCTCCTCCACAACTCCAAATCTCCGCCGCCTCTCTCCTCCTCCTTTCTTCTGCACAGGCATAGGCGAAGCCCTACAGAATTCTCTACTCCACCACCACCACCACGCCGTCGTGCTGCTGGGATTCCATGGAGAAGATCTACTACCTCCGCTGCTCGCTAGAACGAGGAGAGGAAGGTCTGCTTCGACTCCGCATGTGTGACCGACTGCGGAAGCGCTGCCGGAACGCGGCGCCGGAAGGATCATCCACACGATCTTGAGATCGGCAAGTGATCGACTACATCAACCACGAGATCTAATCTCGTAACGCTTTCGGATCTACGAGGGTTAGTACATATCTATCTCGTTGCACATATCTAATAGATTAGATCTTGGCTTTTATCTAGATTAGATCTGGGTTTTGTTCGTTCTTGCGGTAGAAATTTTTTGTTTTCCATGCTACGAACCCATCAATCATATGAAAAGTACTCCAAAGTGTGGACAAAACACAAGAAAGTGGATAAACCTAAGCATGGAACATCAAAAATTATGGATACATTTGCAATGTATCAACATCCCCAAGCTTAACTCCTGCTCGTCCTCGAGTAGGTAAGTGATAAAAAGAAAGAATAATTTTTGAGGTGACATGCACCATCAAAGACTTGATCAAAGTATTTGTAAAACATTCAAAACTGGGATCATAGTACTTCAATCATAAAATGAGAGACAAAGTTCTAGCAATAAGACAAAGAAACTATGATGCAACATGAAAAGGCACAAACAAAAGATTCATGAATAACAATGCTTTGCAAGAGGTTTGTTTGTTTCACATAAAGAAAACATAGCATAATAGTATTCAGCTTGTCCCTCATAGAGTAGCAAATATAAATGCATAGGACACCTTCAAAGTTCATAAGAGTGACTAGATACAAATAGTTTAAAACAAGCAATATCAAAGTATGCATCAATCAACTAGTGTTGGGACAATGCACATAGAACTAAGAATGACCACTATGCTCTCAAAGTAGGTGCATAAAGGTAGAAGGTGGAGACTCAATATAATGGTGGAAGAAAGGCCTTCATAGAAGGAAGTAGGGATTCAAGTCTCATAAAGAATTTCCAAAAAATTATGGTACTTATAGCTTTCAGCTCTCATTGCCCCTATCATAAACATCTTGAAGTGATTAAGGTTAAAGTGAACAAACTATGGTGTACATGCTTGACGAAGTATAAGTTAGAAATCTCATGTCCCTTGTATACGAGGGCCTCTCCTCATGCTACTCAAGTTTAGTCACCGGTAAGTTCTTGTCATTGTAAGTACATGTGTATCATAGAGAACCGCCAACGGGGTACCCCTTGCCCGATGATACGGAAGAATCCCCATATCAAAATGACAAGGCAAGCAGACAACGAGCATCTCAGCAATCTTCTTATTTACCATGGGAATATGGTGCTTTTTTCTCTCTTTCCTCTTTTCATAATTTTTTTTTCTTTTTCTCTTTTTTCTCAATATAGGACTCTTTTTTTAAGAAGAATGCTTCATAGACAGCTCATTATGGTTATGCTGCAGGTTTCCACCATGTTAGCATGGATTAGACCAGCGGCCCAGGTGTTTCTCTAACACATATACATAACTCCATGGACTTACAAGCTCCCCTTTCATTTCACACCGACGACATCCATATACAAAAGAGCATGATATCAACTAGGTACAAGTACCAAGTGCAATGTTGAAAGCGTTCCCCATGAAAGCATGGTTCTGCTAATTTCCAACAAATAAGTTCAAGCATATACAACATAGACGACACAATGGTTCAAGTTTATTAAGGGCAAGAAAAGTAAAGTGTGCCATCAAGTTCGTGAGAGCTTTAATCACTAGTTTTCTCATAACAAGTTTAATTTGGAAGGTAAACAAAAGCATGAATATACTTGGAATAACATAAGCTAGTAGGTAGGTATGGTGGACTCTTTGGAATAACTTGGTTTAGTGAGTTGGATGCATGAGTGGAACTCATACTTGGTTGTGGAGGCTAGCAAAAGACTGGGAGCGACAAACTAAGAGAGCAATAATGGCCATAATCATGCAGAGCGACAAAACATCATTGATCAAAGCATAAAGTGATACTACAAGTTGAAAACTAAAGGATCATAAAGGCTATGGTGACTTGAGATAGTCATAACATGGTGCGAGCATGTGCCAAGTCAACCCAAATAAAGCATCAAAGGAGAATACCACTATACTATGCTTTAATATGCTAAAACAACGCATGATTCATCCAAGGCACATTAAGCAATCTCAATTGTTTATAACAAGTCATGCTACAGAAAAGAATACTAAGCATAAAGCCAAAACAATATCAAGCATTGCATGACAAAGCATAGGCCACCGTCAAAAACGAGCTCTTTTTACCACATAAGTATGAACTTTCCTACTCTTTTCCAAACCAAACCAAACTATTTGCAAACCAATGTATGAAAGAGGGGGTCCAACCAATTTATTCAGCATACTAAGCAAACCAAAAGCAAACGAAAAACCAAAACAAAAACAAAAAAGAAGACACTCCAAGAACAACGCAACTGTGCATGAAACAATAAAAATGAAGCGTTTGGAAGAAACCTGAGATTTTTATTGATGAAGAATGGGATGCCTTGGGCATCCCCAAGCTTTGACGATTGTACTTCTTGGATATTTCTTGGGGTGACACGCGTGTCATCCCCAAGCTTGAGCTTTAGTCTATCCTTCCTCTCATTACTCATTCCTTGCATACACCTGAAATTTTTCCCTCATACAAAACTTCACACAATCTTTATTAGCAACATTAGTGCACTCAAGGTAAATAAGTCTTAAGGTTCAGTTCTAACACCAAATAAACTTCCATTAGAACATTAGCTACTGTAGCACTTCCCTCAAAAATCTCAGTTCCCGAAAAGAACTCAAAAAGGAACCAAAAAGAAGCAAATACAGAAAATGGCAGAAATCTATCAAAACAGACCAGCAGGTAAAGACGAATTATTTCGAAGACCTTCTGTTGCTCAAATCAAAAAGTGTTGATCTAACGAAAGTTAGATAACAACCTGGGGCAGAAGCACAAAAATTCACGCCTCAAATGGACATACATATATTTTACACGAATTTTTACGGTGAAGCACAGAAATCTGTTTCGGGACATCAACTTTCTCAATCATTACTTCTCTCTCATTAGAGGTTACTCTTGGCACAAAAAGCAAATAAAAAGGATAAGGAGCGGTTATTACAGAGGTAATAACTTCCAAGACTCTTCTAAAACTTTTGGGTTATCTCCCAATATGTTCTTTTCTTTAACGCCTTTAAGTTAGGCATAAGAAGCAAGGAAAAGAATCAAGTGTTCTCAAATGAAGAAGCATTAAGACCAAATTTTGTTTTCATAGGAGAAGCAAAAGAAATCTTCTCTCTCTTCTTAGGGAAGTGTTCTATACCTTTCTTGAGTGGGAGTTGATATTTAATGGTGCCTTCTTTCATATCAATAATGGCATCAACAGTTCTAAGAAAAGTCTTCCCAAAGTAATAGGACAAGAAGCATTGTATTCAACATCCAAAACATAGAAATCAACGGGGACATAGGCATTGTTAACCATAATAAGAACATCATTAAGACTCCCCATGAGTTTCTTTTTAGCATTATCATCAAGTGGGACATTCAAATAACAATCTTCAAATGGAGGCAAATCAAGCATATCATAAATCCTTCTAGGCATAATAGAAACACTACTATCAAGATCACATAAAGCTTTGAAATCAAAGTCATTCACTTTCATATTAATGATGGGTTCCCAACCATCTTCTTGTTTAATAGGAATAGAAGCTTTATGTTTCATCTTTTCTTCTTTAATCTTTATGAGAGAATCAGTAATGTGTTTTGTAAAGGCCATGTTCATAGCACTAGCATTAGGACTTTTAGAAAGATTTTGTAGGAACTTAATAACTTCAGAGATATTGCAACCATCAAGATCAAAATCAAATTTATCATCTAGAGTAGTAGAACTATTACTAGCCTCAACACCAGTGGTGGTAATAGTAGAAACACTAATGTTTCTAGCAATTTCATCTTCTCTTTCCCACTTAGCATGTAATTCAGCTAATAGTCTAACATTTTCATCAATTCTTACTTGTATAGCATTAGTAGCTGCAAAGGGATTATCATTAGTTTCAGGTTTAGTAGCCATTTTATTAATTAATGAAGATTGAGCTTCAAACAAAGATGATATATTTCTTTCAGCATTAGAGAGTTTTTCCTCAATAGTTTTATTGAAAGCAGTTTGTTACTAATAAAGTCTTTAAGCATAACTTCAAGTTCAGAGGGAGAACTCCTATTATTTTTGTAGGAACTTCCATAAGCATTACCATTGTTGGGAGGATATGGCTTATAATTGTTGTTACCAAAATTGTTCCTATAAGCATTATTGCCAAAATTATTATTTCTTATGAAGTTCACATCAACTTGCTCTTCTTGAGCAACCAAAGAGGCTAAAGGAACATTATTTATATCAATATGGGCTTTCCCATTAACAAGCATAGAAATATCAATCTTATCACTTAAGGAGGAAGTTTCCTCAACAGAATTTACCTTCTTACCTTGTGGAGCTCTCTCAGTATGCCATTCAGAATAGTTAACCATCATATATCCAGAAGCTTTGTTGCAGCACCCAAAGTGATGGTCATAAAGGTACCTCCAGCAGCAGAATCCAATAGGTTCCTTGAAGAATAGTTCAATCCTGCATAAAAAGTTTGGATGATCATCCAAGCAGTCAGTCCATGAGTGGGACAATTCTTTACCAAAGATTTCATTCTTTCCCAAGCTTGAGCAACATATTCATTATCAAATTGTTTAAACTTCATTATTTCATTTCTCATAGATATAATCTTAGCAGGAGGATAGTATTTTGCAATGAACGCATCTTTGCATTTAGTCCAAGAATCAATACTATTCCTAGTTAAGGAATTCAACCATTCTTTAGCTTTTCCTCTCAAAGAGAAAGGAAACAATTTCATCTTAATAATATCACAATCTATATCCCTATGCTTTGGCATCTCACAAAGTTCAACAAAATTATTTAGATGGGCAACAACATCTTCATTACTAATACCAGAAAATTGTTCTCTCATAACAAGATTGAGTAAAGTAGGTTTTATCTCAAAGAAAGTAGCTTCAGGAACAGGTGGAGCAATAGGTGTGCTCATAAAATCATTGTTGTTGGTGCTAGTGAAGTCACACAACTTAGTGTTTTCAAGAGTAGTCATTTTTGTGTGTTATAAAATAAGAAAGCAAACTAGTAGAAATATTTTTTGTGTGTGTTTTTGATAAAGAAACAAGCAAACAAAGCAAAAAGAAACTAAGCAAAACAAAAAACAAAGTAAAGAGATTGGTTATGAGGGACTCCCCTTGTGAATATGTCCTTGACTCCCCAGCAACGGCGCCAGAAAAATACTTGATGGCTCAGTGCCGGTGCCAGGGAACTGCTGGTGCAATGTTGATGTAGAGCTCGTTGGGAACCCCAAGAGGAAGGTATGATGAGCACAACAACAAGTTTCCCTCAGTTATGAAACCAAGGTTTAATCGAACCAGTAGGAGCAAGGAAACACCCCAAAGGTGTTGCTAGCTGAGCCTTGGCAGGGCGCACTACCGGTGCTAGTAAAAACGTGGAGACCTACACAACACAACCACAGAACTTTGTCCCCAACTTGCGATGAGGTTGTCAATCTCACCGTGTTTTGCGAAAAACAAAGGATTAAACGTATGGAATGGAAAGAAGTAAAAGTTTGCAGAAAGTAAACACAAAGCAGTAAACAGTTTGTAGATTGTATGTAAAAGACAAGGACCGGGATCCATAGTTCACTAGAGGTGGCTCTCCTTAGATAGATAACATGATGGGTGAACAAATTACAGCGGGGCAATTGACAAACATCGAGAAAGCAATACATGCATATAATAATCATCTTGACTCCTTTGGAACTTGATTGGGCATTACAACATTATACATAGACCGCCATCCAACTGCATCGATGACTAATAATCCACCTTCAGGTTATCATCCAAACCCCCTCCAGTATTAAGTTACAAGCAACAGATTATTGCTTTATGAACTGCATGTAAATTAAACAATACGATTGTTCTATGAACAAAGGATTGTTGTTTTCTCCCTAGTAGCAACAACACATCTAGTACCTTAGAGATTTATGTCACTTCCCCAGATTACCAGAGGCATGAACCCACTATCGAGCATAAATACTAACTCTTGGAGTTGCTAGCATCTACTTGGCCAAGATAGCTACTAACAACGGAAAGCATGCAAGATCACAAATAACAAAGACATGATAGAATCAATAATCAATCTGAAATAGCATCTCAATATCCATCGGATCCCCGCAAACACAACATGCAGAATTACGAATAGATGATCTTGATCATGAACGGAGCGCACAAGATCTAGACATGAAAGCACAAAGGACAAGAACCAGCCATCTAGCTACTACATGGATCCGTAGTCCAAGGATGAACTACTCACGCATCACATCGGAGGCTTGCATGGTGATGAAGAAGGCCTCCAGGGTGAATTCCCATCTCCGGCAGGGTGCCGGGAAGAGCTTCAGATCCCTCCCGACATAGGGATGGAGATGACGGCAGGTACAGACTCTTTTTTGGATTTTTGATTGGGTACTTAGGGTTTTCGTCCCGAGGGCAATATATAGGCGGAATGGGAGGCCGAGGGGGTGCCGGAGGCGGCCAGACCACCCCCTGGCGCGGGCCAGGCTGGGCCACGCGGCCAAGTGGTGTGGTGGCCCCCTGGCCGCTCTCCGTCTTGTACTCTGGCATCTGATGACTTTCTGAAAAATAGGCACTTTGGCTTTTGTTCCGTCCAATTCCGAAATTATTCATTTTCTGACTTTCCTGGAACCAAAAACAATAGAAAACAGGCAGCTAGCATTGTGGCTCTTGTTAATAGGTTAGTCCAAGAAATCATATGAAAAGTACTCCAAAGTGTGGACAAAACACAAGAAAGTGGAAAAAACTAAGCATGGAACATCAAAAATTATAGATACATTTGCAATGTATCATTGCCCATATGAGAAGAGACTTGATAAGCCCAAGTATGAAGAGGGCGCCAAGCCAAGATTTAAGCCAAACCCCATCAACGAAAGATACAAGAGGAATAACAAGCGTGATGAGAAAGGCTTCCTAGGCAAAGAATACTTATCTGGTGTGGAGAGTGAAGATGAGGAGACGTTTGTGGGAGTGGCAATTTTGGCTTTTGCCAAACCTGGGTCACTCTTCACATATGACTACACCAAGGACTACACCAATGACTCCACTACTCCCAAGGTCACCGGTACTTGCCTTATGGCAAGAATCTCCAAGGACACATGCGATGAGGAGTGTGAGGACGAGGAGAAGGTGTTTGGTGAGCCTAGTTTGGTTTACACCGAACCTAGGTCACTACTTGATGGGTTCGTAGCATGGAAAACAAAAAATTTCTACCGCAAGAACGAACAAAACCTAGATCTAATCTAGATCAAAGCCAAGATCTAATCTATGAGACATGAGCAACGAGATAGATAGGAACTAACCCTCGTAGATCCGAAAGCGTTAATGAGATTAGATCTCGTGGTTGATGTAGTCGATCACTTGCCGATCTCAAGATCGTGTGGACGATCCTTCCGGCGTCGCGATCCAGCAGCGCTTCCGCCCTCGGTCAAGTAGACGATCCTTCCAGCGTCGCGTTCCAGCAGTGCTTCCGCCCTTGGTCAAGTAGACGATCCTTCCGGCGCCACGATTCGGCAGCGCTTCCGCAGTCGGTCACACGTGCGGAGTCGAAGCAGACCTTCCTCTCCCCGTTCCAGCGAGCAGCGGAGGTAGTAGATCTTCTCCACGGAATCCCAGCAGCACGACGGCGTGGTGGTGGTGGTGGAGTAGAGAATTCTGCAGGGCTTCGCCTATGCCTGTGCAGAATATGGTGGAGGAGAGAGGCGGCAGAGATTAGACGTTATGAGAGCGTGTGTGGAGGGGGCGCCCCTGCCCTTCTATTTAAGGGGAGGAGGCGCGCCTGGGAGGGGGAGTCTTTGTAGGACTCCCCTCCTCTATGGCCAACGAATTTGGGGAGGGGGGAGGAGTCCTCCTCCCCCACGAATCCGTGTCTTGACCCACCAGGACTCCTTGATCCCTATCTTGATTTTCAAGCAAACTCCAAGATATCTTCTAGAACCTTCCGGAACATTCCGAAACCTTCTAGAATCCTCATACAAACACTCCGGAACATTTCCTAACTCATAAAATGATCTCCTATATATGAATCTTATTCTCCGGACCATTCCGGATCTCCTTGTGATGTCCCGAATCCAATCCGAGACTCCGAACAACATTCAGTCTCCAACGCACATTCCATATCTACTTAAAACAACTTTGAACCTTAAGTGTGTCACCCTACGGTTCGTGAATATGTAGACATGATAGAGACACATCTCCTATCAATAACCATCAGCGGGACCTGGAGATCCATAATGGCTCCCACATACTCAACGATGACTTCGCGATCGATTGAACCATTTACATATGAAACCAATTCCCTTTGTCTCGCGATACTATACTTATCCGAGGTTTGATCGTTGGTATCTCCATACCTAGTTCTACCTCGTTACTGATAAGCACTCTTTACTCGTTCCGTGATATGTCATCCCTTGTGACCTAGTCACATGCTTGCAAGCTAACTAGATGACATTCCACCAAGAGGGCCCAGAGCATATCTATCCGTCATATGGATGGACAAATCCCAATCTTGGTTCATGCGCTTCAACACATACTTTCAGAATACCCAATGACACTTTTATAACCACCCAGTTACGAAGCGGCGTTTGATGTCATCAAAGTATCCACCCGGTGATGGTGATTAACATAACCTCATGGTCGAAGGATTAGGTTACTATGCATTTAAAAGCTTACAGCAATACGAACTTAATGACTTGATCTTATGCTACGCTTACTATGGGTGTGTGTGTCCATCACATCATTCTCCTAATGATATAACCTTGTTATTAACGACATCCAATATCCATGATCAGGAAACCATGATCATCCATTAATCAACAAGCTAGTTTAACAAGAGGCTTACTAGGGACTCTTTTATGTTTACAACACACACATGTATTAGTGTTTCCTAATAATACAATTATAGCATGGGATGTAAACATTTATCATAAACATAAAGACATAAAGGTACTTATAGCTTTCAGCTCTCATTGCCCCTATCATAAACATCTTGAAGTGATTAAGGTTAAAGTGAACAAACTATGGTGTACATGCTTGACGAAGTATAAGTTAGAAATCTCATGTCCCTTGTATACGAGGGCCTCTCCTCATGCTACTCAAGTTTAGTCACCGGTAAGTTCTTGTCATTGTAAGTACATGTGTATCATAGAGAACCGCCAACGGGGTACCCCTTGCCCGATGATACGGAAGAATCCCCATATCAAAATGACAAGGCAAGCAGACAACGAGCATCTCAGCAATCTTCTTATTTACCATGGGAATATGGTGCTTTTTTCTCTCTTTCCTCTTTTCATAATTTTTTTTTCTTTTTCTCTTTTTTCTCAATATAGGACTCTTTTTTTAAGAAGAATGCTTCATAGACAGCTCATTATGGTTATGCTGCAGGTTTCCACCATGTTAGCATGGATTAGACCAGCGGCCCAGGTGTTTCTCTAACACATATACATAACTCCATGGACTTACAAGCTCCCCTTTCATTTCACACCGACGACATCCATATACAAAAGAGCATGATATCAACTAGGTACAAGTACCAAGTGCAATGTTGAAAGCGTTCCCCATGAAAGCATGGTTCTGCTAATTTCCAACAAATAAGTTCAAGCATATACAACATAGACGACACAATGGTTCAAGTTTATTAAGGGCAAGAAAAGTAAAGTGTGCCATCAAGTTCGTGAGAGCTTTAATCACTAGTTTTCTCATAACAAGTTTAATTTGGAAGGTAAACAAAAGCATGAATATACTTGGAATAACATAAGCTAGTAGGTAGGTATGGTGGACTCTTTGGAATAACTTGGTTTAGTGAGTTGGATGCATGAGTGGAACTCATACTTGGTTGTGGAGGCTAGCAAAAGACTGGGAGCGACAAACTAAGAGAGCAATAATGGCCATAATCATGCAGAGCGACAAAACATCATTGATCAAAGCATAAAGTGATACTACAAGTTGAAAACTAAAGGATCATAAAGGCTATGGTGACTTGAGATAGTCATAACATGGTGCGAGCATGTGCCAAGTCAACCCAAATAAAGCATCAAAGGAGAATACCACTATACTATGCTTTAATATGCTAAAACAACGCATGATTCATCCAAGGCACATTAAGCAATCTCAATTGTTTATAACAAGTCATGCTACAGAAAAGAATACTAAGCATAAAGCCAAAACAATATCAAGCATTGCATGACAAAGCATAGGCCACCGTCAAAAACGAGCTCTTTTTACCACATAAGTATGAACTTTCCTACTCTTTTCCAAACCAAACCAAACTATTTGCAAACCAATGTATGAAAGAGGGGGTCCAACCAATTTATTCAGCATACTAAGCAAACCAAAAGCAAACGAAAAACCAAAACAAAAACAAAAAAGAAGACACTCCAAGAACAACGCAACTGTGCATGAAACAATAAAAATGAAGCGTTTGGAAGAAACCTGAGATTTTTATTGATGAAGAATGGGATGCCTTGGGCATCCCCAAGCTTTGACGATTGTACTTCTTGGATATTTCTTGGGGTGACACGCGTGTCATCCCCAAGCTTGAGCTTTAGTCTATCCTTCCTCTCATTACTCATTCCTTGCATACACCTGAAATTTTTCCCTCATACAAAACTTCACACAATCTTTATTAGCAACATTAGTGCACTCAAGGTAAATAAGTCTTAAGGTTCAGTTCTAACACCAAATAAACTTCCATTAGAACATTAGCTACTGTAGCACTTCCCTCAAAAATCTCAGTTCCCGAAAAGAACTCAAAAAGGAACCAAAAAGAAGCAAATACAGAAAATGGCAGAAATCTATCAAAACAGACCAGCAGGTAAAGACGAATTATTTCGAAGACCTTCTGTTGCTCAAATCAAAAAGTGTTGATCTAACGAAAGTTAGATAACAACCTGGGGCAGAAGCACAAAAATTCACGCCTCAAATGGACATACATATATTTTACACGAATTTTTACGGTGAAGCACAGAAATCTGTTTCGGGACATCAACTTTCTCAATCATTACTTCTCTCTCATTAGAGGTTACTCTTGGCACAAAAAGCAAATAAAAAGGATAAGGAGCGGTTATTACAGAGGTAATAACTTCCAAGACTCTTCTAAAACTTTTGGGTTATCTCCCAATATGTTCTTTTCTTTAACGCCTTTAAGTTAGGCATAAGAAGCAAGGAAAAGAATCAAGTGTTCTCAAATGAAGAAGCATTAAGACCAAATTTTGTTTTCATAGGAGAAGCAAAAGAAATCTTCTCTCTCTTCTTAGGGAAGTGTTCTATACCTTTCTTGAGTGGGAGTTGATATTTAATGGTGCCTTCTTTCATATCAATAATGGCATCAACAGTTCTAAGAAAAGTCTTCCCAAAGTAATAGGACAAGAAGCATTGTATTCAACATCCAAAACATAGAAATCAACGGGGACATAGGCATTGTTAACCATAATAAGAACATCATTAAGACTCCCCATGAGTTTCTTTTTAGCATTATCATCAAGTGGGACATTCAAATAACAATCTTCAAATGGAGGCAAATCAAGCATATCATAAATCCTTCTAGGCATAATAGAAACACTACTATCAAGATCACATAAAGCTTTGAAATCAAAGTCATTCACTTTCATATTAATGATGGGTTCCCAACCATCTTCTTGTTTAATAGGAATAGAAGCTTTATGTTTCATCTTTTCTTCTTTAATCTTTATGAGAGAATCAGTAATGTGTTTTGTAAAGGCCATGTTCATAGCACTAGCATTAGGACTTTTAGAAAGATTTTGTAGGAACTTAATAACTTCAGAGATATTGCAACCATCAAGATCAAAATCAAATTTATCATCTAGAGTAGTAGAACTATTACTAGCCTCAACACCAGTGGTGGTAATAGTAGAAACACTAATGTTTCTAGCAATTTCATCTTCTCTTTCCCACTTAGCATGTAATTCAGCTAATAGTCTAACATTTTCATCAATTCTTACTTGTATAGCATTAGTAGCTGCAAAGGGATTATCATTAGTTTCAGGTTTAGTAGCCATTTTATTAATTAATGAAGATTGAGCTTCAAACAAAGATGATATATTTCTTTCAGCATTAGAGAGTTTTTCCTCAATAGTTTTATTGAAAGCAGTTTGTTACTAATAAAGTCTTTAAGCATAACTTCAAGTTCAGAGGGAGAACTCCTATTATTTTTGTAGGAACTTCCATAAGCATTACCATTGTTGGGAGGATATGGCTTATAATTGTTGTTACCAAAATTGTTCCTATAAGCATTATTGCCAAAATTATTATTTCTTATGAAGTTCACATCAACTTGCTCTTCTTGAGCAACCAAAGAGGCTAAAGGAACATTATTTATATCAATATGGGCTTTCCCATTAACAAGCATAGAAATATCAATCTTATCACTTAAGGAGGAAGTTTCCTCAACAGAATTTACCTTCTTACCTTGTGGAGCTCTCTCAGTATGCCATTCAGAATAGTTAACCATCATATATCCAGAAGCTTTGTTGCGGCACCCAAAGTGATGGTCATAAAGGTACCTCCAGCAGCAGAATCCAATAGGTTCCTTGAAGAATAGTTCAATCCTGCATAAAAAGTTTGGATGATCATCCAAGCAGTCAGTCCATGAGTGGGACAATTCTTTACCAAAGATTTCATTCTTTCCCAAGCTTGAGCAACATATTCATTATCAAATTGTTTAAACTTCATTATTTCATTTCTCATAGATATAATCTTAGCAGGAGGATAGTATTTTGCAATGAACGCATCTTTGCATTTAGTCCAAGAATCAATACTATTCCTAGTTAAGGAATTCAACCATTCTTTAGCTTTTCCTCTCAAAGAGAAAGGAAACAATTTCATCTTAATAATATCACAATCTATATCCCTATGCTTTGGCATCTCACAAAGTTCAACAAAATTATTTAGATGGGCAACAACATCTTCATTACTAATACCAGAAAATTGTTCTCTCATAACAAGATTGAGTAAAGTAGGTTTTATCTCAAAGAAAGTAGCTTCAGGAACAGGTGGAGCAATAGGTGTGCTCATAAAATCATTGTTGTTGGTGCTAGTGAAGTCACACAACTTAGTGTTTTCAAGAGTAGTCATTTTTGTGTGTTATAAAATAAGAAAGCAAACTAGTAGAAATATTTTTTGTGTGTGTTTTTGATAAAGAAACAAGCAAACAAAGCAAAAAGAAACTAAGCAAAACAAAAATAACAAAGTAAAGAGATTGGTTATGAGGGACTCCCCTTGTGAATATGTCCTTGACTCCCCAGCAACGGCGCCAGAAAAATACTTGATGGCTCAGTGCCGGTGCCAGGGAACTGCTGGTGCAATGTTGATGTAGAGCTCGTTGGGAACCCCAAGAGGAAGGTATGATGAGCACAACAACAAGTTTCCCTCAGTTATGAAACCAAGGTTTAATCGAACCAGTAGGAGCAAGGAAACACCCCAAAGGTGTTGCTAGCTGAGCCTTGGCAGGGCGCACTACCGGTGCTAGTAAAAACGTGGAGACCTACACAACACAACCACAGAACTTTGTCCCCAACTTGCGATGAGGTTGTCAATCTCACCGTGTTTTGCGAAAAACAAAGGATTAAACGTATGGAATGGAAAGAAGTAAAAGTTTGCAGAAAGTAAACACAAAGCAGTAAACAGTTTGTAGATTGTATGTAAAAGACAAGGACCGGGATCCATAGTTCACTAGAGGTGGCTCTCCTTAGATAGATAACATGATGGGTGAACAAATTACAGCGGGGCAATTGACAAACATCGAGAAAGCAATACATGCATATAATAATCATCTTGACTCCTTTGGAACTTGATTGGGCATTACAACATTATACATAGACCGCCATCCAACTGCATCGATGACTAATAATCCACCTTCAGGTTATCATCCAAACCCCCTCCAGTATTAAGTTACAAGCAACAGATTATTGCTTTACGAACTGCATGTAAATTAAACAATACGATTGTTCTATGAACAAAGGATTGTTGTTTTCTCCCTAGTAGCAACAACACATCTAGTACCTTAGAGATTTATGTCACTTCCCCAGATTACCAGAGGCATGAACCCACTATCGAGCATAAATACTAACTCTTGGAGTTGCTAGCATCTACTTGGCCAAGATAGCTACTAACAACGGAAAGCATGCAAGATCACAAATAACAAAGACATGATAGAATCAATAATCAATCTGAAATAGCATCTCAATATCCATCGGATCCCCGCAAACACAACATGCAGAATTACGAATAGATGATCTTGATCATGAACGGAGCGCACAAGATCTAGACATGAAAGCACAAAGGACAAGAACCAGCCATCTAGCTACTACATGGATCCGTAGTCCAAGGATGAACTACTCACGCATCACATCGGAGGCTTGCATGGTGATGAAGAAGGCCTCCAGGGTGAATTCCCATCTCCGGCAGGGTGCCGGGAAGAGCTTCAGATCCCTCCCGACATAGGGATGGAGATGACGGCAGGTACAGACTCTTTTTTGGATTTTTGATTGGGTACTTAGGGTTTTCGTCCCGAGGGCAATATATAGGCGGAATGGGAGGCCGAGGGGGTGCCGGAGGCGGCCAGACCACCCCCTGGCGCGGGCCAGGCTGGGCCACGCGGCCAAGTGGTGTGGTGGCCCCCTGGCCGCTCTCCGTCTTGTACTCTGGCATCTGATGACTTTCTGAAAAATAGGCACTTTGGCTTTTGTTCCGTCCAATTCCGAAAATATTCATTTTCTGACTTTCCTGGAACCAAAAACAATAGAAAACAGGCAGCTAGCATTGTGGCTCTTGTTAATAGGTTAGTCCAAGAAATCATATGAAAAGTACTCCAAAGTGTGGACAAAACACAAGAAAGTGGAAAAAACTAAGCATGGAACATCAAAAATTATAGATACATTTGCAATGTATCATTGCCCATATGAGAAGAGACTTGATAAGCCCAAGTATGAAGAGGGCGCCAAGCCAAGATTTAAGCCAAACCCCATCAACGAAAGATACAAGAGGAATAACAAGCGTGATGAGAAAGGCTTCCTAGGCAAAGAATACTTATCTGGTGTGGAGAGTGAAGATGAGGAGACGTTTGTGGGAGTGGCAATTTTGGCTTTTGCCAAACCTGGGTCACTCTTCACATATGACTACACCAAGGACTACACCAATGACTCCACTACTCCCAAGGTCACCGGTACTTGCCTTATGGCAAGAATCTCCAAGGACACATGCGATGAGGAGTGTGAGGACGAGGAGAAGGTGTTTGGTGAGCCTAGTTTGGTTTACACCGAACCTAGGTCACTACTTGATGGGTTCGTAGCATGGAAAACAAAAAATTTCTACCGCAAGAACGAACAAAACCTAGATCTAATCTAGATAAAAGCCAAGATCTAATCTATGAGACATGAGCAACGAGATAGATAGGAACTAACCCTCGTAGATCCGAAAGCGTTAACGAGATTAGATCTCGTGGTTGATGTAGTCGATCACTTGCCGATCTCAAGATCGTGTGGACGATCCTTCCGGCGTCGCGATCCAGCAGCGCTTCCGCCCTCGGTCAAGTAGACGATCCTTCCCGCGTCGCGTTCAGCAGCGCTTCCGCCCTTGGTCAAGTAGACGATCCTTCCGACGCCACGATTCGGCAGTGCTTCCGCAGTCGGTCACACGTGCGGAGTCGAAGCAGACCTTCCTCTCCCCGTTCCAGCGAGCAGCGGAGGTAGTAGATCTTCTCCACGGAATCCCAGCAGCACGACGGCGTGGTGGTGGTGGTGGAGTAGAGAATTCTGCAGGGCTTCGCCTATGCCTGTGCAGAATATGGTGGAGGAGAGAGGCGGCAGAGATTAGACGTTATGAGAGCGTGTGTGGAGGGGGCGCCCCTGCCCTTCTATTTAAGGGGAGGAGGCGCGCCTGGGGAGGGGGAGTCTTTGTAGGACTCCCCTCCTCTATGGCCAACGAATTTGGGGAGGGGGGAGGAGTCCTCCTCCCCCACGAATCCGTGTCTTGACCCACCAGGACTCCTTGATCCCTATCTTGATTTTCAAGCAAACTCCAAGATATCTTCTAGAACCTTCCGGAACATTCCGAAACCTTCTAGAATCCTCATACAAACACTCCGGAACATTTCCTAACTCATAAAATGATCTCCTATATATGAATCTTATTCTCCGGACCATTCCGGATCTCCTTGTGATGTCCCGAATCCAATCCGAGACTCCGAACAACATTCAGTCTCCAACGCACATTCCATATCTACTTAAAACAACTTTGAACCTTAAGTGTGTCACCCTACGGTTCGTGAATATGTAGACATGATAGAGACACATCTCCTATCAATAACCATCAGCTGGACCTAGAGATCCATAATGGCTCCCACATACTCAACGATGACTTCGCGATCGATTGAACCATTTACATATGAAACTAATTCCCTTTGTCTCGCGATACTATACTTATCCGAGGTTTGATCGTTGGTATCTCCATACCTAGTTCTACCTCGTTACTGATAAGTACTCTTTACTCGTTCCGTGATATGTCATCCCTTGTGACCTAGTCACATGCTTGCAAGCTAACTAGATGACATTCCACCGAGAGGGCCCAGAGCATATCTATCCGTCATATGGATGGACAAATCCCAATCTTGGTTCATGCGCTTCAACACATACTTTCAGAATACCCAATGACACTTTTATAACCACCCAGTTACGAAGCGGCGTTTGATGTCATCAAAGTATCCACCCGGTGATGGTGATTAACATAACCTCATGGTCGAAGGATTAGGTTACTATGCATTTAAAAGCTTACAACAATATGAACTTAATGACTTGATCTTATGCTACGCTTACTATGGGTGTGTGTGTCCATCACATCATTCTCCTAATGATATAACCTTGTTATTAACGACATCCAATATCCATGATCAGGAAACCATGATCATCCATTAATCAACAAGCTAGTTTAACAAGAGGCTTACTAGGGACTCTTTTATGTTTACAACACACACATGTATTAGTGTTTCCTAATAATACAATTATAGCATGGGATGTAAACATTTATCATAAACATAAAGATATAATAATAACCACTTTATTATTGCCTCTTGGGCATATCTCCAACACTACTCACCTACAACTATACCAAGGACTACATCGATGAATCTACTAGTCCCAAGGTCGTCGGCTCTTGCCTTGTGGCAAAGAGAACCAAGGTAATCTCTTCTCCTCCATCTCTCTCTAGCATCTTGGATGATCATGTTTTTTTTGAACAAGACGAGGGGTCTCGAAGGACCCTGGATGCTGCAATTATATTATCATCGGTGGGCTACATTTTACATCTAGGACACTGAAAGAAGAAGGAAGATAAAATACTGCCCTAGAACATTGCATATAGGACCCTACAACAAAACTCATAAAAGCAATCCAGTTCTTGATCCTCTCCACCAAATTTAGGACTCCACCGCTGGCCACCATAACGCCACCGGGGACGCACCACTTGGGGACGAGAAGGTGATGAATGCCGGCGAGAATCCCAGGAAGGGCCTCCACACAGGAGGTTGAAGAAACGCCATCGCTTGGCTGAGGAGGGCCGCCCTTCGGCCATGAAAAGCAGAGGCAAGATGGCGCTGGCCGTCGCATGTCCCCTGCTGAGGAACTCCAGGAAATCTTGCAGCAAGATGCAACGACCAAATCCCCAAATACACATCATAGAGGGAAGAAACCTTGGTCGTCGGAGCAGATTTATTGAGGAAGAGAAAGGGGGAGGTATTGGGAGCGATGGCAGCCGAAGCTACACCTCGCCATGGACACGGCCAAGGGGTGCCGGCATGGGATCTGACTTCAAACAAACTCCAACCTTTCATCCCATAGCCATGGCATAGGAAAGAACGATTGAAACAAAGTTTGAGTCAAATCTGGATCCGACCGCCTCCTTTTTATTCGCCGGGGAGAAGAAAGACAATAGAAAACTTGCAACTACAAGGTGCCAGACCCCCTCCCACCCGTCGCCGGCCACCATGGCCGCCGGCGGTGAGAGGGAGAGAGGCCGGCAGGGGAATCTGGAGGCGGGGAGGAAGGAGAGCGCAGCACTGGGGCTGAA
Organism: Avena eriantha; assembly: GCA_910589775.1. Lineage (NCBI taxonomy): Eukaryota > Viridiplantae > Streptophyta > Magnoliopsida > Poales > Poaceae > Avena > Avena eriantha. The sequence continues at coordinate 521,351,480 of OU342740.1, read as the reverse complement.
GACGCCACAGGGGCAAAAAACGGAAGAGTCGTGGAAAGAAGCCGGCTGGGGTTCCCTAAAAACCACTATGTGATCAGTCCCCGGATCTGGAGAGGAATCGTCATAGTTGAGCTGAGCGCAGCAGGATATTTTTCAGCTATCTCTTCTTGGATGATCATGTTAGTACCAAGGATAGTGACAATGACGAATTTGATGAAAACTATGTACACGAAATGTATAAAATAAAAACTAAAAAGAAAGAAAATAAAAACCAAAAGAATAAGAAAGACAAAAACAAGATTTTTTTGCTTTGTAGATCTAAAGGACAAGAAAAGGTCATAATGGTGCAACCTCCCCAAGCTTAGGTGCCTACACAAGACTAATGATGATGAAGTGCTAATAAAGTATGTGACAATTGTTGTGGGAGATGAGTTGTAATCCAAGCTTGGTGATGACGTGACTGCGATATTGCAGCTAGATCCCCGACAATGGCACCACAAAAGTGTCTTGATGACACCAACTATGTTTGTGCCAACTCGTTGGGACTCCAAGTGTAGAGTGATATAGTAAGAGTGGTTTTTCACAAGGGTGACTTGAGTATTATAACAAACTCTCTCGAATCTAAGTTGCAACCTTCTTCTAGAATCTTCAAGCAACCTAGAAAACAAAGTATTTGTCTTGTACCCCCAATGCAACCATGTGGTTGTCAAGCACAAGGCTTTGTATTAGTAAAACAAACCTTAAATAAAAAAATAAAGTAAAGTAGAACAAAAAAGTAAACTAAAACAAGAAAGTAAAGTTCTTTTTAGGTTTTTGTTTATGCTTGCAGAAAGTAAATGTATTTTCATATTTTCGAATTTAGTAGTTGCAGGAAATTTAAAGGATAATAATTGCAAGTAAAAAGTGTTTATTATAAATAAAGTGGACCGAGATTCATGGGTTCACTTGTCTACTCTCGCATAAAGTGTAGCAGACATAAAACGACTTATAAATAACAGAATATTGTTGAAACTTCATAATATATTTGATTAGCATTAATATAGGCATCATATCCTATCATAAATATGATGCAACACATCTTATTTATACTCCTCTAGAAAGGAAAACTTGATATAATCTAGATTTAAGATATAAACTGAGTATAGCCTAGGAACTTTGACATGATGATTGAACGACAAATATGTTATCTTGAACAAATAAGACCATCCTGTCTTTCACCAAATGATTATAACATATGCATTCACTTAATCCCTAGTGAGGTAACAAAGAAAATGTAAAAACCAATTACTACTACCTGTTACTCCATCTAACACACATGTTTCCCCCACATGCTCTTGCATACAAGTTTGATCAGAATAAGCGATTAAGAACGGGATAGTAATATGTAGGGCTTTCTATTTTGTGCCCTCGGGTCCTTAGTTGTGCTCAGTTTTCCCCAGCTCCTTAGTTTTTCCCCAGTTTTCCCCAAGACCTTGTCTGAAACCATCACAGGTGCTGTAACAGCCGGTTGCCCAATGGTTGACCGTTATCTTCTGACTAGTGGGGCCACGTAGAGCCCGCAAAGACATGTCAGACCATCCATCTTTGTTTGACCGTAAGCATCGCTGTATCCCTGACCAAAACGCGAACGAGTGGGGCTTCGGTATATCGAATGACAAGTGGGGCCATGACGCTGATACAAGGGGCAATACACGGGTAGGATTAGATTTTTAAACGGAGCTCTACAACGATGGCACGGAGGAGGTGGCCTACGAGGTGCCGAGATGAGATCGACGTCCAGAAAGAACTGCATGAGGCGAGACCAGACGCATTAGATAGATATGAACTAGACGCGTTTAACCATGCAAAGAAGAGAAGAAATGGTCGACGACTACCTCAAAACTTTGACTGACCGTGTCGGACATGAACGCGAGCAATGTAGAGAAAACTAGTGTCTCTCCTTTCTGGCGTGTATAGATGGGTGCTAGAAGAGTGTGGTGGCGAAGGGAAAGACCTCGCGGTGGTCTGTGGCGTCCAGCATAGCAGGGCGGCGTGGACGTGCCACAGCGGCGTGCATGCATGTTCGGCATTGGCATCAGCATGTACGTTCGGCATTGGCCTCGGCGGTATCTCTGGTGTGTTAGTGATCGAATGAGGGGACAGGATTGATGGTGCATCCCGATGGTGACCTAGCAGTGGCGGCGAGCATAGACGTTCTGACCATGCTGATATCGGCATCGGCATCGTTTGGAGGCTGTGGTGCTCAAATCAAGGTGGGATTTTTTTCTTGTACGCCAAAATGAATTTGAAACAAGTTTCATGTGGAAGGTTAGGTAACGAAAGTTTGTAACTAAAAATTATACTAGCGCCATGGTGAGGTTCTTTTTGATAGAGCTATACGGTTGGGCAAACTTTTTTGACACTTTTTAGATAGGGTTCCTTGTTGTTACACGTATGGCATCATGTATGGCAAATTTGGGGTCATTTGGAGATGTTCGAAAAAATCACTTTGCTTAAGCGCATACCATTTCGTCTCACTGAAACCAACTTTTCTAACAACGTGATTTTTTCTACCTTCTCTGAATGACCTCAAATTTCATACAGCTGATCTTCTATACATAGATAGATAGATTGTTTCGTTTTTACACTTTTCGAACTTTTTATTTCCTTTTATAATACCCAATTGATTTTCAGGTCAAAACCTCAAAAAACAGCATCATGTATGGCATCATTTTCACCCTAAATTTTAAATTTTGTGAAACTTTCCCTTTTAGATATTCCTTGTTGTTATTGGTATGGCATTATGTATTCCAAACTTGGTTAGGTCTCACTAAAACCAGCTTTTGTAACAAGTTAGGTTTTTTCGACCTTCTCAAAAGGGATTTTTTCTACCTTCTCTAAATGACCTCAAAAATCATACAGACGATCTTCTATACAAAGATAGGTAGATTGTTTTGTTTTTACATTTTTTTGAACTTTATTTCCCTTTATAATACCCATTTGATTTTCATGTCAAAACCATGAAAGTTAACATAAGTAGATGGTGAACCCTGCCAAACTTCAAATATAGATATAGATAGATTGTTTCATTTATCATTTTTACCGTGAACAGTAATGGCTACAAGAAATCGGTGATGGTTTATCATTTTTTGCGTGAAAAGTAATGGCTACAACAAATCGGTGATGGTTTATCATTTTTTGCGTGAAAATTAATGGCTACAAGAAATCGGTGATGGTTTATCATTTTTTGCGTGAAAAGTAATGGCTACAACAAATCGGTGATGGTTTATCATTTTTTGCGTGAAAATTAATGGCTACAACAAATCGGTGATGGTTTATCATTTTTTGCGTGAAAAGTAATGGCTACAACAAATCGGTGATGGTTTATCATTTTTTGCGTGAAAAGTAATGCCTAAAATAGTTTATAATTTTTAGCGCGTGAAAAATAATACAGAAAACCGCCCTTTAGCATACTTAGAGGGTGGAAGCTAATCGCCGACAGAGAGAGAGAGGGGTTATCCTGCCCGTTAGATCATACGATCAACGGTCGGCGGGCATGATCCGCGTGACATGGGCTTGACCAATCAGGGCAATGTTGCACGTCTGCGAGAATTTGTGAAGGGAGAGGGAAAAAGTGAGTAGTATCAAGAAACCAAGGGCACCTGAGTAGTAAACAGACTAAGGGATTCAAATATGAGATTTAAAAAATGGAAAATGTGTGTTTTGTACAATGAACCCATCTTGGCCTACCTCAAACTATTTGCAATACAAATATACATGAGTGTGAGAATTGTGGCCTCATTTAGACAAAGTATGTTTTGGGGAAAGCTGTTTTGGGAAGGGCTTATTGTGGAAAACCATGCACCTTCATAGCTACTAGGTGATTTGAGAAGTTGCAATTTGTGGTAAAACTTGATTTATCTATGACTTATCTATGATTTGAGAAGTGGCAATTTGTGGTAAAGACTCCATGAGTAAGTGCCACTCTTTTTCGGAATTTTTTGCACATTAAATGACTCATTTAACTAGTTAATCTCATTTGTTGACTCTCTGTTGACCAGCCACTTGAGGCTAAAACTGAGCATATTGCACTAGCCAGTATTAGCACTCAAGGGGAAAACTGAGCACACAAAAAATGCTAGTATAAGACTCGAGGGTATACCTGAGTATATCTAAATTTTCAGGGTTAGACTCAAGGACACGTGTTGCGGTGCAGAAATGGAAGACGTGCAATTGTTGACGCGTAGACGCGGGTCGCGGTGCAGAAGTCGAAGACGTGCAATCGTGGACGCGTGTCGCGTTGCAGAAGTCCAAGACGTGCAAACGTGCAACGGTGGACGTAGGACGCGGGTCGCATTAACCACCCCTCGCCTTTATAGACGCCTCCTCCCACTGTCTCTGTCACTCTCACTCGCTCACGCAACGCCGCCTCTCTCACGTCCCATCATCTTCTCCAAAGCAAAAAACTCTCTCCCTCTCCCTCTCCTCTGCCGGCGAGATGGACAAGGAGAATGCCAATCCGATCGTCCACGACGTCGTCGGCTCCAAGCGCGACGCCTCCCTCTTCGACGCCGTCCCCTCAACGGTCGTCGCCGCAGCCGCCGCCGGTGCATCGGAGGCTGCTGCCGCCGGTGGCGGTCAGATCCTGCCGGGATGGGACCCCTACGAGGAGGTGCCGTATGTCCCGCCCCCGAACCCCTACGACACCTCCATGGAGGACCCATGGAACGAGGTAACTACGGTTTGCTTCCTTTTTTGTTCCCTATTCCTTTTTGAACGCTATTTTTGCTGGTGTAGATGGATCTGTAGATGGATGAGCATTGGGTTAATATTTGCGCCGATTTTATTCCATTTTTTTTGATCCCTTCTTGATTTCGTTTAAGATTTGGGGTTCGGTGAACCATTGCTGTGTACAAATCTGTTGTACATGAGCTTTGGTTCGCTAACACCATCCCTGTAGATATATAATCGTGTCCACTCTAACTGAGGTTGCCTCTGTTTTTCCTAACTTTGTTATCATGCACGTTAGTCATCGTTGCAACTCATTCACTCATAGTTTCCGTTTGATATGGATCAGGTGTCTGGCAGCGTCGTCGGCAGCGAGGACGAGCACCATGACACCAAGACTCGCCAGGTGTTGTGGAGGCTGGAGGTTGGCCAGTACATCTCCTACTTTGCCAAGGGTGTCTACAGGTGCCCCTTCTGCACTAGGAGACTCGGTGGCACTGACTTCAACTGCCTCCTCACGCATGCCGAGAACATCGGCAACACCTTTCCCAAGGTCGGCACGACGGTGAACGCCTACTCCTTCCGCGCCAAGCACAAGGCACTCGGCATGCACCTCCGCAGCTTCCAGCGGGTGGAGATCTCCGCCGGGCGCATGCCTCCGCTCAAGCCCAAGGCTCCCAAGGGGAGCAACAAGTGGAGGCAGAAGCAGATGGGGTAGGCGGAGTCCTGGACGTGTGCTGCTGCTGCCTCCTATTTTGTTGTTAGCTAGGGATCCCTTGTTGTTATGTTGTTAGTATGATGGTGCTGTGAAGAACCTCGAACCTGTTACTATGTTTGGCTGCTGTATGCAGCTTATTATCTAGGGAGGGATCCCTATTATCTATCCCTGTTCTACTATATGACTGTGTGAATTTATCGTACATTACCCTGTAGATTTGCTTCTAGATTTAACTACATACATATGGACCAGATGGAGTACTAGATTTGCAGCCATATTGGGCAAACAACGAGGGCCAAAAGGCACAAATAATTGAAGAAAGACAGAAATGCAAGCTTCTCTAGATTTGATACTAATTAGGTGAAAAAAGATAGAGAGGAGGGGGAAAAGGTACTCTTAAAAGGGAAAATGCCAATTTGGGCCAAGAGAGACAAAACCCAGCTCCTGCTCACGTGCAACCAAACGCGGTCTCGTCCTGTCCCACGCGGTCCCTTTCTACCAGCCCCACGCGACGCGGCCCCACACGACGCGGCCCCACACGTCAGCACGGAACGGTCAACTAAACGGGAATCCTGCCGTCTGAGCTCCTTCTGCGGGTTTCAAACAAGGACTTGGGGAAAACTGAGGAAAAACTAAGGAGCTGGGGAAAACTGAGTACAACTAAGGACCCGAGGGCACGGAAATAGAAAACCCTAATATGTATGTACCAATACATCATACACATAATAAATATTGCAATCTCATATATCATCTCATAAAACAAAGATTCATCACATATGTATTACATAAATGACCATAATCATGTAAGGCAACACATATGGTTCATACAATCACACGAGAGAGAGAGAGAGAGAGAGATCAAGCTACTTCCACAAACTCATAGTATAGAAGTGGACTATTCTATCTTCAACATCGAGACGATGATGATGATGTTGGAACGAGTGGAGATCTAATCGTGTATGGCTCTGGCGGCGGTTCCTCCTCTAGTTTTTGCTGGTTCTAGCTATGTTTCGGTATTTCTGTGTTTCCGCATCACCTCTTTTGAGATCGCATCGGGGGACCTTTTTATAGACTTTTTTGGTCAAGACTTGGGTGATATCACCTGTTCTTTTTCATTTGGTGGTGGTCACAGAAAATGGGGTGTTGGAGATCAAGACAGATGAATATGGTCGCTCGAGGAGGGAACAACCATAGGTGGCACGTTCCCCTTGGGTCACGCCACATGGGCTCTACTCGTGATGTTTCAGTGCTTCAGGTGTTTGTCTTCATGAAAAATAATTCTCGAAAACTCCTAGGTCTTTTGAGTTCGCAAATGTCTCTAAAAGTTTAAAATGCAAAAAAACATGGTTTTCGTATTCTACAGAGTTATAACCTAAATAAAGGAAATCATTGGTAAATCCCCATAAATCAATGTAAAACATGGATATAATATTATATAACATGCAAATATATTAGAATATGTAAAAATAAACTACAAAGTTCATATGTATTTTACATGCATTACAAGCTCGTGCTCTGTCATGGGGTCGATTGTAGTTGATGCCGCGGGAGTGAGCTCGACCACAGGAGTGAGAAGCGTCACCTCCACAACCTCTGTCAACATGAGCACGGGGTCGTTGTCTCTTCAACGACGAGTTTCGCCCCTTCCCGATTCTTCTTGAGGCACTCGCGGGCTCAATGCCCTTTCTTGTCACAACAGTGTAAAGCTAGAATGCAGCAAACTTGCAGTTCAAGACCTAGTCCACTATACAAGTTGCAAACTAGTGTAGCATAGAGTTCTAGGTGGAAGTTCAACTTAACAGTCTCCACTAGTACCAGTATATAAACAATGTTTTGGAACCATAGGCAAATTTATGTGTGCCTCTGGAATCTGGTGGGGGATTGTTGGAATTTTGCCTAATAAAGGCCCAGCCCATTTATATTATTCAACAATTCCTGAAATCCTAGAGGCCCACTTGGCCCATTCATGCAAGGCAAAGAGGTGGGACAAGAGTTTAGTCCCACATTGCTAGTTGAGTGGAAGTTGGACCAGCTTATAAGGAAAGCTCTTCCACCACTTGTACGAGCTTGAGAAGAGAAGACATATACACGCGTGCTCCTCCTCCTCCGCCGCCCGCCTTGCCATGCCTCGTCTCGTCACGACGCTCGCGCGCGCGCGCCGCGGGTTGCGGGTTGCGGGAATGCCTCGAGCCGAGAGCTTCTCTTTTTTTTGTCACACATAAATGGATAATAATTTGAACAGTCTGCGTGAGTGCATTTTTAATACGCACGAACTCAGTGGAGATTTAATTCGAGCTTAGTGGAGGCTGTTTGGCTTCGGTCGATGCCTGTTCGTTTCCTCTCCCGACGCCGACTGTTCGCCTGCCTACCCGTGCCTATAAGAGTGAGAGGTCGCTCCTCTCGTCAGACACACCAAGACACACACCATGCGCCTCCAGTTTCAGAGCATTGCGCTGCTTAGATCTTCCCCATCCCGTCTTGCGGCGTGCACCGCGAGCTGGGACAGTAGGCCTCCGAGACCCCGTTGCTTCGATTCCTGTACGGGAGAAGGGCGATAAGGTTTTTGGGGAGCGCTACCAGCGCGACTACTGGCTTCATCACGGACTCCTTCACGGATAGCGACTGCAGCCCCAACGACGACTTCTTCCCCGACATCAACAACCTTTTTCTCGACAACATGGCCGACGACAGTGCCAACGCTAACGGGAACACCAGCGGTTCCTCTACCGTGATGTATATCATCTTTTGGTCATTTTCTATTATTCTGCCTATGCTTTATCTGCCTTTTATTTTGGTTAAATCTCTTGGAAAATTGCTCCTTTTCTCAACAATCCAAAAACCTTATTATAGGCAATTTGCTCCAAGTGGTTTCGTTGCTTCTGTGAAGCCACCTGTTTTTGAGGGTACGCATTATAAGAGGTGGCGCGTGAGAGCAGTTCTCTGGTTTCAGAACATGAACTGCTATGACGCCACTCTTGGCAAGCCTGAGGGAGAGCTTACTCCTGCTCAGGAACAAGTTTTTCGAAAAACTGATACCCTGTTCAAGGCTGCTTTGCTGTCTATTCTAGGGGATAACATTGTTGAACCCTATATGTAATTTGATAATGGCAAGGACATGTGGGCTATGCTCGAGGCCAAATTTGGGGTCTCGGACGCTGGCAGTGAACTGTATGTCATGTAACAACTCTATGACTACAAGATGACTGATGACCGCTCCGTGGTTGAGCAGGCTCATGAAATACAGTCACTGGCCAAAGAGCTTGAGCACTTCCCTTGTGTTTTACCGGACAAGTTCATTGCCGGGGCATTATTGCCAAACTTCCCCCTTCGTGGAGGAACTTTGCTACTTCCCTGAAACACAAGAGACAAGAGTTTTCCGTTTCGGATCTCATTGGTACTCTTGATGTGGAAGAGAAGGCGAGAGCAAAAGACACACGTGCTCGAGGTGCTGAGGGAGGTTCAAGTGCCAATCTGGTACAGAAAAAGAACTTCCAGTCACACAAGTCCAAGAACAAGGGAAAGTTTGATGGAAAAGGAAAGTTCGATGGAAAGAACAAAGCCTCACAGTCTACTAGCTTCAAGAAGAAGACTGATAAGAAGAAAGGTGCTTGTCACGTGTGCGGTGATCCTGATCATTGGGCTCCTGCTTGCCCCAACCGCTTTGACAAGCGCCAGCATGGAAAAGGTAGCAAGACTGCTAATATTGTCATGGGCGATGTTGAGATGAAAGATGTTGGGTATGGTATATTACCTACTGTTCTTTCATTATGTCATTCTCCTGATTGGTGGATTGACGCGGGCGCTAATGTACATGTTTGTTCTGATGTTTCCATGGTTTCTTCATATCAGGTCAGAGAGGCTCAGTCCGTGCTGATGGGGAACGGCTCGCATGCTTATGTTCATGGTGTTGGTACGGTCGATCTGAAGTTCACTTCGGGAAAGACCGTGCGCCTAAAGAACGTGCATAATGTTCCCTCAATAAATAAGAATCTTGTTAGTGGATCACTTCTATGTCGTGATGGCTATAAGATTGTGTTTGAGTCCAATAAATTTGTACTGTCTAAGTTTGGAATATTTATTGGTAAAGGCTATGAGTGTGGAGGTTTGTTCCGCCTGTCACTGTCAGATGTGTGTAATAAAGTCGTGAATCATGTTTCATCTGATCTTGTGTCAAATGTCTGGCATTCACGTCTTTGTCATGTTAATTCTAGTTGCATGACGCGGTTAGCTAAAATGAATATAATCCCAAAATTCACTACTGTGAAGGGATCTAAATGCCAAACTTGTGTGCAAGCAAAGCAACCTCGCAAGTCACATACGACTGTAGAGGTGAGAGATTTGGCGCCACTAGAGCTCATACATTCAGATCTTTGTGAGATGAATGGTGTGTTAACAAAAGGTAGAAAGAAATATTTTATGACATTGATCGATGACTCTACGAGATATTGTCATGTGTATCTTCTAAAATCAAAAGATGAGGCTTTGAGTTACTTCAAAATCTATAAAGCTGAAGCGGAAAACCAACTTGATCGAAATATTAAGAGGCTTAGGTCTGATCGTGGTGGAGAGTATTTTTCCAACGAGTTTGATCCTTTTTGTGCGGAACGTGGTATAATCCATGAGAGGACACCTCCCTACTCGCCCTAGTCAAACGGGGTAGCCGAAAGAAAGGACCGTACTCTAACAGATTTGGTTAACGCCATGTTAGACACATCGGGTCTCTCCAAGGAATGGTGGGGGGAGGCATTACTGACTGCATGTCATGTCCTAAACCGAGTTCCCACTAAGAACAAAGAGATTACTCCATTTGAAGAATGGGAAAAGAAAAGATTAAATCTTTCTTACTTGCGAACTTGGGGCTGTCTGGCAAAGGTTCATGTGCCAATCCCAAAGAAGCGCAAACTTGGACCAAAAATCGTGGACTGTGTTTTTCTGGGATATGCTTTTCATAGCATTGGCTATAGATTCTTGATAGTAAAATCTGGAATACCAGACATGCATGTTGGTACAATCATGGAGTCAAATGATGTGACTTTCTTTGAGGATATCTTTCCCATGAAGGATATACCTAGCTCATCAAATCAGGAGATACCTGACTCATTGAATCAGGAAATACCCACAATTCCTGAACATACCATTCCTATTGAACACTCGGAAAAACCTGAGGAGGATGATAATGAAATTCCTAAGAGGAGTAAGAGACAGAGGACTGTAAAATCCTTTGGTAATGATTTCATTGTGTACCTTGTGGATGATACTCCTACCTCTATTTCAGAAGCCTATGCATCTCCTGATGCTGACTACTGGAAGGAAGCCATTCGTAGTGAGATGGATTCCATCTTAGCGAATGGAAGATGGGAGATCACCGATCGTCCTTATGGGTGCAAACCCGTAGGATGCAAATGCGTGTTTAAGAAGAAACTTAGGCCTGATGGTACTATTGAGAAGTACAAGGCAAGACCTGTAGCCAAGGGTTATACCCAAAAAGAAGGTGAGGACTTCTTTGATACTTACTCACCCGTAGCCAGATTGACCACCATTCGCGTACTACTATCTTTGGCTGCCTCACATGGTCTTCTCGTTCATCAAATGGACGTTAAGACGGCTTTCCTAAATGGAGAGTTGGACGAGGAAATTTATATGGATCAGCCAGATGGATTTGTAGTGAGTGGTCAAGAAGGAAAAGTGTGTAAGTTGTTGAAGTCTTTATATGGCCTTAAACAAGCACCTAAGCAGTGGCACGAGAAGTTTGAGAGAACCCTAACAACTGCAGGTTTTGCTGTAAACGAAGCTGACAAATGTGTATACTATCGCTATGGTGGGAGCGAGGGAGTAATTCTTTGTTTGTATGTTGATGACATACTGATTTTTGGGACCAATCTTAATGTGATTAAGGAAGTCAAGGATTTCTTATCTCGGTCTTTTGAGATGAAGGATCTAGGAGTAGCTGATGTTATTTTGAACATCAAGCTATTGAGAGATGATAATGGTGGGATCACACTGCTTCAGTCTCACTATGTGAAAAAGATCTTGAGTCGCTTTGGGTATAGCAACTGCAAGTCTTCTCCAACAACGTATGATCCTAGTGTGTTAGTTCGAAAGAATAGAGGCACTACTAGAGATCAATTGACATATTCTCAGATTATTGGGTCGCTTATGTATTTAGCTAGCGCTACGAGGCCTAACATCGCTTTTGCTGTAAGCAAACTCAGTCGGTTTGTTTCAAATCCTGGAGATGATCATTGGCAAGCTCTTGAGAGAGTCATCGCTATCTAAATGGCACTGCGAGCTACGACATTCACTATACTGGGTACCCAAGGGTGCTGGAGGGATATAGTGATTCAAATTGGATATCTGATGCTGATGAGATAAAGGCCACGAGTGGATATATATTTACACTTGGTGGTGGTGCTGTTTCTTGGAAGTCTTGCAAGCAGACCATCTTAACGAGGTCAACAATGGAAGCAGAACTCGCAGTATTAGACACAGCCACTGTCGAAGCAGAGTGGCTTCGAGAACTCTTGATGGACTTACCTATGGTTGAGAAACCTATACCCGCAATCCCAATGAACTGTGATAATCAAACCGTGATTGTTAAAGTTAACAGTTCTAAGGATAATATGAAGTCCTCAAGACATGTGAAGAGGAGATTGAAATCTGTCAGGAAAATGAGAAACTCCGGAGTTATTGCATTGGATTATATCCAAACATCTAAGAATCTGGCAGATCCCTTCACAAAGGGTCTATCACGTAACGTGATAGAAAATGCATCAAAGGAGATGGGTATGAGACCCACAATATAAGTTTTCCACAGTGGTAAACCACTCTATGTGATCGGAGATCCCGTGAATTAGAATTGGGAGACAAGCTGTTGGTTAACTGAGAGGAAAGTATCCCTACTTTAAAACACCACTCCGTGAAGATGCAATACTTTCCTATTCTGCATGGCAGGTTGATTTATCTTAATGTGTTCTAAGTGGCTTAGTTTAAGCAGAGATGTTGTCCTGCAGAACATCTTTTGAAGAACACACCTATATGAGTCTGATTGTTAAACGTCGCAGTCTATGAGAGTTGGGTGCTCTCTAATAAACTCATGAAAGGCTATGGAGTATGACACATAAGCTCCACCCGAGGGGAAGTCCCACGGCAACCCACTATTGGTCAAGGCTTTGTGTAAAGCTAGAATGCAGCAAATTTGCAGTTCAAGGCATAGTCCACTGTACAAGTTGCAAACTAGTGTAGCATAGAGTTCTAGGTGGAAGTTCAACTTAACAGTCTCCATTAGTACCAGTATATAAACAATGTTTTGGAATCATAGGCAAATTTATGTGTGCCTCTGGAATCTGGTGGGGGATTGTTGGAATTTTTCCTAATAAAGGCCCAGCCCATTTATATTATTCAACAATTCCTGAAATCCTAGAGGCCCACTTGGCCTATTCATGCAAGGCAAAGAGGTGGGACAAGAGTTTAGTCCCACATTGCTAGTTGAGTGGAAGTTGGACCAGCTTATAAGGAGAGCTCTTCCACCACTTGTACGAGCTTGAGAAGAGAAGACATATACACGCGCGCTCCTCCTCCTCCGCCGCCCGTCACGTCACGACGCGCGCGCGCGCCGCGGGTTGCGGGTTGCGGGAATGCCTCGAGCCGAGAGCTTCTTTGAGTGCATTTTTAATACACACGAACTCAGTGGAGATTTAATTCGAGCTTAGTGGAGGCTATTTGGCTTCGGTCGATGCCTGTTCGTTTCCTCTCCCGACGCCGACTGTTCGCCTGCCTACCCGTGCCTATAAGAGTGAGAGGTCGCTCCTCTCCTCAGACACACCAACGCACACACCCTGCGCCTTCAGTTTCAGAGCATTGCGCTGCTTAGATCTTCCCCATCCCGTCTTGCGGCGTGCACCGCGAGCTGGGACAGTAGGCCTCCGAGACCCCGCTGCTTCGAGTCCTGTACGGGAGAAGGGCGATAAGGTTTTTGGGGAGCGCTACCAGCGCGACTACTGGCTTCATCACGGACTCCTTCACGGATAGCGACGTCTTCCCCAACGACGACTTCTTTCCCGACATCAACAACCTTTTCCTCGACAACATGGCTGACGACAGTGCCAACGCTAACGGGAACACCAGCGGTTCCTCTACCGGGATGTATATTATCTTTTGGTCATTTTCTATTATTCTGCCTATGCTTTATCTGCCTTTTATTTTGGTTAAATCTCTTGAAAAATTGCTCTTTTTCTCGACAGACTCTTCACCGAATTCACGACCCATATCATTTGGTGAAGCCTCAAGCCGCCGCTACAGTTAGTTAAGCAAACATACAGTCGCTGGTAGGTTACGAATTGTATAAGATTTTAGGTCCTTGCCTGTAGAGAGTAGAGACCAAAACATGCTAGCTACTCCTATCCTCAGCAGTGAGATCACTCTATCGCGGATCAGAACCAGCAGGAAGGTTCCCCCTCCGAGGAGGACTGTCACCTCATTCTACGTACCCCAAATTATGGAGCTACTGAACCCGCAGATCCCGAATTACAGGTGCTACACTACACAGACCGACCTCATAATTATCCATTTTCTGCAGATCGAGCAGCCTGCCTCCACTTGTTGGCTGCCAGTTTCCTCCTTGTTGGCTTGTTGCCTGCGTGGCGACATACATGCACATAGATGGCGTGATGATGGACCGTGTGCGTGTGAACTGCAGCATGCAGAATATATCTGGTCTTACGTGTCGAGATCTCTGGAGCAACTGCCCCCTTTGACTTAGATCGTACACACGCCCCTTTCTGTCAGAGTACGTACCCGACATACAGAAACCGACCGATAATTGCCACCGCAGCAGAACCCATGGAAAATTCGCAGCTTCCACTCGCGCGTGCCCGTCATGGGGTACGACGAAACGGCTCCTCTGCGGTCTGTGCCGCGACCTCTATATAATCCAGCCCGAGGAAAACAAGAACACCAGTCGCATAGCTAGCTGACCACTGCATCGACCACAGCGACGGATCGATCGTACTGATCCGTAGCTAGCAGAGCGGGTACGATCCTAGCATATCTGTGGAAGCTAGAAATCGGCTTGAGATGGGGAGGTCGCCGTGCTGCTGCCACGACGCCGGCGTGAAGAAGGGGCCCTGGACGGAGGACGAGGACAGGGCGCTGGTGGAGCACATCCAGCGGCGCGGCGGGCACGTCGGCAGCTGGCGCGGCCTGCCCAAGGCCTCCGGCCTCAACCGCTGCGGCAAGAGCTGCCGCCTCCGGTGGACCAACTACCTCCGCCCCGACATCAAGCGCGGCAACTTCACCGACGACGAGGAGCGCCTCATCATCAGCCTCCACGCCGCCCTCGGCAACAAGTATGTCCTAGTCCACGCCCAACTCCAACGGTCCAACCTAGCAACCTTTACCTGCTCCGCATGCATCTTACTTAGCCGCCATGCACTGTCAGTTTCCTCCACCACTAATTTGCTTGGAGTTGTTAATTAGTCTCTGAACTGACGTGGATGTATGAACTTTGTTGGGGGTTATTAGGTGGTCGACGATCGCGACGCACCTGGATGGCCGGACGGACAACGAGATCAAGAACTACTGGAACACGCACATCCGGAAGAAGCTCCTGCGCATGGGCGTCGACCCCGTCACACACCAGCAGCTGCCGCCCGCACCCGACTACCACGGCCAATTCGACGCCGCGTCCGCCTCCGCCTCCGCCGCCCTCCTACCCGAGGCGCTCCTCTGGGCCGCGGCGGCCGCGACCCTCGGCGGCGGCCTGGACACCGGCGCCCTCATGCAGGCGCAGCTGCTGCAGCAGCTTCTCCACGCCATCGGCTCCAACAACGACACCACCAACCTCATCGCCAAGATCGTTCCGAGCCTCCTGCTGCAGGACCAGATGAACATGTTATCTGGCGTGAACTACCTGCAGCCGGGTTACCTCTGCAACGTCCCGAGTTTCGCAGAGCAAGACGTAGTGCAACAGCAGCTGATCAACACTCCGGCTCCGGGAACGAGCTCCTCTGCAGCAGCTGCTCCTCTATCACGTGATGTTTCACCCGCAGTTGACCAGAAGCCGGCGGGGGAGTTCGCCGGCTCGATGGAGATGCCCAATCTGTGCTCCCTGGAGAGTAGCGACGATTCTTTCTGGAAGGATATACTGGAGGACAGCTACCGTTTATAGCTCTATATATCTCCCTCCTTGTTCCGGCAGAAATAGAACGTTTAATTACCACTTATGACAGTTTTGTACAAAATCTGTATGCGTCTTGACTCCATGATGCACGTGGAAAGCATGCATTGATTTGTTTGTGTGTTCGTTTGATCCTTGCAATAGATTCGGTTCTTGTCACTGTAGTTCAAGGCCCTCAGTTCAGTCAGTTGCTCATCTGATGTGACTCGCCCAACTTTCCACTGTCAGTTAACATGTTGCTAGCTAGGACAGGCTGCTGACTAAAGTGAGATTGCAGACAGCTCGAACACATTTTAGATTCGAGGGCTAGCTAGCCCTTTAAATTTCAGGACGTACGGTGTGGACATAAACGCTTTCGTCAAATGAATGAGTGCTTAATTATGTGACATTTAGTCGGTCAGATCAGCTTAGTGTGAAAGATACTTCCCTGATGAGCTAAATACATTTTATTTATAAAGGGAATATATCAATATCCAGCAGATACCCGTCCTCTCTACAACAACATAACACCAAGAGCCCCTTGGTTAATACATGGACTGATGTGCGATGCCAAGTGCATATTCGATGCGCTCAACGTACATTCTTTGTTGCCTGAGTGTCCGATAATTTGCACTACGAAACTGTAGGGCACTCGACAACTTAGCCGTTTCCGGCAATGTCTATTGCTCCATTTTAGCTTCTGGAACTTTCTCCTTCCCTTGATGAAATTGGCAGATAGCTTGCCGTGTTTCAAACAAAACCCGTGAACCCAATTTAGCACAAATAATTTCTATTTGAACCACATTGGACAATTCAAGTGGTTCTGATATGATGTCATGGCATGAATCCAAGTTGGAAGTGTACATTACATGATAAGAGGGCCAAGTTCGAAGAGAGTGAATACAAACTCAGGCTCATTCATTCCGCTTGGCTCGATCGTCTTCACTATATCACTTATACACTTGATATGTCAATTATCCTCAATTATGTGGATATTAAATCACAAACCAGAATGTTTCAACCCTCGTGGTTAAGCCGAAACCGGAAATAAGAGAAGACGCCAATTTAAGATCGTGACCCGGGGGTTGATGGTCCAAGTATATGGGCATGTGGTGTCAAGTCCTAGCAGGTCATTAAATGTTCTTGGATGTGGAATTAAATATGCTAAACCCAGTGTTGAATATAAACATATTGCTTAGCCCTTTCCATAAGATCTGTCTTTTGGGATAATTGACTAGTGCATAAATCCTTTATGGTATCAGAGCCAAGAGGTCTTGAGTTTAAGACCCAGCTCAAGCAACATTAAAAAAAAAGAAAAAATATTATGCGGCCTATCCCACGCTAGACGTGAGGGGGAGTGTTGAATATAAATATATTGTCTAGCCCTTTTCATCAGAATGGTCTTTTGGGATAATTGGCTAGTGCATAATCCTTTATCCAGTTCAAAATGCGGTGACAAAAAAATGTGGTTCAACCCGTAAGTTTGTGGCAAATACCTAGTGTAAGGTAATTTTACTCTTAAAGTTTGTTAAGCAATATTTACCCTTGTAGGAAAAGAGTGAAATGCCAAATAATGTTGTTTTATGAGACTACATTTCTATTGTGGACGTTACATCAAATATACTATACCTCCTGTCTCTACCAGATACCTTATTAGTTGGGGTAGGAATATGCTTTTGCAAGTTTTGAAGAGCTGGAGGACCTCCTTGAGACTGACGTACGGCCTTCTAGAGCCGAGATGGAAGTCCACACGAACATTTTACGATCATGTAACGGCATCGATTATATCTAATGACTCTCTCTGTTGTAAGTCCACACAAGTGCTGACCTCATTCATGACTTGGGGTGCCTTGTTGTGCCCTGATCCCTACAAGAGCAGCGAAAGCCCAATTTATAGTTAGCAGTTAGGTAGGTTAAAGGCTTGCCCGTTGTTTGAAGCCATTGACTTTGTCCCAACAAAAGAAGGAATAATACACCAAGCCACCAATTGGAATCGATGTTACTGATGGATGGTGATCATTGGGTTATTCTGATCTTAGACCATGCTTCGACCTTTAAGGAAGTCCTTTGTGTCGTTTCAATGGACTGTGACTGGTGACATTTTTTTAAGCAGATTGTAAAACGAACTCATGTTGACTTTTGCTGCTCGTGCCAAGTTAAAGCTACCCTATCCGTTGGTTTTCCTGGTTTAGAATAGGGTGAACTATTGAACTTGGTACATATATACCATTTTAGTGTGAACTATGTACGTGATAAATATTGGGACCGGGTCTAGACAAGATAATTAAGTAATTCTTATTACGAAGACGGAGGTGTAGTGGAGCTAGAGTATTTGGATCCAGTGTGCCTAGAGGGTGCACAAACATATAAAACACAATTTTAGGGAGTGCATATATGGTGAAAATCAATACTACCATTTTACAAAGAAATGTCTTCCAGCCGGTGTCCTGAGCACCACCCCCTTAGCTAAGGGTGGATCTGCCACTGGATAGAGGTGAATATAAACCAAATCCAAGATGAGTATGTAATGGTGTTATGTGCCCATATCCATTTCCTCATTAATTGTGTGGAAGCAATACATATATGCATGGCACACTCAAGCAGACTTTTGAGTAAATTACACAAAACCACAACTATAGGGGTTAAAGTTCCACAAAACCACACCTGAAGGGATTTTATCAGAAAACCACGACTTTTCGGTAACTTATTTCAGATACAAATCTCGTGATTTTGGAAGTTTGACACCGTTTCCGACAACCTAGGCCCACAAGTTAGGTGCCACATGGCCCTATCGAGAATGCATTTTTTAATAAACCTTTCTGATTTTCTTAGTAAATTATGGTCGAAAGACACAACAAATTCGAAAGCACTTGGTTCGGTTCAAGCATGGTCTACTTCATGGTGGGATAACTGTCAATAGAGGATTCCTACGAAGCTGGGGAGTGGAGTAAAAACTCGGTTATCATGTGTTCTTTGCGTCTTATTTGGCTTGAGAGGGAGTGTTCAAGGCTAAAGGGTGTCCCCCTTGGGTATTTGCAGGTAAGATTAACGAAACTTGTAAAGAGTGGAAGCTTTGTGGTGGCGGTAGATTAGCGAGAGTTATCTCATAGCTTATCGGGGGTGGAGTGGATCATCGAGCGACCGTTTGCCGCACGGATGATTTGTAAAACAATAATTCTATTCTATCTTAATATATAGACATGCACCCTGAGGTCTGCGCGAGTTCTAGAAAAAAAATGTTGTGATTTTCTGATCGGTCATGTTTTTTGTGAAACTCTATCCCAAATGTTCTGTGAAATTTGCTCGTCGTTTGGTATCCATCATTTGGTCCTGAAATTCTGGAATTCATTTTGTAATTCCATCTCTATGATGTTTGGTTGGCATGAAATTGGGCTGTCATTTCATTTGGCAAATCCATCCAAATATCCTCATGTGTAAACCCAATTTCTATCTTAGACCACCCGTCATTTGCAAATTCCGGTGGCAACCAAACATGTAGGTGTTTATAGAATCATAATATAAATAAAATGAATCCATGTATTCATTTTATTTCTACTAAATGAAATGAATATCTGGTTGCCAAACGACCTCTTAGTTTTCTGAGAAAATGATGGATGTGATCATTACGAGGACGGCGATGCTTCACGACGTAGGGGAGACAAGACCCGATCCCACCCCGACGTACGTACGGTGAAATACCGTTGTTGACAATGTTTTACTTACCGATGCACGAAACCGCAACAGGAACCTGCCGCTAAATGCTTGTGAACGCGGCAACCGGGGAAGATTCTACCCCAAGCTACCCGGCTGCATTGCCTCACTAGACTAAATTAATCAATCATCTTCTCGCCATTTCGCCGGGCAAAAGATCAGTATATTTAACTGCTGGCGATCGGTCGTCAGTCGCGCCTAAAGGGAAACGTATTTGACTGTCGACTGTCGAGTGACGCGACGCATGTCTCGCCGGCGAGAAGATTTCGGGGACGCCGCGTTTACCGAAGCGATGAGACCGACCTGCGAACCAAATTAACCACTATGCAGGCTACACGTACGTTATCGGCTGTAGAGGGGAACTGCTTTTGTTTACGAAAAAGATGGGATCGATGAGAAATGCGTGCGTTTTTCATGTGTTAGTCCTAGGGGACTTTTTCCGTGCAGCCTGTGAGGTCGCGATGATGGTACGGTATGCTTTTGATTTTTAACTGGACCGGAGGATCTAGGCAGCAGCCGCGCTACCTGCCGGAGAGAAACGCCGGGAAGGCCTCAGGATACGACAAGTGATGCTGACAGTGGGAGATGTGTTTTTTCCATTATAACTTAGGCCGAGGCAGGCTAAACATGATCCCTAATCTTACTTAGGGTTCTAATAATGCAACCCGATCAGCTCTGATACCAAATTATTGTTAGATTAAGTTCCTCATTAGGAGGACAAGATCTTAAACTGATTGCAACTAGAACACCTATTACATCTTAACCGAGGGAGGTGATTAGGGGATGATCTCACTGATAATTGGAGTAGAGATGGTATTGCCTGCTTGATGCAAGCCGTACTTGTGGTTGATGTAGTTTAAGAAGTCGTCGCGGGAGTGCCATAGTCGAGGAGGCCCATGGACACCGACACTGCCCTTAGGGCATCTCTAACCGATCTCCTAAAATCGGTTAGAGGAGTAAATTTACGCAGCGGCGGGATCTAACCGAATTCGTAAACGGTTAGAGGAGTAAATTTTTACTCATCGGAGGAGTAAACTTGGCCTCTGACTCTTAAATATACTCCTCCAAAACCAATTCTGAAAAAACACCCCGTCGCTCGACCCGCCTCACCCTTTCCCGCCGGCGTCGCTAGCGGTGACCCCCAACCCCCGTCGCCCCCATCCCGATCCCTCCGCCGCTCTTCGGCCCACCTTTTCCCTCGGTCACCACCTCTCTCCGTCGTCGGAATCGACAGGGCGAGGTCGTTTTCGCCGACCGCCGGCCCGATTTGGAGGAAAACGAGCTCCGTCGCCGACGATTCGCCACGACTTCGAGCCGTCGGAGGCCAGGAAGGCTGTAGAAGGCAGGCACCGCCCCCCTCGACGCCTCCTCCGCTCTACCCGACAGCTACCTGGCCTCTGTCCGGCCAACCTCGTCGCCTCCTCCGCCTGTGAGGTGTTCGACCGAATAGCAAGGTGAGTTTTTTTAGCCAAATTTATTTGTTTTGTTTTCAAATTTGACCGGCGCCGTCCTAGTGTAGATGAAGAGGTTGAGGGAGTATCTCTTGGACGATTCATCGTCGGAGGAAGAATTTGAACTTTTTTGATGATTTGTTGAATTTGAACCCTGCCATGTGTTTGGTTTTGAATTTATTTGGTCTGTAAACTTAATATTTATTCATTCCTAAACATTTATTTGATTGTATGTGAACTATGCCAAATGTTTAGCTATGTTCTAGTTTGATTTCTAGAAAAAAAATTAACTCTTCTAAGTTTAGGGGATCGGTTCCGCGCCGCCAACCTTTAGAGGAGTAAGTTTTACTCATCGGTTTACTCCTCTAACCGAGTGGGGATCGCTTAGAGATACCCTTAGAGGTGGTGGTTTGTGGTGGTCTTGGCTTTTCCAATTGTCCCAGCACACCCTGATCGGTAGGGTTGTAGGGAATCATAGGGATGGATAAAACATAAAACTCTTGTCATAATGGCCCACACTTTATATGTGTGCTGGCAATGGGGATCAAAACCATCTATTTTAGAGGTGCCCCCGATTATGACGATTCTGTTTTTTTTTCGGAAAAAGATCCGGATCTATTTCATGAGTTCATAAGAAGTACAAAGTATTCTAAACATAATAAAAATTAGATCGAGGTCTTTGGACCACCTAACGAATACTACTATCGCCAGAGCGAGCCGCCGACGCGCCGCTGTCGCCGCTCCATTACCGGAGCCGGCATGCCATTGTTGATGACAGTCGGGAGGTCTTCGTGCACGTGCCCCTAAGGACCAGCGCCCCAGAGATGAAGTTGTCGCCATTGAACCCTTGAATTGATCCGAAACTTGTAACACCAAACCTAAAACACACGTAGACTGGACGAGATCCACCACTCCATGGAAGCGGTGACCAGACGAATCTCCACCCTCCTCAACGCCAGCAGCAGGATCGTCGCCGACGAGGTGGAAGAGGAGGCGGGTATACCTTATTCTTGTCCCGCACAACGCCGCCATAGCCACCATAACGACGATGCCGGATGACCAAACTCTAACTTTAGGAACCCTTCTACACCGCTGAGTGCAGGTCCGAGGTCCCCATCTCCTCCCGCCGCCGGAGCGGCAAGCAGAGGAGGCGGGGACCCGTCGATGCTCGGTCGCAGACGGCGAGTACGAAGTAGATCGTGGCGGCGGCTAGGGTTATCCTAGCCGCCGCCTCTTTTTCTCACGGGTCCTGTACGCCATCCTCTGTCCTTCCTCTGATGCATGCCCTACACGTTCGTAACTTTTAATTGATTATGACGATTCTATTGGGGTCAAAGGCCACATATGGTAAGGCTGAGATTAACCAACACGAAGAGGGTAAATAATAAATACAAACTCAGACTCATTCGTTCTTCTTGGCTTGACCATCTGCATGGTATCACACTATTCCACGCGCTAATATGTTGCGAAGATACCAATTACATTCAGCCTCTGCAAAAACGCAATGCTCTAAAGTCATTATGACGCACACATCCCGAAAACAAAAACAAGAAAAAAAATGAAAAGTCCCGTTATAGTGATATATTCCTTGTAGCAGCAGTACAAACACCACCAAGACAACATAGGAAGTTCAAATTCTTCAAAAGCGATATCTCCAAAAAGAAAACAGTACACAAGCATCGTCATCACACGATCATAGATTATAGATTTTCACCTGTAGGAAGTACGCACTCTCAAATCAATGCCCTCAATCTCCATGACATTCTCTGCCCCTGACTTCACCATGAAAGACAAAAACATATCTCATGATGGCAACAGACAACGAAGCTTCATATCACTCCCTCCTGAAACCGAACGGTAAAATAAAACAAGGGTACGCTCGACCGAATCCCATCCATCCAGCAATCTTCAGGCATGAGGCGCCCAATGGAGATCGCCGGTGGAGCATTCTGGAACTCGTCACCGGCCAGATGGATGATGGAATTCATCTAGTAGAACGCTTTCTTGGTGCGAGAAGAACCCTAGGACCACCTCCATTATGCAAGCAAAATCGGACGGCCCCCATGCCACCGGTCAGAACAACATAGGAGAAGGCTACCGCGGCGTCGCCCGCCTGCCGCCACCATCGGAGTAGCTGTGCGAACGGCGAACCACACGCCCCTGCCTCGCCACTCCGGCTCACGCCAGGCCCAGGCTAGGAGTGCCACGACTTCTTGCACCATGACCTCCCGGCGGCCACCGAAGGGCAGCGTCCATGGCATGACCTAGGGTTTCCGAAGATCCCCAACCACGTCGCCACTATCAGACCATCGCCGCCAGAGATCTCCACCTCCACCCCGATACAGGGGTGCCCCATGTCAGTACACGTGGGCAAACCGCCACCACCACAACAGTTCATGCGGATACCCCCGACGCACCACCACCCCAGCGACCGTTGGGCCCGCTGCCGCCGCGAAGAGGGCCGACGGTACCGGCGAGGGAGGAGGCTTCTAGCGAAGCTAGGGTTACGCCCTCTCGATGTCGCACTACACTGGGGGGGGGGGTACACCCTTCCTCAATTATGTGGACATTGTATCACAAACCGCTATTTCAAGCCTCGTGGCTACACCAAAACCGACCGTAAGAGGAGGCAACAATCTAATATCACGAGCTTGGGTTCTATGGACTATGGGTCGATGTGGTGCGCTAGTATATGGGTCCTAGCCATTCACTAAATATGTTTGGATATGGAAATAATAATGAAAAATATGTCTGGACTATGGGTCTAAATGCAGTTCAAAATATCATGAAAAATAAAATGCCATTCAACCCGTCGGTACCTGGTATAAGGTAGAATTTACGAACACAGACTTGCGGCACGGGAGCACTAGTGTGCACTTTGTTTGAAATTCTTGAAATTTGTACTTTTAGGTTTCAAAAAATAACAAAAATTATTTTGGGGATATATGCTTATAGTTTGAATAACAGTAGCAAGTGTCGGTAAAAAACTTATATTTTTGGCTACAGAAAAAACAAATCTCTGACATTATATAGGGTTAAAAGCATATTTTTCAACCAGGAATTCATCTTTTTGTATTTTCCGAAATACAACTTTTTAAAAAAATTGTACCGTACGTAATGTGAATATGCTAGTGCCTATTTTTTAAAGATTTTTTGGAACTTTGGAAATAGTTTTTCAAAAATTTGAAAAAAAGGCACCATGGTGCCCGGGTGGTGCTATAGGTTTTGCAGAATTTATTCATAAAATGTGTTAAACAATATTTTGCCATCGTAGGAAAAAACTGAAATGCCAAAAAAAATATATCAAAATGTAATCAAGGGGCTAAAACTTTACAAAGTAAACAAGTATTACAGTTACAATTCATATATTAACAGGAAAGCTTGAGCTATCAAATGTTGTTTTCTCAGACTTTGCTTTCTTATATGGACGTACTACCGTAACATATCCAATATAGTGTAGGTCCTGTTTCTAACAGATACCTTATTAGTTAGGGTAGGAATTTTCTTTTGCAAGTTTGAAGAGCGCAGGAGGGCCTCTTTGAGACTGACGTACAGCCTTCTAGAGCCGAGATTGAAGTCCGCAGAAACAGTTTACAATCATGTTATACTTAATGGCTCTCTGTGTTGTAAGTCCACACAAGTGCTGACCTTGTCCATGACATGGTGCTTCCCTGCCCTGATCCCTACGAGAGCAGCGACAGCCCAGTTTATAGTTAGCAGTTAGGTAGTTTAAAGGCTTGCCCGGTGTTTGAAGCCATTGACTTTGTGTCCCAACAAGAGAAGGAAAACACGAAGGATCGATGATGATCATTATTGCGTTATTCTGATCTTAGACCCGTCATCCTCCCTTTTGTGGTTTCAATGGATAACGACTGTTAGCATTTTTGTAAGCAGAAGGTAAAACGAACTATGTTGACTGTTGCTGCTGCCTGCTCGTGCCAAGTTAAAGCTACCCTATCCATTAATTGTTTTTTTGGTTTGAAATAGTAAAGAGTTAAACTTTGTGCAGAGTTTTTTAAGTGTTATAGTACTACTACTACTACTTAAGTAGTAATTTTGATCAATATGGGATATAGGTGAACCTAAACCATATCCAGGCAAGTATATGTAAAATCCAGAACGCTCCATCTCTCGCACGGTTGTGTTTGTGTGCAAGAAATGCATACGTGTATCGGCACGGCCCATACATTCATGAAGACACTGTATTCACTAATCACATCTGTCCCTGACTCCTTTTTTTTCGGGTAAAAGGAGATATATTAAATCATAGTGTTTACAAATAGGTCTTGGTCATAAACCCGCGCCAGAGCCTCAGGCCTTGGACCAATCCAAACTGAAATACGCTCCTCTTTTCTCGCAAAATTTGCGAGACAGTGACTCACCCTATTTTGCGATATATCTACTTTTACAATAGAAATAGTTCTAACACCATTACACAAATCCTTAATGATGGAACCTTGTGGAAGAAGAAACTACGTACGGTAGGTACATGCATGGTCTGCACAAATGATATATGGCGATATTACATGGTCTCGATGGAAATGATGGATGACATTACGACGAGACGGCGACGCTTGACGACGTACGGGAGACATGACCGATGGATCCCACCCCGACGACGTACGGTGAAATACCGTTGGCGATCGATGTTTTACTTACCCACGCACGAAACCGCAACACGAACAGCGCTAAATGCTTGGGAACGCAGCCAATGGGAGAAGATTCTACCCCAAGCTAAAACTGATGCCGATCGATACGTTCATGAAGACACTGTATTCACTAATTGATCACATCCACTAGTAGAAACCGGGCAATTTGCCCGGTTCGTAAGGGCCTTAGCCTCGGATTTTGAACCGGGGCTGCGAAAACGGGATTAAAGGTCCAAACTTTAGCCCCAGTTCAGTTACGAATTGGGGCTAGAGGTCTAACCACGTGGCCTGCTAGGCGCGCTGGGCGGCAGGACATTTAGCCTCGAGTCGTGTTACGAACGGGACTAAAGGTTCCCTGCCGCGACAGCATTTTGGGTCATTTGGCTGCCGTTGTAGGGGATAGGGTTTTAGAGTTTTGTGTTTTTCTTTTCATTTTGTGTTTTGTGTTCAATTATTTTTCATTCTGTGTTTTCATTAGAAACAAGTTTTCGTATACATACAGAACGCTACTACACAGTACTTGTACACATTAACGTAATATATAATATAATTACTCTTACAAGCATATATGCAGCTCCAACCGGGTCCAGAGCATGTCTATCTGATTACATGGAAATCATTACATGGATGTTTTAGGGTCTACTTATACAGTATTCTCCGCGTGGGTCTATGACCTCGTCGAGAAAAAATGCAGCAAATTCCTCTTGGATTACTATTAGGCGGTCCTCTGGTAGGAGCTTGTCCCGCATCGCGTCCAACTATGTAAAAAGAAGATCGTATGAATTAGACTCAACACGACTTTTTGTAATAAAAATAAATGGTGAATATATTGTTTACTTACTCAAACATTTTCCGAGGGCTTCTCAACACTGATGCGAATGAACTCGCACACTTAGAATCCACATAGTTCCCTATGGCTGCCTCGCGCACTTTACAAGAATAGAATTCAATCAAATAATAACGCTAGCATGATAAATGCACATAAACTAGAATTAAATAGATGTGCGGACTTAGCTCGTACTACTTACCGAGAGTGATTTAAAAAATAGCTCCTCACGCCATTGAACGCGGACATGTTTCTTGAACTGTGTCCAAACCCTACCCGACAAAGAAAATTAATGTATGAGTTAATAACTACTTGATATCCCAGAAAATGAACGAAAGAAACCGATATAGTGCGATAATGGTTGAAATTACCTCTGGAGCGCATTTATAATGATGGGGTAGTTTTCAATGTCTTTGTTTAGTGAGTCCATGATGTGAACTCTTCTCATGTCAAGAGAAATGCTTAGAAGAATTCAGTGGTACCTACGCAAGGTTTACATACGTCAGTAACTCATCATTTACACTGAATATCGAGTAAACAAAAGTTAATGTGTACAAAAACTCACTTGCCGTCGTGGTAAGGAAATAGTATTTCGTTACAGAAATGCTGTTTCGTGAGAAACCGCAACAAGTTGTGCTCGGTCTCCAGTGGTTTATCCTTTAGTATAGCTCCATGAACTCGATGTGGTTCAATATACCCAAATCCGTTGATAGCCTTTCTTTTACAATCGAGCATCTTCATTCTGCATCATTATATATAGCGTACAAAAGAATATAGTGAGTATACTTATCGGCAATAAATTGAAAAAGCTGAGATAGAGACCTGATTACATAAATAAAGTAATCACTTACAGACAATACAAACTGAGGATAGTTTTGTCGAGTTCCTTTAGATTGAATAACTGAAATAATTCTGTAAATTCAATAGGGACCTCGTCTTCATGAAGTAATGCAATTTTCGAACTTTCAGTATGAGCCAATTTCGATGTTCTTTTGATGCTTTCATGTACCATTCATGTAATCGTCGCATTTGTGTTGGCATATCCCGAAGCCTCTCAGAACTAACCAGAGGCTCCCCGTTAACAAATTTGGGTGCTACCTCAGCCTTGGGCATATCGCCGTGAATAATTTCATGAATAGGCATTCCACATTGCTCGACCAATACCCTAGCCGTTTCCGGATCCATAGGTTCTTCCTCATATAGTTGAGGTTTGGGTATGTTCACCTGGAGTGGGGGGGAGCGATTGGTTTGCTTGTTTCCCAGCTGGTGAACATCTCTTTTGGTTCTTCGGCTACCACTCGATTGTTTTGCTTGTTTCTCCAGCTGGGGGACGTCTGTTCTGATGCTTCCGCTACCACTCGATTGTTTTGCTTGTTCCCCCTGCCGGGGAACCTCTTTTTTTATGCTTCCTCTACCGCTTGATGTCTTCTGTTTCAATGTCTTTTGAAGACATCGTGTATAGTCATCTAGCGCATTTAACTGAGCTTGGGATGGCTGCGTCAGTAATTTCCTAAAGTGCTCCTTGGTTTCCGGTTTTATTTGGACCTCTGGCTTAGGTTGTTTCTTTTTAAAATGAGCATCCACTTCGGCCCGTACGACCGCATCGGTCTCCTCATCGGTCAGGTCGTAAGCCCTCTTGGGAGGAACCGTCGGTACTCTTCAGAGGGGCGACAACTATCGCTTCGGGCGTTGGTTATCGCTCGACGGAGCGGTGGTATTCTTTCGCTTTTGGCCCTTAGTAGGTGGAGCTGCGTAGATTGAGATGGACTCGTGTTGGGGTCATGGATTGGACTATTACTGGGAGGAGACGGTGCACTTGGAGGTAGACTTGGAGGAGACGGTGCACTGGGAGGAGACGGTTGCCTTGGTGGAGAAGGTGGCCTTGGTGTCGAGCCTGGAAACTTGATGTATTCTTTTTTCCAAAGAATGAAGCCACTCGTGACTTCTCCCAGTGTCGTCTCCCCTTCACCTCCAGGGATGTCAAGCTGTAGTGACTGACACATAGGTAGAATTTCATCCACACCGACACGAGCATAGCCAACTGGAATTGGATTGCAATGGTAGGTCGCTCCCGGTGCAGAAGGTAAAGCAAAGCCGACCGCCACCTTCATGGAAATATTCTTCAGTTCAACATGCAGCTCACAACTAGTCTTCTCCTTAATTGCATCCACGGGGTACACATCCATCGTTGCATCATTACCGTGGCCCTCCGTGGAAGCCACGCTGCTTTTCCGTTGTGATGGCCCGGCCGTACTGTCCGGTGTAGGATCTTGCTGTCGGAGTCCTTTAAGTTTATTAAGCTCTTGGCGATACTCTTGCAGCGTGGCTTCAAACCTCGCGAACCGCTCCGTATCCTCCTCTTTTTGTCGGTTTGTTCTTCTCGATCGGCTTCTGTACGTGTCACCGTGCTCGGGAAACCCGATAACCCATGGATAAGAAGGTCCGAACCCTCTTGTTCGTCCAGCCTTTTCAGGATTCCCGAGAGCCCTTGTCAGCTCATCGTTCTCTTTGTCGGGAACAAACATTCCCTCTTCAACCTCTTTCATCACTTTAACAAGTTCTTTTTTGGGTGAAAAAATTTCTTCGCCTGCAACAATCTCGCCTGTTTCTGGGTCTAATGATGCCCCATGCCCGAATACCCAATTTCTTGACCTCAAGGGCCAACTAGACGTAGCTGGAGTGACCCCTTTAGCCTCTAAGTCAGCCTCAGCTTTATCCCACTTAGGCATGGCACTCCTCTAGCCACCTGTGCCCATATGATGGTGATATTTCTTTTTGGCTGCATTTTCCTTATTTTTTGCTGATATTGCCTTAGCTGGTGCCGAGGTCTTGTATTCCACAAATGCGGCCTAGTTATCCTGCTGCAACTCTAGTGGGCCAACGAATGGAGGAGTTGTTTCCTTTAAGACATACTTGTGGTACAATCTTTTTTTCCATTCCTTGAATAGTTCGGCCATCTTCTTAAGAGCAAAGTGCTTGACTTTCCTCGTCATTTGCTGTGTGAGCTCATCAGTCTCCAAGACTGGTAGGGTGAAATGTGTCATGAGAGAATTCCACATTGTATCTTTCGCTCTGTCATCTACAAAACTAGCCCCAGCTGGATCCTTTTTCTTTCCTGGCTTGTTCCAGTTTCGCGTGGTGATCAGAACTTTGTCTCTAACAATCACTCTGGATTGACTTGTAAATGCAGTCGCAGCTTCTTTGGGCTCCAGCGGTTGACCCTGCGGAGAGACTAAGTCAATGCTGAAACGGACATCAGCGGGCAACTTGTGTGTCGGGCCTCTTGTATTTGTAGAAGATTGGCCGGAAGCGGAGGTCTAAGAGAAGAAACATTCGTTAGTACATATATACGAATCAATTAGTGCATCTATACTAGTGAACGATCGATAGAGGCTTTATATACCTTGACGGAGTTTGTCATTATTATGGTGTCTTCACCATGGTCCTCCACGATGGTCAGCACCATCGTCTCCACTATTTGGTCCACCATCGTCTCCTCCAGACAAATTAAGATATTCGGAGACATCATAATAAGACCCCCTAGTACCCTCATCTATAATGTCGAGGAGCTCCTCTTCATCCTGTCTACCGTCCATAGCTTAACTAATACAGAAAAAGAATATTGCATTAAGTAAAAGAATATTACAACTGCGACAACTCGGATATAGTACTTAGTGATTAAGATAAAGTACAATAATATAAGATAAAGTACATTATTAATACATCACCGGAGAATAGCTCGGGTGCATTATAGGATAAAGTATAAGATAAAGTACATTATTAATACATCACCGGAGAATAGATTGTCCGACATGGGTGCATGTCCGACATCGTCCTTCGGAACAGATTGTCTACCAGGACCCTTTCCAAAGATTACTTTTAAATCCTTCACCATGTCAAATACATCATCACCAGTATGGCGGATAGGCTTACACCGGATGTCTGCCTCACCATTGAAATGCCTACCTTTCTTTCTTAGGATGTGCGAGGGCGGAAGAAAACGACGATTCCCCGGGTACATTCTTCTTACATTTATCCAAATATATACTTTCAGTATCGTTTAAATAGTGTGTGCATGCATTGTATCCCTTGTTTGTCTGTCCTAAAATGTTACTAAGAGCAGGCCAATCATTGATTGTTATGAACAACAACGCTCGTAGGTCAAATTCCTCCTACTTGTTCTCATCCCACACATGTACAACTTGTCCGTGCCACAACTATAAGAGTTCTTCAACTAATGGCCTTAGGTACACATCAATATCGTTGCCGGGTTGCTTCGGACCTTGGATGAGCACTGGCATCATAATAAACTTCCGCTTCATGCACAACCAAGGAGGAAGGTTATAAATACACAGAGTCACATGCCAGGTGCTATGACTGCAGCTCTTCTCCCCAAAAGGATTCATGCCATCTGTACTTAGACCAAACCATAAGTTCCTCGCATCACCTGCAAAGTTCGGAAACTCTCTCTTGATTTTTCTCCACTGCGACCCATCAGCAGGGTGTCTCAACATCTCGTCTTTCTTACGGTCTTCCATGTGCCATCGCAACAACTTGGCATGCTCTTTGTTCCTGAATAAAACGTTTCAACCGTGGTATTATAGGAGCATACCACATCACCTTGGCAGGAACCCTCTTCATGCGGCGCTCGCCCTCAACATCACCAGGGTCATCTCGTCTTATCTTATACCGTAATACAGTGCATACTGGGCATGCATCCAAATTCTCGTACTCGCCGCGGTAAAGGAATGCAGTCATTAATGCATGCATGTATCTTCTGCACCTCTAATCCTAGAGGGCAGACAACCTTCTTTGCTTCGTAGGTACTGGCGGGCAGTTCGTTATCCTTTGGAAGCAACTTCTTCATTATTCTCAGCAACTTCTCAGATCCTTTGTTAGTCACACCGTTCTCTGCCTTCCATTGCAGCAATTCCAGTGTGCTACCCAGTTTTTTGTGCCCATCTTCACAATTTGGGTACAACAATTTTTTGTGATCCTCTAACATCTTCTTAAACTTGAACCTCTCCCTTTCAGTTACGCATTCTTCCTGGGCATCAGCAATGGCCCGACTAAGATCATCATCGGGCAGATCTGATGCCCGTTCTTCATCTTTTTCTTCATCAATGTCTTCCATTGTAGTACCATCGTATTCAGGGTAGTCATTGTCATTCTCTTCTTCTTCGTTGTCTTTCATCATAACCCCTCTTTCTCCGTGCTTGGTCCAACAATTATAGCCGGTCATGAAACCGGACCGAAACAGGTGGCTGTGAAGGACTCTTGAGGAAGAGTATTCTTTATGATTCCGACAGACACCACATGGACAAGACATAAAACCACTCCGCTTGTTTGCCTCGGCCACAAGAAGAAAATAATGCACGCCTTTAATGAACTCGTTAGAGAGTCGGTCAGCGTACATCCATTGCCGGCTCATCCGCAATATATAATTAATTAAGTACATCAAACATAATCATAATTAATTAGTACTAATCTAAAACCAGCAACTGAGACTAAAGATATGATGAACCTTTAGTCCCGGTTGGAGGCACCAACCGGGACTAAATGTGGATCTGGAGACAACATGTCGACACTATGTCCTCAGTGGGCAGCACTAAGCCAGTAAATTAAATGCCGACACTATTTTGGGTGGGTGGCAACACTATGCCAACGTGAGTGTGTCGACATTATGTCATCAGTGCTCGACACTATATTGTGCTGCTTAATCTATAAATAGGTATGCATTCTTGTGAAGAACTACAAGATGGTGTGCGAGACCAAGGACACCACTACGGCGGAGCTTCTCAAAGATGTCTTAGGACCTCGTCCTTAGACATCTTCGAGGAGTTCGCCGTAGAGGCACTCTCTAATATGTGAAA
This sequence comes from Avena eriantha, assembly GCA_910589775.1. Taxonomy (NCBI): domain Eukaryota; kingdom Viridiplantae; phylum Streptophyta; class Magnoliopsida; order Poales; family Poaceae; genus Avena; species Avena eriantha. Next base: position 521,319,413 of record OU342740.1, on the reverse strand, counting down.
TTAGTTAGCTCCACCAGCATACTGATTTAGTTAGAGAAGATATAAACCGAAAGATGGTGTGGGAGAGCAGGGACACCACTACGGCAGAGCTACTCGAAGATGTCTTAGGATCCCGTCCTCAGACATCTTCGAGGAGCTCGCCATAGAGGCACTCCCTAATATGTGAATTGTGATGTCTTCTTATCAAGCTTTTATGAATTAACCCTATCTTTGTTACAAATTTTTCAGTTTGTTGAATGCAGGTAGACGAAGAAGGATATTTTGCCCAGCTAGCTAGTTAGAATGATGAACTCACGCATGTGTGTGCTTCTAAAATCAATTTCTGAGACTCTATGTGCCAAAACAAGATATATATTGATAGAATCCACATATTGTGATATTTACCTTAGAGTTCCTTACATTAATACAAGATAGATAGAATCTAAACATCGATCTCATGCTATCACTGCAAAAATTACTACCAAACTAAATCCACAAATCCATCTATAAGATAGAGCATGAAATGAGCTAATATAGCAAGGAGAGTTCAAAGGATGAAGTTGCTCACCTTTTAGAACCTTTGGATAGATGGGGCACCACAAAATATAGACAAATCTTGAGGAAAAAAGGGCATGAACTCGAGCTTGAAGCAAGAAAGAGAGAGAGAGAGAGGAGAGCCACCAGCTTGAATGGTGGCTCGCGCAGGAAAGATATAGCTAGACCTTTAGCCCCGGTTCGTGTCTAGAACCGGGGCTAAATGTGACCTTTAGCCTCGGGTCGTGTAACAAACCGGGACTAAAGGTTCTGGCGCCCGACCTGGCCTACCTGAAACCCTTTAGCCCCGGTTTGTTACACGACCCGAGGCTAAAGGTCCTGTTCAAACCGGGCTAGTGTCTGCCACCCCCTAGGGCCAGTTCTAGCCGTTGGCCCGGGGTATTAGTCCCGGTTTGTAGCAAAACCAGGGCTAATACCCTGGACCAAATGTGTTTTCTACTAGTGATCTATCCCTGACTCCTTGTGGAAGAAGAAACTACGTACGGTAGGTACATGCATGGTCTGCACAACTGATGGCGATATTACATGGTCTCGATGAAAATGATGGATGACATTACGACGACGTTGACGCTTGACGACGTACGGGAGACAGGACCGATGGATCCCACCCCGACGACGTACGGTGAAATACCGTTGGCGAGACGTTTTACTTACCCGCGCACGAAACCGCAACACGAACAGCTAAATGCTTGTGAACGCAGCAGGATCGGAGAAGATTCTACGCCTAGCTAACTGATGCCGATCGGACGTTCTTTGCTGTCGTTGTCCGGTCGCTGACACGTACATGAGGACGGAAAACGCTGGTACTTGCAAGCGACGCACGTCTCGCCGGCGAGAAAGATTAGAGGCACCCCGCGTTTACCGAAGCGACGAGGCCGACGTGCGAACCAAACCACTATGCAGGCTACACGTACGTAACCGGCTGCACAGGGAATGTTTAAGAAAAGAAGGTATCGAGGAGAAATGCGTGGCGTTTTTCTCATGTGTTAGTCATAGGGGATGACTTTGTCCGTGCAGCCTTGTGAGGCCGTGATGATGGTGTGTATATATGCTTTTGATTTTTAACCTGCACTGGAGGATCTGGGCAGCCGCGCTAGCTAGCTACCTGCCGGAGACAAACGCCGGGAGGGGCTCACGAAGATACGACAACTGATGCTGACAGTGGGAGACGTGTTTTTTTCTTGGAACAGGTGATGCATCCAAGGTACCTTGGACTTGCACAAGATCCTTTTCTGCTTGGTTAAGTACGGGACGTGGACGGCGTATCGATATCCGTAGCGTCGCGTGTCACTGTCCGTAATTAGGCAAGGAGGATTCATCTGCTGAATGCTGATCGGCTTTATTTATATGGTCGTGTTCAGCTTTCGAGCAAATCTACCGCGCGTCGCGTGGCGGACCCGCTGTCTCAACTACCCATCGGCTAAAAAAATGTAGGGTGTTTTAGCTTATTTTCTCTCTTGAAATAGGCTTGTTTTCGTCCCGCTTTATAAATAAAGCACACAAGTGAGATCGATGCTGGACCAGACAACATAACGTTCAAAAGAAGACACAACGTGATACATGATGCTAGGACAGCAGCAGCGCACATATGCCCGAACTAAAAACAAGGAAAAACAAAAAGGAACGAAGACGGAGACGGATCGACTAGATGATGAAGACCGCAACCACGCCAGTCCCGACTCCACCATCATCGTCTCACCGAGATTACCGACACGAGGTCTGCAAGATGAGGCACACGTAGTTTGAGGCAGGGCCAGCAGAGCCGCATCCGTGCGGGAGGGAACTGCCTCCACCGCCAGGACGGTAGTTGACCGGACGCGACCATGGGCACAGCAGTCCCGGTTAGGTCCGGCCGGGTCCAACGGACCCGTAAAGCCCCCACGGGGGCATACCAGTCCCACGAGAGTTTGGCCAGGCTCAGAAGGGCCCGTAAAGCCCGTAGTCACGCTGCAACAGGCCGGAGGAGGACACCGTTGGACCTACACAAACCTACAGAGCCATCATCCGCAGAGCAAGCGTGGAGGAGGGCAAACCCGCCCGCCCCGACCCAGATGGAGCCCTAAGGGACCAGATCTAGGCCAAGGAAACCCGGCCAAATCCACCCGCCACCGCCTGCCGCGCTGCCCCGTCGCCAGTAGCTGCGCCGCCACGTCATCCTCGCCCGGCCGCCACCGAACCTCTGCCGCCCTGAACGCATCGCCACCAGAGGAGAGAGGCCCCGATCCCGCCACCTCAGTGCGGGAAGAGAAGAACCGCCACCTCGGCCACGCCCGACGGTCCCTGCCGGCAGCGGCGACAGGAGAGAGAGGTGGAGAGGAGAGGCCTAGCGGGGAGCTCGACAGGGATGACCCCGTCGCCCTGGGGGGCAAGAGGGGTCAGGGACGTGGGGCTTTTTTTCCTGCCGTTTCATACTTCTATCTTAGCTTATTTTCGAAATATATGAATCTAGACATCTTAGGTTCACTCATTTTTTGCTTCCTAACTAAAGTTGGAGTACATGCTAAACACGGTTTTCTTTTTTATAAAGGAAATATATTAATATTACGAAGATACCAATTACACCTTGCCTCTATACCAATAAAGCATTTTTTTGAAAAAACCCCGTCACGATAATCAAATCCTCGTAGCAACAGCCCAACAAACCATCACCAAAGACAACATACGGAATTCTAAGAGTTTATTCAACAACGAAGGTAAACAGTACACAAGAGCTACGTCGTCCGATTCAAGATCTTAGGTTTTTATCTTGAACAAAGTTTGAACTTTCAAAACAATATTTTCAACATGGTCATTGTTAGGCATAATCAATAAAGGTCAGACCTTCGTTTTTCACCCTAAAGTCAAGACTCGGTACTGAAAAAGCGCCAACAAACTTGAAATCCTCCGCCATGCTTGACAACTCAGCAGTCACTCTCCCCTCTCCCCTCCCCCACCCTTCTCCTTGAGAGTCTCATGTGAGGTGCCGGGCCGATCCTGAGCTGTCCCCGGCGGCGCCGCCGCTCGGGGATGGTGGAGGAGAGGTGTCGGGGTAGGTGTAGATAGTAGTAGTAGTAGTAGATGTAGTCCCGGATGGGCGTGTGGGAGTGTATCACCAGATCTTGCCGATCGGATTTGGTGTGGCCTAGCTCTGCTCTGCATCGTTGTGCGACTCCGGTGGCAGGAGTTGTTGCAGACGGTGGAGTGGAGGCGGGGGATCTCTGACAATAAGGGCGGTCTTTCGAGCTCGTCCGCGGCGTCTGGGCACAACGTCGCGTGGTTGTTGCTGGGCTTCTCTGTCGTGCTTCCATGGAGGAAGACCATGGTGGAGTTTCTCCAGACAGGCTCTTCAAATAAGTGCTCCTGCATCCACATCAACCACTCCTCGTGTATTCTTCTTCTCTTGGCCTGCCGTGGCGGCGAGGGAGAGAAGGGACTTGCTGTGTAGCGGCTGGTGTTGGGAGGTCGTCGGGAAGCCTGCAACCTGCAGGTCGAGATTCTGTGCATACGACGATTCCCAAGTGGTGCTGCGTTTCCACCGCTATCTCTGGCCAATAGGTTGGCCTCAATGTGCTGAGCCATGATGCGGCCAGCATCTGCTTCCTCCGTTGCGGGATGATCTCCTCCGTCCTTGGTACGGCTTTCATCGCCTCTGTCGACCCAAGTGGTGGCGTCCCCGGAGTGGGCAGAGACGGCCGTGTCCAGCGGCGCTTCATCAGCGGATCTCAAGGACTCGATCGCGTTTCTGCGATCACCAGAAGGGTGCTTTCTGCAAAAGCTCGGGATCTCGTTGTATTTTTCTTTCTATGTAAGGTCCTTTCTATAAAAGTGTACCCGCCGCCTGGAATATAATACAGAATCTAGGTCCTTGGGGACCATTCCCAGTTAAAAAAAAACTTGAAATCCTCCAATACTATCGCCCCCATTTGCCAAGCCTGCTTGCAAACACCAGGCTCACGTGTATCAAGCCAGCTTCTGTGAAGCATAGTCTTCACCGTCACGCAAACCACTCCGCTAACACCGTTCCTCCAATCTCAACCATTGGAGACCACGTATGTGGAATGCTAGACAATTGTCCTCGTTGCTTCCCGGTGGCAACCCATGAGATTAAAATACTACTCTTTTATAGATTAAAGTACTGCCTTTGATGCAAAATATCGGACGTTGTAGAAGCTAAATAGCTTACTCTTATATATTGCAACATAGGAAGTATTATGGCTAGCTCCAAGAATCAAAATCAGCTAGCACAGGAGCTAACAAGAGGCACTCCAGACGGAAGGCTCGAAGTGAGCCCGGCTTTGAATTAACGAAGCCAACAGCCGGCTAAGAGTTACACCATTAGTTACAACACACGCGCGCCCAAGGCGTTCAGCACCGCACACAACAGAAGACAGCACAGAAAACGTCACGTCGGAGCGCCAGCTAGATCCAAGATGAGGGAGCTTTGTCTTCTGTTGCACCGGAGTGATCACGACCAGCTCCACACCAACAAACCTCCACCACACCAAGACAGTAGCCCACGGGGGACTCGACAATGGGGCAGCAACCTAGCAGAACTTGAGGAGCCAAAGGAGGGGGGTCTTGCGGCGACGCCTCCAAGAAGGTGAATGACGCAAGAACGCGACATCGTCGTCGGCAGGGACATAGGTCCTGCAAAGCTTTCACCCAAACCCAGAGCCACCACCCCCGGAGCTCGGGCTAGGACCAGACCCCGACATACCATCTTCCCCTGGCATTGGGAGAAGCTCACCGGTAACAGCTACGACCAGACGCCCATCTAGCAGAGCCCCCCAAGGTGCTAGAGAGGACATCAGCTACCGCAACCATACCGTGTAAATGTAGCCAAGCCAATGGTATGTGAGGACTGAGACACGAATGAGAGGACACAAGGTGCTCCACAGGACACTGCCAGAGAGATTAGCCCAAAGCGAGACTACCTAGGGAACAACCTTGGGGCGGAGGGACGGAATCCATCAAGCCGGGCCGGGGGATCAACGTCGGGACGCCTTCAACAAGGGAGCGACACCCGGAGGTGGACTGGCCACGGTGCAATTTACTTAAATGTGAACGGGCGATTTTTCAACAACGCATCCATAATTCCTTGTAGTTTTATAAAGAGAATAGATTGATATCGCAAAGATATCAATTACACACGGCCGCCGCACTAACAGAATTTCTAACTAAACATTGATAATGTGCATAGCTAAAAAGAGAAAAATAAAAAACAAAGCTCCACTATAGTGACCAATCACTCGCGGCAGCAACACATTAAAAACCACTAAAGATGACACCCAGAGCATAAAAAAGTCCTCAAAAGGCAACGCCTCCATTCCTGAAAGGGATGTGCCCTAGATGCAAATAATAAATATATTTATTATCATATATCGAAATAGTTCATAATAGTTTCATACTATGCTATGACTGTATCAAGCGGAAATATTGATGCAGGTGTGGTATGCAAACAAACCTGTTCTCTAGTAGCCTCTATTCAACTAGTTTGTTGGGCACCCGATGATCTAGGTTTTCTGATCATGGAGCATTTATGCCAGTTGACAACGGAGTCATATCATTGGAGAATGATATGATGGACATTACCCAATTGAATTATTGCACTGACAAGTAACATGGTTTATCGCTGCAATCCTCTGAAACTAAGTGACCTTATCCTTAGACTATGAGATCATATTAATCACTATCTCCCACGGCTGCTTTGATTACATCAACCATCATAACCGTAACTGAGTGCTATAAAGATGTGAATCAGATATTCCTTAGAAACATTTGAGGCATGTGAATCAAGATCGGTATTTTTTCACCCACGTGACGGGAAGATACACCAGGCCCACTCAGTGAAAGTGTATCCAATAGGTTGCAACCATTGACTAGGTCAAGGGATAATATCATGATAACGAGTTAAGAGGACTTGTCGGTAACGAGACATGTATGTTGATACCATAGATCGAATCTCAGATGAGTCATGTATCGAAGAGATAAAGGGATAGGGACATGGAGTTTATGGTTCTAATACGACAGAGTCTCGTGAATGCATAGGTATCATTATGGACATCCTGGTCCCGCTAATGAACATTGATCGAGAGAGATCTCGATCATGTCCATGACATTCCCAAACCATAGTGTAACACACTTAAGGGTCTGACGATATTCTGAGATCAACATGGAAGGAAGGAATCATAGAAGAGAAAGAAGAGGATCAGAATTGTTCTGATAAGACAATGCCAGAATAGTTCCGAAGAGGATCCGAAATTGTATCGAAAGAAGAAGAAGGAACAAGACGAAAATGTTTTCAGATTTATGTGACTTAAATATGCATTTAATTATGTTAATTGTAAATTAATATATTAAATATAATATTAAATTAATTATTAGGGGCAACCTCCGCAAATGGGCCAATTCCCCGGAGGAAACCGACCTAGAAGGGAGGCCACCCTGGGCGGCTACCGCAGTCACCGCTGCTGGGCGCCGATGACTCGGCCCATGTGGCGAGCTCACACGGGAGGCAGATGGGGGCACGCGTGGGGGACGCATAACAACTATCTCTCCAACGGCTACCGGGACGGCCCACCTCATGCAGGCGGGAGGGCACAGCGGGCCAGGGGACGCGGGTGATGGCGGGCCCGAGCGGGGCCCAAGCGGCCAGCGGTGCCTCGCACCACTGCTGCTTGCTGGTGGGCTACCGGGGGCTAGGCCCATCCGGCCACCGCCTCGCCATGTGGGCCAGCAAGGCCGCTGGTAGGCCGGTGTGCGCGAGCATGCCCACCTGGCCGGCCGGCTGCCCCTCTCCCCTATTTTTTCTTATTTCCTTTAGTCCCACATGGGGACTTGAAGGAAGGGAGTTCTACTTTTCTGCAATATATATATGAGTCTATATTGGAGGAAAAAATACACACAAAAATAAAATAGGATTTCCTAAGGACTATTTTCTTAGGGAATTTTCCCTCCTCTTTCCTAGTTGATCTCACAAGTGTGGTTCCACGAAGAACTGCACACGAGAGAGTCAACAACACTGGCACGCCATCGCGTTGCTGGATTCTGGTTCTAGAGGATCCACTTCCACATCTGATGACCCACAAGTATAGGGGGTGTATCGCAGTATTTTGGATAAGTAAGAGTGTCGAACCCAACGAGGAGCAGAAGGTGTTGTCGAGTGGCTTGGAGCAGGAATTCTCTGTAAATACTTAGCAAACGGATTTTTAGGGGTTTTTGATAATGCAGATAAATAAAGTGCGAGTAAATAAAAGACAATAATAATAAATACAACAAGTGGCCCAATCCTTTCTTTAGCAAAGGACAATCCGGTTGTATTACTTAAGATGACCAAACGTTCTCGAGGACATATGGGGATATGGTCAAGTGCTTCCGCTTCATATAGTTGATTAATCTTCTTTAGTTTGACAAGTGTTGTGTGGGTGAACCTGTGCTAATGTACCGACCTTCCTAGGACTAATACATACTTATGATTATACCCCTTGCAAGCATGCGCAAGTACAAGAAAGTAATTAAGATAGAAACCTAACCACAGCTTTAAAATCTAAGATCCCGACATCCCTTGTGCAAAGGTTTCCTAACGGGGGTTCAGGTTTCTGTCACTCTGGCAACCCCTACAATTAGTAGCCAAATACACAATGCATTCCCCTAGGCCCATATAGGTGAAGTGTCATGTAGTCGACGTTCACATGACACCACTAGAAGAATAACACCACAACTTAAATAACAAACTATTGAATCTTTCTCAACACAATTTCACTACTAACAACATGACTTCTCCCATGTCCTCAAGAACTAAACGAACTATTCACTAGACATCATCTGATCAAGATCAGAGATGATATAATAATAAGTAACAATCTGAACATAAAAATAATGCGATGGTTCCACTCAATAGCATCAACTACAACAAGTAATCAACACCGGGAAAGTTTCCCCTAAGAACTATGAAGACTCAACCCAATTGTTACAGTGGTATGGAGTGGTGATGATGGTGGTGGTGGAGATGATGATGATGATAATCCCGATGAAGTCCAGCTTGATGGTGGTGTTGATGGCGACGATCTCCCCTCTTCGGGAAGGAATTTCCTCGGCAGAATTCTGTCTACCGGAGAGATCTTTCTCTCTCTGTAGTTTTCCGCCCCGCAGAGGCGGCGGAATCTTTCTGTGGTCACTACCTAGGTATTAGGGTTTCGTGGGGATAATATACGCCAAAGGGGAGAGCCAAGGGTGGGCCAGGGTGGCCACACCACCTGCTGGCGCGGCCAAGGCTGGCTCGAGCCAGGGGGTGGTGTGGACCCCCTATGGCCCATCTCCACCCCCCCTTCTGGCATCCTTCGTCTTCTGGAAAAATAGAATTTTCCATGTATTTTCCCGGATTTTCTGATCTTCACGAATTTCGCATCCAAACATCACCTTTTCCATCAGAATCCTGACTGCAGCGGTCCATGCTCCAAAAGTCATCAACCATGAAAATACAAATGAAATAGCATAAGTATCATCTCTTAATATGAAATATATCAATGAATAACAGTAAATTATGATATAGAATAGTGATGCAAAATGGATGTATCAACTCCCCCCAAGCTTAGACTTCGCTTGTCCCCAAGCGAAAACTGAGCTCAGTAAACATGACCTCAGGTTTATGGAGTGAAGATTCGATAAAAGAATACGGATAAGAAGCATCACATTCATCAATACACAAATCATAATAGAAAACAACTCACCATTATATAACTTAACTTGCAATAGGTAAAGGAAACACAAATAAAGATACATAAAGTAAATCATAATTGGTAATGGCAAACTTAGCTCTTGGTCGAAGAATAGTTGACAATTTGCAGGAGTTCACACATAACTGGTTTTCAATGATAGCTTTCAAAGTAATAAACACTAAGATAAGAGCAACGTGCAAAACAAGGAACATAAGAAATATGATTGAATAAAGCACCATATGAATGAATGAAACACAACAACTCAAAATATTTACCGGGATAGAAGGGAATAGGTTTACTGACTCAACTAAAAAGCAAAAGACAGGCCCTTCGCAGAGGGAAGCAGGGATTTCAAGTTTCATAAAGAGCTTCCAAAAATTATGGTACTTACTAGCTTTCAGCTCTCATTGCCCCTATCACAGGCATATTTAGGTGATTAAGGTTAAAGTGACCAAATATGAGGATATGCTTGACAAGTTGTAAGTTTAAAATCTCATGTCCCTTGAATACGAGGGACGCTCCTCATGCTACTCAAGTTTAGTTACCGGTAAGTTCTTGTCATAGTAAGTATATGTGTATCATAGAGAACCACCAACGGGGTACCCCTTCCTGATGATACGGAAGAGTCCCCATATCAAAATGTCAAGGCAAGCACACAACGAGAATCTCCACAATCTTCTTATTTACCATGGGAAAATGGTGTTTTTTTCTCTCTTTCCTCTTTTCTCATCTCTTTTTTTCTCTTTTTTTTCAATCTCTATCTCTTTTTTATAAGAAATAATGCTTCATATATTGCTCATTATGGTTAAGTTGCAGGTTTCCACCATGATTAGGCATGGATTAGACCAGCGGCCTAGTCGTTTCTCTAACACACATACATAACTCCATGGACTTACAAGCTCCCCTTTCATTTCACACCGACGACATCCATAAACAAAAGAGCATGATATAAACTAAATAAAGTGCAATGTTGAAAGCGTTCCCCATGACAGCATGGTTCTGCTAATTCACAACTTATAAAGTGCAAGCATATACGCAACATAGATGGGCACAATGGTTCAAGTATATTAAGTGCAAGAAAAGTAAAGTGTGCCATCAAGTTTGTGAGAGCTTTAATCACTAATTTTCACATAACAAGTTTAATTCGGAAGGTAGATAAAAACATGAATTTACTTGGAATAGCAATAGTGCTAATAGGTAGGTATGGTGGACACAAATGGCATAGGTTTTGGTTTAAGGATTGGATGCACGAGAAGCATTCCCTCTCAGTACAGGTTTTTAGCTAGCAAGGCTGGGTAGGAAGCATAAGACTTGAAGGAAACAAACAAACATACAAGTGATAAAAACAAACATGCAATCTTCCTTGGAAGCACAAGAGATCTTAACTAGAGAATACTAAGCTTATGTTCAAATCAAGAAAGATGATGATGAAATTATATTTTTTTAAGAGTACTTTTATCTTTTCATTCAATTGTCAAAATAGTGTTGCTACTGACCGAGCCAGGTTTGCCAAAACCAACTAAATTTACTCAGTGATCCCAAAGTGATACCAATATTAATAACAAGATCAATCATATAACAGGAATCGAAAACTAATATAAGATATACAAAAGAGTGAATGATAGAACTTCTCATTAATATTTCATAACGGCAACTCAAACCAAGGGATACATAGATATCTAACGAGAGGGGGGACACTTCCATAATGCAAACCATCTTACATGATAACTTCTCTATTCATGATATGACTCTACTAAAAAGGTAAAAATATAGAAGATACTGATGTGATACCGCGGCACTCCCCCAAGCTTGGAACAAACCAAGGGGATGCCAAAACCTGATGATGAGTTACTCCTTCGGTGGTGGTGGTGTTCTCTCATCATCGTCCGACTTCCAAGGTAAGGGCTCCCCATCAACAAAAGACATCCTGGTCTCCATCATCCTGAAACTAGCAGCAACGCTTATGCGTTTAAACCTAACCTCATACTCACAATTTTGATTTTGCACGTCGTAGAGCTGTGCTTGCAGTTGGTTGTTCGTTCGGTGAGTGAGAGAATTTCATCCTTAAGCTTAGCAGTCTCCTTTTGGTACTCGATGATGAGTTCGAAACAAATCTTATAGATGATGTCCACTTCGCGTTCCGCCATCTTCTTGTACCAAAATACTTCTTGTTCTAGTGCTTCCATCCTGTCCTCTAGACTTCCTTCACCTTAGGGCCCTGAACCTCTTTTATCTGTACCTCCCCATCTTCGAGCAACAACTCCTTGGGATGAATCTTCAACTCACGCATGTATGGGTTAATGATATCCATGGAGGAATCTTCCTTGGCTGATCCCGAGGAAGACATCGTGGCTCCAAAATAGAGAATCTACCTGTCAGAAACATATCGAAACAAAAACACGACGAGAACACGATATACGAACCTCGGGGGATCCGGGGGATTATATATTACGAATGTTTACAACATAAGGAAGGTACTGGGAGAAAACGGGTCGGAGACGGAGTCCGCGGTGGCCACACCACCTGTTGGCGCGGCCAGGGGGCCCCGCGCCAGGGGTGGTGTGAGCTACCCTGTCTCCGTTTCCGTCCCTCTTTCGCTTTGTTGCTTTCCTTGTTGGATGAAAACTGCAAAAATATAACTTGATAGATTTTTCGCAGAACTTTTCTTACCAGAACTATTACCTATTTGAAAACGGACTCTGCAGGTCTCTGAACTTGGTCTTTGATAATTTTTTCTGGAGTTACCATTTGAATAGCATCAATATCCTCATTGTAAGAATCTCCAGAAATATAATGCTTGAGTCTCTGACCATTCACCACTTGTGTAGTATTATCTTTTATAGAAGAAATTTTTATCACGCCTGAACGGTACACTTCTTCAATAACAAAAGGTCCTTCCCATTTTGAGAGTAGTTTCCCAGCAACAAATCTGAGACGAAACCTATACAATAGAACTTTCTCACCAACATGGAACTCTCTCTTGAGAATTCTGCTGTCATGCCATCTTATAACTTTTTCTTTAAAGAGTCTAGCATTTTCATATGCTTCACTCCTCCATTCATCCAACGAACTCAAGTCAAATAATATTTTCTCACCAGCAAGTTTGCAGTCTCTATTAAGTTCTTTCACTACCCAATAAGCTTTGTGTTCTAATTCTAAGGGTAGGTGGCAGGCTTTCCCATAAACCATTTTGTAAGGACACATTCCCATAAGATTTTTATAGGCAGTCCTATAAGCCCATAAAGCTTCATTCAACTTTTTAGCCCAATTTTTTTCTAGATCTATTAACAGTCTTTTGCAAGATGGATTTAATTTCTCTATTTGATAACTCTACTTGCCCACTAGTTTTGGGATGGTAAGCTGAAGCAATTCTATGATTAACGTTATATTTAGAAAGGGTCTTTCTAAAGCCACCATGAATGAAATGAGAACCCCCATCAGTCATAAGGTACCTAGGCACTCCAACCCTAGGAAACATAATATCCTTAAGAATTTTTAAAGAGGTCTCACCATCAGCACTTTTTGTAGGTTTGTCTTCTACCCACTTAGTAACATAGTCAACGGCAACAAGAATATGAGTACAACCTTTTGAAGGGGGAAAAGGACCCATAAAGTCGAATCCCCAACAATCAAATGGTTCAATAACAAGAGAGTAATTCATAGGCATCTCATTGCGTCTAGAAATATTACCAACTAGTTGACACTCATCACATGATAAGACAAAAATTTCTTGCATCTTTAAAAAGGGTAGGCCAGTAAAAACCTGATTGTAGCACCTTTTGTGCGGTTCTATCTCCCGCATGATGTCCTCCATAGGCACTACCATGACATTTCCGCAATATCTCCTTTTGTTCATATTCTAGAACACATATTCGCATAATACCATCTATTGCTTCTTTATATAAATGTGGGTCATCCCAAAAATAATGCCTCAAATCATAAAAGAACTTCCTTCTTTGCTGGGCTATAAAAGTTGGAGGCAAATACTTGGAGAAAATAAAGTTAGCATAATCGGCATATCAAGGGCTCCCTCGCGAGCTTACCCCTACTGCATCCAACTGTTCATTTGGGAAACTATCATTAACATGCATAGGATCAAAAGAGATGTTTTCCAATCGAGATAAATTATTAGCAACATGATTTTTAGCACCCTTCCTATCTACAATATGTAGATCAAACTCTTGTAAAAGCAGCACCCATCTAATAAGCCTAGGCTTAACATCTTTCTTCGTCATAAGGTACTTAATAGCAGCATGATCAGTATGAATGGTAACTTTTGAAACAACAATATAAGGTCTAAACTTATCACAAGAAAAGACAACAGCTAAGAATTATTTTTAGTAGTAGCATAATTCTTTTGAGCAGCGTCAAGAGTCTTACTAGCATAATGGATAACATTTAACTTTTTGTCTATTCGTTTCCCAAGGACAACACCTACAACAAAAATCACTAGCGTCACACATGATTTCAAAGGGTAAGTTCCAATCAGGTGGTTGGAAAATAGGAGCAGTAGTTAAAGCCTTCTTTAGAGTTTCAAAAGCTTCCTTCCAATCATCAGCAAAAACAAATGGTACATCCTTTTGAAGAAGATTGGGTTTTGATATCTTAGATAAATCTTTAATAAACCTTCTATAGAAACTAGCGTGACCAAGGATACTACGAATACCTTTAACGTCTCTTGGACAGGGCATTTTCTCAATTGCTTTAACTTTAGCTCTATCAACTTCTATGCCTCTTTCAGAAATCTTATGTCCGAGGACAATCCCTTCATTGACCATGAAGTGGAATTTCTCCCAATTAAGAACAAGATTAGTTTCTTCACATCTCTGTAAACTTTATCAAGGTTGTGCAGAATATTATCAAAAGAAGTTCCTTAGACGAAAAAATCATCCATGAATACTTCCACAATTTCCTCACAAAACCCATGAAAGATAGCAGACATGCATCTTTGAAAAGTAGTAGGAGCATTACACAAACCAAAAGGCATACGCCTATAAGCATAGGTTTTGTAAGGACATGTAAAAGTAGTTTTTTCTTGATCTTGTTGTTTAAGAAAACCCAGAGTATCCATCAAGAAAACAAAAATGAGTCTTTTTAGACAAACTTTCTAACATTTGATCAATAAAAGGAAGTGGGTAATGATCTTTCTTAGTGCATTTGTTAATCTTTCTAAAGTCAATGCACATCCTATAACCTACTACTATTCTTTGGGGAATAAGCTCATCATTATCATTAGGCACTATGGTAATTCCCCCTTTCTTAGGGACACAATGAACAGGACTAACCCATTCACTATCAGCAATAGGATAAATAATATCAGCATCAAGGAGTTTTAATACCTTGTTTCTTACCACTTCCTTCATCTTAGGATTTAAACAACGTTGATGTTCTACCACTGGTTTTGCATCAGATTCTATATTGATAGCGTGCTGACATATAGTAGGAGAAATCCCCTTGAAATCATCCAGAGTATAACCCATAGCTCCTCGATGTTTCTTCAATACCTCCAATAATCTTTCCTCTTCCTTCCCTGAAAGTTTAGAACTAATAATAACAAGATATATTTTATTATCATCAATGTAGGCATATTTAAGATCGTCGGGTAAAGGTTTTAGATCAAAAATCGGATCTGTTTTAGGTGGCAATGTGGTACCCAAATCTTCCATAGGCAAGTTATGCTTAAGCATCTTGGGTTGACGACGGAGAATCTCGTCAATCTCATTCCTCTCTTCCATGAAGATTTCACTTTCGTGGTCTTCCATAAATTGCTGCAAAGCATTGTTAGGAGCAAGAGAAATAGCAGCAAGTTGTTCACAAGGGACTTTAGTAAATTTCAAAAAATTAAACTCAGAAGATTCCCCATCAAATTTAGTTAAAATGTTCTCCCTTTTACAGTCTATAATGGCTCCACATGTGTTCAAGAAAGGTCTACCAAAAATGATAGGATGGGTTTTACTAGCAGCTGAACCAAGTACTAGAATATCAGCAGGATATTTAATCTTACCACAAAGAACTTCCACATCTCTTACAATACCAAGGACTAATTTCATGCATAATTTCTTTGTAAAGGTCGTAAGGAATAACACTTGAACTTGCACCAATATCACATAAACCATAATAGCAATGATCACCAATTCTAACAGAAAGCACATGGCCACTAGCCTTTTTAGTTCTATTTGGATGTGAAACAATATTAGAAGCATCCTCACAGAAAACAATGTGACCATCTTCTACACTTTTAGTAACAAGGTCTTTCACAATTGCTACTGTAGGTTCAATATTTATTTGTTCATCAGGTTTCACAGTCCTCTTTGTACTTTTATTAATTACACTAGGTATCATAGGATGCTCTTTTACCTTATCCAGGGAATGTAATTTCTCGATATAGGGTTCGTGTAAGATGTGATCAATAGTGCAAAATTTAGTAATTCTAGCAGGAACACAATCAACAATATCTTTATATGGTGCATGATACTTGTTCCATTCCTTTTTCGGAATTTCAATATATAAGGCAAAAGCCTTAAACAATTTGCAATGACTTGGGAATCAAGACCATAAGCATTACTAATATTTTGAAAGTCATCAGTTCCCATAAAAGATTCAATGCATTCTAATCATAATTTATACTTGACTTTCTTCCTTTATCATTCTCCCATGCTTCAGCATTATCTTGAATACGGTCTAGAAGATCCCATTTAGCTCCTTCTTCCATGCGTGTAAATGATCCAGCACAAGAAGCATCTAATAAATCCTTATCATGAAGATAAAGCCTTGCATAAAAGTTATTGATAATAATATTGTTGGGGAGCTCATGAATAGGACATTTGATCATTAGTAACTTCAATCTCCCCCAAGCTTGAGCTGTACTCTCTCCATCAAGAGGCCCGAAGTTGTATATTTGATTCTAATCTTTATGAATCTCGTTAGGAGGATAAAATTTTGAATAAAAGAGATGCACTATTTCCTCCCATTCAAGAGCTTGACCATTCTTCAGGAGCTTATACCATTCTTCATCTCTTCCTTTCAGTGATAATGAGAATAACTTCTTCTTGACTTGATCTGTTGTAATACCTACACACTTGAACAACCCGCATAATTCGTGTATAAAGAGCAAATGATCACTGGGATGGACAGTTCCATCTCCAACATAATAGTTATCCATAACACGATCAATAATTCTTGTAGGTATTTTAAAAGTATCATTCTCAGCACGTGGTGGTTCATCTACTACCTTAGTAGTGGTAGTAGCATTATGAAATAAGAAACTAAGTGAATTATGCATATTGAAATAAAGCAACTAACAGAAGTAAATAATACTCACAGTAGAAGTTTCCTTTACGATTTACACTCTCCAATAGCGCTTCACTCCCCGGCAACAGCGCCATAAAATAGTTTTGATGACCCACAAGTATAGGGGGTGTATCGCAGTATTTTCGATAAGTAAGAGTGTCAAACCCAACGAGGAGCAGAAGATGTTGACGAGTGGCTTGGAGCAGGAATTCTCTGTAAATACTTAGCAAAGGATTTTAGGGGTTTTTGATAATGCAGATAAATAAAATGCGAGTAAATAAAAGACAATAATAATAAATGCAGCAAGTGGCCCAATCCTTTCTTTAGCAAAGGACAAGCCGGTTGTATTACTTAAGATGACCAAACATTCTCGAGGACACATGGGGATATCGTCAAGTGCTTTCGCTTCATATAGTTGATTAATCTTCTTCAGTTTGACAAGTGTTGTGTGGGTGAACCTGTGCTAATGTACCGACCTTCCTAGGACTAATACATACTTGTGATTATACCCCTTGCAAACATCTGTAAGTACAAGAAAGTAATTAAGGTAGAAACCTAACCACAACTTTAAACTCTAAGATCCTAACATCCCTTGTGCAAAGGTTTCCTAACGGGGGTTCAGGTTTCTCTCACTCCGGCAACCCCTACGATTAGTAGCCAAATACACAATGCATTCCCCTAGGCCCATATAGGTGAAGTGTCATGTAGTCGACATTCACATGACACCACTAGAAGAATAACACCACAACTTAAATAACAAACTATTGAATCTTTCTCAACACAATTCCACTACTAACAACATGACTTCTCCCATGTCCTCAAGAACTAAACGAACTACTCACTAGATATCATATGGATCAAGATCAGAGATGATATAATGATAAGTAACAATCTAAACATAACAATAATTCGATGATTCCACTCAATAGCATCAACTACAACAAGTAATCAATACCGAGAAAGTTTCCCCTAAGAACTATGCAAGATTCAACCCAATTGTTACATCGGTATGGAGTGGTGATGATGGTGGTGGTGGAGATGATGATGGAGATGGTGATGATGATGATCCTGATGAAGTCCACCTTGATGGTGGTGTTGATGGCGACGATCTCCCCTCTCCGGGAAGGAATTTCCTCGGCAGAATTCTGTCTACCGGAGAGATCTTTCTCTCTCTGTAGTTTTCCACCCCGTAGAGGCGGCGGAATCTTTCTGTGGTCACTCCCCAGGTATTAGGGTTTCGTGGGGATAATATACGCCAAAGGGGAGAGCCAGGGGTAGTCCAGGGTGGCCACACCACCTGCTGGCGCGACCAAGGGTGGCCCGCGCCAGGGGGTGGTGTGGGCCCCCCTTGGCCCATCTCCACTCCCCCTTCTGGCATCTTTCGTCTTCTGAAAAAATAGAATTTTCCATGTATTTTCCCGGATTTTATGATCTCGCGAATTTCGCCTCCAAACAGCACCTTTTCCATCAGAATCCTGACTGCAGCAAAAGTCATCAACCACGCAAAAACAACACCCAGAGCATGCAGTTGAGCAGCGTCGCTAGGTACGGGTCCGACTTGAACTCCTCCACGTCCTTGTTCTTGATGATCCGCCAGAACGTCGGCGGGATGGAGGCTAACAATAATATTAGATCTATCAGGAAGCTCCGGGAACCCGATCGATCCGCGGTTAGTGAAATACCTCTATCTTCGATCGGAGCAGTAAGGAACAACTTTACGTTCTGATGAAATAATAAATGTATCATCTCTTAATATGAAATATATCAATGAATAACAGTAAATTATGATATAGAATAGTGATGCAAAATGGACGTATCAACATCCCGGCTAGATCAAGGAGAACGGGATTGTCGTCGGACACCGTACATGTGCGAGTACTCGGATGGAACCACCAATAGTGGGGCCATGGCTGTTAAGCAAGGACCAGGAGGAGAAGGCGAGGAGCTTCGCGACCTCGAGGTCGGCTACAAGTTTGACTACTTCAACTACGTCCCCCGTGGGACGTTATCCATGTTCGGTCTACGAAGGTATGTTACCGAACATCTACTCCCATTACTGCATTAACTCATAGATAGATCTGGGCATTTCGGGTTATTCTACCGTAGATTTTTATTGTTTTCTGCTGCGAATACCCTTCATTTCCGCCATTTCTTCAGATCCTCCATGCACCCCATGAGATTCTCCACCTCCCTCAGTAATACCATGGAAATCTAGAAGTAGAAATGTCCTATGATATCGACGAAAAGCGGGGCTTCGCACCGTCCCCACTTGAAGCCACATGGGCAGATGGACGGGCGTGCACGAACAAATCCCATCTGGTCTAGAAAACCAGGAACATCCTGCGCCAATCCATAGATTACCGATGGAGAATTCTAGAACTCATCATCGGCTAGATCAACGATGATCAAAAATAGGTAGATCTGCAGTTTGGCTACAAGACTAGAAGGGCAACCACTTTATTGACCCAAATCAACCGCCAATTCACGGGATCAAGCCTTCCCGGTCTCCTCCACCAGAAACCGGGACCCCAAGGCCGAGTTGGAGTAGTAGAAGAGGACGACTCACACCACCCAGGCTCAGCGTCAGAGGCCAACACCTCGAGCAGGCGCCGAAGCTAGACTACCCCATGTTGTCCATGCGGGGTCGTACTCTTGTGCTGTTCTCGTGCTGCCCGCATAGCGTCGCATCCTTGCCGGCAGTCCTATATTGCGTCATAGCCGCACGCCGAAGAGGGTAGAGGGGATCTTTCTGCCGCTGCTTCCCTGTGGTTGTGGGGAGGAGGAGGGAATGGGGAGGGCCGAACTGGGTCGTGGTCGATTGAGGGCTCCCAAACGCTCACGGTAGCGACCCCGTGGCTGGTCTTATTTTCATGTCAGATCCATATTTCCTTGGTAAAGTATAGTTTTAAGTTAATATTTTAAGTGGATTCTTCACCAAATTCATGATCAAAAACATTTAGCGAACCCTCAAGCCACCGGTAGGATTAGTTAAGCAACATACTAGTACTCCTCGAAATAGGCTTTTGCCTCGTTTTATAAATAAAGCACCAACCGAGTATAACCGAGTTCCACAGAAGGTCCAAACGCAATAAATACCAAAAGAGAAAAACAATTTCCCCTAGGACCACATCACAGCAAAGCCCAAAGGAGAAAAGCAAGAAAAACACGGCTGCGAGATAGCCTCCGAGATGAGATGGTCAGGGGAGAGAAGGAGCCGAGAAGTGGTGCATCGCCACTCTTAGAGCATGAATAGTGTTGTCCAAGTGCTCCCAGTTCAACTGCTGAGATAGCGGGTACCCCTCTGAAGATAGGAAAGGAAAGTAAAAAAATGGAGCCAGAAGCACACCTTGGAAAAACATGCTCAATCACCATCTTGTTATGCACACTCCAAAGTGTCCAGGTCATGGCCGCAAACATTAACTATAAGAGGCGCCGCCTCCTTCCGGTAATGTTTGCCTGCGTCTCTAGGAACTCACCGAGATCATGGGCCTGCCAGGCAGGCCCTAGAGCCTCTCGGACAAACCTGCATAGAAACTAGGCGGCATGACAAATGAACATTATGTGGGTGCATGTTTGTGGAGTCCCACATAATGGGAAAAGTCTGATGCCCGGGTCGTTGCGCTTGGATACCTCCACCCCTGAGGGTAGCCGGTCCTAGAGAAGCTGCCACACAAAAATCCTAAGGCTTAGTGGTAGTGACGCTTTCTAGAGGGCAGTCATCCACGCCAGCTATGGACCCTAGAAGAGGGTCTGTAAGTGGAACTAACTGAGAAGCCTCCATATGGGGAGGGCCACCTGCGCCAGGAGATTGAATCATCCGCCTTTGAGAGGGACACAAGGAGGGATCAACGAAGCCTCTCAAAGGCCTCGGCCTCATCTAAGTTAAAGGTCCTCCTGAACGGGATGTTTCAGAGTTCATCTTTCTAGGCCTCATCCACCAACATCATGGGGGTTGCCCAGATTGAGGGCGGGGAAAGCAGTGCATAAGGAAGAGTCTAAGAGCCATGGTCCAGCCAAAATCGGACCTCTTTCTCATTGCCTACGACGAAAGAGGCATCTAGTCGGATATCATGATTGATGTCCTAGATGGCTCTCCAGAACTGAGAGCCTTCCTGATGCTCGCATTACAATAGGGGCATGTCCAGAGGTATTTGGCTTTAATGAGCTAGATCCACACCCCCATCCTCATTGAGGATACGCCACACCCATTTCAGTGCGAGCTAGCAACATACTAGTACTCATGGGCAAACCCAGCGGGTGTGCCGTGGACTACCCAGAAATTTTAAAGTATTTTTTGCCTATTACTCAGCCCTAAGATAGGCCTAGTACTACTAGCTCGCTAAGAAAAAATGTAGCAAGGAAAACTACGACCCGAGTGAGCAAACCACACAGTTCATCCATAGATCGACCCCCAGCCGATCGCTCATCCTCCAGCTCCAGCGGTCTCCGGCGCCACCCGCACACACCGTCCTGACGTCCCCTCCCCCGCCTCCCGCTGCGGGATGCGGCCCTGCTTGCTCTCGCTGACATCCCGTCGCAGGTCACTAGGCGCTTGGCCATCACTCCACTCGCCACTCGGCCGGATCGAACTAGATCGAACATGAGAAGCCAACTGGAGCATGTAAAAATTCTCAACCGATCTCTAATTTTTCCCCCATTAATTTGAGCTAGAGAAGAGGAAGCCTTCCCACAGAATCCTCCCAAATTATATTTGCGCATTGACTGCTCGATACCCTGGCCACTTGCTGTGGCTAGATGTAGTCTGTAGCCCTCTGTATATTTGTGAAATTCCCTCAAATTTATGATCTTATCTATTTACTTCTCAAGTATATATTGCTCTTACTGGTGGCCACGAGAGTATATTCTTCCATGATTCTAGTGAAAAATAAACTGAGAAATAGTATGAGTGATGAGCTCTTGAGCCATTGCTTAGTGGTATTTATTGAGCGAGATGTGTTCTTGAAACTAAATTAAGATGACAATGTTGAAACCTTCATGGGAATGAAAGCATCTAGAATTACCAAATCCTAGTGATATAACTTTATATTTATGCTATATTTTGTAATGTAAGGCTTTGTTCATGTTTTGAGCTATTTGTATTGGAATCATGCACATTTAAAACATATGTATTGAAGTAAAAATGTTGTGAATCAATTAGCTATGTAAATTACTCATTTGGTAAATTTGCATTGCACATACGCTAGTGCAATTTTAAAAAACTGCTAGGAAGTTACGAATTGCATAAGATATTAGTTCCTTGTCTCGAAGAATGGAGAAAAAAACAGGGACGTAGTCTAGTGTATGTATTAGGTGTATTCACCATGTACTCTAATTGTATTTGTACTCTAACACTTGGCCTTTGGTTTATATATAAACACTGGAATCCCACGCATTACGTGTGAGAAGCTTTTCTCCAAAGTCTTACCATCCTACATGGTATCAGATTGATCTTGTTCCTAACCCATAAGACGCCACCGCCGGCTCCAACCCTAGCTGCCGTCGTCGCTTTGCCTTCCACTGCCCCTCGCTCATGGACACCTCCGGCGCCCTCGTCTCCACCAGCAGTGGCGCCCTCGTCTCCGCCACCAGCAGTGGCACCCTCTCGCCCTCTAACCCCGCTGTCCTCCTTCCCGGTGCTGCACCGCATAGCAATGCGCCGTTTATCCTCTCCCTTAACGCCGAGAACTACACCAAGTGGAGCATCTACATGAAGGCCTCCCTTGGACACGATGGTCTCATCGGCCATGTCGATGGCACCACCGCGACGACTCCTACGAATGTGACATGGTCACCCAATGACTACGCCATACTCAATCTTCTACACTCGGGCACCGACGAAGACATTGCTGACATGGTCCTCGCCCATGACTAGACCATGCGCTAACTATGGCTGGCCCTCCTTGAGCTCTTATACGCCAACAAGGATAGCAAGGCGATCTACCTTGACAATGACTGTCACCAGCTGGTCCAGGGCACGTCCTCGATCGTCGAGTACTGACGCCTCTAGAAGAATCTCTCTAACACCCTCGCCGACAACTACTCCCCTGTCTCCAACCGTGCCCTCGTCCTCAACACGCTACGTGGACTTGGTCATCGGTTAACCTCCGCCGCCACCGTCATCTCCATCGCTATCCACTTCCTATCTTCATCCGACCTCAGAGTATGCTCCTCATGGAGGAGATGCAGCAGGCAAACGCGTCCACCAACACCGCCTCCACTGTCCTCGTGACATAAGGCCTACTACATGCTGCACCCGTGAGCACCGGCACGGCCTATCGCGGCGAATCCTCCAATGCGACAAGTCTCGCAAGGGTAAGAAGAAGACCGGTGGTCAACCATACATGGCTCCATATTCCTCCAATTCCTCGCCCGGAGCGGAACTCCATCATCACCATCATCATCAACATCACTTCTCCATCGACCATCCATGTTTCCCCCATCTATGAGTGAGTAATCCCCCGCTGTAGGCTATGGGGATGGTAGGGATTGGATGAGATCGTTCATGTAATGGCATCAAATTGTTAGGGCATGGTGCCTAGTATCTTATATTAGTGCTTTATGACTTTTTTGCGACTTGTTATGCTTAATGCTTGTCACTAGGGCCCGAGTGCCATGATTTCAGATCTGAACATGTTATTGATTCATTATGATAGTATTGTTTTTGGTCTTATCTACAAGTTGTATACACACGTTGTTGTCCGAAACCAATGGCCCTGAAGTGACAGAAATCGGGATAACCGGAGGGAATTGCTTTGATGTGAGGATCACATGTGTTCACAAAGTGTTAATGCTTTGCTCCGGTGCTCTATTAAAAGGAGCACCTTAATTGCCAGTAGTTCCCTTGAGGCCCCGCTGCAAACGGGCTGGCAGGACAAAAGATGTTGTGCAAGTTCTCATTGCGAGCACGTATGCCTATATATGCAACACATGCCTAGGATTATCTAGTACTTGGATGCTTTATCTTATTTATCTGCAATTTCCCTATGTTCTGATTTCTATGTGAATTGTCTTGTCCATGCAACGCCCATCCATCGATCCCCATGCCTACCGCACTCGAATCCTATTGTTTACTGCTATTATTACTACTGTCTTTACTTTACTACTGCTGTTACTTTGCTATTCCTACTACAAAACTGTTGCTACTGATAAACTACTATGAGCAAGATTGTTTCCAGGTGCAGCTGAATTGACAACTCAGTTGTTAAGGCTTATAAATATTCTTTGGATCCCTTGTGTCGAATCAATAAATTGGGTTTCACTTCCCTCAAAAATACTGCGATACACCCCCTATACTTGTGGGTCATCAAGACTATTTTCTGGTGCCGTTGCCGGGGAGCATAGCTTTATTTATCAAGTTCACTTGGATTCTCTATTGTTCGCTGCTATCCATCCATCATGGGTAAGTCTCGTGATGGCAAGTTTCTTATTTTACCATCCACTACAAGAAGAGGTACGGTTCTGAACACCTCTGCTGCTCTTGATTCACCATATGTTATAAGTAAACTCGTTACACCACCACATACACATGCTACACACACTGCTACTACTACTGAATCTGAAACTTCTGATGCTGCTTCTACTGTGCTTGATAAGAGTGGTTCATTAGGTGCTTTCCTAGATGCTACGATTGCTAGAACTATAGCTGGAAATACTAAAACTCCTAATGAAGGCACTACTACACCTGTTAGTTCACCTGAGTCTAGTGAAAGTTATGATATTCAAGATGGTTATGTTGAGATGACCGATGAATTTATTAAAGAATGTAAAAACACCCATGATAGGAGCGCTGCTAAGAGTCTCCTTGAGAGGCATACTATTAGACCCAAATTGTCTCCTATTGCTAAGTTTGCTGCTTCTACCATAAACATTATAGATAAAGATTATGATTTCTCTCTCGATCTATCTTACATAGCTATTGTTGAGAAAGAACCTTTTTGTGGGACTAAGAATGAAAGTGTGGTAGCACATATGAATGAACTTTCTACCATGAGTGGCTTGTTTTCTGATGATATTAAGATGGGTACTTACTTTGTTGCTAAGATTTCCCCCTTTTCACTGAAAGGAGAAGCTAAAACTTGGTTTAGTAATTTACCTCCTGGATCTATTGATAGCCCTGATTGCTTGATTAGTACTTTCCTGCAGAAATATTTTCCTCCTAGTGCTAGACATGCTATTTTGCAAGAACTTTTTGATTTTAAACAGGGAGAAAAGGAGATATTGCCCGAATCTTGGGCAAGGTTTTGTGCATTGATTCATGTACAAGCTGGAAGTCCATTACCTAAGAATGAGCTTCTTGATATATTTTATAATGGACTAACTGAAGAATATAGGACATACCTAGATAGTTGTGCTGATTGTGTTTTCAGGAATAGGACTCCTAAGGAAGCTGAGGAATTAATGGCTAAAATAAGCAAGAACTATGAAGATTGGACTCCTTCTAAACAAGCTATAACTGAAGTAATTGTACCTGAACCTATTATACCTGTGCCTATTCCATCACCTAAGAAGAGGGGAATTATTGAATTGAATGATGAAGTAATGAAGGAAGCTAAGAAATGTCTTAAGGAGAAGGGAATTAAAGCTGCACATGTCAAGAATTTACCTCCTATAGAAGAATTATGTAAGCCTATTCCCTACTCACCCACTATTGAGGTACACTCTCTCCAACACTTTGATGAAGGTGATATCCCTTACTCTAAACCTCATGATCAACGCTTAGAAGAATTTGATATCTTTATTGTTAAGCAAGATAATTTTAATAAAAGGGTGCAAAATCATCTAATGGAAAACAGTAGAGCTATTGTTGAGTTGAAGGATATTGTGGAAAGAACCGCTAATGATGTTAAAATTATTGTTAAACACTTTCAAATGGTTCAAACTAAAATAGATCAACTCATTAAAGTGCAAAAAGACTTGCTAGTTAATGCTGCTAAATAAAAACATGCCTATGAAATTAGAACTAGAAGTGGTGCTGCTACCCAGGATCCTCTATATCCTGAGGGGCATCCCAAAAGAATTGAGCAGGATTCTCAACAAGCTGAAAATAATGGTTCTACTCGTAAGAAAAGGAAAAATAAACATAAAACTATTGTAGAACCCTCAGAACCTGCTATAGATCCTAATAGTATATCTGTCTCTGATGCTGAAACTAAAAGTGGTAATGAAGAAAATGAAGTTCCTAATGAAGAAAAAGTTGAAGAAGAACCTAAAAACCACACTAAGAATACTAAATACACCAAAGAAGATTTTATTTCTAAGAAACATGGTAGTGAAAGAGAGCCTTGGGTCCAAAAACCTATGCCTTTCCCTGATAAGAAACACAAGTCAAAGGAAGGTGAACACTATAATAAGTTTTGTGAGTGGATGAAACCTTTATTCTTGCAAATTCCTTTGACTGATGCTATTAAATTGCCTCCTTACTCAAAGTATATGAAGGATATTGTCTCGAATAAAAGGAAGATCCCTAATGAAGAAATTTCTACTTTGCTTGCTAATTATTCCTTCAATGGTAAGGTTCCTAAGAAACTTGGAGACCTAGGGATTCCAACTATCCCTTGCTCTATTAAACATAGTTATGTTAGAACTGCTTTGTGTGATTTGGGAGCTGGAGTTAGTGTTATGCCTTTCTCTCTCTATAAGAGGCTTCAACTAGAAAAACTGATACCAACTGATATATCTTTGCAAATGGCTGATAAATCTACCACTATTCCTGTTGGTATATATGAGGATGTACCTGTTCAAGTGGCTCATAATTTCTTGATATTAACTGATTTTGTTGTGCTTGAAATGCCTGAAGATGATAATATGTCTATTATTCTTGGGAGACCTTTTCATAATACTGCAGTCGCTGTTATTAATTGTAATCAAGGAAAGGTGACCTTCAATGTTAATGACAAGGAACATACTGTCTATTTCCCCAAGAAGATTGAAAGGACTTATGGCTTGAATTCAATTGAACATGTTGAAGGCATTCAAGTTGGAGAAATATATTGTCCCATACCAAGAGAAAAATTTGAAACTATTATGATTGGGACCATTGTTATCAAGGTTAAGGTAACATAATCATTAGTGGAGTACAAAGTTTTGTCTCATATGCAATTGTTTTGGTAGCAAGACTTGATCAACCTTGCTAACAAAAGGATTCCATTGAACAAAACAATGTTTTCATTATGATTATCTCCGTTTATTTCTATCCTTTGCATCTTAGTTTTTGTTTTCATTTAGTTTTCTTTGTGTTGTTAGTTGCTTGCATGCTAGAACTTCTGTAGTTCTAGCCTTGTTTTGTCCTTGCATCATGTTTCCAAAAAAAATCTGTCTGTCAGAAAAATCATTCTTCTATTTCTAAAAAATGCCCAAAAATAAAGTGTCTCGAAAAATTCCAGAAAATTCATATTAAATTTTTACGTGAAAAATGGGGCAGAGGAGTACCTGGTAGGTACCAGGGGTCCAACCAGGCAGGCACACCATGTGGTGGCGCGGCCAGCCCTGGGTGGCGCCATGCCCGGGTGTGGGCCACCCCTGGCCCTCCACGAACTCTCTCCCCTGCCACTTTCTTCTCTCTCCCGAGTAAGCTCCAGTTCATAGCTCAAAATCACGTTCTTTCTATGCTTGCTTTTGATTTCTTTGATCTCCTTGCTCAGCCCATATTTCTTGTTGAAATTTGGACCAATTGTTCCTTGGTATGTGACTCCTCCCCTTGTCCAAGTAGATTTGTGTTTAGTGGATTATATGTTGAGTATTTTGCTGCTGTAGGTGACTGGTTTTGAGAGCTTGTAAGCTTGTTTGATGCTTAGAGATATAGTTTTGATGCATGTTTAGGCCTCTTGCAAGTCCCTATGAGTAGAATCCTTCATTATATTTACTTTGTAATCACTTGTTTAATAGGTGTTTAAATTTCAGAATAGAAGATGAGTGAACACCACCTAAACCAACATGAGCTTTGGGTGCCTGAGGTCATGAAGGTCCATCGGGAGGAGGAAGTTTTTCCCTCCATTTATACATGCTCTGAGTTGATGAGAGCTGCAGGAATTCTACAAGATTTCCACACTTTGGTTTCTAATGCAGGGTTAGAGAACTTTTGGAAGATGAACCTTGTCAATTTGTGAAGCTAACCAAGTCTGTGGTGCAGGACTTCAAATTTAGTCACTCTTTGCCTAACCCCATGGTCCATTACAAAATTTACAATATAGCTGTCGACCTTTCTCTTGATGATTTTTGTGCAGCTATTAAGGTACCTCAATGGGGATCATGTAGGAAGCTTAAAGAGAGACCTGAACCACTCATGGATTTATATGCAGAAATTTGCCAAGGGAGTAGCTTCTCGAAGGAGAGTGGAAAAATCCGTAACATTCATTTTCCCTCCATTCAGTACTTTGCTTACTTTATTGCCAAGTGTGGTCTTGCTAGGAAAACTGCCAATAAGTTATTTTCGTTTGATCTAGCATTTATCTCCACTGCTCTTAAACGAGATAGATCTTACAACCTGGGTGCTTTGATAGCTTTCCGTCTCGCTGCTAACCGTGAGAAAGGTGGAATTTGTGGAGGCCTCATTGCTTCTCGTTTGCTAGCATTGCATGGTTTAGTGCCTCGTCATCTAGACCTACAGTTTCCCATAGAGAGGCTTGATTTTAATTCCATGATACAGCATAAATTCATTTCCTCGTGGGCTAGTTTGAGTGAGTTATCTTATGAAATAACCTTTCTCGAGGCTGGCTGGAGAAAGAGCAAGTCCGAGCGTGTTGTTCTTTTGCCTGCACCTGTTTTGTTTAACCTTGATAACATGGAAGGATGGTCCCTCACTGAGGAGGAGCTTGACACGTACTTGGGAGAGCTCTCCCAACAGGAGCAGGACACTAGAAGGGAGGTCACGGATGATTCGGACCAGCCCTCGAATGAGGGAGAGTCTTCATATCAGTAGGCCGCTTATGATTGGGGAGCTTCCTCTTCTTCGCATGGGCCCAGCTATGACCATTCTTACGAAGATCCGCCCGCTTGGAACTCCTATTCGTGCATGGATTGATACCCACATAGGCCAAAAGCCTAAGCTTTTGGGGAGGTACGCCGACACCACACTCATCTCCGTATCATGTTGCGTCGGTACTTTGTATGTTCATGTTTTCGTTCTCTTTTTAGTTTTCGATTCTTCTTTGCTTTTGCTTTCTAAAAACACAAAAAGACTCAAAAAAATTGTTGTTTCTCTTTGGTTTGCTTCTTCTTTTTGCCTTGGTTTGCTTTTCCTTTTTTTCTTTGTTTGAACTATTCGAAAAATCCAAAAATATTTTGCTTTGTTTTGCCCTTTTTGGTTCTTGTTTAAAAATCGAAAACACAAAAATATGTGTCGTTCTTCTTTGGTTTTTTGTGAGTTTGCTACAGGGTTCAGCGGTTCTCAGTGGAATATTGGTTTCATATTATTATTCAAGCCACACAAGTGAAGAGCAATAATGAGGATTAATGAAAACTTGAGGCGTGGTAAGAGGCTGGTAACAAACTCTATTTGTTTTCATTTTTGTACATATACTCATCACTGTGGGCATGCTTAGTCCATTCATGTAGGGTGTATGTTATCTTTGGATGCTTAGTAGTTCTTGCTTTCTTGTGATTAGCTCCAGCTCGCTAATAGTTTGTAGCATGTCTTATGAATGTTTGCTTGCATTACTCTATTTATAAATTGGTATGACACCGTGGTATCCTCCTCTGAATGTTTCATTTGATTGACTTGGCACATGCTCACGCATGCTCATGACTGTAATAATCAGTTAAGCCTTGATGAATTATTTTGCCTTGAGGATCTTGAATCACTTTCATGCCATGAGTAGTCTTGTTTTGTTGCAAGCATGATAATGATAGCTATTGCTCTCTCGTTTGTCGCTCCCTTACTATTGCTAGCCTTCACTTCCACTGAGTGTTTTACTCATGTTTCCAACTCCCTAAACCAAACATTTCCAAAGTGTCCACCATACCTACCCATTAGCATCATTTGCTACTTCCGTGCATATTCAATGTGCCTTGTTTTCTTCCGAATAAAATGTTTGCTTGTTATGGGAAAATTAGTTAGTAAAGCTCTCACGAACTTGATGGCACACTTTATTTTCCTGCACTTAATAAACCTGAACCATTGTGAACTCTCCATGAAAGTTATATGCTTGAAATTATAGGCTGGGGATTAGCAGAACCGTGCTGTCACGGGGAACGCTTTCAACACTTGTAAATATATACCCAGTTGATACCTTGCTCTTTTGTTTGCAGATGTCGTCGGTGTGAAATAAAAGGTGTAACAACCTCGGACCCTCTGCTCTAAGTTCAAGCCTGGATGAACCAAAAGTGGTTAAAGAAGTACAGCGGGGGCCTAGGGCCACCCACGTGTAGGCCCGTCAGCCACCCTAACCACTTCCAAGAACTTCGGGACAAGAACGAGCGGCGTAGGCAATAGGCGAAGAGATCAAATACATACACAAGTGAGTATGTATGCAAGCTACCTTACAACAGTTCTTAGAGCCATACCATCTAAAAGAAATAGAAATATTGCAACGCCATACGACAAGATCCAAATATGCTAGATAGTTATAATAGTGTAGGATAGCTCCTCATACATCAATCAATAGAGTATCAAGCGGAAGCGGCAAACAAGATCCGAGTACGGATAAGAAGCAAATTGGCATAAGATGCCACATAAAGAAGCACATCCCGCCCACAGATCTCACGGATCCCCATACCCGAAATCTCTTCACCGAGTGATCGTTGCCAACATCATCTGTCTCCTCCACCCAGTATCCATCTTGCGAATACACCTGTTCATCTGAATCAAACAATTTATCGTGTGAGACCCTAGGGGTACTCAGCAAGTCTTTATGCCTCTAAAGGCGACATATACCTGGGGTGACGCAATTGCAGCAGAAGATAATAGCTAACAAGTCTATAGATACTTGCTAACCATCCGCCTAACCAATGATAGACGGATGTCCGTTAATTAGAAACAACAGTTATAACAGTATAAAGTAACAGATCCATCCTCCTTCTCACTTACCAACGAGAAAGCAGACGAACAACCCATCCGTTGGCAGTTTTACTACTCATTCCATGAATATTGCACTACTTACTAGTCAGATATTTAGTCAAATTAAAGTCGGTACTTTAGTTATACTTGTCTATGATCGAGAAACTATGCTCCAAGTCATCCATAACCGCGGACACGGCTTTCAGAAAGATTTACCCTGCAGGGGTGCACAAATAGCAACACACACTCGATCAACCTCGGAAAAACCAACTCAAAACCCAACGAGGCATTCACGACAAAGCGATCACAGGATTCATAAAATATTTCAGGGGGGCACCCCATTAAGCTACCCGCAACGAAGTTGGCCGGCTCCGAGACGGACCCTAGGTTTGCGCCAATGGCTATAAACGACTGGGAACCCGAAAGTGTGACTGGGCTTGTCGATACCGCGAAAACACTCTGCAATTCCTAAACAGTACAGGTGCTCCACGCACAATCTTAATAAAACAGTAACATGGCATAAGTACAAGATAGTAAATAAAACACCAAACTAGTTTGTGGCCCCAAGAAATAGAAATGAATCAAGCTCTGGCTCAGGGGGGGTCCATAAGGCCTCCCGGATGTGGATAGTGCAAATAGTCAAGGAACAGGAATCAAGTACTCGGGGTCCTATGGGACACAAGTGAGCATGAAAAACAAAATAACAGATATTGCTCACCGATGCCTCTTTCATTAGTTATCCCATTACTACTTAGGTTAAGTTGTTTAGGTACCTCGTTATCCATCAGACAGTCACATACCCTACACATGTTGTTCTACGACTCACATGGCTCAAACAACTCCTGTAGTAATGGCTCATAGGATGGAGGAACAAGCTTCGGTGGGGTTTAAAAGTAAAGGCTATGCAGTACTTGGGATTCAATTTAATGCAATCGCGACTCAATGATGCAAGAATAAGATAGAAGCAATAGGTACTATATGTATGCAAGCATGTGGTAGTGCTTGCCTGGTAGCTCAGTTGAAGCGAGAGATGATCTGGGTAGTACTCCTGGGATTCTTGATAATTCCCCTGCTCGGCGTCTATCCGAAAGAAGAACCAAACAAACAAGGGCCAACATAAATAAAGTGCACAAGCATATGAATAAAATGTGACAAGCAAACAAGCATGCCATGATGAATGATGCACAATTTACATCGCAATAATATACCATGGCAAGGGTGAGGTGTGGGGACAAGAATAATCATCTTATTAAGTTTTTAGTCAAATTTTATTACCATAAACAGTTCTGATTATCCAATATTTATATGATGCATGCTTCAATTCATATCATGGAATGCATAATCAGAACGGGCTCGTCGCGCTGATCGATTTAGACATCTTATTTGTCAAATTTGGAGTTATAGAATTAAAGTTATTAATTAATTAAGAAAAGGCATTTTATTGCAATTAAGCAATTTCGAAAAGTTAATTTAGCCAAACATTATTTTGGAGGGCAGGTTTGAATTCCTCACATTTTCCTGATTCAAAAACATATATCATTTGTATCATTTGGATTTAGTAATTAAAAGTTATTAATTCTGGATATAAATCATTTAAA
The DNA here is from genome assembly GCA_910589775.1 of Avena eriantha. Classification (NCBI taxonomy): domain Eukaryota; kingdom Viridiplantae; phylum Streptophyta; class Magnoliopsida; order Poales; family Poaceae; genus Avena; species Avena eriantha. Next base: position 521,287,302 of record OU342740.1, on the reverse strand, counting down.
CAAATTCTGGAAAAGATTTTTATTAAACAGAAAAGAACCGAGACTTTTTACACTCAGAGGAAGCTAGCCACCGTCACTGACAAGTGGGGCCTGTGCTGACTCAGCGCTCGGTGACACGGCGGGATTGGCTCGGGTTTTTCTTACCGCGCGTTTGACTAGCCACCGAGACCGATAGGTGGGGCCGGCAGATCCGTGGGGCCACACACGGGCGCGCTAGCAGGGGCCTACCACGTGTGGGATCCGGGGGAGCACGGGTTGAGGATCCGCCAACCACGGGGGTCTTTTTGCAAAACAGGGGAGGGGCTGACTAGTGGGTCTACAGGGGCCGCGGAGGGACTAGCTGGTGAGCGACGAAAACTGCGAAGGGTGTTCTAGCAAAAGCTCCTATGACGCCGACTGACGAACTGAAGGAAACAACCCGTGGTTCAGAACATCGCCCGATCTTGCGAGGTCGAGACTGGGCGATATGCTGCACAAAATCGAGCGTTTAAGAGCTCTATTTAAAGAGGGGAGGTTGATCTACGGGTTTGGTTCAGAAAGCAACGCCGGCGGGGCACAGTGGTGGTCGGGATTCAACGACGAACAGAAGGCTGCGGGGGAGCGTTGCTACAGCTACAGGCTGCAGACGCGATAGACAGCGCAGCGGCGGCGCACGGAGGCCGCTCAACGGAGTGTAGTGGCGATCCGACGAACTAGAGGGGGAAGGAGGTTGTCTGGGAAGGAGGAGGAGCTCACGAGAGTGCGCCCGCGAAGCCGTGGAAGTAGGGGTGGCGGGGTACTGTCGTAGTGCTGTCGATCCGCTCCTTCGACCACTTCAAGGACATGGCGGCGACGGCGAGAATCGGCGATCTACTGGCCACCTCATCGTGCGGATCGTCAACGGTGAAGCCGGGGCACCTTCCGGAGGGCTTGGCTGGCCTGGGGGTGCAGCAGGTCAAAAGAGGGAGGGGTGGAGAAGAAGAAGAAGAAGGCGGGGGGCTGCGGGTTGATCTGGAGCTAAGGGGAAGGGTGGAGATAAGGGAGAGGGCAGAGGCACAAGGGGAGGGTGGTTGCACCTTTTTGCCAAAGCAAGGGAGAGATCGGTGGGGGGTAGGGTTTTCTCCCCTTTTTCCTCTCTCTCTCTCTACTTAGCTAGGAGAGGGTAGGTCACAGGTTAGGAGGGTGGTGGCCAATCTGGCTGCTCTTCTTGCAAGCAAGACAAGGGGGTGTAGGGGTTAGGGAAGGGTGGCCGCATGGCCTCGGGTTGGTGGAGGAATTAGGTTAGGAAAAGAAGGGGTTAGGGTTAGGGTAGATAGAGAGATAGAAGGGTTTTGGCTAGGTAAGAGGGTTAGGTTTAGCTAGGAGAGGAAAAGTGAAAAACAAGGGGAAAACATAAGGTTCCAAAATAGTTTTGCTTCAACCAAGTTATTTTGATTAGCTTCCAAATAGAATAAACAATACAAAGGAAAAGAAACACAAACCGAAGTGGAAGGAGGTGAGTGGAAAGGTTGCACTTCAGGATTTAGTTGAAAAGATGCCAAATTATATGAATTTAATTCATACAAGCTTCTTCTCAAATATACCAAATAAAAACAAAATAAAAGGGGATAGGAGTGGCTTTGCATGGGCCATGCATGTGGTATATATATGCCACCACTAGTAGTGAAAACACTAGAATTCTAATCGTCATGTTTAACCATGCATGCATTCCAAAATGGTTGACTTTTGGCCCCACAAAACAACAAGCTTGTGCTCACATGAATATAGCTAGCATATACATACATGTGAAGCTAAATGGCCATTATGGGGTATATTCCCACTAGATCATCTTGTAGCCAAAAATAGTTTCACACATGAGCATATATTAACTAAAACCATATGGAAGCTTAAGAAAAGAATTCTACTCACATAACATGCAAAGGTGGCCATGTGGCTCTCCACATATCAATAATGTGAAAAATCAACATGATGCATATATGGGAGCATGATGAATTATAAGTGGATCCATCCCAACCCTCATGAGCTAGAGGTAAACCCATAACAAAAGCAAAGCTCACATATAGTTGGATGGTGGAATTCTGGGGTGGTGTCAAGAAAGGTGGTGGAGTTAAATAAAAGATATGCCCCCAACTCAACTTGGGCACCAAGCATTTATCAAGAACCAACTACAATTTATTAAGAACCAAATACAATTGATAAATGCATATGAGACAAGATCCAAAAGAAAAGGGTTTTATATGATGCTCAAATGCAAGGTGGCATGATGACATGAGCATGATATAATTATGATGCAACAATTATATGTAGGAAGTAGCATTTTATTATTAGACCATGTAGCATTACAGATGTTAGACAGATGGGATGCTACAACTCTCCCCCACTAAACAGGAATCTCGCCCCGAGAGTCTAGGAAGAAGAAGAAGACACGAAGAGGGTAGGATACTTGGCACGGAGCTCATCCTCGCGTTCCCAAGTGGCTTCATCAACGGAATGGTGTGACCACTGCACCTTGCAGAACTTTATAGACTTGTTGCGAGTCTTTCTTCTGCGACTTCTAGGATTTTTGTGGGGTGTTCTTGATAAGACAAATCTTCTTGGAGATTGATGAGTTCATGGTCCACGGTCCTGCCGGGATCCTTGAAGCACTTCTTGAGTTGAGAGATATGGAAAACATCATGGACCTTGAGTTTTTTAGGGAGCTCAAGAGCATAAGCGACTTCTCCTCTTCTTCCACGAACTTTGAAAGGGCCGATGTATCTAAGAGCCAGCTTTCCTTTGATACCAAACCGGTGCGTGCCTCTCATGGGAGTGACACGAATGTAAATGAGATCACCAGGGACATACTCCATGTCCGTGTGCTTTCTGTCGTAGTTGCTCTTCTGGCGACTTTGCGCAACCTTCGGGTTTTCGAGAATGATGTGAACCTTCTCCTCCGCTTGAGTTACAATGTCGAAACCAAACAATGTTCTTTCACCTGCGCCCGACCAACCAATCAGAGTTCTGCATTTGCGGCCATAGAGAACCTCAAATGGTGCCATCTTTAGACTCTTCTGGAAGCTATTGTTGTAAGAGAACTCAGCATAAGGAAGGCATTCTTCCCACTTCATGCCAAAAGAGATGACGCAAGCACGGAGCATATCTTCCAGAATCTGGTTGATCCTTTCAACTTGTCCTTGCGACTGGGGGTGGTAAGCTGTGCTGAAGTTCAACTTTGTTCCCAAAGCATTTTGGAAACTTCCCCAGAACTTGGAAGTGAAGATGCTTCCACTGTCTGAGCTGATCTCAAGAGGAACCCCATACAGAGAGACAATTCTATTGATATAGAGCTCAGCCAACTGAATTGCAGAAATTGTTTCCTTGACAGGAAAGAAGTGAGCCACTTTTGAGTTATAATGTCGGGGCCAAACAATGTTCTTTCACCTGCGCCGGACCAACCAATCGGAGTTCTGCATTTGCGACCATAGAGAACCTCAAATGGTGCCATCTTTATACTCTTCTAGAAGCTATTATTGTAAGAAAAATCAGCATAAGGAAGACATTCTTCCCACTTCATGCCGAAAGAGATGACGCAAGCACGGAACATATCTTCCAGAATCTGATTAAGCCTTTCAACTTGTCCTTTCGACTGAGGGTGATAGGCAGTGCTGAAGTTCAACTTTGTTCCCAAAGCATTTTGGAAACTTCCCCAAAACTTGGAAGTGAAGATGCTTCCAGGGTCTGAGCTGATCTCAAGAGGAACCCCATACAGAGAGACAATTTTGTTGATGTAGAGCTCAGCCAACTGAATTGCAGAAATTGTTTCCTTGACGGGTAAGAAGTGAGCCACTTTAGAAAGCCTGTCGATGACAACAAAGATTGCATTGTTGCCTTTCTGCGACCTTGGAAACCCAGTTATGAAGTCCATCTCTACTTTCTCCCATTTCCATTCTGGAGGCTTCAATGGCTGTAGAAGACCGGAAGGTTTCTAATGGACAGCTTTAACTCTGCGGCAGACATCACACTCGGAGACATACTTGGCACAATATTGTTTCAATCCAGGCCACCAATGTTGTGTTTTCAAGTCCATGTACATCTTTGTGCTGCCAGGATGGATAGAAAGAACAGAATCATGAGCTTCTTTAAAAACTTGCTCTCTCAAACCCGGGTAGTTCGGAACAAACATCCGGTGTTCAAAGAATAGAGCTCCTTGGTCGTCGACGTGGAAGGACTCATACTTCGGCAGCTGAATGTTGGAGATGATCTTTTTGGTGTAAGGATCACCAAGTTGAATGGAACGAACTTTTTCTTCCAAGAGAGGGGTTGCCAGAAGATTCAGAAGATACCCTTGATCCACAATTTCAAGGTTGAGCTGGCGGAATTCCTCGCACAAGAGAGGCTGTTGTTCTTCCACCATGAGGTTGTTGACATAAGCTTTTCGGCTAAGAGCATCGGCCATGACATTAGCTTTGCCAGGAGTTTAGTTGATGGTCAGATCGAAATCATTAATTGCTTCAATCCACCTCCTCTGATGAAGGTTGAGGTCAGGTTGTGTGAAGATATACTTCAGACTCTTGTGATCAGAAAAGATCTCACAACGATTGCCAAGCAAGTAGTGCCTCCATACTTTCAAAGCAAAGACAACTGCTACGAGTTCGAGGTCATGTGTTAGATAGTTGAGCTCATGAGTTTTCAACTGACGAGAAGCATAAGCAACGACTTGCTTTTCTTGCATAAGGACGACACCCAATCCTTGCAAGGAGGCATCACAGAATATCTGGAAAGCCTTTGATGTATCTGGAGGAATCAAGACTGGAGTGGAAGTGAGCTTCTCTTTGAATGTTTCAAAGCTTGCTTGACATGCAGGAGACCAAAAGTATTTCTTGCCTTTCTTGAGGAGATCGGTAAGAGGCTTCGCAATCTTCGAGAAATTCTGAACAAAGCGACGGCAGTAACTAGCCAAACCAAGGAAACTCCGGACTTCTTTGACATTTTTGGGTGGAAGCCACTCAATAATTGTCCGAACAGTTTCTGGGTTGACGGCAATGCGCTTGGCAGAGATGACGTGACCAAGATAGGTGACTTCGGGAAGCCAAAATTCACACTTGGAGAACTTTGCATACAGGCGGTTCTCACGAAGTTTGTTTAGGACACACTGAAGGTGTTCTTCATGTTCTTCCTTTGACTTAGAATAGACTAGAATGTCATCCAGATAGACCACGACGAACTTATCAAGATACTCCATGAAAACCGAGTTCATAAGCCTCGAGAAGGTGGCAGGTGCATTGGTGAGACCGAAAGACATGACCGTGTACTCATACAGGCCATAGCGGGTGGTGAAAGCTGTTTTGGGAACATCTTCCTTGCGAATCTTGATTTGATAATATCCACTTCTCAAGTCAAGCTTAGAGAATACCATAGCTCCAGCTAGCTGATCGAAGAGATCATTAATCCGCGGAAGGGGATATTTATTCTTGATGGTTTTAGCATTGACAGCCTGATAGTCAACACAAAGTCTATCAGTGCGGTCTCGCTTCTTCACAAAGATGGTTGGGCTACCCCAAGAAGAAGTGTTGTGCTGAATGAAACCCAACTTCTCTTGTTCATCAAGCTGACGTTTGAGTTCAGCCAACTCAGCAGGACCAATTTTATAAGGCCGCTTGGAGATAGGAGCGGTACCAGGTTCAAGCTCAATCACAAACTCGACCTCTCGGTCAGGAGGCATACCTGGTAACTCTTCAGGAAAAACATCTGGGAACTCACAGACCACCAGAACACTCTGAATAGCATCCATAGCATCATCATTCAGAGCCGCCAAAGAGAAAAGCTGAATTGCAGGAGTCAGACTTGGAGAATAGACTATATGGCCTTCAGGAATTTTCAGAGAAACCGAGCATTCAGCACAATCAATTATAGCTGCATTTACTGTTAAACAATCCATGCCCAAGATAACATCAATGTCAGAATTGCCTAGAATAATTAAGGAAGACGGGAACGAAGAGCCACCAATTAGAATTTGATTGCCATGACTGATTTTGGAAGATGCCATTGTTGCTCCGGGCGAAAGAACCATTAAACGTTTAGGGAGAGGATCCATAGGTAACCCATTCTCATCAGCAAAACTTGTAGAGACAAAAGAATGCGATGCACCGGAATCAAATAGAACTCGTGCAGGGACTGAGTTAACAGGAAGCATACCCATCACAACTCCAGGTGCATGCTCGGCTTGAGCGACGTTGACACAGTTGGCACGAGCAACAGTGGACCCGGGCTTGGTGTTGATGTTGAGAGCCCGCGGTGGAGGTGCACGAACCATAGAAGAACTTGCTGCAGGTCTTGGAGGTGGTGGAGGAAGAGCTTTGTTGTTCAATGGACAACTCCAGTGTTGATGCCTAGTGTTCCCACAAGTGTAACAAGCACCAGGTGGATGTGGAGCAGCGTAGCCAGGGACTCCGCCAGGCGCTCCAGGGTAGTTGTGGTTCTAGCCCCTAGGAGCAGCGGTGAAGGAGTTTGGTGGCCTTGCCGGGTAGCTTGAAGGTCTTGGTAGAGCCGGGAGCGGCGGTGCGGTATTAGGAACCCACACACGACGCTTAGAAGGAGCTGTCATAGCTTAAGAGCTTGCTATGTCACAGCTGTGTTTCTTGGACTCCTTGAACACTTGCATACTGGCTTCTTCCTGTAGAGCTGTATGTTGGAGTTCTAGAAAAGACCCCGGCCTTGCATGAGTGATTGCATATTTGATAGATGCATTGAGCCCTTGCCTGAACCTCTTTTGCTTCTTCTTATCATCAGAGATCTCATCGCCACCATACCGAGAAGGATTCATGAAGTTTCTGATATAGGTATTGACATTGTCGTTGCCCTGCTTGAGGTTGAGAAACACTTCCTTCATCCTTTCCATGACAATTTCTGACAGATATTTCTCTTTGAAAGCCCCAATGAACTGCTCCCAAGTAGGCTGAAAACCAGAGCTTCAGGTAATTCTACCACCATAGAGCTGCGTCTCCCTTTAGAAGGTGAGTCGCACATTTTACCCATTCTTGCTCAGGAACATCAGCAGTCATCAGCAACCTTGACATCTCACGAAGCCAATCATCAGCATCCAGTGGCTGATCAGACACCTCAAAGTGGCATGGGTTAAACTTCAGAAAGCCCTTGATGTCTCCTCGCTTGGGAGGTGGAGGTAGCGGAACAAACTCATTCCCCCTGACACTTTCTTCAAATCGCTGCTGGTTCTGCTGCATTGCTCCCAAGGCATTAGCAATACTTGCCAACGCAACCCCCAGTTCAGGTGGTATGTCCTCCTCAGTGCGGCGTGGTGGTGCCATCATGTGATTGATATAAAGCTCAAGTCAGTACCATAATGGAGAATAATAATTATCCAAAATAATACCAAAATGGAATTAACCAAGATTAAAGGATACGAATCACTAAGATGATATTAAAATATCAACAAAGTTCAAAGCACCTAGAAGATAGTAAGCATAACGCACACGACTGAACAAGGAGTGTGGTACATAAAGCTATCAAAGAAAATTTTTAAGCAAATTTCGGCATTAAAATACCACTATATGCGCAAAACCACTTAACGAATCAAGATTAGTAACTCTACTAATTGAATATACAAGAGCGAATGATAAAAGTAGCGGTTTGGTCGCGACTCCATCCGACACTCAAATCATTACCCCGCACATGAATAAGTAAGACACATATCCCAACCTCCTTCCTTCTTAAGATGAACCTAAAGATTAGCAACTACGAAAACAAACACCCCTAACAAGATAGCGTCGGATAACAAAGAGTAAGACAGATCGCGTCGGTTTACAATGAATCAGATAGATCGCGTCGGTTTACAAAAGCCTGTCGGTATGGAATGTACCAACAGTTGATAACCAAAAGGCAGATAGCGACAACAAGTTGGATGCAACAGATAGACAAGGAATTACACACACACACAACCTATGGTACTACAAAACCCAGAACACGTGAATCCTAGTTTGAATCTTTAGAAGAGGATTGAAAACGTTACACTTCCTTACCAGAAAAGGGTGGGTGGGTGGGTAAGAAGAAAAATGGAAGCAGTCCTACTCTCACGTTTTGTTTTTCCCTAGTATACATAACTACCAAAATATTTGCTAGACTGACAACGACCATTTGACTGAGACCCTGAAGGGCGGGATGGCTCTGATACCAATTGTAACAACCTCGGACCCTACGCTCTAAGTTCAAGCCTGGATGAACCAAAAGTGGTTAAAGAAGTACAGCGGGGCCCCAGGGCCACCTACGTGTAGGCCCGTCGGCCGCCCTAACCACTTCCAAGAACTTCGGGACAAGAACGAGCGGCGTAGCCAACAGGCGAAGAGATCAAATACATACACAAGTGAGTATGTATGCAAGCTACCTTACAATAGTTCTCAGAGCCATACCATCTAAAAGAAATAGAAATATTGCAACGCCATACGACAAGATCCAAATATCCTAGATAGTTATAATAGTGTAGGATAGCTCCTCATACATCAATCAACAGAGTATCAAGCGGAAGCGGGTAACAAGATCCGAGTATGGATAAGAAGCAAATCGGCATAAGATGCCACATAAATAAGCACATCCCGCCCACAGATCTAACGGATCCCCATCCCCAGAATCTCTACACCGAGTGATCGTTGCCAACATCATCTGTCTCCTCCACCCAGTATCCATCTTGCGAATACACCTGTTCATCTGAATCAAACAATTTATCGTGTGAGACCCTAGGGGTACTCAGCAAGTCTTTATTCCTCTAAAGGGGACATATACCCGGGGTGACGCAATTGCAGCAAAAGATAATAGCTAACAAGTCTATAGATACTTTCTAACCATCCGCCTAACCAATGATAGGCGGATGTCCGTTAATTAGAAACAACAGTTATAACAGTATAAAGTAACAGATCCATCCTCCTTCCCGCTTACCAACGAGAAAGCGGACGAACAACCCATCCGTTGGCAGTTTTATTACTCATTCCATGAATATTGCACTATTTACTAGTCAGATATTTAGTCAAATTAAAGTCGGTACTTTAGTTATACTTGTCTATGATCGAGAAACTGTGCTCCAAGTCGTCCATAACCGCGGACACGGCTTTCAGAAAGATTTACCCTGCAGGGGTGCACAAATAGCAACACACACTCGATCAACCTCGGAAAAACCAACTCAAAACCCAACGAGACATTCATGACAAAGCGATCACATGATTCATAAAATATTTCAGGGGGCCACCCCATTAAGCTACCCGCAACGAAGTTGGCCGGCTCCGAGACAGACCCAAGGTTTGCACCAATGGCTGTAAACGACTAGGAACCTGAAAGTGTGACTGGGCTTGTCGATACCGCGAAAACACTCCGCAATTCCTAAACAGTACAGGTGCTCCACGCACAATCTTAATAAAACAGTAACATGGCATAAGTACAGGATAGTAAATAAAACCCCAAACTAGTTTGTGGCCCTAAGAAATAGAAATGAATCAAGCTCTGGCTCAGGGGGGTCCATAAGGCCTCCCGGATGTGGATAGTGCGAATAGTCAAGGAACAGGAATCAAGTACTCGGGGTCCTACGGGACAAAAGTGAGCATGAAAAACCAAATAACAAATATTGCTCACCGGTGCCTCTTTCATTAGTTATCCCATTACTACTCAGGTTAAGTTGTTTAGGTACCTCGTTATCCATCAGACAGTCACATACCCTACACATGTTGTTCTACGACTCGCATGGCTCAAACAACTCCTGTAGTAATGGCTCATAGGATGGAGGAACAAGCTTCGGTGGGGTTTAAAAGTAAAGGCTATGCAGTACTTGGGATTCAATTTAATGCAATCGTGACTCAATCATGCAAGGATAAGATAGAAGCAATAGGTACTATATGTATGCAAGCATGTGGTAGTGCTTTCCTGGCAGCTCAGTTGAAGCGAGAGATGGATCTGGGTAGTACTCCTGGGGTTCTTGATAATTCCCCTGCTTGGCGTCTATCCGAAAGAAGAACCAAACAAACAAGGGCCAACATAAATAAAGTGCACAAGCATATGAATAAAATGTGACAAGCAGACAAGCATGCCATGATGAATGATGCACAATTTACATGACAATAATATAGCATGGCAAGAGTGAGGTGTGGGGACAAGAATAATCATCTTATTAAGTTTTTAGTCAAATTTTATTACCATAAAAAGTTATGATTATCCAATATTTATATGATGCATGCTTCAATTCATATCATGGAATGCATAATCAGAACGGGCTCGTCGCGCTGATCGATTTAGACATCTTATTTGTCAAATTTGGAGTTATAGAATTAAAGTTATTAATTAATTAAGAAAAGGCATTTTTATTGCAATTAAGCAATTTCGAAAAGTTAATTTAGCCAAACATTATTTTAGAGGGCAGGTTTGAATTCCTCACATTTTCCTGATTCAAAAACATATATCATTTGTATTATTTGGATTTATTAATTAAAAGTTATTAATTCTGGATATAAATCATTTAAACAAATTCTGGAAAAGATTTTTATTAAACAGAAAAGAACCGAGACTTTTTACACTCAGAGGAAGCTAGCCACCGTCACTGACAAGTGGGGCCTGCGCTGACTCAGCGCTCGGTGACATGGTAGGACTGGCTCGGGTTTTTCTTACCGCGCGTTTGACTAGCCACCGAGACCGACAGGTGGGGCCGGCAGATCCGCGGGGCCACACACGGGCGCGCCAGCGGGGGCCTGCCACGTGTGGGATCCGGGGGAGCGCGGGTTGAGGATCCGCCAACCACGGGGGTATTTTTGCAAAACGGGGGAGGGGTTGACTGGTGGGTCTACATGGGCCGCGGAGGGACTAGCCGGTGAGCGATGAAAACTGCGAAGGGTGTTCTAGCAAAAGCTCCTGCGACGCCGACTGATGAACTGAAGGAAACAACCCGCGGTTCAGAACATCGGCCGATCTTGCAAGGTCGAGACTAGGTGATATGCTGCACCAAATCGAGCGTTTAAGAGCTCGATTTAAAGAGGGGAGGTTGATCTACGGGTTTGGTTCAGAAAGCAACGCCGGCGGGGCACTGTGGTGGTCGGGATTCGACGACGAACAGGAGGCTGCGTGGGAGCATTGCTGCTGCTGCTGCTGCTGCAGGCTGCAGACGCGACAGACAGCGCAGCAGCGGCGCACGGAGGCCCCTCGACGGAGTGTAGTGGCGATCCGGCGAACTAGAGGGGGAAGGAGGTTGTCTGGGAGGGAGGAGGAGCTCACGAGAGTGCGCCCGCGAAGCCGTGGAAGCAGGGGTGGTAGGGTACTGTCGCAGTGCTGGCGATCCGCTCCTTCGGCCACCTCACGGACACGGCGGCGACGGCGAGAATCGGCGATCTACTGGCCACCTCACCGCGCGAATCGTCGACGGCGAAGCCGGGGCACCTTCCGGAGGGCTTGGCTGGTTGATCGAGCTCGTGCTAGGGTTTGGCATGGCTTCGGCCACGTGAAGAAGAAGAAGGCGGGGGGGCTGCGGGTTGATCTGGAGCTAAGGGGAAGGGTGGAGATAAGGGAGAGGGCAGAGGCACAAGGGGGAGGGTGGTTGCACCTTTTTGCCAAAGCAAGGGAGAGATCGGTGGGGGGTAGTGTTTTCTTCCCTTTTTCCTCTCTCTCTCTACTTAGCTAGGAGGGGGTAGGTCACAGGTTAGGAGGGTGGTGGCTGAGCTGGCTACTCTTCTTGCAAGCAAGACAAGGGGGTGTAGGGGTTAGGGAAGGGTGGCCGCATAGCCTCGGGTTGGTGGAGGAATTAGGTTAGGAAAAGAAGGGGTTAGGGTTAGGGTAGATAGAGAGATAGAAGGGTTTTGGCTAGGTAAGAGGGTTAGGTTTAGCTAGGAGAGGAAAAGTGAAAAACAAGGGGAAAACATAAGGTTCCAAAATATTTTTGCTTCAACCAAGTTATTTTGATTAGCTTCCAAATAGAATAAACAATACAAAGGAAAAGAAACACAAACCGAAGTGGAAGGAGGTGAGTGGAAAGGTTGCACTTCCGGATTTAGTTGAAAAGATGCCAAATTATATGAATTTAATTCATACAAGCTTCTTCTCAAATATACCAAATAAAAACAAAATAAAAGGAGATAGGAGTGGCTTTGCATGGGCCATGCATGTGGTATATATATGCCACCACTAGTAGTGAAAACACTAGAATTCCAATGGTCATGTTTAACCATGCATGCATTCCAAAATGGTTGACTTTTGGCCCCACAAAACAACAAGCTTGTGCTCACATGAATATAGCTAGCATATACATACATGTGAAGCTAAATGGCCATTATGGGGTATATTCCCACTAGATCATCTTGTAGCCAAAAATAGTTTCACACATGAGCATATATTAACTAAAACCATATGGAAGCTTAAGAAAAGAATTCTACTCACATAGCATGCAAAGGTGGCCATGTGGCTCTCCACATATCAATAATGTGAAAAATCAACATGATGCATATATGGGAGCATGATGAATTATAAGTGGATCCATCCCAACCCTCATGAGCTAGAGGTAAACCCATAACAAAAGCAAAGCTCACATATAGTTGGATCGTGGAATTCTAGGGTGGTGACAAGAAAGGTGGTGGAGTTAAATAAAAGATATGCCCCAACTCAAATTGGGCACCAAGCATTTATCAAGAACAAAATACAATTTATTTAAGAACCAAATACAATTGATAAATGCATATGAGACAAGATCCAAAAGAAAAGGGTTTTATATGATGCTCAAATGCAAGGTGGCATGATGACATGAGCATGATATAATTATGATGCAACAATTATATGTAGGACGTAGCATTTTATAATTAGACCATGTAGCATTACAAATGTTAGACAGATGGGATGCTACAAAAGGGGAGCTTGTAAGTCCATGGAGTTATGTATGTGTGTTAGAGAAACGCCTGGGCCGCTGGTCTAATCCATGCTGACATGGTGGAAACCTGCAGCGTAACCATAATGATATCTATGAAGCATTCTTCTTATAAAAAAGAGAGATAGCTATTGAGAAAAAGAAAAAAAGAGAGATTTATGAAAAGAGGAAAGAGAGAAAAAGGCACCATTTTCCCATGGTAAATAAGAAGATTGCCGAGATACTCATTGTCTGCTTGCCTTGTCATTTTGATATGGGTATTCTTCCGTATCATCGGGTAAGGGGTACCCCATTGGCGGTTCTCAATGATACGCACATACTTACGATGACAAGAACTTACCGGTAACTAAAGTTGAGTAGCATGAGGAGCGGCCCTCGTACTCAAGGGACTTGGGATTTTCAGTTTATATTCTGTCAAGCTTATAACTCAGATTGGATCTCACTTTCACCTTAACCATATTAAAGATGCTTATGACAGGGGCAATGAGAGCTCAAAGCTAACGAGTACCATACTTTCAGCATTTGGAAGCCTTTCAAAATTATTCAAAACCTTTTTATTCTACTTGTTGAGTCTCCATATATTCTTTGAGCACCTTCTTGAGAGCATAGTTGTCATTCTTTGTGTTTGTTCCATTACTTGATTATTTGTGTTATGACTTTGATGCTTGTATCTTTGATATCTTTACTTCTAGTCATCACTTGAACTTCAGAGGTGCCTTGGCATTCATAATCAAAGGCAAGCGAGATACCACTCTAGCATACCTTTTTATGAGCATTGTAATGTTGCTTATTTTCGTGCTTCATGCTACTTATTATTCTTGAGTTGGAATCTCTTCAAAGCTTGCAAAGACTATTAAGTAGACTTAGTTGCATACTCTTTATTATGAATTGTCTAAGTAGTTGATCACATTGCTGAGAATATTTACATCATATGAAGCAAATGTGTTCGTGAAAGTTCTTTTATCGCACTCAGTTTTCAACTGAATTGCTTGAGGACAAGCAATAAGCTATGCTTGGGGGGAGTTGATACGTCCAAAACATATCTACTTTCCCGAACACTTTTGCTATTGTTTCTCCTTTATACTTGTGTGATTTGGATGCAACTAATGCGAACTGACGTTGTTTTCAGCAGAATTGCCTTGGTGTCTACTTTTTGTGCAGAAAATCAACTATCAGGAAAAATCCCGAAAAATATGCCAAAAATCCTATTTCACCCGAAGACTCCAGGAGCCAGAATACGAGACGGAGAAGAGCCCTGGGGTGGCCACACCACCTGGCGGCGCGGGCCAGGCCAGGCCGCGCCAGGGGGTGGTGTGGGCCCCCCAGGCACCCCCTTGGCCTCTCTCTTCGCCTATAAGGAGCCTTCTGACATAAAAACTTCGGGGGGTTCGACGTTTTTCCAAAAGGAGTTCCGCTCCGGTGCCACCACAAGATTCCACGAAACAGCACCAGAAACTCCGTTCTGGCACCCTACCGGGACGAGGAATTGGAGGAGATCATCGCCATCATCATCACCATCACTTCTCCATCGACCATCCATGTTTCCCCCATCTATGAGTGAGTAATCCCCCGCTATAGGCTATGGGGATAGTAGGGATTGGATGAGATCGTTCATGTAATGGCATCAGATTGTTAGGGCATGGTGCCTAGTATCTTTTATAGTGCTTTATGACTTTGTTGCGACTTGTTGTGCTTAATGCTTGTCACTAGGGCCCGAGTGCCATGATTTCAGATATGAACATGTTATTGATTCATTATGATAGTATTGTTATTGGTCTTATCTACAAGTTGTATACACACGGCGTTGTCCGGAACCTATGGCCCTGAAGTGACAGAAATCGGGATAACCGGAAGGGAAAGGCTTTGATGTGAGGATCACATGTGTTCACGGAGTGTTAATGCTTTGCTCCGGTGCTCTATTAAAAGGAGCACCTTAATTGCCAGTAGTTCCCTAGAGGCCCCGCTGCAAACGGGCTAGCAGGACAAAAGATGTTGTGCAAGTTCTCATTGCGAGCATGTATGACTATATATGGAACACATGCCTAGGATTGTCTAGTACTTGGATGTTTTATCTTATTTATCTGCAATTGCCCTATGTTCTGATTGCTGTGTGAATTGTCTTATCCATGCAACACCCATCCATCTATCCCTATGCCTACCGCACTCGAATCCCACTATTACTGCTTTTGTTACTACTGTCTTTGCTTTACTACTGCTGTTACTTTGCTATTCCTACTACAAAATTGTTGCTACTGATAAACTCCTGTGAGCAAGATTGTTTCCAGGTGCAGCTGAATTGACAACTCAGTTGTTAAGGCTTATAAATATTCTTTGGCTCCCCTTGTGTCGAATCAATAAATTGGGTTTTACTTCCCTCGAAAATACTGCGATACAACCCCTATACTTGTGGGTTATCAGACACTCCGGCTGAAAACGGCCGGACACTCCGGCCGAAAACAGCCGGACATTCCACCCAAGGTAAAACAGACAAAAACATCAATACGAAAACAACCATAAATTTTGCATCCTGACTCCGATTTTGATGATCTTGGGCTTGTTTTAAAGATGACAACAAACTCTACAAGATCATGCAGGGAACAATCATAGTCCAGAAACGAAGGATAGAACCAAATAAGGGAAGGTTTGACCTCTCTCAAAAAGACGAACCGGTAAAACCTCCAACATAAAAAACGCAATAGAGAATGCATATGAAATCCGTTTTCGATGAACTTGGGCTTGTCATGAAGATTAACACAAGCTATAAATCCTCTCATGGATAAGAACCAAATGATGTAAGGTTTTACCAATCTCAAAAAGACAAACCGGTAAAACCTTCAATATCGAAAACGCAATAGAGATTGCATATGAAATCCGTTTTCGATGAACTAGAGCTTGTTATGAATATTACCACAAGCTCAAGAACCTCACATGGATAAGATCCGAATAACAACCAAGAAAGGATGATGCCAAGTATGCAAAGGTTTGAGCTCTCATGAAGGATATGATCAAGTTACTCACTCGAGAGCCCCTCTTGATAGTACGGCTATCTATCCTATAAACCGGTCTCCCCAACTAACACCATGAGACCATTAAGAAAGAAACCCTATCAAGAACATACCTTTGCCTTGAGCATATTCCACTTGAGCTTGATGATAGCGATCTTGTCCACCTCAAGATGGAACACCTTTCTTGATTGCACTACCTTGGTGAAGACTTACAAATTCCTCTCCCATACTCCACTATGGTAGAGCTTCTCTCTTGAGCATATCATCTTCCCATATCCATGATAACCATAGGATGGCAAGCTCCAAGAAAATGATCTCTTCGAGATAGCTCATATTGAACTTGCACATCATTTCTTCTTTCTTCATTATGTTGGTGTCTTGAAGGAACATAAGAGATATCACCCCAACTTTAGTCTTCAAGACACACTTGCTATAGGCTTAACTCTCACTTGACCAATCTCCAGATCACGCATTGAAACCTTGGTCAACACTTAATCTTCTTCACTTTCTTCTTCTCCAAACCTTGAAGGCAACATATGGTTCAAGCATTGCCTATGGAAAAATCCTACAGGTAAAACTCAATGCAAACATAAGTCCATAAAGATTGTCATTAATTACCAAAACCACACATGGGGGCACACATGCACTTTCAATCTCCCCCATTTTGGTAATTGATGACAATCCCTTTGAGAGGGTTTATATAAGGAATTAATCAAAGAACACATTGTGCTAACATCAAATACAACACAAGTATGTGATGTTAGTATAACCACAATATAGAGCAAACTCCCCACAATCTATGCACGTGTGGATGAACTTGAATTTCATTGCATATATTGCCAACCATTACCGGTGGTGGAGTTTTCTCTATATAATCAAGATGCCATACAACACACTAAGATGCAAAGCACATGAGGCAAGTGTTTAAGTACAAAACTCACAACACACAACCAAATTCCCTAAAACCCTCTTAAAACTTCTCTCCCATTGGCATCGATTGCTGAAATGGCTGAAGAACTTTAGAAGGCCAATTTAGTGAGAGTTCCTCCATATGGTGTGCATTTCTCATAATATGAGTGGAATCAAATGCACGTATCCAATGATGAATACCATGAGGAAATAAAACTAAATTGAGGATCCAAAGATTGCAAAGAAATAAAATGGTGAAGAAGCATCAACGAATGAAGTAAGCAATCAAAAGATCGAAAGAAGCACTTCACAAAAGGAAGATACTAAAAGAAAGATAGATATTATGATAAGGTTGAAAAGAGAGTGATCTAAATAATATGAGGAGACTCCCCAATGTTTGTGCACAAATTATAATCTGTGTTTGAATACAATATGCACAAACATGGCATCCTCATTCCCTCTATATCATTTAAACAACGAGCACAAGCAAGAGAGAAGATATTATGATGAGAGCAAATGGGTGTTTAGATGAAAATAGGAAGCTCCCCAAATCCTAACTCCCCATAATCAAACAAAACACCAAACAAGAACAAGAAGGAAAAAGTGTGTTTTTAGGTAAATTAGGAAAGCTCCCCAAGGTTTATGCACCAAATATAATAATTGCTTTGAATGCAAAGTGCATAAACGTGGTATCCTTGCTCCCCCAAACTTACATAACAACTCAAGGCATGAGAGATCAACTTTCTTAACACCAACAAGTGTCAAAAGATGCAAATGAAAATGTCAAGCACTCAACCAAAAACTTTTGGAGCCACCAAAGAATAAAGTAGGAGCACAAGGTGGACTCCAAAGCCAAAAGGATATCAACTAGAGATTTAGCCATGATCATGTGTATAAGTTTCTTGGTAGACAACAATCACCAAGATATACATCCACAAAGAAACATGTACACACAAAATGGATACTCAAGAAAGAACAAGATATCCAAACAAAAGTCATAGATAATGCCAATAAGATTTTTGCTAGAAGGCATGGCCAAAGGCTCAAACTTATCTTATTGAACATCAATGACCTTAAAACACCAACACATACATCACAACTATCACAAGGGAACAAGAGATAGTTGGAATGCATTGCAAAAGCAACAAGTATCATAAAGAGCAAATAAACCTTGCAAATTTATCCATATTGCACATGAGAGAAATTGAGGAAAAGATTGACAATATAATTGCTAGATTGGCATATATGGGATCGGTGAATCATCAACATGATTTTGAAATACTCCCCAAAATATGCATTCATCTCAACTTACTCATACCACAAAAGGATGATACAATAAAATTCTTGCAAGAACCACAATAAAAGCAACTAAAGGAAATCATGCCATGATGCAACCATAATGGTTGGATGCTAGAAAAGTATGCATGAGAGGGATACTTGTTACCGAGATACCATTGGTAGGATGAAGTAGATATGAGTTTGTTGATCATCCTAGCTTGACTCCAATTATCATTTAGTCCCCACATCTTCTTATTATTGAAAAGCATCCAATGAATCTCCAATGTTCCTATAACACATTCAAGTACACAATGGTCCCAAAACTCATTGGGTCCAAAGTAGTTAGATAAACTACAATACATAGGAGAAACTCCACATAAATATGTGCATATTGATATGAAATTGAATTTCATGCACATCTTAGCCGATAGGATTTGGTGGAGAATCCCCTATATATTGGATCAAGAAAGAAAGCATGCCATAATATAGAACATGTAGTAAATATGCATGCACAAGATTTCAAGAACCAAAAAGGAGATACAATTTGAACAAAAACACCAAGTAAACCAAGAAGTCGCAAACAAGAGTGTGACACGACAAAAGGGTGTCCAAATTGTATCAAAGAGCCAAATCAACACATGAAATGACACAAATTCAACAAATGAACAAGGCAATAGCCAAAGAGCAAATGATAGGCATAAACACCAATGCTCAAGGATTTATCTCATCCTAAGGGATCAAACAAATAACAAGGAATGAGACAAAACCAACTCCCAAAAAGCAAGGTTCCAACACACAAACCAAACTCTCTACACTTTTCATGATGGCACAAAGTACCAAAAGAAAAGATCAAACTTCCAAGCACATAAAACATGATATGGAACAAAACATATTATGAAGAAGCATAAAATGAGTGTTCGAAATAATATAGGAGAACTCCCCATGATTAGTGCATTATTTAAGATTCTGCATTTGAATACAAAATGCACACACATGGGATCATCATCCCTACCTACATCAACTAGAGAACTAAATGATTTCAAGATAAATAAAGATCCATATGGATTGAGGAATACATGGGATACAAGACACAACAAATTATTGGCAAGATATAAGGAAAATAAAGCAAAAACCAATGTGAAAATGATCAGGAAGATCTACCACATATTATAGTACCGATTGTTCAAGGACAAAGGTCTTGCAAATATTTCTCAGTGGTAGATAGAAAATATATCCAAGATCATATTCAAAGAGAAAGAAAGTGTCAAAAGGTAGGAATTAAAAACCAAGACATGAAAGAGATCCTTGAGGGTTTCAACTAGTTAACCAATCATGCACAGCAATGATTAGAATAACTAGAGGAAAAATTCTTACCAACTTAGATATAAGAATTCATATATGATGAAACCCATACCAAGGAAATCTCTTACAAATAAGATCCAAAAGATAAGAGATAAAACCATTATATCAAAAAGGAACTTGTTTGAGCTCACGTGCCACATAGGAACTAGATAATTTCCAATATCAATTATATGTGACACTACCTCAACTATTCACATTTTCTCGGCTTGTAATATGCAGTAAGCATATGACTCCCCCATAATGTGATACATCCATAAATATCGACACGCGGCAAAATGATCCACATAGAGATAATTAATGGACATTATAGAACTTAAATTTCTCATGAGAATCATACCACATAGAGACTAGATAATATTGCAATATCAATACTAGGTGGTATTCCTCATGTACACACATTTTTAGGATTGTGGAATGCCCAGGCATAACACTCCCCCAAAATGGGATAGTCCATTAATCTCTCACAAGAGCCAAGTAAGATATAAACAAGATGCAATAGGCTCAAACACGAAACACATACATGGTGTGCAAGTCAACATACACATACTTGATTTCTCAAGTTAAGAAAGTAGGAAGCACAACATATACAAAGCACATGCAAGGTACAAAACTAACACATGCACAAGGGGCAAGTAACTTTCAGTGTAAATGAGTTGAGCACATGTTACCACAAGGAGGAACATCGAATATATGATAGAAGCATGATAAACTAAATGACCTGGCTTGAGAGAATATAATTGAAGTTCCCTTAATTCTTCATGATGTAGCCAAGTCTCCAATGCCCTCCAACAATACCTATTGATAAAGTTTTGGCTTGTTGGTCCCCAACCAAGTTGGGTCCTAAGAGGTTAGTCACAATAGGCTTGGCAACCCAAATGGTTCTTTTCTTGAACCCACATTGAGCACCAATAAATTTGCCAACCTCATCCTTACAAAGAGAATAAACATCATCAATAATGATAGGGTTGGATGAGGAGATACCAATAGTGCATGAGGAAGAAATACGCCCCTTCTCACGGCATGTATAGCAAGTTCTTCTCTTGCCATCTTTCTTCTTAGGTGAGGCCACAACTCGAGGAAGAGCTCGAGTAGTCCTCTTAGGAAGGGGCCCGTCCACGACTTGAGGTGGAGCTTGAGGACGCTTCCCTTGTTGCTTCACACTAAGAGACTTCTTCTTCAATGGGCAAGATCTAACATGATGCCCTTCTTCCTTGCACTTGAAGCAAATAATGTTGGCCAGATTCTTGACTTGATCTTGGCCATTCTTCTTGTTGTCCTTGTGCTTCAAATAGATAGCAGACTTGTTCTTGACATTGGAGTTAAATCCAAGCCCACTCTTGTCATTGGGAGATTTTTGCACACTCAAGATTTTGTTGAGTGCGGTTTTCCCTTGATGACCCTTTTTCAAGTCATTCTTCAAAGAAGTGACTTGAGCCTTGAGAACTTTGATTTCCTCTACATGGTTAGTTTCAACAAAAGTACTAGAGGAAGTGGATGCTACATTGTTAGAGCAACAAGGCACGGAATGTAATTCATCACGAGATATAGCATGGTTGTGAGAGGATGAATTACAAAGACTAACACAAGGCAATATAACATCTGGAGTAGATATAGTGCTAATGTCGACATGAGGCCCACTAGATGTTACCTTTGACATGATGGCCTCATGAGCCAACTTTAGCCTACCATGGGAAACTAGAAGATCCTCATGCGAGCTTGATAGCTTAGCATGACTCTCTTCCAATTTACCATAGTTGCTAGTTAGCAAAGCAAGTTGAGCATGTAGCTCAACATTCTCCTTCACAATAGATGCTTCACAAGGGATAGAGTTAGTAGCACAAGCATAATTAATGGTAGTAAGAGGTGAGGGTAACTTGGAAAGCTCTTTAGAGTAAGAAGCTTTAAGTTGGTCATGTGACTCGGTGAGTTTGATGAGATCCCCCTTGATAACCCTAGATCCATTGTTGAGGTGCTCAAAATCCTCAAGGAGTTTAGCATAAGCAAATTCAAGCTCATCATTTTTAATTTGGAGGGCACTTGCTGCCTCAAATTCTCTATCATGAGATTTCTTCACTCTAGAAAGCTCTAGAGAAAAGGTCTCCTCAAGAGATTCCTTGGTGGTTTATTCCTCCTCAAGAGCATCATTTAGGTTTGCAATGTCATTCGCATGCTCAAGACTACTCATGTTTTAAATTGTGTCCTCATGCTCATAAATTAGTTCCTTACTTTCAATGGAAAATTTCAAGATTTCAAAGAAAGTGTAGCAAGGATTTTTATTTTTGTGTAGAGCACGAAGAACAAGCTCTCCCTTCTCTTTTAAAGAAGCAACATCATCTTCTACCTCATCTAAGTCGACATTCACATCATCATTAGGTGCACTGGGATCCAAAGGAGAAGTTACCTTTGATTCCTTAGTCATGAGGCATAAGTGAATGTTGGGAGAAGGTGATGATGGGGGAACACTTGAAGCTCCAATAGCAACCTTGTCTTGGCCCACACATTCTTCGATTTCCTCTACATGGTTAGCAACACAAGTACTAGAGGAAATAGAAGCACATTTATCATGGCAACAAGGCAAAGCAAGCATATCATCATGAGATTTGTTCAAGCCATTTCTACATGATATGCAAGGACTACCAACACAAGCATATAAGGAGTTTTGGGTGCTACAAGTGTTAGAGTCCAAAGGTGAAGTATTGCAATGAGATAGAGAAGAAGGATCAATAAGAGTAAGCTCACTATCAACATTGCAATATTCGTCACCACTCACCATATCATTACCTTGTGTCTTACCACACTTTGGTGAAGTGAAGAATATGAGAACTCATCACGGCCGGAAGTGGAAGCAATACAATCATCCTCAATAATGTTGGACACATCATATTTATCTTGAAGTCTTATCCATAACTCATGAGCGCTCCAAAAAGGTATGATTGAAGAAGTAACTACATAACTCACTGCATTAACAAGCACATTAGAAGCTTGAGCATCGAGATATAAATTTTTCTCATCCTCACAAGATAGATTTTCGAAATCCATTAGAGGAGAAAAACCTATATCTACAATACGCTCCAAATTTGGGTCCATGTCCCAAAAATGAATAGCATACGAGTTTTCCATATATCATAATTTGTGCCATCGAATATGAACATTTCATTGTGCACTAATCCCTAGCCGACATCTTTACTCTCAAGGAGATGAAGCCTAAAATGAGAGACCGGGCTCTGATACTAATTGAAAGGACACAGATGTCGCCTAGAGGGGGGTGAATAGGCGGTTCAAAACTTTTACGATATGGGCTTAACAAAGGAGGAATAAAACTAGCGTTTACTTTGTCAAGCACAAAACCTATATATACTAGGGTTCACCTGTGTGCACCAACAACTTATGCTAAGCAAGACAATCAACTATGTGATAGCAAGATATAGACTTCAAGCACGAAGGCTATCACAAAGTAAGGTGCATAAGAGCTCGGGTATAGAGATAACCGAGGCACGCGGAGATGACGATGTTTTACCGAGTTCCTCCCAACATGGAGTACGTCTCGTTTGGAGAGGGGGTGGTATCAAACCACCAACGCCACAAAAGGCCTCCCTTGTTCTCCTGTGAATCTCACCCCAACGGGATCGATCCACACTTCCACTATTGGTGCACTTGTCGGTGGCAATCGGGAACCTCTCACAAGGTTGGGGCACTTCTCCACAACTCAATTGGAGGCTCCCAACAAACAAGCTTGGGGAAAGCTCCACAAGTTAATTGGAGGCCCCAAGTAATCCACAAACCTGCAAAACCACCAACCCGTCTAGGGTTCCAATGAACCCAAGAGTAAAAAGCTTCTCAACTTTTCACCCAATCGAATCCTCACCAAGAACTCCAACTGATGCACCAAATGCAAAGGCAAGAACACAAGAAGTGCTCAAATCCTTCTCTCCCAAATTCCACCAAAGCTACAAAAGCTTATGGGGGAATAAGAGAGGAAGAACAATGCAGGAAATCCACAAAAGACTCCAAGATCTAGATCCCAAGATGTTCCCCTCACTTAGAGGAGAGATTGATTGGTGGGGTTGTAGATCTAGATCTCCTCTTTCAAATCCCTCAAGAATATGCAAGAATCATAGGAGGGATTGAGAGATAGCAAGCTCAAGAAGGTCAGCAATGGAGGGGAAAATTTACAAGAAAGGTTCTCAAATCGTTGGGGAAGAAGGGCCCCTTGTATAGGTCCTCTGAAATCCAACCGTTGGAGCTCGGGAGTGCGCGGGCCGGACATTTCGGCCAGATTCCGGGTGGTTTCCGATATGGCATACAGAATGTCCACACCGTGAGAAGAAAACTTGGCGAACCCACAGGGCCGAACACTCTGGCTGAAAACGGCCGGACATTCCAGCCGGGCCGGACACTCTGGCCGAAAATGGCCGGATATTCCGCCCAAGGCAAAATTGACAGAAACATCAATACGAAAACAACCATAAATTTTGCATCCGGACTCCGATTTTAATGATCTTGGTCTTGTTTTAAAGAGGACAACAAACTCTACAAGATCATGCAGGGAACCATCGTAGTCCAAAAACGGAGGATAGAACCAAATGACAAAAGGTTTGACCTCTCTCAAAAAGACGAACCGGTAAAACCTCCAACATCGAAAACGCAATAGAGAATGCATATGAAATCCGTTTTCGATGAACTTGGGCTTGTCATGAAGATTAACACAAGCTATAAATCCTCTCATGGATAAGAACCAAATGATGTAAGGTTTTACCAATCTCAAAAAGACAAACCGGTAAAACCTTCAATATCGAAAACGCAATAGAGATTGCATATGAAATCCGTTTTCGATGAACTAGAGATTGTTATGAATATTACCACAAGCTCAAGAACCTTACATGGATAAGATCCAAATAACAACCAAGAAAGGATGATGCCAAGTATGCAAAGGTTTGAGCTCTCATGAAGGATATGATCAAGTTACTCACTCGAGAGCCCCTCTTGATAGTACGGCTATCTATCCTATAAACCGGTCTCCCCAACTAACACCATGAGACCAGTAAGAAAGAAACCCTATCAATAACATACCTTTGTCTTGAGCATATTCCACTTGAGCTTGATGATAGCGATCTTGTCCACCTCAAGATGGAACACCTTTCTTGATTGCACTAGCCTGGTGAAGACTTGCAAATTGCTCTCCCATACTCCACTATGGTAGAGCTTCTCTCTTGAGCATATCATCTTCCCATATCCATGATAACCATAGGATGGCAAGCTCCAAGCAAATGATCTCTTCGAGATAGCTCAAATTGAACTTGCACATCATTTCTTATTCTTCATTATGTTGGTGTCTTGAAGGAACATAAGAGATATCACCCCAACTTTAGTCTTCAAGACACACTTGCTATAGGCTCAACTCTCACTTGACCAATCTCCAGATCACGCATTGAAACCTTGGTCAACACTTAATCTTCTTCACTTTCTTCTTCTCCAAACCTTGAAGGCAACATATGGTTCAAGCATTGCCTATGGACAAATCCTACAGGTAAAACTCAATGCAAACATAAGTCCATAAAGATTGTCATTAATTACCAAAACCACACATGGGGGCACACATGCACTTTCAGGTGACCTTTAATGTTAATGACAAGGAACATATTGTCTATTTCCCCAAGAATATTGAAAGGACTTATGGTTTGAATTCAATTGAACATGTTGAGGGCATTCAAGTTGGAGAAATATATTGTCCCATACCAAGAGAAAATTTTGAAACTATTATGATTGGGACCATTGCTATCAAGGTTGAGGTAACATAATCATTAGTGGAATACAAAGTTTTGCCTCATATGGAATTGTTTTGGTAGCAACACCTGATCAACCTAGTTAACAAAATGATTTCATTGAACAAAACAATGTTTTCATCGTGGTTATCTTCGTTTACTTCTATTGCTATCCATTTTAGTTTTTGTCTTTGTTTAGTTTTCCTTGTTGTTAGTTGCTTGCATTTTAGAGTGTCCTAGAACTTCTGTAGTTCTAGCTTGGTTTTGTCCTTGCATCATTTCCACACACAAAAATCCGTCTGTCAGAAAATCATTCTTCTATTCCTGAAAATTGCCCAAAAATAAAGTGTCTCGAAAAATTCCAGAAAATTCATATTAAATTTTTACATGAAAAAAGGGGCAGAGGAGTGCCTGGGAGGTACCAGAGGACCCACCAGGCAGGCACACCACCTGGTGGCGTGGCCTGCCCTAGGTGGCGCCATGCCCTGGTGTGGGCCACCCCTGGCCCTCCACTAACTCTATCACCTGCCACTTTCTTCTCTCTCCCGAGTAAGCTCCAGTTCATTGCTCAAAATTGCGTTCTTGCTGTGCTTGCTCTCGATTTTTTTCGATCTCCTTGCTCAGCCCATCTTTCTTGCTGAAATTCGGAGCATTTGTTCCTTGGTATGTGACTCCTCCCCTTGTCCAAGTAGATTAGTGTTTAGTGGATTATATCTTGAGTATTTTTTTGCTGTAGGTGACAGGTTTTGAGGGCTTGTAAGCTTGTTTGATGCTTAGAGATATAGTTTTGATGCATGTTTAGGCCTCTTACAAGTCCCTATGAGTAGAATCCTTCATTATATTTACTTTGCAATCACTTGTTTAATAGGTGTTTAAATTTCATAATAGAAGATGAGTGAGCACCACCTAAACCAACATGAACTATGGGTGCCTGAGATCATGAAAGTCCACCGGGAGGAGGAAGTTTTTCCTTCCATTTATCCTTGTTCTGAGTTCATGAGAGCTGCGGGAATTCTCCAAGATTTCCACACTTTGGTTTCTAATGCAGGGTTGGAGCACTTTTTGGAAGATGAGCCTTGTCAATTTGTGAAGCTAACCAGGTTTGTGGTGTAGGATTTTCAATTTAGCACTCATTGCCTAACCCCACGGTCCACTATAAAATTTACAATATTGTTGTCGACCTTTTTTCTTGATGATTTTTGTGCAGCTATTAAGGTACCTCAATGGGGATCATGTAGAAGGATTAAGGAGCGACCTGAACCACTCATGGATTTATACGCAGAAATTTGCCAAGGGAGAAGCTTATCGAAGGAGAATGGAAAAATCCGTAACATTCATCTCCCTTCCATTCGTTACTTTGCCTACTTTGTTGCCAAGTGCGTTCTTGCTAGGAAAACCGCCAATAAATTATCTTCATATGATCTAGCATTTATCTCTGCCGCTCTTAAACAAGATAGGTCTTACAACTTAGGTGCTTTGATAGCTTTCCGTCTTGCTGCTAACCATGAGAAAGGTGGAATTTGTTGAGGCCTCATTGCTTCTCGTTTACTAGCATTGCATGGTTTAGTGCCTCATCATCTAGACCTACAGTTTCCCATAGAAAGGCTTGATCTTAATTCCATGATACATCATAAATTTGTTTCCTCGTGGGCTAGTGTGAATGAGTTGTCTTATGAAATAACCTTTCTCAAAGCTGGTTGGAGAAAGAGCAAGTCCGAGCGTGTTGTTCTTTTGCCTGCACCTATTTTGTTTAACCTTGATAATAGGGAAGGATGGTCCCTCACTGAGGAGGAGCTTGACACGTACTTGGGTGAGCTCTCCCAACAGGAGCAGGACACTAGAAGGGAGGTCACGGATGATTCGGTCCAGCCCTCGAATGAGGAGGAGTCTTCATATCAGCAGCCTTCTTATGATTGGGGAGCTTCTTCTTCTTCCCACGGTCCCAACTACGACCATTCCTATCATGATCCTCCTGCTTGGAACCCTTACCCGTATCTGGATTGACACCCACTTAGGCCAAAAGCCTAAGTTTGGGGGGAGGTACGCTGACACCGCACTCATCTCCATATCATTTTGCGTCGGTACTTTGTATATTCATGTTTCGTTCTCTTTTTAGTTTTCCTTCTTTCTTTGTTTTTGCTTTCTAAAAACACAAAAAGACCAAAAATATTTCTGTTGTTTCTCTTTGGTTTGTTTCTTCTTCTTTTGCCTTGGTTTTCTTTTCTCTTTTTGCTTTGTTTGAACTATTTGAAAAACCCAAAAAGATTTTGCTTTGTTTGTTTTTCCTTTTTGGTTCTTGCTTTAAAAAATCGAAAACACCAAAAATATTTGTTCTTCTTCTTTGGCTTTGTGAGTTTCTTGCAGGGTTCAGCAGTGCTCAGTGGAATATTGGTTTCATATTATTATTCAAGCCACACAAGTGAAGAGAAATAATGAGGATTAAGGACAACTTGAGGCGTGGTAAGAGGCTGGTAACAAACTCTATTTGTTTTCATTTTTGTACATATACTCATCACTGTGGGCATGCTTAGTCCATTCATGTAGGGTGTATGTTATCTTTGGATGCTTAGTAGTTCTTGCTTTCGTACGATTAGTTCCAGCTTGCTAATAGTTTGTAGCATGTCTTATGAATGTTTGCTTGCATTATTCTATTCATAACTTGGTATGACACCGTGGTATCCTCCTCTAAATGTTTCATTTGAATTGACTTGGCACATGCTCATGCATGCATATGACTGTAATAATCAGTTAAGCCTCGATGAATTATTTTGCCTTGAGGATCTTGAATCACTTTCATGCCATGAGTAGTCCTGTTTTGTTGCAAGCATGATTATGACAGCTATTTCTCTCTTGTCTATCGCTCCCTTACTATTGCTAGCTTTCACTTACACTGAGTTTTACTCAAATTTCCAACTCCCTAAACCAAATAGTTCCAAAGTGTCCACCATACCTACCTATTAGCATCATTTGCTACTTCCATGCATATTCAGTATGCCTTGTTTTCTTCCGAATAAAATGTTCGCTTGTTATGAGAAGTTAGTTAGTAAAGCTCTCACGAACTTGATGGCACACTTTATTTTTCTACACTTAATAAACCTGAACCATTGTGACTGTCCATGAAAGTTATATGCTTGCAAATTATAGGCTAGGGATTAGCAGAATCGTGCTATCACGAGGAACGCTTTCAACACTTGTAAATATATACCCAGTTGATACCATGCTCTTTTGTTTGCGGATGTCGTCGGTGTCAAATAAAAGGGGAGCTTGTAAGTCCATGGAGTTATGTATGTGTGTTAGAAAAACGCCTGGGCCGCTGGTCTAATCCATGCTGACATGGTGGAAACCTGTAGCGTAACCATAATGATATCTATGAAGCATTCTTCTTATAAAAAAAGAGAGATAACTATTGAGAAAAAGAAAAAGAAAAGAGATTTATGAAAAGAGGAAAGAGAGAAAAAAGCACCATTTTCCCATGGTAAATAAGAAGATTGCTGAGATACTCATTGTATGCTTGCCTTGTCATTTTGATATGGGGATTCTTCCGTATCATCGGGCAAGGGGTACCCCGTTGGCCGTTCTCTATGATACACACATATTTACGATGACAAGAACTTACCAGTAACTAAAGTTGAGTAGCATGAGGAGCGGCCCTCGTACTCAAGGGACATGGGATTTTTGGTTTATAGTCTGTCAAGCATATAACTCAGATTGGATCTCACTTTCACCTTAACCACATTAAAGATGCTTATGATAGGGGCAATGAGAGCTCAAAGCTAATGAGTACCATACTTTCAGCATTTGGAAGCCTTTCAAAATTATTCAAAACCTTTTCCTTTACTTGTTGAGTCTCCATATATTCCTTGAGCACCTTCTTGAGAGCATAGTTGTCATTCTTTGTGCTTGTCTCATTACTTGATTATTTGTGTTATTACTTTGATGCTTGTATCTTTGATATCTTTACTTCTAGTCATCACTTGAATTTCAGAGGTGCCTTGACATTCATAATCAAAGGCAAGCGAGATACCACTCTATCATACCTTTTTATGAGCATTGTAATGTTGCTTATGTTTATGCTTCGTGCTACTTATTATTTTTGAGTTGGAATCTCTTCATAGCTTGCAATGACTATTAAGTAGACTCGGTAGCATACTCTTTATTATGAATTTCCTAAGTAGTTGATCACATGCTAAGAATATATACATCATATGAAGCAAATGTGTTCATGAAAGTTCTTTTATCGCACTCAGTTTTCAACTGAATTGCTTGAGGACAAGCAATAAGCTAAGCTTGGGGGGAGTTGATACGTCCAAAACGTATCTACTTTCCTGAACACTTTTGATATTGTTTCTCCTATAAACTTGTGTGATTTGGATGCAACTAACGAGGACTGACGCTGTTTTCAGCAGAATTGCATTGGTGTCTACTTTTTGTGTAGAAAATCAACTATCAGGAAAAATCCCGGAAAATATGCCAAAAATCCTATTTCACCAGAACACTCCCGAAGGCAGAATACGAGACGGAGGGGAGCTAGGCCCAGGCCACACCACCTGGCCACGCGGGCAAGCCCAGGCCGCGCCAGGGGGTGGTCTGGCCGCCCCAGACTGCCCCTCGATCTCCCTATTCGCCTATAAGTTGCCTTCTGATCTAAAAACTCAGGGGGGTTCGACGTTTATCCAGAAGGAATTCCGCTCCGCCGCCACCACCAGATTCCACGAAACTGCACCAGAAACTCTGTTCTGGCACCCTGCTGGGACAGGGAATTGGAGGAGATCATCGCCATCATCATCACCATCGCTTCTCCATCAACCATCCATGTTTCCCCCATCTATGAGTGAGTAATCCCCCACTGTAGGCTATGGGGATGGTAGGGATTGGATGAGATCGTTCATGTAATGGCATCACATTGTTAGGGCATGGTGCCTAGTATCTTCTATTAGTGCTTTATGACTTTGTTGCGACTTGTTATGCTTAATGCTTGTCACTAGGGCCCAAGTGCCATGATTTCAGATCTGAACATGTTATTGATTCATTATGATAGTATTGTTTTTGGTATTATCTGCAAGTTATATACACACGTTGTTGTCCAGAACCAATGGCCCCAAAGTGACAGAAATCGGGATAATCGGAGGGAATGGCTTTGATGTGACGATCACATGTGTTCACGGAGTGTTAATGCTTTGCTCCGGTGCTCTATTAAAAGGAGCACCTTAATTGCCAGTAGTTCCCTTGAGGCCCCGCTGCAAACGGGCTGGCAGGACAAAAGATGTTGTGCAAGTTCTCTTTGCTAGCGCGTATGACTATATATGGAACACATGCCTAGGATTATCTAGTACTTGGATGCTTTATCTTATTTATCTGCAATTGCCCTATGTTCTGATTGCTATGTGAATTGTCTTGTTCATGCAACGTCCATCCATCTATCCCTATGCCTACCACACACGAATCCTATTGTTTACTGCTATTATTACTACTGTCTTTACTTTACTACTGTTGTTACTTTGCTATTCCTACTACAAAATTGTTGCTACTGATAAACTGCTGTGAGCAAGATTGTTTCCAGGTGCAGCTAAATTGACAACTCAGTTGTTAAGGCTTATAAATATTCTTTAGCTCCCCTTGTGTCGAATCAATAAATTGGGTTTCACTTCCCTCAAAAATACTGCGATACATCCCCTATACTTGTGGGTCATCACAGGTGAGAGAGTTAGTGGAGGGCTAGGGGTGGCCCACACCAAGGCATGGCGCCACCCAGGGCAAGCCGCGCGACCAGGTGGTGTGCCTACCTGGTGGGTCCCCTGGTACCTCCCAGGCACTCCTCTGCCCCTTTTTCACGTAAAAAATTAATATAAATTTTCTGGAATTTTTCGAAACACTTTATTTTTGGGCATTTTTCAGGTATAGAAGAATGATTTTCTGACAGACAGATTTTTTTTGAAATGATGCAATGACAAAACAAGGCTAGAACTACAGGAGTTCTAAGACACTCTAACAAGCAAGCAACTAACAACAAAAAGAAAACTAAACGAAAGCAAAAACTAAAATGGATAGAATAGAAGTACATGGAAATAATCATAGTGAAATCATTGTTTTGTTCAATGAAATCCTTTTGTTAACTAGGTTGATCAGGTCCTGTTACCAAAACAATTCCATATGAGACAAAACTTTGTATTCCACTAATGATTATGTTACCTCAACCTTGATAGCAATGGTCCCAATCATAATAGTTTCAAATTTTTCTCTTGGTATGGGACAATATATTTCTCCAACTTGAATGCCCTCAACATGTTCAATTGAATTCAAACCATAAGTCCTTTCAATCTTTTGGGGAAATAGATAATATGTTCCTTGTCATTAACATTGAAAGTCACCTTTCCATGATTACAATTAATAACAGCTCCTG
Source organism: Avena eriantha (assembly GCA_910589775.1). Classification (NCBI taxonomy): domain Eukaryota; kingdom Viridiplantae; phylum Streptophyta; class Magnoliopsida; order Poales; family Poaceae; genus Avena; species Avena eriantha. The sequence goes on along the minus strand of OU342740.1, from coordinate 521,255,733 downwards.
CAGTATTAAGAAAATGTCTCCCGAGAATAATAGACATATTATCATCTTCAGGCATTTCAAGCACAACAAAATTAGTTAATATCAAGCAATTATGAGCCACTTGAACAGGTACATCCTCACATATCCCAATAGGAATAGTGGTAGATTTACCAGCCATTCGCAAAGACATATCAGTTGGTATTAATTTTTCTAGTTGAAGCCTCTTATAGAGAGAGAAAGGCATAACACTAACTACAGCTCCCAAATCACACAAAGCAGTTCTAACATAACTATTCTTAATAGAGCAAGGGATAGTTGGAATCCCTAGATCTCCAAGTTTCTTTGGAACCTTACCATTAAAGGAATAATTAGCAAGCAAAGTAGAAATTTCTTCATTAGGGATCTTCCTTTTATTCGAGACAGTATCCTTCATATACTTTGAGTAAGGAGGCAATTTAATAGCATCAGTCAAAGGAATTTGCAGGAATAAAGGTTTCATCCACTCACAAAACTTATTATAGTGTTCATCTTCCTTTGACTTGTGTTTCTTATCAGGGAAAGGCATAGGTTTTTGGACCCAAGGTTCTCTTTCACTACCATGTTTCTTAGCAATAAAATCTTTTTTAGTGTATTTAGTATTCTTAGTGTGCTTTTCAAGTTCTTCTTAACTTTTTCTTCATTAGGAACTTCATTTTCTTCATTACCACTTTCAGTTTCATCATCAGAAATAGATATACTATTAGGATCTATAGCAGGTTCAGAGGGTTCTATAACAGTTTGATGTTTCTTTTTTCCTTTTCTTATGAGTAGAGCCACTATTTTCAGCTTCTTGAGAATCCTGCTCAATTCTTTTGGGATGCCCCTCAGGATATAGAGGATCCTGGGTAGCAGCTCTATTTCTAGTTCTAATTAAATAAGCATGTTTTTCTTTAGCAGCATTAATTAGCAAGTCTTTTTGCACTTTAACAAGTTGATCTATTTGAGTTTGAAACATTTGAAAGTGTTTAACAATCATTTTAACATCATTAGAAGTTCTTTCCATAATATCTTTCAACTCAACAATAGCTCTAGTGTTTTCCATTAGATGATTTTGCACCCTTTTATTAAAATTATCTTGCTTAACAATAAAGATATCGAATTTTTCTAAGCATTGATCATGAGGTTTAGAGTAAGGGATATCACCTTCATCAAAGTGTTGGAGAGAGTGTACCTCGATAGTGGATGAGTAGGGAATAGGCTTACATAATTCTTCTATAGGAGGTAAATTATTGACATCTGCAGCTTCAATTCCCTTCTCCTTAAGACATTTCTTAGCTTCCTTCATCACTTCATCATTTAATTCAATAACTCCCCTCTTCTTTGATGTTAGAATAGGCATTGGTATAGTAGGTTCAGGTACAATTACTTCAGGTATAGCTTGTTCAGGAGGATTCCAATCTTCATAGTTCTTACTTATTTTAGCCATTAATTCCTCAGCTTCCTTAGGATTCCTATTCCTGAAAACACAATCAGCACAACTATCTAGGTATGTCATAGATTCCTCGGTTAGTCCATTATAAAATATATCAAGAAGCTCATTCTTAGGTAATGGACTTCCAGCCTATGCATGAATCAAAGCACAAAACCTAGCCCAAGATTTGGGCAATATCTCTTTTTCTCCCTATTTAAAATCAAAAAGTTCCTGCAAAATAGCATGTCTAGCACTAGGAGGAAAATATTTCTGCAGGAAAGTACAAATGAATCAATCAAGGCTATCAATAGATCTAGGAGGTAAATTACTAAACCAAGTTTTATCTTCTCCTTTCAGTGAAAAGGGCAAAATCTTAGCAATAAAGTAAGTACGCATCTTAATATCATCAGAAAACAAGCCATTCATGGTAGAAAGTTCATTCATATGTGCTACCGCACTTTCATTCTTAGTCCCACAAAAAGGTTCTTTCTCAACAATAGCTATGTAAGATAGATCGAGAGAGAAATCATCATCTTCATCTATAATGTTTATGGGAGAAGCAGTAAGCTTAGCAATAGGAGACAATTTGGGTCTAATAGTACGCCTCTCAAGGAGACTCTTAGCAGCGCTCCTATCATGAGTGTTTTTATATTCTTTAATAAATTCATCAGTCATCTCAACATAACCATCTTCAATATCATAACTTTCAGTAGACTCAGGTGAACTAATATGAGTAGTAGTAATGTCTTCATTAGGAGTTTCAGTATTTCCAGCTATAGTTCTAGCAATCGTAGCGTCTAGGAAAGGACCTAATGAACCACTCTTATCAAGCACAGTAGAAGCAGCATCATAAGCATCAGAAGTTTTAGATTCAGCAGTAGTAGCAGTGTGTGTAGCATGTGTATGTGGTGGTGTAACGAGCTTACTCATAACAGATGGTGAATCAAGAGCAACAGATGTGTTCAGAACCGTACCTCTTCTTGTAGTGGATGGTAAAATAGGAACCTTGCCATTACGAGACTTGCCCATGATGGATGGATAGCAGCGAATAATAGAGAATCCAAGTGAACTTGATAAATAAAGCTATGCTCCCCGGCAACGGCGCTAGAAAATAGTCTTGGTGACCCACAAGTATAGGGGGTGTAACGCAGTATTTTCGAGGGAAATGAAACCCAATTTATTGATTCGACGAAAGGGGAGCCAAAGAATATTTAAAAGCCTTAACAATTGAATTGTCAATTCAGCTGCACCTGGAAACAATCTTGCTCACAACAGTTTATCAATAGCAACAGTTTTGTAGTAGCGATAGTAAAGTAACACCAGTAATAAAGTAAAGACAGTAGTAACAATAACAGTAACAGTAGGATTCGAGTGCGGTAGGCATAGGGATGGAAGGACGGGCGTTGCATGGACAAGACAATTCACATAGCAATCAGAACATAGGGCAATTGCAGATAAATAAGATAAAGCATCCAAGTACTAAATAATCCTAGGCATGTGTTTCAAATATAGTCATACGTGCTCGCAATGAGAACTTGCACAACATCTTTTGTCCTGTCAGCTCGTTTGCAGCGGGGCCTCAAGGGAACTACTGGCAATTAAGGTGCTCATTTTAATAGAGCACCGGAGTAAAGCATTAACACTCCGTGAACACATGTGATCCTCACATCAAAGCCATTCCCTCCGGTTATCCCGATTTCTATCACTTCGGGGCCATTGGTTTCAGACAACAACGTGTGTATATAATTTGTAGGTAAGACCATAAACAATACTATCATAATGAATCAATAACATGTTCAGATCTGAAATCATGGCACTCGGGTCCTAGTGACAAGCATTAAGCATAACAAGTTGCAACAAAGTCATAACGCACTAATAAAGATACTAGGCACCATGCCCTAACAATCTGATGCCATTACATGAACGATCTCATCCAATCCCTACCATCCCCATAGCCTATAGCGGGGGATTACTCACTCATAGATGGGGGAAACATGGATGGTCAATAGAGAAGCGATGGTGATGATGATGGCGATGATCTCCTCCAATTCCTCGTCCTGGCAGGGTGCCAGAATGGAGTTTCTGGTGCTGTTTCGTGGAATCTGGTGGTGGCGGTGGAGCGGAACTCCTTCTAGAAAAACGTCGAACCCCCTGAGTTTTTAGGTCAGGAGGCAATTTATAGGCGAAGAGGGAGACCGAAGGGGAGTCTGGGGTTGCCAAACCACCCCCTGGCGCGGCCTGGGCTTGCCCGCGCGGCCAGGTGGTGTGGCCTGGGCCCAGCCCCCCTCCGTCTTGTATTCTGGCTCCTGGAGTCTTCTGGCGAAATAGGATTTTCGGCATATTTTTCAGGATTTTTCCCGATAGTTGATTTTCTGCACAAAAAGTAGACACCAGGGCAATTCTGCTGAAAACAGCGGCAGTCCGCGTTAGTTGCATCCAAATCACACAAGTTTGGAGGAGAAACAATAGCAAAAGTGTTCAGGAAAATAGATACGTTTTGGACGTATCAACAACCTCTACTAGTAGGGTGGCTGGGTCATGGATTTTGTCGCCACGTCTTACATGATGAACGATGAGGGTAACATTCGTTTATCCGCACCTGTCTCTCTTCCACACTTTGTTATTGTTGGGAATGGCACCTCCATGCCAATCTCGTCTTCTGGTTCCACCTCTTTCCGGTCACGATCCGAGCATGTTTTCGACTCAACCATGTTCTTCTTGTCCATGTTTAATTCGCAATCTTCTTTCTATTCACCAATTTACTCGTGATAATTCATGTTCTGTTGAGTTTGACTCTCTCGGTTTTTCAACGAAGGACATGAAGAATCATCACGTGATCCTTCACTGGAATAGTGAAGGGGGTCTCTAAACGTTTCCTGGCACCCCCTCATCATGCACCACCCACCGCCATGCTCGCCTCCAACAAAGCCAATCTATGGTACCAAAGGCTTGGACACCCTGGTCAAGATGTTTTGTCGGCACTTCAAAGGTTTTCTATAATCAGGTTAATAAAGTCTGGGCGCCGATGTTTGCCATGCATGTCAACTCGGCAAGCACGTGTATCTTTCGTTACTTCATCTACTTCTGTGACTAGTCCCAAGTTTGAGTTAATACATTGTGATTTGTGGACATCACCAATTATTAGTAATTCTGGTTTTTGATATTAACTTGTAATCGTCGATGATTATTCTCATCTTTATTTGTCTTTTCCTTGGCGTCAAAAATCCTGTGTGCCATGGACCCTCAAGATTATTTTTACTTATGTCCACATTCAATTTGGCACCACCATACCACCATACGCTCCATCCAAACGGACAACGACACCAAATTTCTTAATTCTATCGTTGATAATCTTATTAATAAACATGGAACGACTCGCCGTCTTTCGTGTCCCAACACCTCTCAACAAAATGGAAAGTATGAGCGCGCTATTCGTACCATTAATGATATCATGCGCACACTCATGTTTCATGCTTATCTTGAGTAGTGTCCGAAGCTCTTGTCGTCGCAACTTATCTCTTAATATGTCGTCCTTGCAAATCCATTGGCTCGCTTATTCCTTTTACGCATCTCCACGATCATACTCCTACATATGATATGTTGAGATGTTTTGGATGTCTTTGCTATCCCAATTTTGTTTCGACGGCTGCACATAAATTCTGACCTTGGTCGGTTCCGTGTGTATTTCCTGGTTACCCGTCTCAACACCATGGCTATCGCTGTTTTGATCCGTCCTTAAGAAAATAATTATCTCACGACATGTTGTTTTCGATCAGGGTGTGTTTCCGTTTCAGAATGCAGCCAGTACTTAGGCACCGACCGCGTCCCCTTACCATGGCGCCTTGACTTCCTCTTCACCACATGCGGGACGTCGTTGTACATGTGGCACCATGGGAGGCTCTCACGAGGCCGACCTTGCCCGTCAGCCTGCGGCGGCAGCACCCTGCTGCCACACCCTCTTGAGCTCTTACCGTGGTAGCCTGCTCACCTTCTTCGCCCCCACGGCAAGCTGCCGCGTGTTCACGATAACCTGTCGTGGCCGGTTCTTCTGGTGTGGCAAAGCGTCGTGCTCCTGCGACCTCCTCGACACAGCCGCATGTTACTCCATCAACCGTGTCCACTGATCCAACTCCCACAACAATGCGATCTAGTCGTGTCACCCTCCCCATTGGTCGCCTTGATCTTTCAGCTATGGACTCTATGGCTACTATTGTACCCACTACGTTCCTCCAAGCCATGTATGGTCCTAATTGGCGTCAAGAAATGTAGGATGAACACGAGGTTCTCATGTACAACAACACCTAGTCACTTATTCCTCATCTACCTCAGGCTTATGCTATTTCTGGCAAGTGGATATTTCGGCACAAATTCCACTGGGATGGGACTCTTGCTCGCTACAAGGCTCGTTGGGTCGTTTGTGTGTTCTCTCAGCATCTTGGACTGGATTACGACGAGACTTTCAGCCCTGTTGTCAATACGACCACCATCCGCTTGGTTCTTCAGATTGCCATCTCTAGCTCATGGCCCATTCGACAACTAGCTTGATGTGAAGAATGCCTTCCTTAATGGCTATCCTAATGAGGTTGTCTATTGTCAACATCCTGTGGTTTTGTTGGTGCTTCACGTTTTGATCAAGTGTGCCGTCTTCTCAAGTCTCTATATGGTTTGAAACAAGCTCCTCGTGCCTGCTACCAACAGTTTGTTGCATACCTCTCTACTTTGGGATTTATCGCTTCTCTAACAGATACATCATTGTTTATTCTTCAGTGTGGCTCTGACACCGTATATCTTCTACTGTGCGTCGACGACATTATTGTGACTACCTCATCTATTGAGTTTCTGCAGTGACTTCTTGCCAGACTTCATACGGAGTTTGCTATGACATATCTCGGAGATCTTCACTTCTTTTTGGGCATTGCTATCAGTTGTTCCTCAGATGGATTGTTCCTCTTTCAATGGTAGTATGCTATGGATATTCATAAGCGTGCTGGCATGGCTGAGTGTCATTTGTCTTTGACCCTGACAGGTACTCAGTCCAAGCTCTCTAACACTAATGGCGAGCTCCTCTCTGATGCTACGGATTATAGGAGTCTTGCAGGTGCTCTTCAGTACCTTACCTTGACGTGACTGGATATCTCATATGTGGTTCAATAGATCTGTCTTCACATGCATGCTCCACACCGGTGTCACCTTGCTCTTGTGAAGCGTGTTCTTCGGTATGTCCGTGGTACTTTGAATTTTAGCCTCCGTCTATGTGCTTCATCGTCTACTACTCTCACAGCCTACACTGAAGCTGACTGGACTGGTTTCCTCGACACTCGTCGCTCTACACCCTGGTACTTGGTACTGTGTCTACTATGGTGATAGTTTGATATCTTGGACTTCCAAGAGACAAACCACCATCTCTCACTCTAGTGCGGAAGCTGAGTCCCATGCTATATCGCATGTGGTTGCTGAGTGTTGTTAGCTTCGTCAGATACTCCAGGAGCTTCATCGGCCTCTCGGTTCTACTACGGTTGTCTTTTGTAACAACGTCTCTACCATCTACATTTCATCCAATATAGTGTAACACAAATGCACCAAGCATATTGAGACTAACATTCACTTTGTCCGCGAGAAGGTTTCTATGGGCGAAGTCCGTGTTATATTGTTCCCTCTACACTTCAGTTTGCTAGTGTCATGACGAAGGAATTTCCGAGCCAGCTATTTCATAATTTTCGGTCTAGTCTCTGCATCCGAGAACCTCCTGCTATGACTACAGAGGGTATTAGCGTATGTATTAGGTGTATTCACCCCCTTATTCTAATTGTATTTGTACCCTGACACGTCGTGTTTGACCTATATATAAACACCGCAACCCAACGTATTAAGTGTGAGAGGGTTCCTCTCAAACGGTCTTAGAGCATCTCCACTCGTCCCGCCCAATAAGGCGTCCGGCGCGGCCGTTTTTTCCGCCCGTATTGGGGGCGCTAGATAGATGACAGATTTGGGGGACGACTGGCTCCCAGTCGTGCCCCCCATACAAAAATTTAAACATTCCAAATATTTGCTAAATACAAAATTAACATCGATTTTATAGATAGTTGAAACAAGTTTCACATATTTTAACAAATAAGAGAAAAAACTACTGGGGCCACGGCTAGGTGCGCGAGGAGGAGGTCGATTCCGGCGTCGAGCGCAAGCCTTTAATCCAGACGCTGGTGGTTCCCGACGGTGATGTAGTCAATCACCCAGTCAAGCGTGCGCCTTGGTGCGCTCCCCCATCGCCGACGACCGTAGAAATGGTTTTCCCGCGATAGTAGGCCGGCGCCGTCGTAGGCAACGATGCGTCCCGCACGCTGCTGTTCGAATAAGATCGTCCAGCCGTGGTGGCTGTTAGGATGCCACTGGGGGTCGTCTCTCTCCTCCGGCGTGAGGCCGGACCATAATCGGGCGAAGATGGCCGCGGGTAGGGCCACGTCGACCGGCACCAGAGGTACCGGCAGGCCGCTAGCATTGAGCACCCATCCCCTCGGCAACCTAGTGTCTGGAGGGAATGGATACCTGGCGTCCCAGAGAGCTTGCGCCTTCTGGACGCGTAGGCACCACCGCCCATAGACGTTGACGGATGCCACATCTTCTAGAAAATGCTCCATCGGCGACGGGATTCGGCTACAGTTTCGACGGTAAAGATTGCGGGCGGGCTGTACGAAGAATGACGGGTGTGAGCATGGTGTAGATGTAGATCTGCAATGGTGATGGTCGTGCCTATGTATAGGGAGAAAAAGGCGTTAAGCCCGGGCGGGAAGCGGTGGAAAAGGCGGGAAGGGCACGGCGGGAGAACGTCATCTATCTCACTCGGGAAGACGCTCGGGAGACGAGTCGTTTATCTCACTGACAGACTGGCCCGTATCGTTTTCAGCTCCATCCGACGTTCCCGCTAGCCCCCTGGAGCGTCGGATACAAAAAGGGCCTTGCCGAGGCAAAAAAAGTTTATGGAGCGGGCTAGGCGCGATCTTGAGCGCCGGCATCTCATAACCCTTTAGGGACTTTAGGGCCCGAGTGGAGATGCTCTTAGGGTCCTAGAGTTACCTCGTACCTTCGCGGCACTAGCTATGTACCCTAGGATTAAGGAACGGAGTCCTGATCGAATTGCAGGTGCTACAATGCATAGATTAGTGCATTTTCTAAAGAGCAGACTGCCGCCACTTGTTGGCTGCCACTTTTCTCCTTGTTGGCTTTGTTGCCTGCTTGGCGACATGCATGCACACATGGAAAGAGTGTGAACTGCAAACGTGCAGAATATATGGTCTTACGTGGCCAGATCTCTCAAGAGCATTGACTTACATCGTACACATGCCCTTTTTTCAGAGTACGTACCCGACAGACAGAAACTGTTCAGTAATAGCCACGGCAGCAGAAGGGAAGGAAAATTCGCAGCTTCCGCGGGACCTTGATCTCCCGCGTGCCCGTCATGGGGTACGGCGAAATGGATGCTCTGCAGTCTACAGCTATATATATATATATATATATATATATACGCCCAGAGAGGAGAAAAGAACATAGTCGAATGCTAGCTAGCTCGGTCCTGAGTTCTGACCACTGCATCGACCCATCGCAGCTACCGATCGATCTATCCTAGAACGTGTATCGATCCGTCTGGGAAGAAATCGACTTCTTGTCATGGGGAGGTCGCCGTGCTGCTGCCACGATGCCGGAGTGAAGAAAGGGCCGTGGACGGAGGAGGAGGACAGGGCGCTGGTGGAGCACATCCAGCGGCGCGGCGGGAACGTCGGCAGCTGGCGCGGCCTGCCCAAGGCCTCCGGCCTCAACCGCTGCGGCAAGAGCTGCCGGCTCCGGTGGACCAACTACCTCCGCCCCGACATCAAGCGCGGCAACTTCACCGACGACGAGGAGCGCCTCATCGTCAGCCTCCACGCCGCCCTCGGCAACAAGTACGTCAGCGTCCTCCTAGTCCAACCTTTACCTGCTCCACTCAGCACTCACAGAGCGTAGCTTAATTAGTCGCCATGCATGCACTGTCGTCTGTCAATTTAGTTGTTAGTCTCTCAAGTGACTGACGTGGATGTATGAACTTTGTTTGGGTTATTAGGTGGTCGACGATCGCGACGCACCTGGATGGCCGGACGGACAACGAGATCAAGAACTACTGGAACACGCACATCCGGAAGAAGCTCCTGCGCATGGGCGTCGACCCCGTCACACACCAGCAGCTGCCGCCCCACCACCACCTCGATGGCACCTCCGCCTCCGCCGCCCTCCTCCCCGAATCACTTCTCTGGGCCGCGGCGGCTGCGACCCTCGGCGGCGGCCTGGACACTGGCGCCCTCATGCAAGCGCAGCTGCTGCAGAAGTTGCTCCACGCCATCGGCTCCAACAACGCCACCGCATGCCTTATCGCCAACCTGGCCGCAGCAAACGCAATGCTGAACTCAACTAGCAGCACCGTTCCAAACCTCCTGCTCCAGCAGAGCCAGATGAACATGCTGTCTGACGCGAACTACCTGCAGCCAGGCTACCTCTGTAACAGCTCGAGTTTTGCAGAACAAGACGTGGTGCAGCAGCGGCTCAACAACAACAACACGGCGGCGTGTCCGGGAACGAGCTCTTCTTCAGCAGCTGAACAGGCTGGCCAATCCAGTGACGTTGCACCGGCGACTGACGGGGCGCCGGTAGAGGAGTTCGCCGGCTTGCTGGAGCCCATGATGGAGCTTCCCGGTCTGTGCTCTCTGGAGAGTAGTGATTCTTTCTGGCAGGACATTCTCGAGGACAGCTACCGTTTCTAGTTAGATACCTTCTCCTTGCGGCACAGACATTTTGTACATAATCTGTAAACCTGCGTCTTGGAAAGGTGTTAGATCGGTCAGAACTAACACTGCATTATATTGGTTTTTGTGTGTTGGTTTTGAAACTTTTGATAGATTAATTTTTTTGTTTTTGTTTTATCAGTGAAGTTGAAGGTTGTCAGTTGCTGATTTGATGTGATTCGTAGTATTTCCAGCTGATCAAAGTGAAATGGCAGATAACTCGAAACACATACGTATGAGATTTCACAGCTAGATCCTATGCAGGATATGGTGTGGACATAAAGGCCTTCGTCACAATGACACTTCGGTGTTTACTGAGTATATTGGTTGCATTTGGTTAGTCGGACCTTAGTGAAGAATATACTTCTGTGTACTGGTATACAGATTTTACGTGCACGCCCCATATTACCTACTCCATGAACAATGGATTTGCCACACATCCATTTCTTATTCTCTTTTTTACAAAGATTTTATGTGCATCGGACTACATATCGATGTGTGTAGTATATGGCCGGATCGGACGGTACAAATTAACTAGTAGTTTTGGGCCATTAGTTAATTTGGTGATTTCAGTCAAAAATCAGAGGTAAAATTGTAATTTTACTTATAAGTAAAAATACGACCGTACATTTCGACAGACCGGATGCGATATTTAAATAGTGTTATACCAAAATTACACCTCAGGTCAAAATATACTACAAAAAATTGAAGTAGTATATCGACCGTAGGATCGAGCCGATTGGACAGTCCATGTTACATTGATGTACTGTCAAACATCCCTTTGTCTATTACTCTACTTTAGATAATTTAGCATTCACCTTCTGTGGTAATGAAACAGGAGATAACAATGTCGTGTTTCAAATAAAAAGACCCATGAACCAGATTTGGCACAAATCAATCAAGTTCAAACCACATATGACAACTGAAGTGGTTTTGACATGTTGTCCCCACTCATCAGTGACACAACATGTACAGTTGAACACCACACATACCAAGCCAAAGGTGTATTATGTGGGTCAAGTTTGAGCGAGTGACAAAAAATAGACCCGCATAAACTCTAGGTGGCTCAACAATCTTTGCGATAACACTTTGCAAGCCATAAATCAGCATCAAATATGGGGGGATTAGATCACAATCTATTTTGGATGGATCCATGCTTAGGGAGCGCCCCTGTGGGAAATATCGTAGGCTCTTTGTTGTCTGCTCAGAACCATCTCTTAGGGTTGCCTCTGCGGCGCGGTAAGGAACATGGAACATTTTTTCCGTAGAGCCCTCTCCTCGAAGGAAGCCAAGCGGTGTGAAGAGCTTAGATCCAGCTTACCGTACTCCCTCTCAACCATAGATGATATGGTTTCGTGGAGGTTTACCTCGTCGAGGGCCTTCACGAATAGCTTCATGTATAGGTCCTATTTAGAGGGCATGTACTGTCCTGGACCAACCGTTGTAGAAAGCACCTCTACCCATAAAGACGAAGATCTTCATGTGGCAACTTTTACAAGATTGACTTCCCTCAGTGGTAGAAGTGGCGAAGCGACATGGGTCGTGGGTTCAAATTTGAATCTAGTCCTAGGAACTCCTTGACTCAAGATCTTGACCACTTGCTCAATCCCTTTTGGGATCTATATATGCCAGAAAAAAAAGATAGCTCACAGGTCACACATTTTCTATAGGTCTTCGAGAAAAATATTTATAAGTTTTGTAAATCATGTAGATCACACACATAGATATTGAATTGAAACATCTCACATGCAAGATTTCGTCAACTAACGTGACTATTTGCTAAGTTTTGATTTTTAAATAATAGTGCTATAGATTAAGTTTCAAAATTTGCACTCATTTTTCTCAGTTTTAAGGCAATAAGTTTTAGATTAGAGTGGGGCCCAGTGTGGCGGTGTGACGCCAATTTAACGAGTTTGGCGTACATCGCAAGGATCCCTAGTCTCGATCCATATAACATGAAAGGTTGAGTTTTTATCAGACTTTGCATTCTTATTATATGGATGTAACATCCAATAAACTATGCTCATCCTGTCTCTAACATATACTCCTTGTTAGTTGGGGTAGGAATTTGCCTTTGCAATGTTGAAGAAGACGGAACTCAAGGCCGGGCCTCCTTGAGACTGACGTACGGCCTTCTAGAGCCGAGATGGAAGTCTACAGAAACAGTTTAGGACCTCCGAATATGTAACGGCATCGACTTTATATAATCATCTGCTATTTGTGCCAAGTCCACATTAGTGGTGACTTCACGGATGACTTGCGCTCTGATCCCTACAAGAGCAGCGAGCGAAAGGCTGGTTTATTAGTTAGCAGGTAGGTAGGCTAAAGGCTTGCCCGATGTTTGAAGCCATCGACTTTCCCAGCAAAAGAAGGAAAACAACATGCTTAAGGGATAGATCGATATGAGTGAGGATGGCTGATGATCATTGGGTTTATTCTCTGAATCTCAGACACATTGTACTTTAAGGAGGTCATTTGTGTAGTTTCAGTGGATAATGACCCGCTATCATTTTTTTTAAGAGGGAGGTATAACTCTGTTGACTTTTGCAGCTCGTGCCAAGTTAAAGGAAGCCTATCTGAAGTTAATTTACCTAGTTCAACATTTGTGGAAGGCAAATTAGGTAATTCTAGATCGATGGGATATCGGTGAACCTATAAACCATATCCGGACAAGTATAAGGACGGCATACTCAAATAAGTGTATTTATAGGTTTGTACCAAATGAAATATTTTTAAATTTGACCAAGTTTATTAGTAAATAACCAGCAATAAACTTCCTCCTACGAATAAGTGTTAATTTTAGGTTTTGTTCTAAATCAAACTTTCGAAATAATTACCAACTTTATGGAAAAATATAGCAACATAAGTGACATCGAATCGGTACATTATTAAACTATATTTCAAAACGGATCTTGGGGCACTAATTTAGTGTTATAAATATTGCTACTTTATTATCCTATAAAATTGGTCAAAGTTTTATGAAGTTTGGTTTAAGACAAAGGCTAGAAGTACATGTGTACGTATGGAGTATGTATCAAATTGGTATATTATAAAACTCTATTTCAAGGTTAGTGATACTAATACACACTCCCCCAGTCCGCAAATAAGTGTACTTTTAGGATTGTCCTAAGTCAAACTTAGTAAACTTTGACTAACTTATTAGGAAAATGTAGCAATATTTATGACACTAAATTGGTTCCACTATATTTGTTTTCAAATTTAGTTCATAATATGAAAAATTTATGTAATATATGTTGATATATTTATCTAAAAGGTTGATCAAATTTGACAAAGTTTGACTTAGACAAAACCTAGAAGTACACTTATTTGCGGACGGAGGGAGTATATCATAAATGTTATTGCAATTTTTTGACAAAATGGGTCAAGTCTTAATTTTTTCCTGACTTAAGATAATGCAAAAAACTACACCCGACACCAATTATGTTTGTGTACAAGAAGTACATGCAGGCGCGGCTGGTCCATTGAGTCAACGTCTTTTTAATTTTTTTTTGCGAAATCTGGTACAAACACACGATTCATAAATATGCACATACACTCACCCCTGTTAATGCACACACGCACACCCTACACGCACACCCTACCCTTATGGGCACTTCTGAAATACTGAGTCTTGAAACTAATCCGACGGGTCTTAAACTTACGAAATCAGCATAGGTGTCTCGCTATCGACGGAACGTCGTCTAGCACTAAAAAATATATTTCTCCTTTTATGAGGCATCAAGGTGTTAAATCTAGGTTTAAACTCTGATAGACTGGGATGTCAACGTTGTCCTAACCATCAAACCACGGGGTTGGTTATCTGAGTCAATACAGTACGTGAGACACGTATATACTGTACTAGTTTTGTACACGCGAGGCACCATAATGATTGCTTTCTCGATGAATATGATCGATGGCATCGCGGTGAGACGGCGTGTGAACGCGGGCAGTACCGGAGGAGATTCTACGTGAAGCTGCCGGCCCCTGTCTAACTCTAACCGGACCAATAAATCTCGGCTGCCTTTTCACCGGCTGGTAGTACGTCGATCGGTCCTTGGCGCTTAAATAGAGGCGCGTGCTAGGCGTCCCCGTGTTCACGTGTCCAAAAATCAGTCTATATCCCGCGTTTGCTGCCAATATTCTTGTTTTTGCTTCCGAAGAAAAAAAGTTCTAGAAATAGAACGTCTCGTCGGAGACTTCGCTGAAGACCTCGCCGGAGACCATGCAGTAAAAAAATGTACTAATGTAGCAAAACCGACTTCGCCGGAAACATCGTCGGAAAAACTCGCCGGTGACTCTCGCCGAAGACCATGCAGCAAAAAAATATACTAATGTAGCAAAACCGACTTCACCAGAAATATCGTCAGAAAAACTCGCCGGTGACTCTCGCCGGAGACCTTGTAGCAAAAAGTTAACATTGTTGTAGCAAAACCACAATACGGTTGTAGCAAAAAAGTTCTTCTAATGTAGCAAAAAAATAACTTTGCCGGATACATGGCTGGAGACTTTAGCCAAAAGACCTTGCCTGAGAACTTGTAGCAAAAGCTTTACAATATTGTAGCAAAACAAATAAACGGAGATAGCAAAAACAATACATCAATGTAGCAAAATCGAGGCCAGCCTTTGTAGCATTGGGACTTGTAGGAGCGACGACCATGGCGTCCAAGCTAGCAGCAAATGTGGCCGTCTCCTGTAGCAGTGTCGGTCTGCCTCTGTAGCAAAAGGAAGGCACTCGTTTGTACCAAAAGAAGGAGCGGCGGCCATGGCATCCATCTCTGTCGCCGGCGAGCAAGCCCAGACGCCACCTTCATCGGCGAGCTCGTGGGGACAAGGAGGGAGAGAACAGCGAGCTCCGGCGGCGAGATCTCCACGGCGGCGACAGGAGGTGCAAGCAGCAGGGTGCGACGACCCGAGCAGCAGGGCGCGGCGGCGGGAGGTGCAAGCAGCAGGGCGTGTGCAGGTGGCAGCCCGGCGGCGCAAGCAGCAGCGGCGCGCGCTCGTGAGGTGACCCGGACGATCCCATCGTGTCGTCCGGGGGAACACCATCATTTTCCTCAAATAAAGGGAATAAACGTGTTTGACTGCCGTTAACTTGTCCGGTCGCTGCTGCACGCGAATCGATGGAAAACGCTGCTGGTCCTCGCGAGTGACGCGACGCACGTCTCTTGCCGGCGACCGATCGACGAGAAAGAGATTTTGACGTACGCCGCGTTTACCCAGCGAGAGGACGACGACGCGGGAAGTGAACCACTATGCAGGCTACACGTACGTAGTACATTATCGGCTGAACAGGGAATGTTTAAAGAATGGAAGACGAGAGGAGAAATGCGTGCGTTTTTCATGTGTGCAAGTCATCTATCACGAAAGACCTGCGAGACCAGGCCGTGATGATGATGATGATATGATTTTGATTTTTAATTAAGCTGGACCGGAGAGGATCTGGCGGCCGCGCTACCTGCCGGAGAGAAACGCCGCCGGGAGGATAAATGCTCAGACCAGGACAAGCGACGGTGACAGTGGGAGACGTACGTGCTGGTTTTTCCTCGGACAGGTTACGGGACAGGGACGGCGTATCCGTAATTAACGGCTCCCTCCCTCCTCTCCGTTCTGCTCGGCCGTCACGGCGAGAAATTAGAGCAGGTCTGACGCGACGTACGAGGGGCCTGCCTGCTAATCGACTTTATCCGGTCGATCGTTTAGCTTTCCAGCAAATCTAACGTCTTAGCTCCAATCTGTCCAACGAGTTAATAGGATAAAACCATCGCTTTTCTGCGAAATGTTGAAAATCCACCACCATTCGCAAATTTTATAAAATATGACCATTTTTCTGCAGATTTTTTTTGCAATGTACACTAAAACTGATTTTAAACGGGATTGACACGATTTCTGACACTTTGACCCACCCGTCAGGCCACGTGGCGGTGAGAGACATCACGTAATCTGTAGTTTTGCAAGCGGATCCTCAAGTTTAGTTAGCGAACTACGTAGTAGTCCCTGTCGCCCCTTAGCTTTTCAAAAAACCTCCTGTTTATGTTAAAACGTTCATAACTTTTGAATCAAAATTCAAACGGAAAAACTTTTAATATGAAAAGTGCTCAGAAATATATGAATATTTTAAATATAAATTTTATTCACTATTTCAAATAATTAAAATAGGGAACTAATTAAAATTTCTTCTATTACTAATACAAACTTTGAAAATTCATAACTTTAATTATAGAACTCCAAATAATATAAATAATATATCCAAAATTTATTAGAAAAATCCAAAAAATCCATTTCTAACATCCATCATTCATGAATCACATCTGTTTCTCTTAGGTATTACAAAAAAAACACATGTACGCATGTGATGCATGGCCATGACTTCGTTCCAATCAAGGCTATGTTCTATTCATCGCCGGTGGCGCGGTGGAGCCACAGCGCCGCCCAGAGGACGTCGTCGTGCCGTCCGCTCACCGACGTGTAGTAGCTCTTCACCTCGGCGATGCTTTTGTCGTACTTGGCACTATACTTGTCGGCGAACTCGAACAAATGTACGTAGACAAGATAAGAGGAAGCAAGTGTAGGTCAGTACTTACTAGCACATACACACGCGATTATTAAATCTAACCACCAACTAATATTCTCCTGATATACTAATAATCATCGCTGCATCGTTGTACTAATCGCATGGGTTTATACAGACGGTAACGTAAATGGAAATGTGGTGGTTATGTCAAGTAGCATGTAGCATCACATCACACATTCAACTAAGCACGGAGCTGACAGCTGATGCACACGTGTTTTCAAAATGAGAAATTATGGTAATTGAACCGAGGGATTTCTTTACATAAATACACGTATTTATAAATACATGCGCCTGTGAGGACGTGAGATGTAATAATTTGGGTTTGTCTTGTTTCTTATACATACGTACACGTATTTGCAAATACATGTGCTTGTGAGTACGTGAGATATAATAATTTGGGTTTGTCTTGTTTCTTGTACGTACGTACATGTGCGTGTCAATACGATAACAGATTTGATTCAAACAGATGTGATTCATGAATGATGGAAGTCGGAAATGGATTCCTTGGATTTTCCTAATAAATTTAGATATATTATTTATATTATTTAGAATTCTATAATTAAAGTTATGAATTTTCAAAGTTTGTATTAGTAATAGAAGTAATTTTAATTGTTTTAATATTTTAATTATTTGAAATAGCTAATAAAAAGATTATATTAAAAATATTCAAACATTTCTAAGCACTTTTCATATTAAATTTTTTTTATTTAAATTTGTATTCAAAAGTTATGAACGCTTTGAAAATAAATAGTAGGTTTTTTGGAAAACTGCAGGGCATCAGGGACCACTACGTAGTTTGCTAACAAAACTCGAGGACCCTCATGCAAAACAACAAACAACACGCTGTCTCTCACCGCCACGTCAGATGGGTTCAACTGTCAAAAATCGTGTTAATCCTGTTTAAAATCAGTTTTAGTGTACATTGCAAAAAACTGCAAAAAAGTGGTCACATTTCGTGAAATTTGCCAATGATAGTGGATTTTCGAACATTTCGCAGGAAAATGGTGGTTTTATGCTATTAACTCATGTCCAACGGATGATGATTACGATATATACGACTTGGTTATTCTGATCCGTGGTCACAAGAGACATGATTTCTCCGATTTGACTGATGAAACCAGGCACTCTTATCTTACACAAGTCAAAACAAAACCAACTAACTTGGCATGCATCTACATTTAGGTATCCTTGCATGCATAAACCAAATAGGTCAGCCATCAACTTGGCTACAAGAAGCCTTTGGTACCTCCTCGAATCAGGCTTTTGCTCCGCTTTATAAATAAAGCACACAGGTGAGATCGTTGCTGGGACACACATCACATCGCCCAAAGGAAGACCGAACACTGCTGGGGCCGAACAGCACAAGCAAAAGCCCAAAAGAAAGAGAAATAAGAAATGCACGACAGCACCGGCTCGACCACCGACAAGGACACGCAACCGTTGCGCCCTCCAAAACAGTCCCACCACGATCCTATGCCTCCGGATTGCCGTGTACCAAGCAACACCTTCAAGAAGGGGGGCGACGATGACGACGTTGCTGCCCGGATTTCTCCTAGGATTTCTCCTGGTACACGCAGGGGAGAGAGAAGAGGGTACATCCAACGCCCTTCAAGAAGGAAGGCGACACCCACAGATATCGCCGCGTCGGGGAGAGAGAAGAGGGTCCATGTAACGACCCAAACCCCAGCCAATCCTAGCACTCCACCAACTTGCCTTCCGCCAACATGCGCCCAAACGGTCTTGTTGTCTTCATCGGCGTCTCACCATGGCAAACACCACGAGGTTGGCCGGCTCGAGGAACCCACCGAAGATAGGGACAACGGCGTCGCTGCCGCGTGGGAGGGATCGACCTCCACCACCAAAGAGGTAGCAGACCGGACGCAGCAGGAGCATACCAGGCCAAGAAGGCCTGGACGAGCCTAGAACGGGCCCGTGAAGTCCCCGATGCCGTGCTGTAGCAGACGCAATTGCATCGTCGCTCCCCCTTTCCCGAAGCGTTAACCTTACCACCCATGCCAGCGTACTGAGGGCGAGCTAGCCCGCCCAGACCCAAGTTGGACCCAAGGGGGCCAGCGCTAGGGTTTGGAGCTGCCGGCTAAGCTCGTCTCTGCCACCACCGCCGCCAATCAGCAGCGCCCTCGTCCCGCCGCCATCCAGGTCACCGTTGGAACGCCGCCTGTCAAAGAACACCACCACAAGACGAGCACGACATTGCAAACCACCTCCCGGAGCCGCCTCTGTCGGAGGGGTGCCCATGTAGACTACCTTCCGGGGCCACCGCCCCGGCATCCGCGGACTCGCACCCACAGGGCCAGGTTCATTGCGTGACCAGCAAGGCGGGAGGAGGGCTGGTTGGCACAGGATGGTGGCAGCGGCACAGCCGCGCGAAGGAGGCCGACCTCCACCGCCGATGGCAGTTGCCGACCGGGACGCGGCAGCAGGGGCACACCAGGTCTTGGGCCCGGTCAGGCCCAAAAATGGGCATGTAAAGTCCCCACTGCCATGCTGCTGCAGCGTAGCCGCAACCGCCGTTGCGCTCTTACACGCCCTTCCCCGCCACCCCTCCTTGATACGTCCATTTTGCATCACTATTCTATGTCTTAATTCACTATTATTCATTGATATATTTCGTATGGAGAGGTGATACTTATGTTATTTCATCTGTTTTTGCATGGTTGATGATTTTTGGAGCATGGATCGCTGCAGTCAGGATTCTGATGAAAAAGGTGCTGTTTGGAGGCAAAATTCGCGAAGATCAGAAAATCCGGGAAAATATACGGAAAATTCTATTTTTCCAGAAGACTCAAGATGCCAGAAGATGGAGTGGAGGTGGGCCACAGGGGGCCCACACCACCCCATGGCGCGGGCAAGCCCAGGCCGATCCAGGGAGTGGTGTGGCCGCCCTGGCCCACTCCAGCCTCTCCTCTCTGGCGTATATCTTCCTCCTGAAACCCTAAGACTCAGGGAGCGACCACAGAAAGATTCCGCCGCCTCTGCGGGGCGAAAAACACCAAGAGAGAAAGATCTCTCTGGCAGATAGATTTCTGCCGGAGGAATTCCTTCCCGGAGAGGGGAGATCGTCGCCATCAACACCACCATCAAGCTGGACTTCATCGGGATCATCATCATCACCACCACCATCATCACCATCAGCACCCTCATCACCATCTCCATATTGCTGTAACAATTGCGTTGAATCTTACTATAGTTCATAGGGGAAACTTTCCCGGTGTTGATTACTCTTTGTAGTTGATGCTATTGAGTGAACCATTGAATTATTGTTTATGTTCAGATTGTTATACATCATTATTCCATCTCTGATCATGATCCATATGATGTCTTGTGAGTAGTTCGTTTTGTTCTTGAGAACATGGGAGAAGTCTTGTTGTTAGTAGTGGAGTTGCGTTGAGAAAGATTCAATAGATTGTTATTTAAGTTGTGGTGTACTTCTTCTAGTGGTGTCATGTGAACGTCGACTACATGACACTTCACCTATATGGGCCTAGGGGAATGCATTGTGTATTTGGCTACTAATCGTAGGGGTTGCCGGAGTGACAGAAACCTGAACCCCCGTTAGGAAACCATTGCACAAGGGACGTAAGGGTCTTAGAGTTTAAAGCTGTGGTTAGGTTTCTACCTTAATTACTTTCTTGTACTTACGGATGTTTGCAAGGGGGTTTAATCACAAGTATGTATTAAGTCTTGGATGGGATGGTACATTAGCACAGGTTCACCCACACAACACTTAGCAAGCTAGAGAAGATTAATCGACTATATGAAGCGAAAGGACTTGACAGTCTTCCCCTGTGTCCTCGAGAACGTTTGGTCATCTATAGAAATACAACCGGCTTGTCCTTTGCTGCATAAAGGATTGGGCCACTTGTTGCATTCATTCTTACTATCTTTTATTTACTCGTACTTTGTTTACTTGCTTTATTGAAACCCCCTAAAAATTTGTTTGCTAAGTATTTGCAGAGAATTCCTGATCCATACCACTAGCCAGCACCTTCTGCTCCTTGTTGGGTTCGACACTCTTACTTATCGAAAATACTGCGATACACCCCCTATACTTGTGGGTCATCAAGACTATTTTCTGGCGCCGTTGCCGGGGAGTGAAGCGCTATTGGAAAGTGGAACTGGTAAAGGAAACTTCTACTATGAGTATTGTTTACTTCTGCTAGTTGCTTTATTTTCGTTATGGATAGTGCGTTGAGTTTCTTATTTGGTAATACTACTACCACTGCTAAGGTAGTAGATAAGCCACCACCTGCTGAGAAAGATGTTTTCAAAATACCTACAAAAATTATTGATCGTGTTATGGACAACTATATGTTGGGGATGGAATTGTCCATCCCGGTGATCATTTACTCTTTATACACGAATTATGCGGGTTGTTCAAGTGTGCCGGTATTACTACAGATCAAGTTAAGAAGAAGTTATTCTCATTATCACTAAAAGGAAGAGCTGAGAAATGGTATAAGCTGCTGAAGAATGGTCAAGCTCTGGAATGGGAGAAAATAGTGCCCCTCTTTTATTCAAAGTTTTATCCTCCTAGTAAAATTCATAAAGATCGAAATCAAATATACAACTTTTGGCCTCTTGATGGAGAGATTACTGCTCAAGCTTGGGGGAGATTGAAGTTACTAATACTCAAATGTTCCATTCATGAGCTCCCCAACAATATTATTATCAATGACTTTTATGCAAGGCTCCCTCTACATGATAAAGAATTATTGGATGCTTCTTGTGCTGGATCATTCACTCGTATGTAAGAAGAAGTTAAATGGGACCTTCTAGATCGTATTCAAGACAATGCTGAAGCTTGGGAGAAGGACAAAGGTAGAAAGTCAGGTATAAATTATGACTATGAATGCATTGAATCTTTTATGGGAACTGATGACTTTCAAAATATAAAAAATACTTATGGTCTAGACTCTCAAGCTATTGCTTCTTATTTTAAGGCTTTTGCTTCTTATATTGAAGTGCCTAAAAAGAAGTGGAATAAGTATCATGAACCTTATAAAGATATGGCTAAGAGTGTTCCTGCTAAAAGTACTGAAGTTTATACTACTAATCATGTTTTACCTGAACCTTATATTGAGAAAATTCCTTTCCCAGTTAAGGTAAAGGAACATTCTATGATGGCTAGTATGGTTAATAAAAGTATGAATAAGGATGTTGAACCTGATAAACAAATGGTTGATGAACCTATAGTAGCAAGTGTGAAAGACTTTGTCACCAAGTATGAAAAAGAGGGACACACTATCCTTTGTAAGGATACCTCTAATATTGTTTCACAAAGTAGTGTTATGAGAGCTAGTATTCCGGTGTTTTCTGTTAGAATAAGTGATCATTGCTATGATAGTCCTTGTGATAGCTATATTGTTAAGTTTATGCATGATACTGAAAGCTATTATGAGAGAGGGAAAAGTGTTCTTGTGCATCTCAATAATATCAAGTTTCCCCGTTTTATGCTGAAAGTTTTTATGTTGCACTTCTTTTGCCTTCTTATGCAAGTTGCCTTTGGTTTCAATAACTTGTTTGTTTACAAAATCCCCTTGCACAGGAAGTGGGTTAGACTTAAAAGAGTGTGTGTTTTTGCTTCTTAATGCTCTCTTTCACTTCAATTCATATCCCTATGAGAGATTTTTCAAAATTATCATGCCCATCTTAATGGCTATAACGAAAGAGCTTTATGGGAGACAACCCAATTTGTTTTTGCTTTCAGTTTGTTTTTGTTTCTTTGAGTCTTGGAAGTTATTACTTCGGTAATAACCGCTCCTTATCCGTTTTGTTTGGTTTTTGTGTCAAGATCAACCTCTAATGAGAGAGAAGTAATATTTGGGGAAGTTGCTGTCCCAAAACAGATTTTTGTGCTTCACCGTAAAAATTCGTGAGAGATCTCTATATGTCAGATTGAGCTGTAATTTTTTGTGCTTCTGCCCCAGGTTGTTATTTAACTTTCGTTAGTTTTGCACTTTTTGATTTGAGCAACATAAGATTTTCTAAAAAATTGATCTTTACCTGCTGGTCTGTTTTGATAGATTTTGCCACTCTTGCATTTGCTTCTTTATTCGATTTCCTTTTTGAATTCTTTTTGGGTTTTCGGAAGGAGTTGCTAAAGTAGCTTTTGTTTTGATGGTTTTCAGTCGAAGTTTGACTCAAAAGGTTTTATCACTTCACTTATACTAATGTTGCTAATAAGAACTGTGTGAAGTTTAGTGTGAAAGAAATATCCAGAAAGTGGAGATAATGGTGTAAGAAGGAAGAGAAAGGTATTATGACTCAAGTAATAAGTGTATGAGGATGAAGATATCGATGATATTCAAGTGATGACTCCGGAAGGATCCACTCAATACCAAATTCAGAGACCTGCAGAGTCCGTTTCCAAATAGGTAACAGTTCTGGTAAGAAAAGTTCCGCGAAAATACAATCCAACTATATTTTTGCAGTTTTGAGTCAATAAGGAAAGCTACGAAGCGAAAAAGGGACGGAACCGGAGCCAGGGTGGCCCACACCACCACATGTCGTGGGCCCACCCCTAGCCGCGCCACCAGGTGGTGAGGCCACCCAGGACTCCGTCTCCGACTCGTTTTCTCCCAGTACCTTCCTTTTGGTATGAAACTCCGTAATATATAACCCCCCGAATCCCCCGAGGTCCGTATATCGTGTTTTCGTCGTGTTTTTGTTTCGATCTGTTTCTGCCAGGACATACTCTTTGAAGGTTTAGAAGCACAATGTTGTCTGCCAAGGATAAAGGGAAGGAACCCATGGAGGAAGACCTCCAAGACATCGGGAAGGAGAAGGAGATCAAGAGTGAAGGTGAAGAGGAGCAAGGCCAACACCTGCACACCGTCACTACCATTGCAAGCATTGGAGTGGTGGAAAATCCAGCCATTGGAGGGAAGCCTCCTCATCACCGTTCAGATCCCTGGTCACTTCCTCCACGCACCAAGAATCCTTTCCATACCCTTATCCATGAGCATCAATATCATAATATGCCCAAGGAGAAATTACCCTCCAATTGGGATTTGCCTCGTTCTAGCCATGCAGGAAAATAAGACTTCAAGGAGGAAGAGTGGGGAAAGAATAGCAAGAGCTGGAATTCTCAACACGACATGATCATGAGCCGCATTGAGCAAAACTCACAGCTGATTCGTAATCTCACCTTCGATATTGAGGACCTTGGGAAACTTATCAAGGAGATCATCAAAATGATACCACCACCACCGAAGGAGTAATTCGTCATCAGGTTTGGCATCCCCTTGGTTTGTTCCAAGCTTGGGGGAGTGCTGCGGTATCATATCACTATCTTCTATCTTTTTACCTTATTAATAGAGTCATATCATGAATAGAGGATTTATTATGTAGTATGGTTTGCATTATGGAAGTGCCACTCTCTCGTTAGATTTGTATCCCTTGGTGTGAGTTTCCATTATGGAATATTAATGAGAAGTTCTATCATTCACTCTTTTGCATAGCTTATATTATTTTTCAATTCGTGGTTATATGATTGATCTTGTTGTTAGTATTGGTAGCACTCTGGGATCATTGAGTTAATTTAGTTGGTTTTGGCAAACCTGGCTCGGTTAGTAGCAACACCTTTTTGAGAGTTGAAAAGAAAAAGATAGAAGTACTCTAGAGAAAAATAATTTCATCATCTTTCTTTCTTGATTTGCTCATAAGTCTAGTATTCTCCAGTTAAGATCTTTTGTGCTTCCAAGGAAGATTGCATGTTTGTCTTTATCACCTGTATGTTTGTTTGTTTCCTTCAACTCTTGTACTTGCTACCCAGCCTTGCTAGCCAAAAACCTGTACTGAGAGGGAATTCTTCTCGTGCATCCACCTCCTTGAAACCAAAACCTTTGCCATTTGTGTCCACCATACCTACCTAGTAGCATTATTACTATTCCAAGTAAATTCTTGTTTTATCTACCTCCCAAATTAAACTTGTTATGTGAAAATTAGTGATTAAAGCTCTCACGAACTTGATGGCACACTTTATTTTCCGCACTTAATAAACTTGAACCATTGGGTCCTTCTTTGTTGCGTATATGCTTGCGCTTTATGAGTTGAAGTTAGCAGAACCATGTATCATGGGGACCGCTTTCAACACTTCATTGGTACTTGTACCTAGTTGATATCATGTTCTTTTGCCTACGGATCCCGACGGTGTGAAATAAAAGTGGAACTTGTAAGATCATGGAGTCTGTATGTGTGTTAGAGAAACGCCTGGGCCGCTAGCCTAAGCCATGCCTAATCATGGTGGAAACTTGCAGCATAACTATAGTGAGCAGTCTATGAAGCATCCTCAATAAAAACCTATGCAAATAGCAAATAAAAAGATCGCTGAGATGCTCACTGTCTGCTTACCTTGTCATTTTGATTATGGGATAGCTCATGTGTCATGTGCAAGGGGTACCCCGTTGGCGGTTCTCAATGATACACATGTATTTACAATGACAAGAGCTTGCTCGTGACTGAAGTTGAGTAGCATGAGGATCGATACTCATAAGTAAGGGGCATGAGATTTCAACGTATAACTAGTCAAGCATATCCTCTTAGTTGTGTCACTTTAACCTTAACCACCAAAAGATGCCTATGATAGGGGCAATGAGAGCTGAAAGATAGTAAGTATCATAATTTTTAGGAGCTCTTTATGAGACTTGCAATCCCTGCTTCCCTCTGCGAAGGGCCTTTCTTTTACTTTGTAGTTGAGTCAGTAAACCTATTCCCTTCTATCTCAGCAAGTATTTTGAGTTGATGTGTTTCATTCATTCCTATGATGATTTATTCACTCATGTTTCTTATGTTCCTTGCTTTGCACATTGCTCTTATCTTGAAGTTTACTACTTTGAAATCTATCTTTGAAAACCAGCTATTTATAAACTCCAGCAAGTTATCAACTATTCTTCGACCAAGAGCTAAGTTTGCCATTACCAATTATGATTCACTTTATGTGTCTTTATTGTGTTTCCTTTACTCATTGCAAGTTGAGTTGTATAATAGTGAGTTGTCTTCTTTTATGATCTATGTATTTGATGAATGTGATGCTTCTTGTTCGTATTCTTTTATCGACTCTTCACTCCATAAACTTGAGGTCATGTTTATTGAGCTCAGTTTCGCTTGGGGACAAGCGAAGTCTAAGCTTGGGGGGAGTTGATATGTCCATTTTGCATCACTATTCTATGTCTTAATTCACTATTATTCATTGATATATTTTGTATTGAGAGGTGATACTTATGTTATTTCATCTGTTTTTGCATGGTTGATGACTTTTGGAGCATGGACCAATGTAGTCAGGATTCCGATGGAAAAGGTGCTGTTTGGAGGCAAAATTCGCGAAGATCAGAAAATACGGGAAAATATACGGAAAATTCTATTTTTCCAGAAGACTCAAGATGCCAGAAGATGGAGTGGAGGTGGGCCACAGGGGGCCCACACCACCCCATGGCGCGGGCAAGCCCAGGCCGCACCAGGGAGTGGTGTGGCCGCCTTGGCCCACTCCAGCCTCTCCCCTCTGGCATATATCTTCCTCCCGAAACCCTAAGACTCAGGGAGCGACCACAGAAAGATTTCGCCGCCTCTGCGGGGCGGAAAACACCGAGAGAGAAAGATCTCTCCGGCAGACAGATTCTGCCGGGGGAATTCCTTCCCGGAGAGGGGAGATCGTCGCCATCAACACCACCATCAAGCTAGACTTCATCGGTGTGGCGCCCCGCAAAAACCACTACTAGAAAATCGCGTTGTTTTTGCGCATTGCATCATCATGACCGCATGCTCATGTCATCATGCCACCTTGCATTTGAACATCGTCATGTCATCTTGCATTTGTCTGCATAAAACTATTTTCGAAAAGTCTGTTTTTGTTTTCTAAACGCCCCGTCCTTCATTCAAAGTAAAACCCGGGTCTCCGGAATATTTTGTTTTGTCTACCAACGGTTTGAAAAAGCCTCATTTTTGATAAATAAAATATTTAAATTATTTTTGGAAGGCAGCCAGCCAGGCCCGAAAACCCGGCCGGCCACCTCCAAGCCCTAAATTAAAACCTAGTCTAATCCTAACCAAAACCCTAACCCCACCTACTACCTCTACCGCCGCCTCTCTCTCTCTCTCTTCCGCCGGCCACCTCACTCCCACCACTCATGGATTGCCACATCATCCCCCGGGCCACCTCATTTTCCCACTCCCGCTCGCCCTGCCCGATCGAGCCGCCACCTGAGCCGTCGCCCAGGCCCCACCAGCCGTTTCCCGCTTGCCCCTGCCAGCGGACACGCCCACGACGTGGCCCCGGCCTACCTGCGTACGCGCCCATCTCATGCCCACACCCCCACGCACGCTCCGCCCTGGCCCCACCACCATCTCCCGCACGCACGCGTTCGTCCCCTCGCCCCTGTCGCCATCCCTCCCCTCGCGCGAGCCTCCACCGCCGCATGGCTTCGATCCTGCCGGCCCCGCTAGCGCCGCAGCCCCGGAGCACCATCGGCGGTCTCCTCGCCGCCTTCTCGCCGGCCTCCCTCCTCTCCGTCGTCGACCTCGCCCCCCCCCCCCCATCGGACTTCACCACCACGGCAGCGACCCGGCCGCGCTGCCGTTTCCCCCGCCTCGTTTCCCTCGCCGCCGCCAGATCCCCGGCCGCCGAGCGTCGTCGTCCCCGGCGCCCTCTTCCTCCTCGCTCCTCACCTCGTCGCCCTGCGCCACGCCACGGTCTCCGCCGCCTGAAGCCGGCCGCCTTCCGCGACACCGTGGCCGCCCCGGCGACATCCCCCGCGGCCTCCCGCCGACCACCTCCACCTCACCTCGCCAGGGCCCGAGCCCTTCACCGAGCCGTCGCTGGACTTCCCCTTGCTGCTCCCTCGCCGACGCTCCTCCAACCCGCGCCTAGGGACCCCTCCGGCCGTGCACGCCCTTCCCCGTTGAGGGCCCCGCCTCCTCGTCAACCGCCGAGCCGCCCCCGTCCGCTTCGGTCCCCCATCACCAATGTCACGTCGGTCGTCGCCTTGGTCTCCGAGCCCTCTCACTGCCACCCCGCGCTCGTGTCCATCGCCAACCGCGCGTCCCCTGTGAGCCCTACACGCGCGTTCGCTGACCGGCAAAGCTGCCCCTGCGCAGCCCGAGCTCGACCTCCGTCTTCGTGTTGTGTACCTCGTCGCCACCTTCAGGTTGCTTCTATGTCGTGCGTGTCTGTCTGTACCAACCTGTTCCTGCCTGACTTCCTGGTGGTGTTTGTTGTTGCCGATGCTCTACTTTTGTTGTTTTAGAGGTATCAGTGGTGTGCAATCTTGTGGTGAAGATGATGTGTGGTCGAGTGTGGCAATGTTGAGGATGCGACTACTCTAGCACCGCGAAGCCGCACCATCTACTTCCTAGAAACCCTGCACTCGTGTTTCCAGCAAGGCCTCCATTGAACCGGTCTTCGGATCTGAAGACCAAACCTTGAAGACCGATCCCGCTGAGACCGTCGAACCCCGGAACCCTAGATCTTCGGAACCTCATGTGATTCCCTTTTCCGAGAACCCTATTTTGATAATAAATGATATATACCTGCTGCATATTAAATTGTTCATGTCGCATACATATTGTGTGGTTTGGGGGCATTATATTTGGTTCACCTAAACTAAATATGGAGTCTATATGCGGGCTATTCTAGTCTTATATCGGACTCCATTTAAATTTGTGTAGCGAACCGATGCCTTGTTTCGCCCTATAAAACAACATTTAAAATGCGGGGGTTCTAAATAACTTGAACCGTTTAATTAAATATCGGGACCCCGGTTCCGCTTTATACTGCCTAATTGCACCGCATCTGCATCATATCAAAATCATGCCGAATCTTCTGCCGTAGTATTAAATATTGCATCCGGTGTTTCTATTAGTGCTTTGCTTCTTCGCGGATTAGACCGATGAGTGGATGCGAGTATCGACAAGTTCTCCGGATATGATCCTTCGGCAGTGTTTTCCCAGGCGAGCATCTCTCCCCCTTCTACATATTTTGCATTTATAGTCTTTACTTCCTCCTATTGATCTATTGCTATCCGTGTCGCGATGCTTTAGTGTTTCGTACCAGATATATTCCTTGCAGCCGTTATATTGCCTTGGACACCTCCTATTACCCGTTGCTTGATAGACAGCTGGCCCTACAAGTCGTAGTTGCTTACTCAGGTGTTGCCTCGCGTCGTCGATGTTCCACAGTTGTTGGGCGGTTGGCAAATGTTTAATGGTGGCATTGGTCATGATTCTAATTATAGTTTATTAATTAATGTTGATAGTAGATTAATGCAGAGGCACCGGTGGGTAATAGACAATATTTGGTTCTTAACCGCTCACTAGTGTCCCCTAGGACCCGAGTTCTTGACACATGTTCCGAGTTTGAGCGCGCTAACCACAGGTGGGGTGCGTGGGCACCCCCATCGGCTTACTACCTGATTTCAAAGTATTGTACCGGGGGCCACAAGTAGTTTGGGGCTTTATTACTATTCTGTACTTATGCCATGTTTACTGCTTTATTTAATTTGTGCGTGGAGCACCTGTACTGTTTTGGATCGCGCCACGTTTTCGCGGTATCGACAAGCCCAGTCACATTTTTCGGGTTCCCAGTCGTTTACAGCCGTCGTCGCAAACCCTGGGTCCGTCTCGGAGCCGGCCGACTTCGTTGCGGGTAGCTTAGTGGGGTGGCCCCCATGTGCTTACTTTGGGTCTGGGAAACGTCATGACTTAGGCTCCGCCGACATACCGATGGGTGTATGTTAATTGATCTGGCAAAAAGGGTCGAAGTGCGTGTGGATACTTTGGTGCACCCCTGCAGGGTTAAATCTTTTCGAAAAGCCGTGCCCGCGGTTATGGACGACTTGGAGCACAGTTTCTCGATCATAGACAACCATAACTAAAGTTTACTGTTATAATTTGACTTGTATGTGAGAAGACTAGTAAGTGGGATAACTGCCTTGGAAAGACTAAATAAATTGCCAACCGTGTGAGTTTCCTCCGCTGGACTTCCTCGTTTGGTCTCGAGGGGGAATACCAGGATGGGTATGTTTGGTGTTAGTATCAGGTTGGATCCGAATAGGTCTTTCTTATCCCTCTCTTATAGCCGCCAGTATTACAGAGTCTCTGTAGGTTGTTTCGTGTCGCTGCGCTGCCGCTTCAGCCCACCATACCTATGTAGGCGAGAGCCACCGAATTCTAGCCTCGCCATGTGCTGGCCTCAGTACTGACGCTCCTCTTTTTCCTTTGCCCTTTATCGGCACCCCTTTTGTTTAGCAGGTTTGAGATCGCCGTCGTTAGCAGGGTTACCCTTCCGGCTTGGCCTGGGCAGGGTTATGGACGCCATTGGTTATTCTTCAGGGCTCTTAGCCCCATTTGCATCTTGTCCGTAGTCGGACGCTCTATCGTTTTCAAGGTGATTTGGATCTTTGTATTGTATATCTGTATTCTTGACTCAAGGAGTCGCTGTTGTATATATATCTATTCTGTGGGTCCCATCGAGGACTGTTGGGTAATGTTATTACTTCGTTTTCCACCCGCACGAAAGTGCCTGGTGGGCTTCCTTGAATCGTTTCTATGCGGGTTTGGCGGAAAGCGCTAAAACATGCATAAGGCCGATTTGAGGGTGTTACAATCGGGATCATCATCATCACCACCACCATCATCACCATCAGCACCCTCATCACCATCTCCATATTGCTGTAACAATTGTGTTGAATCTTGCTATAGTTCATAGGGGAAACTTTCCCAGTGTTGATTACTCTTTGTAGTTGATGCTATTGAGTGAACCATTGAATTATTGTTTATGTTCAGATTGTTATACATCATTATTCCATCTCTGGTCATGATCCATATGATGTCTTGTGAGTAGTTCGTTTTGTTCTTGGGGACATGGGAGAAGTCTTGTTGTTAGTAGTGGAGTTGCGTTGAGAAAGATTCAATAAATTGTTATTTAAGTTGTGGTGTACTTCTTCTAGTGGTGTCATGTGAACGTCGACTACATGACACTTCACCTATATGGGCCTAGGGGAATGCATCGTGTATTTGGCTACTAATCGTAGGGGTTGCCGGAGTGACAGAAACCTGAACCCCCGTTAGGAAACCATTACACAAGGGACGTAAGGGTCTTAGAGTTTAAAGCTGTGGTTAGGTTTCTACCTTAATTACTTTCTTGTACTTACGGATGTTTGCAAGGGAGTTTAATCACAAGTATGTATTAAGTCTTGGATGGGACGGTACATTAGCACAGGTTCACCCACACAACACTTAGCAAGCTAGAGAAGATTAGTCGACTATATGAAGCGAAAGCACTTGACAGTCTTCCCATGTGTCCTCGAGAACGTTTGGTCATCTATAGAAATACAACCGCCTTGTCCTTTGCTGCATAAAGGATTGGGCGACTTGCTGCATTCATTCTTACTGTCTTTTATTTACTCGTACTTTGTTTACTTGCTATATCGAAAACCCCTAAAAATCCGTTTGCTAAGTATTTGCAGAGAATTCCTGATCCATACCACTAGCCAGCACCTTCTGCTCCTTGTTGGGTTCGACACTCTTACTTATCGAAAATACTGCGATACACCCCTATACTTGTGGGTCATCACTCCTCCCGAGGGTGTCAGCACCACGTAGGGCCCGCCTCAGACCCAGATCGGGCCCAAGAGGGCACAGATCTGGGCTAGCCGGAGCTGCCCGAGGGAGCAAACCCGCCAGCCTCCACCTTGCCGACCCCTACCGGCGTCCTCCCACCACCACCACGGCTCCTGTGGATCTGAGTCGACCCCCCCCCCCGCCACGCACCGCCGTCAGGCGCAACAGCCCAAACCGTCGCAGCCGCCGCCGGATCCTGCCGCCCGCAGGCATAGGCCAGCGCCCGCCGCCGAGGACCACCACCACCTCCCTAAGAACTCGCTCTGTCGGAATCGCGCGCCCCAACCACCGGCGGCCGCCCGAAGTCCGGCTCCCCAATATGGTCGGGCCGCCCTGCGCCGCCCGCTGTGCCACGCCGAGAGGATGAAGGGGGAGCCCTGCCGCCTCCCACGTGGCACGGGCTTTGCTCGGCAGCGCCCTCCGACGGTAGCGAGGAGAGAGGGCGGAGGAGGTGGGAACTGGCGGCGGCGCCTAGGGTTGCTCCCCCGACGTTTGTGGGAGCATCGCGGGAGGGGTCCTAAAGGGTGTAAACCTCTCAGCAGTATCTATAGCAACGCTAAGTTCAGAATGGGCACATTTTACCAATAAAACTCGCCTTTGGTACCCAAAGCTAGCCCATGACAAGCAAATCAAGTCGACACGAGGGAAGGTGTGTCGCGTCACGGGCCTGTGTGCCATGTAACTTTAAGTTTAATGCTCAAAGTTTTCATGACTTTTACAGATCAGTTGTCGTTCTCTCTCAGCTTCGACAACGTACTCGAGGTGTCGCACTGCGGCTAGAGCGGTGATGGTCGAGGTTGACGCTCGACGGAGATGGAGCCTCAACATCGATGACCCATGGAAGCGACTTCCAAATATATATTTTGTTAGATTCCTCGACATATCTCCTCTCTTTTTCCGCCTCCAAGATGGGGTTTTGGTTCAAATGATTAAAGGGTTTATGCAAAATCTAAGGTTGATTTCGACGGTTACAATGTATATATTTGTAGTTGTAGGCTCTGAGGCAATATTTTACACGTGTACATTATTCCTTATACGAGATATGTCCCAGCCGAAATGGTACGATAGATAGATTATGACATACTAGCTGAATGCCCCATACATTGCCTCACCAAATATATGCCACACCATAAATTTAGACATGAATATATTGAGCAATATATGCCACACCAAATTATGACTTGCATTGAGACAATTATCATTGCACGTTTACTTTCTCCAGACGGAGATCACCTCACCAGCTTCCAGGGCTAACCTAGGAGCCGCCACAATATCCTGTAAGGAAAACTATCGACGGTACTCATATAAATTTGTATAAAATAATCGCATATATTTCTACCATGCATGTGGGCCATAACTAAATCTAGGGCGTATTTGGTAGATAGTAGCCCATTTAGGTTTGGTGTCGGCTAGGCCCTGGGGAGCATGTCCTCGGAAAAAGAGGTCTAGGACAACTTTGACACTTTGTTTGGTATACTGTATTGCATGGCTGGGAACACAGACCCTAGTTTGATTGGTTGTCTGCAATTCCTCATTGTGGCTTAGTAGAGGCAACACATACTTGTTTGGTAGGCACATGTTGCCTTCATCTTGCACACAAAAGTGGCTTCCCATCACCTCTTTGAAAAATGGTCAGCTTACCATCATCCAGCAGATCACAATCACACACATACCACATGTACTAATAATCATATTACCATATTAACAGACATAGATTAACTACTATATAGTAATTAACTTAGTATCAGGTGCATACCTAAGCAACCTGACTACTATCAACAATAGGGGAACACACCACTACCGCGAAAGGAGATGTTCTTCAGCCTCTACTGGCTAGCATCACAACTTCATGTTCATCATCATAGTTAACAGATAGGAACACAGCCCTATCGCAAAAGACGATGTTCTTCAGCCACTTAATAAGGCCAGCACCACTACTACACATCATCAGTATCATAAGAGCAGGAACAAGGCGGCGCTTAGTAGCCATGGCGAACGCAATCGAGGGCCACCTTCAGCGAGGTGACATTCATGTAGACGGTGAAGTTGAACCCTGGATTCTTGAACTTGAGGACGAGGGTGCCACCAACCTGGACCGTGCTCTTCTCCACAAACTTCTTCCACCCCTTCATGAACAACGGGCTCTCACCAAACCACTTGATATGCACGCACCACTCGCGTAACTTGTTCAGGCGAATCACCTTGACGCCCTTGCTCACGCTCTTTAGCTTCTTCACGAGGAGCTTGTGCATTGCCGGTGGGATGACAAGGGCTTCGAGGTCTAGGGCGGCAACCTGCATGTAGAACCAGAGGGGCTGCTCAACGACGACGTGGTGGCCGGCCCCTGGAGGGCGCCCCATATGCTTCTTGGGGATCTCCAGCTACTGCACTTCCTAAATGAGGCCTGGTATGTCAGGCCTCAGCTGTACGAAGGGGATGTGGTTAGCTTCACTAGGTTCGAGAGCTTCAGCCCTGTCCACCCACTCCTAGGTTTGCAAGGACGTACACATTGCCAGGTCGAGTATGAAACCATGCCATTGTCAACGTGTGTACATTATTGCAGTGATCAATGACGCCATTTTCAATGTGTATGCATCAGTGCAATGATCACCGATGCCATTGCCAATGTGTGTGCATCAGTGTAGTGATCACCTATGCCATGCCAATGTGCGTGCATTGCTAAGCATGTCAATGTGCCTGCAGGCCCGGCTC
Source organism: Avena eriantha (assembly GCA_910589775.1). Taxonomy (NCBI): domain Eukaryota; kingdom Viridiplantae; phylum Streptophyta; class Magnoliopsida; order Poales; family Poaceae; genus Avena; species Avena eriantha. The sequence continues at coordinate 521,221,580 of OU342740.1, read as the reverse complement.
TGACCCCCGGCAACCATGTGCGGCGGCCTAGGGCCCAAGCTTCCGGGGGGGCATGACTACATCCTCCTCTATGCTCAACACCCTACAGAGACTTCCTGAAAAACGAAATGCAAGAAAGAAGGCCCATCCCAGCCGCAGGAAACCGCACGACACAGCTGATCGTTAGGCCAATCGATCTCCTAATCAGCTGATCTCCTCGACTCTTCTACCTCTTCGTATTCCACAGCCACTGCCCCGGGCAGTCAATTTTCCTCTTGCCGCCTAGGCCTAGAGATTGGCAGGTTGGCTCGAGTCCCTCTGCCCTTGACCCTGATTGGGTTTGCCTCTTGGGGATTTGGGAATTAGAAACTGAATGCACCGTTGAACTGAGTGGCTGCTTGGGTTCTATCTTTAATTCCTTTTATAATGTATTTAGTTTATTCATAATTTTAGGTGCTACAATGCCGATAGATAATTCCGGTGCTACGAAAAGTGAAAACGAGAGATTGAACTAATATGACATTGTTTAATTGTTTAATAATTATTTGTAATATCCCGAACTAGAAATGTGTGGTTGGATGTTAACTTTTAATATTTTATTACAAGTGAAAGTGATACATGTATTTCTATATTTCTAAATATGCGTACATATATGTCAGATGTAGGCTGTAGGGACCCATGCCATCACTTTCGCCCAAGGCCCCACAAAATATAGAGCCGGCCATGTGTGCCTGCATTAGTGCAATGATCACCAGTGTCATTCCCAATATGTGTGCATCAGTGCAGTGATCACCTATGCCATGCCAATGTGCGTGCATTGCTAAGCATGTCAATGGTCGACGGCATTGGCGACGGAGGCATGGTCGAGGTCCATGGGCCGGCTAGAAAAGGGACAAACTCCGGCACGGGACTGAATCTCGATGGGAACGTCATATCCCAGCTTGTGCCGGGGAGGCCCTGTCGCCATGGCAGCCCCTCTGGTAGAGGCGCAGAAGGGTTGGCGCTGCATCGACGGCAGCGGATAAGCCGCAGTCGTGCTAGCTGGCAAAGCCGATCTTGTCGTCTCGGATGGACGAATGGCAATCGGCGACGACCGATTTAACGTCGGCTCGATGGCTGGGTCGATCGGGGTATCCGCGTCGCGAACCCCGTCGGCTGTGGTCCGCCGCGAGCACGTACGACTGGTGACGCTCGAGCCATACTTGATGGACAAGAAAAGAAAAATGGCCAGACCCCAACAACGCAGCAGCGCAGTATGAACCGTCGGATCCGTTTGAGGTAGATTGTGCCGTTAATTGGAGATTCACTTACGGACGTGAGATTTTATTACTTGGAATGGAAAGCGTGCGTTAATTCCGGCCGCACTAGTGGTAGAAACGAACCCGATTCCCGGCCGACCGGGGTGCTGTTTCTTTCTTTTAGAGTCCGCGCGCGGCACGTATGTACGTATCCGATCGAGTGGACTTGCCTCGCCTCTGCAGGTACGTCCACCACTCTAGCGCGCGCACGCCTACGAATGGCAAGCGGGGCTCCCGAGAGCCAGGTAGTGGTCGATTCCATGGCCATTGTGGTTGCCCACCCCGTTTTCGACCCCATGCCCATTGCGTTCGCGACAAGGAGCAGCAGCGCGGAGCCCAATACTGCTACCAATGACGACTCCATGGCCATCGTTGTCGCATCCTGTTCGTCGCAATTCCACCAAGGCCACAAGCCCGCCGCGCCTCAGGTCTCCCTGGTCAACCCTCAGCCTTCCGTCGCCCGAGGTCAACTCGTAGCGGCGCCGCCGCAAATCTTCCAGCCCGCCGCGCCGCCGGCACGGGATGAGCAAGGCTGGTGGATCTGCAAGGAGGAAGGGTGCAATCACCGGTACGCCACGCACCAAGGGCTCGGCGGCCACATGGCAGGCCACAAGAACAGACTGGTCAACGAAGCCGCCGCCGCAGGTCTCCACCTCGGCGTCGGCGACGCGGCATCCGGCAGGCCGGAGAAGCTGCACAAGTGCAAGCATTGTACCAGCGTGTTCAACTCGGGAGTGAAGCTCGGCGGGCACATGAGGAAGCACTACCCGGGCAAGGTGATACCCAAGAAGCGCGGCGCAGGCGCTAGACCACAAGTGTCGGCGGGAGAGCTCGCGTCAGCGCTCGGGCTGTCCATGACGATGCCGCCCGTCGCCATGGAAGTAGCGCCTGCTGTTACGTCGGTTGCCCAAGTGCCGCTGGTTGTGCCGCCGGGCGTCTTGAGGATTTTCGGCGTGAACATCGTGCCGGCGGGGCCACCTGCTGCTGCTGCTTCTGCTGCCTCGGAAGAAGTTTCTTCAGCCGTGCCACCTGCTGCTGCCGCCGCCGCGGAAGAAGATTCTTCAGCCGTGCCACCTGCTGTTGTTGCCGCCGCCGCCGCTGAAGAGCTTTCCTCAGCCGTGCCACCTGCTGCTGTCGCTGCCGCCTCTGAAGAGGTTTCTTCAGCCGTCAGACCTGCTGCTGCTGCCGTGGAAGAAATGTCGTCCGCCGTGACAAAAACGGATCAGAGCTCTCTGCGGCGTCTACAAACAACATCCAGGAGCAGTAGGTCGACGCGTAGTACAAGGAAACTAGATTTGCTACGATACCCTCTGATTCAAATTAATTGACTCAGATTTATCTAGATTCGAATATATCTAGTATTAAAATATCTAAATACATTAAAATCTAGACAAATCTAAGTCAACTAATTTAGGTCAGAGACAGTACTAGTTTTACATAGTGCATTGCCGTTTTGTCTCATTTGTATCAATCACAGTTCCATACTTCCATATTGGGGACAGCTACAATTTTGCGTCCTTGAAATCAATACACATATCTCAATCACTCTAAATTAAAGCGTTTATTTATGAGTTGTATCTTCTGAGTTGACTCTTGACTCCAGTTTTTACCACTTGAAAGTTGAAAGCACCCAAATCAGCTTCAAATAGACTGATCGGGATAGTAATTTCTGATCGAATCAGGGAGTACAAGTGTGCAACGGTGCAAGAGGTCTGCCACGCCGTGGTCTGGGTCCCACATGGCAGAAATCCCCGTTGCCAAGGCAAACCAACCAACCAGCTAGAGGATAAACACCGTTTCCTTCCTTTAAGTAAATTACATTTTACACTCCCTCTGAAATACATGTACCTAGACATATTCTAGATGTAGGTCAAAAAGCGTGGTAGATACATATTAGAAAAATCCTAAAACATTATTTTGAAACGGGTGGAGTACCACAATTGGGACGAAATCGGTGTCTTTTTTTGGCAAAAAATTGCAAATGCATATCGGTCTTGAGACGAATTGGCATAGATAGCGTTGTTGGCCATCATTAGAGAATTTGACATTGTTTCTCACATCGGGCCCATTCGTCAGGGATGAGTTGGTAGCACATGTGAATGATTTGCTGAGTTGTACATAAGAAAATCAAAATTTCTCCGGTAGATGAATCGAAATCAAAATTTCTCTAGTCAACATCCAACGAAGTGTCTCCCAAGATCCGGCTCAAGAAGATGAACACGATTCTTTTCGCTAGACGCATAGTTGTGGAACTTGGTGTAGCTCCTTGTTTTTTGTCATGGTTCCGACTCCAACGAATTTATCAGTCGCCAACTCTTTCTTACTCCATCGCCGACTCTGGCTTGCTCCATCACCTATGACCTCCGCCTCACCCTGTTCTTCGAGGTGGGAACCAGTGCCTTTACAACACTAGCGGGGCACACATCCACAACTGAATTGGAGGCTCCCGTGATGACAACAAGCTGCCACAAGAACAAGTATAATCAATAACTGAAATTGAGATCTAGATATTTGCAAGAAATACTAGATCAAGAATCCTCCAAGTGAATGGAGGGAAATTGAAGAGCTTGATTGGTCCCGATGAAGATCAAAGCCTCCTCCTTCTATTCCCCAAAGATCGGAGCCTTCGGGTGGTTGAATGTGGAGATCTCGATTTGGAACTCGATGAACAGCACATCACTTTTTTGAATGAATCAAGAGGTCTGACAGGAGGAGCAATTGGGGTATTTATACCCCTGCCAAACCCAGCCGTTGGAGAAATATGGGGCCGGATTATACGGCCCAAGTGGGGGCCAGATTATCTAGCCGGGGCTCCGGCCTGGAAACGGATTTTCCGGGTCAAAAATCCGCCCCTATATCGCGTGACGCTCCTTGGCAGCCATTGGAAAAATTCCCGGGGGGCGGATTATCCGACCCCCTTGAGGGGCGGATTATCAGACCCGGACAAAAACTCTGGCCCTAGCCGAACAATCCATGGGAATATCTTCCCCCCATACAGAGTGACGCACCTTGTCCACCTTTGTCGATCGAGCCAGGGATGGATAATCAAGCCCTTGGCAGGGGCAGATAATCAATCCCCCAAAACCCTGTTTGGCTGCTTTTTGAGTGAACATTTATCTACAGCACTAAACACACATTAAATAATCCTTGGTATTGTTATCTAACACACAAAACACTAGGGATCATGAAATGTTTTTTCAATCTCCCCCTTTTCGCTGTTAGATGACAATAATAGGATTTGCAATAACGCCCTACTAACAACATCATTCCAAGACTAAAAGGACTCCCCATAAATGTGTGCATACAACAAGTTTGCATTTGAATACAAATGCACACATGAAGGTATGAGACTTTTCATAAGTTGGAAACTAAGATCAAATGATGAGTTAGGGGAAAATGCATCATACCACCTGTAAATGAAGTCCGCAATAATATTGAGATGGGCACTATAATGATCCATTATTGAGACTTCCAAGAATAATACCATTGTGATGCATCCATAAAGATAATACCGGAATTCCATAGTGATGAATCCATAATTCCATAGAGATAATTCCAAAGATAATCCCGAAGATAACCGAGATAGATCCAAAGTTTCACGCAAACCACATAGTCTCATACAACCACAAACCAAATAGCAAAATTAAAGTTTAACGCTAAAATGGACACAAGCAAGGATAAAGAAACCGATAAAATGGAAAATTCTTGTGCCCAATCCATGCAAATCCTCAGCACCCTAATAGAACCACTTCTCCCCCTTTGGCATCGAAACACCAAAAATGGAAAATAGCAATGCTAGCACCCCAAGAGATCACTCCTCGTCCTTGTCCTCGTCATCACCATACTCCTCATCCTTATCCTCATCATCATCAGCCGACGGAGTAGGTTCCCTCGCAGGGGTGGGGAACAAGTGATGTTCGAGCTCCCCATAGTTGTGATGGGTTCATAGCATGGAAAACAAAAAAATTCTACCGCAAGAACGAACAAAACCTAGATCTAATCTAGATAAAAGCCAAGATCTAATCTATTAGACATGAGCAACGAGATAGATAGGAACTAACCCTCGTAGATCCGAAAGCATTAACGAGATTAGATCTCGTGGTTGATGTAGTCGATCACTTGCCGATCTCAAGATCGTGTGGACGATCCTTCCGGCGTCGCGTTCCAGCAGCGCTTCCGCAGTCGGTCAAGTGGACGATCCTTCCGGCGCCGCGATTCGGCAGCGCTTCCGCAGACGGTCACACGTGCGGAGTCGAATTAGACCTTCCTCTCCCCGTTCCAGCGAGCAGCGGAGGTAGTAGATCTTCTCCACGGAATCCCAGGAGCACGACGGCGTGGTGGTGGTGGTGGTGGAGTAGAGAATTCTGCAAGGCTTCGCCTATGCCTGTGCAGAAGATGGTGGAGGAGAGAGGCGGCAGAGATTGGGTGTTATGGGAGCAGGGGAGGAGGGGGCGCCCCTGCCCCTCTATTTAAAGAGGGGAGGCGCCTAGGGAGGGGGAGTCCTTGTAGGACTCCCCTCCCTCTCTAGGCCGGCGGATTGGAGGTGGGGGGAGGAGTCCTCCTCCCCCACGAATCCGTATCTTGACCCACCAGGACTCCTTGATCCCTATCTTGATTTTCAAGCAAACTCCAAGATATCTTCTAGAACCTTCCGGAACATTCCGAAACCTTCTAGAATCCTCATACAAACACTCCGGAACATTTCCTAACTTAAAAAATGATCCCCTATATATGAATCTTATTCTCCGGACCATTCCGGATCTCCTCGTGATGTCCCGAATCCAATCCGAGACTCCGAACAACATTCGGTCTCCAACGCACATTCCATATCTACTTAAAACAACTTCAAACCTTAAGTGTGTCACCCTACGGTTCGTGAATATGTAGACATGATAGAGACACATCTCCTATCAATAACCATCAGCGGGACCTGGAGATCCATAATGGCTCCCACATACTCAACGATGACTTCGCGATCGATTGAACCACTTACATATGAAACTAATTCCCTTTGTCTCGCGACACTATACTTATCCGATGTTTGATCGTCGGTATCTCCATACCTAGTTCTACCTCGTTACTGATAAGTACTCTTTACTCGTTCCGTGATATGTCATCCCTTGTGACCTAGTCACATGCTTGCAAGCTAACTAGATGACATTCCACCGAGAGGGCCCAGAGCATATCTATCCGTCATATGGATGGACAAATCCCAATCTTGGTTCATGCGCTTCAACACATACTTTCAGAATACCCAATGACACTTTTATAACCACCCAGTTACGAAGCGGCGTTTGATGTCATCAAAGTATCCATCCAGTGATGGTGATTAACATAACCTCATGGTCGAAGGAATAGGTTACTATGTATTTGAAAGCTTACAGCAATACGAACTTAATGACTTGATCTTATGCTACGCTTACTATGGGTGTGCGTCCATCACATCATTCTCCTAATGATATAACCTTGTTATTAATTACATCCTAATGTCCATGATCAGGAAACCATGATCATCAATTAATCAACAAGCTAGTTCAACAAGAGGCTTACTAGGGTCTCTCTTATGTTTACAAAACACACAAGTATTAGTGTTTCCTAATAATACAATTATAGCATGTGATGTAAACATTCATCATAAACACAAAGATATAATAATAATCACTTTTATTATTGCCTCTTGGGCATATCTCCAACAAGTTGATTCCTGAAGTGTTCCACTTAGCATATAGAGTAGGAGCAGACAGAATAGGAGGGTGGCCTAATGCCCCCAGAGACATGATGAAGGATAACCTGTTGAGTGTGAGCCATGTCATGGCACTGCATGTATGCCTCATACTGTCCCTTGTGAGTATTTGTCCCCATGCACAGAATGTTACACTGAAACCAATTGAGTTGCTTCACCTCACGAGCAACAGACGGAACAGGGGGCCTTCTTCCACTCACCATAGCATCTCTCATAAAAGACTCTGGAGCAGTAGAGGAGTGAGAGGTCTTCCTAGACTTGTTGTGGATCTTTTTCACTTTGTATTCACCATCAAGTTTGCCACTGAAGTCCTCATGAGGAAGCATATGCTTGATGAGTAGCATGATGAAAGGAGCATATGGAATGGAAATCCTATTGAACATAGCATCAGTCAACTCATGGTAGATAAAGTCCATCATATCCAACCTGTAATTCACATTCCAGTCCTCATTGGTGGCACATTCATGATCAAAGGCAAGCAGCTGCACAAGGTGACCCCGAATACTGTCATTGTTTGCCCCACTCGGAGTGATGGAATCACGAAAAATACCAACCAGTTGTGCATAGAGTGGGGAGAGGCCTGAAAGCTTGCCAACTACACCATCTGTACCACAGCAGGGAGAGAGCAAAGTGTCCTTGTTCGGCTTGAGAGGAGTAATGACGCGATGACCATAAGCAGAATCTCGACCATTGAGGGGTAACCAAGCACCTGAGAGAATGTGTGGAAATCATCTTGGAGAAAGTACCACCTGTCATCCACTTCATAGTGCGACGCTCATCCCCACAAATCACGAGCGTGGAGAAAAACTACTTCACCAAGGATGTATCATAAGATCACGGAAGAGTCATGAGATGATGCAGCCCCATCCGTTCAGTCACAGCAAGAGCGTCAACAAGTTGGGGCTTACCCCTTGCCGACTTCATACCCATAGGACGCATAGGGCAGATCTTCAGAGTGGAGTAGACGTCGTCAAAAATGTACTTGTGATGAGCACACCAAAAGTTGCAATCCTGAAGCTCCTCATGAGTATCAGCTTCTTCATACATATCACGATGTCGGATAGTTGAGTACTCAATAATGTCCATGTCATTGTAGTTGAACCTGGTTTGCTTACCCTTCCTCTTGGAAGTCTTCTTCTCTTTCCTTGCACGTTCAGCCATTCTGTCAACCTCTCTCTTCTGCCTCCTCAATTCAACCTCGTCCACTAGAACACCTTCTTTGTTGGGATTGAAATAGCGAGCACGGGGATGGCGCTTGTATGTCTGAAGAACGCCACGAGAACCACCTGTGAAGCGAGTGAGGTAGAGTAGATAAGCACACACACAAGTCTAGGAGGATTGCTAAAAATAGTAGAAAAACAATCCACAAGCCAAATATATATCATACTATAATCTGAGAAAAACTGAACCAGGAGCTATCCTTCCAGGCCGGATAATCCGGCCCAGCCAGGGGCGGATAATTAATTCGGCCCTGGCAAAAAAAATAGAATCGCTCAGATTTATAGTATGGAAACAGATCGAGCAAAGGGGTTGCTAGTCTACGATTTCTAACATGCATATGGAGCAAAGGGTAACCTCTAAATCGATTTTCCACAACAAAAACACATCTTCCATACAAAAGAGAAGATTGGAGGATTTACCCTCACTCATTGGAAGAAGTACTCGGAGGATAAGGTACCCGAAGGACTAGCGAAGAAAATCCGGAGAAGGCCCGAAGAATCTGGTGGTCGGAACGGCACCGGGGAGGATCGGGGCGACCGACGGCGGCTGAGGGAGAGAGGGGGAATCAGGGTGGAAGTGGCTGCTTTGTTTGAGCCCTTCCACCAGACACCCTACCCTTAAGAGACAAAACCACCCGGGGCGGATTATCCGGCCCCCACTAGGGGCGGATAATCCGACCCTCTCTGAAATTTCCTGTTTACACAGGATTAGGCCAGCGCACCCCAAACAAAATCCTCGCAAGTTTCAACAATGGCCTTGTGTGCAAGATAGATGTTGCGGGGAGAGAGAAAGGCTTAGGTTTAGATAGGCAAACCGAGATGGTACTACACACCCAAAATTGCAAGAGTCAAATCAACGAAAAGCCAATATTGGGTGTGTTCTCCATAAGAACACAAGATATGCAAGAAAATCCAAAAATCCACAAAGAACTGACTCTTCTCAAGGAAGAGTGTGGTGGCCGAAGCCACCATGTTGGAGTGGATGGTATGGCACCACGAAGATATATTTTGGTTTCATGACCAATACTCATCAATAAGCACACATATCACATAATGATATTAAGAAAAATGATTTGTCTTGCTTTTGTCATTATGGGGGGAGGGTTAGCCCAATGAATTACAACCACACTCCCCCTATGTATATGCCCACATCTAAACCAAATAAAGGAAGAGAAGTAAGTGAGTATGCAAGAGTAATCAAGTCAAGCTCCTTGAATCCATGATATTTAACTCATTCCTTAAGTAAAAAAATCATACTTCATCAAGTGGCTTTGTGAAAATATCAGCAAGTTGATTCTTCGTGCTCACAAAAGATAAGTCAATATCACCACGAGCAACATGATCCCGAATAAAGTGATTGCGAATCTCAATATGCTTTGTTACTGTATGTTGCACCGGATTGTAAGCAATTTTATTAGCACTTTCATTATCACATAAAAGGGGCACTTTGCCATAATTGACACTGTATTCCTTTAAATTTTGTCTCATCCATAATAACTGAGTGCATGCACTTTCAGCAGCCACATATTCAACTTCGGTGGTGGAGAGAGATATACAATTTTGTTTCTCCGAAGACCAACATACCAAGGATCTTCCCAAAAATTGACAAGATCTAGAAGTTGATTTTCTATCATCCTTATCACCAGCCCAATCAGAGTCTGTATATCCACATAAAGAGAAATTAGAGCCCTTGGGATACCATAGACCAAAGTTTGGGGAATGAACCAAATATAGGAAGATTCTCTTGACCACCACTAGGTGGCTTTCTTTAGGTGTCGCTTGGTACCTTGCACACACTCCTACACTCAACACAATATCGGGTCTAGATGCGCAAAGGTAAAGGAGAGAGCTGATCATGGATCGGTATACCTTTTGATCCACATCTTTACCATTGGGATTTAGCTCAAGATGACATTTAGTTTGTATTGGTGTAGCAACGCCATTAAGATCCATCATCTTGAATCTCTTGAGCATGTCTTGGATGTATTTTTCTTGATTAATGAAGGTTCCTTCTCTTAGTTTCTTGATTTCGAATCCAAGAAAGAACCTTAATTCTCCCATCATAGACATATCGAACCTATCAGTCATAAGATTTGAAAATTCATCATTAAAAGATTGGTTAGTAGAACCAAAGATAATGTCATCTACATATAATTGGCATACGAAGAGCTCCCCCTTAGCCTTCTTAGTAAAAAGAGTGGGATCGATCTGCCCAACCTTGAAGCCACGATCTAACAAAAGCTCTTTAAGATGCTCAAACCACGCACATGGGGCTTGTTTAAGGCCATAGAGCACCTTATCGAGTTTGTATACATGGTTCGAGAATTTGGGGTCCTCGAAACCCGGGGGTTTCTTGATATATACCAACTCATGTAGTGGACCATTAAGAAAGGCATGTTTAACATCCATTTTCTGTAATTTAAAATTATGATACAGAGTTGATGAAGACACTGAGGGTAACTAATTATTCAAGTATTATATACATCTTGGTATTGCAGTTAGATAGTAGTACTCCCTCCGTCTAGAAATATCTGATTTGGTTTTGTCTAGATTCAAAAGTATCTAGACGCATTTTAGTGTACAAATACATTCGAATATAGACAAAGCCAAGTCAGTTATTTCTGGACGGAGGGAGTGGTATAAACAATAAAGTGGTTGTTTACTCAGGAGGAAATTGTTCCTTTCTGTCTAGCCGTCTAGCACTGATCGTCTGTTTGTTCTTTACTTCTCAGACATGTCGAGGGGATGCAAAAACTTTACGGGCTATAAAAGGTTGGACTAGATTCCTTTAATGCCACATGAATACTCAGATCTAATTACAAGGCGAATTATGAAGTGTGATAAGTATTTGAATCAAAATAGCAGCACATAAGATTAGCATGTAATCAGTAATCTTTTCTTAAACATGACAAAGACTACAATACTCTGTATCTGGTTTGCAGATGAGCAATCAGCACAGAATTCTGAAGCAACAGTCCCTTCTGCAGCTAGAGTTAGCATACTGCCAGTGCAGTTAGGAGGGAAGAAGAAAGCTCAACCAGTGAGTACATCAAAAATATGTCAGTGTTCAACATCACTCTAGAAAATATACCATCTTTATGGTCCTCTTTTGGTTTGTACTTTCTTTGGTAGAAGAGGACACTTCAAATCCCTAGAGCCCTTCATGTTGCTGTCAATCCATGTAATTTGAGACTTCATTGGTTCCAATCATTTTACCAAAACATTCCACTAGGAATAGTCATGGAATTTTTTTAATGGTTAATAGAGAGGTTCTATGGTTATGAAGATGACGAGGACAAAGATGATAATGATGTTGAGTTACAGGAGCCTCTCCCAAGCTCAATTGAATGTGAATCTTCTGTCAATCTAGCAAAAGAACTCAATTTTCTGGTAGGTTTCTCTAAGCCCTATACCATTTCTTTGATACTCTCTGGCTCTTGCGTAATGTCTTTACTATTTGGAATGAACAGGAGCACGGCGAAAAAACAAGAATGTTCATATTCCAGTTTCCGAAATATCTTCCTTTGCTAAGAACGTCATTCACTCTAGTCCAAAGGAATGGGAAGGCCATTGTTAGAGAGGTGAAAGAAGGATACAACCTGAATGATTTTCCGGGGGGTATATGGGCAATATGCTACTGTACAAGAGAGTCAATGTCAAGATGAAGTTGGGAGATGCCTTGTTTGATGTTAGTTTCTGTTCTTCATTTGTTCTCTTCACAATCTACCAAGATATCCATGTGTATGGTGCTTATTGCTCAGGTTCTTCCGTTGCAGGTGAACCCAGGTACTGAATGTGGAATGACACAACACGCCATAGCCATGAACATTAAAGAGAAACATTGTTGCCAACTAGGGGACATCGAGAAACGGCATGTCGTTGTGACCCCTGATGTCAACTCTCTGTTGAGTGACAATAGGGATTAGTTGTGATGTGTGACTTGATCAGGCTGTGCGCTCTAGCAAAGTACTACTCCAGTCGCTTGGCAAGCATGATGTGTGTATATGCCAAACGTACGAGTTTTAACTACATGACATAATGTGAACTTGTACATGTAGTTGTTCAGCTGTAGTAGCACTTGTACAGCAGTAGTATAGATGTTGCTTGCAGTCGATTAGTGCTCGGGAGATGTATATTTATCTCATTAGAGTAAGATGAACATTAATCTCTATATCATTTGAATATCATTTTACTATTGTACATTTGTACAAGCCTGCAAACATGAGTTTCTTTTGTGCTTGCACTCAAAAAGTTTCCTAGGTCAAGAATTGTTACAAAATGCTAACAAAGAAACTTGTATAGCTAGATGTTGTTCATTCATGTCGAAAGCATAGTGATGGGGAGAGTAGAAGAATAGCATGCCAGTGATTTCTTGTTACAGAGACAAGCCACCTTTCCTTTTTTGCGATTAGTGGATTGCTCTGCAGAGTTCTTATTTACTGACTTGCAACTGAAACCAGTCACTGCCCTTGCTTTAGGATTTAGGGTATTTGGATTCTAGGAAAGCATTCGATTCAAGCAATGATGCTCCAAGGAGAATGATCTTTACTATTAAATGGGAGTTGGTAATTGTAGGTCGTCCTCAAACATCAAATATTGGAAACATCTGGATTGTCCAATCTATATCTGACGGTACATTAGTTCGTTGGTTAGTTAATTACGCTGCTTTACCACCGATAAGTGCAAAATACCGCATCATTGGAATCTCTACTAAGGAGCCACCCCGTCGTTCCTTCGTCCGACTCCACTCCCGTGATTTCGCATAAAACCAACACCAAAAAAAGTGTGAGGAAATAACTCCCTGTGATCCCGTCCTTCGTCATGTCCCGTCCCATCCCGTTCTTCCCTGTGCAACCCTACGCTGAGCGCAGCGCCGCCGCCCCCTCCCCTTCTTCCCCGCCCCCTGCCCCTGCCGTCCTCCACCGCACAACCATCGTCGCTCACATGCCAAGGATGCTCGGATTCGTCCATCAGTGCTTAGAGATGATCCATGCTCAGAGCTGTTGGGTCTAATTGATTGCACAATTACAAAAAAATAATTCTAATTCAGTTTTCTTCTTACGAATTTTACTTTAGCAAACTGACTCATTTTTTCTATCTTCAAGTTGTAGCATCATGTGCAACCATGGGGTGTACTTAGAGGAGATATTACGAAATTGTATAGATGCTCATGCGTATCACTTCATTATAAAAGCTTCCTGCCATCATGTAGTTAGGATTATCGGAACCTTGTACAATAGAACTTTTTTGATGTACTTTTAGGTGAGAATATAGATGAAGTGACAGGCTGAGAGCTCTAGAGCTGATATTGTTGGCACAAAGTTTTTCACAAACAAATAAAGGAGATAGTGTATGCTTGGAAATTATTCTAAGGTGTTTAAGTATCCAAGTGGAAGCGGTGTGAGTCATTTCCAAAAAAAAATATGTTCTCTTTGGTGGTGTTGTATACAGATGGATGTTTCTTATACATATCGAGCAAATTATTATCTTAAGTTGTGCCTTTCACCAAAAAATAATCAAATGTACACTTTTTTTACATAGAAACTTGATCACTATTATGATGGTCTCCCTCTCAGGTTCAGATGGTCGGGCATCCTTCCATTGAATCACCGTAGCAGTGGCGATGGGGATGATTTTGAACATGAGGAATGCCTTTGAGTTTGATGAGCCCGTAGATGTCGTGATCTGGCAAGCGGAGGAGGCCTTAAGAGGAGAGGTATGAGGAGGTGATAAGAGGAAGAGGGGACATTGGTTAACCAGTGTGGTGCATTGAAGCCAGAGCGTGAGCGACACATAGTGGTGTGCTTGGTCTACAACAGAATTCCACTTGTTCTTTCCAATAAGTCTGCTTTGGATGATCCAAATCTTGATTGACTCTACTCTCTTGGACCCATACATGCACTGGGCAAAACTCAGTACACATGTCAAAGGTACATAATGCATACTTATTATTGTTATCCTATTGTTTTCTATATGCCCATCTTATTTGTAAACACTATATTTAATTTTAGACTGATATATAGTAGTAAATATCCATAAGGCCCCTCCATGGTTACAGCTTCGTAAGGCACAAAGAGTATTATTATGTCATACTCATATAAACTTTGAGCAACTTAATTTACATTCCCTCGTTGTATTGTATTCATTTTGAGTTTTTGTTATAAACATTGGTGTATCTCTTCTAGTAGTATTGTATGTGACTTTTCTATGGACATAATAACAATGGCATGCATGAAGATTGATGACCCACAAGTATAGGAGGTGTATCGCAGTATTTTTGATAAGTAAGAGTGTCGAACCCAACGAGGAGCAGAAGGTGCTGGCTAGTGGTATGGATCAGGAATTCTCTGCAAATACTTAGCAAACGGATTTTTAGGGGTTTTTGGTATAGCAAGTAAACAAAGTACGAGTAAATAAAAAACAGTATAAATAAATGCAGCAAGTGGCCCAATCCTTTATGCAGCAAAGGACAAGCCGGTTGTATTACTTAAGATGACCAAACGTTCTCGAGGACACATGGGAAGACTGTCAAGTGCTTTTGCTTCATATAGTTGATTAATCTTCTTTAGCTTGCTAAGTGTTGTGTGGGTGAACCTGTGCTAATGTACCGACCCATCTAGGACTAATACATACTTGTGATTATACCTCTTGCAAACATCCGTAAGTACAATAAAGTAATTAAGGTAGAAACCTAACCACAGCTTTAAATTCTAAGACCCTTACGTCCCTTGTGCAATGGTTTCCTAACGGGGGTTCAGGTTTCTGTCACCCCGGCAACCCCTACGATTAGTAGCCAAATACACAATGCATTCCCCTAGGCCCATATAGGTGAAGTGTCATGTAGTCGACGTTCACATGACACCACTAGAAGAAGTACACCACAACTTAAATAACAATCTATTGAATCTTTCTCAACACAACTCCACTACTAACAACAAGACTTCTCCCATGTCCTCAAGAACAAAACGAACTACTCACAAGACATCATATGGATCATGATCAGAGATGGAATAATGATGTATAACAATCTGAACATAAACAATAATTCAATGGTTCACTCAATAGCATCAACTACAAAGAGTAATCAACACCGGAAAAGTTTCCCCTATGAACTATGCAAGATTCAACGCAATTGTTACAGCAATATGGAGATGGTGATGAGGGTGATGATGGTGGTGATGATCCCGATGAAGTCCAGCTTGATGGTGGTGTTGATGGCGCCGATCTCCCCTCTCCGGGAAGGAATTCCCCCGGCAGAAATCTATTTGCCGGAAAGATCTTTCTCTCTTGGTGTTTTCCGCCCCGCAGAGGCGGCGGAATCTTTCTCTGGTCGCTCTCCGAGTCTTAGGGTTTCGTGGGGATGATATACACCAGAGGAGAGAGGCTGGAGTGGGCCAGGGCGGCCACACCACCTCCAGGCGCGACCTAGGGCTGCCCGCGCCATGGGGTGGTGTGGGCCCCCTGTGGCCCACCTCCACTCCATCTTCTGGCATCCTGAGTCTTCTGGAAAAATAGGATTTTCCGTATATTTTCCCGGATTTTCTGATCTTCGCGAATTTTGCCTCCAAACAGCACCTTTTCCATCAGAATCCTGACTGCAGCGGTCCATGCTCCAAAAGTCATCAGCCATGCAAAAACAGATGAAATAACATTAGTATCACTTCTCAATACGAAATATATCAATGAATAATAGTGAATTAAGACATAGAATAGTGATGCAAAATGGACGTATCAACTCCCCCCAAGCTTAGACTTCGCTTGTCCCCAAGCGAAACTGAGCTCAATAAACATGACCTCAGGTTTATGGAGTGAAGAGTCAATAAAAGAATACGGACAAGAAGCATCACATTCATCAAATACATAGATCATAATAGAAGGCAACTCACTATTATATAACTCAACTTGTAATAGGTAAAGAAAACACAATAAAGATACATAAAGTAAATCATAATTCGTAATGGCAAACTTAGCTCTTGGTCGAAGAATAATTGATAATTTGCTGGAGTTCACAAATAGCTAGTTTTCCAATGAAATATTTCAAAGTAGTAAATATCAGGATAAGAGCAATGTGCAAAACAAGGAACATAAGAAACATGATTGAATAAATCATCATATGTATGAATGAAACACATCAACTCAAAATACTTGCTGAGATAGAAGGGAATAGGTTTACTGACTCAACTACAAAGCAAAAGAAAGGCCCTTCGCAGAGGAAAGTAGGGATTGCAAGTCTCATAAAGAGCTCCCAAAAATTATGATACTTACTAGCTTTCAGCTCTCATTGCCCCTATCATAGGCATCTTTTGGTGGTTAAGGTTAAAGTGACACAACTAAGAGGATATGCTTGACAAGTTATAAATTAAAATCTCATGCCCCTTACTTATGAGTACCGAACCTCATGCTACTCGACTTTAGTCACGAGCAAGCTCTTGTCATTGTAAATACATGTGTATCATTAAGAACCGCCAACGGGGTACCCCTTTCACATGACACAGGAGCTATCCCATAATCAAAATGACAAGGCAAGCAGACAGTGAGCATCTCAGCGATCTTTTTATTTGCTATTTGCATAGGTTTTTATTGAGGATGCTTCATAGAATGCTCACTATAGTTATGCTGCAAGTTTCCACCATGATTAGGTACCGCTTAGGCTAGCGACCCAGGCATTTCTCTAACACACATATAAACTCCATGATCTTACAAGTTCCACTTTTATTTCACACCGCCGGTATCCATAAGCAAAAATACATGATATCAACTAGGTACAAAGTACCAAATGAAGTGTTGAAAGCGGTCCCCATGATACATGGTTCTGCTAACTTCAACTCATAAAGGGCAAGCATATACGCAACAAAGAAGGACCCAATGGTTCAAGTTTATTAAATGCAAGAAAGTAAAGTGTGCCATCAAGTTCGTGAGAGCTTTAATCACTAACTTTCACATAACAAGTTTAATTTGGCAGATAGATAAAACAAGAATTTACTTGGAATAGCAATAATGCTACTAGGTACGTATGGTGGACACAAATGGCAATTGTTTTGGTTTAAAGGAGGTGGATGCACGAGAAGACTTCCCTCTTAGTACAGGTTTTTGGCTAGCAAGGCTGGGTAGCAAGTACAAGAGTTGAAGGAAACAAACAGACATACAAGTGATAAAGACAAGCATGCAATATTCCTTGGAAGCACAAAAGATCTTAACTAGAGAATACTAAACTTATGAGCAAATCAAGAAAGAAAGATGATGAAATTATTTTTCTTTAAAGGTACTTTTATCTTTTTCATTCAACTCTCAAAAATAGTGTTGCTACTGATCGAGCCAGGTTTGCCAAAACCAACTAAACTAACTCAATGATCCCAAAGTGATACCAATACTAACAACAAGATCAATCATACAATCACGAATTGAAAACTAATATAAGCTACGCAAAAGAGTGAATGAAAGAACTTCTCATTAATATTCCATAACGGCAACTCACACCAAGGGATACATATCTAACGAGAGAAGGGACACTTCCATAATGTAAACCATACTACATAATAACTCCTCTATTCATGATATGACTCTACTGATAAGGTGAAAAGATAGAAGATAGTGATATGATACCGCGGCACTCCCCCAAGCTTGGAACAAACCAAGGGGATGCCAAACTTGATGACGAATTACTCCTTAGGTGGTGGTGGTATCCTCCCGATGAGCTCTCTGATAAGTTTCCCCAAGTCCTCAATCTCGAAGGTGAGATTACGAATTAGCTGTGAGTTTTGCTCAATGCGGCTCATGATCATGTCGAGTTGAGAATTCTAGCTCTTGCTATTCTTTCCCCACTCTTCCTCCTTGAAGTCGTCTTTTCCTGCATGGCTAGAACGAGGCAAATCCCAATTGGAGGATAATTTCCCCTTGGGCATATTCTGGTATTGATGCTCATGGATAAGGGTATGGAAAGGATTCTTGGTGCGTGGAGGAAGTGACCGTGGAGCCAAGCAGTGACGAGGAGCCTTCCCCCCAGTCTGCATCCGTGCAGTCCTTCTAACCCTGGCAGGTTTTGTCACCACTCCAATGCTTTCAATGGTAGTGCCAGTGTGCGGATGTTGGCACAAAAATCTGTTTCAGGACAGCAACTTCCCCAAATATTACTTCTCTCACATTAAAGGTTGATCTTGACACAAAAACCAAACAAAACGGATAAGGAGCGGTTATTACCGAAGTAATAACTTCCAAGACTCAAAGAAACAAAAATAAACTTAAAGCAAAAACAAATTGGGTTGTCTCCCATAAAGCTCTTTCTTTATAGCCATTAAGATGGGCATGATAATTTTGAAGATGCTCACATAGAAATATGAATTGAAGCGAAAGAGAGCATTAAGAAGCAAAAATACACACAAGTCTAACCCACTTCCTATGCAAGGGAATTTTGTAAACAAACAAGTTGTTGAGACCAGAGACCACTAGCATAAGAAGGCAAAAGAAGTGCAACATAAAAACTTTCAGCATAAAACGAGGAAACTTGAGATTATTGAGATGCATAAGAACACTTTTTCCTCTCTCATAATAACCTTCAGTATCGTGCATAAACTTAACAATATAGCTATCACAAGGACCATCATAGTAATGATCACTTATTCTAATAGAAAACACAGGAATACTAGCTCTCATAACACTACTTTGTGAAACAATATTAGAGGTATCCTTACAAAGGATAGTGTGTCCCTCTTCTTCATATTTAGTAACAAAGTCTTTCACATTTGCTATTATAGGTTCATCAACCATTTGTCTATCAGGTTCAACAGCTTCATTCATACTTTCATCAACCATACTAGCTATCATAGAATGTTCCTTTATCTTACATGGGAAAGGGATTTTCTCAATGTAAGGTTTAGGTAAGACATGATTAGTAGTATAAACTTCAGTATTTCTTGCAGGAACACTCTTAGCAACATCTTTATAAGGTTCATGATACTTATTCCACTTCTTTTTAGGCACTTCAATGTAGGAAGCAAAAGCCTTAAAATAAGAAGCAATAGCTTGAGAGTCTAGACCATAAGCATTTTTAATATTTTGAAAGTCATCAGTTCCCATAAAAGATTCAATGCATTCATAATCATAATTTGTACCTGACTTTCTACCTTTGTCATTCTCCCAAGCTTCAGCATTGTCTTGAATACGGTCTAGAAGATCCCATTTAGCTTCTTCTTCCATACGAGTGAATGATCCAGCACAAGAAGCATCCAATAAATCCTTGTCATGTAGAGGGAGCCTTGCATAAAAGTTATTGATAATAATATTGTTGGGGAGCTCATGAATGGGACATTTGAGCATTAGTAACTTCAATCTCCCCCAAGCTTGGGCTGTACTCTCTCCATCAAGAGGCCAAAAGTTGTATATTTGATTCCGATCTTTATGAATCTCACTAGGAGGATAAAACTTTGAATAAAAGAGAGGCACTATTTCCTCCCATTCCAGAGCTTGACCATTCTTCAGCAGCTTATACCATTCCTCAGCTCTTCCTTTCAGTGATAATGAGAATAACTTCTTCTTAACTTGATCTGTAGTAATACCTGCACACTTAAACAACCCGCATAATTCGTGTATAAAAAGCAAATGATCACCAGATTGGACAGTTCCATCCCCAACATAATAGTTATTCATAACACGATCAATAATTCTTGTAGGTATTTTGAAAACATCATTCTCAGCAGGTGGTGGCTTATCTACTACATTAGCAGTGGTAGTAGCATTACCAAATAAGAAACTCAGCGAATTATTCATAATGAAAATAAAGCAACTAACAAAAGTAAACAATACTCACAGTAGAAGTTTCCTTTACCAGTTCCACTCTCCAATAGCACTTCACTCCCCGGCAACAACGCCAGAAAATAGTCTTGATGACCCACAAGTATAGGGGGTGTATCGCAGTATTTTTGGTAAGTAAGAGTGTCGAACCCAACGAGGAGCATAAGGTGCTGGCTAGTGGTATGGATTAGGAATTCTCTGCAAATACTTAGCAAACGGATTTTTAGGGGGTTTTGATATAGCAAGTAAACAAAGTACGAGTAAATAAAAGACAGTAGGAATAAATGCAGCAAGTGGCCCAATCCTTTATGCAGCAAAGGAAAAGCCGGTTGTATTACTTAAGATGACCAAACGTTCTCGAGGACACATGGGAAGACTGTCAAGTGCTTTTGCTTCATATAGTTGATTAATCTTCTTTAGCTTGCTAAGTGTTGTGTGGGTAAACCTGTGCTAATGTACCGACCCATCCAGGACTAATACATACTTGTGATTATACCCCTTGCAAACATCCGTGAGTACAATAAAGTACTTAAGGTAGAAACCTAACCACGGCTTTAAACTCTAAGACCCTTACGTCCCTTGTGCAATGGTTTCCTAACGGGGGTTCAGGTTTCTGTCACTCTGGCAGCCCCTACGATTAGTATCCAAATACACAATGCATACCCCTAGGCCCATATAGGTGAAGTGTCATGTAGTCGACGTTCACATGACACCACTAGAAGAAGTACACCACAACTTAAATAACAATCTATTGAATCTTTCTCAACACAACTCCACTACTAACAACAAGACTTCTCCCATGTCCTCAAGAACAAAACGAACTACTCACAAGACATCATATGGATCATGATCAGAGATGGAATAATGATGTATAACAATCTGAACAAAAACAATAATTCAATGGTTCACTCAATAGCATCAACTACAAAGAGTAATCAACACCGGGAAAGTTTCCCCTATGAACTATGCAAGATTCAACGCAATTGTTACAGCAATATGGAGATGGTGATGAGGGTGCTTATGGTGATGATGGTGGTGATGATGATGATGATGATCCCGATGAAGTCCAGCTTGCTGGTGGTGTTGATGGCGACGATCTCCCCTCTCCGGGAAGAAATTCCCCCGACAGAAATCTGTCTGCCGGAGAGATCTTTCTCTCTCGGTGTTTTCCACTCCGTAGAGACGGCGGAATCTTTCTGTGGTCGCTCCCCTAGTCTTAGGGTTTTGGGAGGATGATATACGCCAGAGGGGAGAGGCTGGAGTGGGCCAGGGTGGCCACACTACTTGTTGGTGCGGCCTAGGGCTGCCCGCGCCAGGGGGTGGTGTGGGCCCCCTGTGGCCCATCTCCACTTCGTCTTCTGGCATCCTTAGTCTTCTGGAAAAATAGGATTTTCCGTATATTTTCCCAGATTTTCTGATCTTCGCGAATTTTGCCTCCAAACAACACCTTTTCCATCAGAATCCTGACTGCAGCGGTCCATGCTCCAAAAGTCATCACCCATGCAAAAACAGATGAAATAACATAAGTATCACCTCTCAATATGAAATATATCAATAAATAATAGTGAATTAAGACATAGAATAGTGATGCAAAATGGACGTATCAAAGATCACATTGGACATTTCTGTACCTGATGGTGCCTGAATGTGCAAGCAACATAATAATTAATCCGGCACAGCTTAAGACAATATGTACGTAAAGTATGTGGTGCTCATACTTGTCAAATCATTAGGTTCGAATCTTTACCGAGGCAGGCTCCCCCTGAGGTCCACATCCTTTGTCTTTGATTCAACGCTCTGTCAAGGATCTGTTGTTTATCTCCATTACTCCAACAAGAGAGCGCCAACTCCCTCTACTCCATTATGGTCTGACTTTTAGATCGAGGGAGTCGGATGCATTCAGACACGAGAAGGTGATGAACATAGGTTGCATGAACTTTTTTAGTTTGTTGAATTTTTCAAGTTTGATTGATACTGTTGTACACTCAAGTTGAGAACCCATTTGATTGAGTCCTTGATATAAATTTGAAGCTTGGAATTATTCGTTTCTTATGTATGTATTCTATACTTACAGTATAAGTAGTATGGATTCTGGGTCAAACAGCATGCAATTTTCCTCTACCCCAATTTGGTCAATCCAACCTTAACTAAAAATGCTCATTATAAACAAATGAATACATGTTTTAGAGTACTATAGTCTTAAAGTTTGAAATACCAAGAAATTATTGGTTCGAGTGTAGTCTTCAGGTGTCATTTTCTAGACTTCTATTTTTGATTGTCTTTTTCTGCCATGCTATAAGTGATGAAATAAAAATCCATTAGCAAAAGTATTTATGTTTTCTAATGCTTGAGGTATCGGGTTGTGGTGCAGTGTTGCACTATCCAAATTATGTGTGAGGCCAACATAGAGTCTCCCATGCTCCTTTGTTTATGCCGAATCGCACATGCTCCCCATTGAACTCCACACAGCTGGCGGCTCGGGTAGTCGACCATGAGCTAGTGGGAGATGGTGTCTGGAAAAAATGGTAGGAGCCGGGAAGATGGCTAGTGGTCACCGATGAGGATGGCATCAGCTTCCTAGGAGCGTGGGTAGAGTCCATTAAAGTCAGAGGTGATCATCATACCATGGTAATGAGCATGATATGTATTTCTGCTTCTTCTGCCCTACCTCTTATGTTGAGTTGAAGGCTTATAAGAAACATACATGTTCAACTCCATTAAAATAACACATAATTTCAGTATATCATCTTGCCATCTCTCCTCGGTGTAAGTATTACAATCAATGGTTACATTTATAATTACAAGTGCATTTTCTTGATTTGATGTTACTTAGATATACTTATGTTTATAAGATTCCAGATTTATACTGTGATGTCAACTTTTGCAATTTTTAGCTATTACATACCCTCAAATTAATTCAAGTAAGACAACTACTTCAGGTACTGTACATAAATGCAATTAAGCAAGTTGACAAATAAGGTATGGGAAATACTTCAGAGTAATGTTTCATTTTTTCCTGTGTAACACTAGCATTTCCTATTACTAATTCTTCAAAAGTAACAAAAAAACCATCAATTGTTACTAATGTTTCACTCCATCCTCTAACTGACGTATCCTCTTTGGGAAATCTTCTGTAACCATGACAATGAAATACATGTAGACAGTGCAATAGAAGGATCAGAATTTATATTCTTCTAAAACGTTAATATTTACTCATGGTTTATTGGTTTTGTTGAAGCAAGAAGCTTCCTTATCTGCTGAGGATAAAATTATACATATCAGATTCATTTAGTTGGGAAGAAATTGATGAAGGAAGCAGGTTAGACATAATACGAAGTTCACTACATAGGAAGTAGTGGTCTAATTCTCATATCACACAAATAGTTTGCTATTGATTTTCTTTGCACACATCACATGCTCCACTTTGCTCTCCTTTTCGCATGAATTTTTCAAAAGAAGATTCAGTGAGATTTTTTCATAATGTATGGCTCAAGTTGGTATTTTCAGGGATATTTCGCAATGGTGCAGCCTTCCTAATAATTTGAGATATGAAAAGTTTGAATGGTAAAGTGATTCTCAAATTGTATACCATCCATGCTTGTGTCAAGTGCATACGATGAGCTCTTGACCCGGTGCAATGCTCAATGGCAATAGGTTCCATTCTATGTGAAACGGCTACAAATAACAATATCATGTGCCCTACAACTTAGCAAGTTTTCAAGTGTCATTTATACTAGACACACGACTTATTTATATATTGTATTTTTATTTGTTGTTTGCATGCATGTGATGTTTGAGGTCAATTTAGCTGAACTAGCAACTATTCAAATGCTATTGTCTTGTCACAATCCTACATAGTTAATTAATATTTTAACTTGACTTTCAATGCAGAGAGAGCAAAACCAAAAAAATACATGAGAGGAGGACACTAGCTAGAAGCCTTGAAAGATCACTAAGTGAAGAGGATGAAGCCATGTTTCAGAACAAGTGTTGTTACTGCTTTAGCTGTCGTGACGAATGAATTACATTTTCATTGTTTTCTTCTTCCTCGGTCTCTACTCATTTTCAAACTTATTTTATTTTCTTATCGTTTGCAAGAACTTGTATAGAGGTTTCTTTAATGAAAATCGATGATGCTTGTTATCTCAAATTTGCTTTCATGGTTTTCATTGAGTAGACCTTTTTATGTTATTTTTTCCTAGGCTCAGGAGTAAGACTTGATATGACCTTGCTGCATTTGATAATAATTTAGGTATAGTACAATTCATAGAGATTTGAGATTGTTTGTTTTAATAAGTTTCTTTGTGTCATATGGAGACACACACGTGTATGGAGTGCCACGGGCAGCTGAGGTAAACTCTCAATAGAGGCTAAGGCGGATCTAGATTATGGTGATGAACGACGCTAACAAATGAAGGATAACCAGATTGCAGTGATGAACGAGGCTAACCAACAAAGGATAATCAGTGTTGTAATCTTATATTCCACAATCCACACTCCAACTTCTGAATCTACCATGGCCTGGCAAATGTGAGGGTTGACAATGGTGATTCTGCGTTGTTCTGGTTCGACAGCCTGCACGATTGGGGTCCTCTGTTCGCCTCCATGCCTGCCCTGCTCTCATACTGCACCGAGCAGTGTCTGTCGGTGGCAGATGCACGGCGCGCAGGCCGGTCCTCGCCACCCATGGTGCCTACGCTGATACCGAGAAGGGAAGTTATTATGCTCCAATAGCCACCTCTGGCGCCATTAAGGCAGGCAGGCCGCGGGTTATCTTCCCACCGGCGAACTACTTCCACGCGCACCCAAAGTCTCCGAGCTTGGCACGCCCGTTAGCGCCAATCACGACGTTCCTCGCCTTGACATCCCCGTGCACCATGGAATCCTTGTGGAGGTACGCGAGCCCTGCCGCCACATCGGACGCATACACGCGGACCGTGCGCTCGTCGAGCCGCACGGCCTAGGTCACCTCGTCGGCGAGCGACCTGGCGGGCACGAACTCGTGGAACAGCAACAGCTGGTATGGCCCGTCGTCCATCGTGGCCACCGACGTAGGAGAACGACCCGCGGGGAGCCAAGGTCAGGCCCACTGTTGTGCCAAATGTGCGGCCGCACAGGACCACAAAATTTGAGGAGCCCAAAAAAATTATATAGGCTTGTTATATATTTACTGGAAAGAAAAAAAATAGATAGAATAGACCTTATGCCTTAGTTGGCCGCTCAAACTGCCCACATAGTGGGCTCATGTGGTGGACTCCTCGGTCTCCTCACTAGTCCTACCAAGGATCGATCGATCGTAGGTGTCCAGCTGCAAACATCTAAAAGGCTACAAGAGTACTCTCAATGGAGTACAGGAGAACATGCCTGATCGCCTGAGGTGACAAAGCGGGACATACACGGATACCCTGACGTGGGACTCGTGCCCAATGCAGGTCGCAGGTAACCGGTGGCCAGGTGAGTTCCGGTTTTGTTTTCTGTTTCTAGTTGATCAATTGATCGCTGATTGTACATACCCACGTTGGGATCGACCCCGGTACATTCTAGGGCTGGGCTGCTTTTTAAATTTTCTAATCTTTTGTCAGTATTTTTACCGGCGTTTTCAGAATCATGGGGCATAAATCTAGTTCAAAAAGCGCAAGAGAAAAGAAAAGAAACATAATCTAATTACATCTTAAAAAGTTTCATTCCGAGGAACCCTAAAAGAGTGATGTTGTTCGAATAAACATTACGCATCCATAAGTTGACCAGCTATGATACTTAATATATCCAATTACAATGTAAGATATTATAATATATACATTATACTAGTTGTTAAATAGTTTAAAAAAATTAATAAGCTAGGACCCCATTTGAGAGTTTCGCTCCGGATTTTGCCAGCTCGGCCCTAGAGGAGCGCAGCGCAGACAAGAACATGATCGGCTGCTTCCTCCTGAGCGTCGCGGCGCTAGACGCGCACGGCGACTTGACCGGGAACAGCTCCGTGACGTGTCGTCTGCTGCCAAGAAAACCTCCGCCGCTTGACGCGCCGCGGCCCAGCGTCTGCACCTCGTCCACCATGACGTCTTCTTTCCTCTCCGTTGTCTGTTCCCAACTGTGATGTGGTGATCTATGTTGCAATGTTGCATTGGTCCTCTCTGTGCCTCGAGCTTACTCGTGTGGCCTTGGCGCGGAAGTCATGAGGGCAGCAGAAAAAACAGTAATGATTTTTTTTAATATACTGGCCGAATCAAGGAGTTGTATATACTAGTACTAACATGAATTGTGTACCAGAATGACCGATTCTTCTCCAAGCTACTAGTATACTAGTCAGTGCCGGTCGATAACTAAGTATATATACTAGCAAGATGCAAGATTTGTAATACGGTGCCTCCTCACCTTGCCAGAATGCGTGAGATGTGTGTTTTCATTGTTACACGTATATATAGATTATCTTTACTATTAAGGTGATAGAAACACAATAAGCATCACTGGTTTGTATTGATCCGAAAAAGATCATGGCTAGGCATGCTGGAGCAGAGGGTCAATGCAGTGGCTTAGCCAAAGTGTGTGCGGGAAGTAGATCACAATGTCCGAGGAATAAGTTATGGGTAAATCTGGAACTGGATCACAGTATAAATCCAAAACAATATAGTCCAACTAGTCTCCACTCTAAACTGATCCATCCCATGTCCAGTCCACGTTTATTTATGTTGTGTCCAGATCCATCCAAGACCAATTCGCTGCACAGTTAGCACTAGTACTTGCTGGGCGCAGTCTTCGTGCATTTTCTACATTGTTATCACTAATAGAAGAAACACAATTTGCCTTCACAAATAGCTGAAAGTCCGTCGCCGAGCCAGTGAGCCGCGCCACCCTCCTTCACCAAGTACTTGATCTGCAGTCTGACTAGTTGACATTCGGACAAATCAACTGCAATTACTAAACTGGGAGACCAGTACACAAGCTGCTCCAAGTGAGACGGCACAACTACAGTAAAAAAATCAAAGAATATAAACAACCAGTACAAGAATATCAACAAATAGTGCACTACTGTTTTAGTGGTGTAGGGAAAACCTAGCTAGAGCAATTCACAAACAGAATCACTGGACAAACAGTATTAAATGCAAGTATTAGGTACAAGTATGCATGTATGCTAGCCTGAAAAAACATAAAGGTTTAACAAGTGGACAAACAGTTATAACAACATTAGTATATTGCTACCTCTATCGCATTGTCCCAAGTGCAAGTTAACAACAAAGGCTTAAATAAAACATAAACACACAGGTATTAACAGTATTGTGACAGAATTTGCTTAAGTATTTTCATCAATAGAAATTGCATCAGTAGCAGGTATTACTTCCAATTGGGATAAATTCAGACTAAATGGTATATTTTCTGTTTACAATAAGATATTATCACTTCAGGAATACAGTTCTAAGCTAACCCAGCAAGTACTAGTGCTACATGACATCAATGGTTTGCAGGCTGTGGCTAATTTGCAAGAAATCTGCACTTGCGCCCTCACCCTCCCTTTCTGCATGTTCAAGTTTGTATTTACCGGGAATACAAAGCTGTCACTGTTCTATTCCAATAGCAGGAAAGGCAGAAAGTAGGCAGCTAACTGTTCATTCAGGCTGAGATTTTGTTCATAAGAGATACTTCTTACATTGAAAAAGAATCTAAGTTGGCTGTTTTTATCACCACTTACTTGAATTTACTGGATCTTATTACTGTAAAAACTTCACATCAAGTTTCTAGCTCCATATATGTGTTCTGTTGGCTCTACAAAGAGCTAAGTAATGTGCGCATCATTATGCTAATACTATCTGTAGTCCTTGCAAGGCTAATTATTTCCCCATGTTAATATTGGACAGTAGGGACAGTGGTACCTTGTTGCTCACGCTGCAAAGGTGCAGTAACCTAACTACCAGGTGACAACACCTAACTACAGGTAATTTCAGCTAGCAAATATGAATTTTTTAGAACTACGTATCTGCATCTTAATTGTGCACAACAATTTGGTTTCACAATAATCCAAGAGAGAGGTAAGGGAAGGAACATGTCACCTTGAGTTAGGGAAATAGTCGGTCATCAGGTCACCCAGGAAGACGCCGGAGCTACGACACAGGCGAGCGACAAGGATGGGGGCATCGGCGAGCGGCACGGCTCGTCAAGGTACTGGCGCTGGTTGTCGTGAGACGTCGAGGTTCCAGGAACAGAGGCGTATGGCCGGAGACTTCGAGGTTCCCAGGAACAGAGGCGTCGAGGTTCCCAGAAACTGAGCGGCGGGGCTGGGGTCGTCGGCGAGATGCGAGCATGGATTAGCCGCCGGCGGAGAGCGAGAGGGGGGGTGTTGATCTGATTGGCTAGGGGCGAAGGGGAGAGGATGCGGCAGAAGGACGTGCCGTCCGCGGAGGGGCGTGCCGGCGGCAGTGGCGGAGAGGATTCGGGAGTGAGAGCATAGCGATACACAGCGATGGCCGTCCGGTACTATCCAATGGATATTGGACCGTCCACTTTTCAGGTCCAAATCAATCCAATATAATTGGACCTAGTGTCCAGTTACATCCATATCCATCAAGGCCCAGTCCAACTGTGTCCAAGGTGATCTAAGTCCAAAGTCCGTTGGACTTCACGAATCCAGTTCCAGATTTATAAGAAAGTTATCAACATTTGAAGAATGGAATTTCAACCAGGTATGTCATAGCAAAGTCTCAACAAAATTTGCAAGTCTTAACTCAAGCCGCCATAAAGATGATTCTAAAAAAGCACCACAGAGGGCAATCCAGTGCAAATAACACAAAAAATGCAAGTCAACATACTAAATGGACAGTGTCTTTTTTGTATTGTAATAGTGACACAAACCTGACACCTATCTCCTCGACTTTTTATTCCGGGACTTGTTGGACTTCGGTGGTTCTGGAGCCTTTGTTGTGGTTGTGGATTGGCTTACTTTCGAAGAGGTAGCAGATGCGTCATGCTTATCTTTACTCACAGAACCTTGGGCGCCTCTGACCTGAGCCCTCTTATCCTTCCTCTTCGGACGGTAACTCGACCTCTCCCTCTTGGGCAGCCATCTCTCAGGATCTGGGGGTGGCCCTGGGTTCGCTGGATCAAAGTTCTTTGGATATTTAGGCTTCCTCTTCCTCTTCTTAGCCTTTTGCTTCTTCACTTCCTCAGGAACATCCACCTTCATGGCTTGGTCTACATGCCTTGCTCCTGATGTCTTCTCCAGGCTCTCTACATTAATTCCCTTGAGACCAGGCAATGGTTTCAGCTTCTTCTCATATTGCTCAGCTTTCTCAAGGTCTGTGCGTGCTGAAGTTGCCACTAACCCAGCCAACGCTTCCGTGCTCCCACAGCTCTTCACAAGTTGCTCGTACAGTTGACAGGCCTCTTCGTCACGTCCATGATTGAGCTTAAATGAAGCAGCCTCCCGCATGAACACATCTAACTTGTTATCCTCTGTCATGGCATTCTTCCACCACTGGATAGCAGAAT
Organism: Avena eriantha; assembly: GCA_910589775.1. NCBI lineage: Eukaryota > Viridiplantae > Streptophyta > Magnoliopsida > Poales > Poaceae > Avena > Avena eriantha. Next base: position 521,192,073 of record OU342740.1, on the reverse strand, counting down.
CAAGCACAGAAGCAGCACCATTAGAGTCACTTATACGCTCTTTTAGAGCTACTAGTGTAGCAACTGTGGCTGGCATGTGCTGGATGTCAGATATTTTAGACAGTGAGTCGGCAGCAATCTGAAAATGGTTGGCATTGGCAGCAATCTGGGCAAGGGCGAGGAGGACTCCTTTAGAATCATCAGGATGCTTCTCAGCATAGCGGCTAAGAACTTCTTCAGCTTTCGGGACCTTCTTTTCTCTCACATGAACTGCAGCTTGAAGTAAAACAGGGAATATACTGTCTCGGAACATACCAAGCAGTCCACTGACCAACTCTTGTGCCTGAAATAGAAATATACAATGCAGATTCACTATATGTAAGTTTGAGTTAAGCGAAAAAAGAGCAATAGAACATGGCTAAGCTAGGAAATAGTAGTGACTAAAGCATAAAACTGTCAATGAAATTATATTTAATGCCAAATGGCTTATGTTGCCAAACTGCCCAAGTATGAATGAGTGAAAAGGATCATAGTGGTCACATTTTTCCTACAAAATGGACGGATTATTTTTTAGCGGAATTTAATGGCCCTTGCAAGGAAATCACGCAAATAAAAATAACATATGAAATATTAAGCACACTGAAACACTGTAGGCGTATTGTTGCAAACACTTAGTGAGGTATCAAGCAGATTGTTTTTACTATCAGTTTTCAGTCAAATGATTATTACTCATTGAGTGACCAACTACCAACTGATGCGACTCTTACTCATGCCAGTGCCACTAGTAACTAATTTTTTTAACATAATCTCCACTACTATTAAACAGTTAAACATTATCTTTCTTAAGTACACCCCGCTGATCTACATAGCCAAATCAGAACTGCACAATATGGCCAATAAATCTCAATCTAACTGCCATCATTAATCTAATTGGGCCGGTGTGCACTTAGCAATTTTATTTGACTGACCATCCTCCACCGGCAGAGAAAAACGTCCGTCGCACAGTATGTCCACGGAGTGGAAAAAAGAGGCTTGCAAGTTCCGAATCAGACGTCCAATCACGTTTGTCCCGCCCCTGACCCGCCGCCGCCACCGCACCTCCCATCAACTCTGCATGGTCTTGTTTAGGTTGCTGCCGACGACCGCCTCGCACGCCTGCCGCATCCGGCGGTCCGGCCCTGCCCCCCAGCCAGCAATCAGCGTTCCTGCGACAGCGGCGCCTCCCTCTCAATCGAAGTCCCACCACCAGGCGTCGTTTATGTCCTCATATGGGTTTCAGTTCACATAGGGGATCATGGACGAGGAAGCGCTATTATTCAGCGGCGCCTCCCACTCAATCGTTTGTTACTTGTACCCTTACCAAACTGTAATTGAGGCCGAAGGAGGTGTAGACGTAGAAAACAAGGACTGTAGTGGAGCCTTGATGGTCATGAACTCCATTCTGCAGCTGGGTTATCCTGCTGCCTTCCTGGCTTCCCCACGATTGGTAGTAATTCAGCTGATAGGATTGTGCTTTATGTGCGGTTGTTTTGCAATACTGGTGGTGATGTGAAGAAGATTTGGCTGCAGTCATGTAGATAGAGTTTTGCCAAGATGCTTGTTCGGAAGAAATTCACATAGAAGGAGATGAAGGCCAAGGCACAGATCTTTCATGACCAGCCAGACGACCTTATTAATTTCTACCACCTGAAGAGAAGGGTAAGAAAAACTTGCTTACAAATTGTTGCGTTTGCATTATGTAACAATATTTTCTTTATCTAATGTTTTCATTGGCATATTTTGACCTGAGATGTTATTACATGGAATATTCACGTAGTATGGATGTTTGCAAAAAAAGATGGGACATCTCGAATATTGTTATACATGCACTGTATTAGGATGCTTCAGTGCAGGTTTATCCACGCATTTCTAACTGGCCTTAATCAGATGTGAAGTGTGGACAGCACGTTTCAAATGGCATTCACAGGTCCGGATATCATGACCTCAAGCTCTGATTTTTAAAATAATGAATATCTGATATATTTTCTGCTATCTAAAATTACAGCTTTCTAATTTGGAGTCTTAAAAAACCTTTTGGGTATATTTATGTAATCAAGGATTTGTATCGAGAAGAACATCATATGTTCTTTGCTAAGAAGCTAACTGATGTTGTCTCGCATCTATTGGAATCCAGTCAAAATATTTTCTCATATTTGAGTTATACGCAACAATATACACTGTTCTTAGAGCTGCAGATCTGAACTAAATATTCCAGATCCCAGGTTGAGCCTTTTCTGCATACTTCTGATCCTGGAACAAGTTTCATATGAAGCACTTGAGACTTCATATGTTATGGAAAGTCTGTCATGCATGAAAATATAGTCCTAAAGGTGAGTAGCATGTAGCACAAAATTTAATTTTGGTGATAAAATTAATTTTTAGTTGCATATCAAGTACTGTGACCATCCATGCTGGTGATGTCTTAGGCTTGAACAATCAACACTATGTTAGATCATCATTAGAATTTTTACTAAAGATCTAGCAATCGTGGTTCTTATTCCAAGGTTAATACATATTTAACCTTGATGTCATTTGCAGGTAGCTATCATGATAAATTGTCTTGCTTAATTTTGGTGAATCTTAAGGTTTCTGAATTTAGTGCAAGCTTACGAACTGCACTAAGCAGTGCAAATTTTTGCAAGGGTGAGATCCATTTAAACATTAATCATGGCTCAAATCTCGAAAAAACCCAGGTCTGGCTTGTACACTATTTATTAGCATTAGAAGAATACGTGTTATGAATCTGTCTATGATTTTACTAGGAATCTTTTAAATTTACTCAAGAGGTCTTACTGTGAATCAGTATTTGTACTTAAAACTTAATCAGTTTTTCCTGTAGGCCGCAACCAGCTATAAAAATATGTCGCTGGCCTTCTCTTCAGTTATTTTAAATGCGACTACAAAACCTTGAACGAGATGTTCTCGATGCATGAGCCAACTATCACTCACTGAATTTTTGTTAATGGCTCAGAAGTTTTAGATGGACGAGGGAAGGAAAAGATCATCTCTACAAGAAGATGCCTTAGTCGTGCCACATGGTTGAAATCTTGTATTATTGTAGAACTTTTCTATGTTGCTGCAATATTGAACTCTTTTACTTTTGTTGCATCAGGTATAACCACGAAATAAGTGATTAAAGCAGTTCAGTGTGACATCCAAATTAAGTATAACATACTAACAACCGAGTTACCCATAAGATTGCACACAGCTTGGTCTTCATGGCATAAAGATCACAGAAAAAAAAGGAAATGCATTCAGAAAAAAGCATAAATTTGATTGCACGCAATATACATTTCATCAAAAACATGGATTCTAATTCTAATGAGAAAATTAATGCATTTCATGGTAAACTTTTTTGTTGCTTCAAATGGAGATTGCATTGTAATACTTCGTAGCTTAAAATATAAATACTTTTGTGGGTGCTTCAAATATAATGGTGTGGTTTGATTGTGCGTTGCACGTGCAAGTTACTAGTAAGCTTACTAAATGACGATACAAAAGTGTCACAAATAAGACAAACAAAAGTTCAACAGCAGAATGGTGCCATATGAGTAATAGATTAAAACAAAATATGTTTATATAAAATTAGGTAAACGGGAGATGGATCAATAATGCAAGGCAAACCTGGTCAATTTTATTTGCATGGAGGAGTAAAAGAACGCGAGCAGAATACAGGGCTTCTTTTTGCCTCGGAGATAGCTTAAATTCAAGGGTCTCAATAAGTTGCAACTGGTTTGGAGCTGTAGACTTCTCAACAAGCCGGTCAAGCTTCCTCAAGCCATCAGCAGCATCCTTTGTACCTTTTAATGAAATAAGGTTAGTTGTTGCTACAGCCAGTGATGAGGGATCTCCTGATTTCTTGTTTATCATATTAACATAGGTTTCCATAGCTTCTTGAGTCTGTCCTTGTAACTGAAAATGAAGAAACAGAAGGTAATTGCTTGTTGCTAAAGACATATATAAAGAAGTTAATAGGGTCAAATAAAGATGGGGATACAAGAAAATCAGCCAGGATTAGGTACCTGCTGTACATAAGCAAGTTGAGCAGATACAGGAGCTAATTCATATTCAATCTCATCTTCTGCATAATCTTCCACCATAAGCTCCTCCTTGCCGATTCTGCAAACAAAATAAGAAATTGAAGCCTAGCTAACTGTAGGAGCTTAATAGACCAGTCAATGGCATGACTTATCCAAAATTAGATACTCCCTCCGATTCGTATGTATCTAGTTAGACTAGATGATAAAGTAGAGGCCATTAATATGGACCAGAGGGAGTACCTAGAATTACGGGATGAACTAATCAAATTTTTAGTGATTACCAGGCCTCTAATCTTACAAGAAATAGGGTACTGATTGCAATGTCAGTTCAATAAGCCAGGAGTGTGCATTAGTTTGAGATATTAGTTCACCAGCAAAATCACCTTTTCGCCAAGTCCAGCTGCTCTTTAGCTTCTGAATACTTCTTATTTTCTATCAAGGCACAAGCAGAATTATATGCAAGCTCAAAGCTCCTTGCATCTCTGAGCGCTCTAGTGGTAAGATCAACCTTTTGCGCCTTCATGGCTGCATGCACTTCAGAAGCCCTTCCAGCAGCAACCAGAGCAGCCATGGTATTTATCTTTAGATCCATTGAGTCAATCTTAAATTTTTGAAGCTTCTCATAGCTATTCAAGCAATCATTCATTCTTGCTAGACGGTAATAGATCTGGGATTCTAGCTGGAGAACATCAGTTGTTTCTTCTTGACCATTCAATATCTCCAGAGCTTCTTGCAGTTTGTTTTGCCTGTAGTAGCAGTATGCCTGAATATAGATAATATTCATATTTTAGCAAAATTGTATATATATATATCTTTTATTACCAGTAAGTAAATTGTCCTAGTCTTCAAGATTTATAAAAGCAATTCAAAGAAGAAGAAAACTTCGGTCTATGGGAAAGTAGAGATCCTAATAAATGTCAAAGATCAGCACTTAAGTGAGACTGAAATCAAATCTTAGTTCATCACCCGTTTTACTGCTATCTGACATGATAGTGAATCCTCGTTAGGCTTCAGTATTAGCTACTGCATATCAAATAGGCTGTCTGCATTGCTGAACAAAACCTTGTTCACCTAATGGTTCTTATAAGTACAGTAGATCAAGCTGACAGACAACGAATCAAAAGAGATCACCGTATTAAGATTTTTTAACTGGATTCAATTACTCCCTCTGACCCATATTAGTTGACTTAGATTCATCTAGATACGAATGTATCTAGTCAAGTTTAGGTGCTAGATACATCCGTATCTAGACAAATTTGAGTCAACTAATATGGGTCGGTGGGAGTATCAATAAGGAGTAAAAAGACTATGTTCACCCATAACAGTCTGATCTAAAAAAAAGTTACAGCTACTCAGTATCAGGACAGACAACGAATATAAAATTAAAATGTAAAAAAATCTCAAGCAATCATGGACTCTTTGCACTCATTGGAACCTCAAATTCTAAATTTAAGTTAAATGAGCATAATAAAAAATGTTTCATCACAAGTATTCAACTTGCAGGGCCATAGGTTCTTGCCAGACCGGCTACGCTGCACGGACACGGTGGCTGGAACTCGGGTCGTGTCCAATACGGTATCCGATACTGATACGGCCCGGACACTGTATCCCTACATTATTTCCCGTATCAGCAACTTAACAAATTAAAATAAATAGTGGAAAATTCGGATACCAGTTGGATACCTTTTCGACACAAATTAGATACGGCCCAGTCCAAAACTAGCATTCTAAAACCCTACCCCCGTAACCCTCTCCTCGACTCCCACTTCCCCTCCTCGACACAGCCGCCTCCTCTCTCTCGGGCGACGCTGCAAGATCCACGTCCAGCAGCCGGCGGCGACCAGGCCAGGCCACCATTCCGTCTCCGGCAGGAGCAAGGAAGAAGCTGCTCGCCGCCTCGCCGGCGGGAAGCAGGTAGAAGTCTCCTTATTCCTCTCGTCCTGTACTGTGCCGCCTCAATCTCCTTCCTCCTTTGCCGATCCAGTGATTCTTGAGTTCTTGACTGTATCTAATAGCAGATCCCTCCCTCTCTCTCTCTCTCTATTTTGTAGATCAGTATCTGATGGCAGAGCAACCTGTTACAAATCTTAGGGCTCCTCTATGGCAATGTCAAATGGCGGTGTAATTATTGGGATCATGTAGCCACTTCTAGCTACTCTAGAGTGCAAGCCCGTTTGCTGAAACTCACAGGAAATCAAACAGCCCCATGTAAGGTCACAATTGAAATTCTGACAGAACTTAGAAGCGAGGTTGAGATGGCTAAAAGAGGACTAGCACAAACAAGGACAAAATCTGTGTCCTTGCCATGTAGTGTTGGATCTGCAAGTGGTGCTTCATCTACTGCCAACAATCCCAACACTAGTAAGAAGAGGAGGGGAGAGGGACCTACTACTGAAATAGAGAAAGCTTGGGCAAATGATCTGCGCAATCAGTTGGATGCAAAGATTGCTAGATCCTTTTATTCTGCAGGGCTGCCTTTCAACTTTGCAAGAAGCCCACACTATCAAGATGCATTCACCTTTGCTGCAACCCACAACATTCCAGGTTATAAACCCCCTGGATACAATAAGCTTAGGACTACACTACTCAAACAAGAAAAGTTGCATATTGACAGATTGTTGGACCATGTAAAGAGTACATGGGGTGAGAGGGGAGTTACAATCTGTACCGATGGTTGGTCAGATCCACAAAGGCGTCCACTCATCAACTTTGTTGCTATTTCTGAGAAAGCACCGGTATTTTTTTGGGCTGTTAATTGTGAAGGAGACAAGAAGACATAAAGTACATTTTTGAGAAGTTGAAAGCTGTCATTGAAGAAATAGGGCCGCATAATGTAGTCCAAGTTATCACCGACAATGCAAAAAATTGTAGAGGTGCTGGTTTACTTGTGGAGAGTGAATATAGCACAATATATTGGACACTTTGTGTTGTACACACTCTCAACTTTGCTATGAAAAGTATTTGTGAGCCAAAGCAACCTAAAGAAGATGATGATGCTTTAGTTCATTCAGCCTACAATGCACTTGAATGGATTACCAAAGTAAAGAATGATGCTATGATGATCAAAAATTTCATCATGAACCATGGCATGTGTCTACATATGTTCCACTTTAGTGATCTGAAGTTGCTTGCTATTGCTGAAACAAGATTTGCCTCACTTGTGGTGATGTTGGACCGGTTTGTTAAAGTAAAGAGTGCTCTCCAAAACATGGTCATTAGTGCTGAATGGGATGTTTACAAAGAGGAAGTTCAAACTGCAGCTACTGTCAAGGAGAAGATACTCAGTGATGTTTGGTGGGACAAGGTGAACTACATTCTCAAGTTTACCTCTCCTATCTATGAAATGATACGTGTGGCAGACACGGACAGTCCATGTCTCCATCTTATTTATGAGATGTGGGATTCAATGATTGAGAATGTGAAGAAACAAGTGTATCTATAATGAAGGAAAAGAATTAGAGGAAACTGATTGCTATTTCTTTAACATTATTAAGGAAATATTGATATCAAGGTGGGCAAAAGGAAATAACCCTCTCCATTGCATGGCCCATTCACTCAATCCAAGGTACTCAATGTCTCAATGTTATAAGATTTTAACTTATGGTTCTCTTCTCTCTTGTAGCAAGTGGCCCGCACAAGATAAAAACCGTGAGCACCCCCCCCCCCCCCCCCCAACCAACCCAACCAAGGATGAGGAGGTGTCTAGAATGAGGTTGAAGTGTTTCACGAAGTTCTTTCCAATTGAAGAAGATTTGGCAAAGGTGAAGGAAGAGTACACCAAGTTTTCCACTTCTTCCGAAGAGTTCAAACTCTCTGCTTCGCCATCACCCAGATCGCCAAATTACCTAGGGCTATAAGCACAACCAGATCTGACTACTCCTAGATCCTAAAACCGCAGCCTACTGATCTACGCAGTCACGGAAACATGTGACATAGACAGATCCAGCGCGCTGCCAACGCTGGAAGGATTAACGTACGTCACCTTATAGTAGCTGAGATCGATGGGGAGACGCTCGGCGGCGCGGATGGCCGCGAGCGCCTTGTCTGTCGCGTCGGACTTGATGTGCGCCACCACCTTGCATCGCACCGCATCCTCGTCGCCCGGCGCCGCCGCGAGAACTGCAGGATTAGCCGCGTGGCGGTTAGGGCATGGCATCGGAAGCGCGTACGGGAGAGAGAAGGAGGGAGGATGTGTGGTGCTTAACCTTGGTCGGCGACCTTGACGGCCTGGGGGTACTCGCCGACCTCGATGTGACGGTGGAGAGCAGAGAAGAGGTCCTCCAAGGAGACCGGCTCCGCGGCGGCCGCCGTCGCGGCCTTCGATTTGGGCGGCATCGGGATGTGGTTCCCTCGTCGGGGAGAGATAGCTGACGAGACGAGAGCGGAGCTGCGATGAAAAAACCCCGGTTCGCACGCTGTTTCTTTTTTCGCAAATCCGTCCCTTTGGTTTCTTTTCTTATTATTACTCCTTTTGTTTCTCCTTTGAAAATTCCTTCATCAGAAAATATGTCCTGGCACTTTTTATAATCAAATCACATACGGATACAAACAGAACAATCAAAATACTACAAACAAACGATATTTTGAAGCACGTATGTCCAAGTTTAAATTAATAATTGATCATATCTGATGCCTTGAACATGTGCAAGTGTTTTATCCGGATATTTGCAGTTCATAGTCTTATTTTCTGATTTTATATTAGCACAAGAGCACGTGAGCTTCGTCGGGTACCATATTTCTTTTCTCGAGGTGGCAACAGTAGAATATCATATTTATCTAAAAAAATCTACATATTAATAAATATGACATTCAGAGAACCACGAGAAAATCATACAATGTGTGGCTTTAGTGATAGAAGAAACTGACAAGATGACAACGAGATTTCCACCTGTTTGAGAGACGTCGTTGCAGCCGACTGTAGTGATATAGATGGTTAATTGATAAAGCTCTCGCATCCGCTTATATCACTATAATTGATTGAATGTGTTTCAGAAAAAACTTTTTCAGATAATCGGCTGCCTGCGAGACACATGGAGTGTCTACTTTACATAAACAACCCAACCATATTGATCAACTGAAAAGAGTACATCAAATGGAACAAATACAAACACCAAAGATTTGCGATAAAAAACGAAAGCTACATCAAGAGTCGCTGAAGTCATCGTAACTAGTTTCACCTTTTGCGTCTCGACTTTCCACCACGACGCAGTTGAGAAAACTCTAAAGATTTATCCAACAAAAGGTCAATTAACCCGAATGAATTTAAAAAGTTGATTAGGTTGTGAACCCAATAGGTGGCTACATGATATCATTGAGTGCATCGTGGTCATGAGGACACTCATTGCATGGCATGTCGTCAAACCGATATTGTCAATGACGAAAACTGGGAGCATAATAACTAAAATAGAAGACACCTGACCAAAACTTACTGGTAACTTACTCTTATCAAAAAGGACCGAAACTTACCTAACATTATAGTTCTCGCCACCACCTCGAAGAACGGTCAAACCGCCAAACAATAATCCACGGTATCTGAGGTCATCGACCATGAGACTAAAGCATGAGAGGCTCTCCTGTTTCAACCACATGGCTTTCATACCATGTGGTGTTCAAATATTTTCCTTAGAGTGAGACTCCCTTTCCAATTTATTTAACTATGAATTTCCTTGTCCTAGTCTAGAATTATTATTTTAGATAATTGAAGATTAATCTCATGGATCACTCGCATGAAAGATGCACATAACCAATTGAGAATCTTTAACTGATATTGCATGTTTGTAAGCAATTTAATTAGTGAAAGTTTGTTCATTTCAGAGTAATATACTTCTATGTCATGGTAAAATTGAATAGTTTAAATCAACGAATATAGCTAGTTTTCGTTGTAATAGTAAGGATTTTGCTGGATATAATTATCCATGTAGCAATAAATAAATATAATTATTTTGTGTTGTTACTGTAGATGAGAATATAAAATTCTTTCTCACTATTGTTTGTATACTCCGCCCCTCAAAAATATTTTTGTCCTATCCGATAGCTTTCAAACAATTATTCGTTTAAGGGAGTTTTCATAGATTCTCTATCAATATGTGTTCCTTCTATCACATGTAGTACTTGCGGATGCCAAGACCATGTAACTGCCCCTAACTTGGAGACAATTGATGTCATTGTTCATTGTCATCAGCTAGTATCACCACTTATTCATGAGCAGACGTGTTTGTTCTTCTATTTCACTATGCATAAATATCCATCCATCTAAGGTGTCTTCTCTTAGCAGTTACATGACTGAAATTTTACGAGTTAGTTGTGGCTCATCATTCCTCGGCATGGGGCAAGAATTTCCCTTTTCATTTTTCGACCACTGTTCAAAAAATCGTCCGATATGCTGATTAATCAGCCGATTTATCGCTTATCATTGGGTGACCGATAAGCCGATTAATCAATTTACCGCCCGATAAATCAATTTATCGGCCGATACACCCAAAAATCGCTAATTTCGAGTTGACCGAGAAGTTAACAATAAACGATATCCTCAACATTGTTTTTGACAAACCTAAAAAATGAACATTGGTGCCACAACTAACATATTCATGTCGTTCTGTTGTAGACAAAGTCATGCGCTCCTCAATCTCCGGTAGTTGTTTTGTTGCAACATCCCCTTAAGACCATGTGTGAGGGATAGGATGTCCCTTGCCTACATATCATCGTCACCATGGGTGAGAAGCGCCCCCTCGCTCCCCCCTACACACACATCAGTGGAATACCTCTCATTGCCTTGTCCGACATGTAGAGCCCAAAAGCGCTCGTAGCAATCCATCTCCCTCCCTAAGGATCCGTATCATCGAGGTAGCATTAAGTTTGCTACATCTTGGCCGGTGCATAAACCTTCTTGATCTCCTTCATCTCGCGATAATGCATAGCACAACTTGGTAAGATTCATTTCTTACTTTATAGTCATCCATGAGAACGTGAAGAAATAACTACTGGAACAAGTGATCATCAGTAGCAAAGATTGTAAAATAGTGAAGAAATAACATAAGTAAGACATAATGCCTAATACATTAAGAGTGAGTTTCATGATAAGCAATGAATTTCTTGCAGTTGGGGATGAGAATAAAGTTGCAAGTATGGTATAATCATATAAGTGTGTGTGACTTGTAATAATTAATCATAAACAAGATATCTCTAGTTACTCCCTCCATCCAGGTTTATTGGGCTACTAGTAGAATTAAAAAAAATCCAAAACATTAGGCTAGATTTGCTACTTAATTCGTGGCTTAATTGCCTCGATTCCTGGAAACCAGCCTCGTGGCAACTTTTTGTGCATGACTCCATGAGACTACCCTATGCATGACATTGCATGTAACGGAAAATCTGCTCTAGTAATTAATCCTCGTAGTTAATGAGAGGAAATCAACAATTACAACCTGTCTATGCGATTTTTCTCCACCAATAGAATCCCACCGTGGTCGCAACGATGCTCCGATTAAGCCCAATAAACCTGGATGGAGGGAGTAGTAAGAAAGGAAGTTTGCTTGCCAGGTAATAAAAGTGAAAGATGACTCTTCTTCTTCGCCCCTGTCCTTCTTACATGACTAACATCAACGATGGTGCATCCAACCCGAGCATGCGAGAGAGCTTTAACGAGGTTTGGTTTGCACAATATCATGGCCAAGGGGGCACCCTTGGTTGCATGTAGCTCTGCCAATGTGAACATCTATCGGTGGATCCGGTACAACTATTGGACCTGGTACAACTATTGGACCTACCCACACTGGACCCTCTTGCTCAGCCCGCCGACCAGTGGCAAGCTTCTCCAGTCACGCTTCTTCCTATGGCTAGCCGTTAGTGGGGGTGGGCATATAAATCGAGAACCGATTTAACCTGGACCTAAACCGAAACAACCAACACCGAATTTTTTAGGTACGACTCTTGGTTAGCATTTCTAGATAACCCAATTACTATCGGTGATTTCAGTAGTTGCCATGGGTCCACCGAATTGACCGAAAAGCCAAGCACACCCACACAGCCGCATGTTCCTCCTCCCAAGTCAACGGAACACTGCCTCGTCCTAGATCTCGTCCCTAAAAATCAGGACACTATTTGCATGTTCCAACAGCGAACGGGAAACAAGTTGCTTCCTTTCCCAGCTGGCCAGTTGATACATTGCAAATGTATCTATAATTTTTTATATTCCATGCTTGGTTTTATCCACTTTCTTGTGTTTTGTTCCAAATTTGGAGTACTTTTCTTATGATTTCTTAGACTAACCTATTAACAAGAGCCACAGTGTCAGCTGCCTGTTTTCTGCTGTTTTTGGTTCCAGGAAAGTCAGAAAATGAATATTCTCGGAATTGGACGGGACAAAAGCCAAAGTGCCTATTTTTCCGGAAGGGAACAAGTGCCAGAATACGAGACGGAGAAGGGCCAGGGAGCCACCACACCACCTGGCCATGCGGCCAGGCCTGGCCCGCGCCAGGAGGTGGTGTGGCCGCTCCCGGCACCCCCTCGGCCTCTCCTTCCGCCTATATATTGCCCTCGGAACGAAAACCCTAAGTACCCGATCAAATATCCACAAAAGAGTATGTAGCCGCCGTCATCTCCATCCCTAGATCAGGAGGGATCTGAAGCTCTTCCCAGCACCCTGCCGGAGAGGGGAATTCACCCTGGAGGCCTTCTTCATCACCATGCAAGCCTCCGGTGTGATGCGTGAGCAGTTCATCCTTGGACTATGGATCCATGTAGTAGCTAGATGGCTGGTTCTCCTCCTTTGTGCTTTCATGTTTAGATCTTGTGAGCTCCGTTTATGATCAAGATCATCTATTTGTAATTCTGCATGTTGTGTTTGCGGGGATCTGATGGATATTGAGATGCTATTTCAGGTTGATTATTGATTCTATCATGTCTTTGTTATTTGAGATCTTGCATGCTTTCCATTTTTAGTAGCTATCTTGACCAAGTAGATGCTAGCAACTCCAAGAGTTAGTATTTATGCTCGATAGTGGGTTCATGCCTCTGGTAATCTGGGGAAGTGACGGAAATCTCTAAGGTACTAGATGTGCTGTTGCTACTAGGGAGAAAACAACAATCATTTGTTCATAGAACAATCGTATTGTTTACTTTACGCGCAGTTCGTAAAGCAATAATCTGTTGCTTGCAACTTAATACTGGAGGGGGTTCGGATGATAACCCGAAGGTGGATTATTAGTCATAGATGCAGTTGGATGGCGGTCTATGTATTATATTGTAATGCCCAATCAAGTCTCAAAAGAGTCAAGATGATTAGTATATGCATGTATTGCTTTCTCGGTGTTCTTCAATTGCCCCTGTAATTTGTTCACCCAACATGTTATCTATCTTAAGGAGAGCCACCTCTAGTGAACTATGGATCCCGGTCCTTTTTCTTTACATACAATCTATAAACTGTTTACTGCTTTGTGTTTATTTTCTGCAAACTTTTACTTCTTTCCATTCGATACGTTTAATCCTTTTTTTTCGCAAAATACGGTGAGATTGACAACCTCATCGCAAGTTTGGGACAAAGTTCTGTGGTTGTGTTGTGCAGGTCTCCACGTTGCTACTAGCACCGATAGTGCGTCCTGCCAAAGCTCAGCTAGTAACACCTTTGAGGTGTTTCCTTGCTCCTACTGGTTCCATTAAACCTTGGTTGCATAACTGAGGGAAATTTGCTGTTGTGCTCATCATACCTTCCTCTTGGGTTCCCAACGAGCTCTACATCAACACTGCCATCAAGCAATTTTCTGGGCACCGTGCATTGAGCCATCACCAGCCTTGTCCATGGGTCTTATCTATTGATTGTCGCTAACATGTTGTCCCAGACCAGCAAAACAATATGTCAGCCCATCACAGGAAACAAGTGCTTCCTTTCCTAGACAGCCAGTCCTGCCCATGGGCATTCGGTCTGTTTAGGCCCAACCAAAGACCGGACCAATTTAATCTGAGAACTAAATCTCATTACGCCAATCTACATAGACCGACCGGTGCTCGATTTTCCAGAACCTATAATTTCCAGAGATCGATGCATCGAACCGAACGCCCACCCCCAACTGTCACCATTGCTAGCATCATCATACATGTCGTCCTTGACCTTGTCTTCTACTGAACAAGAACAAAAATTCAAAGACAATAAGGAGATCATTGAAAACCTTTATCTTCCAACAAATAACACCATCATACTCACATGCTATACATCTCAATTATGCTATGAGTACTTGGTCCAAAATTAATTATTAAAATCTTGATTCCGTTGACCATAATTTTCATCATTTTATTGAGAGAAAATAAATCGCTCCTTCATACTTGACGGTATCCACCAACAAAAATGAAAAGCATTGTCATACAAGAATTCGAAAGCATCAATAAGAATAAGAAGTGCAATTACCATGCAACATTTTACATCATTAAAGGCATGTCAAAACAATACATTTTTTTCTCCTAGTTCCACAATTCATGAATCAAAAGGTCAATATGATAAGACTTAATTTGTCCATCTTCATAAATTATTCGGACATCACTTTGAGTCAAAAGAAGTTAGTAGAATCAAAGAATCGATACTTTTATGGTGAAACAAACGTGCAAATAACTATGCTTTGACACTAGTTGTAAGAAAAAATGTCAGGCGAAAACATTAATCCAGAATCGTTTATGCACACATTTGATTCAACTCTTTGATCTATTTGATTCACATACCCTGACACATCCATAAGGACGGCGAACCTCTGGAATCACCGACGCAAGTTCCTGTGGTAGAGTTGTTCTCTTCTTTCTTCCTCTTCACTTCAAGTGTTCTTTCTCATGGATGAAGAACTAATTTCACACATGTGTTATTTTATTCACTCATAAGCTCTCATGATGCGGCGAGTGTCACACGGTACGTACGTGTCTCCAAATCATTTATGCCACGAGTGCCTGTCACGGTTGAATGGACTTAATATTACCATGAACATCAGAAACAACCAGATGATCCAAATGGCCGAACCTAATTATAGGCCTGGGAGCGTCGCTACTTGCTAGCCATTCACGGACACGTCTCTCGGCAAAACGGCATGTCGCTACAAGCGAAGGTGTCGCCTCCAAGCAAAGTGTCGTGTCGGGAACAACGACCACATGCCTCATATTTGCCGTCGCCTATGATTCTTCACATGGTACGGGAACAACCCTCCTCTAATAATGCATTGTTTTGAAAGGGTGTCTTTAATTCTCATTGAACTGAGAATTTTCTTAATTCTCGGTCAAGTGATGTTATGCAATCTCACTTACAAGCCCACTTGTAACTATAAATATTTCCAGTTCCAACTTTACTTGCAACTAAAAAGTCTCTGTTGTTGTAATCTCACTTTTGCAACTGAAAATCTCATTTGCAACACCACTTGCAACTCACGCGACAGCACAAATCGCTATGCAAATACAATGGATTATGACTTGACTGATCTCTACCTTAGTTCTCAGTCGAAACTCGTTTTAAAATGCATATGGCTAAATGTGTAGCGAATGATGCATGCATTCATCCGCTAAATTACCACAAGGCCACAACTAATGTACAACCAATACATACACTTGACTAATTGCTTGAGTACTTGAGCGTTGCAGCACACGCTAGCCCCATGTACACCCATAATACATGAATCGGAAATCCGCTTTGACAGATGCTCCTACAGTAGAAAAACTTATTTTAGCTATTTTAAAAAAATTCACGGGTATACATGTGGTACATATTGTATGCAGGCATATAGAAAAAAGTCATTTTCTACAACCTGTGTAAAACAGATAGTTTCCAGCCACGGAAGACTTTCCAAGGAATTTCTTTTGTCTTTTTTTTCCGGGCACTGCATATAGAATGTTTCAAAATATGAAAGACAAGAACATGTACATTCTAAAAAGATGTTTTTGAAAATATTTTAACGAAAATACGTATCTGCTTGTACGCGTGGGTACAAGACCAATCTATCCAACAGCTTGACGTTTAGGTCTGGAAAAAGATACTGCCATTGGCTATTTTATATTCTACTAGGAAATGTGCCCGTGCGTTGCACCGGGATAAACAAAAACGAAAGTGCTCGGGTGAACCATCATTGACGACACTTCTCTTTTGTGCCACCATCCTCGACGCCGTTTTTTGCCATACCACCCAGTACACATTGACATCAGAGCCATGCCTCCCACCTCTAGTTCACCTCACTCCTCGAAGGCCTTCACTTTTCTCGTGATAGGGGAGTAGAGGAAGTAGCAAAAAGTGGATATATAGCTGGAAAGGAGTCGGTATGCGGATTGATTGAATCAACCTGAATTGTTGGGGTAATTTAATTTTCATGTTCAGATTTGGTCCGTCATTTATTATATATTTTAAAAGTGCTTTAGATGATGTTATATAATTTATTGCCCGACATGGCATTCATGAATGCTATCTTGCGGCCATATATACCGAACATTTTTCCACCTCATAACACTACCTTCACAATTATGCATCATCCAAGCATTCCCTGTTTTTATCATGCACCATGCAAGGAAGCCCACAATCCGAGAACTCCCCTTTTTTTGATCTCTTGAAACCTCTTTATTCATTTGAAATTATAGTTACATCAATACGTAATAGAGGTACAAGAAAATCGGGAGGAATATCGAGCCAAACTTGCACATCAGATGCCCTAGCTCGCGTAGCCAATTCGCGGGCAACTGAATTTGCTTCATGATAAGAGTGCTCGAATTGGACTCTAGGAAATTTAGCTGCTAGATAGTAGCAATCATCAAACACTGGTGCTACAACACCAATGGAGTTCCCACTTGCATGCATTACGGTAATGACATCCATGCAATCTGACCTCAGAATAATGCGGTTACACCCCATCATCTGAGCTAGGATAAGTATCAATGCTTCAGCTATATTCCCAGCTGCTACAAAGTTCCCATTGCAATCTTGAATTACCGCACCTGTAGTTTCTGTTTCTCTCAGCTGATCAGCATCAAACGAATTATCAGCATTGAATCCAAGCATTCCCTTTTTATCATGAACCATGCAAGGAAGCCCACAAATCCTGAATTTAATTATAGCCGGTTGACCACCACGTACTCTGTGTGCCTGTCTTCTTTTTTAATCATGCACCACATGCAAGGCAGTCCACAATTTCCATCACGTAATTCTTCCAATCATACACCATGCGCAACCGGTAGCCCACAAGTCCATCCTGTTTAATTAGCTTAATGATTTCCTAACTGGTTTGCTTATATTCTAGGTAACCTGCGAAGTATATGAATCGGTGTCGCAAGCCGCTCCCTAGAGTCCATTGAACGTATAGTAAATTACAGAAGATAGAAAATGCACATGCATTACAATGGGAGGGGAAAAAACGGGTCGCGGAAAGCAAATTCTTGTTGCCATGACAGGGTCGCCGGGTTAGGGTGCAATGTTATCTTTGGGGTTCAGTCTTCCACAGCAGGATAACCATTGGAACACCTGCCCAAAACCAAGAGGGCATGGGCATAGGTAATCTCCATCTTAATAAGAAGATACACCGATGCTTAGGGCCTGTTTGTTTGGGCTGTGGCTGGCTGGCTGTGCAGGGAAAGCTGCTGTGCAGAGAAAGCTACTTCTCTGAGTTTGGCTGTTTGGCAACTGGACTGGTTGTGGCTTTATGCTAAGGAATTGTCTGTAATGTCCCTGTAATTCACATAACATGTATATTTTACTATTGAAGTCCATAAATGCATATGTCATTATTAAAATACCATGTCACATAGTATTTTATCCAAAATATATATTCGACCATTACACAAAATAAGATAGCATCATAATGAACATATATACATCCACACCAATCAAACCGATCATCTTCTTCTAGCATTGTACAATGCGGTAGCGATACGATCACGTGTTGAGTTCATGTCTACCGTGTGTAGTCCACTCGGAGCGGTATCACCGGCTGATGTTACTGATTGCCTTTGGACCTTAGGAAGGTAGTTCTCATCTGCATCACACCGATCAAACTGCTTGTCTCGTAAGTTGGAGTCTCTAATAAAATTGTGAAGTGCTATGCAAGCAAGAATAATTCTTTTCTGTGTAACCAGACCATAAGAAGGAATATACTTCAATATGCGCCACTTGTTTTTCAAGATACCAAAGACACGCTCGATAGCATTCCGTAGCGATGTGTGTAAATAGTTGGAAATCTCTTCCCTATTTGTTGGTCTCCCTTCTCGCCGAAAATCTGGTATGTGGTATGTGTTCTCCTTAAAAGGAGCCAAGAACCCTTTTCTATTTGGATAACCAGAATCAACAAGATAATATGTATCTGCATATAAACAAGAAAATCAAACAACAACGACAATGTATTTGTAACTATGTGTGTACCATGTAGACAAAGATATAGAATATTACCACCAGGAGGAGTCGGGAACTGTAATGGATACTTCTCAATAGCGCGTTGTAGAATGCGTGTATCATGCGCCGAACTAGGCCATCCAACAACAACAAAGGTGAATCTCAAATCAAAATCACATATTGCCAGAATATTCTGTGATGTATAACCATGCCTTCCTGTATGGTTAACCGCCTCTTCTGCAGGTACTTCAACTGGAATGTGCGACCCATCTATGGCGCCAATGGCATCTTTGAAATGAGGCCAAAAGCGTGCATCTTGAAGTCTTGGATGCACATCCTTGAAATTTCGATCTACTGGCTTTATGTTATCCTTACCCAACTTATTCAAGCAATTCAAAACCATGTGAAACTTCCTATGAATTGTTTCGGTTGAACGACTAAAATGGTTCTCAACTTGGCTAAATGATTGTGGTCCTCCAACCATCCACAAAAACATAGCTAGGCATTCAACAGATGACATGTCTCTAGTTGACACTAACCCATATCGAGAAACTAGAAGGTTATGCAATTCGTGAAACACATCAGGATACATTCTAAACATTTTGTAGCATCTTTTCCTATTTCCAAGTTGTTCATTCACCCATTCAAGCCCAGTTTGCTCCGGTATCCTCCTAGGTTCTTTATTCAAATACTTCTGGCTATAGAGATTACCATAGTACCCCAATACGGCAAGGTCATGCGCCATTCCGAGCAACTGCCGTGTCCTTTCTAGTTCGTACTCACGATCATCGTCACCATCATCCATCTGCAAAGAGAAAATAAGAACATGTCAAAATGCTTCAAACATTAATTTAATAGACATGCATCAATCAACGAATGCTTCACACATTAATTTACTAGACATGCATCAATCAACAGGTAGTCTCACCAAATAATATCCATAATGGTACATGAATCGAATAATAACCAATAATTTTACAATCATCACAAATAGTCCCGACCAAATAAACAAGAAAGGAATAATAACCAGTAGTCTCTAATACATGGTACGCATAAGATCTGTAATGATAACAAATAAATGGTGCACACTACTTGTTCATCTCATCGTGTGTCCTCTGGAGCCAATCAAGCCTGCCCTCAGTTGTTGCAAATGCTGCAAACACCTCTCTCTGATCCTTGTTCATAGCTAGCTTGCCTGCCGTGTACATGATAGCAGTTCCTTCAAGCACTCCACAATCTCGAACCATCCCTAAAAATTCCTTCATAGTTGGGACCTCATCACCTTTGCTGCAAGAACTGCCTTCGGTGTGCCTTGACACAATTGTGTTCAGTGCATTGATGTAAGCCGAGAAAAATCCTTCTATGCATGCTTGCGCTTTCCTGTTATCTTTGAGGAATCCTTCTCATCATCAAGCATTATTGGAGCTTCCTTGCCAGATCCTTCTTCCTCACCTGCAATGGCAGCTGATTCTCCAGTGACATGAGCCTTCCTGAACATAACATCCTGTTGCTCCAAGTTGGCAGGTGGACCATTCATAAACTTTGCATGGTCAGGGCGAATCTGAAAATAAAAACATTATGGAGATATGAGTCCAATGATCATAATAACAATACAAAAGAAAAGGCAAGTAAAGACATGATAACTTACAGCTATGTGATTCTTCCACCAGTCATCATCTGCATCCATAGTTTTTGCTATAGGATCCCAACCTAGCCCGGTCGCATTTTGCAATTCCATCCACCCCGTGTAATCCTTCTTCAAAGAATCCCATTTGTTCTTAAATTGCTTTTGTGTTCTTCTTTCCCCCATTTTCGCAGCAAATTTGTCCCCAAGGTTTTTGTAACCCTTTCTACTCAAGCAACCCCCCTCCCTATTGTTTCCATTCACTTCCTCCATGCAAATGTCACAGAAAACTCTAGTGTAGTATGCATCCCAAACCGCCTGCGACATTGCAAAGTAATACCAAGCTATAGCAGAAAAAAAATTACTTCAATACCACCACACAACCTCACAGTACTAACAGCAAACAACATCAAAATTACAGCAGTACAACATCTAGCTACTACAAATTTTCGAGGAGTAGCACATCACACAATACATCAATCAAATTCACATCATGCAATACATCAGGAACTATGGAATCAGTACAATATGAGCAAAGTTTCTGGCAGTACCATATGAGAAAAATTGGAGTAGTAGTATTTGAGAAAAAATCGAACAACAAGGGCCTCACCTTTCCTATGACAACGTCGGCAGTGGAAGGTCACGCAGCAGAGGTCCTGTGCCGCGGGAAAAGATATCGGGATGGATTTCTGGCGGCGGGATGGATAGGCTCGGCGGCGGGGTCCGTCGTCGGCAGGGCCCGTCGTCGGCAAGGAGATGCTTGGCAGGGTCCGTCGTCGGCAGGGTCCGTCGTCGGCTCCAGGGTCGGGTGGATCCAAACCCTCTCTGGCGGCGGGGAAGGAGGTCTGGCGGCGGGGGAGGAGGTCTGGCGGCGGGGAGCTCGAAGCCTCTCTGGCGGCGGGGATCTTGGCGGCGGGGCAAGCGATGGTGGCGGCGTATCCTCTGGCAGCGGGGAAGGAGGTCGGGCAGCGGGGGAGGAGGTCTAGCGGCGGGGAGCTCGAAGCCTCTCTGGCGGCGGGGCAAGCGATGGTGGCGGCGTATCCTCTGGCGGCGGGGAGCTCTGTCCCTAGGGAAGTCGTCGGGTGAGGTTTGCGGGGAGTTTTTTTTCTTTTGGGCCAGGACTTTTCTCGTGCATGCACGGGCTGCTAGGGCTGGTGGCATTCTGGGAGTAATTACGGACCGAAACGTTTCGTCCGTCTGCGGGAAGCTGCGGGAAGCAGCTCGGGATGTGCTTCCCGGAATCGCCTGGTTTGCCCACCACTTCGGCCGAAGCCCACCGCGAAGCTATACCGTTTGGTTTGTTTTTTCCACTAGAAAGCCACCAAAAGCCCAAACAAACACCCCCTTAATCTGGTCTCCAAGATGCAAACTTGTCCTACAGGTCCGTATTCTCCAAGGCTCGCGCGTAGGTGGTCTTCCTCCCTATGTTGTGCATCGACAAAGAAATTATAAAACCATATTCGACTACGGTAGTACTGCTATAACTTTTCCGATTGATTCTGGGAAAACTAATTAAACTGCCAACTAAATAATATAACAATAAATAAAACATGATCATACCTATAGAATATCGCTGATGCATGTCTTGTGGATGTTTTGCGGAGATTACGTCGATGCTGATGTCTGGCTATGTCAAGTGCAAACTGCAGACTAATGGCATCAGCTTTGACGCATGATCTCTCCAGAAGCTATCTCCTTTATAATTTTTTGAAAAGAAAAAACTACAATCGTTGGACGAGCCCTGAAGTGGAGAAGCTCTGAAGGACTTCATGAAGGAGATGTTGTTTGGTTTTTGGCTTGCTATGGCCAATGGTGTCGTCACTTGGGGATATATCGGAGGCTTCCAACGGGGCACTGACGTTGTCCTACCACACACGAGTGAATCCGATCTAAAGTACTCGACAAATCACCGTTCTCTCAAACGCCATGGCTTGGTACTCCTCTGTGACCACAATGGTCTAGTTCATGATGGCGGCTTCCGGGAGACCTGTGGTGCATGCCGTCGTCGAGGTTGGCCGACGCTCCTCCTGCGCCTTGTAGAGGTGCCACGCCGCGGACTGACGCTCCTCCTGCGCCTTGTAGAGGTGCCACGCCGCGGACTGGCGGCTGGTAGGCGCGATGTTGAACCGTCGTATCAGATCGGGCTTGCATGACATCAGATAATCAGATGAGATCGCCATGGTCTCGACAAAGATCTGCGACCGCTCCCAAAGGTCGTGGGATAGGGCACGTATTGGGAATTTTTTTGTTGTTGTGGTCAACCTCACGGGTGTTGCCTATATATGGAACCATTGAGCGGGCCGGGAGTTATCGCTTGGAACGACCGATGTCAGTTCTTATCGAGCCTGTTTACGAGTTGTGCTCAGATCAGCAGACCTAGAGGGAAGCGGGACCTGGCATAGGAAAGTGGACGTGCTGCGACAACATAGGAAGACACCCACGCGAGCGGACGAAAACACGTTTGACATAGGAAGACGCCCACGAAAACGGACGAAAACAATGTTTTGATAGACCGAGAAAGAAACGTTAGCCTCTTTGCTAGTTCTCAGACTCCTGAGAACTAACTAAATCTCAGTCATCTTGATTACTATCGGATCTGTGTGCTGCTATTGTTATGCGTGCGTGGGCTGCCGGACTGCTGCTTCCGCATGATATTGTGGGCTGCTGGGCTGCTATCTACTTTTGTTCCGTGCCGCTAGGAGTAACGAATGTCCGATTCAGGCGGACGATTTTTTCTTTGTCCTTTTTTAACCGATGAATTGGTTTGTACACACGTCTCATCGTATAACTATGTGGCTCTTTTAAAATTGTTTCTTTAGTACTCCATCCGTTAAAACATGAAGACATTCATAATAATTATTTTATTATTGTCATATCATCTACTCCTTCCGTCAAGTGACTTGGATTTGTCTTGATTCGTATGTATCTAGACATGTTTTAGTGTATAGATACGTGTGAATCTAGAAAAATGCAAATCAGTTATTTCTGAACGGAAGGAGTATTTTATTTTTCCTTTGTGTTTTCATTTTTATTTGCTTTTATCTTTGTTTTGTCTTTTCTTTTCCCTTTTATATTTCCACTTTTCATTTTCTTCTTCTTCTTATTATTATTATTCCTAATTTTATATTACATTTTATGATTAGAGTTTTCTGTTTCTATTTTTTGCTGGGGTTTTCAGTTTCTCTACTAGTTTTTTTTAATTGTAGTGCTGGGTTTTCTGTTACAAGCCGTTGAAATTTGCGTCATGATTTGTGCTAGATGTTAGTTGCAAGTAGGTTGTAACTGAGACTTTTTAGTTGGACCTGATTTGCAACCGAGCTCTTCCAGCTGCAAGTAGGTTGCAAGTGAGAACAAAATATTTCTACTCACTGAATATGTGCATGATTCATACTAGATGGGAGTTGCAAATTGGTTGTAAGTGGGATTTTCTTAGTTGCAGTCGGTCCACAATTAAAATTTTCCTATTTGCAAGTAGGGTGTAAGTTGTAACTGGTAAAAGATGTTACAGTCCGTTGGATTTGTATGGTGATTCATGTCAGTTGGGAGTTGCAAATAGGCTACAACTATAAAAAAAACTGCTAGTTCTCATGTGCCTGAGAACATGTTAAATCTCAGTCACATCTATAGCTGTCCGATTAAGTGCCAATATTCGTGTACTCTTCAATTTTCTCTCTCCTCGATTGAATCGGGTCACCATCATACGGGTGACGACGAGGACAAAGTGGTCGTTTATGCATGGGCCTTTCTATTTTCTACGTCGTATTCTCTTGTAGCTAGATAGCGGATAGTCCTTGTATCTAATGCATGGGCTTTTGGTCTTCTTTGCTGTTTGCATTCATGATGAGTGGTCCAGGTTTATTTTTTGTTTTATCTGTCTTTTTTACTTTTCATCTCATTTATGATTCTCATTTCTTTTACTGATTCTAAACGTTTGAAAAATTGATTCTACATTCTTTTTGCTCATGTTAATATGTTTTGTATTTTTTGATGGTTCTATTAGCATTCGTAATTCTTGTTTGCTATGAGTTGCAAGTTGGTTGTAACTGTGATTTTAAGTTCTTATTAGACCACAACTAAATTTCTAGTCGCAAGTGGGTTGTAACTAAGAAAAAATATTCTCGTCCGTTGTATTAGCGTCGTGATTTGTGCCGGCTAAGAGTTGCAAGTCGATTTAAGTGGGTTGCAACTAAGTTTTTCTAGTTGCAAGTGGGTTGCAACTGGGAAACCGTGTTCCCAACAATTAGATGATCGTCATTATTCGTGGTGTCCATGAGTTATAATTCGGTTGCAACTTTGGTTTTCTAGTAGCAAATGGGTTATAACTAAGCTTATTCCAGTCATAAGTGAGTTGCAACTGAGAAAAAAATGTTCCTAGTTGTATAAGCATCATGATTTGTGTTAACTAGGAGTTTCTAGTGGGTTGCAACTGTGATTTTTTGGTTGGTAGTGAGTTGGAACTAAGCTTTTTTAGTTGCAAGTAGGTTGCAATTACAAAAATATTCCCGCTTTAGCATTGTGATTCCATTTTGTTCAGAGTTACAAGTACGTTGCAACTCTGACTTTTCAGTTGCGAGTGGGTTGTAACTAAGTACTTTCCGGTTGCAACTAAGAAAAATATCAAAGTGTTGGATTATCGTTATGATTTGTACTAGCAGAAATTCAGTAAATAGATTTTGTCTCTTCTTTTTCCTTTTATATTTCCACTTTTCACTTTCTTCTTCTTCTTATTATTATTATTATTATTTTTATTCCTAATTTTATATTACATTTTGTGATTAGAGTTTTCCCCCAAAAAATGAAACTAGCATTATTTGTTGGGGTTTTCTATTTCTCTACTAGATTTTTTAAAATTGTAGTGATGATTTTTTCTGTTACAAGTATGTTGTAACTGAGAAAATATGTTTATGACTGTTGGAATTTGCGTCATGATTTGTGCTAGATGTCAGTTGCAAGTAGGTTGTAACCGAGACTTTTCAGTTGGACCTGATTTGCAACCGAGCTCTTCTAGCTGCAAGTAGGTTGCAAGTGAGAACAAAATGTTCCTAGTCACTGAATATGCGCATGATTCATACTAGATGTGAGTTGCAAGTTGGTTGTAACTAGGATTTTCTTAGTTGCAGTCGGTCCACAACTAAAATTTTCCTATTTGCAAGTAGGTTGTAAGTTGTAACTGGTTTACTATCCGTTGGATTTGTATGGTGATTCATGTTAGTTGGGAGTTGCAAATAAGGCTGCAACTAAAAAATGGATTTGGTATTTCTCATGCGTCTGAGAACTTGTTAAATCTCAGTCACATCTGTAGCTGTCCGATTATGTGCCGAGATGTACTCTTCAATTTTTTTCTCTCCTCGATTGAATCGGGTCGCCAGCATACGGGCGGCGAGGAAAAAATGGTTGTTTATGCATGGGCTTTTTGGTCTTCTTTGCTGCTTGCATTCATGATGAGTGGCCTAGGCTTTTGTTTTTTGTTTTATCTGTATTTTTTATTTTTCATCTCATTTATGTTCTCATTTCTTTTACTGATTCTAAACATTTGAAAAATTGATTCTACATTCTTTTGTTCATGTTAATATGTTTTGTATTTTTTGATGTTGTATTAGCATCCGTAATTCTTGTTTGCTATGAGTTGCAAGTTGGCTGTAACTGTGATTTTAAGTTCTCATTAGACCACAACTAAATTTTCTAACCGCAAGTGGGTTGTAACTAAGAAAAAATATTCTCGACCGTTGTATTAGCGACATGATTTGTGCCGGCTAAGAGTTGCAAGTCGATTTAAGTGGGTTGCAACTAAGTTTTTCTAGTTGCAAGTGGGTTGCAACTAGGAAACAGTGTTCCCAACAATTAGAAGATCGTCATTATTTGTGTTGTCCATGCGTTATAATTCGGTTGCAACTTTGGTTTTCTAGTGGCAAATGGGTTATAACTAAGCTTATTCGAGTCACAAGTGATCCACACAAGTGAGTTGCAACTGAGAAAAAAATGTTCCTAGTTGTATAAGCATCATGATTTGTGTTGGCTAGGAGTTTCAAGTGGGTTGCGACTGTGATTTTTTGGTTATTAGTGAGTTGCAACTAAGCTTTTTTAGTTACAAGTAGGTTGCAATTACAAAAATATTCCCGCTTTAGCATTGTGATTCCCGTTTGTTGAGAGTTACAAGTGCGTTGCAACTCTGATTTTTCAGTTGCGAGTGGGTTGTAACTAGTACTTTCCGGTTGCAAGTGGGTTGCAACTAAGAAAAATATCCAAGTGTTGGATTATCGTTATGATTTGTACTAGCAGAAAATTTCCCGTCGATGACATGACTATAATCGTGATAAAACTATATCTCGATGGTTAAACTGCATGAAATTACTACATCATTTCTCAGCACCAGTTTTTTCTTAATTCATTTGAAAAGAGATAAACGAAAACTCCTCCTAGCAATTTTGATAGATTGTTCAATAAGTTAACAGAAATAATAAAAAGGAAATTAACAACTAGTTAGCCTAAGAATAGCCCATGGGCCTAGGGAAAGAGCACGTTCACTGCATGCCTCCTCATCAGCGAGAAAGGAATAAAATCAAAGAGAAAGGAGAATCGCTTGCTCGCCATGCAAAACATAGCGGCTGGCTCCATGCATCGACAACTAGTTAGTTCTCAGTCGACTGAGCTCTAGGCAGCCTCTTATTATTAGTATAGATTTCTACAATTTAGCAAAGGAGCTGGATTTCAAGAAAAGCGCAGTAGGGAACGAGATTCCAGGGGAAAGGTGATGTCGCACTGGCCTTTTTAGTTGGTACATAGGCCACACGAGAGCCTATCCAACTATGCTACCAAGCGACCCATGTGTACACGGACTCGGCCGCTTCTTAAGGGGTGTTTGTTTGGCTTTTGGTGGCTTTTCGTAGAAAAAAGGCAAAAAAAGATCCAAACGGCACAGCTGTGCGGTAGGCTTCGGCCGAAGCAGTGGCTGAAACAGGCAAACCCGAGAAGCACGTCCGAGGGTGCTTCCCGCAGAGCATCGAAGCGACAGATTTCAGGTTTGTCAAATTTTACAACCAGAATGCCACCCAGCGCTAGCACTCGTCGGTGGAAAAGAAAAAACAAAAACTACCCGAGAATTTCGTCCTCCCCACCCGACGCCCACCCCGACGCCTAGGGTTCTCCCGCCACCGCCAGACCTTCACCCGCCGCCGCCAGACCTTCCCCCGCCGCCCTACCTTCCCTTCTAGACCTCCTCCCCACCGCCATACCTTCCCCCGCTGCAGAGGTCCTCCATCCCGACGTCATCGCTGGCTGCCCTCCTCCCCCGCTGCAGAGGTCCTCCGTCCCGACCTCATCGCTGGAGTTTCTCCCGCCGTCGACCGACCTCATCGCCGACTGCCCTCCTCCCTGGTCGATTTCGTCAGTCACAAGTGAGGATCTGCTACTGCCCTCCGATTTGGGGATGCGGTTTTGATGTGTGCACAGGTATTGCTAGAAATATTTGATGTGTGGACATGGTATTGCTAGAAAGGTTGGTTGGACATGGTACTACTAGATATACCTTCCGATTTTGTGATGCTAGTTTGATGCATGGACATGGTACAGCTAGAAATATTCGAGTGTGGATTGTGTGGACATGGTACCGCTAGAAAGATTGCTTGGTGGTACTGCTAGAAAGATTGGTTGCTGGACATGGTACTGCTAGCAATATTGTTTGGTGGTACTGCTAGAAATATTGCTTGATGTACATGGTACTGCTAGCAATATTGCTTGGTGGTACTGCTAGAAATATTGGTTGATGTACATGGTATTGCTAGAAATTATGTTGCTTGGTACTGCTGTAACTTATGTTGCTTGGTGGAAATAAAATGGTCTTTAGTAATTTTTTCTGTTATAGTTTGAGATTCATTTGCAATGTCGAAGGCGGTTTGGGATGCATACTACACTAGAGTTTTCTGCGACATTTGTATGGAGGAAGTGAACGACAACAATAGGGAAGGGGGTTGTTTGAGTAGAAAGGGTTACAAGAATCTTGGGGACAAATTTGCTGCCAAAACAGGGAAAGAAGAACGCATAAGCAATTCAAGAACAAATGGGATTCTTTGAAGAAGGATCACACAGGGTGGATGGAATTGCAAAATGCGACCGTGCTAGGTTGGGATCCTATAGCAAAAACTATGGATGTGGATGATGATTGGTGGAAAAATCACCTAGCTATAAGTTATCATGTCTTTACTTGTCTTTCCTTTTGTATTGTTATTATGATCATTGGACTGATATCTCCATAATATTTTTATTTTCAGATTCGCCCTGACCATGCAAAGTTTAGAAATGGTCCACCTGCCAATTTGGAACAACAGGATGTTATGTTTAGGAAGGCTCATGTCACTAGAGAATCAACAACCATTGCAGGCGAGGAAGAAGGATCTGACAAGGAAGCTCCAATAATGCTTGATGATGAGAAGGATTCCTCAAAGTTAACAGAGAAACGCAAGCATGCAGAGAAGGATTTTTTTCTCGGCTTACAACAATGCATTGAACACAATTGTTTCAAGGCACACTGAAGGCAGTTCTTGTAGCAAAGGTGGTGAGGTCCCAACTAAGAAGGAATTTTAGGGATGGTTCGAGATTGTGGAGTGCTTGAAGGAACTGCTATCATGTACACTGCGGGCAAGCTAGCTATGAACAAGGATCATAGGGAGGTGTTTGCAGCATTTGCAACAACTGAGGGCAGGCTCGATTGGCTCTAGAGGACACATGATGAGATGAACAAGTAGTGTGTGCACCATTTATTTGTTATCATTGCAGATCTTGTGCGTACCATGTTTTGGAGACTACTGGTTATTATTCCTTTGTTTTTTATTTGGTCGGGAGTATTTGTGATGATTGTAAAAATACTCATTATTATTCGATTCCTGTACCATTATGGATATTATTTGGTGAGACTATCTATTGATTGATGCATGTCTAGTAAATTGATGTGTGAAGCATTCATTGATTGATGCATGTCTAGTAAATTAATGTGTGAAGCATTCGTTGATTGATGCATGTCTAGTAAATTAATGTGTGAAGCATTTTGACATGTTCTAATTTTCTCTTTGCAGATGGATGATGGTGACGATGATCATGAGTATGAACTAGAAAGGACGTGGCAGTTGCTTGGAATGGCGCATGACCTTGCCGTGTTGGGGTACTATGGTAATCTTATAGCCAGAAGTATTTGAATCAAGAACCTAGGAGGATTCCGGAGCAAACTGGGCTTGAATAGGTGAATGAACAACTTGGAAATAGGAAAATATGCTACAAAATGTTTAGGATGTACCCTGATGTGTTTCACGAATTGCATAACCTTATAGTTTCTAGATATGGGTTAGTGTCAACTAGAGACATGTCATCTGTTGAATGTCTAGCTATGTTTCTATGGATGGTTGGAGGACCACAGTCATTTAGCCAAGTTGAGAACCATTTTAGTCGTTCAATCGAAACAATTCATAGGAAGTTCCACATGGTTTTGAATTGCTTGAACAAGTTGGGTAGGGATAACATAAAGCCAGTAGATCAAAATTTCAAGGATGTGCATCCAAGACTTCAAGATGCACGCTTTTGGCCTCATTTCAAAGATGCCATTGGCGCCATAGATGAGTCGCACATTCCAGTTGAAGTGCCTGCAGAAGAGGCGGTTAACCATACAGGAAGGCATGGTTATACATCACAGAATATTCTGGCGATATGTGACTTTGATTTGAGATTCACCTTTGTTGTTGCTGGATGGCCTGGTTCGGCGCATGATACACGCATTCTGCAACGCGCTATTGAGAAGTATCCAGAACAGTTCCCGACCCCTCCTGGTGGTAATATTCTATATCTTTGTCTGCATGGTACACACATGGTTACAAATGCATTGTCGTTGTTGTTTGATTTTTTTGTTAATGTGCAGATACATATTACCTTGTTGATTCTGGTTATCCAAATAGAAAAGGGTTCTTGGCTCCTTTCAAGGAGAACACATACCACATACCAGATTTTTGTCGAGAAGGAAGACCAACAAATAGGGAAGAGATTTTCAACTATCTACACTCATCGCTCCGGAATGCTATCGAGCGTGTCTTCGGTATACTGAAAAACAAGTGGCGCATATTGAAGTATATTCCTTCTTACGGTCTGGTTACTCAGAAAAGAATTATTCTTGCTTGCATAGCGCTTCACAATTTCATTAGAGACTCCAACTTACGAGACAAGCAGTTTGATCGGTGTGATGCAGACGAGAACTACCTTCCTAAGGTCCAAAGGCAATCAGTAACATCAGTCGGTGATACCGCTCCAAGTGGACTACACACGGTAGACATGCACTCAACATGTGATCGTATCGCTACCGCATTGTACAATGCTAGAAGAAGATCATTGGTTCGATCGGTGTGGATTGATGACCCACAAGTATAGGGGGTGTATCGCAGTATTTTCGAGGGAAGTGAAACCCAATTTATTGATTCGGCACAAGGGGAGTCAAAGAATATTTATAAGCCTTAACAACTGATACATTTCAAATGTATCTATAATTTTTTATTTTCCATGCTTGGTTTTATCCACTTTCTTGTGTTTTGTCCACACTTTGGAGTACTTTTTATATGATTTCTTGGACTAACCTATTAAAAAGAGCCACAGTGCCACCTGCCTGTTTTCTGCTATTTTTGGTTCTAGGAAAGTCAGAAATTGAATATTCTCGGAGTTGGACGGGACAAAAGCCAAAGTGCCTATTTTACCGGAAGTCATCTAGAGCCAGAATACGAGACGGAGAGGAGCCAGGGGGCCACCACACCACCTGGCCGTGCGGGCCAGGCCTGACCGCGCCAGGGGGTGGTGTGGCCAGCCCAGGCACCCCCTCGGCCTCCCTCTTCGCCTATAAGTTGCCTTCTGACCTAAAAACTCAGGGGGGTTCGACATTTTTCCAGAAGGAGTTCCGCTCCGCCGCCACCACTAGAATCCACAGAACAGCACCAGAAACTCCGTTCTGGCACCCTGCCGAGACAGGTAATTGGAGGAGATCATCGCCGTCGTCAATACCATCGCTTCTCCATCGACCATCCATGTTTCCTCCATCTATGAGTGAGTAATCCCCCGCTGTAGGCTATGGGGATGGTAGGGATTGGATGAGATCGTTCATGTAATGGCATCAGATTGTTTGGGCATGGTGCCTACTATCTTTTATTAGTGCTTTATGACTTTGTTGCGACTTGTTGTGCTTAATGCTTGTCACTAGGGCCCGAGTGCCATGATTTCAGATCTGAACATGTTATTGATTCATTATGATAGTATTGTTTATGGTCTTATCTGCAAGTTGTATACACACATTGTTGTCCGGAACCAATGGCCCCGAAGTGACAGAAATCAGGATAACCGGAGGGAAAGGCTTTGATGTGAGGGTCACATGTGTTCACAGAGTGTTAATGCTTTGCTCCGGTGCTCTATTAAAAGGAGCACCTTAATTGCCAGTAGTTCCCTTGAGGCCCCGCTGCAAACGGGCTGGCAGGACAAAAGATGTTGTGCAAGTTCTCATTACGAGCACGTATGACTATTTATGGAACACATGCCTAGGATTATCTAGTACTTGGATGCTTTATCTTATTTATCTGCAATTGCCCTATGTTCTAATTGCTTTGTGAATTGTCTTGTCCATGCAACGCCCATCCATCCATCCCTATGCCTACCGCACTCGAATCATATTATTTACTGCTATTGTTACTACTGTCTTTACTTCACCGCTGCTGCTACTTTGCTATTCCTACTGACAAAAATGTTGCTACTGATAAATATTCTTTGGTTCCCCTTCTGTCGAATCAATAAATTGGGTTTCACTTCCCTCGAAAATACTGCGATACACCCCCTATACTTATGGGTCATCAAGACTATTTTCTGGCGCCGTTGCCAGGGGGCATAGCTTTATTTATCAAGTTCACTTGGATTCTCTATTGTTCGCTGCTATCCATCCATCATGGGTAAGGCTCGTGATGGCAAGGTTCCTATTTTACCATCCACTACAAGAAGAGGTACGGTTTTGAACACCTCTGTTGCTCTTGATTCACCATCTGTTATAAGTAAGCTCGTTACACCACCACATACACATGCTACACACACTGCTACTACTGCTGAATCTGAAACTTCTGATGCTTATGATGATGCTTCTACTGTGCTTGATAAGAGTGGTTCATTAGGTCCTTTCTTAGATGCTACGATTGCTAGAACTATAGCTGGAAATACTGAAACTCCTAATGAAGACACTACCACACCTGTTAGTACACCTGAGTCTAGTGAAAGCTATGATATTGAAGATGGTTATGTTGAGATGACCGATGAATTTATGAAAGGATGTAAAAACACCCATGATAGGAGTGCTGCTAAGAGTCTCCTTGAGAGGCGTACTATTAGACCCAAATTATCTCCAGTTGCTAAGTTTGATGCTTCTCCCATAAACATTATAGATAAAGATTATGATTTCTCTCTCGATCTATCTTACATAGCTATTGTTGAGAAAGAACCTTTTTGTGGGACTAAGAATGAAAGTGCGGTAGCGCATATGAATGAACTTTCTACCATGAGTGGCTTGTTTTCTAATGATATTAAGATGCGTACTTACTTTGTTGCTAAGATTTTCCCCTTTTCACTGAAAGGAGAAGCTAAAACTTGGTTTAGTAATTTACCTCCTAGATCTATTGATAGCGCTGATTGCTTGATCAGTACTTTCCTACAGACAGATTTTCCTCCTAGTGCTAGACATGCTATTTTGCAGGAACTTTTTGATTTTAAACAGGGAGAAAAAGAGGTATTGCCTGAATCTTGGGCAAGGTTTTGTGCTTTGATTCATGCACAGGCTGGAAGTCCATTACCTAAGAATGAGCTTCTTGATATATTTTATAATGGACTAACCGAAGAATCTAGGACATACCTAGATAGTTGTGCTGATTGTGTTTTCAGGAATAGGACTCCTAAGGAAGCCGAGGAATTAATGGCTAAAATAAGCAAGAATTATGAAGATTGGACTCCTCCTGAACAAGCTATACCTGAAGTAATTGTACCTGAACCTACTATACCAATGCCTATTCCAACATCAAAGAAGAGGGGAGTTATTGAATTAAATGATGAAGTGATGAGGGAAGCTAAGAAATGTCTTAAGGAGAAGGGAATTAAAGCTGCAGATGTCAAGAATTTAACTCCTATAGAAGAATTATGTAAGCCTATTCCCTACTCACCCACTATCAAGGTACACTCTCTCCAACACTTTGATGAAGGTGATATCCCTTACTCTAAACCTCCTGATCAATGCTTAGATAAATTCGATATCTTTATTGTTAAGCAAGATAATTTTAACAAAAGGGTGCAAAATCATCTAATGGAAAACACTAGAGCTATTGTTTAGTTGAAAGATATTATGGAAAGAACCTCTAGTGATGTTAAAATGATTGTTAAACACTTTCAAATGGTTCAAACTCAAATAGATCAACTCGTTATAGTGCAAAAAGACTTGCTAGTTAATGTTGCTAAAGAAAAACATGCTTATGAAATTAGAACTAGAAGTGGTGCTGCTACCCAGGATCCTCTATATCTTGAGGGGCATTCCAAAAGAATTGAGCAGGATTCTCAACAAGCTAAAAATAGTGGCTCTACTAGTAAGAAAAGGAAAAAAGAAACATAAAACTATTGTAGAATTCTCTGAACCTGCTATAGGTCCTAATAGTATATCTATTTTTGATGTTGAAACTGAAAGTGGTAATGAAGAAAATGAAACCCCTAATGAAGAAAAAGTTGAAGAAGAACCTGAAAACAACACTAAGAATACTAAATACACTAAAGAAGATTTTGTTGCTACGAAACATGGTAGTGAAAGAGAACCTTGGGTCCAAAAACCTATGCCTTTCCCTGATAAGAAACACAAGTCAAAAGAAGATGAACACTATAATAAGTTTTGTGAGTGGATGAAACCTTTATTCCTGCAAATTCCTTTGACTGATGCTATTAAATTGCCTCCTTACTCGAAGTATATGAAGGATATTGTCTCGAATAAAAGGAAGATCCCTAATGAAGAAATTTCTACTTTGCTTTCTAATTATTCCTTTAATGGTAAGGTTCCAAAGAAACTTGGAGACCCAGGGATTCCAACTATCCCTTGCTCTATTAAGAATAGTTATGTTAGAACTGCCTTGTGTGATTTGGGAGATGGAGTTAGTGTTATGCCTTTCTCTATAAGAGGCTTCACTAGAAAAGTTAATACCAACTGATATATCTTTGCAAATGGCTGATAAATCTACCACTATTCCTGTTGGTATATGTGAGGATGTACCTGTTCAAGTGGCTCATAATTGCTTGATACTAACTGATTTTGTTGTGGCAAATGGTTTGAATTCAATTGAACATGGTGAGGGCATTCAAGTTGGAGAAATATATTGTCCCATACCAAGAGAAAAATTTGAAACTATTATGATTGGGACCATTGCTATCAAAATTGAGGTAACATAATCACTAGTGAAATACAAAGTTTTGACTCATATGAAATTGTTTTGGTAGCAAGACCTGATCAACCTTGTTAACAAAAGGATTTCATTGAACAAAACAATTTTTTTTACCGTGATTATCTCCACTTACTTCTATTCTATCCATTTTAGTTTTTCATTCCGTTTAGTTTTCTTTTCTGTTGTTAGTTTTGCCTAACTTAAAGGCGTTAAAGAAAAGTACTTATTGGGAGATAACCCAAAAGTTTTAGATGAGTCTTGGAAGTTATTACTTCAGTAATAACCACTCCTTATCCTTTTTATTTTCTTTTTGTGCCAAGAGTAACCTCTAATGAGAGAGAAGTAATGATTGGGAAAGTTGTTGTCCCGAAACAGATTTTTGTGCTTCACCATAAAAATTCGTGCAAAATCTCTGAACGTCTTTTGGAGGCGTGAATTTTTGTGCTTCTGCCCCAGGTTGTTATCTTTTTTTGCGAGAAAAATTTGGATCTATTCCACGAGTTCACAAGAAGTACAAGACACAACAAACATAATAAACATTACATTGAGGTACTTGAACCACCTAACGACTACTACTGCTACCAGAGCGAGCCACCGACGCGCCGCTATCACCGCTCCCTTACCAGAGTCGTCTTGTCATTGTTGATGACAGTCTAGAAGTCTTCGTGCACGTGCCCCTAAGGACCAGCGCCCAAGAGCTGAAGTCGTCGCCGTTGAACCCTTGAATTGATCCGAATCTTCAAACACCAAACCTAGAACACACGTAGACTAGACAATATCGACCACTCCATTGAAGCAATGATCAGACGAATCCCCGCCCTCCTCGGCACCACCGACGAGATCGCCGACAGCGAGGTGGAAGAGGAGGCGGGTATACCTTATTTTTATCCCGCACAACGCCGCCATAGCCACCATAGCGTCGATGTCGATTGACCAAACTCTAACTTTAGGGACCCTTCAACCGCGTCGAGCGCAGGTCCGAGGTCCCCACCCCCTCCAACCGCCGGAGCGACAACCGGAGGAGGCGGAGACCCGTCAATTTTTGATCGTAGACGGTGAAGACAAGGCACGGACGGCGGGCAGCAGGCTAGGGAGGAACCCTAGCCGCCGCCTCCTTTTCTTTGCGGGAGAGAGACGACTCGTACGTGTTTCCCTCTGCCCTAGGTTGTTATCTAACTTTCGTTAGTTCAACATTTTTTGATTTGAGCACCATAAGGTCTTCGAAAAAAATCGTCTTTACCTGCTGGTCTGTTTTGACAGATTTCTGCCATTTTCTGCATTGGCTTCTTGTTGGTTCCTTTGTGAGTTCTTTTGGGGAATTGAGCTTTTTGAGGGAAGTGCTACAGTAGCTAGTGTTCTAATGGAAGTTTATTTGGTGTTAGAACTGAACTTTAAGACTTATTTATCTTTAGTGCACTAATGTTGCTAATAAAGATTGTGTGAAGTTTTGTATGAAGGAAAAAATTTCAGGTGTATGGAAGGAATAAGTAATGAGATGAAGGATGGACTAAAGCTCAAGCTTGGGGATGCCACGCGTGTCACCCCAAGAAATATCCAAGAAGTACAAGCGTCAAAGCTTGGGGATGCCCAAGACATCCCCTTCTTCATCAATAAAAATCCCAGGTTTCTTCCAAACGCTTCATTTTTATTGTTTCATGCACGGTTGTGTTGTTCTTAGAGCGTCTTCTTTTTTGTTTTTGTTTTGGTTTTTTGTTTGCTTAGTTTTCTGAATAAATTGGTTGGACCTCCTCTTTCATGCATTGGTTTTCAAATAGTTTGGTTGGGATTGGAAAAAAGTAGGAAAGTTTATACTTATGTGGTTAAAAGAGCTTGTTTTTTACTGTGGCCTATGCTTTGTCGTGCCATGCTTGATACTGTTTTGGCTTTATGCTTAGTATTCTTTGCTGTAGCATGACTTGTTATAAACAATTGAGATTTCTTAATGTGCCTTGGATGAATCATGCATTGTTTTAGCATATTAAAGCATAGTATAGTGGTATTCTCCTTTGATGCTTTATTTCGGTTGACTTGGCACATGCTCACACCATGTTATGACTATCTCAAGTCACCATAGCCTTTATGATCCTTTAGTTTTCAACTTGTAGTATCACTTTATGCTTTGATCAATGATGTTTTGTCGCTCTGCATGATTATGGCCATTATTGCTCTTTTAGTTTGTCGCTCCTAGTTTTTTGCTAGCCTCCACAACCAAGTATGAGTTCCACTCATGCATCCAACTTCCTAGACCAAGTTATTCCAAAGAGTCCACCATACCTACCTACTAGCTTATGATATTCCAAGTATATTCATTCTTTTGTTTACCTTCCAAATTAAACTTGTTATGAGAAAACTAGTGATTAAAGCTCTCACGAACTTGATGGCACACTTTACTTTTCTTGCCCTTAATAAACTTGAACCATTGTGTCGTCTATGTTGTATATGCTTGCACTTATTTGTTGGGAATTAGCAGAACCATGATGTCATGGGGAATGCTTTCAACATTTCACTTGGTACTAGTACCTAGGTGATATCATGCTCTTTTGTATATGGATGTCGTCGGTGTGAAATGAAAGGGGAGCTTGTAAGTCCTTGGAGTTATGTATATGTGTTAGAGAAACACCTGGGCCGCTGGTCTAATCCATGCTGACATGGTGGGAACCTACAGCGTAACCATAATGAGCTGTCTATGAAGCATTTTTCTTATAAAAAAAGAGTCCTATATTGGGAAAAAAAGAGAAAAAGAAAAAAAATGAGATTATGAAAAGAGGAAAGAGAGAAAAAAAGCACCATATACCATGGTAAATAAGAAGATTGTTGAGATGCTCGTTGTCTGCTTGCCTTGTCATTTTGATATGGGGATTCTTCCGTATCATCGGGCAAGGGGTACCCCGTTGGCGGTTCTCTATGATGCACATGTACTTACGATGACAAGAACTTACCGGTGACTCAACTTGAGTAGCATGAGGAGCGGCCCTCGTATTCAAGGGACATGAGATTTCTAACTTATACTTCGTCAAGCATGTACACCATAGTTTGTTCACTTTAACCTTAATCACTTCAAGATGCTTATGATAGGGGCAATGAGAGTTGAAAGCTATAAGTACCATAATTTTTGGAAGCTCTTTATGAAACTTGAATCTCTGCTTCCTTCTATGAAGGCCTTTCTTCCACCATTATATTGAGTCTCCACCTTCTACCTTTATGCACCTACTTTGAGAGCATAGTGGCCATTCTTAGTTCTATGTGCATTGTCCCAAGACTTGTTGATTGATGCATAACTTTGATATTGCTTGTTTTAAACTATTTGTATCTAGTCACTCTTATGAACTTTGAAGGCGTCCTATGCATTTATATTTGCTACTCTATGAGGGACAAGCTGAATACTATCATGCTATGTTTTCTTTATGTGAAACAAACCAACGTCTTGCAAAGCATTGTTATTCATGAATCTTTTGTTTGTGCCTTTTCATGTTGCATCATAGTTTCTTTGTCTTATTGCTAGAACTTTCTCTTTCATGTTATGATTGAAGTACTATGATCCCAGCTTTGAATGTTTTACAAATACTTTGATCAAGTCTTTGATGGTGCATGTCACCTCAAAAATTATTCTTTCTCTTTATCACTTACCTACTCGAGGACGAGCAGGAGTTAAGCTTGGGGATGTTGATACATTGCAAATGTATCTATAATTTTTGATGGTCCATGCTTGGTTTTATCCACTTTCTTGTGTTTTGTCCACACTTTGGAGTACTTTTCATATGATTTCTTGGACTAACCTATTAACAAGAGTCACAGTGCCAGCTGCCTGTTTTTTTGCTGTTTTTGGTTCGAGGAAAGCCAGAAAATGAATATTCTCGGAATTGGACGGGACAAAATCCAAAGTGCCTATTTTACTGGAAGTCATCTAGAGCCAGAATATGAGACAGAGAGGATCCAGGGGGCCACCACACCACCTGGCCGCGCCAGGGGTGGTGTGGCTAGCCCAGGCACCCCCTGGGCCTCCCTCTTTGCCTATAAGTTGCCTTTTGACCTAAAAACTCAGGGGGTCGACATTTTTTCTAGAAGGAGTTCCGCTCCGCCGCCACCACCAGATTCCACGAAACAGCACCAGAAACTCCGTTCTGGCACCCTGCCGGGACAGGTAATTGGAGGAGATCATCGTCGTCATCATCACCATAGCTTCTCCATCGACCATCCATGTTTCCCCCATCTATGAGTGAGTAATCCCCCACTGTAGGTTATGGGGATGGTAGGGATTGGATAAGATCGTTCATGTAATGGCATCAGATTGTTAGGGCATGGTGCCTAGTATCTTTTATTAGTGCTTTATGACTTTGTTGCGACTTGTTGTGCTTAATGCTTGTCACTAGGGCCCGAGTGCCATGATTTCAGA
This sequence comes from Avena eriantha, assembly GCA_910589775.1. Classification (NCBI taxonomy): domain Eukaryota; kingdom Viridiplantae; phylum Streptophyta; class Magnoliopsida; order Poales; family Poaceae; genus Avena; species Avena eriantha. The sequence goes on along the minus strand of OU342740.1, from coordinate 521,153,201 downwards.
TCTGAACATGTTATTGATTCATTATGATAGTATTGTTTATGGTCTTATCTGCAAGTTTTATACACATGTTGTTGTACGGAACCAATGGCCCCGAAGTGACAGAAATCGGGATAACCGGAGGGAATGGCTTTGATGTGAGGATCACATGTGTTCACGGAGTGTTAATGCTTTGCTCCGGTGCTCTATTAAAAGGAGCACCTTAATTGCCAATAGTTCTCTTGAGGCCCCGTTGGAAACGGGCTGGCAGGACAAAAGATGTTCTGCAAGTTCTCATTGCGAGCACGTATGACTATTTATAGAACACATGCCTAGGATTATCTAGTACTTGGATGCTTTATCTTATTTATATGCAATTGCCCTATGTTCTGATTGTTGGAGATATGCCCAAGAGGCAATAATAAAGTGGTTATTATTATATCTTTATGTTTATGATAAATGTTTACATCCCATGCTATAATTGTATTAACCGGAAACATTAATACTTGTGTGTTTTGTAAACATAAAAGAGTCCCTAGTAAGCCTCTTGTTAAACTAGCTTGTTGATTAATGGATGATCATGGTTTCCTGATCATGGACATTGGATGTCGTTAATAACAAGATCATATCATTACGAGAATGATGTGATGGACACACACCCGTAGTAAGCATAGCATAAGATCAAGTCATTAAGTTCGTTTGCTATAAGCTTTAAAATACATAGTAACCTAATCCTTCGACCATGAGGTTATGTTAATCACCATCACCGGATGGGTACTTTGATGACATCAAACATCGCTTCGTAACTGGGTGGTCATAAAGGTGTCATTGGGTATTCTGAAAGTATGTGTTGAAGCGCATGGACCAAGATTGGGATTTGTCCATCCATATGATGGATAGATATGCTCTGGGCCCTCTCGGTGGAATGTCATCTAATTAGCTTGCAAGCATGTGACTGGGTCACAAGGGATGACATAACATGGAACGAGTAAAGAGTACTTATCAGTAATGAGGTAGAACTAGGTATGGAGATACCGACGATCAAACCTCGGATAAGTAGAGTATCGCGTGACAAAGGGAACTGGTTTCGTATGTTAATGGTTCTATCGATCACGAAGTCATCGTTGAGTATGTGGGAGCCGTTATGGATCTCCAGATCCCGCTGATGGTTATTGATCGGAGAGGTGTCTCCATCATGTCTGCATATTCATGAACCATAGGGTGACACACTTAAGGTTCGAAGTTGTTTTAAGTAGATATGGAATGTGCGTTGGAGACTGAATGTTGTTCAGAGTCTCGGATTGGATTCGGGACGTCACGAGGAGCTCCGGAATTGTCCGGGGAATAAGATTCATATATTGGGGATCATTTTCTAAGTTAGGAAATGTTCCGGAGTATTTGTATGGGGATTCTAGAAGGTTTCAGAATGTTCCGGAAGGTTCTGGAAGATTTCTTGGAGTTTACTTGAAAACCAAGAAAGGATCAAGGAATCCTTGTGGGGTAAGACAAGGATTCATGGGGGAGTAGGACTCTCCCCCCACCTCCTTGATCCGCCGGCCAAGGGAGAGGGGAGTCCTACAAGGACTCCACCTCCCCATGGCGCCTCCCTCCTTTAAATAGAGGGGTGGAGGCGCCAACCCCAGGCCCCCTCTCCACTCTTGCCCTAGCCGCCTCTCTCCTCCTCCTTTCTTCTGCTCAGGCTTAGGCGAAGCCCTGCAGAATTCTCTACTCCACCACCACCACCACGCCGTCGTGCTACTGGGATTCCGTGGAGAAGATCTACTACCTCCGCTGCTCGCTGGAACGGGGAGAGGAAGGTCTGCTTCGAGTCCGCACGTGTGACCGACTGCGGAAGCGCTGCCGAAACACGGTGCCGGAAGGATCGTCTAATCGATCTTGAGATCGGCAAGTGATCTACTACATCAACCACGAGATCCGAATCTCGTAACGCTTTCGGATCTACAAGGGTTAGTACAGATCTATCTCGTTGCACGTGTCTAATAGATTAGATCTTGGCTTTTATCTAGATTAGATCTGGGTTTTGTTCGTTCTTGCGGTAGAAATTTTTTGTTTTCCATGCTACGAACCCTTCAGTGGTATCAGAGCCATATCTCTGCGTAGATCTGTTGCACGAGTAGAACACAATGGTTTTGTGGGCGTTGGTGCTCGTGCCGTCTTTTGCTTTGTGTACTTTGCATCTTGCGGTATGGTGGGATGAAGTGGCTCGGGCTAACCTTACATGTCATCGCACATGAGACTTGCTCCACGCTTGACGTGTAACTTGCTTTGCACAAGTGGCTTTGCGGGTGTCTGTCTCTCTCACCATAGTATAGATCCAATTTACACTTTGCAACTTGATAACACTTGTATCAACGTTGTGGTTCAGTTTCGTAGGTAAGATCCGTTCTTATTCGAAAGCCTCAAGCCACATAAAACATGCAAAGAAAATTGGAGGCGTCTAACTTGTTTTTGCAGGGGTTTTGTGATGTGATATGGCCATCATGTGATTGTGATTATATTTGATGTATGCAATGATCCTTGTTGTAATATGGCAACCGGCAGGAGCCTAATGGTTGTCTTCAATTCTGTTAAGACCTGCGTGTCTATTCATCTTGTAATAGCTTTGTTCCAAGTAGTTGTAATAGTTGCTAGTGATGATGGACAACAATGAAGCGACGCCACTGACCTTGACGCCATGCTGGTGATGATGGAGATCATGTCCGTGCTTTGGAGATGGAGATCAAAGGCACAAGAAGAAAGGGCCATATCATATCACACTAATTATGAATTGCCTGTGATGTTAATCGTTTATGCATCTTGTATTGCTTAGATCGCGACAGTAGCATTATAAGATGATCCCTCTCACTAAGTATCAAGTAATAAAGTGTTCGTCCTTAGTTGGCACCGTTGCTAAGACTCGTCGTTTCGAAGCATCTCGTGATGATCGGGTGTGATAGACTCTACGTGTGCATACAACGGGTGCAAGACAGATTTGCACATGCAGAAACTAAGGTTAACCTTGACGATCCTAGCATGTACAGACATGGTCTCGGAACACGGAATACCGAAAGGTAAAGCATGAGTCATATGGATGATATGATGAACATGTTGATTGTTCGCCTTTAAAGCTACATCATCTCACGTGATGATCGGACTTGGTGTAGTGGATTTGGTTCGTGTAATCACTAAAACAACTCGAGGGATGTTGTTTTGAGTGGGAGTTCATTTGTAATTTGGATTAGTCGAACTCAATTTATCATAAACACAATCAAAGTGAATTTGCATAGTTTGTTGTAGTCATTGGCATCCGTTCACCACCTTACGCTTAGTTATAGTTGAGATAGTGGAACTATAGAAATTCTGGATATTTACTTTACGAACTAGTATCGTATTGTTTTGAATGTCAATTTAAAGTTTATAAGTCCTATTGCAAACTTTCAGCAAACTCTATTTACTCCATGAAGTTTAATAAATATTATTAAATCAAGAGTAAGAATTCCAGTGTTAGTATCTAATGTATCATGTTTGCCTCCATGATTCTTGATACTCGAAAGATTGTTTTTAATATCAAGTTTATCTAAGAGCTGAAAGCAATGTTTCAGGAACCATCATATGTGAAAGGTATTGCGATATCTAAAACAATGTGTTGGTTACAACATGATAGAGTATACGTCCTCATATTTGATGAGAATTTGTAAAGGTTGGAGACGCTAGTCGTCCTAATCCTCCAAAAGGTTTTGAAAAAGAAACATTATACTCGCAATTCACCTTTATAAGCTATAGCAGCTTGATTATGAAAGTTGTCATGATAAGGATGAATAGAAGATGTAAGTAAAATGTTTACTACACTAAAAGATTACTAAAGAATGGATTTTTGAAAGAACACCAAACATTTGATGATGGTGATCCACTTCAAAGTGCAAGTCCAAAGGTATTGGTATTTGACTATACACACTTTGTACTATGTGTCATGTGAATGACACCACTATTGATATTGATAGATTCTTTTAAAAGAAAAGGAATTGCTGAAAGAGAATCTATAAAATATTTGGCAGAAAATAAAAGGTTGGAGATGTCCAACTTAGGCATATAGAAGATATACATGTTATGGTTGTATTCCATGCTTGTTAAACAATGTGGTTCTTAGGTATTGGATACCGGTATTGGATACCGAATTGGTTGGTATGAAGTGTCATACAGGATAACACAATTCATGAACTGCAATGGCCTAAGTAACTAGCAAGAGAATATGTGATGATGTTCATCAAAAACAAACAAAGGGTTGTTGTGTTGCTCGTTAACATCAAAGGTTCCCTTCAAGATTTGTTTCAATAATTGTTATTTTGATCAGGTATTATGACGACAAAAGGTTGTTCAAATAATTACCGTATTCCATAATAGATGGATGATATACAAGTCTGGTTGGAGAAATAACGACCGTAAAACTAATGCTGAAATGTCGCAAGACAAATGATTGAAAGATCACTTGCGAAGTGACATCGCCGTTTAAATTATATCGAAAGGGATACATGAAGAAACTCCATGTTGATGGATTTTTTGGAGTCTTTGATTTGGATCAAATGACGCTTGTGATACTTTCCTGGAAATAATTAAAACTCCGTTCGTAGGCCAAAAGAGGAACAGACGACTAACTGATTGGAATTTGTACATATTGATGTATATAGTCCATTATATGTAGTCGTGGGCGATGGATTTCAACTTCATATGCTTTCTCCGAAGATTTGAGTGAGTATATGTATATACTTACTCAATAAGGAAGAAGCATGAAACATTTGAAAATGTTCAAAAAAACTTTCAAGATGAAGTGGAAAATTATTATAACAAGAAAAGAAAATAAAAAAGTTTATGATTGGATCATAAAGAAAGATGTTTGAGTTACAAGTTTAGCAAAACACCTAAGATTTGAGGAATTGTTCCATGGATTTACATTTCCCAAAACACCATAGGAGTATGGAGTGTTTGAGATATGTAATGAAACCTTGTTTTAACATGGTAAGATCAAAGGTGTCATTTATAAAACTGCCATTATATTTTAAAGATTAAAGCTTTAGTGACTACCGCTTTTACACTGAAAAGAGCTCCATCGTGATCCGTTGAAATGACACCATATGAGTTATGGTTTGGGATAAAACCCGAATTGTCTTTTCTTAAATTTTGGTATGCTATGCATAAGTAAAATGTTTACAACCAAAGTCGGATAAGCACGTCTTTTTAGGTTATTCCAAAGAATTTGTTGGGAATTTCTCCATAACGCCGAGGACAAAAGAGTTTGTCGCTTGGAACGTCAAGTTTCTTGAGAAAGAATTTTTCGTGAAAAGTTAAGTGGGAGGACAATAGAACTTTGATAAGGTTGTTGAACCTTAGCTATATGTGCTAAGTAGCGCAGCGCCGGAAAGTGTCCCGGTGGCGGCCACAATGCTCATGGCTCTCGTGATTACAAAAGGTGTGATCTCGGAGATTAGAGTTCCTATAGAACCGTGTGGGTTGGTAAGAATCAAATAGTAAGATTTGATAAGCAAGTCGTTATTGTTTTGACAATGATGAACCGACTACATGCAAAGAAGCGATGATGGGCCCTGACTCCATAAAATGACTAGAAGTCATGGAATCCGTGATAGTATCCATACACGAGAAATCAAGTTTCTGAACTTAGAAGACCCTCCGGAAAGGCGTGAAGCCTATCGGTCGTGTTTGGATCTATAAAGAAATAGACATGGATGTTTCAAATCTATGAAATAGTCGACATGTCGGAAAGAGTTTACGACAATGTTCAAGGAATTGACTATGATAAGATTTGATCTTTCATAGCGATATTTAGTCTGGACGGATTAATGTAGCAACCACTACATATATTTTGGTATATGGTAGTTGAACAAACAAAACAAGTTCTTCTAATAGAATGGTTACCTAGGACGTGTACATGACACGATCCAAAGGGTGTTGTTAATTCAAAGGATGCTAAAAGAGTATGCAAAACTTCAATGGTTGAAGTGAGCATCGCGGAGTTGGAATCTTCAGAGACGATGAAGATGTTTGCATTTTGCAAGAAATTAAGTGGGAGCGCTAAGACATATTTCTAATACATTATGTGAAAGACATATTGTTGATTAGAAATAATGTATCTTTTATTGACACAGGTTAAGAATTTCATTTCGATGAAAGACTTAGGCATAACTCAAGAATTAGGCATCAATGTCTATATGAATAGATTGAGGCGCTAATATGGTTTTGCCAAATGTACATAGATAAGATGTTGAATGAGTTCAATATGGAAACAACAAGAAAGGTTCTTGACGCACGGAAAGGACTAAATCAAGATTCAAGTGTGTTGACACGAGATTCAAGTGTTTTGACACTTGGTGAAATCACAAGAATATTTTGATCAATCATTCTTTGAGATGTACACATCCAGATATGTCCTATGCTCTAAATGTTATGAGCATATACCAGAATAATTCATAAGATGATCATTGGACAATAGTAAAGATATTCTTATGAGCTTTGGAAGAACTAAGAATATATCATGTATAAGTGACAAATAGTTAAAGGTAGTTCATTGTAAAGTGTTACATTGATACTAGTTTTGTCACAAGATACAAATTAAATTTATCTCAATTTAGACTATGGGTGGCACAATATAATGGAAAGGATGTTCCATGATGGATTTGGATGAGTTCCAA